>OX451741.1:1371922410-1374322410 GCA_948472305.1 Vicia faba
TTTTATCCTGGGAGGCGGTCGTCGTCGACTGCTTTGCATTAATATTGGCAGTACGACGAAACGTCTTAAGAAAGCGACCTAGTACGCGACTCGTCCCGATAGTTTTCCTTTGTGCCATTTTCTTTAAATCTGGTTTCTACAATTTTAAGACGTTTTCATAACTGCCATGGCTATTGAGGAAATTATTGATACTAGCGTTGCCACTTCTGTCTCTGACAAACCATTTAAGTTTGAGGGTTCCAATTTCAAACGTTGGCAAGCTAAGATGAAATTTTTCTTAACTTTAAAGAAGGTTTCCCACGTTCTGACTGAGGATATCCCTGTTGCTCCATCTGGATCAAACGAACTAAGTAATGGTAAGTCAACTGTGGAATCAGACGGAACTTCTAAAACGTCTGACTTAGACTCTGCTGCTAAAGCTGCGGCAGATAACTTACAGCTCCGAAAAGAAATCGCCTTATGGCAAGAAAATGACTACCTCTGCAAAAATCACATTCTGAACAGTCTTGCTGATGATCTCTATCATTACTACAGCAATTACAAGACTGCTAAACAGGTATGGGAGGCTCTGCAAAAGAAATATGATACTGAAGAAGCAGGTGCAAAAAAATATGCTGTCAGTCGCTACTTGAATTACAAAATGGTGGATGAAAGGTTCATGGAAGCTCAAAGCCACGAGATACAGAAGATTGCTCATGAAATCATAACTGAAGGTATGCCCCTCAATGAACAATTTCAGATTGCTTTTATAATTGACAAGCTACCTCCTGGTTGGAAAGATTTTAAAAACTTACTCCGACATAAAACTAAATAATTTTCAATCGAGAGTTTGATTACCCGCCTTCGAATTGAAGAGGAAGCTCGAAGACAAGGTCAGAAAGATGAATTCTTAGTTGTTTCAAACAACAAAAAGAAATTCGGTGCGGTTCTGAAGCTTACGGAAAACCTTTAAAGAATCAGAACCGTAATACTGTGAACCGAATTAAGAATGGGAATCCCTCTAGGGCCCCATATACTCCAATTCCTAGGCAGCAACCACCATCCCAGAGAAATGATGCTCCGATTTTCACTTGCTACAATTATGGGAAACCGGGTCATATGGCTAAGAAATGTAAGAGCAGGCCTAAATCTGCTACTGGCCCAAATGCACAGGTTAACCAGACTGATGAGCAATTCATTGCTATGATCACTGAAGTCAACATGGTTGATGGAAGTGATGGTTGGTGGATAGACACTGGCGCCTCTCGTCATGTTTGTAATGATCGTGCTATGTTTAAGACATACATGAATACTGAAGATAAGAAAGTGTTGTTGGGAGATGCCCACACCACTAATGTTGCTGGAATTGGAGATGTTTAGCTGAAGTTCACTTCAGGAAAGACCTTGATCTTGAAGGACGTCATGCACGTTCCTGAAATTAGGAAGAATCTTGTTTCTGGTTTCCTTTTAAATAAGGCTGGGTTTAGTCAAACTATAGGGGCAGATTTGTACACCATCACTAAGAATGGTATTTTTGTTGGGAAATGGTACGTCACTGATGGCATGTTTAAGTTAAATGTTGATTTGAATAAAATTTGTCCTTCTGTTTATTTTTTGCGTGATTTTAATATTTGGCATGCTAGACTTTGTCACATTAATAAGCGAATTATGTATAATGCAAGCAACTTAGGCCTGATCCCTAAACTAAATGTCAATGATTCAAATAAATGTGAATATTGTAGTAAAGCTAAGATAATTAAGACATCGCATAAATCAACTCTAAGAGAATCTGATCCCCAAGATCTTATACACTCTGATATATGTGAATTAGACGGAACTTTGACTAGGAACAATAAACGTTATTTTATCACCTTTATTGATGATTGTTCTGATTATACTTATGTATACTTAATGAAGAATAAAAGTGAAGCACTTGATATGTTTAAGTTGTATGTAATCGAAATTGAGAATCAACTTAGTAAGAAGATCAAGAGACTTCGTAGTGATAAGGAACTGAATATGACTCTGGTCTATTTAATGACTTTTATAAAGAACATGGAATTATACATGAAACGACTGCTCCATATTCTCCTGAAATGAATGGTAAAGCAGAAAGAAAGAATAAAACTCTTACTGAACTTGTTATTGCAATTATGATGAATTCTGGTGCTGCACCTCACTGGTGGGGGAAATTTTATTGACTGTTTGTTATGTCCTGAATAGAATCCCCAAGTCAAAATGTAAGATCTCTCCTTACGAGATATTAAAGAAAAGACAACCAAACTTGTCTTATTTGAGAACTTGGGGCTCTCTGGCTTATGTCAGAATTCCGGATCTGAAGAGAGTTAAACTCGCTAGTAGAGCATATGAATGTGTTTTCATTGGATATGCAGCAAACAGTAAAGCATATAGGTTTTATGACCTAATAGCTAAAGTGATCATAGAATCAAATGATGATGAATTCTATGAAGACAAATTTCCCTTCAAATTGAGAAATAGTGGGGGCACACAATCGAGTCACACTCCTGTGATAAGAAGCACAAAATGCAACGAAAATATAGAAATAGAACTTCGACGAAGTAAACGAGTAAGAGTCACTAAAGACTATGGGCCTGACTATGCGGCTTATAATGTAGAAGAAGATCCAATGAATCTTCAAGAAGCCTTGTCTTCTCTGGATGCTGATTTATTGCAAGAGGCTATCAATGATGAGATAGAATCTCTAGAATCCAATAAGACCTGGAACTTAGTAGACTTGCCTCCTGGTTGCAAACCAATTGGTTGTAAATGGGTTTTGAAAAGAAAACTAAAACCTGATGGAACTATTGATAAATACAAGGCTCGCCTTGTTGCCAAGGGTTTTAGACAAAGAGAAAATATAGATTTCTTCGACACATTTTCTCCAGTCACTAGAATTACATCCATTAGGGTACTTATTTCAATAGCTGCTATTTATAACTTAATAGTACACCAAATGGATGTAAAAACAGCTTTTTTAAATGGTGTCTTAGAAGAAGAAATCTATATGGAACAACCGGAAGGGTTTGTAATCTATGGACAAGAAAACAAGGTCTGTAAGTTAAATAAGTCGTTGTATAGACTAACACAAGCTCCTAAGCAATGGCATGAAAAATTTGATAACTTAATGATATCAAGTGGGTACAAAGTGAATGAAAGTGACAAATGCGTTTACTATAAATCTGAGAATCGCATTTGCACTATCATATGTCTTTATGTTGACGATCTACTCATATTTGGATCTAACATTCAGACCATTAATGATGTGAAATCATTGTTGTGCAACAACTTTGATATGAAAGATCTCGGAGAAGCAAATGTGATCCTTGGCATCAAGATCACGAGATCCGAACAAGGAATTTCTTTGGATCAATCACATTATGTGGAGAAGATCTTAAAGAAATATAATTACTTTGAATGTAAACCTGCATGCACTACATATGATCCAAGTGTGAAACTATTTAAGAACACTGGAGAAAGTGTCAGACAATCAGAATATGAGAGCATCATTGGTAGTCTTAGGTATGCCACTGATTGTACTAGACCCGACATTGCATATGTCGTAGGATTGTTATGCAGGTTTACGAGTAGACCGAGTAAAGAGCACTGGAAAGCTATTGAACGAGTCATGAAGTACCTCAAAAGGACCATGGATCTCGGTCTACATTATCAAAAGTTTCCTGCTGTACTAGAAGGGTACAGTGATGCAGATTGGAATACTTTGTCAGATAATTCCAAAGCAACTAGTGGCTATATATTTAGCATAGCTGGAGGAGCTGTATCTTGGAAATCAAAGAAACAAACTATTCTAGCTCAGTCCACAATGGAATCTGAGATGATAGCACTAGCCGCAGCTAGTGAAGAAGCAAGTTGGTTGAGATGCTTGCTAGTTGAGATCCCTTTATGGGAAAAACCTATGCCAGCTGTGTTGATCCACTGCGATAGTACCGCGGCTATTGCAGAAATTGAGAACTGTTATTATAATGGTAAAAGACGTCAAATAAGAAGGAACCACAGCACTGTTAGAGACTGTATCTCTAAAGGAGCTGTAAGAGTGGATCATATACGCACTGATGAAAATTTAGCAGATCCTTTAACGAAAGGATTAGCTAGAGAGAAAGTCCATAATACATCCAAAAGGATGGGACTAATGCCTATAAATAAATGAGTTGCTCATAATGGTAACCCGACCTAGATGACTGGAGATCCCAAGAAATAGGTTCAATGGGTAATAACAAGTTATGAGTAATATGAGATGATCATGCAAGTAAATCATGAATCCTGAAGTAATAAGAGGATGAGATAATAGAAACTCTTAATGAGATCTATACTCTGTATGAGGGAGTACCTAGGCTACAGGAGTACTCTTGATAGACTCACCTATGTGATTGTGGAACTTAGGCCGGTTCCTATGGAATTACGAGGCAGGATTCCTAGAGCCTTCACTAAACCGGGATATACGTGCAGGGCCATTAAAGCACGGGCTATTAGAATACACCTTAAGAAAAGGTTGTGTGCGGGTCTGATGTCTGAGATAGAGTTCAAGACAATAGTGTCACTCTTGTTGAATCAGAATCCTACTTGCTACGCAAAGGTTCAAGTCGTAGACACCTTTGCTTATGCACAATCTTAGAAATGTTTGACGTACTTCTAAAAATCACCTTTTAAATTCAAGTGGGGGATTGTTGGAAATCTTGGTATGATGTAAATATTGGAGTGGGAGTTGGAATATTTTATTGATATTAAATGGGCAATAAATGAGCACAAGTAAGAATTAGTATGGAAGTGAATTTGAAAAGATTCATTTTAGTCCCACATAGGAGGGATCATAAATACTAGTAGTGTATATATATTCCAACTTGGACAATTGGGTTGGGCCCCAAGGGGCACCCCAATTTTGTAAAGGAGTGAGGACACACCCACAAGTCATCTAGACACACGCGCGCGTCGCCACCGCCTTTCGTCCGTCCGACCGGCCGGCTCGGCTCGGTTCGGTCGAGTTCGGTCCGGTCCGGTCTAGATGAATTAATCTTTTTTGAACCGAATTAGTGGAAATTAATTAATTAATATTAATATTATTATTAATTAATTAATAGATGGTGATGTGTCCTGCACAAAAGACCAAGTCTTAACCTAATTATTAACTGGTTTTACAATTCTCTCTTCTCTCTCATTACTCCCTTCATCTATATTTTCCTTCTTTCTTATTTTCGACTGGATCACTTCGTATCCAGATACTAAGACTGGTTAACTACCATCCGAAGGTGTCATTTTACGAACGACTAATTATAGTGCAAGTAATTTTCATAATTTGAATGGGATGTTTTATCCTGGAGGCATCGTCGAAACTCGACTGCTTTGCATTAATATTGGCAGTACGACGAAACATCTTAAAGAAAGCGACCTAGTACGCGACTCGTCCCGATACTTTTCCTTTGTGCCATTTTCTTTAAATTCGGTTTCTACAATTTTAAGACGTTTTCATAACTTCCATGGCTACTGAGGAAATTATCGGTACTAGCGTTGCCGCTTCTGTCTCTGACAAACCATTTAAGTTTGAGGGTTCCAATTTCAAACATTGGCAAGCTAAGATGAAATTTTTCTTAACTTTAAAGAAGGTTTCCCACGTTCTGAATGAGGATATCCCGGTTGCTCCATCTGGATCAAACGAACTAAGTAATGGTAAGTCAACCGTGGAATCAGACGGAACTTCTAAAACGTCTGACTTAGACTCTGCTGCTAAACCTGCGGCAGATAACTTACAGCTCCGAAAAGAAATCGCTTTATGGCAAGAAAATGACTACCTCTGCAAAAATCACATTCTGAACAGTCTTGCTGATGATCTCTATCATTACTACAACAATTACAAGACTGCTAAACAGGTATGGGAGGCTCTGCAAAAGAAATATGATACTGAAGAAGCAGGTGCAAAAAAATATGTTGTCAGTCGCTACTTTAATTACAAAATGGTGGATGAAAGGTCCGTGGAAGCTCAAAGCCACGAGATACAGAAGATTGCTCATGAAATCATAACTGAAGGTATGCCCCTCAATGAACAATTTCAGATTGCTGTTATAATTGACAAGCTGCCTCCTGGTTGGAAAGATTTTAAAAACTTACTCCGACATAAAACTAAAGAATTTTCAATCGAGAGTTTGATTACCCGCCTTCGAATTGAAGAGGAAGCTCGAAGACAAGATCAGAAAGATGAAGTCTTAGTTGTTTCAAACAACAAAAAGAAATTCGGTGCGGTTCTGAAGCCTACGGGCAAACCTTTAAAGAATCAGAACCGTAATACTGTGAACCGAATTAAGAATGGGAATCCCTCTAAGGCCCCATATTCTCTAATTCCTAGGCAGCAACCACCATCCTAGAGAAATGATGCTCCGGTTTTCACTTGCTACAATTGTGGGAAACCGGGTCATATGGCTAAGAAATGTAAGAGCAGGCCTAAATCTGCTACTGGCCCAAATGCACAGGTTAACCTGACTGATGAGCAATTCATTGCTATGATCACTGAAGTCAACATGGTTGATGGAAGTGATGGTTGGTGGATAGACACTGGCGCCTCTCATCATGTTTGTAATGATCGTGCTATGTTTAAGACATACATGAATACTGAAGATAAGAAAGTGTTGTTGGGAGATGCCCACACCACTAATGTTCCTGGAATTGGAGATGTTAAGTTGAAGTTCACTTCAGGAAAGACCTTGATCTTGAAGGACGTCATGCACGTTC
This sequence comes from Vicia faba, assembly GCA_948472305.1. NCBI lineage: Eukaryota > Viridiplantae > Streptophyta > Magnoliopsida > Fabales > Fabaceae > Vicia > Vicia faba. The sequence continues at coordinate 1,371,929,146 of OX451741.1, forward strand.
CTGAAATTAGGAAGAATCTTGTTTTTGGTTTCCTTTTAAATAAGGCTGGGTTTAGTCAAACTATAGGGGCAGATTTGTACACCATCACTAAGAATGGTATTTTTGTTGGGAAAGGGTACGCCACTGATGGCATGTTTAAGTTAAATGTTGATTTGAATAAAATTTGTCCTTCTGTTTATTTTCTGCGTGATTTTAATATTTGGCATGCTAGACTTTGTCACGTTAATAAGCGAATTACGTATAATGCAAGCAACTTAGGCCTGATCCCTAAACTAAATGTCAATGATTCAAATAAATGTGAATATTGTACTCAAGCTAAGATAATTAAGACATCACATAAATCAACTCTAAGAGATTTTGATCCCCTAGATCTTATACACTCTGATATATGTGAATTAGACAGAACTTTGACTAGGAACAATAAACGTTATTTTATCACATTTATTGATGATTGTTCTGATTAAACTTATGTATACTTAATGAAGAATAAAAGTGAAGCACTTGATATGTTTAAGTTGTATGTAATCTAAATTGAGAATCAACTTAGTAAGAAGATCAAGAGACTTCGTAGTGATAGGGGAACTGAATATGACTCTGGTCTATTTAATGACTTTTATAAAGAACATGGAATTATACATGAAACGGCTGCTCCATATTCTCCTGAAATGAATGGTAAAGCAGAAAGAAAGAATAGAACTCTTACTGAACTTGTTATTGCAATTATGATGAATTCTGGTGCTGCACGTCACTGGTGGGGGGAAATTTTATTGACTGTTTGTTATGTCCTGAATAGAATCCCCAAGTCAAAATGTAAGATCTCTCCTTACGAGATATTAAAGAAAAGACAACCAAACTTGTCTTATTTGAGAACTTGGGGCTCTCTGGCTTATGTCAGAATTCCGGATCTGAAGCGAGGTAAACTCGCTAGTAGAGCATATGAATGTGTTTTCATTGGATATGCAGCAAACAGTAAACCATATAGGTTTTATGACCTAATAGCAAAAGTGATCATAGAATCAAATGATGCTGAATTCTATGAAGACAAATTTCCCTTCAAATTTAGAAATAGTGGGGGCACACAATTGAGTCACACTCCTGTGATAAGAAGCACAGAATGCAACGACAATATAGAAACAGAACTTCGACGAAGTAAACGAGTAAGAATCACAAAAACTATGGGCCTGACTATGCGGCTTATATTGTAGAAGAAGATCCAATGAATCTTCAAGAAGCCTTGTCTTCTCTGGATGATGATTTATGGCAAGAGGATATCAATGATGAGATAGAATCTCTAGAATCCAATAAGACCTGGAACTTAGTAGACTTGCCTCCTGGTTTTAAACCAATTGGTTGTAAATGGGTTTTGAAAAGAAAACTAAAACCTGATGGAACTATTGATAAATACAAGGCTCGCCTTGTTGCCAAGGGTTTTAGACAAAGACAAAATATAGATTTCTTCGACACATTTTCTCCATTCACTAGAATTACATCCATTAGGGTACTTATTTCAATAGCTGCTATTTATAACTTAATAGTACACCAAATGGATGTAAAAACAGCTTTTTTATATGGTGACTTAGAAGAAGAAATCTATATGGAACAACCGGAAGGGTTTGTAATCTATGGACAAGAAAACAAGGTCTGTAAGTTAAATAAGTAGTTGTATGGACTAAAATAAGCTCCTAAGCAATGGCATGAAAAATTTGATAACTTAATGATATCAAGTGGCTACAAAGTGAATGAAAGTGACAAATGCGTTTAATATAAATCTGAGAATCGCATTTTCACTATCATATGTCTTTATGTTGACGATCTACTCATATTTGGATCTAACATTCAGACCATTAAGAATGTGAAATCATTGTTGTGCAACAACTTTGATATGAAAGATCTCGGAGAAGCAAAAGTGATCCTTGGCATCTAGATCACGAGATCCGAACAAGGAATTTCTTTGGATCAATCACATTATGTGGAGAAGATCTTAAAGAAATATAATTACTTTGAATATAAACCTGCATGCACACCATATGATCCAAGTGTGAAACTATTTAAGAACACTGGAGAAAGTGTCAGACAATCAGAATATGCGAGCATCATTGGCAGTCTTAGGTATGCCACTGATTGTACTAGACCCGACATTTCATATGTCGTAGTATTGTTATGCAGGTTTACGAGTAGACCGAGTAAAGAGCACTGGAAAGCAATTGAACGAGTCATGAGGTACCTCAAAAGGACCATGGATCTCGGTCTACATTATCATAAGTTTCCTGCTGTACTAGAAGGGTACAGTGATGCAGATTGGAATACTTTGTCAGATGATTCCAAAGCTACTAGTGGCTATATATTTAGCATAGGTGGAGGAGTTGTATCTTGGAAATCAAAGAAACAAACTATTCTAGCTCAGTCCACAATGGAATCTGAGATGATAGCACTAGCCGCAGCTAGTGAAGAAGCAAGTTGGTTGAAATGCTTGCTAGCTGAGATCCCTTTATGGGAAAAACCTATGCCAGCTGTGTTGATCCACTGCGATAGTACCGCGGCTATTGCAAAAATTGAGAACCGTTATTATAATGGTAAAAGATGTCAAATAAGAAGGAAGCACAGCACTGTTAGAGACTGTATCTCTAAAGGAGCTGTAAGAGTGGATCATATAGGCACTGATGAAAATTTAGCAGATCCTTTGACGAAAGGATTAGCTAGAGAGAAAGTCCATAATACATCCAAAAGGATGGGACTAATGCCTATAAAGAAATGAGTTGCTCATAATGGTAATCCGACCTAGATGATTGGAGATCCCAAGAAATAGGTTCAATAGGTAATAACAAGTTATGAGTAATATGAGATGATCATGCAAGTAAAGCATGAATCTTGATGTAATAAGAGGATGAGATGATAGAAACTCTTAATGAGATCTATACTCTGTATGAGGGAGTACCTAGGCTACAGGAGTACTCTTGATAGACTCACCTATGTGATTGTGGAACTTAGGCCGGTTCCTATGGAATTACGAGGCAGGATTCCTAGAGCCTTCACTAAACCGGGATATACGTGCAGGGCCATTAAAGCACGGGCTATTAGAATACACCTTAAGAAAAGGTTGTGTGCGGGTCTGATGTCTGAGATAGAGTTCAAGACAATAGTGTCACTCTTGTTGAATCAGAATCCTACTTTCTACGCAAAGGTTCAAGTCGTAGACACCTTTGCTTATGCACAATCTTAGAAATGTTTGACGTACTTCTAAAAATACCCTTTTAAATTCAAGTGGGGGATTGTTGGAAATCTTGGTATGATGTAAATATTGGAGTGGGATTTGGAATATTTTATTACCATTAAATGGACAATAAATGAGCACAAGTAAGAATTAGTATGGAAGTGAATTTGAAAAGATTCATTTTAGTCCCACATAGGAGGGATCATAAATACTAGTAGTGTATATATATTCCAACTTGGACAATTGGGTTGGGCCCCAAGGGGCACCCCAATTTTGTAAGGGAGTGAGGACACACCCATAAGTCATCTAGACACACGCGCGCGCCGCCGCCTCCGTCCGTCCGACCGGCCGGCTCGGCTCGGTTCGGTCCGGTCCGGTCAAGATGAATTAATCTTTTTTGTACCGAATTAGTGGAAATTAATTAATTAATATTAATATTATTATTAATTAATTAATAGATGGTGATGTGTCCTGCACAAAAGACCAAGTCTTAACCTAATTATTGACTGGTTTTACAATCCTCTCTTCTCTCTGATTACTCCCTTTATCTATATTTTTCTTCTCTCTTATTTTCGACTGGATCACTTCGTATCCAGATACTAAGACTGGTTAACTACCATCTGAAGGTTTCATTTTACGAACGACTAATTATAGAGCAAGTAATTGTCGTAATTTGAATGGGATGTTTTATCTTGGAGGCGTCGTCGAAACTCGACTGCTTTGCATTAATATTGGCAGTACGACGAAACATCTTAAAGAAAGCGACCTAGTACACGACTCGTCCCGATAGTTTTCCTTTGTGCCATTTTCTTTAAATCCGGTTTCTACAATTTTAAGACGTTTTCATAACTGCCATGGCTACTGAGGAAATTATCGGTACTAGCGCTGCCGCTTCTATCTCTGACAAACCATTTAAGTTTGAGGGTTCCAATTTCAAACGTTGGCAAGCTAAGATGAAATTTCTCTTAACTTTAAAGAAGGTTGCCCACGTTCTGACTGAGGATATCCCTGTTGCTCCATCTGGATCAAATGAACTAAGTAATGGTAAGTCAACCGTGGAATCAGACGGAACTTCTAAAACGTCTGACTTAGACTCTGCTGCTAAACCTGCGGCAGATAACTTACAGCTCCAAAAAGAAATCGCCTTATGGCAAGAAAATGACTACCTCTGCAAAAATCACATTCTGAAGAGTCTTGCTGATGATCTCTATCATTACTACAACAATTACAAGACTGCTAAACAGGTATGGGAGGCTCTGGAAAAGAAATATGATACTGAAGAAGCAGGTGCAAAAAAATATGCTGTCAGTCGCTACTTTAATTACAAAATGGTGGATGAAAGGTCCGTGGAAGCTCAAAGCCACGAGATACAAAAGATTGCTCATGAAATCATAATTGAAGGTATGCCCCTCAATGAACAATTTCAGATTGCTGTTATAATTGACAAGCTGCCTCCTGGTTGGAAAGATTTTAAAAACTTACTCCGACATAAAACTAAAGAATTTTCAATCGAGAGTTTGATTAACCGCCTTCGAATTGAAGAGGAAGCTCGAAGACAAGATCAGAAAGATGAAGTCTTAGTTGTTTCAAACAACAAAAAGAAATTCGGTGCGGTTCTGAAGCCTACGGGCAAACCTTTAAAGAAGAAGAACCGTAATACTGTGAACTGAATTAAGAATGGGAATCCCTCTAGGGCCCCATATACTCCAATTCCTAGGAAGCAACCACCATCCCAGAGAAATGATGCTCCGGTTTTCACTTGCTACAATTGTGGGAAACCGGGTCATATGGCTAAGAAATGTAAGAGTAGGCCTAAATCTACTACTGGCCCAAATGCACAGGTTAACCTGACTGATGAGCAATTCATTGCTATGATCACTGAAGTCAACATGGTTGATGGAAGTGATGGTTGGTGGATAGACACTAGCGCCTCTCGTCATGTTTGTAATGATCGTGCTATGTTTAAGACAAACATGAATACTGAAGATAAGAAAGTGTTGTTGGGAGATGCCCACACCACTAATGTTGTTGGAATTGGAGATATTGAGCTGAAGTTCACTTCAGGAAAGACCTTGAGCTTGAAGGACGTCATGCACGTTCCTGAAATTAGGAAGAATCTTGTTTCTGGTTTCCTTTTAAATAAGGCTGGGTTTAGTCAAACTATAGGGGCAGATTTGTACACCATCACTAAGAATGGTATTTTTGTTGGGAAAGAGTACGCCACTGATGGCATGTTTAAGTTAAATGTTGATTTGAATAAAATTTGTCCTTCTGTTTATTTTCTGCGTGATTTTAATATTTGGCATGCTAGACTTTGTCACGTTAATAAGTGAATTATGTATAATGCAAGCAACTTAGGCCTGATCCCTAAACTAAATGTCAATGATTCAAATAAATGTGAATATTGTACTCAAGCTAAGATAATTAACACATCACATAAATCAACTCTAAGAGAATCTGATCCTCTAGATCTTATACACTCTGATATATATGAATTAGACGGAACTTTGACTAGGAACAATAAACATTATTTTATCACCTTTATTGATGATTGTTCTGATTATACTTATGTATACTTAATGAAGAATAAAAGTGAAGCACTTGATATGTTTAAGTTGTATGTAATCGAAATTGAGAATCAACTTAGTAAGAAGATCAAGAGACTTCGTAGTGATAGGGGAACTGAATATGACTCTTGTCTATTTAATGACTTTTATAAAGAACATGGAATTATACATGAAACGACTGCTCCATATTCTCCTGAAATGAATGGTAAAGTAGAAAGAAAGAATAGAACTCTTACTGAACTTGTTATTGCAATTTAGATGAATTTTGGTGCTGCGCCTCACTGGTGGGGGGAAATTTTATTGACTGTTTGCTATGTCCTGAATAGAATCCCCAAGTAAAAATGTAAGATCTCTCCTTACGAGATATTAAAGAAAAGACAACCAAACTTGTCTTATTTGAGAACTTGGGGCTCTCTGGCTTATGTCAGAATTCCGGATCCGAAGCGAGTTAAACTCGCTAGTAGAGCATATGAATGTGTTTTCATTGGATATGCAGCAAACAGTAAAGCATATAGGTTTTATGACCTAATAGCAAAAGTGATCATAGAATCAAATGATGTTGAATTCTATGAAGATAAATTTCCCTTCAAATTGAGAAATAGTGGGGGCACACAATTGAGTCACACTCCTGTGATAAGAAGTACAGAATGCAACGACAATATAGAAACAAAACTTCGACGAAGTAAACGAGTAAGAGTCACTAAAGACTATGGGCCTGACTATGCGGCTTATAATGTAGAAGAAGATCCAATGAATCTTCAAGAAGCCTTGTCTTCTCTGGATGCTGATTTATGGCAAGAGGCTATCAATGATGAGATAGAATCTCTAGAATCCAATAAGACCTGTTACTTAGTAGACTCTCCTCCTGGTTGCAAACCAATTGGTTGTAAATGGGTTTTGAAAAGAAAACTAAAACCTGACGGAACTATTGATAAATACAAGGCTCGCCATGTTGCCAAGGGTTTTAGACAAAGAGAAAATATAGATTTCTTCGACACATTTTCTCCAGTCACTAGAATTACATCCATTAGGGTACTTATTTCAATAGCTGCTATTTATAACTTAATAGTACACCAAATGGATGTAAAAACAGCTTTTTTAAATGGTGACTTAGAAGAAGAAATCTATATGGAACAACCGGAAGGGTTCGTAATCTATGGACAAGAAAACAAGGTCTGTAAGTTAAATAAGTCGTTGTATGGACTAAAACAAGCTCCTAAGCAATGGCATGAAAAATTTGATAACTTAATGATATCAAGTGGGTACAAAGTGAATGAATGTGACAAATGCGTTTACTATAAATCTGAGAATCGCATTTGCACTATCATATGTCTTTATGTTGACGATCTACTCATATTTGGATCTAACATTCAGACCATTAATGATGTGAAATCATTGTTATGCAACAAATTTGATATGAAAGATCTCGGAGAAGCAAATGTGATCCTTGGCATCAAGATCACGAGATCCGAACAAGGAATTTCTTTGGATCAATCACATTATATGGAGAAGATCTAAAAGAAATATAATTACTTTGAATGTAAACCTGCATGCACACCATATGATCCAACTGTGAAACTATTTAAGAACACTGGAGAAAGTGTCAGACAATCAGAATATGCGAGCATCATTGGCAGTCTTAGGTATGCCACTGATTGTACTAGACTCGACATTGCATATGTCGTAGGATTGTTATGCAGGTTTACGAGTAGACCGAGTAAAGAGCACTGGAAAGCTATTGAACGAGTCATGAGGTACCTCAAAAGGACCATGGATCTCGGTCTACATTATCAGAAGTTTCCTGCTGTACTAGAAGGGTACAGTGATGCAGATTGGAATACTTTGTCAGATGATTCCAAATCTACTAGTGGCTATATATTTAGCATAGCTGGAGGAGCTGTATCTTGGAAATCAAAGAAACAAACAATTCTAGCTCAGTCCACAATGGAATCTGAGATGATAGCACTAGCCGCAACTAGTGAAGAAGCAAGTTGGTTGAAATGCTTGCTAGCTGAGATCCCTTTATGGGAAAAACCTATGCCAGCTGTGTTGATCCACCACGATAGTACCGCGGCTATTGCAGAAATTGTGAACCTTTATTATAATGGTAAAAGACGTCAAATAAGAAGGAAGCACAACACTGTTAGAGACTGTATCTCTAAAGGAGCTGTAAGAGTGGATCATATACTGTTGTACCCCAAAATTTTCCCTCCCATATTCTTCAAAATTTGCAAAGAGTATGCTTCAAAATCTCCCCAAGGGTTGCACAGTTCAATGGCCTCCTAACAATCAAAAATTAGGGTTTTGGTTCTGTCAAAGAAATTGAAGTTTCCAAGGGTCCAAACAAGTCTCACATGCCTACAAACATGGTCAAGCATCCATATGCCAAGTTTCAAGACTTACAGCACAAAATTGCACAGTCAGAAACCCTAATTGCTCAACAGTCAACTGTAGGGGCAAAATGGTCATTTGACAGTCAGAAGATAAATTTTTTGGTCAACATCTTAATTTGAAGCCACAAACATCATTTGATCAATTCTTGATCATGATTCTCAAGGCATGGCTCAAAAAGTCTCAAGATGCAAAAGTTTCCATATTTGGACAGTTGAAAAAGTCAACTGTAACTTGACCAAGGCATAACTTCCACATGGTTTATCAGAAAAATTCCATCCAAAGCTCATTTTGAAGAGAATGAAATTTCCTACAACTCCTCTTCACACTTCAAGTCCAAGTAATGCTCTCACAAAAAGTTATCAATCTCAACATTATAGGTCATTTTCAAAAGTTAACAAAAAGGGACTTTAAGTCAAAGACCATAACTTGAGATTGGTAAATCAAAATGACATGGGACCAAAGGCATTGGTTATAGGAATTCAAGACCTTTCCAAAATGTCCAAGAACATGATCAAAGCTTAAAAATTGAGCAACATATGCCTTGTGGAAGTTGGGAAATTTTTGGGAATTTTGAAAAGTCAACTTTGCTTCAAATGCCTCAAAATTGCTAATGGGCCTCATTTTCTTCCAAGAATCATTATCCAAAAGTTATGACGACCCATTGACCCAAAGGGGAGTTATTTCATCATTTTTTATTAATTATTTGAATTTTTAATGTTATTAATTCATTTAATTAAAATTAAATATGAAAAAATACTCAAGCATGTATTTTAAATCTTTTTATGCAGCTAATAGGTCTATCATAACCTCAAGATTTCGTGCATACTCAATATGGAAAGAATCTTCAATGATTGGCATGTTCTCCATGAAAAAAGATTGAAAAAAGATTACATGAAAATCAAATCTCAAAAACATCAATGCAAAGGTTTCTTGGCTTGGATTTTTACCCTAATTCATTCCTCATATAAGTATAAACCTAAACCTAATCAAAGAGACCTGAATGCTGCGCTAGAACCTGAGAACACAAACTCACTTTTTTCTTAAAAACTTCAAATCTGTTTTCATAGTTTGAAGGCATTCCAAGGCGTGGAAAGCATCTCAAAAGCTTGCTGGGACCTCTCTGATCATAACCCAATACGTTTCAAGCCTCCATACACAAAGAATTGGTAGAATGAAGCCGCCCTGTTCTTGATATTTTGCATATTCGTATTTACTTTTTCATGCCATATTAATGCATTCTAATGATTGTTTTGCACTAACATGAACTCAATAAAGCTAATGGTGCCATTGAATTGGATTAATAGTGCTTGTATAGAAAAATGCCATTGATGTTTTCTAGGTTTTCAGAGGTGTGAATTTGGGGCTTTCCTATTCTGGAAAAATCAGACAACAAGACCTATGCCATTAGAATCAGAAGCTTCATACGAATTAATTCCACATGTCGCGCTCAATTTATGATCAACGGTGTTCTATTCGCTATTTTTGTATGTGTCATTTAGTGGGGGTTTAAAACCCCCGCTATCCATGTTTTGTTTTCAGGTAACATGAAGAAGAAGGAGGACGTGTCTCAGCCAGAGTGGACGGTTTGAATTTAGCGCGTTTTTCAAGCTACAAGCGCTTTCTCACATATCTTATTCAACATCCATTATAATATCAAAGTGGCTCAATAGCACAGTTGGTAAACACGCTGGCAGGTAGGTATTGGGACCTGGGTTCGATCCCCAGGTCCCCCATGTATATTTCATATTTTTTTCTTGTAATGTGTTTCTACGCAGCTTGCATCCTAAGGTCCACCATACAACTCTATCTCTGGGCACGCCACATGTCCCAAGAGATGAATCCAAAGACCAGCACGGGACTTCCATCATGCACCTTGGTCAATGATCCATACGTGATCATGGGAAGGTCAAAAAAGGCCAGATTTCAATGGGTCTCATTACTGCAATATACCTCCAAAAGGGTCAACAAACCCCCCTATGTTTGTATTTCTTTTCTCATTCTTTTTTCTTTTTGTTTGTTTTAATTTAATGATTTTTTTCTGTTAATTCATAAAATAAGTTTTATAATACAAAAAAACAGAAACTCATAAAACAATAAAAAAAATATGCTTTGTTAATATTAATTAATATTATTTTGTAAATAAATTTAATAATTAACTTAGTTTTAATTTTAGGTTTAATTCTATTTTTTTTTTAAATAAACTAAAAAGTTTAGAGATTAGGGTTTTAATATTTTTCTTCTTTTTCTTAATAAATAATTTATTTCCTTATCATCATTATTATTATTCTTAATTATTTTATAAATAACTTGTAATTAAATAATTAGGTTAAAACTAGGTCAAACTTAAATATTTTTTTTAACAAATTAAAAATAGTTTAGAATTAGGGTTTTAATTCCATTCAATTTTCTCATTAAATTCCATAAATACAAAAAACTCCAAAAAATAAGTTCTTGCTTTTATTTAATTTAATTAATTTACGATTTCGATTTAATTTCTTTAAAAGGGTCCAACGCCCTCGCACTCTCGATTTTATTTCTTTTCGCACATTTACTTTTATTTCCTTTTTTAAATTTCATGTAATTGCCCCAAAGCCTTGTAATAGATTAATTAGGATATTTATTTTTCCGCATTTTATTTATTCAAATCGGGTCTTGGTTTAATTTGGCGATGTAGACCCGCGCCTTTGTAATAGCGTAGGACTTTTATCTTCTCGCATCTTTTAACTGTTAATAACCACATGAAAGAATGAATGCCAAAAATAAAAACAAAGCGTAGATCACCAATGCATGACAAGATAACCATAATTGAAAATGACACACAATTCACACACCACCCCTAGGGTACGCCTCACTGTTGCCTTACCCCTCGAAAAGTGTTCGTCGAGTAGAGGATGTTTTAATAAGTCCTCATGTCCATGAACATGGCATGGGGGTAGCTTCTAAGGTGTCTTCCTATTGCTCTGGTGACCACACTGTCCCTAAACCTCGAATTGACCCGAACACCTCTAATGGTGGTGCTACCTACCTCTCAATGGTGGGATGGCACTACTTTAAGGACATTTACACAGACTAATTCCTTAGGGTAGGTAGATGACTCGTAGATACTTGCTCTAATTCAAAACAAATCAAAAAACTTCTTTTCACACCGACACTTTTCAAAAAGCTTTCAAAAACAACTTTTCAAACACTCTTGAGGACTGATACAAGAGTCGAACTGAAATTTTAAACGAAACCTTTTTCAAACCCACTCACCTTGAAAAGCAAACAAAAATTTTTGAAAACACAAATGAGCAAGTATCTAAGAGCCCATGGATAACCATGGATAGAAAGGGTGCTAACACCTTCCCTTTCTATAAATCTACCTCCCGAACCGAGAGCAATCTCAATAAGGAATTTTTTTGTGCTTTTGTCCTTTCCATCTGGAGAAAATAAAAGACGGTGGCGACTCTTGCTTCCGCGAAATTTCGCGAACCAGCGTTAAATAGTCAGTTCCAGATCCACCGATCACAGAACTGGCGACTCTGCTGGGGACACTTATAAAGTGAGGTGTACCTTAGGATAGTTCATAACTGTGTTTTCAATTGTTTTGACTTGTTTGCTTTAAAATTGTGGGTTGCATCGGAGTTACATAGATCCTAACCTGAATCTGGGGATACCCTGTTTAGGTAGCATAAGCTGTGAGGGACCTGTCCGGCGTAGACCGACACGGGTGAAGCAGTGGCTACGTTGGTGTGGCACCTTGGTCTGTACCGATATCCCTTGTGTTGCAACGAGGAGAATATGGGTCTTCTGAGGAGTCATTAAGCACCAACAGACCTTAGAACCTTAAATGACACAACTTGGCCATTAGAACAGTAGCAGTATGCTACACCCATTGAGGCTAAACTCTCGTGATGGTTCTGGCCGCAAGAAAAGATTGCGATGCTGGAGTTATGACTGATTAAGGGTAGTCAATGATATTGGGATCCTCTAAGAACCCGATTACTTTTGATAGGACAGGTATGAACCAACAAACTGAAAGAGGGTAATACCTAGACCTCATGCTGGCCTAAACTTTAAGGGCTTGTCTTGTGTGACTTGTGTGCCTTATCATGTTTGCCTTTGTAAATATTTGTGGTGTGCTTTATCATAACATCATAACATCATGAGCATTGCATGCATCCTGCATAGGGACTGACCATTTCAAAGACAAGAGGGTTTCACCTTTGCTCTGTTTTGTAGGACATCATGATGCCTGTGCGAAGGAATACTATCTGGTTCAACTTTGTTCACCCACCTGAGTTGCTTGAAGAGTTGGTTAGCAGAATTCCAAACACTACATCCTTCATCCAGAGGCATGGTTCTCTTCTCAGTTTAGTCACTGCAAAGCGGGATCAACAATTGATGAGTGTCCTGACCCAGTTCTATGACCCTCTGTACCAGTGTTTCACCTTTCAAGACTTCCAGCTGGTCCCTACCCTGGAAGAGTTCTCTGATTTGCTTGGCATCCCTATATTGGATCAGACTCCTTACACTGGTTGGGAAAAGACCCTAAGGCTTGAGGAGGTTGCTGCAGCTCTTCCTTTGACCCATCAAGAAGTAATGGACAACTGGGTGACTAGAAGCGGAGTTAAGGGTTTCTTTGCCAAGTTTGTGATTGGTAAAGCTAACAGTTTCTGGAATGACTTGGACTTTAGGGCATATGAAGATATCTTAGCTCTCTTAATCTATGGGCTAGTCTTGTTTCCTAATCCTGACAACTTCATCAATGTCACTGCCATAAGGATCTTCATGTCTCAGAATCCTGTGCCCACTCTCTTGGGTGACATCCTGCAACAACTTTATGCTCGTACTGCCCGAAGACGAGGAACTCTATGGTGTTGTATCCCTTTGTTGGTGAGGTGGTTTATTTTGCACCTCCCTAAGTTCGTGCTGAAGAACCAAGAAGGAAGAGGTTGGGCTCATAGGTTAATGTCTCTCACTGACAAGGACATCATTTGGACTTTCAGAGGTTTGGATGAGATAGCTGTTATTAATCGTTGCGGAGAATACCCTAATGTTCCTTTGATTGGTACTCAAGGAGGAATCTCTTACAATCCATGTCTAGCGCTCCGTCAATTTGGAAGGGCCAGAAGAGCAGGGCCTCATGAGATGTTGGTGCCTCACATCAGCTTTGAGTTTCAGGTGGATAGTGACGAGTTGCGTCGTAGGTTCATCAAGGCTTGGGACAGAGTTCATAAAGCTGACCCACAAGAGTTGGGGCCAAAGACTTCTCTACCTATGGAAGCCTACTACAAATGGGTCCGCATCCGTGCTCAGAAGTTAGGTATGCCATACGAAGCTGTCAGACCCGTCATTCTTGAGTATCCTGACAAAGATGGGGCTCTTCCAACTGTCCTCCCTCCTCAGATACCTACTGATTATGAGACATTAAAGAGGTCTTGGTCGCAACTGCGAGAAGAACGAGATTCATATCGGGAAAAATTCAATGAACAGGAATTGAAGATCTGGAAGCTGACAAAGAAGTTGGAGAATGAGCGAGCTCTGAATGACTACATCCGTACTGAGAAGAGGAGACCATGGGATCAATAAGGAGCTCTGGATGTTCTTTTACAGTTTTATTTCCCTTTTCAGTATTTCCATTTTATGTAACGCCTAAGGGCAACCTGTTGAACAATTTAAATTTCAAAGTTGAATCTAATGAAGTGTGTTCCTTTTTGTTTACAAAGTTGATTCCCGATTGTCTTTGAAAAAATAAATCATACGCATTCCATTCATCATGTGCATAGCAGGTATTCTTCTTTTCAGGTTGCTTACTTTTCTTCGCTGTTTATTTCAGCATCATGAACCCTGACTCATCATCAACTGAGATGTCTATCAAGGCCCTTCAGGCGCAGAACGCGCAATTTCAGGAGCTGATCATGGGTTTGGCTCAAGGCCAAGAAGAGCTGAAGGCTTTGCTCCTGAAGAAGGAGAAGAAGAAGAAGAGAACTGTTCTTTTCAACTCGGGCCGGAGGTTTGGTAACACTCTGTAGAATGAGGAAGCTGGTTCTTCTGTAGGCAAGAGCAGTCCCCAAGGGGGAAAAGGTCCTAGTCCAGTAGTCTCTGACAACGAGACTGACTTTAATGAGGAACAGTATCCTCCTGCTGAAGACCGGTATAAGCAGTTGGAAGACAGACTGAATGCAATGGAGATCCAACAAGTGCCTGGGCTAGATTTCGGAGACTTGGGCTTATCTACTGGTGTGATCATTCCTCACAAGTTTAAGGCACCATCTTTCACCAAGTATGACGGGGCGTCTTGTCCCAAGCTACACCTCAGATCTTATGTGCGGAAGATTCAGCCGTACACTGTGGATAAGAATTTGTGGATCCACTTCTTCCAGGAGAGTCTTTCAGGGACTCATCTCGAATGGTTCTATCAGCTGGATGGGACCAAGGTTCGTAACTGGGAGGAGTTGGCTACTGATTTTTATAAGCAGTATCAATATAATGCCGACCTTGCTCCTACAGGTACCCAACTCCAGGGTATGTCGCTAGGATCAAGCGAAGGTTTTAAAGAGTATGCACAGAAATGGAGGGATCTGGCTGGCAGGGTGCAGCCTCCGTTAACTGACCGTGAGCTGGTAGATATGTTCTTGGGGACCCTATCCGGGCCATTCTTTAATCATCTTATTGGAAACTCATCTGCGGGGTTCACTGATCTTATCCTGACTGGGGAGAGGATAGAGGCTAGAATGAAGTCCGGTAAAATTCAGAAGGGTGCATCTTCAAGTTCTGAGAAGAAACCCTTTAAGAAGGAGGCCAGTGCTGCGTATGGGCCTAGGAGGCAAGAGAAACCAGAACGCCGCCAATCTGTCAACGCGGTGATGATTGCCAAGCCTGCTGCCGCTCCTCGGCAAACCAATCCACCCAGGGCTGAAAGACCCAGAAGAGAGTTTACCCGGCTGAGTATGACCCTATCACAAATCTTGCCGCAGTTTCTATCCACCAACTTAGTGACTGTCAGGGAGGCCCCGAAGGTTATGAATACTGCATCTCCGAAGTACAATCCAAATGCCCGCTGTGCTTATCACTCCGATAGCCTAGGGCATTCTACTGATGACTGCTGGGCCCTAAGGAATAAATTGCAGGATCTTATTGATGCCAAGGAGGTACAGTTTGAGGCACCTGAGAAGCCCAATGTAGTGACAGCTCCCCTGCCTGCTCATGGAGTGAATGCTATCAGGGACGATGAGGAAGTGGATGAAGCTGAGTTCGACAGCTGGATTTATCCGACGGCCGACAGTGGACCTAGCAATTGGATTGCAAAAGACAACCTACTTGTCACTTTTGTTACGGAGTAATGAATTCTTTTGTTTTTGTTATTTGTAATAAACAATGAATTAAAACTCTATGGCCCGGTGTCTTACCCGGGGCACCGTGGCTTCATTTGTGAGGGCATATTAATTGTCATTTCATATATCATGAATAAAGACCTTGGACGTTTTCTCGCATTTCAAATATTATGCTCCTTTTCTTTCTTTCCTTTCTTTATATATTGCAAAACATCTGTATTTACATACACTCACTCATACAGGTTTCAATCCACTCTGGATCTCACTGGTAACAACTCTGCTACTGCCAGTTATGACTTCGAAAATCCGATCAACTTAGCCGAAGACGAAGGTGAAGATGATTGCGAAGTGCCTGGCGAGCTTGCAAGACTGTTACTCCAGGAAGAGAGGGAAATTCAACCACACGAAGAGCCAGTGGAAACGATAAATCTGGGTACTGAGACGGACAGAAAGGAGGTCAAGATTAGTGCCAACCTAGAGCTCAGCGTGAAGCAACGGTTGACTCAGATGTTACATGATTATGTGGAGATCTTCGTCTGGTCCTATGAAGACATGCCCGGGTTGGATACCGACATTGTGGTCCATCACTTGCCTACCAAGGAAGACTGCCCTCCGGTTAAGCAAAAGGTCCGTCGTATGCGTCCAGAGATGTCTGAGAAGATCAAGGCTGAGGTTATGAAACAGTTTGATGCCGGGTTCCTTGCAGTGACTTCTTATCCTTAGTGGGTTGCTAATGTGGTGCCGGTACCAAAGAAAGACGGTAAGGTCAGAATGTGCGTTGACTACAGGGATCTGAACAGGGCCAGCCCCAAGGATGATTTCCCCCTACCTCACATTGATGTCCTTGTTGACAATACTGCTCAGCATAAGGTGTTCTCTTTCACGGATGGTTTCTCAGGGTATAATCAGATCAAGATAGCTCCTGAAGACATGGAAAAGACTACCTTTGTTACTCAGTGGGGCACCTTCTGCTACAAGGTCATGCCTTTTGGACTGAAGAACGCTGGGGCAACCTACCAACGTGCCATGGTTGCTTTATTTCATGACATGATCCATCATGAGATAGAAGTGTATGTTGACGACATGATCGCAAGGTCCCAAACTGAGGAAGAACACCTTGATCATCTGCAGAAATTGTTTGACCGTCTGAAACTGTACAAGCTGAGGTTGAACCCGAACAAGTGCACCTTCGGGGTAAGATCTGGAAAGTTGCTAGGCTTCGTCGTAAGTGACAAGGGTATTCAAGTGGACCCTGCCAAGGTCAAAGCCATTCAAGAGATGCCAGTTCCTAAGACAGAGAAAGAGGTCAGAGGCTTTTTAGGACGCCTGAATTACATTGCTCGATTCATCTTGCATCTAACCGCTACTTGTGAACCAATCTTCAAGCTGCTGAAGAAAGATCAGGTAGTACGTTGGAATGATGAGTGTCAGGCCGCTTTTGACAGAATCAAAGAGTATCTCCAAGAAACACCCATCCTTATGCCACCGATTGAGGGGAGACCTCTGATATTATACCTGACAGTACTTGACAACTCAATGGGGTGTGTGCTGGGGCAGCATGACGAGTCTGGCCAAAAAGAGCATGCCATTTATTACCTTAGCAAAAAGTTTACCGACTGTGAGACCCGATACTCACTGCTTGAGAAAACTTGCTGCGCTTTGGTATGGGCTGCCCGCCGGCTGAGACAGTATATGCTGACTCACACTACTCTATTGATTTCAAAGATGGATCCTATAAAGTACATATTTGAAAAGCCTGCTCTGTCTGGGAGAATAGCAAGATGGCAAATGATCTTAACGGAATATGACATCCAGTACACAACTCAGAAAGCCATCAAAGGAAGTGTATTGGCAGACCACTTGGCACATCAGGAAGTAGATGACTATCAGTCAATGAACTTTGAGTTTCCTGACGAGAGTATCATGATAGTGACTGATTGTGAAGTACCTGGACCGGATGAAGGACCTGAGGAAGGATCCCGATGGTCTATGCACTTCGACGGAGCCTCCAATGCTTTGGGCAACGGTATCGGCGCTGTGATAATATCCCCCCAAGGCACTCATACTCCACTCACTGCCCAGCTATGTTTCAACTGCACCAACAACATGGCGGAGTATGAGGCATGTATCATGGGTCTCCAAGCTGCGATTGACTTAAGGATCAAGTTTTTGAGTGTCTTCAGAGATTCCGCTCTCGTGATCAATCAGATCAAAGGGGAGTGGGATACGAAACATCCGAATCTTATTCCTTACAGAGAATGTGTGTTGACCTTGATCCCTCACTTCACAGAGATAACTTTTGAACACTTTCCGAGAGAGGAGAATCAGCTGGCGGACGCGTTAGCTACGATGTCTTCCATGTTCAAAGTCAAGTGGGACAATGAGGCTCCCCGGATCATTATCTGGAAAATGGACGAACCGGCATACTGTTGTGATCTTGAGACTGAATTGGTGACTGAGAAGCCTTGGTACCATGAGGTGAAGAGGTACTTGGAAGCTCAGGAATACCCTGAAGGTGCATCTGTCAATGACAAAAAGTTTCTGAGAAGGTTCGCAGCAAAGTTCTTCCTTAGCAACGGCATCCTATACAAGCGAAACCATGATTCGACCTTACTGCGTTGTGTGGATAAGACTGAAGCAGAAAGGATCATAGCAGAGCTGCATGAAGGTACCTTCAGAACACATTCCAGTGGACACACTATGGCGAAGAAAATCCTTCGGGCAGGGTATTTCTGGTCCACAATGGAAGCCGACTGCTACCAACACTCTCGGACATGCCATAAATGCCAGATATATGCAGACAAGGTGCATGTTCCTCCAGTTCCTCTGAATGTCTTGACTGCACCTTGGCCTTTTGCAATGTGGGGCATAGATATGATCGGTGAGATTAAACCTACGGCATCCAACGGGCATCGCTTCATCCTGGTAGCGATTGATTACTTCACAAAGTGGGTTGAAGCAGCTTCCTACGCTACGGTAACCAAGAACATTGTGGCACGGTTCATTCGCCATAACCTGATATGTCGATACGGCGTCCCAGAAAGGATCATTACGGACAACGGTACCAATCTTAATAACAAGATGATCACTGAGCTCTGCGAGCAGTTCAAGATACATCACCACAACTCTTCTCCCTACCGGCCGAAGATGAATGGGGCTGTAGAAGCAGCGAATAAGAACATTAAGAAAATTGTGCAGATGATGACAGTGACCTATAAAGATTGGCACGAGATGTTACCGTTCGCTCTACATGGGTACCGTACCTCATCCAGGACGTCAACCGGGGCAACTCCTTTTTCCTTGGTCTACGGCATGGAGGCAGTCTTACCGATCGAAGTGCAAATACCCTCTCTCTGGATAATGAAGGATGCAGATCTGAGCGAAGACGATTGGATCCAGACACGACTTGATCAGTTAAACCTGATTGACGAAAAGAGACTTGCTGCTATTTGTCACGGTCAAACGTATCAAAAATGGATGATCAGGGCATTTAACAAAAAGGTCAGACCACAAGAATATCAAGTTGGGGATCTGGTAATCAAGTGCATCATCCTTCCTCAGAGTGATCCAAGGGGCAAATGGATCCCTACGTACGAAGGGCCATTTGTGGTTAAAGATGTGTTCTCAGGAGGAGCCATGATCCTGACCACCATGGATGGTGACGACCTTCCTCACCCCTCCAATGCAGACATAGTAAAAAGATACTACGCATAAAAAAGACCCTCTAGGTTGACATACCTAGGCAAAAATTAGGGCTTCTCGGCGAACCAAAAGGGTTCGGGCAAAATAAAGGGATGAAATGAAAAAATTTGTACACCCGGCAAGTCGAAAACCTGAAAAGGCGGCTTGGGCAAAAATGGGTATCCCGGTGGACTGAAAACCCGAAAGGGCGGTCCAGGCAAAAGTTAGGGATAAAGCGTAATACTATGTCTCATTGGATCACCTTGCATCCAGAATCCGGTATCGACCTCAAGTTCAGACGGAATCGATCAATCAGCTTCATCCTCGACTAGGTCATCAAGTGATGAGACGCTCGAAGATATAAAGGCGATAGCAGAGTTGGAACCCAGTGGGATTATTCTTTTCACACAGCTGTTTTGTTTCCCTTTTGTACAAATTGTATAAACTCTTTTGTTCGGCGGCGCTCTCCTACTAGGACGTCAGCCTCTTGTACATAAAATGCCTATTTACAGGCAAATTCAAAAAAATCAATACAAAAATCACTTTTCAGTTAAAATTGCCAATTGTCTTTCCTTTTCTGTTTTGTTTTGCGAAGAACGTCCAAGGTTCAATTTATGATATATGCATTGACATTAATTGCTAACTCATAAATATTTGCATATGAAACAAAGGACTAACTGCAGGTAACATTAGAAACAGGGGCAATAATGAGTGGTCTAAGCGATCTAATTGTTCTGTCCACCAAGGTATCAAGGTAGGTTCAGCCGAAGAACATAACCAGTATATCTTAATTCCCCAGAGAGTGAGCCATCAAGTCAGTGCACTCTCCCCAAGCAAAGTTATGCAATCAGCCTTAAGGAAGTTGAGTATCCCCCGCAGATCTCAACATTCCCCAGCACGATATACAACTATTCTTAAACAAGCATCCCCGGCAGTCTTGACCTAAAGATTGTTCCCCGGCGGTATATCAAACATTCAATGGAGTCACTTCCCCAATATAGTTCAAAATTTCCCCAGGAGAGTCCAATCCAGTTTCCCCAAGAAAGTTGGAATCCATCTCCCCAAGCAGTAAGCTTATCCCCAGTAGATTCCGGAAGCTTATCCTCGCAGAGCACGAGCACGTCCCCCGACTGTATTCAAAGGTTATTTCCCTACCAGGATATAACTGGGTTATCCTCAGCCAAAAGCCATGAGGAGATCGTCCTCGGCAAAGTCTTCTTATCCCCAGCAAAGTCTATTAACACTTCCAACACAACAATGGTATCCCCAACGAAGTTATCATCAGCATCCCAGCAAGTACCTCTCTTCCCACAGAGTATTGTTCCCCGGAAAGATCGCTAGAATAATCTTCTCCCCGCAGAGTAATCCATTCGCCAAGTTTATTCCCCAATGGAGTTATCTTCTCCTACCGGTATTCTTGCAACTATCATCCCCAGCGGAGACAACAAAGCACTATTCTCCAACATCAGCCCAGGATATAACTTCCCGGCATCCGTCAAGGATTTATTTTCCTAGGACGAAAACATACGTTCATAAACATCACATTTCCATACATTATAGCATGCATATATGCATCATATCTTACAAATCTCATTTGTGTTGAGAACATCATTGCTTGATCCATATCATGCATTGCATATGACTGACCTTTACCTTTCAGGAAAGATCCAGTTAAGTTCTCAGCTATATTTCAAGACTTTAGTCTGGTTCAGTTAAATCGACCCTAAGATTTTCCTGATTCTTATCCAGTCAAAGGCCTTCTCTGGTTCAGTCAGATCGACCCTAAGATCTCCCTGATTCTTATCCAGTTGAAGATATTCCAAGACCTTGTCCGGTTCAGTTAAATCGACCCTAAGATTTTCTTGATTCTTATCCAGTCAAAGGCCTTCTCCGGTTCAGTCAGATCGACCCTAAGATCTCCCTGATTCTTATCCAGTTGAAGATTCCAAGACCTTGTCTGGTTCAGTTAAATCGACCCTAAGATTTTCCTGATTCTTATCCAGTCAAAGGCCTTCTCTGGTTCAGTCAGATCGACCCTAAGATCTCCCTGATTCTTACCCAGTTGAAGACATTCCAAGACCTTGTCCGGTTCAGTTAAATCGACCCTAAGATTTTCCTGATTCTTATCCAGTCAAAGGCCTTCTCTAGTTCAGTCAGATCGACCCTAAGATCTCCCTGATTCTTACTCAGTTGAAGACATTCCAAGACCTTGTCCGGTTCAGTTAAATCGACCCTAAGATTTTCCTGATTCTTATCCAGTCAAAAGCCTTCTCTGGTTCAGTCAGATCGACCCTAAGATCTCCCTGATTCTTATCCAGTTGAAGATTCCAAGACCTTGTCTGGTTCAGTTAAATCGACCATAAGATTTTCCTGATTCTTATCCAGTCAAAGGCCTTCTCCGGTTCAGTCAGATCGACCCTAAGATCTCCCTGATTCTTATCCCAGTAGAAGATATCCAAGATTCTCTCAGCGTTCCTGTTGAGGTAGTAATCGCCCAAGATTCTCCCAGTGTTCCTGTTGAGGTAGTAATCGCTCCAAGATTCTCTCAGCGTTCCTGTTGAGGTAGTAATCGTCCAAGGTTCTCTCAGCGTTCCTGTTGAGGTTGTAATCGTCCAAGGTTCTCTCGACGTCCCGTTGAGGTAGTAATCATCCCTGGTTCATTCATCACCTTTTGAAGCTCCAGATTCAATTCCTGTAACCAGTCAGGGCGCATCTATACAAAGAGTTTGAAGACCAGCTCCTGTAACAGGTCAGGTAATCATCTTTCTTTTTTCAGGTACGCAGGTTCTCGCTAAGGAATCTCTTACGCGATCGACACCCAGATGGCATCTATAAGCCCATCCATCTTCTATCACCTCTCAACATGGCATCTATAAGCCCATCTTCCTATCAATCAATCTCCAAATGGCATCTGTAAGCCCATTCCCACCATCACAATGCTAACATGTGAGCGCAAATTTCTGGGCACTCTAGTGTTCAATCATCTTCCACCTTCGGACTACGAAAGGCACGACAGCCAATCTACATCCTCAGGTCTAAGAAGATTGAACAGGGGCAACTGTTGTACCCCAAAATTTGCCCTCCCATATTCTTCAAAATTTGCAAAGAGTATGCTTCAAAATCTCCCCAAGGGTTGCACAGTTCAATGGCCTCCTAACAGTAAAAAATTAGGGTTTTGGTTCTGTCAAAGAAATTGAAGTTTCCAAGGGTCCAAACAAGTCTCACATGCCTACAAACATGGTCAATCATCCATATGCCAAGTTTCAAGACTTACAACACAAAATTGCACAGTCAGAAACCCTAATTGCTCAACAGTCAACTGTAGGGGCAAAATGGTCATTTGACAGTCAGAAGATCAAATTTTAGGTCAACATCTTATTTTGAAGCCACAAACATCATTTGATCAATTCTTGATCATGATTCTCAAGGCATAGCTCAAAAAGTCTCAAGATGCAAAAGTTTCCATATTTGGACAGTTGAAAAAGTCAACTGTAACTTGACCAAGGCATAACTTCCACATGGTTTATCAGAAAAATTCCATCCAAAGCTCATTTTGAAGAGAATGACATTTCCTACAACTCCTCTTCACACTTCAAGTCCAAGAAATGCTCTAACAAAAAGTTATCAATCTCAACATTATAGGTCATTTTCAAAAGTTAACAAAAAGGGACTTTAAGTCAAAGACCATAACTTGAGATTGGTAAATCAAAATGACATGGGACCAAAGGCATTGGTTATAGGACTTCAAGACCTTTCCAAAATGTCCAAGAACATGATCAAAGCTTAAAAATTGAGCAAGATATGCCTTGTGGAAGTTGGGAAATTTTTGGGAATTTTGAAAAGTCAACTTTGCTTCAAATGCCTCAAAATTGCTAATGGGCCTCATTTTCTTCCAAGAATCATTATCCAAAAGTTATGCACGACCCATTGACCCAAAGGGGAGTTATTTCATCATTTTTTATTAATTATTTGAATTTTTAATGTTATTAATTCATTTAATTAAAATTAAATATGAAAAAATACTCAAGCATGTATTTTAAATCTTTTT
Organism: Vicia faba; assembly: GCA_948472305.1. Classification (NCBI taxonomy): domain Eukaryota; kingdom Viridiplantae; phylum Streptophyta; class Magnoliopsida; order Fabales; family Fabaceae; genus Vicia; species Vicia faba. The sequence goes on from OX451741.1 coordinate 1,371,952,363, forward strand.
ATGCAGCTAATAGGTCTATCATAACCTCAAGATTTCGTGCATACTCAATATGGAAAGAATCTTCAATGATTGGCATGTTCTCCATGAAAAAAGATTGAAAAAAGATTACATGAAAATCAAATCTCAAAAACATCAATGCAAAGGTTTCTTGGCTTGGATTTTTACCCTAATTCATTCCTCATATAAGTATAAACCTAAACCTAATCAAAGAGACCTGAATGCTGCGCTAGAACCTGAGAACACAAACTCACTTTTTTCTTAAAAACTTCAAATCTGTTTTCATAGTTTGAAGGCATTTCAAGGCGTGGAAAGTATCTCAAAAGCTTGCTGGGACCTCTCTGATCATAACCCAATACGTTTCAAGCCTCCATACACAAAGAATTGGTAGAATGAAGCCGCCATGTTCTTGATATTTTGCATATTCGTATTTACTTTTTCATGCCATATTAATGCATTCTAATGATTGTTTTGCACTAACATGAACTCAATAAAGCTAATGGTGCCATTGAATTGGATTAATAGTGCTTGTATAGAAAAATGCCATTGATGTTTTCTAGGTTTTCAGAGGTGTGAATTTGGGGCTTTCCTATTCTGGAAAAATCAGACAACAAGACCTATGCCATTAGAATCAGAAGCTTCATACAAATTAATTCCACACGTCGCGCTCAATTTATGATCAACGGTGTTCTATTCGCTATTTTTGTATGTGTCATTTAGTGGGGGTTTAAAACCCCCGCTATCCATGTTTTGTTTTCAGGTAACATGACGAAGAAGGAGGACGTGTCTCAGCCAGAGTGGACGGTTTGAATTTAGCGCGTTTTTCAAGCTACAAGCGCTTTCTCACATATCTTATTCAGCATCCATTATAATATCAAAGTGGCTCAATAGCACAGTTGGTAAACACGCTGGCAGGTAGGTATTGGGACCTGGGTTCGATCCCCAGGTCCCCCATGTATATTTCATATTTTTTTCTTGTAATATGTTTCTACGCAGCTTGCATCCTAAGGTCCACCATACAACTTTATCTCTGGGCACGCCACATGTCCCTAGAGATGAATCCAAAGGCCAGCACGAGACTTCCATCATGCACCTTGGTCAATGATCCATACGTGATCATGGGAAGGTCAAAAAAGGCCAGATTTCAATGGGCCTCATTACTGCAATATACCTCCAAAAGGGTCAACAAACCCCCCTATGTTTGTATTTCTTTTCTCATTCTTTTTTCTTTTTGTTTGTTTTAATTTAATGATTTTTTTCTTTTAATTCATAAAATAAGTTTTATAATACAAAAAAACAGAAACTCATAAAACAATAAAAAAAATATGCTTTGTTAATATTAATTAATATTATTTTGTAAATAAATTTAATAATTAACTTAGTTTTAATTTTAGGTTTAATTCTAATTTTTTTTTAAATAAACTAAAAAGTTTAGAGATTAGGGTTTTAATATTTTTCTTCTTTTTCTTAATAAATAATTTATTTCCTTATCATCATTATTATTATTCTTAATTATTTTATAAATAACTTGTAATTAAATAATTAGGTTAAAACTAGGTCAAACTTAAACATTTTTTTTAACAAATTAAAAATAGTTTAGAATTAGGGTTTTAATTCCATTCAATTTTCTCATTAAATTCCATAAATACAAAAAACTCCAAAAAATAAGTTCTTGCTTTTATTTAATTTAATTAATTTACGATTTCGATTTAATTTCTTTAAAAGGGTCCAACGCCCTCGCACTCTCGATTTTATTTCTTTTCGCACATTTACTTTTATTTCCTTTTTTAAATTTCATGTAATTGCCCCAAAGCCTTGTAATAGATTAATTAGGATATTTATTTTTCCGCATTTTATTTATTCAAATCGGGTCTTGGTTTAATTTGGCGATGTAGACCCGCGCCTTTGTAATAGCGTAGGACTTTTATCTTCTCGCATCTTTTAACTGTTAATAACCACATGAAAGAATGAATGCCAAAAATAAAAACAAAGCGTAGATCACCAATGCATGACAAGATAACCATAATTGAAAATGACACACAATTCACACACCACCCCTAGGGTACGCCTCACTGTTGCCTTGCCCCTCGAAAAGTGTTCGTCGAGTAGAGGATGTTTTAGTAAGTCCTCATGTCCATGAACATGGCATGGGGGTAGCTTCTAAGGTGTCTTCCTATTACTCTGGTGACCACACTGTCCCTAAACCTCGAATTGACCCGAACACCTCCAATGGTGGTGCTACCTACCTCTCAATGGTGGGATGACACTACTTTAAGGACATTTACACAGACTAATTCCTTAGGGTAGGTAGATGACTCGTAGATACTTGCTCTAATTCAAAACAAATCAAAAATCTTCTTTTCACACCGACACTTTTCAAAAATCTTTCAAAAACAACTTTTCAAACACTCTTGAGGCCTGATACAAGAGTCGAACTGAAATTTTAAACGGAACCTTTTTCAAACCCACTCACCTTGAAAAGCAAACAAACATTTTTGAAAACACAAATGAGCAAGTATCTAAGAGCCCATGGATAACCATGGATAGAAAGGGTGCTAACACCTTCCCTTTCTATAAATCTACCTCCCGAACCGAGAGCAATCTCAATAAGGAATTTTTCTGTGCTTTTGTCCTTTCCATCTGGAGAAAATAAAAGACGGTGGCGACTCTTGCTTCCGCGACATTTCGCGAACCAGAGTTAAACAGTCAGTTCCAGATCCACCGATCACATATACGCACTGATGAAAATTTAGCAGATCCTTTGACGAAAGGATTAGCTAGAGGGAAAGTCCATAATACATCCAAAAGGATGGGACTAATGCCTATAAAGAAATGAGTTGCTCATAATGGTAACCCGACCTAGATGATTGGAGATCCCAAGAAATAGGTTCAATGGGTAATAACAAGTTAGGAGTAATATGAGATGATCATGCAAGTAAAGCATGAATCCTGAAGTAATAACAGGATGAGATAATAGAAACTCTTAATGAGATCTATACTCTGTATGAGGGAGTACCTAGGCTACAGGAGTACTCTTGATAGACTCACCTATGTGATTGTGGAACTTAGGCCGGTTCCTATGGAATTACGAGGCAGGATCCCTAGAGCCTTCACTAAACTGGGATATACGTGCAGGGCCATTAAAGCACGGGCTATTACAATACACCTTAAGAAAAGGTTGTGTGCGGGTCTGATGTTTGAGATAGAGTTCAAGACAATAGTGTCACTCTTGTTGAATCAGAATCCTACTTGCTACGTAAAGGTTCAAGTCGTAGACAACTTTGCTTATGCACAATCTTAGAAACGTTTGACGTACTTCTAAAAATCACCTTTTAAATTCAAGTGGGGGATTGTTGGAAATCTTGGTATGATGTAAATATTGGAGTGGGAGTTGGAATATTTTATTGAAATTAAATGGGCAATAAATGAGCACAAGTAAGAACTAGTATGAAAGTGAATTTGAAAAGATTCATTTTAGTCCCACATAGGAGGGATCATAAATACTAGTAGTGTATATATATTCCAACTTGGACAATTGGGTTGGGCCCCAAGGGGCACCCCAATTTTGTAAAGGAGTGAGGACATACCCATAAGTCATCTAGACACACGCGCGAGCCGCCTTCGCCGTCCGTCCGTCCGACTGGCCGGCTCGGCTCGGCTCGGCTCGGTCCGGTCCGGTCTAGATGAATTAATCTTTTTTGAACTGAATTAGTGGAAATTAATTAATTAATATTAATATTATTATTAATTAATTAATAGATGGTGATGTGTCCTGCACAAAAGACCAAGTCTTAACCTAATTATTGACTGGTTTTACAATTCTCTCTTCTCTCTCATTACTCCCTTCATCTATATTTTTCTTCTCTCTTATTTTCGACTGGATCACTTCATATCCAGATACTAAGACTGGTTAACTACCATCTGAAGGTGTCATTTTATGAACGACTAATTATAGTGCAAGTAATTGTCGTAATTTGAACGGGTTGTTTTATCCTGGAGGCGTCGTCGAAACTCGACTGCTTTGCATTAATATTGGCAGTACGATGAAACATCTTAAAGAAAACGACCTAGCACGCGACTCGTCCCGATAGTTTTCCTTTGTGACATTCTCTTTAAATCCAGTTTCTACAATTTTAAGACGTTTTCATAACTGCCATGGCTACTGAGGAAATTATCGGTACTAGCGCTGCCGCTTCTGTCTCTGACAAACCATTTAAGTTTGAGGGTTCCAATTTCAAACGTTGGCAAGCTAAGATGAAATTTTTCTTAACTTTAAAGAAGGTTGCCCACGTTCTGACTGATTATATCGATGTTGCTCCATCTGGATCAAACGAACTAAGTAATGGTAAGTCAATTGTGGAATCAGACGGAACTTCTAAAACGTCTGACTTAGACTCTACTGCTAAAGCTGCGGCAGATAACTTACAGCTCCGAAAATAAATCGCCTTATGGAAAGAAAATGACTACCTCTGCAAAAATCACATTCTGAACAGTCTTGCTGATGATCTCTATCATTACTACAGCTATTACAAGACTCCTAAACAGGTATGGGAGGCTCTGCAAAAGAAATATGATATTGAAGAAGCAGGTGCAAAAAAATATGCTGTCAGTCGCTACTTGAATTACAAAATGGTGGATGAAAGGTCCGTGGAAGCTCAAAGCCACGAGATACAGAAGATTGCTCATGAAATCATAACTGAAGGTATGCCCCTCAATGAACAATTTCAGATTGCTATTATAATTGACAAGCTACCTCCTGGTTGGAAAGATTTTAAAAACTTACTCCGACATAAAACTAAAGAATTTTCAATCGAGAGTTTGATTACCCGCCTTCGAATTGAAGAGGAAGCTCGAAGACAAGGTCAGAAAGATGAAGTCTTAGTTGTTTCAAACAACAAAAAGAAATTCGGTGCGGTTCTGAAGCTTACGGGAAAACCTTTAAAGAATCAGAACCGTAATACTGTGAACCAAATTAAGAATGGGAATCCCTCTAGGGCCCCATATACTCCAATTCCTAGGCAGCAACCACCATCCCAGAGAAATGATGCTCCGGTTTTCACTTGCTACAATTGTGGGAAACCGGGTCATATGGCTAAGAAATGTAAGAGCAGGCCTAAATCTGCTACTGGCCCAAATGCACAGGTTAACCTGACTGATGAGAAATTCATTGCTATGATCACTGAAGTCGACATGGTTGATGGAAGTGATGGTTGGTGGATAGACACTGGCGCCTCTCGTCATGTTTGTAATGATCGAGCTATGTTTAAGACATACATGAATACTGAAGATAAGAAAGTGTTGTTGGGAGATGCCCACACCACTAATGTTGCTGGAATTGGAGATGTTGAGCTGAAGTTCACTTCAGGAAAGACCTTGATCTTGAAGGACGTCATGCACGTTCCTGAAATTAGGAAGAATCTTGTTTCTGGTTTCCTTTTAAATAAGGTTGGGTTTAGTCAAACTATAGGGGCAGATTTGTACACCATCACTAAGAATGGTATTTTTGTTGGGAAAGGGTACGCCACTGATGGCATGTTTAAGTTAAATGTTGATTTGAATAAAATTTGTCCTTCAGTTTATTTTCTGCGTGATTTTAATATTTGGCATGTTAGACTTTGTCACGTTAATAAGCGAATTATGTATAATGCAAGCAACTTAGGCCTGATCCCTAAACTAAATGTCAATAATTCAAATAAATGTGAATATTGTACTCAAGCTAAGATAATTAAGACATCACATAAATCAACTCTAAGAGAATCTGATCCCCTAGATTTTATACACTCTGATATATGTGAATTAGACGGAACTTTGACTAGGAACAATAAACGTTATTTTATCACCTTTATTGATGATTGTTCTGATTATACTTATGTATACTTAATGAATAATAAAAGTGAAGCACTTGATATGTTTAAGTTGTATGTAATCTAAATTGAGAATCAACTTAGTAAGAAGATCAAGAGACTTCGTAGTGATAGGGGAACTGAATATGACTCTGGTCTATTTAATGACTTTTATAAAAAAAAATGGAATTATACATGAAACGATTGCTCCATATTCTCCTGAAATGAATGGTAAAGCAGAAAGAAAGAATAGAACTCTTACTGAACTTGTTATTGCAATTATGATGAATTCTGGTGCTGCACCTCACTGGTGGGGGGAAATTTTATTGGCTGTTTGCTATGTCCTGAATAGAATCCCCAAGTCAAAATGTAAGATATCTCCTTACAAGATATTAAAGAAAAGACAACCAAACTTGTCTTATTTGAGAACTTGGGGCTCTCTGGCTTATGTCAGAATTCCGGATCCGAAGCGAGTTAAACTCGCTAGTAGAGCATATGAATGTGTTTTCATTGGATATGCAGCAAACAGTAAAGCATATACGTTTTATGACCTAATAGAAAAAGTGATCATAGAATCAAATGATGCTGAATTCTATGAAGACAAATTTCCCTTCAAATTGAGAAATAGTAGGGGCACACAATTGAGTCACACTCCTGTGATAAGAATCACAGAATGCAACGACAATATAGAAACAGAACTTCGACGAAGTAAACGAGTAAGAGTCACTAAAGACTATGGGCCTAACTATGCGGCTTATAATGTAGAAGAAGATCCAATGAATCTTCAAGAAGCCTTGTCTTCTCTGGATGCTGATTTATGGCAAGAGGCTATCAATGATGAGATAGAATCTCTAGAATTCAATAAGACCTGGAACTTAGTAGACTTGCCTCCTGGTTGCAAACCAATTGGTTGTAAATGGGTTTTGAAAAGAAAACTAAAACCTGATGGAACTATTGATAAATACAAGGCTCGCCTTGTTGCCAAGGGTTTTAGACAAAGAGAAAATATAGATTTCTTCGACACATTTTCTCCAGTCACTAGAATTACATCCATTAGGGTACTTATTTCAATAGCTGCTATTTATAACTTAATAGTACACCAAATGGATGTAAAAACAGCTTTTTTAAATGTTGACTTAGAAGAAGAAATCTATATGGAACAACCGGAAGGGTTTGTAATCTATGGACAAGAAAACAAGGTCTGTAAGTTAAATAAGTCGTTGTATGGACTAAAACAAGCTCCTAAGCAATGGCATGAAAAATTTGATAACTTAATGATATCAAGTGGGTACAAAGTGAATGAAAGTGACCAATGCGTTTACTATAAATCTGAGAATCGCATTTGCACTATCATATGTCTTTATGTTGACGATCTACTCATATTTGGATCTAACATTCAGACCATTAATGATGTGAAATCATTGTTGTGCAACAACTTTGATATGAAAGATCTCGGAGAAGCAAATGTGATCCTTGGCATCAAGATCCCGAGATCCGAACAAGGAATTTCTTTGGATCAATCACATTATGTGGAGAAGATCTTAAAGAAATATAATTACTTTGAATGTAAACCTGCATGCACACCATATGATCCAAGTGTGAAACTATTTAAGAACACTGGAGAAAGTGTCAGACAATCAGAATATGCGATCATCATTGGCAGTCTTAGGTATGCCACTGATTGTACTAGACTCGACATTGCATATGTCGTAGGATTGTTATGCAGGTTTATGAGTAGACCGAGTAAAGAGCACTGGAAAGCTATTTAACGAGTCATGAGGTACCTCAAAAGGACCATGGATCTCGGTCTACATTATCAGAAGTTTCCTGTTGTACTAGAAGGGTACAGTGAAGCAGATTGGAATACTTTGTCAGATGATTCCAAAGCTATTAGTGGCTATATATTTAGCATAGATGGAGGAGCTGTATCTTTGAAATCAAAGAAATAAACTATTCTAGCTCAGTCCACAATGGAATCTGAGATGATAGCACTAGCCACAGCTAGTGAAGAAGCAAGTTGGTTGAGATGCTTGCTAGCTGAGATCCCTTTATGGGAAAAACCTATGCCAGCTGTGTTGATCCACTGTGATAGTACCGCGGCTATTGCAAAAATTGAGAACCGTTATTATAATGGTAAAAGACGTCAAATAAGAAGGAAGCACAACACTATTAGAGACTGTATCTCTAAAGGAGCTGTAAGAGTGGATCATATACGCACTGATGAAAATTTAGCAGATCCTTTGGTGAAAGGATTAGCTAGAGAGAAAGTCCATAATACATCCAAAAGGATGGGACTAATGCCTATAAAGAAATGAGTTTCTCATAATGGTAACCCAACCTAGATGACTGGAGATCCCAAGAAATAGGTTGAATGGGTAATAACAAGTTATGAGTAATATGAGATGATCATGCAAGTAAAGCATGAATCTTGAAGTAATAAGAGGATGAGATAATAGAAACTCTTAATGAGATCTATACTCTGTATGAGGGAGTACCTAGGCTACAGGAGTACTCTTGATAGACTCACCTATGTGATTGTGGAACTTAGGCCAGTTCCTATGGAATTACGAGGCAGGATTCCTAGAGCCTTCACTAAATTGGGATATACGTGCAGGGCCATTAAAGCACAGGCTATTAGAATACACCTTAAGAAAAGGTTGTGTGCGGGTCTGATGTCTGAGATAGGTTCAAGACAATAGTGTCACTCTTGTTGAATCAGAATCCTACTTGCTACGCAAAGGTTCAAGTCGTAGACACCTTTGCGTATGCACAATCTTAGAAACGTTTGACGTACTTCTAAAAATCACCTTTTAAATTCAAGTGGGGGATTGTTGGAAATCTTGGTATGATGTAAATATTGGAGTGGGAGTTGGAATATTTTATTGACATTAAATGGGTAATAAATGAGCACAAGTAAGAACTAGTATGGAAGTGAATTTGAAAAGATTCATTTTAGTCCCACATAGGAGGGATCATAAATACTAGTAGTGTATATATATTCCAACTTGGACAATTGGGTTGGGCCCCAAGGGGCACCCCAATTTTGTAAAGGAGTGAAGACACACCCATAAGTTATCTAAACACACGCGCGTGCTGCTGTCGCCGTCCGCCCGTCCGACCGGCCGGCTCGGCTCTGTTCGGTCCGGTTCGGTCCGGTCTGGTCTAGATGAATTAATCTTTTTTGAACTGAATTAGTGGAAATTAATTAATTAATATTTATATTATTATTAATTAATTAATAGATGGTGATGTGTCCTGCACAAAAGACCAAGTCTTAACCTAATTATTGACTGGTCTTACAATTCTCTCTTCTCTCTCATTACTCCCTTCATTTATATTTTTCTTCTCTCTTATTTTCGACTGGATCACTTCGTATCCAGATACTAAGACTGGTTAACTACCATCCGAAGGTGTCATTTTACGAACGACTAATTATAGTGCAAGTAATTGTCGAAATTTGAACGGGTTGTTTTATCTTGGAGGCGTCGTCGAAACTCGATTGCTTTGCATTAATATTGGCAGTACGACAAAACGTTTTAAAGAAAGCGACCTAGTACGCGACTCGTCCCGATAGTTTTCCTTTGTGCCATTTTCTTTAAATCTTGTTTCTACAATTTTAAGACGTTTTCATAACTGCCATGGCTACTGAGGAAATTATCGGTACTAGCGCTGCCGCTTCTGTCTCTGACAAACCATTTAAGTTTGAGGGTTCCAATTTCAAACATTGGCAAGCTAAGATGAAATTTTTCTTAAATTTAAAGAAGGTTGCCCACGTTCTGACTGAGGATATACCTGTTGCTCCATCTGGATCAAACGAACTAAGTAATGGTAAGTCAACCGTGGAATCAGACGGAACTTCTAAAACGTCTGACTTAGACTCTGCTGCTAAAGCTGCGGCAGATAACTTACAGCTCCGAAAAGAAATCGCCTTATGGCAAGAAAATGACTACCTATGCAAAAATCACATTTTGAACAATCTTGCTGATGATCTCTATCATTACTACAACAATTACAAGACTGCTAAACAGGTATGTGAGGCTCTGCAAAAGAAATATGATACTGAAAAAGTAGGTGCAAAAAAATATGCTATCAGTCGCTACTTGAATTACAAAATGGTGGATGAAAGGTCCGTGGAAGCTCAAAGCCACGAGATACAGAAGATTGCTCATGAAATCATAACTGAAGGTATGTCCCTCAATGAACAATTTCAGATTGCTGTTATAATTGACAAGCTGTCTCCTGGTTAGAAAGATTTTAAAAACTTACTCCGACATAAAACTAAAGAATTTTCAATCGAGAGTTTGATTACCCGCCTTCAAATTGAAGAGGAAGCTCGAATACAAGATCAGAAAGATGAAGTCTTAGTTGTTTCAAACAACAAAAAGAAATTCGGTGCGATGCTGAAGCCTACGGGCAAACCTTTAAAGAATCAGAACCGTAATACTGTGAATCGAATTAAGAATGGGAATCCCTCTAGGGCCCCATATACTCCAATTCCTAGGGAGCAACCACCATCCCAGAGAAATGATGCTCCGGTTTTCACTTGCTACAATTATGGGAAACCGGGTCATATGGCTAAGAAATGTAAGAGCAGGCCTAAATGTGCTACTGGCCCAAATGCACAGGTTAACCTGACTGATGAGCAATTCATTGCTATGATCACTGAAGTCAACATGGTTGATGGAAGTGATGGTTGGTGGATATACACTGGCGCCTCTCGTAATGTTTGTAATGATCGTGCTATGTTTAAGACATACATGAATACTGAAGATAAGAAAGTGTTGTTGGGAGATGCCCACACCACTAATGTTGCTGGAATTGGAGATGTTGAGCTGAAGTTCACTTCAGGAAAGACCTTGATCTTGAAGGACGTCATGCACGTTCCTTAATTTAGGAAGAATCTTGTTTCTGGTTTCCTTTTAAATAAGGCTGGGTTTAGTCAAACTATAGGGGCAGATTTGTACACCATCACTAAGAATGGTATTTTTGTTGGGAAAGGGTACGACACTGATGGCATGTTTAATTTAAATGTTGATTTGAATAAAATTTATCCTTCTGTTTATTTTCTGCATGATTTTAATATTTGGCATGCTAGACTTTGTCACGTTAATAAGCGAATTATGTATAATGCAAGCAACTTAGGCCTGATCCCTAAACTAAATGTCAATGATTCAAATAAATGTGAATATTGTACTCAAGCTAAGATAATTAAGACATCACATAAATCAACTCTAAGAGAATCTGATCCCCTAGATCTTATACACTCTGATATATGTGAATTAGACGGAACTTTGACTAGGAACAATAAACGTTATTTTATCACCTTTATTGATGATTGTTCTGATTATACTTATGTATACTTAATGAAGAATAAAAGTGAAGCACTTGATATGTTTAAGTTGTATGTAATCGAAATTGAGAATCAACTTAGTAAGAAGATCAAGAGACTTCGTAGTGATAGGGGAACTGAATATGACTCGGGTCTATTTAATGACTTTTATAAAGAACATGGAATTATACATGAAACGACTGCTCCATATTCTCCTGAAATGAATGGTAAAGCAGAAAGAAAGAATAGAACTCTTATTGAACTTGTTATTGCAATTATGATGAATTCTGGTGCTGCACCTCACTGGTGGGGGGAAATTTTATTGACTGTTTGCTATGTCCTGAATAGAATCCCCAAGTTAAAATGTAAGATCTCTCCTTACGAGATATTAAAGAAAAGACAACCAAACTTGCGCATTTGAGAACTTGGGGCTCTCTGGCTTATGTCAGAATTCTGGATCTGAAGCGAGTTAAACTCGCTAGTAGAGCATATGAATGTGTTTTCATTGGATATGCAGCAAACAGTAAAGCATATAGGTTTTATGACCTAATAGAAAAAGTGATCATAGAATCAAATGATGCTGAATTCTATGAAGACAAATTTCCCTTCAAATTGAGAAATAGTGGGGGCACACAATTGAGTCACACTCCTGTGATAAGAAGCACAGAATGCAACGACAATATAGAAACAGAACTTCGACGAAGTAAATGAGTAAGAGTCACTAAAGACTATGGGCCTGACTATGCGGCTTATAATGTAGAAGAAGATCCAATGAATCTTCAAGAAGCCTTGTCTTCTCTGGATGTTGATTTATGGCAAGAGGCTATCAATGATGAGATAGAATCTCTAGAATCCAATAAGACCTGGAACTTAGTAGGCTTGCCTCCTGGTTACAAACCAATTGGTTGTAAATGGGTTTTGAAAAGAAAACTAAAACCTGATGGAACTATTGATAAATACAAGGCTCGCCTTGTTGCCAAGGGTTTTAGACAAAGAGAAAATATAGATTTCTTCGATACATTTTCTCCAGTCACTAGAATTACATCCATTAGGGTACTTATTTCAATAGCTGCTATTTATAACTTAATAGTACACCAAATGGATGTAAAAACAGCTTTTTAAATGGTGACTTAGAAGAAGAAATCTATATGGAACAACCGGAAGGGTTTGTAATCAATGGACAAGAAAACAAGGTCTGTAAGTTAAATAAGTCATTGTATGGACTAAAATAAGCTCCTAAGCAATGGCATGCAAAATTTGATAACTTAATGATATCAAGTGGGTACAAAGTGAATGAAAGTTACAAATGCGTTTACTATAAATCTGAGAATCGCATTTGCACTATCATATGTCTTTATGTTGACGATCTACTCATATTTGGATCTAACATTCAGACCATTAATGATGTGAAATCATTGTTGTGCAACAACTTTGATATGAAAGATCTCGGAGAAGCAAATGTGATCCTTGGCATCAAGATCACGAGATCGGAACAAGGAATTTCTTTGGATCAATCACATTATATGGAGAAGACCTTAAAGAAATATAATTACTTTGAATGTAAACCTGCATGCACACCATATGATCTAAGTGTGAAACTATTTAAGAACACTGGAGAAAGTGTCAGACAATCAGAATATGCGAGCATCATTGGCAGTCTTAGGTATGCCACTGATTATACTAGACCCGACATTGCATATGTCGTAGGATTGTTATGCAGGTTTACGAGTAGACCAAGTAAAGAGCACTGGAAAGCTATTGAACGAGTCATGAGGTACCTCAAAAGGACCATGGATCTCGGTCTACATTATCAGAAGTTTCCTGTTGTACTAGAAGGGTACAGTGATGCAGATTGGAATACTTTGTCAGATGATTCCAAAGCTACTAGTGGCTATATATTTAGCATAGCTGGAGGAGTTGTATCTTGGAAATCAAAGAACAAACTATTCTAGCTCAGTCCACAATGGAATCTGAGATGATAGCACTAGCCACAGATAGTGAAGAAGCAAGTTGGTTGAGATGCTTGCTAGCTGAGATCCCTTTATGGGAAAAACCTATGCCAGTTGTGTTGATCCACTGTGATAGTACCGCGGCTATTGCAAAAATTGAGAACCATTATTATAATGGTAAAAGACGTCAAATAAGAAGGAAGCACAGAACTGTTAGAGACTGTATCTCTAAAGGAGCTGTAAGAGTGGATCATATACGCACTGATGAAAATTTAGCAGATCCTTTGACGAATGGATTAGCTAGAGAGAAAGTCCATAATACATCCAAAAGGATGGGACTAATGCCTATAAAGAAATGAGTTGCTCATAATGGTAACCCTACCTAGATGACTGGAGATCCCAAGAAATAGGTTCAATGGGTAATAACAAGTTATGAGTAATATGAGATGATCATGCAAGTAAAGCTTGAATCCTGAAGTAATAAGAGGATGAGATAATAGAAACTCTTAATGAGATCTATACTCTGTATGAGGGAGTACCTAGGCTACAGGAGTACTCTTGATAGACTCACCTATGTGATTGTGGAACTTAGGTCGGTTCCTATGGAATTACGAGGCAGGATTCCTAGAGCCTTCACTAAATCGAGATATACGTGCAGAGCCATTAAAGCACGGGCTATTAGAATACACCTTAAGAAAAGGTTGTGTGCGAGTCTGATGTCTGAGATAGAGTTCAAGACAATAGTGTCACTCTTGTTGAATCAAAATCCTACTTGCTACGCAAAGGTTAAAGTCGTAGACACCTTTGCTTATGCACAATCTTAGAAACGTTTGACGTACTTCAAAAAATCACCTTTTAAATTCAAGTGGGGGATTGTTGGAAATCTTGGTATGATGTAAATATTGGAGTGGGAGTTGGAATATTTTATTGACATTAAATGGGCAATAAATGCGAACAAGTAAGAACTAGTATGAAAGTGAATTTGAAAAGATTCATTTTAGTCCCACATAGGAGGGATCATAAATACTAGTAGTGTATATATATTCCAACTTGGACAATTGGGTTGGGCCCCAAGGGGCACCCCAATTTTGTAAAGGAGTGAGGAGACACCCATAAGTCATCTAGACACACGCGCGCGCCGCTGCCGCCCTTCGTCCGTCCGACCGGCCGGCTCGGCTCGGTTCGGTCCTGTTCGGTCCGGTCCGGTCTAGATGAATTAATCTTTTTTGAACCGAATTAGGGGAAATTAATTAATTAATATTAATATTATAATTAATTAATTGATAGATGGTGATGTGTCCTGCACAAAAGACCAAGTCTTAACCTAATTATTGACTGGTTTTACAATTCTCTCTTCTCTCTCATTACTCTCTTCATCTATATTTTTCTTCTCTCTTATTTTCGACTGGATCACTTCGTATGCAGATACTAAGACTGGTTAACTACCATCTGAAGGTGTCATTTTACGAACGACTAATTATAGTGCAAGTAATTGTCGTAATTTGAACGGGTTGTTTTATCCTGGAGGCGTCGTCGAAACTCGACTGCTTTGCATTAATATTGGCAGTACGACGAAACGTCTTAAAGAAAGCGACCTAGTACGTGACTCGTCCCGATAGTTTTCCTTTGTGCCATTTTCTTTAAATCCGATTTCTACAATTTTAAGACGTTTTCATAACTGCCATGGCTACTGAGGAAATTATCGGTACTAGCGTTGCCGCTTCTATCTCTGACAAACCATTTAAGTTTGAGGGTTCCAATTTCAAACGTTGGCAAGCTAAGATGAAATTTTTCTTAACATTAAAGGAGGTTTCCCACGTTCTGACTGACGATATCCCTGTTGCTCCATCTGGATCAACCGAACTAAGTAATTGTAAGTCAATTGTGGAATCAGACGGAACTTCTAAAACGTCTGACTTAGACTCTGCTGCTAAAGCTGCGGCAGATAACTTACAGCTCCGAAAAGAAATCGCCTTATGGCAAGAAAATGACTACCTCTGCAAAAATCACATTCTGAACAGTCTTGCTGATGATCTCTATCATTACTACAACAATTACAGGACTGCTAAACAGGCATGGGAGGCTCTGCAAAAGAAATATGATACTGAATAAGCAGGTGCAAAAAAATATGTTGTCAGTCACTACTTTAAACGACTGCTCCATATTCTCCTGAAATGAATGGTAAAGCAGAAAGAAAGAATAGAACTCTTACTGAACTTGTTATTGCAATTATGATGAATTCTGGTGCTGCACCTCACTGGTGGGGGGAAATTTTATTGACTGTTTGCTATGTCCTGGATAGAATCCCCAAGTCAAAATTTAAGATCTCTGCTTACGAGATATTAAAGAAAAGACAACCAAACTTGTCTTATTTGAGAACTTGGGGCTCTCCGGCTTATGTCAGAATTCCGGATCTGAAGGGAGTTAAACTCGCTAGTAGAGCATATGAATGTGTTTTCTTTGGATATGCAGCAAACAGTAAAGCATATAGGTTTTATGACCTAATAGCAAAAGTGATCATAGAATCAAATGATGCTGAATTCTATGAAGACAAATTTCCCTTCTAATTGAGAAATAGTGGGGGCACATAATCGAGTCACACTCCTGTGATAAGAAGCACAGAATGCAACGACAATATAGAAACAGAACTTCGACGAAGTAAACGAGTAAGAGTCACTAAAGACTATGGGCCTGACTATGCGGCTTATAATGTAGAAGAAGATCCAATGAATCTTCAAGAATCCTTGTCTTCTCTGGATGCTGATTTATGGCAAGAGGCTATCAATGATGAGATAGAATCTCTAGAATCCAATAAGACCTGGAACTTAGTAGACTTGCCTCCTGGTTGCAAACCAATTGGTTGTAAATGGGTTTTGAAAAGAAAACTAAAACCTGATGGAACTATTGATAAATACAAGGCTCGCCTTGTTGCCAAGAGTTTTAGACAAAGAGAAAATATAGATTTCTTCGACACATTTTCTCCAGTCACTAGAATTACATCCATTAGGGTACTTATTTCAATAGCTGCTATTTATAACTTAATAGTACACCAAATGGATGTAAAAACAGCTTTTTTAAATGGTGACTTAGAAGAAGAAATCTATATGGAACAACCGGAAGGGTTTGTAATCTATGGACAAGAAAACAAGGTCTGTAAGTTAAATAAGTCGTTGTATGGACTGAAAGAAGCTCCTAAGCAATGGTATGAAAAATTTGATAACTTAATGATATCAAGTGGGTACAAAGTGAATGAAAGTGACAAATGCGTTTACTATAAATCTGAGAATCGCATTTTCACTATCATATGTCTTTATGTTGACGATCTACTCATATTTGGATCTAACATTCAGACCATTAATGATGTGAAATCATTGTTGTGCAACAACTTTGATATGAAAGATGTCGGAGAAGCAAATGTGATCCTTGGCATCAAGATCACGAGATCCGAACAAGGAATTTCTTTGGATCAATCACATTATGTGGAGAAGATCTTAAAGAAATATAATTACTTTGAATGTAAACCTGCATGCACACCATATGATCAAAGTGTGAAACTATTTAAGAATACTGGAGAAAGTGTCAGACAATCAGAATATGCAAGCATCATTGGCAGTCTTAGGTATGCCACTGATTGTACTAGACCCGACATTGTATATGTCATAGGATTGTTATGCAGGTTTACGAGTAGACCGAGTAAAGAGCACTGTAAAGCTATTGAATGAGTCATGAGGTACCTCAAATGGACCATGGATCTCGGTCTACATTATCAGAAGTTTCCTGCTGTACTAGAAGGGTACAGTGATGCAGATTGGAATACTTTGTCAGATGATTACAAAGCTACTAGTGGCTATATATTTAGCATAGCTGGAGGAGCTGTATCTTGGAAATCAAAGAAACAAACTATTCTAGCTCAGTCCACAATGGAATCTGAGATGATAGAACTAGCCACAGCTAGTGAAGAAGCAAGTTAGTTGAGATGCTTGCTAGCTGAGATCCCTTTATGGGAAAAACCTATGCCAACTGTGTCGATCCACTGCGATAGTACCGTGGCTATTGCAAAAATTGAGAACCGTTATTATAATGGTAAAAGACGTCAAATAAGAAGGAAGCACAACACAGTTAGAGACTGTATCTCTAAAGGAGCTGTAAAAGTGGATCATATACGCACTGATGAAAATTTAGCAGATCCTTTGACGAAAGGATTAACTAGAGAGAAAGTCCATAATACATCCAAAAGGATGGGACTAATTCCTATAAAGAAATGAGTTGCTCATAATGGTAACCCGACCTAGATGACTGGAGATCCCAAGAAATAGGTTCAATGGGTAATAACAAGTTATGAGTAATATGAGATGATCATGCTAGTAAAGCATGAATCCTGAAGTAATAAGAGGATGAGATAATATAAACTCTTAATGAGATCTATACTCTGTATGAGGGAGTACCTAGGATACAGGAGTACTCTTGATAGAATCACATATGTGATTATGGAACTTAGGCCGGTTCCTATGGAATTACGAGTCAGGATTCCTAGAGCCTTCACTAAACCGGGATATACGTGCAGGGCCATTAAAGCACGGGCTATTAGAATACACCTTAAGAAAAGGTTGTGTGCGGGTCTGGTGTCTGAGATAGAGTTCAAGACAATAGTGTCACTCTTGTTGAATCAGAATCCTACTTGCTATGCAAAGGTTCAAGTCGTAGACACCTTTGCTTATGCACAATCTTAAAAACGTTTGACGTACTTCTAAAAATCACCTTTTAAATTCAAGTGGGGGTTTGTTGGAAATCTTGGTATGATGTAAATATTGGAGTGGGAGTTGGAATATTTTATTGACATTAAATGGGCAATAAATGAGCACAAGTAAGAACTATTATGAAAGTGAATTTGAAAAGATTCATTTTAGTCCCACATAGGAGGGATCATAAATACTAGTAGTGTATATATATTCCAACTTGGACAATTGGGTTGGGCCCCAAGGGGCACCCCAATTTTGTAAAGGAGTGAGGAGACACCCATAAGTCATCTAGACACACGCGCGCGCCGCTGCCTCCTTTCGTCCGTCCGACCGGCTGGCTCGGCTCGGTTCGGTCCGGTTCGGTCCAGTTCGGTCTAGATGAATTAATCTTTTTTGAACCGAATTAGTGGAAATTAATTAATTAATATTAATATTATTATTAATTAATTAATAGATGGTGATGTGTCCTGCACAAAAGACCAAGTCTTAACCTAATTATTGACTGGTTTTACAATTATCTCTTCTCTCTCATTACTCCCTTCATTTATATTTTTCTTCTCTCTTATTTTCGACTGGATCACTTCGTATCCAGATACTAAGACTGGTTAACTACCATTCGAAGGTGTCATTTTACGAACGACTAATTTTAGTGCAAGTAATTGTCGTAATTTGAACGAGATATTTTATCCTGGAGGCGTCGTCGAAACTCGACTCCTTTGCATTAATATTGGCAGTACGACAAAACGTCTTAAAGAAAGCGACCTAGTACGCGACTCGTCTCGATAGTTTTCCTTTGTGCCATTTTCTTTAAATCCGGTTTCTACAATTTTAAGACGTTTTCATAACTGCCATGGCTACTGAGGAAATTATCGGGACTAGCGCTGCCGCTTCTGTCTCTAACAAACCATTTAAGTTTGAGGGTTCCAATTTCAAACGTTGGTAAGCTAAGATGAAATTTTTCTTAACTTTAAAGAAGGTTGCCCATGTTCTGACTGAGGATATCCCTGTTGCTCCATCTGGATCAAATGAACTAAGTAATGGTAAGTCAACCGTGGAATCAGACGGAACTTCTAAAACGTCTGACTTAGACTCTGCTGCAAAAGCTGCGACATATAACTTACAGCTCCGAAAAGAAATCGCCTTATGGAAAGAAAATGACTACCTCTACAAAAATCACATTCTGAGCAGTCTTGCTGATGATCTCTATCATTACTACAGCAATTACAGGACTGCTAAACAGGTATGGGAGGCTCTGCAAAAGAAATATGATACTGAAGAAGCAGGTGCAAAAAAATATGTTGTCAGTCGCTACTTGAATTACAAAATGGTGGATGAAAGGTCCGTGGAAGCTCAAAGCCACGAGATACAGAAGATTGCTCATGAAATCATAACTGAAGGTATGCCCCTCAATGAACAATTTCAGATTGCTGTTATAATTGACAAGCTGCCTCCTGGTTGGAAAGATTTTAAAAACTTACTCCGACATAAAACTAAAGAACTTTCAATCGAGAGTTTGATTACCCGCCTTCGAATTGAAGAGGAAGCTCGAAGACAAGATCAAAAAGATGAAGTCTTAGTTGTTTCAAACAACAAAAAGAAATTCGGTGCGGTTCTGAAGCCTACGGGCAAACCTTTAAAGAATCAGAACCGTAATACTGTGAACTGAATTAAGAATGGGAATCCCTCTAGGGCCCCATATACTCCAATTCCTAGGCAGCAACCACCATCCCAGAGAAATAATGCTCCGGTTTTCACTTGCTACAATTGTGGGAAACCGGGTCATATGGATAAGAAATGTAAGAGCAAGCCTAAATCTGCTACTGGCCCAAATGCACAGGTTAACCTGACTGATGAGCAATTCATTGCTATGATCACTGAAGTCAACATGGTTGATGGAAGTGATGGTTGGTGGATAGACACTGGCGCCTCTCGTCATGTTTGTAATGATCGTGCTATGTTTAAGACATACATGAATACTGAAGATAAGAAAGTGTTGTTGGGAGATGCCCACACCACTAATGTTGCTGGAATTGGAGATGTTGAGCTGAAGTTCACTTCAGGAAAGACCTTGATCTTGAAGGACGTCATGCACGTTCCTGAAATTAGGAAGAATTTTGTTTCTGGTTTCCTTTTAAATAAGGTCGGGTTTAGTCAAACTATAGGGGCAGATTTGTACACCATCACTAAGAATGGTATTTTTGTTGGGAAAGGGTACGCCACTGACGGCATGTTTAAGTTAAATGTTGATTTGAATAAAATTTGTCGTTCTGTTTATTTTCTGCGTGATTTTAATATTTGGCATGCTAGACTTTGTCACGTTAATAAGCGAATTATGTATAATGAAAGTGTTGTACCCCAAAATTTTTCCTCCCATATTCTTCAAGATTTGTCAGGGTCAATCTCCAAATGGTTCAAAATCCCTCAAGGGTTGCACAGTCCAATTGCCTCCTAACACAGTCAAAATTAGGGTTTTGGTTCTGGCAAAGAAATTGAGGTTTCCAAGGGTCCAAACAAGTCCCACATGCCTACATACATTGTCAAGCATCTATATGCCAAGTTTCAAGACTCACAGCATCAAGTTGCACAGTCAAAAACCCTAAATGCTTCACAGTCAACTGCAGGGGCAAAATGGTCATTTGACAGTCAAAAGTCAAAATTTTTGGTCAACATCTTATTTTGAAGCCACAAACATCATTTGATCAATTCTTGATCATGATTCCTCAAAGCATGGCTCAAAAAGTCTCAAGATGCAAAAGTTTCTATTTTTGGACAGTTGAAAAGTCAACTGAAAATTGACCAGGGCATAACTTCTTCATGGTTTATCAGAAAAATTCCATCCAAAGGTCATTTTGAAGAGGATTACATTTCCTACAACTCATATTCACACTCCAAGTCCAATAAATACTCTCACAAAAAGTTATCAATTTCAACATTATAGGTCATTTTCAAAAGTCAACAAAAAGGCACTTTAAGTCAAAGACCATAACTTGAGATTGGTAAATCAAAATGACATGGGAGCAAAGGCATTGGTTAGAGGACTTCAAGACCTTTCCAAGATGTCCAAGAACATGATCATAGCTTCAAAATTGAGCAAGATATGCCTTGTAGAAGTTGGGAAATTTTTGGGAATTTTGAAAAGTCAAACTTTGCACAAAAGACTTCAAAATTGCTAATGGGCCACAAATTCTTCCATGAATCATTACCCAAAGGCTATGCACGACCCATTAAGCTCAAAGGGAGTTATTTTCTTATTTTTGATTAATTATTTGAATTTTTATTATCATTAATTCATTTAATTAAATTTAAATATAAGAAAAATACCAAATCATGTTTTTAAAATCTTTTTATGCAGCAAATATCTTCCACACATGTAAGAGATTTCGTGCATCAAACAACAAGGACAATATCATCCAAATTTGGCATGATTGGCATGGAAAAAGATTGAAAAAAGATGTGGAAAAATCAAAGATTGGAATCATTAATTCAATGGATTATGGGCTTGTTTTTTGACCTAATTCCATTCACCTACAAAGGCATAACATAACCTAATGCTCATGGACACGAAAAGCTGCTGAGAAAACCTAGAACAAAGTTACATTTTTCATCAAATTTTTGAAACTGAAATCCTAGTTACTGCACAATTCAAAGCTCCAAAAGCATTCCAATACATTGCCAAAGGATCCAGGAGTCGATTACAATCAAAACCAGGTCTCCATACCCCAAGAATTGGTAGAACAAAATTGTCTTCTTCACAAACTGGTCCATTATCGTTTTTAATTCTCATGCATTATTCATGTTTTTTAATTAATGATTTACACTAACAATGATGTTCTGAAGCTAATGGTACCATTTAATTGAACTAACAATGCCTATATCAAAATCTACCATTGATGGATATTAGGTTTTCAGAAGCTTCGAATTAGGGGTTTCTTCATATGGAAAAATTAGACCTTCAGACTGGTACCATTGAATCCGTGACATGAAGACGAAGCAAACCATGACCTCGCGCCCTTTTTATATTTGCCCATCGTCTAATCGCTATTTTTCCTGGTGGTACTTAGTGGGGGTTTAAAACCCCCGCTATTTGGTTGTATTTGCAGGTACAAAACGGAGAAGAAGCATGTGTGGCTTGGTGCTATTAGACAATTCGAAAACTGGCGCGCTCTTTTGCATTATATCACTAACCTTAATTGTTTTATTATATTATTTGCTTGCCATTACATGTACAAACGCGTGCGTTGGCTCAGATGGTGGGAATAAGGTTTGGTAAGCGCTGGGACCTGGGTTCGATTCCCAGGTCCCCCACATATTCCATAATTTTTATCCTAATACGTTTCTATGCAGCGTTCGTTCAAAGGACCACCATACGTCCTAATGTCCAAGCTTGCCAAGTGTCTCTGATACTCCATCCCATGGCCAAATAATGCAGTCCATGGTACACGCCAGTCAACGCGCATACACACGCGCTAGAAAGTCAACGAAGGCCTTGGAATCTGATGGGCCAAATTGCTTCACAAAAACCTTCCTTTGGGGCCAGACACCCCCCATGGTTTGCATCATGTTTATTTTATTTTATTTTCCTTTTGATTCTTTTAATTGTTTTTAATTGTTTTCTTTAATTTCACAAATTAATTTTCATAATAAAACCAAAAAATCAGAAACTAAAAATGTTTATTTTTTTAATTATATTTAATTTCACCATTAAAATGTTTTTGTAAATAAACTCTAAATAATAAATTTAGTTAATTTAGGTTTTCAATTTTAATACTTTTTCTTAAATAAATAAAATATGTAGAAATTAGGGTTTTTAACTTTTTCATCATTTTTTTTAATAAATAATTTTCTCATCATTATTATTATTATTAATTACTAAATATTTTGTAAATAAATATGCAATTCAATTAATTAGCATAAATTAGGTTAAACTTTAATATTTTTTTTCATTAATAATTAAAAGCAACTTAGAATTAGGGTTTCTCTTGATTTTCAATTTTCTTTATTTTCATAAATACAAAAAACCTAAAAAAACATTTCTTTTCTTAATTAAATAATAATTAGTTT
The DNA here is from genome assembly GCA_948472305.1 of Vicia faba. Taxonomy (NCBI): domain Eukaryota; kingdom Viridiplantae; phylum Streptophyta; class Magnoliopsida; order Fabales; family Fabaceae; genus Vicia; species Vicia faba. The sequence goes on from OX451741.1 coordinate 1,371,975,281, forward strand.
TTAATTTCAATTTAATTTCAAAAGGGTCCAACGCCCTCGAACGTTCAACTTTAATTCTTTCGCGCATTTATTCTTATTTTCCTTTGTGAATATTATGTAACTGCTCAAGCCATGTAATAGTAATTAGGAATTTATTTTACTTGCCGCATTTTTATTAAAACGGGTCTTTGTAATTTGGCGATGTATAGACCCGCGCCTTGTAATAGCGTAGGATTTTACTTTCCGCATTTAAATTTCCGCACTCTTAAAACTGCTAAACTTTGCATGAAAGAATGTATGGCCTAAATTAAAAACAAGCGTAGATCACCATGATACATGTACAAGATAAATGCTAAACATGAAAATAACACACAAATTCACACACCACTCTTAGGGTACGCCTCACTGTTGCCTTGCCTTCGAAACGTGGTCGTCGAGTATAGGACGTCTTAGTAAGTCCTTATGTCCATTGATCCCGTTGCCTCAAAACAAGTTGCCTCGAAACGGTTGCCTCGGAATAGTTGCCTCAAAACGGTTGCCTCGGATTTAAAAAGGATCAATGGCATAAGGGTAGCTTCTAAGGTGTCCTACTGTTGCTTCGGTGACCACACTGTCCCTACAATCGAATTGACTCGAACACCTCCAACGGTGGTGCTACCTACCTCTCAATGGTGGGATGGCACTACCTTAAGGACATTTACACAGCCTAATTCCTTAGGGTAGGTAGATGACTCGTAGATACTTGCTCTAAAAAAAAAATCAAAAACTCTTTTCACACTGACACTTTTCAAAAAGCTTTCAAAACAATTTTTCAAACACTCTTGAGGACTGATACAAGAGTCAATCTGAAATCTTTAAACGAAACTTTTTTCAAACCCACTCACATTTTGAAAAGCAAACACTTTGAAAACATAAGAGCAAGTACCTAAGAGCCCGTGGATAACCACAGATAGAAAGGGTGCTAACACCTTCCCTTTCTATAAATCTACCTCCCGAACTGAGAAACTATCTCATAAGGAATTTTGCTGTGCTTTTGTCCTTTCCATATTGGAGAAAATAAAAGACGATGGCGACTCTTGCTTCCGCGACAATTCGCGAACCAGCGTTAAACAGTCAGTTCCAGATCCACCGATCACAGAACTGGCGACTCTGCTGGGGATTAATAAGTGAGGTGTACCTTAGGATTAGACCACTCTTATGTTTTCAATTGTATGTCTTGATAGCTTTTTTATTTGTGGGCTTGCATCGGAGTTTCATAGATCCTAACCCGGATCTGGGAAATACCCTTTTAGGTAGCATAAGCTGTGAGGGACCTGTCCGGCATAGACCGACATGGGTGAAGCAGTGGCTACGTTGGTGTGGCACCTTGGTCTGTACCGATATCCCTTGTGTTGCAACGAGGAGAATATGGGTCTTCTGAGGAGTCATTAAGCACCAACCGACCTTAGAACCCTAAATTGACCCAACTTGGCCATAGAACAGTAGCAGTATGCTACACCCATTGAGGCTAAACTCTCGTGATGGTTCTGGCCGCAAGAAAAGATTGCGATGCTGGAGTTATGACCGATTGAGGGTAGTCAGTGATATTGGGATCCTCTAGAACCCGGTTACTTTTGATAGGACAGGTCTTAACCAACAAACTGAAAGAGGGTAATACCCAGACCCCATGCTGGCCTAAACTCTAAGGGCTCTTTGTGTGACTTGTGTGCCTTCGAACTTGACTATGTGCATGCTTGTTACCTGACACTTGAGTTTCTTGCAGGTTTTGTTTATAGTCCTTAATCTGGACTCATAACAGGATTTACCTATATGACTCCATGCATAGCATAACATCATACCATCATACCATTGCATACATCCTACATAAGGACTAATCCATTTCAAGGATCTCAACGGTTTGTGATGCAGGTCATGACGAATCAAATGTCTAGCAAGGGGAAAAGGGGATTTATTTTCCTCTAGCCAAGGTCGGTAACCTGAGTCAGGGGCTATGACCCACTAGATATGGTGAGCTTTGACTCCTGAAGAAGGTTCCTCTAGCCAAGGTTGTTTGGAGATCAAAACACAATGACTCGAGTCAGGGGCTATGACCCACTGGATATGGTGAGCCTTTGACCCTTGAAGAAGGGCTCCCAACAATATGAAGTGCCTTCAATCAAGCCACCAGTTACCAGATTCTAATAATTTTTCTTGTTTACCCCGCGAGATCCTCGAAAGCATTGCATGCATATATACACATCTTTGCATAACAGGTACCCTTGTTACAGGTTGCTTACCCTCTTCGCTGTTTATTTCAGCAATGGCTTTCCAATCAAATAACCAGGAGTTCCCTACTCAAGAGACTCAGTTCAGAGAGATCTTACTAAGCCTATCCAAGGGGTAGGAAGAGTTGAGAACGCTCCTCATGGGGAATTTGGTCAAGAACAGTCCAGAAGACGGTAAAGATGAACGGCTGAAACATATGCAAGCTGAGATAGACGCAATGAGGACTCAGATGCTGGGGCAGATGGCCCTTATCCAAGGCTTAGCTCGGGAACAAGAAGAGTTGAGAACTGTGATCAACCAGCTTCAGCAAGACGGTATGAAGCAAGTAGCCAAGGCTGGGAACCAAACCGGTAGTCAGCCTCCAAGAAGTCAGAGGCTTGGTTCAATGAATAGACCTCCCCAGGCTGCTACTACTTCACAGCTCCAACCACAACCTCGCCCAGAGCAACGGGTTGATCAGAGCAAGCCCATAAGGCAATTCACCCAGCTTAACACGTCGTTGTCCCAAGCTTTGCAACACCTGTTCAAGTTGAATCTGGTGACGTTGATAGGACCTCACCCTAATCCTAAGACTTCTTCACCCAGCTATAATCCTAGGGCCAGGTGCGCATACCATTCTAACAGCCCGGGGCATGATACTGATGACTGTTGGAAGTTAAGGTACAAAAACCAAAGCCTGATTGATGAAGGAGCTGTGGAATTCACCCCAGATGGTCAGGTCGAGTTCTTCTACTATCCCTGCGAGGTTCACCATTTGAAATGACAAGCCCTGAGACTAGAAGACTTTTGTTCATTCGAATGTTCAAGTTGTAATTCTCTTTTGATTGTTCAAACAATTATCATGTCAAACGCTGTTATTTCATTAATACATCACATATGTCTGTTTTGAATCAATATATTCGCATTCGCTATATTAAAATTGCTTTCTTTTTTTTGAGGTTCAACTCTCGATAAAACAATTCTAAGCCTCTTGAGGGAGGATGACAAAAACGATACCATAATATACAGTATGCTTTTGAACAGACCCCGCTGATGAGGTATAGGCATTGTTTCAATTCCTAAACACTGGAGTTATAAGGAAGATAATCCCTCGTCAACCCCTCTGAGCCAAAGAAGTAGGAGTTTTTCTTTTAGAAATTTAAAACCCTTAATCATAACCTGGGGCAGGGTAGTTCTCTCAGTTGATCCAAGTGCATAACAAATGGCACCAAAGAGGTCCTTACAAAACAAAGAAATACAGTGATGGTTCCAAACGATCATAAAGACAGGCAGTCATTACTTCTCAAAATAAAAGCCCAATAAGTCAAAACCTATGAAGGAGACTTACGAAACTGGGGCATCCCGCTGACTGTAATCACAAAAGAAACAGTTCAGGCAAAAAACAGGGATAACAAAATTAAAAAAAAGAAAGAGGTCCTACAGACCCTCAACAAAAAAGGGAATGACTGCCTATTCCAAATAAACTGTCAACATCCGAACCATCATTGGAATATCAGGACAAAGACCCAAACAAGGTCAAACGCACGATCAGCTGAGTTTAGGTTTGAAGAACATTACGAAGAGCGGGTGGATACAAATAAAATTTGAGCCTTTATCCTTTGTTTCTTAAACCGTGAACCAGGCCACGCTACAACCCTCAAAAGTCCTAGCTGAATCATGGGTTAGTTCGAAAGCATACTGTTACAAAGGTATCCTGACTCCTTAAGGCTTGCTGTAAAATACTGAGTTGACATCACAATTTACAAAAAATTCACTTGTTTTTATGAAAAAATGCATTTTCAAAAAACTTCAAGACAAACATAAGCTTTGCATTCTTGATATAATACTGTTTGCGTATGACTATTTGTTCGAACAGTAGAGAAATTCGCACGAAGAATATCTAGTGAACAAAAGCACTTCCAATCAAGGGGCATGGCATGATCATTGTCCATCATCTGGGGCAGTTAAGTCAAGATTCGGAGAATCTCTCAAAAGGCCAACCAGCCTGGGGCAAATCTCCATCTGGATCACTTGGAGCGTTGGACGATCAAACAAAGATCTTCTGGTAGTATGGCAACACTACACTACTGACAGGGGCACCTCCCTACATCCTGAGAGCGTGGACATAGTCGAAAAAATACTATGCAAAATCAAAGACCCGCTAGGTTGACACACCTAGGCAAAAATAAGGGCTTCCCGGCGAACCAAAAGGGTTCGGGCAAAATAAGGGATGAAAATAAAAAATTTGTACACCCGGCAAGTCGAAAACCTGAATAGGCGGCTTGGGCAAAAATGGGTATCCCGGTGGACTGAAAACCCGAAAGGGCAGTCCAGGCAAAAGTTAGGGATCAAAAGCGTACGATTATGTCCCGCCATCTTGTCGCTTACCTACCAGAAGAGGATTTGTCAATCGACGGTTATCTAGACCTTCACAGGTACCTTCCCTCATAGAAACAGGGGCAACAATGAGTTGTCTAAGAAATCTAATGGCCTCGTCCACCAAGGTACCAAAGTAAGATCAGCTGAAGAACATAACCAAGATATCTTAATTCCCCAGAGAGTGAGCCAGCAAGTCCACGATACTCTCCCCGAGCAGAGTTAGCCTACTCTATCAGCCTTAAGGAAGTTGGGTATCCCCGGCAGATCTCAACATTCCCCAGCGGAATATACAAACATTCTTAACAAGCGTCCCCGGCAGTCTTGATCTAAGATTGTTCCCCGGCGGTATACAGACATTCAGTGGAGCCACTTCCCCAGTACATCTCAAAAAAATTTCCCCAGGAGAGTCCAATCTCAAAAGTTTCCCCAGGAAAGTGGAATCCATCTCCCCAGCAGGTCTTAAAGCTTATCCCCAGTAGATTCTGGAAGCTTGTCACCCGCAGAGCACGAACGCGTCCCCGGACTTTCTATTCAAAGGTTATTTCCCCACCAGGATATAACTGGGTTATCCTCAGCCAATTGCCACGGAAAGATCGTCCCCGGCGAGGTCTTCCTATCCCCAGCGAAGTTCATCAAATCCTTCAACATAACACATCAATGGTATCCCCAGCGGAGTTATCATCAACTTCAGCAAAGTACCTCTCTTTCCCCACAGAGTAACTCCCCGCAGAATAATCTATTCGCCAAGTTTATTCCCCAACAGAGTCATCTTCTCCTACCGGTATTCTTGCAACCATCATCCCCAGCGGAAACAAAGGCTCTACCCTTCAACATCAGCCCGGGATTTAACTTCCCGGCACCCGTCAAAGATTTACTTTCCTAGACAAAAAAAATACATTCATAAACATCATATCCAATTACATACATAGCATGCACATACGCATCATGAACATACAATCTCATTCGTTCTGAGAACGTCACGCATGTCATACATCATGACATTTCATACAACTAACGTTTTGTCTTTTCAGGACAAAGGTCAGTACAAAGATAATTACTATCAGTCGTCGCAACTGAAGATCCGATTCCTGTATCTTGCCAGGGTGTATCTGTTGACAACTGTATTCCAGACTCGATTCCTGTATCTTTCCAGGGCACGTCTGAAGAGTTTGAAGATCTGATTCCTGTATCTTGCCAGGATGTATCTGTTGACGACTATATTCCAGACTCGATTCCTGTATCTTGCCAGGGCACGCCTGAAGAGTTTGAAGATCTGATTCTTGTATCTTGCCATGATGTATCTATTGACGACTATATTCCAGACTCGATTCCTGTATCTTGCCAGGGCACGTCTGAAGAGTTTGAAGATCCGATTCCTGTATCTTGCCAGAGTGTATCTGTTGATGACTAATTCCAGACTCGATTCATGTATCCTGCCAGGGCACGTCTGAAGAGTTCGAAGATCCGATTCCTGTATCTTGCCAGGGTGTATCTGTTGACGATTAATTCCAGACTCGATTCCTGTATCTTGGCAGGGCACGTCTGAAGAGTTTGAAGATCCGATTCCTGTATCTTGCCAGGGTGTATCTGTTGACGACTAATTCCAGACTCGATTCCTGTATCCTGCCAGGGCACGTCTAAAGAGTTTGAAGATCTGATTCCTGTATCTTGCCAGGGTGTATCTGTTGATGACTAATTCCAGACTCGATTCCTGTATCCTATCAGGGCACGTCTGAAGAGTTCGAAGATCCGATTCCTGTATCTTGCCAGGGTGTATCTATTGACGACTAATTTCAGACTCGATTCTTGTATCTTGCCAGGGCACGTCTGAAGAGTTTGAAGATCTGATTCCTGTATCTTGCCAGGGTGTATCTGTTGACGACTAATTACAGACTCGATTCCTGTATCCTGCCAGGGAACATCTGAAGAGTTTGAAGATCTGATTCCTGTATCTTGCCAGGGTGTATCTGTTGATGACTAATTCCAGACTCGAGTCCTGTATCCTGCCAGGGCAAGTCTGAAGAGTTTGAAGATCCGATTCCTGTATCTTGCCAGGGTGTATCTGTTGACGACTAATTCCAGACTCGATTCCTATATCCTGCCAGGGCACGTCTGAAGAGTTTGAAGATCTGATTCCTGTATCTTGCCAGGGTGTATCTGTTGACGACTAATTCTAGACTCGATTCCTGTATCCTGCCAGGGCACGTCTGAAGAGTTCGAAGATCTGATTCCTGTATCTTGCCAGGGTGTATCTGTTGACGACTAACATTACCAGACTCGATTCCTGTATCTTGCCAGGGCACGTCTGAAGAGTTCGAAGATCCGATTCCTGTATCTCGCAAGGGTGTATCTGTTGACGACTATATTCTCCAGACTCGATTCCTGTATCTTGCCAGGGCACGTCTGAAGAATTTAAAGATTTGATTCTTGTATCCAGCCAGGGCACATCTACATGAAGAGTTTGAAGATCAACTCCTGCAACAGGCCAGGTAATTATCTTTCTCTCTCAGGTACGCAAGTTCTCGCTAAGGAATCTCTTACGCGATCGACACCTAGATGGAATCTATAAGCCCATCCACATACCAACAGTCTCCAAATGGCATCCATAAGCCCATTCTCGACAAAATTCTGTCACAACTCCAGATGGCATCTATAAGCCCATCCTCCTAGCCATCATTCCTCCAAATGGCATCTATAAGCCCATTCCCTACATCGCACTGCTGACACTCTACTATGTGAGTGCAAATTTCTGGGCACTCTAGTGTTCAATCATCTTCCACCTCTAGATTACGAAAGGCACGCCAGCCAATCTACATCTTCAGGTTTAAGAAGATTTAACAGGGGCAACTGTTGTACCCCAAAATTTGCCCTCCCATATTCTTCAAGATTTGTCAGGGTCAATCTCCAAATGGTTCAAAATCCCTCAAGGGTTGCACAGTCCAATTGCCTCCTAACACAGTCAAAATTAGGGTTTTGGTTCTGGCAAAGAAATTGAGGTTTCCAAGGGTCCAAACAAGTCCCACATGCCTACATACATTGTCAAGCATCTATATGCCAAGTTTCAAGACTCACAGCCTGAAGTTGCACAGTCAAAAACCCTAAATGCTTCATAGTCAACTGCAGGGGCAAAATGGTCATTTGACAGTCAAAAGTCAAATTTTTTTGTCAACATCTTATTTTGAAGCCACAAACATCATTTGATCAATTCTTGATCATGATTCCTCAAAGCATGGCTCAAAAAGTCTAAAGATGCAAAAGTTTCTATTTTTGGACAGTTGAAAAGTCAACTGCAAATTGACCAGGGCATAACTTCTTCGTGGTTTATCAGAAAAATTCCATCCAAATCTCATTTTGATAAGGATGACACTTCCTACAACTCATCTTCACACTCCAAGTCCAAGAAATGCTCTCACAAAAAGTTATCAATTTCAACATTATAGGTCATTTTCAAAAGTCAACAAAAAGGCACTTTAAGTCAAAGACCATAACATGAGATTGGTAAATCAAAATGACATGGGACCAACGGCATTGGTTAGAGGACTTCAAGACCTTTCCAAGATGTCCAAGAACATGATCATAGCTTCAAAATTGAGCAAGATATGCCTTGTAGGAGTTGGGAAATTTTTGGGAATTTTGAAAAGTCAAACTTTGCACAAAAGACTTCAAAATTGCTAATGGGCCACAAATTCATCCATGAATCATTACCCAAAGGCTATGCACGACCCATTAAGCTCAAAGGGAGTTATTTTCTTATTTTTGATTAATTATTTGAATTTTTATTATCATTAATTCATTTAATTAAATTTAAATATAAGAAAAATACCAAATCATGTTTTTTAAATCTTTTTATGCAGCAAATATCTTCCACACATGTAAGAGATTTCGTGCATCAATCAACAAGGACAATATCATCCAAATTTGGCATGATTGGCATGGAAAAAGATTGAAAAAAGATGTGGAAAAATCAAAGATCGGAATCATTAATTCAATGGATTATGGGCTTGTTTTTTGACCTAATTCCATTCACCTACAAAGGCATAACATAACCTAATGCTCATGGACACGAAAAGCTGCTGAGAAAACCTAGAACAAAGTTGCATTTTTCATCAAATTTTTGGAAACTGAAATCCTAGTTACTGCACAATTCAAAGCTCCAAAAGCATTCCAATACATTTCCAAAGGATCCAGGAGTCGATTACAATCAAAACCAGGTCTCCATACCCCAAGAATTGGTAGAACAGAATCGTCTTCTTCACAAACTTGTCCATTATCGTTTTTTAATTCTCATGCATTATTCATGTTTTTTAATTAATGATTTACACTAACAATGATGTTCTGAAGCTAATGGTACCATTTAATTGAACTAACAATGCCTATATCAAAATCTACCATTGATGGATATTAGGTTTTCAGAAGCTTCGAATTAGGGGTTTCTTCATATGGAAAAATTAGACCTTCAAACTGGTACCATTGAATTCGTGACATGAAGACGAAGCAAACCATGACCTCGCGCCCTTTTTATATTTTCCCATCGTCTAATCTCTATTTTTCCTGGTGGTACTTAGTGGGGGTTTAAAACCCCCGCTATTTGGTTGTATTTGCAGGTACAAAACAGAGAAGAAGCATGCGTGGCTTGGTGCTATTGGACAATTCGAAAACTGGCGTGCTCTTTTGCATTATATCACTAACCTTAATTGTTTTATTATATTATTTGCTTGCCATTACATGTACAAACGCGTGCGTTGGCTCAGATGGTGGGAATAAGGTTTGGTAAGCGCTGGGACCTGGGTTCGATTCCCAGGTCCCCCACATATTCCATAATTTTTATCCTAATACGTTTCTATGCAGCGTTCGTTCAAAGGACCACCATACGTCCTAATGTCCAAGCTTGCCAAGTGTCTCTGATGCTCCATCCCATGGCCAAATAATGCAGTCCATGGTACACGCCAGTCAACGCGCATACACACGCGCTAGAAAGTCAACGAAGGCCTTGGAATCTGATGGGCCAAATTGCTTCACAAAAACCTCCCTTTGGGGCCAGACACCCCCCATGGTTTGCATCATGTTTATTTTATTTGATTTTCCTTTTGATTCTTTTAATTGTTTTTAATTGTTTTCTTTAATTTCACAAATTAATTTTCATAATAAAACCAAAAAATCAGAAACTAAAAATGTTTATTTTTTTAATTATATTTAATTTCACCATTAAAATGTTTTTGTAAATAAACTCTAAATAATAAATTTAGTTAATTTAGGTTTTCAATTTTAATACTTTTTCTTAAATAAATAAAATATGTAGAAATTAGGGTTTTTAACTTTTTCATCATTTTTTTTAATAAATAATTTTCTCATCATTATTATTATTATTAATTACTAAATATTTTGTAAATAAACATGCAATTCAATTAATTAGCATAAATTAGGTTAAACTTTAATATTTTTTTTCATTAATAATTAAAAGCAACTTAGAATTAGGGTTTCTCTTGATTTTCAATTTTCTTTATTTTCATAAATACAAAAAACCTAAAAAAAACATTTCTTTTCTTAATTAAATAATAATTAGTTTTTAATTTCAATTTAATTTCAAAAGGGTCCAACGCCCTCGAACGTTCAACTTTAATTCTTTCGCGCATTTATTCTTATTTTCCTTTGTGAATATTATGTAACTGCTCAAGCCATGTAATAGTAATTAGGAATTTATTTTACTTGCCGCATTTTTATTTAAACGGGTCTTTGTAATTTGGCGATGTATAGACCCGCGCCTTGTAATAGCGTAGGATTTTACTTTCCGCATTTAAATTTCCGCACTCTTAAAACTGTTAAACTTTGCATGAAAGAATGTATGGCCTAAATTAAAAACAAGCGTAGATCACCATGATACATGTACAAGATAAATGCTAAACATGAAAATAACACACAAATTCACACACCACTCTTAGGGTACGCTTCACTGTTGCCTTGCCTTCGAAACGTGGTCGTCGAGTATAGGACGTCTTAGTAAGTCCTTATGTCCATTGATCCCTGTGATCGGTGGATCTGGAACTGACTTTTTAACGCTGGTTCGCGAAATGTCGCGGAAGCAAGAGTCACCACCGTCTTTTATTTTCTCCAAATGGAAAGGACAAAAGCACAGAAAAATTCCTTAAAGAGATTGCTCTCGGTTCGGGAGGTAGGTTATAGAAAGGGAAGGTGTTAGCACCCTTTCTATCCATGGTTATCCATGGGCTCTTAGATACTTGCTCATTGTGTTTTCAAAAAGTTTGTTCGCTTTTCAATTGTGGGTTTAAAAAGTTTCTTTGAAACTTTCAGTTCGACTCTTGTGTCAGAGTGTTTGAAAAATTGCTTTGAAAGCTTTTGAAAAGTATCGGTGTGAAAAGATTTTTGTTTGTTTTTGAAGAGAGCAAGTATCTACGAGAACCTACCTACCCTAAGGAATTCGTCTGTGTAAATGTCCTTTAAAGTAGTGCCATCCCACCATTGAGAGGTAGGTAGCACCATCGTTGGAGGTGTTCGGGTCAATTCGAAGGGGTCGGGACATGGTGATCACCAGGGCAATAGAAAGACACCTTAGAAGCTACCCTCATGCCAGGTTCCCGGATCATGAGGACTTACTAAGACATCCTCTACTCGACGATCACCTTTCGAGGCAAGGCAACAGTGAGGCGTACCCTAGGGGTGGTGTGTGCGAATTGTGTGTCGTTTTCATTTGTATTTGTCTTGTCATGTTATTGGTGTTCTACGCTTGATTTTATTATGGCCATTCATTCTTGCATGCTTTGTTTAACAGTTAATATTTGCGGGAAAAGTAAATTCTAAACTATTACAAATGGCGCGGGTCCACATCGCCAAAATTAAACCGAACCCGATTTGACAGAAAATAAATAAAGCAAATAAAGAATTGAAACATGCGAGAAGTAATTGTTACAAAGCTTTGGGAGAGGTACATAATTATTCAAGCGACATAAAATAAATATGCGAAATTAAATCGAAACGAGGGCGTTGGACCCTTTTGCAAGAATTAAATTAATAAGGAATTAAAATTAAAATTTAAAAGAAAATGTTTTTTTGGTATTTTTATGTTTTTTTTTAAGATTTAATAGAAAAAGAATTAATTAAAACTAAAATAAAATGTTAAACCTAGTTCTAATTATTTTTTAAGTTATTAAGAAAAATATTGAAGTTTTTAACCTAAATTAACCCTAAATTATTTTCATGCAAATTTAATTATAAAATAAATGTTATTATTGTGAAAAGAAATATTAAAAATTGATTAAACCTAATTCTATATTTTTTGATTTTTTTATGAAAAGAATTAATATTAAACCCTAATTTAAAACTAATTAATTGCATGCTAATTTATTTACAAGAAAATATCAAAATAAATAATCATTATATTTTTTATCTTTTTCTGAGTTTTTTTTATGTGTTTTATATTTTGTAAAAAAAAAATTAATTAATTTAATTAAAACAATAAAGCAAATAAAACAATAATTGAAAAAATAAAATGTAATGAAAATTGCAAACCAGGGGGGGTTCAGGCCCCAATTGTGAGGTATGACTTTGAATAATCTGGCCCATTAAGCTTCAAATTCGTTGACCCTTCCAGGCACCATGTGGCAACGTTGACTAGGGTTTATTGTGTTCTTTGAATCCCTGCCTTTGATTTGATCTCCCAGGACGCGTGTATGGTTTGATCTGGAGGATACGTGGTGGTCCTCAATGTGAGCGCTGCATAGGAATTATTATGGAAAAACAATATTGAAATATGCAAGACCTGGGACTTGAACCCAGGTCATGGGGGTTAACAGCATCCCACCTTGCCAGCTGAGCCACTACAACGCGTTTATTATATAATAGACAAACAAATATTATAAAGAAAATAATCAACGTTAATGAATCCACGCGCGAAAATTCAAACCGGCGTATCATGGGTTGCCACGATTTCGTCTTCCTCGCGTGCCTGAAACACAAAAACAACAGCAACGGTTTTTCACGCGTTTTATTAGGCCGGCTTCAAGAAAATAGCGACTAGCGCTATGGTGTCCATAAATTGGGCGCGATAGGTGTTTCCTCTTCGTCTGAGTGCACTGAGTACAACCATGGTGGTCTTAAGGGCCAATTTTCCTTGGTCTTAAAATCCCCAATTTTGATTCCTGTAAACCCTAGAACGCAAGCATGGTGAAATCGCGTATGCAACATAAAAATTCAATTAAACATAATGGTTAGTCTCAGAACTTCATAATGAACATGATTCCATGAATAGAATGCTGTAAAAATGCTTAGAATATGATATACGATTGTGGAATTTTTCCTGTACAGTTTTGATTCAATATACCAATTCTTCGTGCTTTGAGGGTTGTCTTTGATTGGAACACGTTCAGGAGCCTTCAAGGAAGCTAATGGAATAGGTCTTGTGCTTTGAATTGACCTGGAAAGCTGTTTTCAGTTTTGAGCTTTTAGGGAATTTTTCCAAGTTGGTCAATGGTTCTTTAGCGCAGCTTTTTGTCTATGGGCATTAGGGTTGTGTTCAAGCATTTGTAGTGAATCAATTAGGTTAAGAAAATTGATAAAAATCTCTTGCAATCATGGTTTTCAATATTTGATTTTTCACCATTATGTTTTCAATCTTTTCCATGTGCTCTTGTATCAATTATGCTCAAATCAAACCAAATCTTTCCCTATTGACCTATGCACGAAATATTGAAGGCAAAATATGCATGAAAAGATTTATTAGGTCAAGTTAGATATTTTTCATATATTTAAGTGATTTAAATGAATTAATATGAATAAAAATTCAAATAAATAAATAAAAAATGAGAAAATACTTCCCTTTGGGCCAAGTGGTCGTGCATATGCTTGGAATGATGAATCATGGAAGAAAAATGGGCCCATTTAGCAATTTTAGGTCATTTGGATCAAAGTTGACTTTTCAAAATATCCAAAAATTTCCCAATTTCTACAAGGCATAACTTGCTCAATTTTTAATCTTTTCTCATGTTCCTGGACATTTTGGAAAGGTCTTTGAGTCCTCTAACCAATGTATTTGGTCCCATGTCATTTTGATTTACCAATCTCAAGTTATGGCCTTTGACTTAAAGTCCCTTTTTGTTGACTTTTGAAAATGACCTATAATGTTGAAATTGATAACTTTTGTGAGAGTATTTCTTGGACTTGAAGTATGAAGATGAGTTGTAGGAAATGTCTTTCTCTTCAAAATGAGCTTTGGATGGAATTTTTCTGATAATCCATGTGAAAGTTATGCCCTGGTCAATTTCAGTTGACTTTTTCAACTGTCCAAATAAGGAAACTTTTGCATCTTGATGATTTTCTGAGCCAACTTTTGAGAATCATGATCAAGCATTGATCAAATGATGTTTGTGGCTTCAAAATGATATGTTGACCAAAAACTTGAACTTTTGACTGTCAAATGACCATTTTGCCCCTACAGTTGACTGTAGTGCAATTTAGGGTTTTGACTGTGCAATTTTGAGCTGAATGCCTTGAAACTTGATATGAGGATACTTGACCATATTTGTAGGCATATGAGACTTGATTGGGCCTTTGAAAACTTCATTTTCTTGATCAGCACACAAACCCTAATCTTGACTGTATAGGAGACCTTGCACTGTGCAACCCTTGGGGAATTTTGTGACTTGGCTTGGCCATTTCTTGAAGAATATGGGAGGGCAAATTTTGGGGTGCAACAGTTGCCCCTGTTCAATCTTTTTAGACCTGAGGATGCAGATTGGCTGACGTGCCTTTCGTAATCCGAGGGTAGAAGATGATTGAACACTAGAGTGCCCAGAAATTTGCGCTCACATAGTAGCAGTGATGGTGGAATGGGCTTATAGATGCCATTGGGAGGTTGTTGGATAGGATGATGGGCTTATAGATGCCATCTGGATGTTGATTGCGTAGGAGATTCCTTAGCGAGAACCTGCATACCTGCAAAAGAACAAATGAGTACCTGACACGTTGCAGGAGCTGATTTTAGATGCTTGACATAGATATATCCTGACTGGTTACAGGAGCTGAGTCTGGAACTTCAAACGGCGATGAATGAACCAGGGATGGTTACTGCCTTAGCATGAATGGTAAGAGAACCTTGGGCGACTTTAACTTCAACAACGCTCGTTGAGAAAAATCTTGGGCGTCTTCTGCTGGGATAAGAATCAGGGAGATCTTAGGGTCGATCTAACTGAACCGGACAAGGTCTTGAAATATCTTCAACTGGATAAGCATCAGGGAGATCTTAGGGTCGATCTGACTGAACCAGAGAAGGTCTTGAAATATCTTCAACTGGATACGCATCAGGGAGATCTTAGGGTCGATCTGACTGAACCAGAGAAGGCCTTTGACTGGATAAGCATCAGGAAAATCTTAGGGTCGATTTAACTGAACCGGACAAGGTCTTGGAATATCTTCAACTGAGTAAGAATCAGGGAGATCTTAGGGTCGATCTGACTGAACTAGAGAAGGCCTGGAAGGAACGTCTCCATATCTGGTTCATATCTGCACTATACCTGGAAGGAAATCTGGAAGCAGCATCAGAATGTCACCATATCTGGTTTACATCTGAAACTATATCTGGAAGGAACTCTGGAAGCAGCATCAGAACGTCACCATATCTGGTTTACATCTGAAACTATATCTGGAAGGAACTTTGGAAGCAGCATCAGAACGTCACCATATCTGGTTTACATCTGAAACTATATCTGGAAGGAAATCTGGAAGCAGCATCAGAACGTCACCATATCTGGGTCATATCTGAAACTATATCTGGAAGGAACTCTGGAAGCAGCATCAGAACGTCACCATATCTGGGTCATATCTGAAACTATATCTGGAAGGAACTCTGGAAGCAGCATCAGAACGTCACCATATCTGGTTTACATATGAAACTATATCTGGAAGGAAATCTGGAAGCAGCATCAGAACGTCACCATATCTGGGTCATATCTGAAACTATATCTGGAAGGAACTCTGGAAGCAGCATCAGAACGTCACCATATCTGGGTCATATCTGAAACTATATCTGGAAGGAACTCTGGAAGCAGCATCAGAACGTCACCATATCTGGTTTGCATCTGAAACTATATCTGGAAGGAAATCTGGAAGCAGTATCAGAACGTCACCATCTCTGGGTCATATCTGAAACTACATCTAGAAGGAAATCTGGAAGCAGTATCAGAACGTCACCATCTCTGGGTCATATCTGAAACTATATCTAGAAGGGAATCTGGAAGCAGTATCAGAACGTCACCATCTCTGGGTCATATCCGAAACTATATCTAGAAGGGAATCTGGAAGCAGTATCAGGACGTCACCATCTCTGGGTCATATCCGAAACTATATCTAGAAGGAAATCTGGAAGCAGTATCAGAACGTCACCATCTCTGGGTCATATCTGAAACTATATCTAGAAGGGAATCTGGAAGCAGTATCAGAACGTCACCATATCTGGTTTACATCTGAAACTATATCTGGAAGGAAATCTGGAAGCAGTATCAGAACGTCACCATCTCTGGGTCATATCTGAAACTATATCTAGAAGGGAATCTGGAAGCAGTATCAGAACGTCACCATCTCTGGGTCATATCCGAAACTATATCTAGAAGAGAATCTGGAAGCAGTATCAGGACGTCACCATCTCTGGGTCATATCTGAAACTATATCTATAAAGAATTGCGATAGTTGATAGTGATCATTTTGGTATTGATCTTTTTCCTGAAAAGGCAAAACATAATTGTATGCAAAATCATGATGCATGAACTGTATGTCTTCAAAATTAAGGAGATTCGTGTAGTATGATGCATATGCATGCTATACTGTATGAAGATGTGATGTTTATGAATGTATTTTTGTCTAAGAAAATAAATCCTTGACGGGTGCCGGGAAGTCGTATCCTGGGCTGATGTTGAAGAATAGATTTTGCTTCTGGTGGGGATGATAACTGCAAGAATACCGGTGGGAGAAGATAACTCCGTTGGGGAATGAACTTGGCGAATGGATTACTCTGCGAGGAGAAAAGTACTCTAGTAATCTTGCTGGGGAGCATACGCTGTGGGGAGAGAGACACTTTGTTGATTGTTGATAGTAACTTGCTGAGGATATCCTTGTTGTTGGCAGTGTTGACGGACTTCGCTGGGGATAAGAAGACTCCGTCGAGGACGCTCTTTCCGTGGCTTTTGGGTGAGGATAACCCAGTTATATCCTGTTAAGGGAATAACTCTTTAAATAAAGCCGGGCGATGCGTTCGTGCTCTGCGAAGGATAAGCTTCCAGAATCTACTGGGGATAAGCTTACTGCTTGGGGATATGGACTCCAACTTTCCCGGGGAAGCTGGATTGGACTCTCCTGGGGAGGTATTGAACTGTATTGGTTATGTTCTTCAATGGAACCTACCCTGATACCTTGGAGGATAGAACAATCAGATTGCTTGGACCACTCTTTATTGCCCCTGTTTCTATGGGGGAGGCACTTGTGGGGCGCTGATAGTTGTTGATGGACAAACCTTCTTCTGGTAGTCAGGTGATAAGACGACAAGACATAGTCGTATGCTTTAATCCCTAACTTTTGCCTGGACCGCCCTTTCGGGTTTTCAGTCCACCGGGATACCCATTTTTGCTCAAGCCGCCTTTTCAGGTTTTCGACTTGCCGGGTGTACAGATTTTTTCATTTCATCCCTTCATTTTGCCCGAACCCTTTTGGTTCGCCGGGAAGCCCTTATTTTTGCCTAGGTATGTCAACCTAGCGGGTCTTTGATTTTGCGTAGTATCTTTTCGACTATGTCCGTGCTTTCAGAATATAGGGAGTTGCCCCTGTTAGAAGTGTTTTGTCATGCCACCAGAAGATTTCTGACCAGGCAAGATTTATTGTTGAAATGCCCCAGGTGACTCATGCGGAGATTTGCCCCAGGCTATTTGGCCTTTGAGAGATTCTCCGAATCTTGATTGGACTGCCCCAGATAATGGACCATGGTCATGTCTGCCCCTTGATTGGAGATACTCTTGTTCATTAGACTTTCGTCATGCGAATTTCTATGCTGTTCAAACAAAAAGTCATATGCGAACAAAGTTATGTTAAAAATGCAAAGCTTATGTCTGTCTCAAAGATTTTGAAAATGCATTCTTTTTCATAAAACCAATGATTGTTTGTAAAACGTGATGTCAACTCCGTATTTTATCGCAAGCCTTAAGGAGTCAGGATACCTTTCGTAACAGTATGCTTTCGAACTAAACCATGCTTCAGCTAGGACTTTTGAGGGTTATAACGTGGCCTGGTTCACGGTTTAAGAAACAAAGGATAAAGGCTCAAATTATTTGTACCCACCCGCTCTTCGTGATATTCTCCAAACCTAAACTCAGTTGATCGTGCGTTAGACCTTGTTTGAGTCTTTGCTTTGATGTTCCAATAATGGTTCAGATGTTGATGATTTCTTTTGAATAGGCAGTCATTTTTCGCTTTGGTTGAGGGTTTGTGAGACCTCTTTCTTGACTTTTGTTATCTCTTTCTTCTTTTTGCCTGAACTGTTTCCCTTTTTTGGAATTACAGTCAGCGGGATGCCCCAGTTTTGTAAGTCTCCTTCATGGGTTTTGACTTAATGGGTTTTTCATTTTTTGAGATAATGACTTCCTGTCCTTGTGATTTATTCAGAACCATCACTGTCTTTTGTTTTGTAAGGATCTCTTTGGTGCCATTCGTTATGCACTTGGATCAACTGAGAGACTACCCTGCCCCAGGTTATGATTAAGGGTTTTAAATTGCGAAGAGAAAAAACTCCTACTTCTTTGGCTCAGAGGGGTTGACGAGGGATTATCATCCTTATAACTCCAGTGTTTAGGGATTGAAACAATGCCTGTACCTCATCAGCGGGGTCTGTTCAAAAGCATACTGTAAAGATTGCGGTATCGTTTTCGTCATCCTCCCTCAAGAGGCTTAGAATTTTAGATCCAGAGTTGACATCAGAAAAAATATGAAAAGAAATTTGAACATAATGAAAACAATTGTATTAATTCCCAAAACAGACGTATGCGATGCATTGATAGAATAAAAGAGTTTGCTATGACATTAATTGTTTGTATAAGCAAAGAAAAATACAACTCAAAAATTCAAATAAACAAAAGGCTTCAATGATTGGGCAACGGAGCAGTGATTATGTTCGGAGTCTCAGGCACTTCAAACTGAATCTCCCGGGCGTCGATCATGTCTTGAATCTTGTTCTTGAGAGGCCAGCAGTTGTCCGTAGTATGCCCCGGGCTATCAGAATGATATGCGCACCTATCATTGGGATGATAGTTGGGAGCATAAGTGTTCGGATTCCGGAGAGGAGCCCTTAAGGTGATCAGCCCTGCCTTCAACATTTGTTGCAATGCTTGATCCAGCGACATATTGATTTTGGTGTACTGTCGTTTCTCCTTGCGCTGCTGCCCCTGTCCTTGTTGAGCAGGTCCAGGATTGGAGATCTGGATTGCCCCTACCTCATGACGGCTCTTTTTACCGTGCACAGCATTGGATTCTTTCTTTCCATGATGAGGCTTTTTATCAGAAGGTGCAGCCTCTTGAATTTTCCCAGACCGGATGCCAGCTTCTATTCGCTCTCCAGTCAAGATAAGATCTGTGAATCCAGCAGACGAATTCCCAATTAGGTGGTTGTAGAACGGACCAGACAGGGTCCCCAAGAACATATCAACAAGTTCCCGATCAGTCAGAGGTGGTTGTACCCTTCCAGCAAGATCCCTCCATTTCTGCGCATATTCTTTAAAACCTTCACTTGATCCTAACGACATACCCTGGAGTTGGGTACGCGTAGGAGCAAGGTCGGCATTATATTGATACTGCTTGTAGAAAGCAGTAGCCAACTCCTCCCAGTTACGAACCTTGGTCCCATCTAGCTGATAGAACCATTCGAGATGAGTCCCTGAAAGACTCTCCTGGAAGAAGTGGATCCACAAATTCTTGTCCACCGTATATGGTTGAATCTTCCGAACATAGGACCTGAGATGTAACTTGGGACAAGACGCCCCGTCATACTTGGTAAAGGATGGTGCTTTGAACTTCCGAGGAATAATCACACCAGTTGACAAACCCAGATCTCCAAAATCCAGCCCAGGTACCTGTTGGATCTCCATAGCATTCAGCCTATCCTCTAACTGTTTGTACTTGTCTTCAGCAGGAGGGTATTGTTCGTCATTGAAATCTGTCTCGTTGTCGGAGACCACTGGACTGGGAACCCTTTCCTCCTGATGACTGCCTTTCCCCACGGATGGAGTAGTCCTCTCAGTTTCAGTCTGCAGTGTGTTCCCAGATCTGCGTCTAGGGCTGAACAAGACAGTCCTCTTCTTCTTTTTGTCCTTCTTCAAGAGCAAAGCCTTCAGATCTTGTTGCCCCTGGGTCAAATTCATGATCAGCCCTTGGAATTGGGCGTTCTGAGCCTGGAGGGCCTTGATAGTGTGCTCGGTTGAGGATTCAGGATTCATGACGGTCGGCTGAAATAAACAGCGAAGAAGGGTAAGCAACCTGTCAAAGGGATACCTGCAATGCAATGAGATGTATGACATGCATGTAATGTTTTCAAGGACCTCGCGGGGTAAACAGAGAAACTGTTAGAGTTGAGAACCGGTAACTTGACTGAAGGAACTTCATGTTGTTGAGAGTCCTTCTTCAAGGGTCAAAGGCTCACCATATCCAGTGGGTCATAGCCCCTGATAACCTTGGCTAGAGGAAAATAAATCCTCTTTGCCCCTTGCTAGATGTTTGATTCATCATGACCTGCATCACAAGCCCTTGAGATCCTTGAAATGGGTTAGGATGTATGCAATGGTATGATGTCATGATGCATGGGGTGATATGAATAAACCCTGTTATGAGTCCTTATTAAGGACTGCAAACCAAAACCTGCAAGAAAACTTGGTAAACCCTGTTATGAGTCCTAATTAAGGACTACAAACAAAACCTGTGAGAAAACCTGGTAAACCTTGTTATGAGTCCTAATTCAGGACTACAAACAAAACCTGCGAGAAACTCAAGCGTCAGATAACAAGCATGCAAGTAGGCAAGTACAAAGGCACACAAGTCACACAAAAGTGCCCTTAGAGTTTAGGCCAGCATGAGGTCTAGGTATTACCCTCTTTCAGTTCGTCGGTTCATACCTGTCCTAATCAAAAGTAACCGGGTTCTTAGAGGATCCCAATATCATTGACTAACCTCAATCGGTCATAACTCCAGCATCGCAATCTTTTCTTGCGGCCAGAACCATCACGAGAGTTTAGCCTCAATGGGCGTAGCATACTGCTACTGTTCTAATGGCCAAGTTGTGTCATTTAAGGTTCTAAGGTCTGTTGGTGCTTAATGACTCCTTGGAAGACCCATATTCTCCCCGTTTCAACACGAGGGATATCGGTACAGACCAAGGCGCCACACCAACGTAGCCACTGCTTCACCCATGTCGGTATACGCCGGACAGGTCCCTCACAACTTATGCTACCTAAACAGGGTATCCCCAGATCCGGGTTAGGATCTATGTAACTCCGATACAACCCACAATAGTAAAGCCAGCAAAGAAGACAATTGAAAACACAGTTATGAACTAACCCTAAGGTACACCTCACTTTATAAAGGTATCCCCAGCAGAGTCGCCAGTTCTGTGATCGGTGGATCTGGAACTGACTTTTTAACGCTGGTTCGCGAAATGTCGCGGAAGCAAGAGTCGCCACCGTCTTTTATTTTCTCCAAATGGAAAGGACAAAAGCACAGAAAAATTCCTTAAAGAGATTGCTCTCGGTTCGGGAGGTAGGTTATAGAAAGGGAAGGTGTTAGCACCCTTTCTATCCATGGTTATCCATGGGCTCTTAGATACTTGCTCATTGTGTTTTCAAAAAGTTTGTTCGCTTTTCAATTGTGGGTTTAAAAAGTTTCTTTGAAAATTTCAGTTCGACTCTTGTGTCAGAGTGTTTGAAAAATTGCTTTGAAAGCTTTTGAAAAGTGTCGGTGTGAAAAGATTTTTGTTTGTTTTTGAAGAGAGCAAGTATCTACGAGAACCTACCTACCCTAAGGAATTCGTCTGTGTAAATGTCCTTTAAAGTAGTGCCATCCCACCATTGAGAGGTAGGTAGCACCACCGTTGGAGGTGTTCGGGTCAATTCGAAGGGGTCGGGACATAGTGATCACCAGAGCAATAGGAAGACACCTTAGAAGCTACCCTCATGCCAGGTTCCCGGATCATGAGGACTTACTAAGACATCCTCTACTCGACGATCACCTTTCGAGGCAAGGCAACAGTGAGGCGTACCCTAGGGGTGGTGTGTGCGAATTGTGTGTCGTTTTCATTTGTATTTGTCTTGTCATGTTATTGGTGTTCTACGCTTGATTTTATTATGGCCATTCATTCTTGCATGCTTTGTTTAACAGTTAATATTTGCGGGAAAAGTAAATTCTAAACTATTACAAATGGCGCGGGTCCACATCGCCAAAATTAAACCGGACCCGATTTGACAGAAAATAAATAAAGCAAATAAAGAATTGAAACATGCGAGAAGTAATTGTTACAAAGCTTTGGGAGAGGTACATAATTATTCAAGCGACATAAAATAAATATGCGAAATTAAATCGAAACGAGGGCGTTGGACCCTTTTGCAAGAATTAAATTAATAAGGAATTAAAATTAAAATTTAAAAGAAAATGTTTTTTTGGTATTTTTATGTTTTTTTTTAAGATTTAATAGAAAAAGAATTAATTAAAACTAAAATAAAATGTTAAACCTAGTTCTAATTATTTTTTAAGTTATTAAGAAAAATATTGAAGTTTTTAACCTAAATTAACCCTAAATTATTTTCATGCAAATTTAATTATAAAATAAATGTTATTATTGTGAAAAGAAATATTAAAAATTGATTAAACCTAATTCTATATTTTTTGATTTTTTTATGAAAAGAATTAATATTAAACCCTAATTTAAAACTAATTAATTGCATGCTAATTTATTTACAAGAAAATATCAAAATAAATAATCATTATATTTTTTATCTTTTTCTGAGTTTTTTTTATGTGTTTTATATTTTGTAAAAAAAAAAATTAATTAATTTAATTAAAACAATAAAGCAAATAAAACAATAATTGAAAAAATAAAATGTAATGAAAATTGCAAACCAGGGGGGGTTCAGGCCCCAATTGTGAGGTATGACTTTGAATAATCTGGCCCATTAAGCTTCAAATTCGTTGACCCTTCCAAGCACCATGTGGCAACGTTGACTAGGGTTTATTGTGTTCTTTGAATCCCTGCCTTTGATTTGATCTCCCAGGACGCGTGTATGGTTTGATCTGGAGGATACGTGGTGGTCCTCAATGTGAGCGCTGCATAGGAATTATTATGGAAAAACAATATTGAAATATGCAAGACCTGGGACTTGAACCCAGGTCATGGGGGTTAACAGCATCCCACCTTGCCAGCTGAGCCACTACAACGTGTTTATTATATAATAGACAAACAAATATTATAAAGAAAATAATCAACGTTAATGAATCCACGCGCGAAAATTCAAACCGGCGTATCATGGGTTGCCACGATTTCGTCTTCCTCGCGTGCCTGAAACACAAAAACAACAGCAACGGTTTTTCACGCGTTTTATTAGGCCGGCTTCAAGAAAATAGCGACTAGCGCTATGGTGTCCATAAATTGGGCGCGATAGGTGTTTCCTCTTCGTCTGAGTGCACTGAGTACAACCATGGTGGTCTTAAGGGCCAATTTTCCTTGGTCTTAAAATCCCCAATTTTGATTCCTGTAAACCCTAGAACGCAAGCATGGTGAAATCGCGTATGCAACATAAAAATTCAATTAAACATAATGGTTAGTCTCAGAACTTCATAATGAACATGATTCCATGAATAAAATGCTGTAAAAATGCTTAGAATATGATATACGATTGTGGAATTTTTCCTGTACAGTTTTGATTCAATATACCAATTCTTCGTGCTTTGAGGGTTGTCTTTGATTGGAACACGTTCAGGAGCCTTCAAGGAAGCTAATGGAATAGGTCTTGTGCTTTGAATTGACCTGGAAAGCTGTTTTCAGTTTTGAGCTTTTAGGGAATTTTTCCAAGTTGGTCAATGGTTCTTTAGCGCAGCTTTTTGTCTATGGGCATTAGGGTTGTGTTCAAGCATTTGTAGTGAATCAATTAGGTTAAGAAAATTGATAAAAATCTCTTGCAATCATGGTTTTCAATATTTGATTTTTCACCATTATGTTTTCAATCTTTTCCATGTGCTCTTGTATCAATTATGCTCAAATCAAACCAAATCTTTCCCTATTGACCTATGCACGAAATATTGAAGGCAAAATATGCATGAAAAGATTTATTAGGTCAAGTTAGATATTTTTCATATATTTAAGTGATTTAAATGAATTAATATGAATAAAAATTCAAATAAATAAATAAAAAATGAGAAAATACTTCCCTTTGGGCCAAGTGGTCGTGCATATGCTTGGAATGATGAATCATGGAAGAAAAATGGGCCCATTTAGCAATTTTAGGTCATTTGGATCAAAGTTGACTTTTCAAAATATCCAAAAATTTCCCAATTTCTACAAGGCATAACTTGCTCAATGTTTAAGATTTTCTCATGTTCTTGGACATTTTGGAAAGGTCTTTGAGTCCTATAACCAATGTCTTTGGTCCCATGTCATTTTGATTTACCAATCGCAAGTTATGGCCTTTGACTTAAAGTCCCTTTTTGTTGACTTTTGAAAATGACCTATAATGTTGAAATTGATAACCTTTTGTGAGAGTATTTCTTGGACTTGAAGTATGAAGATGAGTTGTAGGAAATGTCTTTCTCTTCAAAATGAGCTTTGGATGGAATTTTTCTGATAATC
This sequence comes from Vicia faba, assembly GCA_948472305.1. Taxonomy (NCBI): domain Eukaryota; kingdom Viridiplantae; phylum Streptophyta; class Magnoliopsida; order Fabales; family Fabaceae; genus Vicia; species Vicia faba. Next base: position 1,371,999,753 of record OX451741.1, read on the forward strand.
CATGTGAAAGTTATGCCCTGGTCAATTTCAGTTGACTTTTTCAGCTGTCCAAATAAGGAAACTTATGCATCTTGATGATTTTCTGAGCCAACTTTTGAGAATCATGATCAAGCATTGATCAAATGATGTTTGTGGCTTCAAAATGATATGTTGACCAAAAATTTGAACTTTTGACTGTCAAATGACCATTTTGCCCCTACAGTTGACTGTAGTGCAATTTAGGGTTTTGACTGTGCAATTTTTAGCTGAATGCCTTGAAACTTGATATGAGGATACTTGACCATATTTGTAGGCATATGAGACTTGATTGGGCCTTTGAAAACTTCATTTTCTTGATCAGCACACAAACCCTAATCTTGACTGTATAGGAGACCTTGCACTGTGCAACCCTTGGGGAATTTTGTGACTTGGCTTGGCCATTTCTTGAAGAATATGGGAGGGCAAATTTTGGGGTGCAACAATCCCGTTGCCTCAAAACAAGTTGCCTCGAAACGGTTGCCTCGGAATAGTTGCCTCGAAACGGTTGCCTCGGATTTAAAAAGGATCAATGGCATAAGGGTAGCTTCTAAGGTGTCCTACTGTTGCTTCGGTGACCACACTGTCCCTACAATCGAATTGACCCGAACACCTCCAACGGTGGTGCTACCTACCTCTCAATGGTGGGATGGCACTACCTTAAGGACATTTACACAGCCTAATTCCTTAGGGTAGGTAGATGACTCGTAGATACTTGCTCTAAAAAACAAATCAAAAACTCTTTTCACACTGACACTTTTCAAAAAGCATTCAAAACAATTTTTCAAACACTCTTGAGGACTGATACAAGAGTCGATCTGAAATCTTTAAACGAAACTTTTTTCAAACCCACTCACATTTTGAAAAGCAAACACTTTGAAAACATAAGAGCAAGTACCTAAGAGCCCGTGGATAACCACGGATAGAAAGGGTGCTAACACCTTCCCTTTCTATAAATCTACCTCCCGAACCGAGAAACTATCTCATAAGGAATTTTGCTGTGCTTTTGTCCTTTCCATATTGGAGAAAATAAAAGACGATGGCGACTCTTGCTTCCACGACAATTCGCGAACCAGCGTTAAACAGTCAGTTCCAGATCCACCGATCATAGAACTGGCGACTCTGCTGGGGACTAATAAGTGAGGTGTACCTTAGGATTAGACCACTCTTATGTTTTCAATTGTATGTCTTGATTGCTTTTTTATTTGTGGGCTTGCATCGGAGTTTCATAGATCCTAACTCGGATCTGGGGAATACCCTTTTAGGTAGCATAAGCTGTGAGGGACCTGTCCGGCGTAGACCGACATGGGTGAAGCAGTGGCTACGTTGGTGTGGCACCTTGGTCTGTACCGATATCCCTTGTGTTGCAACGAGGAGAATATGGGTCTTCTGAGGAGTCATTAAGCACCAACCGACCTTAGAACCCTAAATTGACCCAACTTGGCCATAGAACAGTAGCAGTATGCTACACCCATTGAGGCTAAACTCTCGTGATGGTTCTGGCCACAAGAAAAGATTGCGATGCTGGAGTTATGACCGATTAAGGGTAGTCAGTGATATTGGGATCCTCTAGAACCCGGTTACTTCTGATAGGACAGGTCTTAACCAACAAACTAAAAGAGGGTAATACCCAGACCCCATGCTGGCCTAAACTCTAAGGGCTCTTTGTGTGACTTGTGTGCCTTCGAACTTGACTATGTGCATGCTTGTTACCTGACACTTGAGTTTCTTGCAGGTTTTGTTTATAGTCCTTAATCTGGACTCATAACAGGATTTACCTATATGACTCCATGCATAGCATAACATCATACCATCATACCATTGCATACATCCTACATAAGGACTAATCCATTTCAAGGATCTCAAGGGTTTGTGATGCAGGTCATGACGAATCAAATGTCTAGCAAGGGGCAAATGGGATTTATTTTCCTCTAGCCAAGGTCGGTAACCTGAGTCAGGGGCTATGACCCACTAGATATGGTGAGCTTTGACTCCTGAAGAAGGTTCCTCTAGCCAAGGTTGTTTGGAGATCAAAACACAATGACTCGAGTCAGGGGCTATGACCCACTGGATATGGTGAGCCTTTGACCCTTGAAGAAGGGCTCCCAATAATATGAAGTGCCTTCAATCAAGCCACCAGTTACCAGATTCTAATAATTTTTCTTGTTTACCCCGCGAGATCCTCGAAAGCATTGCATGCATATATACACATCATTGCATAACAGGTACCCTTGTTACAGGTCGCTTACCCTCTTCGCTGTTTATTTCAGCAATGGCTTTCCAATCAAACAACCAGGAGTTCCCTACTCAAGAGACTCAGTTCAGAGAGATCTTCCTAAGCCTATCCAAGGGGCAGGAAGAGTTGAGAACGCTCCTCATGGGGAATTTGGTCAAGAACAGTCCAGAAGACGGTAAAGATGAACGGCTGAAACATATGCAAGCTGAGACAGACGCAATGAGGACTCAGATGCTGGGGCAGATGGCCCTTATCCAAGGCTTAGCTCGGGAACAAGAAGAGTTGAGAACTGTGATCAACCAGCTTCAGCAAGACGGTATGAAGCAAGTAGCCAAGGCTGGGGACCAAACCGGTAGTCAGCCTCCAAGAAGTCAGAGGCTTGGTTCAATGAATAGACCTCCCCAGGCTGCTACTACTTCACAGCTCCAACCACAACCTCGCCCAGAGCAACGGGTTGATCAGAGCAAGCCCATAAGGCAATTCACCCAGCTCAACACGTCGTTGTCCCAAGCTTTGCAACACCTGTTCAAGTTGAATCTGGTGACGTTGATAGGACCTCACCCTAATCCTAAGACTTCTTCACCCAGCTATAATCCTGGGGCCAGGTGCGCATACCATTCTAACAGCCCGGGGCATGATACTGATGACTGTTGGAAGTTGAGGTACAAAATCCAAAGCCTGATTGATGAAGGAGCTGTGGAATTCACCCCAGATGGTCAGGTCGAGTTCTTCTACTATCCCTGCGAGGTTCACCATTTGAAATGACAAGCCCTGAGACTAGAAGACTTTTGTTCATTCGAATGTTCAAGTTGTAATTCTCTTTTGATTGTTCAAACAATTATCATGTCAAACGCTGTTATTTCATTAATGCATCGCATATGTCTGTTTTGAATCAATATATCTGCATTCGCTATATTAAAATTGCTTTCTTTTTTTTGAGGTTTAACTCTCGATAAAACAATTCTAAGCCTCTTGAGGGAGGATGACAAAAACGATACCACAATATACAGTATGCTTTTGAACAGACCCCGTTGATGAGGTACAAGCATTGTTTCAATTCCTAAACACTGGAGTTATAAGGAAGATAATCCCTCGTCAACCCCTCTGAGCCAAAGAAGTAGGAGTTTTTCTTTTAGAAATTTAAAACCCTTAATCATAACCTGGGGCAGGGTAGTTCTCTCAGTTGATCCAAGTGCATAACAAATGGCACCAAAGAGGTCCTTACAAAACAAAGAAAGACAGTGATGGCTCCAAACGATCATAAAGACAGGCAGTCATTACTTCTCAAAATAAAAGCCCAATAAGTCAAAACCTATGAAGGAGACTTACGAAACTGGGGCATCCCGCTGACTGTAATCACAAAAGAAACAGTTCAGGCAAAAAACAGGGATAACAAAAAAAAAAGAAAGAGGTCCTACAGACCCTCAACAAAAAAGGGAATGACTTCCTATTCCAAATAAACTGTCAACATCCGAACCATCATTGGAATATCAGGACAAAGACCCAAACAAGGTCAAACGCACGATCAGCTGAGTTTAGGTTTGAAGAACATTACGAAGAGCGGGTGGGTACAAATAAAATTTGAGCCTTTATCCTTTGTTTCTTAAACCGTGAACCAGGCCACGCTACAACCCTCAAAAGTCCTAGCTGAATCATGGGTTAGTTCGAAAGCATACTGTTACAAAGGTATCCTGACTCCTTAAGGCTTGCTGTAAAATACTGAGTTGACATCACAGTTTACAAAAATTTCACTTGTTTTTATGAAAAAATGCATTTTCAAAAAACTTCAAGATAGACATAAGCTTTGCATTCTTGATATAATACTGTTTGCGTATGACTATTTGTTCGAACAGTAGAGAAATTCGCACGAAGAATATCTAGTGAACAAAAGCACTTCCAATCAAGGGGCATGGCATGATCATTGTCCATCATCTGGGGCAGTTAAGTCAAGATTCGGAGAATCTCTCAAAAGGCCAACCAGCCTGGGGCAAATCTCCATCTGGATCACTTGGAGCGTTGGACGATCAAACAAAGATCTTCTGGTAGTATGGCAACACTACACTACTGACAGGGGCACCTCCCTACATCCTGAGAGTGTGGACATAGTCGAAAAAATACTACGCAAAATCAAAGACCCGCTAGGTTGAAACACCTAGGCAAAAATAAGGGCTTCCCGACGAACCAAAAGGGTTCGGGCAAAATAAGGGATGAAAATAAAAAATTTGTACACCCGGTAATTCGAAAACCTGAAAAGGCGGCTTGGGCAAAAATGGGTATCCCGGTGGACTGAAAACCCGAAAGGGCGGTCCAGGCAAAAGTTAGGGATCAAAAGCGTACGATTATGTCCTGCCATCTTGTCACTTGCCTACCAGAAGAGGATTTGTCAATCGACGGTTATCTAGACCACCACAGGTACCTTCCCTCATAGAAACAGGGGCAACAATGAGTTGTCTAAGCAATCTAATGGCCCCGTCCACCAAGGTACCAAAGTAAGTTCAGCTGAAGAACATAACCAAGATATCTTAATTCCCCAGAGAGTGAGCCAGCAAGTCCACGATACTCTCCCCGAGCAGAGTTAACCTACTCTATCAACCTTAAGGAAGTTGGGTATCCCCAGCAGATCTCAATATTCCCCAGCGCAATATACAAACATTCTTAACAAGCATCCCCGGCAGTCTTGATCTAAGATTGTTCCCCGGCGGTATACAGACATTCAGTGGAGCCACTTCCCCAGTACATCTCAAAAAAATTTCCCCAGGAGAGTCCAATCTCAAAAGTTTCCCCAGGAAAGTGGAATCCATCTCCCCAGCAGGTCTTAAAGCTTATTCCCAGTAGATTCGGGAAGCTTGTCACCCGCAGAGCACGAACGCGTCCCCGGACTTTCTATTCAAAGGTTATTTCCCCACCAGGATATAACTGGGTTATCCTCAGCCAATTGCCACGGAAAGATCGTCCCCTGCGAGGTCTTCCTATCCCCAGCGAAGTTCATCAAATCCTTCAACATAACACATCAATGGTATCCCCAGCGGAGTTATCATCAACTTCAGCAAAGTACCTCTCTTTCCCCACAGAGTAACTCCCCGCAGAATAATCTATTCGCCAAGTTTATTCCCCAACGGAGTCATCTTCTCCTACCGGTATTCTTGCAACCATCATCCCCAGCGGAAACAAAGGCTCTACCCTTCAACATCAGCCCGGGATTTAACTTCCCGGCACCCGTCAAAGATTTACTTTCCTAGAAAAAAAATACATTCATAAACATCATATCCATTTACATACATAGCATGCACATACGCATCATGAACATACAATCTCATTCGTTCTGAGAACATCACGCATGTCATACATCATGACATTTCATACAACTAACGTTTTGTCTTTTCAGGACAAAGGTCAGTACAAAGATAATTACTATCAGCCGTCGCAACTGAAGATCCGATTCCTGTATCTTGACAGGGTGTATCTGTTGACAACTGTATTCCAGACTCGATTCCTGTATCTTGCCAGGGCACGTCTGAAGAGTTTGAAGATCTGATTCCTGTATCCTGCCAGGATGTATCTGTTGACGACTATATTCCAGACTCGATTCCTGTATCTTGCCAGGGCACGTCTGAAGAGTTTGAAGATCCGATTCCTGTATCTTGCCAGGATGTAACTGTTGACGACTATATTCCAGACTCGATTCCTGTATCTTGCCAGGGCACGTCTGAAGAGTTTGAAGATCCGATTCCTGTATCTTGCCAGGGTGTATCTGTTGATGACTAATTCCAGACTCGATTCATGTATCCTGCCAGGGCACGTCTGAAGAGTTCGAAGATCTGATTCCTGTATCTTGCCAGGGTGTATCTGTTGACGATTAATTCCAGACTTGATTCCTGTATCTTGCCAGGGCACGTCTGAAGAGTTTGAAGATCCGATTCCTGTATCTTGCCAGGGTGTATCTGTTGACGACTAATTCCAGACTCGATTCTTGTATCCTGCCAGGGCACGTCTAAAGAGTTTGAAGATCTGATTCTTGTATCTTGCCAGGGTGTATCTATTGATGACTAATTCCAGACTCGATTCCTGTATCCTGCCAGGGCACGTCTGAAGAGTTCGAAGATCCGATTATTGTATCTTGCCAGGGTGTATCTGTTGACGACTAATTCCAGACTCGATTCCTGTATCTTGCCAGGGCACGTCTGAAGAGTTTGAAGATCTGATTCCTGTATCTTGCCAGGGTGTATCTGTTGACGACTAATTCCAGACTCGATTCCTGTATCCTGCCAGGGCACGTCTGAAGAGTTTGAATATCTGATTCCTATATCTTGCCAGGGTGTATCTGTTGATGACTAATTCTAGACTCGATTCCTGTATCCTGCCAGGGCAAGTCTGAAGAGTTTGAAGATCTGATTCCTGTATCTTGCCAGGGTGTATCTGTTGATGACTAATTCCAAACTCGATTCCTGTATCCTGCCAGGGCATGTCTGAAGAGTTTGAAGATCTGATTCCTGTATCTTGCCAAGGTGTATCTGTTGACGACTAATTCCAGACTCGATTCCTGTATCCTGCCAGGGCACGTCTGAAGAGTTCGAAGATCTGATTTCTGTATCTTGCCAGGGTGTATCTGTTGACGACTAACATTACCAGACTCGATTCCTGTATCTTGCCAGGGCACGTCTGAAGAGTTCGAAGATCCGATTCATGTATCTCTCCAGGGTGTATCTGTTGACGACTATATTCTCCAGACTCGATTCCTGTATCTTGCCAGGGCACGTCTGAAGAATTTAAAGATTCGATTCCTGTATCCAGCCAGGGCACATCTACATGAAGAGTTTGAAGATCAACTCCTGCAACAGGCCAGGTAATTATCTTTCTCTCTCAGGTACGCAAGTTCTCGCTAAGGAATCTCTTACGCGATCGACACCTAGATGGCATCTATAAGCCCATCCACATACCAACAGTCTCCAAATGGCATCCATAAGCCCATTCTCGACAAAATTCTGTCACAACTCCAGATGGCATCTATAAGCCCATCCTCCTAGCCATCATTCCTCCAAATGGCATCTATAAGCCCATTCCCTACATCGCACTGCTGACACTCTACTATGTGAGTGCAAATTTCTGGGCACTCTAGTGTTCAATCATCTTCCACCTTCAGATTACGAAAGGCACGCCAGCCAATCTACATCTTCAGGTTTAAGAAGATTGAACAGGGGCAACTGTTGTACCCCAAAATTTGCCCTCCCATATTCTTCAAGATTTGTCAGGGTCAATCTCCAAATGGTTCAAAATCCCTCAAGGGTTGCACAGTCCAATTGCCTCCTAACACAGTCAAAATTAGGGTTTTGGTTCTGGCAAAGAAATTGAGGTTTCCAAGGGTCCAAACAAGTCCCACATGCCTACATACATTGTCAAGCATCTATATGCCAAGTTTCAAGACTCACAGCATCAAGTTGCACAGTCAAAAACCCTAAATGCTTCACAGTCAACTGCAGGGGCAAAATGGTCATTTGACAGTCAAAAGTCAAAATTTTTGGTCAACATCTTATTTTGAAGCCGAAAACATCATTTGATCATTTCTTGATCATGATTCCTCAAAGCATGGCTCAAAAAGTCTAAAGATGCAAAAGTTTCTATTTTTGGACAGTTGAAAAGTCAACTGCAAATTGACCAGGGCATAACTTCTTCATGGTTTATCAGAAAAATTCCATCCAAAGGTCATTTTGAAGAGGATGACATTTCCTACAACTCATATTCACACTCCAAGTCCAAGAAATACTCTCACAAAAAGTTATCAATTTCAACATTATAGGTCATTTTCAAAAGTCAACAAAAAGGCACTTTAAGTCAAAGACCATAACTTGAGATTGGTAAATCAAAATGACATGGGACAAAAGGCATTGGTTATAGGACTTCAAGACCTTTCCAAGATGTCCAAGAACATGATCATAGATTCAAAATTGAGCAAGATATGCCTTGTAGAAGTTGGGAAATTTTTGGGAATTTTGAAAAGTCAAACTTTGCACAAAAGACTTCAAAATTGCTAATGGGCCACAAATTCTTCCATGAATCATTACCCAAAGGCTATGCACGACCCATTAAGCTCAAAGGGAGTTATTTTCTTATTTTTGATTAATTATTTGAATTTTTATTATCATTAATTCATTTAATTAAATTTAAATATAAGAAAAATACCAAATCATGTTTTTTAAATCTTTTTATGCAGCAAATATCTTCCACACATGTAAGAGATTTCGTGCATCAATCAACAAGGACAATATCGTCCAAATTTGGCATGATTGGCATGGAAAAAGATTGAAAAAAAATATGGAAAAATCAAAGATTGGAATCATTAATTCAATGGATTATGGGCTTGTTTTTTGACCTAATTCCATTCACCTACAAAGGCATAACATAACCTAATGCTCATGGACACGAAAAGCTGCTGAGAAAACCTAGAACAAAGTTGCATTTTTCATCAAATTTTTGGAAACTGAAATCCTAGTTACTGCACAATTCAAAGCTCCAAAAGCATTCCAATACATTTCCAAAGGATCCAGGAGTCGATTACAATCAAAACCAGGTCTCCATACCCCAAGAATTGGTAGAACAGAATCGTCTTCTTCACAAACTTGTCCATTATCGTTTTTTAATTCTCATGCATTATTCATGTTTTTTAATTAATGATTTACACTAACAATGATGTTCTGAAGCTAATGGTACCATTTAATTGAACTAACAATGCCTATATCAAAATCTACCATTGATGGATATTAGGTTTTCAGAAGCTTCGAATTAGGGGTTTCTTCATATGGAAAAATTAGACCTTCAAACTGGTACCATCGAATTCGTGACATGAAGACGAAACAAACCATGACCTCGCGCCCTTTTTATATTTGCCCATCGTCTAATCGCTATTTTTCCTGGTGGTACTTAGTGGGGGTTTAAAACCCCCACTATTTGGTTGTATTTGCAGGTACAAAACGGAGAAGAAGCATGCGTGGCTTGGTGCTATTGGACAATTCGAAAACTGGCGCGCTCTTTTGCATTATATCACTAACCTTAATTGTTTTATTATATTATTTGCTTGCCATTACATGTACAAACGCGTGCGTTGGCTCAGATGGTGGGAATAAGGTTTGGTAAGCGCTGGGACCTGGGTTCGATTCCCATGTCCCCCACATATTCCATAATTTTTATCCTAATACGTTTCTATGCAGCGTTCGTTCAAAGGACCACCATACGTCCTAATGTCCAAGCTTGCCAAGTGTCTCTGATGCTCCATCCCATGGCCAAATAATGCAGTCCATGGTACACGCCAGTCAACGCGCATACACACGCGCTAGAAAGTCAACGAAGGCCTTGGAATCTGATGGGCCAAATTGCTTCACAAAAACCTCCCTTTGGGGCCAGACACCCCCCATGGTTTGCATCATGTTTATTTTATTTGATTTTCCTTTTGATTCTTTTAATTATTTTTTATTGTTTTCTTTAATTTCACAAATTAATTTTCATAATAAAACCAAAAAATCAGAAACTAAAAATGTTTATTTTTTTAATTATATTTAATTTCACCATTAAAATGTTTTTGTAAATAAACTCTAAATAATAAATTTAGTTAATTTAGGTTTTCAATTTTAATACTTTTTCTTAAATAAATAAAATATGTAGAAATTAGGGTTTTTAACTTTTTCATCATTTTTTTTAATAAATAATTTTCTCATCATTATTATTATTATTAATTACTAAATATTTTGTAAATAAACATGCAATTCAATTAATTAGCATAAATTAGGTTAAACTTTAATATTTTTTTTCATTAATAATTAAAAGCAACTTAGAATTAGGGTTTCTCTTGATTTTCAATTTTCTTTATTTTCATAAATACAAAAAACCTAAAAAAACATTTCTTTTCTTAATTAAATAATAATTAGTTTTTAATTTCAATTTAATTTCAAAAGGGTCCAACGCCCTCGAACGTTCAACTTTAATTCTTTCGCGCATTTATTCTTATTTTCCTTTGTGAATATTATGTAACTGCTCAAGCCATGTAATAGTAATTAGGAATTTATTTTACTTGCCGCATTTTTATTTAAACGGGTCTTTGTAATTTGGCGATGTATAGACCCGCGCCTTGTAATAGCGTAGGATTTTACTTTCCGCATTTAAATTTCCGCACTCTTAAAACTGCTAAACTTTGCATGAAAGAATGTATGGCCTAAAATAAAAACAAGCGTAGATCACCATGATACATGTACAAGATAAATGCTAAACATGAAAATAACACACAAATTCACACACCACTCTTAGGGTACGCCTCACTGTTGCCTTGCCTTCGAAACGTGGTCGTCGAGTATAGGACGTCTTAGTAAGTCCTTATGTCCATTGATCCCGTTGCCTCAAAACAAGTTGCCTCGAAACGGTTGCCTCGGAATAGTTGCCTCGAAATGGTTGCCTCGGATTTAAAAAGGATCAATGGCATAAGGGTAGCTTCTAAGGTGTCCTACTGTTGCTTCGGTGACCACATTGTCCCTACAATCGAATTGACCCAAACACCTCCAACGGTGGTGCTACCTACCTCTCAATGGTGGGATGGCATTACCTTAAGGACATTTACACAGCCTAATTCCTTAGGGTAGGTAGATGACTCGTAGATACTTGCTCTAAAAAACAAATCAAAAACTCTTTTCACACTGACACTTTTCAAAAAGCTATCAAAACAATTTTTCAAACACTCTTGAGGACTGATACAAGAGTCGATCTGAAATCTTTAAACGAAACTTTTTTCAAACCCACTCACATTTTGAAAAGCAAACACTTTGAAAACATAAGAGCAAGTACCTAAGAGCCCGTGGATAACCACGGATAGAAAGGGTGCTAACACCTTCCCTTTCTATAAATCTACCTCCCGAACCGAGTAACTATCTCATAAGGAATTTTGCTGTGCTTTTGTCCTTTCCATATTGGAGAAAATAAAAGACGGTGGCGACTCTTGCTTCCGCGACATTTCGCGAACCAGCGTTAAACAGTCAGTTCCAGATCCACCGATCACAGCAAGCAACTTAGGCTTGATCCCTAAACTAAATGTCAATGATTCAAATAAATGTGAATATTGTACTCAAGCTAAGATAATTAAGACATCACATAAATCAACTCTAAGAGAATCTGATCCCCGAGATCTTACACACTCTGATATATGTGAATTAGACGGAACTTTGACTAGGAACAATAAACGTTATTTTATCACCTTTATTGATGATTGTTCTGATTATACTTATGTATACTTAATGAAGAATAAAAGTTAAGCACTTGATATGTTTAAGTTGTATGTAATCGAAATTGAGAATCAACTTAGTAAGAAGATCAAGAGACTTCGTAGTGATAGGGGAACTGAATATGACTCTGGTCTATTTAATGACTTTTATAAAGAACATGGAATTATACATGAAACAACTGCTCCATATTCTCCTGAAATGAATGGTAAAGCAGAAAGAAAGAATAGAACTCTTATTGAACTTGTTATTGCAATTATGATGAATTCTGGTGTTGCACCTCACTGGTGGGGGGAAATTTTATTGACTGTTTGTTATGTCCTGAATAGAATCCCCAAGTCAAAATGTAAGATCTCTCCTTACGAGATATTAAAGAAAAGACAACCAAACTTGTCTTATTTGAGAACTTGGGGCTCTCTGGCTTATGTCAGAATTCTGGATCTGAAGCGAGTTAAACTCGCTAGTATAGCATATGAATGTGTTTTCATTGGATATGCAGCAAACAGTAAAGCATATAGGTTTTATGACCTAATAGCAAAAGTGATCATAGAATCAAATGATGCTGAATTCTATGAAGACAAATTTCCCTTCAAATTGAGAAATAGTGGGGGCACACAATCGAGTCACACTCCTGTGATAAGAAGCACAGAATGCAACGACAATATAGAAATAGAACTTCGACGAAGTAAACGAGTAATAGTCACTAAAGACTATGGGCCTGACTATGCGGCTTATAATGTAGAAGAAGATCCTATGAATCTTCAAGAAGCCTTGTCTTCTCTGGATGCTGATTTATTGCAAGAGGCTATCAATGATGAGATAGAATCTCTAGAATCCAAAAAGACCTAGAACATAGTAGACTTGCCTCCTGGTTGCAAACCAATTGGTTGTAAACGGGTTTTGAAAAGAAAACTAAAACCTGGTGGAACTATTGATAAATAAAAGGCTCGCCTTGTTGCCAAGGGTTTTAGACAAAGAGAAAATATAGATTTCTTCGACACATTTTCTCCAGTCACTAGAATTACATCCATTAGGGAACTTATTTCAATAGCTGCTATTTATAACTTAATAGTACACCAAATGGATGTAAAAACAGCTTTTTTAAATGGTGACTTAGAAGAAGAAATCTATATGGAACAACCATAAGGGTTTGTAATCTATGGACAAGAAAACAAGGTCTGTAAGTTAAATAAGTCGTTGTATGGACTAAAACAAGCTCCTAAGCAATGGCATGAAAAATTTGATAATTTAATGATATCAAGTGGGTACAAAGTGAATGAAAGTGACAAATGCGTTTACTATAAATCTGAGAATCGCATTTGCACTATCATATGTCTTTATGTTGACGATCTACTCATATTTGGATCTAACATTCAGACCATTAATGATGTGAAATCATTATTGTGCAACAACTTTGATATGAAAGATCTCGGAGAAGCAAATGTGATCCTTGGCATCAAGATCACGAGATCCGAACAAGGAATTTCTTTAGATCAATCACATTATGTGGAGAAGATCTTAAAGAAATATAATTACTTTGTATGTAAACCTGCATGCACACCATATGATCCAAGTGTGAAACTATTTAAGAACACTGGAGAAAGTGTCAGACAATCAGAATATGCGAGCATCATTGGCAGTCTTAGGTATGCCACTGATTGTACTAGACCCGACATTGCATATGTCGTAGGATTGTTATGCAGGTTTACGAGTAGACCGAGTAAAGAGCACTGGAAAGCTATTGAACGAGTCATGAGGTACCTCAAAAGGACCATGGATCTCGGTCTACATTATCAGAAGTTTCCTGCTGTACTAGAAGGGTACAATGATGCAGATTGGAATACTTTGTCAGATGATTCCAAAGCTACTAGTGGCTATATATTTAGCATAGCTGGAGGAGTTGTATCTTGGAAATCAAAGAAAAAAACTATTCTAGCTCAGTCCACAATGGGATCTGAGATGATAGCACTAGCCACAACTAGTGAAGAAGCAAGTTGGTTGAGATGCTTGCTAGCTGAGATCCCTTTATGGGAAAAACCTATCCCAACTGTGTTGATCCACTGCGATAGTACCGCGGTTATTTCAAAAATTGAGAACAGTTATTATAACGATATCGACTATAATGATGAGCAATATCCTCCTGCTAAGGATAGATACAAGCAGTTGGAAGATTATTTGAGTGCCATGGAAGTTCAGAGGATACTTGGGCTGGATTTCGAAGAATTGGGATTGGTGTCAGGAGTGGTCATCCCGTAGAAGTTTAAGGCTCCAGTTTTTGCTAAGTATGATGAGGTGTCCTATCCAAAACTCCATCTCCGTTCTTATGTCAGAAAGATCCAACCCCACACCGCCAATAAAAATTTGTGGGTTCATTTATTTCAAGATAGTCTGTCAGGGACTCAGCTTGAATGGTTCTACCAACTGGAGGGAGCCAATGTCTGAAATTAGGAAGATCTGGTTGCTGCTTTCTACAAGCAGTATCAATACAACACCGACCTTGCTCCTACTCGTACTCAACTCCAAAGTATGTCCATGGGAGCGAGTTAATGCTTTAAAGACTATGCACAAAAATGGAGAGACTTGGCTGGAAGAGTTCAACCCCCGTTATCTGATAGGGAGTTGGTTGATATGTTTCTGGGGACGTTATCTGGTCCATTTTTCAATCGTTTGATCGGTAACTCATCGGCTGGTTTCACCGAGCTGATTCTAACTGGAGAAAGAGTAGAAGTTGGGTTTTGAAGCGACAAGATAAAGAAGGATGCCTCTTCGAGTTTCGTAAAGAATCCTTTTGCTGGTAAGAAGGAAGCCAGTGCCATCTATAGCCCGAGGGGCCAAAACAAGGCTGAACATCGTCAGACAGTAAGTGTTGTAATGATACTTAGGCCTATAGTTGCTCAATAAGACAACAATCAACAAAGGGTGGAAAGACCACAACAGAAGTTTACCCGAATCAACATCATATTGGATGAAGTTCTACCTCATCTGCTGAGATCCAACTTGGCAACCTTGAAAGAGGATCCCAAGAATCCAAATACTACGTCTCCCCGATATAATCCAAATGCTCGGTGTGCCTATCATTTTGAGAGCCCTAGCCACGATACAAATGACTGCTGGGCTCTGAGGAACAAATTACAAGACTTGATTAAAGCCAAGGAGATAGAGTTTGATGCTCCGGAGTAGCCAAATGTCATAAATGCTCCCATGCCTAAACACGGTCGTAGAATTAATGTTGTTGATACTGATTTGTTCGTTACCTCTGTTGATGAAGCTTCTACTTCTCTCATGATTATGAAGAAGAATTTGTTGTTGGCCGGTTTATTTCCGGGTTGTAGTGAAGGTTGCCACATGTGTTCGTTTCTACCTTCTGGTTGCCATTTGCTGAAGTCAGGTGTTCAACGCCTGATGGACAGCAAAGAAATTTTGTTCGGGAAAACTTTGATTCCCGTTGTTCCATCTGAAGACATTTCCATTATAACCATTTCTGCCAATCCTTCCAAGGTCTCCTCGAGAAGACCTGTTAGGATTACATCTACTCCAAGAATTTATATACTGATAATCACTGTTCCTGGTCCTGTCCCGTATGTCTCGGACAACGCTGTCCCCTGGCGTTATGGTTCCGATGTGTACTATCATGGAATTAAACAAGATTTGAATGATGAAGAGGTTAATCCTGATATTGGTAACATTGTCGGAACCAGGAAAATCACCCGAAGTGGAAGGGTCTTCTCTCCCGAGATTTCCCCTAAGACTTTCAACAATCCTATTGTCATTCCATCCGCTATTCCTGCTAGTACATCAACTACTGCTCATGTTCTTACTCCAGTTATTACCCCTATTGGAAAATCGCCTGATACCCGCGGCAAAGAAGCTATAGGTGAGCCTGCTCGGACGGAGGCGCCTAGAAAAATTGTTGTGGAGGCCTCTAAGCAAGAGATAGAGGAAATATTGAAAATAATTAAGAAGAGCGACTACAATGTGCTCGAACAGCTGGGGCAGACCCCCTCAAAGATATCCATGTTATCCCTGTTGTTGTGCTCCGAGGCCCACGCGAAGGATTTGATTGCATTCCTCAAAACTACGCATGTGCCGCAAGAGACTTCAGCTGATCAATTTAAAGATTGCATGGCTAGCCTGACTGCTGACAATGGGATGGGTTTTTCAGATGCAAATTTGACACCAAAGGGAAGGAAGCATAATGATGCCCTGCATGTCTCGACTGAATGCAGGGGCACCATTATGGATCATGTACTGGTAGATACTGGTTCTTCGCTGAATGTCTTGCCTAAGAAGGCGTTGGACCGGTTGGATTGCAAGGGTTTGACTCTAAAGCCTAGTAACATTGTGGTAAGGGCTTTTGACGGGTCGAAAGAATGGTGCACGTGGAGGTGTACATCCCTATCAAAGTGGGTTCTCAGACTTTTTGGTCCACCTTCTATGTGATGGATATCAGGTCGTCGTATTCTTGTTTGTCGGGTCGTCCTTGGATCCACGAGGCTGGGGCAGTTACTTCCACACTACACCAAATGCTGAAGTATCCGGTAAAAGGGAAGATTGTCACAGTGCAGGGTGAAGAGGAGTATATGGTGAGCCACCTCAATTCCTTCCGCTACATAGAGATGGACGGGGAATTCATAGAAACTCCTTGTCAGAATTTCGAAGAGGTCCCTCAGATATTGGCATCGACTAAAACTACTACCAACAGCAAACCTCCTCTGAAGATGGCTTCCCTCAAGGACGCCAGGGCCGTGGTTGAAGAAGGTGGGTGTGCCAATTGCGGTCAACTCCCTGATTTCACTCACAAAACTGAAAAATTTGGTTTGGGATTTACTAGAGGGGCTCAAAGGGCTGTTCGACGCGCTCGGGCTGGAAGACCTCCCCTACACATCAGTGATAGGGGAATTAATGCCATTGAAGACAACAATTAGGACTCATACATTGACAGCTGGATTTACCCGACTACCAACAGTGGACCGAGTAACTGGACGGCTAGGGACTTTATACCAGTTTCTTTTATTCCGCAGTAATTGACTTACTTGTTTTGAGATTTGTAATAAACAATTTAAAACTTTATGGCCTTGTGCCTTTCCTGAGGCACACTGGTTTTGTTTGTGAGGGCTGTTATTTGTCATTTCATATATCATTAATAAAGCATTGGACGTTTCTTGCATACAAATTTTGCGCTCTCTATTTTTCTTTTCTGGTTTCACTTTATCAAAACAGTTATTCTCTTACACACACTCACATATCATACTGCAAATCCATATCCACTCTGGATCCCACTGATAACAGCTCTACTATTGCTAGTTATGACTTCGAAAATCCGATCAACCAAGCTGAGGACGAAGGTGAGGATGATTGTGAGGTGCCTGGAGAACTTGCTAGACTATTACAGTAGGAAGAAAGGGCCATACAGCCTCATGAAGATCCAGTTAAGACAGTGAACTTGGGTATTGAGGAAGACATAAGAGAGGTTAAAATAGGTGCATATCTGGAGCTTAGTGTCAAATAGAGGTTGATCCAGATGTTGCATGACTATGTTGAGATCTTTGCCTAGTCCTATGAAGACATGCCTGGTTTGGACACTGATATTGTGGTACATCGCCTGCCGACTAAAGAAGATTGTCCTCCGGTTAAGCAGAAGGTCCGCCGTGTACGTCCCGAAATGTCAGAGAAAATCAAGGCAGAGGTCATGAAACAGTTTGATGCAGGACTCTTGGCTGTCACTTCTTATCCGCATTGGGTTGCCAACGTCGTCCCGGTACCTAAGAAGGACGGTAAGGTACGTATGTGTGTAGATTACAGAGATCTAAACAGGGCAAGCCCCAAGGATGACTTCCCACTTCCTCACATTGACATTTTGGTCGACAACACCGTGCAACACAAAATCTTCTCCTTCATGGATGGTTTCTCTGGCTACAACCAAATCAAGATGGCTCCTGAAGACATGGAGAAGACAACCTTCATTACACAGTGGGGCACCTTCTTCTATAAGGTGACGCCTTTTAGGTTGAAGAATGTCGGGGCAACTTATCAGCGTGCCATGGTTGCTTTGTTCCATGATATGATTCACCAAGAGATCGAAGTCTATGTTGATGACATGATAGCCAGGTCTCAGACTAAGGAAGAGCACCTTGATCATCTCCAAAAGTTGTTCGACAGGTTAAAGATGTATAAGTTGAGGTTGAATCCGAACAAGTGCACCTTCGGGGTAAGGTCTGGTAAACTTCTGGGTTTCATTGTCAGCGACAAAGGCATCCAAGTAGATCCTGCAAAGGTAAAAGCTATACAAGAAATGCCAGCTCCCCGTATAGAGAAGGAAGTTAGAGGTTTCTTGGGACGCCTGAATTATATCGCCAGGTTCATTTCACATCTTTAAGCCCATCTCTGACGGTACCCCGTCACAACTTGGATGGCATCTTTAAGCCCATCTCCGACAATTCTCTAGCAACTTCCAAATGGAATCTGTGATCGGTGGATCTGGAACTGACTGTTTAACGCTGGTTCGCGAAATGTCGCGGTAAGCAAGAGTCGCCACCGTCTTTTATTTTCTCCAAATGGAAAGGACAAAAGCACAGAAAAATTCCTTATAGAGATTGCTCTCGGTTCGGGAGGTAGATTATAGAAAGGGAAGGTGTTAGCACCCTTTCTATCCATGGTTATCCATGGGCTCTTAGATACTTGCTCATTTGTGTTTTCAAAATGGTTTGTTTGCTTTTCAACTGTGGGTTTTAAAAAGTTTCTTTGAAAATTCCAGTTCGACTCTTGTATCGGTCCTCAAGAGTGTTTGAAAAATTGCTTTCAAAAGCTTTTTGAAAAGGTTTCGGTGTGAAAAGTATTTTTGATTTGTTTTGAAATTAGAGCAAGTATCTAGAGTCGTCTACCTACCCTAAGGAATTCGTCTGTGTAAATGTCCTTAAAGTAGTGCCATCCCACCATTGAGGGGTAGGTAGCACCACCGTTGGAGGTGTTCGGGTCAATTCGAGGTTCGGGACATGGTGATCACCAGAGCAATAGGAAGACATTAGAAGCTACCCTCATGCCATGTTCATGGACATGAGGACTTACTAAAACGTCCTCTACTCGACGACCACCTTTCGAGGGGCAAGGCAACAGTGAGGCGTACCCTAGGGGTGGTGTGTGATTTGTGTGTCGTTTTCAGATATTTTTGTCTTGTCATGTATTGGTGATCTACGCGTTGTTTTTATTTTTGACATTCATTCTTTCATGCAGTTTAATTAACAGTTTAAAAGATGCGGAATTAAAAATCCTACGCTATTACAAAGGCGCAGGTCCACATCGCCAAATTAATCCAGGACCCGATTTGAAATAAAATAAAGTGCGGAAAAGATAAATATATAATTAAGCTATTACATGGCTTTGGGAGAATTACATGAATATTCACAAAAAGAAATGCGAAGAGAATTAAAGTCGGGAATGCGAGGGCGTTGGACCCTTTTAAAGGAATTGAATTATAATTAACAAATTAATTAAATTAAATGAGAAAAAAGAAGTTATTTTTGAGTTTTTTGTATTTATGGATTTTTAATAAGAAAATTAAATTGGAATTTAAAAAGAAAAGTTAATTAATCCTAGTTCTAACTATTTTTAATTTATTAAAAAAACATGTTAAAATTGAACCTAAAATTAAACTAATTATTTACATGGTAAATTTTATTTACAAAAAATAATAATTAATAATTATGAATAATGGTAAAAGAAAAGAAAAAAGGATAAAAGTGTTTAAAACCCTAATTCTACAATTTTTAAGTTTATTAAAAAAATATTAAAATTTAAACCTAGAATTAACTAAATTAATTAATACCATTTATTTACAAAGAAAACATTTAAATAAAATATTTTTTGTGACTTTCTGATTTTTTTGGGTATTTTTTTATATTAGAAAAATATTAAATTATAAATTAAAAGGAAATAATTAAATTAAACAAATAATAAAGAATAGGAAAAAGAAAAGAAATACAAACCCTAGGGGGTGTTGACCCCAATTTGGAGGTGTCATCCAGCATTTTTGGCCCATTTATTGGAGGCCCCTTTGACTTTTAGTGGTCACGTGCGTATGCATTGACTGAATCATTCCATAGGCTTTGGATCTGGACCATTGGACTGATGCTATGGGACGTGTGGCACGTCAGATTATGGGGACACATGATGGTCACTGGGAAGCATGCTGCATAGAATCACTTTAAGACAAAATATATTGAGAAAGGGAGGGGACCTGGTAATCGAACCCAGGTCCCAGGGCTTACCAATGCTTTCCTCCACCAACTGTGCCACTAGCGCGCGTTGTACATAGAATGAAGAATAAATAATATAAAAGAAAATTGGCATTAGTGACCTAGAAACAAAAAAACGCGCGCTGGAATTCAAATTGCCCAATCAGACCTTGCCACATGATCTTCTTCCTCGTGTGTCCCTGAAACAAAAAGAAGTAGCGGGGGTTTTAAACCCCCCCAAAACACAGTCTTTTCAAAAATAGTGAATAGCCCGTGTGGCCATATAAATTGGGCGCGACTGGTGTATTAGATTCGTCCAAGCGTCCTGATTCTAGCCATGGTACTGGGGTGCCTTGATTTTACAGTATATGCAAACGCCCAATTTGGAGCTTGAGAAAACCTAAAACATTTTAATGGCAACTTTGCGCACAGGCCATATTAATTCAATTAGATAACACCATTAGCTTTAGAATGGTTAGATTAGTGTAAATCAGTATAAAAAACTCATGAAAAATGCATGGAATTCAAGATGCGATTATCAATATATTTCAGAAAAGTGGGACTCCTATCTACCAATTCTTTGCGCTTGGAGAGGAGAGAACGATTGGGTTCTGTTCAGAGGAGTTCCAGGAAGCTTTTGAGATCTTTTTCACACCTTGAAACGCCTTCAAACTATGAAAACAGGTTTTGGATTTTTTAAGAAAAAGTGAGTTTTGGTCCTTGAGTTCTAGCGCAGCCTTCAGGTCTTTTGCATTAGGTTTTGCTTCTGACTTATGTATGGGATGGATTAGGGTTGAATTGTGAGCCAAAAGATCAATGCATTGATGTATGAGATATTTGATTTTTCATGCATATTTTTCAAATCTTTTCCATGTGATTTTGATCCCAATCATGGCCAATCTTTCCAATTTTGTTTGTGCACGAATCTTGAGTCTTTAAGGAGAACAAATACTGCATAAAAAGATTCAAATGCATTTGTTTAGTATTTTTTCCATATTTTATTTAATTAAATGAATTAATTATGATTAAAAATTCAAATAAAATAATAAAATGATGAAATAAATCCATTTTGGGCCAAATGGTCGTGCATAGCCTTTGGATGATGAATCTTGGAAGAAAATGTGGCCCATTAGCAATTTTGAGGCATTTGAAGTAAAGTTGACTTTTCAAAATTCCCAAAAATTTCCCAACTTCCACAAGGCATATCTTGCTCCATGTTTAAGCTTTGATCATGTTCTTGGACATTTTGGAAAGGTCTTGAAGTTCTTTAACAAATGCCTTTGGTCCCATGTCATTTTGATTTACCAATCTCAAGTTATGGTCTTTGACTTAAAGTCCCTTTTTGTTGACTTTTGAAAGTGACCTATAATGTTGAAATTGATAACTTTTTGTGAGAGCATTTCTTGGACTTGAAGTGTGAAGAGGAGTTGTAGGAAATGTCATTCTATTCAAAATTAGCTTTGGATGGAATTTTTCTGATAAACCATGTGGAAGTTATGCCTTGGTCAAGTTACAGTTGACTTTTTCAACTATCCAAATATGGAAACTTTTGCATCTTGAGACTTTTTGAGCCATACTTTGAATACCATGATCAAGAATTTATAAAATGATGTTTGTGGCTTCAAAATGAGATGTTGACCAAAAATTTGAACTTTTGACTGTCAAATGACCATTTTGCCCCTACAGTTGACTGTAGGGCAATTAGGGTTTTTGACTGTGCAATTTTGTGCTGTAAGTCTTGAAACTTGGCATGAGGATGCTTGACCATGTTTATAGGCATGTGGGACTAGATTGGGCCCTTGGAAACCTCAATTTCTTTGTCAGAACCAAAACCCTAGTTTTTGACTGTTAGGAGGCCCTTGAACTGTGCAACCCTTGGGGAGATTTTGAAGCATGCTCTTTGCAAATCTTGAAGAATATGGGAGGGTAAATTTTGGGGTACAACAGTTTCCCCTGTTCAATCTTCTTAGACCTGAGGATGCAGATTGGCTGACGTGCCTTTCGTAATCTGAAGGTGGAAGATGATTGAACACTAGAGTGCCCAGAAATTTGCGCTCACATAGTAGTGTGATGGTGGGAATGGGTTTATAGATGCCATTTGGAGATTGATGGATAGGATGATGGGCTTATAGATGCCATCTGGAGGTGTCGATCGCGTAAGAGATTCCTTAGCGAGAACTTGCGTACCTGAAAAAGAAAATGAGTACCTGGCCTGTTACAGGAGTTGGTCTTCAAACTCTTTGTATAGATGCGCCCTGACTGGTTACAGGAATTGAATCTGGAGCTTCAAACGGCAATGAATGAACCAGGGATGGTTACTACCTCAACAGGAACGGTGAGAGAACCTTGGATGACTACTACCTCAACAGGAACGATGAGAGAATCTGGGGATGATTACTACCTCAACAGGAACACTGAGAGAATCTTGGACGACTTCAACCTCAACAGTAACGCTGAGAGAATCTTGGGCGACTTCAACCTCAACAGTAACGCTGAGAGAATCTTGGATGTCTTCTACTGAGTCTTTATCAGGAAAATCTTTTAGGGGTCGATTTAACTAGACTAGAGAAGGCCTTTGACTGGATAAGAAACAGG
Source organism: Vicia faba (assembly GCA_948472305.1). Taxonomy (NCBI): domain Eukaryota; kingdom Viridiplantae; phylum Streptophyta; class Magnoliopsida; order Fabales; family Fabaceae; genus Vicia; species Vicia faba. The sequence continues at coordinate 1,372,022,084 of OX451741.1, forward strand.
AAAATCTTAGGGTCGATTTAACTGAACCGGTCTAGGTCTTGAAATCTTCAACTGGATAAGAAACAGGGAGATCTTAGGGTCGATCTGACTGAACCAGAGAAGGCCTTTGACTGAATAAGAAATAGGAAAATCTTAGGGTCGATTTAACTGAACCGGTCTAGGTCTTGAAATCTTCAACTGGATAAGAAACAGGGAGATCTTAAGGTCGATCTGACTGAACCAGAGAAGGCCTTTGACTGGATAAGAAACAGGAAAATCTTAGGGTCGATTTAACTGAACCGGTCTAGGTCTTGAAATCTTCAACTGGATAAGAAACAAGGAGATCTTAGGGTCGATCTGACTGAACCAGAGAAGGCCTTTGACTGGATAAGAAACAGGAAAATCTTAGGATCGATTTAACTGAACCAGACTAGGTCTTGGAATGTAGCTGAGAACTTAACTGGATCTTTCCTGAAAGGTAAAGGTCAGTCATATGCAATGCATGATATGGATCAAGCAATGATGTTCTCAACATAAATGAGATTAAGATATGATGCATATATGCATGCTATAATGTATGGAGATGTGATGTTTATGAACGTATGTTTGTCGTCTTAGGAAAATAAATCCTTGACGGGTGCCAGGAAGTCACTCCTGGGCTGATGTTGAAGAATAGATCTTTGCTTCCGCTGGGGGATGATAGTTGCAAGAATACCGGTAGGAGAAGATAACTCCGTTGGGGCATAAACTTGGCGAATGGATTACTCTGCGGGGAGAAAAGTACTCTAACGATCTTGCTGGGGAGCAATATTTTGTGGGAGGAGAGGTACTCTGTTGAGATGTTGATGGTAACTTTCGCTGAGGATACCGTTGTTGTGTTGGAAGTGTTGATAGACTTCGCTGGGGATAAGAAGACTTCACCGAGGACGATCTTCTCATGGTTTTTGGCTGAGGATAACCCAGTTATATCCTGGTAGGGAAATAACTCTTTAAATAAAGCTGGGAGACGCGTTCGTGCTCTGCGGGGATAAGCTTCCAGAATCTACTGGGGATAAGCTTACTGCTTGGGGAGATGGATTCCAACTTCCTTGGGGAAACTGGTTTGGACTCTCCTGGGGAAGTTTATTTGATATGCTGGGGAAGTTTTGAACTTCATTGGGAAGTGATCCGTTGAATGTTTGATATACCGCCGGGGAATAATCTTTGGGTCAAGATTGCCGGGGATGTTTGTTTAAGAATATCTGTATGATGCTGGGGAATGTTGAGATCTGCTGGAAGATACCCAACTTCCTTAAGGCTGATAGCAGCTTTGCTTGGAGAGAGTGTATTGACTTGCTGGCTCACTCTCTGGGGAATTAAGATGTACTGGTTATGTTCTTCAATAGAACCTACCTTGATACCTTGGAGGACAGAACAATCAGATCACTTAGACAACTTTTTATTACCCCTGTTTCTAATGTTACCTGTAATTAATCCTTTGTTTCGTATGCAAATATTCATGAGTTAGCAAATTATTGTCAATGCATATATCACAAATTGAACCTTGGACGTTCTTCGCAAAACAAAATAGAAAAGAAAAACAAATGACAGTTTGAGCTGAAAAGTATATTTGTATTGATTTTTGAATTTGCCTGTAAAATAGGCGTTTATGTACAAGAGGCTGACGTCCTAGTAAGAGAACGCCGCCGAACAAAAAGTTTATACAAATTTGTACAAGAGAAAATAAAACAGCTGTGTGAAATGAATGATCCACTGGGTTTTAACTCTGCTATTGCCTTTATATCTCCGAGCGTCTCATCACTTGATGACCTTAGTTGAAGATGAAGCTGACCGATCGATGTCGTCTGAACTTGATGTTGATACCGGATTCTGGATGCAAAGTGATCCAATGAGACATAGTATTACGCTTTATCCCTAACTTTTGCCTGGACCGCCCTTTCGGGTTTTCAGTCCAACGGGATACCCATTTTTGCCCAAGCCGCCTTTTCAGGTTTTCGACTTGCCGGGTGTACAGATTTTTTTCATTTCATCCCTTCATTTTGCCCGAACCCTTTTGGTTCGCCGGGAGCCCTAATTTTTGCCTAGGTATGTCAACCTAGCGGGTCTTTTTTCATGCGTAGTATTTTTTTACTATGTCTGCATTGGCGGGGTGAGGAAGTTCGTCACCATCCATGTTGGTTAGAATCATGGCTCCTCCTGAGAACACATGTTTAACCACAAATGGCCCTTCGTACGTGGGGGTCCATTTTCCCCTTGGATCACTCTGAGGAAGGATGATTCGCTTGATTACCAGATCCCCAACTTGATATTCTTGTGGTCTGACCTTTTTGTTAAATGCCCTGATCATCCGTTTCTGATACGTCTGACCATGACAGATAGCAGCAAGTCTCTTTTCATCAATTAAGTTTAACTGATCAAGTCATGTCTGGATCCAATCATCCTCGTTCAGATCTGCATCCTTCATTATCCGGAGAGAGGGTATCTGCACTTCGATCGGTAAGACTGCCTCCATACCGTAGACCAAGGAGAAAGGAGTTACCCCGATTGACGTCCTGGCTGAGGTACGGTACCCATGTAGAGCGAACGGTAACATCTCGTGCCAATCTTTATAAGTCACTGTCATCTTCTGCACGATTTTCTTAATATTCTTATTTGCTGCTTCTACAGCCCCATTCATCTTCTGTCTGTAAGGAGAAGAGTTGTGGTGCTGTATCTTAAACTGTTCGCAGAGCTCAGTGATCATCTTATTATTAAGATTGGTACCGTTGTCAGTAATGATGCTTTCAGGGACCCCGTATCGACAGATCAGATTGTGCCGAATGAACCGTGCCACAACAGTCTTGGTTACCGTAGCGTAGGAAGCTGCTTCAACCCACTTCGTGAAGTAATCAATTGCCACCAGGATGAAGCGATGCCCATTGGATGCCGTTGGCTTAATCTCACCGATCATGTCTATGCCCCACATTGCAAACGGCCAAGGTGCAGTCAGAACATTTAGAGGAACTGGAGGAACATGCACCTTGTCTGCATATATCTGGCATTTATGGCATGTCCGAGAATGTTGGTAACAGTCAGCTTCCATGGTGGACCAGAAATATCCTGCCCTAAGGATTTTCTTTGCCATGGTGTGTCCACTGGAATGAGTTCCGAAAGTACCTTCATGTAGCTCTTCCATGATCCTTTCTGCTTCTGTCTTGTCCATACAACGCAGTAAGGTCGAATCATGGTTTCGCTTGTACAGGATGCCGTTGCTAAGGAAGAACTTCGCTGCGAACCTTCTCAGAAACTTCTTATCGTTGACAGATGCACCTTCAGGGTATTCCTGAGCTTCCAAATATCTCTTCACCTCATGGTACCAAGGCTTCTCAGTCACCAATTCAGTCTCGAGATCACAACAGTATGTCGGTTCGTCCAATTTCTAGATGATGATCCGGGGAGCCTCATTGTCCCATTTGACCTTGAACATAGAAGACATCGTAGCTAACGCGTCCGCCAGCTGATTCTCCTCTCTCGGAAAGTGTTCAAAGGTTATCTCTGTGAAGTGGGGGATCAATGTCAACACACATTCTCTATAAGGGATAAGATTCGGATGTTTCGTATCCCACTCTCCTTTGATCTGATTGATCACGAGAGAGGAATCTCTGAAGACACTCAGAAACTTGATCCTTAGGTCGATCGCAGCTTGAAGACCCATGGTGCACGCCTCATACTCCGCCATGTTGTTGGTGCAGTTGAAACATAGTCGGGCAGTGAGTGGAGTATGAGTACCTTGCGGGGATATGATCACAGCGCCGATACCGTTACCCAAAGAATTAGAGGCTCCGTCAAAGTGCATAGACCATCGGGATCCTTCCTCAGGTCCTTCATCCGGTCCAGGTACTTCACAATCAGTCACTATCATGATACTCTCGTCTGGAACCTCGAAGTTCATTGACTGATAGTCGTCTACTGCCTGATGTGCCAAGTGGTCTGCCAATACACTTCCCTTGATAGCTTTCTGGGTTGTGTACTGAATGTCGTATTCTGTCAAGATCATTTGCCATCTTGCTATTCTCCCAGACAGAGCAGGCTTCTCAAATATGTACTTTATTGGATCCATCTTTGAGATCAACAAGGTAGTGTGAGTCAGCATATACTGTCTCAGCCGACGAGCAGCCCATACCAAAGCGCAACAAGTTTTCTCGAGCAGTGAGTATCGGGTCTCACAGTCGGTAAACGTTTTGCTAAGGTAATAAATGGCATGCTCTTTTCGGCCAGACTCGTCATGCTGCCCCAGCACACACCCCATTGAATTGTCAAGCACTGTTAGGTATAGTATCAGAGGTCTCCCTTCAACCGGTGGCATAAGGATGGGTGGTTCTTGGAGATACTCTTTGATTCTGTCAAAAGCAGCCTGACATTCATCATTTCAACGTACTACCTGATCTTTCTTCAGCAGCTTGAAGATTGGTTCACAAGTAGCAGTTAGATGCGAGATGAATCGGGCAATATAATTCAGGCGTCCTAGAAAGCCTCTGACCTCTTTCTCTGTCTTAGGAACTGGCATCTCTTGAATAGCTTTAACCTTGGCAGGGTCCACTTGAATACCCTTATCACTTACAATGAAGCCTAGCAACTTTCCGGATCTAACCCCGAAGGTGCACTTGTTCGGGTTCAACTTCAGTTTGTACAACTTCAGACGGTCAAACAGTTTCTGCAGATGATCAAGGTGCTCTTCCTCAGTTTGGGACCTTGCAATCATGTCGTCAACATACACTTATATCTCATGATGGATCATGTCATGAAATAAAGCAACCATGGCACGTTGGTAGGTTGCCCCAGCATTTTTCAGTCCAAAAGGCATGACCTTGTAGCAGAAGGTGCCCCACTGAGTAACAAAGGTAGTTTTTTCCATGTCTTCAGGTGCCATCTTGATTTGATTGTATCCTGAAAAACCATCCATGAAAGAGAACACCTTATGCTGAGCAGTATTGTCAACAAGGACATCAATGTGAGGTAGGGGGAAGTCATCTTTGGGGATGGCCCTGTTCAGATCCCTGTAGTCGACGCACATTCTAACCTTCCCATCCTTCTTTGGTACCGGCACCACATTAGCAACCCACTGAGGGTAAGAAGTCACTGCAAGGAACCCATCATCAAATTGTTTCATAACCTCGGCTTTAATCTTCTCAGACATCTCTGGACGCATACGGCGGACCTTTTGCTTAACCGGAGGGCAGTCTTCCTTAGTAGGCAAATGATGGACCACAATATCGGTATCCAACCCGGGCATGTCTTCGTAGGACCAGGCAAAGATCTCCACATAATCATGCAGCATCTGAGTCAACCGTTGCTTCACGCTGAGCTCTAGGATGGCACCAATCTTTACCTCCTTTCTGTCCGTATCAGTACCCAGATTTATTGTTTCCACTGGTTCTTCATGTGGTTGAATTTCCCTTTCTTCCTGGAGTAACAGTCTTGCAAGCTCGCCAGGCACTTCGCAATCATCTTCACCTTCGTCTTCGGCTAAGTTGATCGGATTTTCGAAGTCATAACTGGCAGTAGCAGAGTCGTTACCAGTGAGATCCAGAGTGGATTGGAACCTGTATGAGTGAGTGTGTGTAAATACAGCTGTTTTGCAATATATAAAGAAAGGAAAGAAAGAAAAGGAGCATAAGATTTGAAATGCGAGAAAACGTCCAAGGTCTTTATTCATGATATATGAAATGACAATTTATATGCCCTCACAAATGAAGCCAACGGTGCCTCGGGTAAGACACCGGGCCATGGAGTTTTAATTGTTTATTACAAATAACAAAAACAAAAGAATTCATTACTCAGTAACAAGAGAAACAAGCAGGTTGTCCTTTGCAATCCAATTGCTAGGTTCATTGTCGGTTGCCGGGTAAATCCAGCTGCCGAACTCAGCTTCATCCACTTCATCATCTTCCCTGATAGCATTTACTCCATGGTTAGGCATGGGAGCAGTTACCACATTGGGCTTCTCAGGTGCCTCAAACTGTACCTCCTTGGCATCAATAAGATCCTGCACTTTATTCCTTAAGGCCCAGCAGTCATCAGTGGAATGCCCCGGGCTATCGGAGTGATAAGCACAACGGGCATTTGGATTGTATTTTGGAGAGGCAGTATTCACAACTTTCGAGGCCTCCCTGACAGTCACTAAGTTGGTGGACAGCAACTGCGGCAAGATTTGTGATAGAGTCATACTCAGCCGGGTAAACTCTCTTCTGGGTCTTTCAGCCCTTTGAGGATTGGTTTGCCGAGGAGCGGCAGCAGGTTTAGCAATCATCACCGTGTTGACAGATTGGCGGCGCTCAGGTTTCTCTTGTCTTCTAGACCCATATACAGCACTGGCCTCCTTCTTAAAGGGCTTCTTCTCAGAACTTGCAGATGCACCCTTCTGAATTTTGCCAGACTTCATTCCAGCCTCTATTCTCTCTCCAGTCAGAATAAGATCAGTAAACCCTGCAGATGAGTTACCGATAAGATGATTGAAAAATGGCCCAGATAGGGTCCCCAAGAACATATCTACCAGCTCACGGCCAGTTAACGGAGGCTGCACCCTGCCAGCCAGATCCCTCCACTTTTGTGCATACTCTTTGAAACCTTCGCTTGACCCTAGCGACATACCCTGGAGTTGGGTATGTGTAGGGGCAAGGTCGGCATTATATTGATACTGCTTATAAAAAGCAGTAGCCAACTCCTCCCAGTTACGAACCTTGGTCCCATCCAGCTGATAGAACCATTCGAGATGAGTCCCTGAAAGACTCTCCTGGAAGAAGTGGATCCACAAATTCTTGTCCACTGAGTATGGTTGAATCTTCCGTACATAAGATCTGAGGTGTAGCTTGGGACAAGACGCCCCGTCATACTTGGTAAAGGATGGCGCTTTGAACTTGTGAGGAATAATCACACCAGTAGATAAGCCCAAGTCTCCGAAATCCAGCCCAGACACTTGTTGGATCTCCATAGCATTCAGTCTGTCTTCCAACTGTTTATACCGGTCTTCAGCCTGAGGATACTGTTCCTCATTGAAGTTAGACTCGTTGTCAGAGACTACTGGACTAGGACCTTTTCCCCCTTGGGGACTGCTCTTGCCTATAGAAGAACCAGCCTCTTCATTCTGCAAAGTGTTGCCAAACCTTCGGCCCGAGTTAAAAAGAACAGTTCTCTTCTTCTTCTTCTTCTCCTTCTTCAGGAGTAAAGCCTTCAGCTCTTCTTGGCCTTGAGCCAAACCCATGATCAGTTCCTGAAATTGCGCGTTCTGCGCCTGAAGAGCCTTGATAGACATCTCAGTTGATGATGAGTCAGGATTCATAATGCTGAAATAAACAGCGAAGAACAGTAAGCAACCTGAAAAGAAGAAAACCTGCTATGCACATGATGAATGGGATGCGTATGATTTATGTTTTCAAAGACAATCGGGAATCAACTTTGTAAACAAAAAGGAACACACTTCATTAGATTCAACTTTGAAACTTAAATTGTTCAACAAGTTGCCCTTAGGCGTTACATAAAAGGGAAATACTGCAAATGGAAATAAAACTGTAAAAGAACATCCAGAGCTCCTTATTGATCCCATGGTCTCCTCTTCTCAGTATGGATGTAATCATTCAGAGCTCGCTCATTCTCCAGCTGCTTGGTCAGCTTCTGGATCTTCAACTCCTGCTCGTTGAACTTTTCCCGATAAGAATCCCGTTCTTCTCGCAGTTGCGACCAAGACCTCTTTAATGTCTCATAATCAGTAGGTATCTGAGGAGGGAGGACAGTTGGAGGAGCCCCTTCTTTGTCAGGATACTCAAGAATGACGGGTCTGACAGCTTCGTATGGCATACCTAACTTCTGAGTACGGATGCGGACCCATTTGTAGTAGGCTTCCATAGGTAGAGAAGTCTTTGGCCCTAGCTCTTATGGGTCAGCTTTATGAACTTTATCCCAAGCCTTGATGAACCTACGACGCAGCTCGTCACTATCCACCTGAAACTCAAAACTGATGTGAGGTACCAACATTTCATGAGGCCCTGCCTTTCTGGCTCTTCCAAACTGACGGGGCGTTAGAGATGGATTGTAAGAGATCCCTCCTTGGGTACCAATCAAAGGAACATTAGGATATTCCCCGCAACGATCAATAACAGCTATCTCATCCAAACCTTTGAAAGTACAAATGATGTCTTTATCAGTGATAGACATTAGCCTATGAGCCCAACCTCTTCCTTCTTGGTTCTTCAGCACGAACTTAGGGAGGTGCGAAATAAACCACCTCACCAACAAAGGGATACAACACCATAGAGTTCCTCGTCTTCGGGCAGTACGAGCATGAAGTTGTTGCAGGATATCACCCAAGAGAGTGGGCACAGGATTCTGAGACATAAAGATCCTTATGGCAGTGACATTGATGAAGTTGTCAGGATTAGGAAACAAGACTAGCCCATAGATTAAGAGAGCTAAGATGTCTTCATATGCCCTAAAGTCCAGGTCATTCCAGAAACTGTTAGCTTTACCAATCAGAAACTTGGCCAAGAAACCCTTAACTCCACTGCTAGTCACCCAGTTGTCCATTACTTCTTGATGGGTCAAAGGAAGAGCTGTAGCAACCTCCTCAAGCCTGAGGGTCTTTTTCCAACCAGCGTAAGGAGTCTGATTCAAGATAGGAATGCCAAGCAAATCAGAGAACTCTTCCAGGGTAGGGACCAGCTGGAAGTCTTGAAAGGTGAAGCACTAGTACAGAGGGTCATAGAACTGGGTCAGGACACTCATCAACTGTTGATCCCGCTTTGCAGCGACTAAACTGAGAAGAGAACCATGCCTCTGAATGAAGGAAGTGGTATTTGGAATTCTGCTAACCAACTCTTCAAGCAACTCAGGTGGGTGAACAAAGTTGAACCGAATAGTATTCCTTCGCACAGGCATCATGGTGTCCTACAAAACAGAGCAAAGGTGAAACCCTCTTGTCTTTGAAATGGTCAGTCCTTATGCAGGATGCATGCAATGCTCATGATGTTATGATGTTATGATAAAGCACACCACAAATAGTTACAAAGGCACATATGTAAAGCACACAAGTCACACAAGGCAAGCCCTTAAAGTTTAGGCCAGCATGAGGTCTAGGTATTACCCTCTTTCAGTTTATTGGTTCATACCTGTCCTATCAAAGTAACCGGGTTCTTAGAGGATCCCAATATCATTGACTACCCTCAATCGGTCATAACTCCAGCATCGCAATCTTTTCTTGCAGCCAGAACCATCACGAGAGTTTAGCCTCAATGGGCGTAGCATACTGCTACTGTTCTAATGGCCAAGTTGTGTCTTTTAAGGTTCTAAGGTTGTTGGTGCTTAATGACTCCTCAGAAGACCCATATTCTCCTCGTTGCAACACAAGGGATATCGGTACAGACCAAGGTGCCACACCAATGTAGCCACTGCTTCACCCTGTCGGTCTACGCCGGACAAGTCCCTCACAGCTTATGCTACCTAAACAGGGTATCCCCAGATCCGGGTTAGGATCTATGTAACTCCCATGCAACCCACAATTTAAAGCAAGCAAGTCAATACAATTGAAAACACAGTTATGAACTATCCTAAGGTACACCTCACTTTATAAATTTCCCCAGCAGAGTCGCCAGTTCTGTGATCGGTGGATCTGGAACTGACTGTTTAACGCTGGTTCGCGAAATGTCGCGGTAAGCAAGAGTCGCCACCGTCTTTTATTTTCTCCAAATGGAAAGGACAAAAGCACAGAAAAATTCCTTATAGAGATTGCTCTCGGTTCGGGAGGTAGATTATAGAAAGGGAAGGTGTTAGCACCCTTTCTATCCATGGTTATCCATGGGCTCTTAGATACTTGCTCATTTGTGTTTTCAAAATGGTTTGTTTGCTTTTCAACTGTGGGTTTTAAAAAGTTTCTTTGAAAATTCCAGTTCGACTCTTGTATCGGTCCTCAAGAGTGTTTGAAAAATTGCTTTCGAAAGCTTTTTGAAAAGGTGCCGGTGTGAAAAGTATTTTTGATTTGTTTTTAAATTAGAGCAAGTATCTAGAGTCGTCTACCTACCCTAAGGAATTCGTCTGTGTAAATGTCCTTAAAGTAATGCCATCCCACCATTGAGGGGTAGGTAGCACCACCGTTGGAGGTGTTCGGGTCAATTCGAGGTTCGGGACATGGTGATCACCGGAGCAATAGGAAGACACCTTAGAAGCTACCCTCATGCCATGTTCATGGACATGAGGACTTACTAAAACGTCCTCTACTCGACGACCACCTTTCGAGGGGCAAGGCAACAGTGAGGCGTACCCTAGGGGTGGTGTGTGATTTGTGTGTCGTTTTCAGATAGTTTTGTCTTGTCATGTATTGGTGATCTACGCGATGTTTTTATTTTTGACATTCATTCTTTCATGCAGTTTAATTAACAGTTTAAAAGATGTGGAATTAAAAATCCTACGCTATTACAAAGGCGCGGGTCCACATCGCCAAATTAATCCAGGACCCGATTTGAAATAAAATAAAGTGCGGAAAAGATAAATATCTAATTAAGCTATTACATGGCTTTGGGAGAATTACATGAATATTCACAAAAAGAAATGCGAAGAGAATTAAAGTCGGGAATGCGAGGGCGTTGGACCCTTTTAAAGGAATTGAATTATAATTAACAAATTAATTAAATTAAATGAGAAAAAAGAAGTTATTTTTGAGTTTTTTGTATTTATGGATTTTTAATAAGAAAATTAAATTGGAATTTAAAAAGAAAAGTTAATTAATCCTAGTTCTAACTATTTTTAATTTATTAAAAAACCATGTTAAAATTGAACCTAAAATTAAACTAATTATTTACATGGCAAATTTTATTTACAAAAAATAATAATTAATAATTATGAATAATGGTAAAAGAAAAGAAAAAAGGATAAAAGTGTTTAAAACCCTAATTCTACAATTTTTAAGTTTATTAAAAAAATATTAAAATTTAAACCTAGAATTAACTAAATTAATTAATACCATTTATTTACAAAGAAAATATTTTTTGTGACTTTCTGATTTTTTTGGGTATTTTTTTATATTAGAAAAATATTAAATTATAAATTAAACTTATTTTCCTTTGTGAATATTATGTAACTGCTCAAGCCATGTAATAGTAATTAGGAATTTATTTTACTTGCCGCATTTTTATTTAAACGGGTCTTTGTAATTTGGCGATGTATAGACCCGCACCTTGTAATAGCGTAGGATTTTACTTTCCGCATTTAAATCTCCGCACTCTTAAAACTGCTAAACTTTGCATGAAAGAATGTATGGCCTAAATTAAAAACAAGCGTAGATCACCATGATACATGTACAAGATAAATGCTAAACATGAAAATAACACACAAATTCACACACCACTCTTAGGATACGCCTCACTGTTGCCTTGCCTTCGAAACGTGGTCGTCGAGTATAGGACGTCTTAGTAAGTCCTTATGTCCATTGATCCTGTTGCCTCAAAACAAGTTGCCTCGAAACGGTTGCCTCGGAATAGTTACCTCGAAATGGTTGCCTCAGATTTAAAAAGGATCAATGGCATAAGGGTAGCTTCTAAGGTGTCCTACTGTTGCTTCGGTGACCACATTGTCCCTACAATCGAATTGACCCGAACACCTCCAACGGTGGTGCTACCTACCTCTCAATGGTGGGATGGCACTACCTTAAGGACATTTACACAGCCTAATTCCTTAGGGTAGGTAGATGACTCGTAGATACTTGCTCTAAAAAACAAATCAAAAACTCTTTTCACACTGACACTTTTCAAAAAGCTTTCAAAACAATTTTTCAAACACTCTTAAGGACTGATACAAGAGTCGATCTGAAATCTTTAAACGAAACTTTTTTCAAACCCACTCACATTTTGAAAAGCAAACACTTTGAAAACATAAGAGCAAGTACCTAAGAGCCTGTGGATAACAACGGATAGAAAGGGTGCTAACACCTTCCCTTTCTATAAATCTACCTCCCGAACCGAGAAACTATCTCATAAGGAATTTTTTTGTGCTTTTGTCCTTTCCATATTGGAGAAAATAAAAGACGGTGGCGACTCTTGCTTCCGCGACATTTCGTGAACCAGTGTGAAACAGTCAGTTCCAGATCCACCGATCACAGCAAGCAACTTAGGCTTGATCCCTAAACTAAATGTCAATGATTCAAATAAATGTGAATATTGTACTCAAGCTAAGATAATTAAGACATCACATAGATCAACTCTAAGAGAATCTGATCCCCGAGATCTTACACACTCTGATATATGTGAATTAGACGGAACTTTGACTAGGAACAATAAACGTTATTTTATCACCTTTATTGATGATTGTTCTGATTATACTTATGTATACTTAATGAAGAATAAAATTTAAGCACTTGATATGTTTAAGTTGTATGTAATCGAAATTGAGAATCAACTTAGTAAGAAGATCAAGAGACTTCGTAGTGATAGGGGAACTGAATATGACTCTGGTCTATTTAATGACTTTTATAAAGAACATGGAATTATACATGAAACAACTGCTCCATATTCTCCTGAAATGAATGGTAAAGCGGAAAGAAAGAATAGAACTCTTATTGAACTTGTTATTGCAATTATGATGAATTCTGGTGTTGCACCTCACTGGTGGGGGGAAATTTTATTGACTATTTGTTATGTCCTGAATAGAATCCCCAAGTCAAAATGTAAGATCTCTCCTTACGAGATATTAAAGAAAAGACAACCAAACTTGTCTTATTTGAGAACTTGGGGCTCTCTGGCTTATGTCAGAATTCTGGATCTGAAGCGAGTTAAACTCGCTAGTAGAGCATATGAATGTGTTTTCATTGGATTAGCAGCAAACAGTAAAGCATATAGGTTTTATGACCTAATAGCAAAAGTGATCATAGAATCAAATGATGCTGAATTCTATGAAGACAAATTTCCCTTCAAATTGAGAAATAGTGGGGGCACACAATCGAGTCACACTCCTGTGATAAGAAGCACAGAATGCAACGACAATATAGAAATAGAACTTCGACGAAGTAAACGAGTAAGAGTCACTAAAGACTATGGGCCTGACTATGCGGCTTATAATGTAGAAGAAGATCCAATGAATCTTCAAGAAGCCTTGTCTTCTCTGGATGCTGATTTATTGCAAGAGGCTATCAATGATGAGATAGAATCTCTAGAATCCAAAAAGACATAGAACATAGTAGACTTGCCTCCTGGTTGCAAACCAATTGGTTGTAAATGGGTTTTGAAAAGAAAACTAAAACCTGGTGGAACTATTGATAAATAAAAGGCTCGCCTTGTTGCCAAGGGTTTTAGACAAAGAGAAAATATAGATTTCTTCGACACATTTTCTCCAGTCACTAGAATTACATCCATTAGGGTACTTATTTCAATAGTTGCTATTTATAACTTAATAGTACACCAAATAGATGTAAAAACAGCTTTTTTAAATGGTGACTTAGAAGAAGAAATCTATATGGAACAACCGGAAGGGTTTGTAATCTATGGACAAGAAAACAAGGACTGTAAGTTAAATAAGTCGTTGTATGGACTAAAACAAGCTCCTAAGCAATGGCATGAAAAATTTGATAACTTAATGATATCAAGTGGGTACAAAGTGAATGAAAGTTACAAATGCGTTTACTATAAATCTGAGAATCGCATTTGCACTATCATATGTCTTTATGTTGACGATCTACTCATATTTGGATCTAACATTCAGACCATTAATGATGTGAAATCATTGTTGTGCAACAACTTTGATATGAAAGATCTCGGAGAAGCAAATGTGATCCTTGGCATCAAGATCACGAGATCCGAACAAGGAATTTCTTTAGATCAATCACATTATGTGGAGAAGATCTTAAAGAAATATAATTACTTTGAATGTAAACCTACATGCACACCATATGATCCAAGTGTGAAACTATTTAAGAACACTGGAGAAAGTGTCAGACAATCAGAATATGCGAGCATCATTGGCAGTCTTAGGTATGCCACTGATTGTACTAGACCCGACATTGCATATGTCGTAGGATTGTTATGCAGGTTTACGAGTAGACCGAGTAAAGAGCACTGGAAAGCTATTGAACGAGTCATGAGGTACCTCAAAAGGACCATGGATCTCGGTCTACATTATCAGAAGTTTCCTGTTGTACTAGAAGGGTACAATGATGCAGATTGGAATACTTTGTCAGATGATTCCAAAGCTACTAGTGGCTATATATTTAGCATAGCTGGAGGAGTTGTATCTTGGAAATCAAAGAAAAAAACTATTCTAGCTCAGTCCACAATGGAATCTGAGATGATAGCACTAGCCACAACTAGTGAAGAAGCAAGTTGGTTGAGATGCTTGCTAGCTGAGATCCCTTTATGGGAAAAACCTATGCCAGCTGTGTTGATCCACTGCGATAGTACCGCGGTTATTTCAAAAATTGAGAACCGTTATTATAACGATATCGACTATAATGATGAGCAATATCCTCCTGCTAAGGATAGATACAAGCAGTTGGAAGATTATTTGAGTGCCATGGAAGTTCAGAGGATACTTGGGATGGATTTCGAAGAATTGGGATTGGTGTCAGGAGTGGTCATCCCATAGAAGTTCAAGGCTCCAGTTTTTGCTAAGTATGATGAGGTGTCCTATCCAAAACTCCATCTCCGTTCTTATGTCAGAAAGATCCAACCCCACACCGCCAATAAAAATTTGTGGGTTCATTTATTTCAAGATAGTCTGTCAGGGACTCAGCTTGAATGGTTCTACCAACTGGAGGGAGCCAATGTCTGAAATTAGGAAGATCTGGTTGTTGCTTTCTACAAGCAGTATCAATACAACGCCGACCTTTCTCCTACTCGTACTCAACTCCAAAGTATGTCCATGGGAGCGAGTTAATGCTTTAAAGACTATGCACAAAAATGGAGAGACTTGGCTGGAAGAGTTCAACCCCCGTTGTCTGATAGGGAGTTGGTTGATATGTTTTTGGGGACGTTATCTGGTCCATTTTTCAATCATTTGATCGGTAACTCATCGGTTGGTTTCACCGAGCTGATTCTAACTGGAGAAAGAGTAGAAGCTGGGATTTGAAGTGACAAGATAAAGAAGGATGCCTCTTCGAGTTTGGTAAAGAATCCTTTTGCTGGTAAGAAGGAAGCCAGTGCCATCTATAGCCCGAGGGGCCAAAACAAGGCTGAACATCGTCAGACAGTAAGTGTTGTAATGATACTTAGGCCTATAGTTGCTCAATAAGACAACAATCAACAAAGGGTGGAAAGACCACAATAGAAGTTTACCCGAATCAACATCATATTGGATGAAGTTCTACCTCATCTGCTGAGATCCAACTTGGCAACCTTGAAAGAGGCTCCCAAGAATCCAAATACTACGTCTCCCCGATATAATCCAAATGCTCGGTGTGCCTATCATTTTGAGAGCCCTAGCCACGATACAAATGACAGCTGGGCTCTGAGGAACAAATTACAAGACTTGATTAAAGCCAAGGAGATAGAGTTTGATGCTCCGGAGAAGCCAAATGTCATAAATGCTCCCATGCCTAAACACGGTCGTAGAA
Organism: Vicia faba; assembly: GCA_948472305.1. Classification (NCBI taxonomy): domain Eukaryota; kingdom Viridiplantae; phylum Streptophyta; class Magnoliopsida; order Fabales; family Fabaceae; genus Vicia; species Vicia faba. The sequence goes on from OX451741.1 coordinate 1,372,037,625, forward strand.
TTAATGTTGTTGATACTGATTTGTTCGTTACCTCTGTTGATGAAGCTTCTACTTCTCTCATGATTATGAAGAAGAATTTGTTGTTGGCCGGTTTATTTCCGGGTTGTAGTGAAGGTTTCCACATGTGTTCGTTTCTACCTTCTGGTTGCCATTTGCTGAAGTCAGGTGTTCAACGCCTGATGGACAGCAAAGAAATTCTGTTCGGGAAAACTTTGATTCCCGTTGTTCCATCTGAAGACATTTCCATTATAACCATTTCCGCCAATCCTTCCAAGGTCTCCTCGAGAAGACCTGTTAGGATTACATCTACTCCAAGAATTTCTATGCTGATAATCACTGTTCCTGGTCCTGTCCCGTATGTCTCAGACAAAGCTGTCCCCTGGCGTTATGGTTCCGATGTGTACTATCATGGAATTAAACAAGATTTGAAAGATGAAGAGGTTAATCCTGATATTGGTAACATTGTCGGAACCAGGAAAATCACCCGAAGTGGAAGGGTCTTCTCTCCCGAGATTTCCCCTAAGACTTTCAACAAGCCTATTGTCATTCCATCCACTATTCCTGCTAGTACATCAACTACTGCTCATGTTCTTACTCCAGTTATTACCCCTATTGGAAAATCGTCTGATACCCGCGGCAAAGAAGCTATACGTGAGCCTGCTCAGACGGAGGCGCCTAGAAAAATTGTTGTGGAGGCCTCTAAGCAAGAGATAGAGGAAATATTGAAAATAATTAAGAAGAGCGACTACAATGTGCTCGAACAGTTGGGGCAGACCCCCTCAAAGATATCCATGTTATCCCTGTTGTTGTGCTCCGAGGCCCATGCGAAGGATTTGATTGCATTCCTCAAAACTGCGCATGTGCCGCAAGAGACTTCAGCTGATTAATTTAAAGATTGCATGGCTAGCCTGACTGCTGACAATGGGCTGGGTTTTTCAGATGCAGGTTTGACACCAAAGGGAAGGAAGCATAATGATGCCCTGCATGTCTCGACTGAATGCAGGGGCACCATTATGGCTCATGTACTGGTAGATACTGGTTCTTCGCTGAATGTCTTGCCTAAGAAGGCGTTGGACCGGTTGGATTGCAAGGGTTTGACTCTAAAGCCTAGTAACATTGTGGTAAGGGCTTTTGACGGGTCGAAAGAATGGTGCACGGGGAGGTGTACATCCCTATCAAAGTGGGTTCTCAGACTTTTTGGTCCACCTTCTATGTGATGGATATCAGGTCGTCGTATTCTTGTTTGTCGGGTCGTCCTTGGATCCACGAGGCTGGGGCAGTTACTTCCACACTACACCAAATGCTGAAGTATCCGGTAAAAGGGAAGATTGTCACAGTGCAGGGTGAAGAGGAGTATATGGTGAGCCACCTCAATTCCTTCCGCTACATAGAGATGGACGGGGAATTCATAGAAACTCCTTGTCAGAATTTCAAAGAGGTCCCTCAGATCTTGGCATCGACTAAAACTACTACCAACAGCAAACCTCCTCTGAAGATGGCTTCCCTCAAGGACGCCAGGGTCGTGGTTGAAGAAGGTGGGTGTGCCAATTGCGGTCAGCTCCCTGATTTCACTCACAAAACTGACAAATTTGGTTTGGGCTTTACTAGAGGGGCTCAAAGGGCTGTTCGACGCGCTCGGGCTGGAAGACCTCCCCTACACATCAGTGATAGGGGAATTAATGCCATTGAAGACAGCAATTAGGACTCATACATTGACAGCTGGATTTACCCGACTACCAACAGTGGACCGAGTAACTGGACGACTAGGGACTTTATACCAGTTTCTTTTATTCCGCAGTAATTGACTTACTTGTTTTGAGATTTTTAATAAACAATTTAAAACTTTATGGCCTTGTGCCTTTCCTGAGGCACACTGGTTTTGTTTGTGAGGGCTGTTATTTGTCATTTCATATATCATTAATAAAGCATTGGACGTTTCTTGCATACAAATTTTGCGCTCTCTATTTTTCTTTTCTGGTTTCACTTTATCAAAACAGTTATTCTCTTACACACACTCACATATCATACTGCAAATCCATATCCACTCTGGATCCCACTGATAACAGCTCTACTATTGCTAGTTATGACTTCGAAAATCTGATCAACCAAGCTGAGGACGAAGGTGAGAATGATTGTGAGGTGCCTGGAGAACTTGCTAGACTATTACAGTAGGAAGAAAGGGTCATACAGCCTCAAGAAGATCCGGTTAAGACAGTGAACTTGGGTATTGAGGAAGACAGAAGAGAGGTTAAAATAGGTGCATATCTGGAGCTTAGTGTCAAATAGAGGTTGATCCAGATGTTGCATGACTATGTTGAGATCTTTGCCTAGTCCTATGAAGACATGCCTGGTTTGGACACTAATATTGTGGTACATCGCCTGCTGACTAAAGAAGATTGTCCTCCGGTTAAGCAGAAGGTCCGCCGTATGCGTCCTGAAATGTCAGAGAAGATCAAGGCAAAGGTCATGAAACAGTTTGATTCAGGACTCTTGGCTGTCACTTCTTATCCGCATTGGGTTGCCAATGTCGTCCCGGTACCTAAGAAGGACGGTAAGGTACGTATGTGTGTAGATTACAGAGATCTAAACAGGGCAAGCCCCAAGGATGACTTCCCACTTCCTCACATTGACATTCTGGTCGACAACACCGTGCAACACGAAATCTTCTCCTTCATGGATGGTTTCTCTGACTACAACCAAATCAAGATGGCTCCTGAAGACATGGAGAAGACAACCTTCATTACACAGTGGGGCACCTTCTTCTATAAGGTGATGCCTTTTAGGTTGAAGAATGTCGGGGCAACTTATCAGTGTGCCATGGTCGCTTTGTTCCATGATATGATTCACCAAGAGATCGAAGTCTATGTTGATGACATGATAGCCAGGTCTCAGACTGAGGAAGAGCACCTTGATCATCTCCAAAAGTTGTTCGACAGGTTAAAGATGTATAAGTTAAGGTTGAATCCGAACAAGTGCACCTTCGAGGTAAGGTCTGGTAAACTTCTGGGTTTCATTGTCAGCGACAAAGGCATCCAAGTAGATCCTGCAAAGGTAAAAGCTATACAAGAAATGCCAGCTCCCCGTATAGAGAAGGAAGTTAGAGGTTTCTTGGGACGCCTGAATTATATCGCCAGGTTCATTTCACATCTTTAAGCCCATCTCCAACGATACCCCGTCACAACTTGGATGGCATCTTTAAGCCCATCTCCGACAATTCTCTAGCAACTTCCAAATGGAATCTGTGATTGGTGGATCTGGAACTGACTGTTTAACGCTGGTTCACGAAATGTCGCGGTAAGCAAGAGTCGCCACCGTCTTTTATTTTCTCCAAATGGAAAGGACAAAAGCACAGAAAAATTCCTTATAGAGATTGCTCTCGGTTCGGGAGGTAGATTATAGAAAGGGAAGGTGTTAGCACCCTTTCTATCCATGGTTATCCATGGGCTCTTAGATACTTGCTCATTTGTGTTTTCAAAATGGTTTGTTTGCTTTTCAACTGTGGGTTTTAAAAAGTTTCTTTGAAAATTCCAGTTCGACTCTTGTATCGGTCCTCAAGAGTGTTTGAAAAATTGCTTTCGAAAGCTTTTTGAAAAGGTGTCGGTGTGAAAAGTATTTTTGATTTGTTTTGAAATTAGAGCAAGTATCTAGAGTTGTCTACCTACCCTAAGGAATTCGTCTGTGTAAATGTCCTTAAAGTAGTGCCATCCCACTATTGAGGGGTAGGTAGCACCACCGTTGGAGGTGTTCGGGTCAATTCGAGGTTCGGGACATGGTGATCACCGGAGCAATAGGAAGACACCTTAGAAGCTACCCTCATGCCATGTTCATGGACATGAGGACTTACTAAAACGTCCTCTACTCGACGACCACCTTTCGAGGGGCAAGGCAACAGTGAGGCGTACCCTAGGGGTAATGTGTGATTTGTGTGTCGTTTTCAGATATTTTTGTCTTGTCATGTATTGGTGATCTACACGTTGTTTTTATTTTTGACATTCATTCTTTCATGCAGTTTAATTAACAGTTTAAAAGATGCGAAATTAAAAATCCTACGCTATTACAAAGGCGCGGGTCCACATCGCCAAATTAATCCAGGACCCGATTTGAAATAAAATAAAGTGCGGAAAAGATAAATATCTAATTAAGCTATTACATGGCTTTTGGAGAATTACATGAATATTCACAAAAAGAAATGCGAAGAGAATTAAAGTCGGGAATGCGAGGGCGTTGGACCCTTTTAAAGGAATTGAATTATAATTAACAAATTAATTAAATTAAATGAGAAAAAAGAAGTTATTTTTGAGTTTTTTGTATTTATGGATTTTTAATAAGAAAATTAAATTGGAATTTAAAAAGAAAAGTTAATTAATCCTAGTTCTAACTATTTTTAATTTATTAAAAAAATATGTTAAAATTGAACCTAAAATTAAACTAATTATTTACATGGCAAATTTTATTTACAAAAAATAATAATTAATAATTATGAATAATGGTAAAAGAAAAGAAAAAAGGATAAAAGTGTTTAAAACCCTAATTCTACAATTTTTAAGTTTATTAAAAAAATATTAAAATTTAAACCTAGAATTAACTAAATTAATTAATACCATTTATTTACAAAGAAAACATTTAAATAAAATATTTTTTGTGACTTTCTGATTTTTTTGGGTATTTTTTTATATTAGAAAAATATTAAATTATAAATTAAAAGGAAATAATTAAATTAAACAAATAATAAAGAATAGGAAAAAGAAAAGAAATACAAACCCTAGGGGGTGTTGACCCCAATTTGGAGGTGTCATCCAGCATTTTTGGCCCATTTATTGGAGGCCCCTTTGACTTTTGGTGGTCACGTGCGTATGCATTGACTGAATCATTCCATAGGCTTTGGATCTGAACCATTGGACTGATGCTATGGGACGTGTGGCACGTCAGATTATGGGGACACATGATGGTCACTGGGAAGCATGCTGCATAGAATCACTTTAAGACAAAATATATTGAGAAAGGGAGGGGACCTGGTAATCGAACCCAGGTCCCAAGGCTTACCAATGCTTTCCTCCACCAACTGTGCCACTAGCGCGCGTTGTACATAGAATGAAGAATAAATAATATAAAAGAAAATTGGAATTAGTGACCTAGAAACAAAAAAACGCGCGCTGGAATTCAAATTGCCCAATCAGACCTTGCCACATGATCTTCTTCCTCGTGTGTCCCTGAAACAAAAAGAAGTAGCGGGGGTTTTAAACCCCCCCAAAACACAGTCTTTTCAAAAATAGCGAATAGCCCGTGTGGCCATATAAATTGGGCGCGACTGGTGTATTAGATTCGTCCAAGCGTCCTGATTCTAGCCATGGTACTGGGGTGCCTTGATTTTACAGTATATGCAAACGCCCAATTTGGAGCTTGAGAAAACCTAAAACATTTTAATGGCAACTTTGCGCACAGGCCATATTAATTCAATTAGATAACACCATTAGCTTTAGAATGGTTAGATTAGTGTAAATCAGTATAAAAAACTCATGAAAAGTGCATGGAATTCAAGATGCGATTATCAATATATTTCAGAAAAGTGGGACTCCTATCTACCAATTCTTTGCGCTTGGAGAGGAGAGAACGATTGGGTTCTGTTCAGAGGAGTTCCAGGAAGCTTTTGAGATCTTTTTCACACCTTGAAACGCCTTCAAACTATGAAAACAGGTTTTGGATTTTTTAAGAAAAAGTGAGTTTTGGTCCTTGAGTTCTAGCGCAGCCTTCAGGTCTTTTGCATTAGGTTTTGCTTCTGACTTATGTATGGGATGGATTAGGGTTGAATTGTGAGCCAAAAGATCAATGCATTGATGTATGAGATATTTGATTTTTCATGCATATTTTTCAAATCTTTTCCATGTGATTTTGATCCCAATCATGGCCAATCTTTCCAATTTTGTTTGTGCACGAATCTTGAGTCTTTAAGGAGAACAAATACTGCATAAAAAGATTCAAATGCATTTGTTTAGTATTTTTTCCATATTTTATTTAATTAAATGAATTAATTATGATTAAAAATTCAAATAAAATAATAAAATTATGAAATAAATCCCTTTTGGGCCAAATGGTAGTGCATAGCCTTTGGATGATGAATCTTGGAAGAAAATGTGGCCCATTAGCAATTTTGAGGCATTTGAAGTAAAGTTGACTTTTCAAAATTCCCAAAAATTTCCCAACTTCCACAAGGCATATCTTGCTCAATTTTTAATATTTGATCATGTTCTTGGACATTTTGGAAAGGTCTTGAAGTCCTTTAACCAATGCCTTTGGTCCCATGTCATTTTGATTTACCAATCTCAAGTTATGGTCTTTGACTTAAAGTCCCTTTTTATTGACTTTTGAAAGTGACCTATAATGTTGAAATTGATAACTTTTTGTGAGAGCATTTCTTGGACTTGATGTGTGAAGAGGAGTTGTAGGAAATGTAATTCTCTTCAAAATGAGCTTTGGATGGAATTTTTCTGATAAACCATGTGGAAGTTATGCCTTGGTCAAGTTACAGTTGACTTTTTCAACTGTCCAAATATGGAAACTTTTGCATCTTGAGACTTTTTGAGCCATACTTTGAAAACCATGATCAAGAATTGATCAAATGATGTTTGTGGCTTCAAAATGAGATGTTGACCAAAAATTTGAACTTTTGACTGTCAAATGACCATTTTGCCCCTACAGTTGACTGTAGGGCAATTAGGGTTTTTGACTATGCAATTTTGTGCTGTAAGTCTTGAAACTTGGCATGAGGATGTTTGACCATGTTTATAGGTATGTGGGACTTGATTGGGCCCTTGGAAACTTCAATTTCTTTGTCAGAACCAAAACCCTAGTTTTTGACTGTTAGGAGGCCCTTGAACTGTGCAACCCTTGGGGAGATTTTGAAGCATGCTCTTTGCAAATCTTGAAGAATATGGGAGGGAAAATTTTGGGGTACAGCAGAATCTATAAGCCCATTCCTGATATCACAAATCAAGTATCACTTCATGCGAGTGCAAATTTCTAGGCACTCTAGTGTTCAATCATCTTCCACCTTCAAAGCACGAAAGGCAGACGAGTCAATCTACATCCTCAGGTTTAAGAAGATTGAACAGTGGCAGCTATTGTACCCCAAAATTTTCCCTCTCATTTTACTCAATACATACTCCTATAGATCCTCAATTTTCTCTAGTCTGCCCAAGAGTTGACCAGACAAACTCTCTCCTAAGGCAGTGTGTCTCAAATTAGGTTTTCCATTTTCATCAAGATAGGTGAACTCCAAAGACCTCATATTCTCTCCATGGTTCTAATATGTTCTAAATACCCTCCATGTCAAATTTAAAGCACTGCACAAGAAGTTTGCTCAGTCAACTGCTCAGATGCTTGAGAATCGACTGTGTTAGGTCAAAAGTCAATTGTGGCCCACATACAGTCAAACTTCAAGATTGTTGGTCAACATCAACATTTTGGAGTGATATACACCATTTGATCAAGGGTTGATCATGATTCCTCAAGGAATGCCCTAAAATTCATCAAAACCCAAAATTTTCTAAATTAGGGTTTCTTAGGAAAAGTCAACCAAACTTTGACCAAGCATAACTTCTTCATAATTTATCATGAATTTTCCATCCAAGGCTCACTTTGAATAGGATGCAATTACCTACAATTCATATTCATCCCACAAGTTCAAAATATGCACTCATCAAAAGATATGAATTTCTACATTATAGGTCATTTTGAAAAGTCAACAAAAACACATTTTGGGTCAAAGCTTCTTATATGAACATGGAAGACCCAATTTAAGTGAGACAAGAAGGGTTAGTTAGGGGACATCCTAAGATTTCTAAAAAGTCCAAGAACACCTCTCTAGGGTTAAAATTGGAAGAGATATGCCTTGTCAAAGTTGACCCTTTTTGCAAAATTGCCAAAAGTCAAATATGCTCAAAAGTGCATTTTTTACCAAATGGGCTTAATATTTCATGATTGCACCTCACTTATAACATGGTCCACGACCCAATTACTTATCCACATTTTATGTGCTTCATTTTCCATTTTATTTTGATTTTTTATTAATTAAAAATTGAATTAAATCAAATAATTGGTAAATAATAGCAAAGATATGTTTTGATTTGATTTTTGGACAGGATCTCAATCAAATTATGCAGAGATATCAAGAACAAAACGAATCAGGGATGATTGGTACAAGAAAGGAATGATTTGCCTCAATTTAGAAAGATTACCTATGGCATGAAAATCATATCAAATCTTCTTAACTCCAAAAGATTCAAGCTAATTTTATAACCCTAATTCACTCAAGGGTATATAATGAACAAGTATAAGGCAAAAGAAAAAGGCTAGTAGTCGTGAAAGAGGCAGAGCAAATTCAAAAAATTCAAAGAAGAGTGTGACTCAGTTTTCATTCCACAGTCCATCTCAAGCCATCCTAGCATTGCCAATCATTTGTTGGACGTCTCAGGAGGCTATCTCTATCAATAGCCAACCCTCTCACGCCCAGAATCTGCCTCCAGGCCTCACACGATTTGCCATATTTTACAAATTCGATTATCATGATTTATACATTATGAGCATGTTTTAATGGCATATATATGTTTGTTATCATGTTTGCAAGCTGACTGAATAATTTAATTGCATTTTTGAAGCCTATACGCGTATCTGCCATTGCTAGGGTTCACCTTGCATTTTTAGGGTTTTTGTCCATAGGTGAAATTAGCCTAAATAAAGGGTGCCATCGTATTCGTGAGGTCAAAACGAATTGATCAATGTATTCATAAGTGATTTATCATGCTTGTATCATGTTTTGAGATATTGCAGGCTTATAGCGACGTAAGGTGTGTGTAGGTAGAGATCTAATGTCTAACACGACGGTTCCAGGAAGAAGAAGATATGTGTCAGCCAGCCATTAGAGCATTTGAATTCGTGCGTGTTCGATTCAGTTTGTTTGGTTTTCATATATTATATTTGATTGTTATTATACTAATAAGTAAAACGTGTAACGCAGCTGGAAACGTAGCATTGGTGCCAAGCATAAGGACCTGGGTTCGATCCCAGGTCCCAGCGTTCTCTTTATTTTATTTTCTTTCAACAGATCCTATGCAATTCTCTCCCAAGAGCTCACCATACGACTCCACCATCCAACCAATGAATACTTCTCAATCAGATCCAGCACCTACAACCTTGAGAGACCATGGTGCACCCTCAAACGCAACAACACAGGATCCAACGCTGACTGGGCTTCAGCACCAACGGGCCTTTGAGCTTCAGCTTCACACCCCCTCCTTACTATTCAGCACAGGCCCAATTCTTTCTTTTCTTTCTACTTCTTTTAATTTCTTTATTTATTTTCTTAAGTTATTTTCTATTTTTCTTAATTAACACACAAATTATTTTTTTATTAAACTAAAAAATCACAAAAACTACAATCTTTTTTTTAATAAAAATATTTTATTTCTTAATTAATTTAGTTTAATTAATTTAGGGCAATTTAATTCTTTTTTTTCACAAATTAAAAGTAATTAGAATTAGGGTTTTAGTTTTGTACATAACCTAATTAATTCTCTTCTCAAAAATAACCTAAATATTTTCATCAATTAGATTTTTAGGGTTTTTAACCATTCTCGCATTTAATTCGCCACGCGCATTTTATTTCTTTTTATTATAATTGTAACTGCTCCGAGTTTGTAATAGTAATTAGGGTTTTAAATTCCGCATTTTTATTTTCAGTCAAGATAGTTATGTAACTGCCAAAACCTTGTAATAACTAGGTTTATTTTCTCGCACTTTTAATTTCCGCAATTATTAACTGTTAGATGAATGCTAATAGGATTGTATGGCAAGAATATCTGAAAATTATAATGGTAGATCACCTAATGTGCAAAGACTAATTAATTGAAAAATTCACTCCTAGGATTTGCCTCACTTCAGTTGCCTTCTGCAAAATAGTTATTTAAGCATATGAGATTTTAGTGATTCCCCTTCTGTCTAAAAGATCAAATGTCCCATTCGAATGTTGCCTCAGAAATGTTGCCTCAGAAATATCTTAAGACTATAGGGTTACTACTAAAGTTTCCAACCCATTTCTTAGGTGACTGTATTTGTCCCTTTCTAACGTCCCTTACAAACTCCAACGACGGGGATACCTACTCCTTAATAGTAGGATAGCGCTGTCTAAAGGAAACGAGAACGAACCATCTTTTTTTGAGTAGTTAGAATCTTAAGTACTTGCTCAACAAAACTTTTCACACAAACACCTTTCAAAACAATTTTCAAAACAAACTTCGTCACACCTTTGAGGACTGATACAAGGGTTATCACAAAGTAAAACATTTTCGAAAACAAGCACACACACAAGCAATTTTAAAAAAATGAGCAAGTACCTAAGAGCCCATGGAAAACCATGGATAGAAAGGGTGCTAACACCTTCCCTTTCTATAATCTACCCCCCGTACTCAGAAACATCTCGAAAAAAGGTTTTTTCTGTTCTTTTTCCTTTTCCATGATTGGATAAAATAAAAGTCGGTGGCGACTCTTGCTTACCGCGACATTTTAAGAACAAAAAATGCAAAATGCAAACCAGTAAAAACAGTTGGTTCTGCCACCGTATCATAATCATGCATTAACTTAGAGAATTCCTTGCAGAGGGATGGATTAGTAGAACCAAAAATAATGTCATCAACATAAATTTGAACAATTAGAATATCATTTTTGAATGTTTTACAGAAGAGTGTAGTGTAAACCTTTCCTCTGGTAAACTTATTTTCTACAAGAAAATTGCTCAATCTGTCATACCAAGCTCTGGGAGCTTATTTTAAGCCATAAAGAGATTTCTTTAGTTTAAAAACAAAGTCTGATTTCTCAAAGTTTTCAAAGCCAGGAGGTTATTTGACATACACTTCTTATGAAATATAACCATTCAAAAATGCACTCTTAACATCCATCTAATAAAGGATGATGTTATGAGTTACAGAAAAAGATACTAACAACCGAATAGCTTCTAACCGGGCGACTGGTGCAAAGGTTTCTGTATAGTCTATTCCTTCTTGTTGACTATAACCTTGTGCAATCAGTCGTGCTTTGTTTATGACTACTTCACCCTTCTCATTGAACTTATTTCTGAACACCCATCTGGTTCCAATGATGTGGACACCTCTAGGTTTCTGAACAAGATCCCATGGTTCAGTTATTCTTCCATATCCATAATCCAATCCTTATCTAGAAGGGCTTCCTCAATAGACGTAGGTTTTATTAAAGAAATTAAACCCAAAAGCGCTTCATCAGAAGGTTTGAGAGGCGATATTGTTCTGACTGGAGCATCTTTACTTTCAAGAATGAGATCTTCAGGATGAGAGGATGTGATTATGCTCTTCCTTGGTTGAGGTTGATTAGAAGGACTATCAAAAACATCAGAAGAAGGAGCTTTTGATTATTTATCTTCTTGAATCTTCTCCTTTGGTTCAGTAAACATTATAGTCACATCTGCAAGCTTTTCACACAACTTGGACTTTTCATAGTCAAGCTTATCATCAAAATTTGACATGAATTGATTCCTCCATAATTTATGATTTTGTATTATAGATTCTGAAGCCTTTAGAGCGTGAAGAGTATCCTAATAGCAGACACTTATGTGCCTTGGAATCAAACTTACCCAGGAAATGATCTTTAGAAACCTTATCTTTAGAACCTTGCGTCTTTAAAAACTTGAGTCTTTAACATTTGGACTTGAGTAGAAACTTTTGTCTTCAGATCTTTTGACTGTTTCTTTAAAACCCCTTGTCTTTAGAAACATGAGTCTTCAACTTCTGGACTTAAGTAGCAACTTTTGTCTTCAGATCTTCTGAATGGTTTCCTTAGACAAACATTAGAGCTTACACTTCAAAGCCTTCTGGAGTGTCTTGCTACTGTTTAACAGAACTTATGTAACGCATAAGCGAAACTAATTCTCTTCTAATGTCTTGGCCACGCCATCCATCAGAAGCATTACCTGTTTGGTAAGTACTCAACAATAACAAACATTAGAGTATCAAAATTGTTTATACAAACATACTCATTTGTTATCATCAAAACTTAGAGATAATATTACAGAACCAAATCTTATTCTTACACACTTGAACCTAATGTACATCTACTAAATAAAAACAAACAATAAAGTACTCAAAGTAACAAAGAAGCCGAGAGAAGTTGAACCTAATGTAATACTACTAAATAAAGAAGCAAAATGCTACAACCAGGAGTATCAGAAGGCATCAAAATAGCAAACTATAAGGAACAAACAAGAAAAACCATAATGTACAATGTAAAAAAAGGAAAAAACTAGAAAAACCTTATTAGGCATGAGAATCGAATAGATAAGAATGAAAGAAAATCTTACATTCAATCTTGCAGCTTTTTCATTAACAATTGAACCATCTTTACAGGTACAGGTGTCAATGTAAACCTCTTTACGTTTGGGTTATACTCCATTGCCATTTTTTTTCTAAAACCAAGCAAACAAGTTTATGGGTGATTTGTATTATAAATACAATTTACTTAATAAAAAGTTCAAATATAAATAAACAAACCTTTTCATCAATCAATTTGAGAGACTTTTTGTATCCATACAATGAACACCTTCAAACTTAGCACGATTGTGTATTAATTTTACTTATTTTCTACAATTGATACAACACAATATTAGTTAAAAGAAGAAAACAAAGTTAAAATATAGTTCATGATATGAAGAAATCTATTTCAATTTGACTTACTTGTCCTTCATGAGAAAACCAATAATGAACCAATTTTCTCCATTGAATTGGGTCAACCCTACTATCTGGTACAACAGATGCAACTTCTTCTTTCGTTTTACTTGGGTCATATGCCTTTTATTTTAAATCCCTCTTCCATTGTCTCCACTTCTCGTTCATCTCAGATTTCAACAGTTCCCTTGTTGTGTCATTTATAGGAGGAACGAACTCAAATTTAGAATAAACAAATAAAAAAATCTTAAACATACATAACATAAAATAAATAAAATAAATGATAATATAAATTTTAATACATCATGATTTAAATATAAAATTATAATACCTCTATAAATTTCAACATTACTTCTTTTTCCTTATCAGGCATTTTTTCCCAAGATATGTATTCAATGGAAGCATATTGTTTCCTTCGAACCATACTTCCTATGAAACGAGTAAGAGTAGTCCTTTCCTCGTCAATGGGTCACTCTATTTAGCCTGTTTTTAAATTGGTTTCTATAACTCAATTAGAATTTCAACAAAACATATTCCCACATTTGACAATAGTAAATCATCTTTTGACAATAACAACACTAAATCCTGATTTTTTTTCATAATCCTATTCTTTTCCGATAATTCATAGTTCCAATTTTTAGTGAGATTTATGAAATTTGAGATTTGAATTGCAGAATAATAATCAAAGAATTTGGAATATATTCAAGTTTGAAACATTTTAAAGAGGGCGCCACCCTATAGAACCCCTAACATCACCGTTATTTCCAGAATCTGGTTGAACTTCAACCAGAACATTCAAATATTCAACTTTTCCAACCCAGATCTTTATCAAGCCCCATGAACGCTAACCAACAATGTGAACCCTCGGTTGATCACCACTGTAGGCGGTCGTGAAGGCCACCGTTGATAATGAATGATCGTATCATCATCGTCTACCCAGAACCTCATCCAAACCCTTAGAACCCTAGGTGTTTCATATGAACCCTAACAATATCAACCCTAACTCCCAAGAACCCTAACCCCAAATAAGATGAACCCTAACAATGTTTAAGAACCCTAACCCTATGTTGTATAAACCCTAACCTTAGGTACGAACCCTAATCCCAAAATTACCCAGAAACACAAAAATTAAACCCTAATTGTTCATCAAACAAACATCAACAACAATTGATCAACCCTAAGCTAAGTGACTTAGGCTTACCGTTCTTGTAGTGATACTAGTCATAATTTGATTCCTTCCTTCTAATCATTTTCCTTGTTCTTCGAATGTACAAGAATTTCCAGGGAAGCAACGTGGAGGCAAGGACTTTGCGAATTCTTCTTCTCCAAATTCCTTCTCCAGTTCCCTGTCTCAAAAATTTTGTCCCCTCCTAGGTTTAATTATAGGGTTTATATAATTTTTTAGAATAGGTGAATTAGGAAATTGCCTTAAGTTTGATTTACAGTTATAAGTTAGATTGATTTGTAATTGATATGATTAAGGATTTGATTTAGAAATTAGAAAGATTGTGTTAGAAATTAGATATTAGTGTTTCTGTATCTTAATCCATTCAATCAATAAAAAGCATTTTCAATCAAATATTGGATTTGATTCTGTATCAAAGAGAGTTTGAATTTATGGGCTTTGGTACACTTAGGGTTGAAGACACACAACTGAGTGCAGCTTGCAGAAAGGGTAAAACCCTAGTTGACATAGACAACAAATCTCCAAACAAAACAAAAATATAAATAATAAAATAAATAATAATATTTATGTTAAATAATAATAATGAAATAAAATATGTTACATGTGCATTGACTCTGGTCAACCAAAATAAATATTTTTATAAAACCAAATAGTTATGATAACGTAAAAAAAAAAAAAACAATGACTAAAAAATTGTCGACTTCGGTCAACTTAATAATTATTAAATTAAAAACAAAATAACCTAATTGAACTTGATATGGGACTCTCAAATTCTTAATGAGCCATTTGATTAATTAAACTAATGAGCCCAACTTGATAAAATAATAAATAAATCCCCCTTCTCAAAATTGTACTCTATCATATTTAAACAATTTAAAAAGGTAATTAATTGTTAGTATAAAATATAAAAATTAGTATAAAAATAAACCAATAGTTCTAGAAAAAGTGAAATTGATTGTTTACACCAATGTAGGTAAATTTGGGGTATGGCAACTGCCCCTATTTAATTGCTCTTCGATTGAGAGTGTGAGAATACGAAGTTCTCGCACACCTGGATCAGAGGGTTATTGAAATAATGGAAGACCCTGAAATTTGATCAAAAGTTTTTTTTTGAAAAGATAAACCGTGCAATAAACCAAAAAGTAAACAAACAAAGATGATGCAGTTAACTCATTAATGCCTTAGAGCGTCAGTTCGCATATCTATTTGTGTCAAGGGACTAAAGAAATACATATGAAAAGGGACGCTATCGTAGATTCCTCATTCTTACCACAACCTAAAGGGTAAGTAATGCGGGTACTAACTCCATTTATGCCAGGGGACTAAACTAATAGAGTTGAAAAAGATCTGAGGATAAACTTACTAAAGCTTCGAGACTAACATAGCAAGCTGAAACACACATTTACAATATTTATCATAACCTAGTGGATAAATGACATGGTATCAATCTTATTTACACCAAGGGACTAATCCAATAAGATCAAGAATTTGGAAAATAACCTATCATTGATCAGGGACCTATATGAATAGTTATATCTGATTTGTATATCCACCACTTCCTAAGGGGTAGATAACACATGTATTAACTCTGTTTACGCCAAGGGACTAATCTAATAGAGTCAAAAAAATATCTTATAACAAACTAGCTAAAGCTTCGGGACTAACATAGCGAGTCATATTAGAGAATTGCATATTAATCACAACCTAGGGGTTAAATAATGCGAGTTCGATGTTCAAATTTGAGTTTGAAAATTGAACTTGGATGACTAAACCAAATATATAAATTGCAGATATACCACTTAGTGAAGTTCTGACCGTAATACCTCAAAAGGTTGTGTCTGTTCTCAACTGAGGTATTTGTTGCTAATAATGTGAATAATGCTAAGGTTTGAATTTTTTATTCACGCATATGATTTAGCAAGTAAAAAGGCCTTGAGATGTCTTGCAGTACTCTTGAGCCTTTAGTTATTGAAATGTAATGCATGATTGCTATGTATGATGCCCAATGATAATTTTGTTGATATGCTTATTATGCCCAATGATAATATTATTGATATGTATTTCATATGTGTAGCGGTAGAAATATTGAGACTATGCCATTGGATTGACTTAACTCGCACAGATCAAATGAAAATCACCATCGCGCTTTATTACTTCCAAAGGAATGGGAAAAGAGTGAATAAACCCAAAAAAAGAGGGGAGAATCTAGGTACGGGGGTTGGTTGGTACTCCGCAGGAACCTCTTTGAAAATCTGTGTATTTTAGCTATAAAAGGTGTATACAAAATAAGATGGTGGAGATGAGAAAAGAAGTATTTTTTTTACAATTTTGTACCCTCCGCGATTGCGAATCTTTAGTGCCTACGTACCACCTTCCGTGGAATAAGGGATCAGGGTACTCGTAGTTTACCTCAAAAATTTTAAAACACATGTGTGTTGGTCAATTTTAAGAGAAGAGACATCATCGTCATATCCGAGTGGAAAACATACTTACTACCCACGATATGAGAAAGGAGAATTTGCATCATCTCAAAGTAGAGGATATAGCTTACATTTTAAAATCAACAAAGCTTCACTCAACACCCAACTGGAAAATATCTCACTTCACTACATATCATAGAATTGTAATAGATCGCATCACTACAATAATTGACACGAGTCTAATCTTTTGAGAAAAGTTTAAAAGTAAAAAGCCAAAGTGGCAAAAATAGTTTGAATGAGGTTAATTGACTTTTAGTCTTGAGAAAGATGTCAAAGTATGATTAAATTGATTAAAGTTTGATTTAAGAAAAGATTTTTGAAAATGCATGGACCTAAGATCAAGTTTATTATGAAAGCGGTTCAAGTTAGAAAAAAAAGAATTTTGAAAAGGAGGGAGAAGATTTTTGAAATTAAAGAAGATAAGAGGAGATGAAGGGACTATCCTGAAGCATAAGGTAAAAGCCAAGGAAAAGAGTGAACTAACCAACAAGAAGTCGAAACTTGACATAAAAAAGTCAATGTAGAATTCTCATCCTTTGGATTAAAACCAAGCAAGCAAAAACACTAAACCTATGAGGAACACCAAGCTTCAGATGAATTAAGTCTTCACAAAAATTGGGCAGAGTAACGGCTGTATATAGACGAACTCTCAATCACATGCAAAGCATAAAATCAAAGTATCCTGCACATAAATAAAATCAACCCAATGCCTTGGAGTAAACCCCAAAAACTTCAACAGAACAACAAGGTCCACAAGTATCACGGCTTCTAATCCTAAGTTCGAGAGATCCACAACTCCACAGTGCTAAGGATAGTAACCAGATAGTCCAAGTAACCTTAAAGTTTTTAATGTTTAAGTTGATTATTAAGTGTCTTCAAAAGAAAATAAAAGCTCAAATGAGCAAAGATAAAATGACATAAATATAAATACTCAAGTTAACAAAAGGAAAATAGCATGAGAAGTAAATACTAAAATAAATGGTCCATAAAAATAAAGGCACAAAATAAAGGCATAAAGTAAAGTTAATTATTAGTGAATTAGAAGTTAAAAGTTTAGTTGAATGGCCATCTTGAAGTTTACTTTTGAAAACTCATTAGAAAATTGATAAAATCAAAGCTTCTTAACAACAAGTTTCATTTGTTTTTTGTCAAGTATATCATTCATTTCAAGTGCTCAAAGCAACCACATATGATCAACGATGTTCAAATGATTCACTTAGACCAAAATTCATAAAGTTCATTAGAGGATTGATAGAATCAAAGACTCCTAACAATGAACTTCAAAGTTATTGGATCCAAGGTTTCAAATTAAACATACTTGGGCTTGCAAACATTGATTTGGGCCACAAATGATTCTTTTACGAATCAGGATAAATTTAGCGTTATTTTAAGCAACTGTAAGTGGACTTATGTAGAAGGCACACCTATTTTGAGTCCGGTCAATAGCAATCTATGTATTATACATGTTAGATAAATGATATGTAGATTACTCTCCAAAAACATGTAGCACAAGTAAAAATAAGAAAGGCATAAGATGAAGAGGGAGGGGAATGATAGTATAACCAATGTATCAGATGAAATTAGGATTTCAAATATCATCAACATCATTCATCCATTTTGGTGGATTTTATTTCTCAACTTATCAACATCCAAGATCCAATGAGGTTGACGAATTTGTCCTAAAATAACACTCAAGTGTCTCCTAATCAGAACCAATAAAAAAATAAAATATATTTAATATAAAACAAAGTTTAAATAATTTAAAAAAGAAATAATTGGTAAAATACATAACATGTATTAAAACACCAAATAAAAATCCTAAAAAATATCAGAAGTCAAACATGAGTCAACAAATGTTGACAAAAAAATTTAGAATTTTTAAAGTCAGAAACTATTTTTAAAATATAAAAAATAAGCAAAATAAGCCAAAATTTGTGAAAAATAGTAAAATTAAAAATAAAAATAAAATGAGGTCATCAATATTTGTCAAGAGGTCACTGGATCCTTCCATAATTTTTTCACAATTTTAAAATCAAGAAAAGTATTTTTTAAACAATTAAAACAAGTCAAATAAAGTGAAAAATTATAAAAAATACCAAATCACAAAATAAAATTGTGAAAAAATCAAAAGTATTTTTGATAATTTTTTCACAATTCAGAAGTTAAAATAAAAAATTTATGAATTTTTGAAGTTTAAAACAATTAAAACAAAAATCAGAAAATAAAATAATAAACTAAAAAAAATCTGGACCATTTGATCATTATCAAAACGCGTTAGTAAAAAGATCTAGTGGATCTGATGCGATGTGCATGTTATGGTCATCCTTGAATTTCACATTGGATCATCAGTTTAAAAATATAAAAAATAAATCAAGAAAAAATGTGGAGTGTTGGATCTAAAGGTATTTTAAAACACGATGGCAATCTGAATGAACAAAAGGTGCAAACACACGGTGAGACAGGGTTAATGCACACGTTTTAACACAAAGTAGTCAAGCCAATCAAATTAAAACAATTGGCCAAGGTTCATTGGTTGAAGAACAACATGTAGGCCGTCTTCAACCTCCATTCACCTGTGAATAGAGACTTTGTGAGATTCTTCAAACGGAAACGCTAGAATCTCATAGCGGTATCATTGAATTCATCTTATCCAGATGATTCTTACCAACCCCTCAGAATAATTTGTTTAAAGTGTAGCTCACTCGATTTGGAAAAAACCAGAGAGTTTTGAAAATTTGAATTCAAAAACAGGTGCATCAAATGCATCAATTAACCAAATTAAACCATCATCAAGCATCAATGAACATCATAGACCATTCCAGTAATTTGAGTTAGAAGAATTGATGCCAATTCCTACCTGAATGAAGTCCGCTGAAATTTCTCTGAAAATTGACTTGGCTAGCACGATTTAGAGCACTTCAAGGCTTGGTTATTCTTCTGTTAGCTTCAGTGAAGTTCAAGGATGAAGAATAAACAAAGAAATTGGATTAAAAAAATGAGGAAAGAGTGAATTTGAAAACTCGGAATTGTGAACTATGGAGAGTGTTTGGCAGGGTGGTTTTGGTTGTTCAAGGTTAAGA
This sequence comes from Vicia faba, assembly GCA_948472305.1. Classification (NCBI taxonomy): domain Eukaryota; kingdom Viridiplantae; phylum Streptophyta; class Magnoliopsida; order Fabales; family Fabaceae; genus Vicia; species Vicia faba. Next base: position 1,372,057,114 of record OX451741.1, read on the forward strand.
AAATGAATGTAATAGCATCCTATATATATAGGGAAGTGAATGATGATGAGAAATGGGAGGAATTGTGAGCAAATCGTGCAAGCCAAGCCAGCTGTGATCATGCCAAGCCAGTGACTTGAAATGCATCAAAGTGACCTCATTCCAAGTGTAATTCTTATCAAGATGCATCTAGACAATTAGTTAAACATGTTTAGCAACTAAAATTTAAGTAATTCTACATGTAATCCAAGTTTACTCATGGTAAAAATTCTGACTCGAAGCAAATATAGATTCAATGGAGCCAACTTCAACAATGCATAGCTCACTACTCAAGGAACTTTATGATGCAATCTTAGGATCTTTAGAAAGCTGAATGATCAATATTGACAATGTATTTTTAAAGTTTTCATTTGGATGTTTGAGCAAAAAGTTATTCAACTTTGAAATAAGGAAAAACACATGGATTTTTGTACTTAGAAATATTTCTAAGTGTTGAGCTTCAAAATGACTGATAATGTTCTTCAAAATTACATGTCCTTCCATTCACAATTAGCTCTTGATACTTGAATATTAAATGAAGTAGACTTCTTAAATTGAATTATGGAAATAAGATCACTCAAAAATCATAAAATTGAAAGAGTTATAGTCTTTGGAAGATGATGAACAAATTTGGGGAAATTCACAAAAGACCTATAATCTTTTCAATTCTTAAACAACTTTCCAAGCATTTTCAAGTCTTGCATATTGAACCAAAGTTGTAGTAGACATCCCAAAGATCATTGTAGAAACAAATGAGCTCAATGAGATAAAATATGATCAAGTTATGATCATTTGAAGTCAAACCCTAAGATTCAAAGGCTTTTCAAAGGGACTTGTAATCTTCTTCATACTTAAATGGTATTCCATGCAAAATTAGCCATTGATCCTTGAAGAGAAGATATTAAGGACTACTTGAAGAGAAACATGGCTTTATAATCACTTTAAAATCACAAAATTTGAGCAAGATATGGTCTTTGGAAGTCAGCAAACCCTAGCTTAGAGAGTGTCAAAATGACTTGTAACCCATTTCAACTTTTGATGACTTTCCTTGCATAATTGGATCTTATCATGTGAAGAGAAGTTTATTCTAGATGATGATAAGAATCCATATAGAAATGAACCAACTCAAAATATTTAAAATTGATAGAATTATGCACTTGTGATCACTGAATCAAACACTTTCTTAATTAGGTGAAACTTGTGGAATAAACCTTGAATCTTTTGATCTTTCTTTGCAAAATAGAGCATGACGGATCACATTAGACCTTGAAATGATGTTGTCTTGAAGCACACTCAAAGGTGGAGCTTGAATCTCAATGAAATTTGTTGAAGAAGGCATGGAAATAAACACATGAACCTATGAATCTTGTTGATGAATTCTACCACCAACCTTGAGGACAAATTAACCTAAATAAAGTGAGAGAACTCTTTGAACCAAAAAACTTTGATATCATAGACATAGACTTGAAGCTTAATCTCTTGCAATCCATTGAAGAACCATTTGACTAAGGACTAACCCTCAAAACCCTAGGTTAGATGGTGAGATGGATGCAGTTATGCCATCAACTACAATATGATCATTCAAAGAAATATATATACATATTTTGATGTTAGTTAAAATTTAATCCAACTAAAAAAACACATGTATAAGATACATAATTCAAAGTGCTTGGTGATCCCTCTAGAGAAAACTTAAAGATAGGATGAAGTAGAAGAGAGAATCAACCATAATGTGTGATCTTGATATATTGATAATATGAGATGATGAGAGATATTAGGGGGAAAATTAGGGTATAAAAATTGCCCTTATTTAAGTGTTTTCTATCTGGAGATACGAAGGTTAAAATATTTGTCTCGACGCGATTGAAGATACTTAAATACAAAACAAACCCTATTTTTGGCTCTAAGATGCCATGAAATTCTTATGATTATGATTGCAAATGACCAACGCCACATGTGACACCGAACACCACTGGGGAACATAAAATAAAACCAACGGACCAAAAAAAGAGTGTTCGACTAAGAAAATAAATGACTGGGGAACAACATGACTCTGGGGATAACTATAGACAGGTAAATTCAAAATCACGAGTAAAGAAACCAAATGCATAGTAAGATTTCAACAACGAATATTCTTAACAATGCAAGAAACAAGCTAACAAGGAGATAACCATTAAGAAAGGATTATCGACTCGACTTGAGGAAAGAAAATTAACTCCATTGGAGGAAAAAATCAACTTCACTGGGGAAAAGAAGACTCAACTCTACTGGAGTAAATTCCCAAAGAGAAGACAAAGTATCATCGAATCAACAAAATGAGGGGAAAAGAGAAATAGTTAACATCGACCGATATATAACTATGAACTACCAACTCATAGAGGAGATAGCAAAAAGAGAATAACATCGACTCACAGGGGATCATTAACTACCAACCTAAAGGACGCGAATAGAAACAGTAAGATAATATCGACTTAGAGATGATAGTAAACATCAACCTCGAGAGTAGTAAATGAATGATTGACATCAGTACTTATGACTGGAAACGAATGTTTGACATCAACGCTTATGGATGGGAACAAAGGTTGACTTCAACACGTATGCCCTTTGAGTCATTGACTTCCCAATGTTGTCTATAATTTTATTGCGGTATCTCCAAGTTGACTTGTATTTGATATGTTGATGTAAACATTATCAATGTGACATTGATGACTGTATTGTAGGTGTATGCGTAGGCGTAGGAATGGATTTCCTTTGACATTTTTCTAGCCAAAACATTTTTAATGTTCTGTCAATGCTTTTTGTTTTTGTCAATTTCCCCAAATTAATTTCGACACCGTGTTTACAAGAAACAATCGTAGTATTTTGCAAACAAGTCAGAAAAAAGAAAAACACAATTGAAATGTTTTGAAAAATGATTATTTTTATTGATGAAAAATGACTTTTAATAGGCTATAGTAAAATATGCAATTCTTAAAAAGAGGTAATTACAAAAGTATAAAATAAAACTGAAAATGGCAATGAAAAATGATAGTCGATACTGTTATTTCTCCAATGTGTTTTGATAACTCCAATCCCTTTGCTTCCGTGAAAAATGATTGAATTAATTCTTCCTCTTTGTAGTCGTAGATGTGGTAAATCCTTGGATCGCAGTATATTTATTCATTATCGAATAAAATCACTAACTTTTGCTTGGATCGTCTTTTCGGGTTTTCAATCCACCGGGATGATGATTTTGTTTATATGTCCCTAATATTTGCATGGATATCCCTTTAGGGTTTTCAATCCACCGGGATACCCTGATTTTCCTAAGTCGCTCGTTTGGGTTTTCAATTTAGCAGATCTTTTATACATAATATTTTTTGACTGCGTCGAAATTCAGAGGATATGGTAGTTCTTCCCCATCCGTTGTTGTGAGGATAAGAGATCTGCCTGAGAATGGTTACGTATGGACCTCAGTAGTTTGGTGTCCATTTTCCGTGTGAATCTATACGAGGTAGAAAAATATTCTTGAGAACCAGATCTCCTTCTTTGAACACTCGAGGACAAACCTTTTTATCAAATGCTTTTTTCATCTGCTTTTGGTACAACTGCCTGTGGCACAAATATGTTAAGCGTTTTTCTTCGATGAGGTTGAGTTGATCAAGCTGTGTCTGAACCCATTATGATTATTCAAGCTTAGTTCCCATGAGGACTCGTAGTGACAGAATCTCTACTTCAACAGGGAGTACAACCTCAATGTCGTAAACAAGGGAGAAGGTAGTTTCACCTATCAAAGTACATACCGAGGTACTATAGTCATGTAGATCAAAGGGAAGCATTTTGTGCCAATATTTATATGTCTTCACCATTTTCTGGATGATATTTTTTATGTTTTTATTGGATGCTTCAACAGCCCCGTTCATCTTGGATCGGTATGGTGATGAATTATGATGCTCGATCTTGAAATCATCGCACAACTCCTTCATAATTTTGTTGTTTAAATTGGAACCATTTTCTGTAATGATTCAACTAGAAACTCCATATCTGCATATGATATTCTACTTGATAAACCGGTTAACCACTTACTTTGTCACATTTGCATAGGACACGACTTCTACCCACTTGGTGAAATAATCAATGGCGACTAGTATGAATTGGTGTCCATTGGAAGCCTTCGGCTAGATCATTCCTATCATATCAATTCCCCACATCGAGAATGGCCAAGGTGAACTTAGGACATTCAGAGGAGTTGGTGGTACATGCACCTTTTCAGTGTAGATTTGACACTTGTGGCATGTCTTTGTATAATGGTAACAGTCAGTTTCCATCGTCAACCAATAATACCCTGCTCTTAAGATCTTCCTAGCCATAACATGTCCATTTGTATGAGTCTCAAAGGTTCCTTCGTGGATATCTTTCATGAGCGTATCGTTTCGTGTTTCCTCATGCACCTGTGTTAAACCATATCATAGTTTCTTTTGTATAATACGTCCCTATTCATGAAGAACTTCGAAGCTAACTTTCATAGATTACACTTGTCTATTATTGAGGCATTTTCTGGATATTCTGCTTCTCTATATACCTCTTGATGTTGTAGTACCAAGGTTTGTTATCTGACACTTCTTCAACTGTGGAACAGTGTGCAGGTTATTCAAAATGTCTAATCATGACACGTGGTTCATGATTAGGCCAAGTTACTTTGGACATGGCTGACAAAGTTTCCAAGGCGTCCGTCATCTGATTTTCTTCTTGAGGAATGTGAGTGGAAGTAATCTCTTTAAATTCTGTAGCTAGCTCTGAAACATAATTCCAATATGGAATTAATTTAGGAAGCCATGCGTCCCATTCACCATTGACTTGGTATATGACTAACACCGAGTCTCCATATACTTCGAGGTACTTAATCCTTAGATCAATAGAAGCTTCTAGACCCAGGATGGAAGCTTCATATTCATCAATATTATTCGTGCAATCAAAACACAACCTTTCAGTATAAGGTTTATGAAAATTCTTCAGAGATGCCAGTACTACCACAATTCCATGCCTTAGTGCGTTTGAAGCACCATCAAACATGAGTGTCCATCGTGCCCCTGGTCCAGGTCCTTCGTCAGGTCCTAATATTTCATAATCACATATAACCATGATGTCTTCATCTGGAAAGTCAAACTTCATTGGTTGATATTCTGCCAATGGTTGATGAGCTAGATAATCAGCTAGTATACTACCTTTGATGGCCTTCTGTGTGCCATATTGTATGTCGTATTCAGATAGTAACATCTTCCATCAAGCAATTCTTCTTGTGAGAGTCGGATTTTCAAACATATGCTTCAAAGGATACATTCTCGCTATTAACCATGTGGTGTGAGTTAACATATATTGTATTTGTTGTTTAGCTACCAATGCAAAAGCACAACAAGTTTTCTCAAGGAATGAGTACCGAGTTTTGCACTCATTAAATTTCTTACTTAGGTAATAGATTGCATGCTCTTTTCTACTTGTTTCGTGGTGTTGACCCAATACACATCCCATGGACCCTTCAAGAAATGTCAAGTACATGATAAGTGGTCTTTCGGGGACTGGTTGCATTAGAATTGGTGGCTCTTGTAGATATTGCTTTATTATTTCAAGGGCTATCTGAAAATCTTCATTCCACTCCATTGATTGATCTTTTCTGAGTAATTTGAATATAGGCTCGCAAGTGGCTGTTAGGTGCGATATGAACCGTGATTTGTAGTTCAAACATCCTAAGAAACCATTAACCTCTTTTTATGTTCTTGGAGTTGGAATTTCTTGTATGGGTCTTACTTTGTCGGGATCCACCTCAATACCACTATCATACGGTGGGAGAACTGACTCGGGTGTTTTGTGTTTTATCGCAAAATGTTGCGGATAGCAAGAGTCGCCACCGACTTTTCTTTTATCCAATAAAGGAAAAGGTGAAAAGAAAACGAAAGACCTTTGAGATATTTTCTTGAGTTAGGGGGGTCGGTTATGAAAAGGGAAGGTGTTAGCACCCTTTTCATCCGTAGTTATCTATGGGCTCTTAGTTTCTTGCTAGATCACTTTTGAAATTGCTTTGTTTGAAATGTGTTTGTGGTGGGTTTTTGAAAGTATTTCAAAAACGCCTTTGTTTCGGCAGACTTTGTAATGATTCTCGTCTCTATAAGAATGTATACAAAGTGTTGGTTTTCAAAATAGTTCAAAGAGATATTTGTTTTTGAAAATGTTTTGGAAGTGTAAATGTGAAAATGGTTTTAGTTTGTGAGCAAGCAACTATGAACGTCCTACTAACTCAAAAGGTCTTTATTATTTTACTCCTCCCTTAGATATTGCTACCTTACCATTGATTGGTAAGAAGCCTTATCATTGGATGTGAAGGGACGAGCATGGGTCGATCGTATAGTCATTGAAGGTAACTTATGAGACGTTTTAGCAATTTTCGTAAGAGACTAGATCGTTTACTGAAGGCAACATCGAGGGACATCGAGGGACTATGGTCTTTTTTTTATCGAGGGTCTTTGCTAAAATGCCCATATTCGAGGGACATGACTATTTTCTGAGGCAACAAGCAAGGTTACCCTAGAGGTGCATGTGTGAATAGTGTGTTTGATTGCATGCATTTTTGTCTTTGAGATTAGGGTTTTCTAGCGGTTGATTTTATCTTGCCATACACACCCTAATTACTAACAATTTATATTAAAGAGGTAAATTACGCAAATTAAAATCCTAAACTATTACATCATTAGGGGAGTGGGGGTACAATATACAAATGGGGATGAAGTAGAAACTTAAATATTACAACCATGTCGAATAATAATGAAGATAATGTAAAAACAGTGTGAGATAGAGGAAAAATTGCATTTCGAACTAATATGTGACGACACATGCTTCTATGCATCGACGCATAACTTTCCTTGCCCCTGTAAAACCAAATTAACTCAGTATGAGTCGATGCATAATGGGATGTGTCGACTCATGCGCCTATTTGTGTCAATACATATGTGTTTTGTGTCGACTCATACACTTTTCATCCATCTGTTTTGGGGCCTAGACAACAATATGAGTCGATGCATAAGGCCATGTATCAACTCATATCTTGTTCTTTCACTAGAATGAGTCAACCCAAGTGGGTATGTGTCGACTCGCGCTGCAATTTTTTTCCTTAAACATTGTTTTATTGTCTGTACAGGTCAGTTTACAGCATATGATTGATAAACATAAACAGCAAGCAAATGGTTAGCTCAAAAGGGGTAATGATTACTACATTTTATCTTCAAAAATAAATCATTAATGATGTACGAAAAATGCCAAGTTAAGAAGACTTATCTTGAGACTGCATTTGGTGTTTTAAGTCTGAATACTTTCCAAGATGCTGTGATGGCTACAATGAACCTCCATGAAGCTTGTTTCAAACTGTTGAAACTCATTCAAGCTGTACATTACTGTTTTTATGTTTGGAGGGTGAAGATAATGGAACTAACAGAAAATGTTCTAGTGTTTGAACAATCTCTATGTGATATAGTGTTTGGTTTATGTGAGAGTTTGTAAGATGGAATTGAGGTTCTGTGTTGAATGAAAGTGGAGATGGTTTTTTGAATGAGCAAAGGTTACAAATAATGTTGTTTATTTTGTTCAAAAACTCTCTATTCTCTCTCTAAAAGTCAACCCTTTGTTTGTTGTGAAAACAGTTTATTTATAGAGGAAGTTTTGCTGGGATTTTGGAAGGGAAAAAAATAACAATTTGAACTGTTTGGATATGTTGTCTTCATAAATTTTTTGATGCAACTCTTATATGCTAATTTAGTGCAAATATGGGGATGAGATAATGCAGGCGTGAACTGGGTTATGAGCAGCATAGCAGGGCTGTTTTGCAACAGTTTTGGAGTGTTGTGGAAATGTTTAGAGATAACATAGTAGGGCTGCTTTTTGACATGGTTTCGGGCTGTTATGTGGGCAGTACATCAGGCTTAGACAACATTGTTTGTAGCATGATACAAAATCTGGTTTGTGGAGAAATTTATGCAGATTGTATCAAAGACAAAGCATTGTGGCAAGGTTTTGAGGTAAAGGAAAAAGTTCAAACAAGACAAAGTTTAGGATTTGTAATCTTGCAAAAATGCCACTTTGTAATAACTTGAATTATTTGTAACATCTTGAATTATTTGTAACATCTTGAATCATTTGTAACATCTTAAATTATTTTGAATTGTAGTGAATAGGTGTTATGAAGCAATGAAACTAACAAGTATAGAAAAATACTTTGAAAATTTTCCAAGTCTTGCAAAGTTGTATTTTTTACTCCCTTGATTTTTGATGATCAAATTTCATATTTTGGATGTCTTGATGAAATGTAATTTTTGGGACTCAATTTTGGTCAAAAAGTCAAAGTTTGACTTTTTAGTGTACAATTGACTTTTTTTCACCAGTTGACCGAATTTCGTCTATCAATTCAATGATCTCAGGGGATGAATTGAAATATGCGATTAGGTCTACATGAGGTGCTTGGATCCTTGAAATCATGCTTCCAACCAATAAGTCAGGTATTAGGTCAAAAATCAAAGTTCGGTCCTTTCTAGTCAAAACTCTAATTTTGCCCTTTTGATAATTTGAATGACTTTCTTGGAAAATTGTGAACCAAGACTTGAAACTTGACAGAAGTAATCCTGAGGGTCCATAATGATCCATGAAAGTCATTTGAAACATTAGAAGTCCAACTGCCTTTGTACAAACTCAAACCCTAATTTGAGGCATCAGTGTTGAGGAGATTGTTTGACCTAGTCGATACTTACGCAAGCTTGAGTCATTGGAGATCTTTGTAGAAAATATCTTAAGAACTGAGAGGGGAAATTTTGGGGTACAACAGCTTCCCCTGTTCAATCTTCTTAAACCTGAAGAGTTAGATTGGCAGGTTCGTCATTCGTGACTTGAATGTGAAAGATGACTGAACACTAAAGTGCCTAGAAATTTGGATGGAAGTAAAGTCGTTGGTTGATGATATTGGGAATGGTCTTACAAACGCTATTTGGAGAATATGATGGAGGGTCGTCGGAGATGGGCTTATAGATGCCATCCAAAATAGATGATGACTTCATAAGAGGTCTCTTTATGGGGATTCCTATTCCTGTTATTTAAGGAAGACTCTGCTGGGGAATGTTGGTTTCTGTTTGGGGGAATAGAGTCTAGGAGCTTTATTTCTCCATTACTCTATTGGGGGAGTTATCTCTTGACTGGAGAGATGAAAGTTAGTCGTTATCTGGTCGAAATCCAGGCTTCATAGTAACTTGTTAAGGCTAATAAAAGTTGATTGTTATCTGGTCATATTCCAGGCTTCATAGTGATCTATTGGTGAATATGAAGTTAAATTGTTATATGGTCGATTTCCAGGATTCGCAGTTACTCAAACTGTTATCCGGTTGAAATCCAAGCTTCAGTGTGTGATACGGTGGGAGAACTGACTTGAGGTTTTGCGTTTGTATTCGCACTTGTTCGGTTTAGCAAGAGTCGCCACCGACTTTTTATTTTATCCTAAGGAAAGGTTAAAAAGCACAGGAAAAACCTTTGAGATGTTTCCGTGGGTTCGGGGGGTAGATTATGAAAAGGGAAGGTGCTAGCACCCTTTTCATCCATGGTTATCCATGGGCTCTTAGTTACTTGTTTTAGATCACTTGCCTTGATTTTCAATTGTGTGAAATGGTGCTTTGTGTGTGTGGTTTTGAAAATGTTTTGAAAAAGATGCCTTGTCTAGGCAACCATTGTAACAATTCTTTACTCAAATGTTTTACAAAGGTGTTTGTCTTTTTGAAAAGATGTTTCAATGTTTTTGAAAGTTGTTTTTGAAAGTTGTGTTGTGGAGTGTGTTTTGAAAGTAGGCAAGTGTGTTTTGCAAGTTTGATCAAGTAACTAAGAGTTGTCTACCCTATTTTACTCAAAGGTCTTTCTTATGTTTTAACCCTTTTAACAGTGTTATTTCACCATTGTATTTGGTGAACAACCTTGTGTTACGATGTTAACGGGATGGGCGCGGGTCATCGTATAGACCACGAATGCAATAGTGTCAAGTGTCTTTGGCAATTTCCTTGAAGGGACTTGATCATTTTGTTTAGGCAACTTCGAAAGCGTCATCGAGGGACTATGATCATTTGATTTGTTTTTGTTTTGCCAAAGTACTTGACATGCAAACATGGCCCATTTTGGAAGGCAACAAGCGGGATTACCCTAGAGGTGCAAGTGTGAATGGTGTGTTGATTTTCATGCATTTGTTTTGTATTTGGTTATCTAGCGGTTGATTTTGAATCTTCGCATACAAACCCTAATTACTATACAGTATATGAAAAGCGATAAATTGCGGGAATTTAAAGTCTAAGCTATTACAGATAAGTATCCGGGGATGGGGGTACAAATATTTACAAATGGAGATGAGTCTTATCAGGATAGTAGTGTCCAAATATTATTTACAACCAAATCGAATCATCGCATTCTCAATGTAAAATATAACAATGTATAAGAATAAAAGATAAACAAAAATATTGTGTCATGCATATAATTATTTAAAAATGATGCAAGTTAAGTATATTTATTTATTTTTATGTTTTTTTATTAATGCTTTATATAAAAGGTTTAATTAAAAAAGAAATATTTAACCTTAAAAATTCTATTTTTTTATGTATTTTTGTTAATGCTTTATATAAAAGGTTTAATTGAAATAAAAAAAGTTTTAAAGAGAAAATTGTTTAAACTTAATAAAATCTAATATTTGTACATTTCAAGTGTGATAAAAAAGAAAATTATTAGGAACATTTTGTGTGAAGAGTTTAATGTATTCTTTTTTTTTGTATTTAATAAGTTAGGAAAATATAACAAAAAAAAGGTTTTCAAAACATAAAAATATATAAAAAAGTAAATGGGCTTTAAGAGAATGTCTGGCCCAAAAGAAATGCAGATGAGATAAGGAAAAAAGGAGGGTGTACGCCAGTTTCGTTTGGGCTTGGAACAGTTTAGTGTAAGGGACGGGCCCAACGGGTTACAACGTTTTTAGGGTTCGTTTGTTTTGTTCAGAACTTAGGGTTACAACGTCTTGAACGACGCCGCTTCTCTATCTTCTTCTTCGTTCTCTTCCTCGCTCAAACCATGGCTTCTGACTTCCCCTTCCACGCCTGGCTACTGGACGCCACCTCCATTTCCCCTCTCTCCATGATTGTACCAAGTGGTGACAAGAAAAGGTATGGTTTCTGTCTTCAAATACGTTTTAGGTTTTGAATATCCGCGCATGTTTTTAGCTTTTTCATATCCTGATCTTTTATATTATTATTTGTGTTTGTATGAGGTGTTAAAAAAGAAAAGGGAGGAGTTACTACCTTTGTTGGATTTTGGAGAAGAGGCGGAGAAGTGGACAGGAGGCGTCTCCGGTGGCCAAGGCGAGGGAGTATGTGATGCTGGCTTTGTTCTGGTAACCTCGTATCTTTGTTTTGACTGGTTTTGTGATGAACGTTGTAGTTTGAAAACCCTAGAGCTGAGTTCCTCTCTTCTTTTCTTCTTCTGATTGTTTGCCTCTGAGTTTGATGATGTTGTTGTTATTCTGATGACTGTATACTTCTGAGTTGCCTATGATGAACATGTTCTGAGGCGTTATGTTGGCTATTTTTTCATGATGATAATGATTCTGAGTTTCCTATTGTCATGCTTCTGAGTTGCTGATATGTTGGCCCTATGACGAATTTGATTCTGAGGGTTTTTAGGTTTGCTTGATCTTGAAGGCAGGTTGAATGTTTGTATGGTTTTTTGGCCCTGTGATAAATATGGTTCTGAGGGCTTTTGTTTTTGTTATTTGGATGTTTGGTTTGGATTGGCTTGTGGGCTTGTTTTCTCGAGGCAAGTTTGTTTGCTTGAAACTAGCAGTTTGACAGGTTATGAGTTGTGTAGTTTTTGAGAGGCTTCAAGGCTGGTTTGTTCAGGTTTACTGTGTTTTGAGGCTTGTATGTTGCAGGATGTGTTAGGCTTTTTTCTGGTATAGGCTTTTGTTGAGCTTATGCAGCCTTGGTTTTTTTGTTATGTGTTTGTTTTGAACACAGGTTGCAAGGCAATTTGAAGTTTGCTTAGAGGTTTTAAGTAGGCTGTATGTTTTAACAAGTTTGTGCATTTTGCTTTTGGCTTCTGTAACTGGTATTATGCAGACAGGTTTTTTTGATACAGGCCTCAAGGCTTGTTTTTGAAGCAAGCTTTGGTTTGAATGCTATGCTTGAGCAGGTTTGGGTTCTGAGTTTATGCAGGCTGCAAGGCTTGAGGTTTACAGTTTTTTGTGATATCTTTTTCTATGTGTATTCTGCCCCTTTTTCTTAACAGTGTTGATCTGTTATATTTATTTGTCTTAAGCCTGCCCACTGTAAGCCTCTACTTCTCTCTCTCTTTTCTCTTTCCACAGATAAAAACATTTTTTATTGCTTAAACTGTACTTTTTCTGAAAAGGTGTTTGGCTGGGAAATGATGATAATTTGAAATATATGCTTGCAATGTTAGCTTTGCTCTGCCTCTTGTACTTTCTTCTTTTCCAGATTTTCTGCATTGCTAGTTTGTTAGCCTCTTTGACAGTTTTTGACAGCTTCTTGAAGTTGTGACTTAGTTGGCCATTTTGACTTAGTTTGGTTTGCCTTGTTTGCCTCTCTTTGACAGTTTGCACATGTGCAGTTTGTTTGTAACTTGGCTGTTCAGTTTGCCTTGTTTGAATTTATGCATTTTTGTGCATTTTGTTTAACATGCTGCCTTGTATTTAATTCATATGTTTGCAAACATATTTTCTTTCCCTCTTTGTGAACCAAGAAGAGAGTCTTCTTGCGATTTGCAGAGAGGACGAACAAACTGATTCCGTCCAACACTTTTAATGATGAGTTTTTATGATTAACTGTCTGAGAATGTTTTTCCAAATTCATCTGTACTGACTTCTTCTTTTTTTGTCTTTGCAGATAAATATTAGTTGAGCAATGGGGAGCAGCAGTAGAAGATGAAGACTTAGGATAGATTTAATTTATTTTTAATCATTGAAATAAATGTCATTGTAACACTGTAAATAAATTTACTGTATCAAATAAACATTTGTAACAACAATTGAAAATGAATAAAAAATCCTTTGTCAGTTAACTCTTTAATTCTTCTGCATTTATTTATTTAATTACTTAAATTTCTTGAATTATAATAATTGGAATTTATCCAATAATTTTAACTTAGAAATTATAAATAATCAATAAACGTCTGGCGTTCCGAATAACCAAAAACATCGCACAGTTAAACAAACAAACGTCCATATGTCCTTTATCTCACTGATCAAACTTAAACTTCAAACTTTAAATCAGAAGCCTCAACCCATGTCCCAGAGTCAATTGAAAAGAACTGCAGAATCAATTCCTTCTGAGAATGCGCGCGCAAACCCTAATTCTTGATTTATTGTCAAAAAAAGCGTCTGCTTAATCAAAGCCTGATCCAAACTCAACCAAACCCTAGCAATCTACTTGAACTGATTCAAAAGTTAATGGAAACCCTAATTTTGTTTGACTGTTAAGAAAAGTCTGTTTGACTGATTCTTAAACCAATCTGAAAAATCAGGAAAAGCCCGAAGCTGTGATTTCTTGTAAAAAAGAGGAGGGCAAATTTTGGGGTACAACAGTTGCCCCTGTTCAATCTTCTTGAACCTAAAGAGTTAGATTGGCAAGTTTTCCGTTCGTGACTCGAAGGTAAAAGGAGATTGGACACTAGAGTGCCTAAAAAATTTGCACTTGGTGATGTGATTGAGGGAATGGGCTTAAAGATGCCATTTGGAGATGGGCTTAAAGATGCCACCTGGAAATTGTTGGTAGGAGGATGGGCTTAGAGATGCCATCTGAAGGTGATTGTATCTTGTTGGAGATGGGCTTGTAGATGCCATCCAAGAATGTTCGTTGAACTGTATGTCGTTGGTGAGTGGGTGAGTATCAGAAAGGTGTCCCTGTTTGGAACATCTTTGAACTGGGGGTCTGAATAAGCAATAGACTGACATCCATGTTTGGAAATATCCATAAACTATTTTCAAAAGTCTTGGATCTGAACAAGCGATAGGTTAACGTCCGTATCTAGAGAACCCGTAAACTGTTTTCAGAAGTCTTGAAGTTGAATAAGCAATAGATCAGCATCCATGTTGGGAAGCGTCCGTGAACTGTTTTCAAAAGTTGAGTCTGAACAAGTGATAGATTAACATCCGTGTTTGGGGAATCCGTAAATTGTTTTCAGTAGTGTTGAAGTTGAATAAGCAATAGATCAGCATCCATGTTGGGAAGCATCCGTAAACTGTTTTCAAAAGTTGAATCTGAACAAGCGATAGATTAACATCCGTGTTTGGAGAATCCGTAAACTGTTTTCAGAAGTCTTGGAATGGAGAGGGAACCGGTGTAGGGTTTCCTGATGATGAGTCCGTGTAAAACTGCATCTTGGAAAGAGAAGGAACCGGTGTAGGGTTGCCTGATGATGAGTCAGTGTAAAACTGCATCTTGGAAATTTTGAGAAGGAACCGGTGTAGGGTTTCCTGATGATGAGTCCGTGTAAAACTTCATCTTGGATTTTGAGAAGCTTTTGTCGACCTTTTGCTGAAAAAGGTAAATAGTTAGTTGAAACACAAAGTTATGTTGCATGAAATGTATGATGCAATGAAATGCGTTTCGTCAATGTTTATGATATATGAATGTAGTGAATGCGCATGTAAGCGGAGTAGCTGTCTTGCTGAGGAAGGTGAATCCTGGATAATGAAATCTTTGACTGCTGCTGGGGAAAGTAAATCCTTGACTGCTGCAGGGGGATTGTTGGAAACGAGAAATCCTGGAACCACTGTTGGGAAATCAGGAGCTTGGGTTGTATGCCAATCTACTGGGGATTCTTGTCTTGAGGAGATCTTCACTGGGGAATATCTGAATATCTCGTGAGGAACTGAGAATGAGAGTCTTCATTCTGCTTGGGGATTGATAGTTGGAAGTTTTAGCTCCGCTGGGGATTGCAAGAATCTTTTGATTGCTGCAGGTATTGATCTAGGATCTTGAAAAGGTTGGTCGGTGAGATAGTTGTCCTGGCTGGTTTCAGGTATTAATCTCTGACCTGAGAAAGAAAGATAGTTTTCCTGGCTTGTTACATGTATTAATCTTCAATCTCTTC
This sequence comes from Vicia faba, assembly GCA_948472305.1. NCBI lineage: Eukaryota > Viridiplantae > Streptophyta > Magnoliopsida > Fabales > Fabaceae > Vicia > Vicia faba. The sequence continues at coordinate 1,372,072,276 of OX451741.1, forward strand.
ATGTAGATAGTTTTCCTGGCTGGTTTCAGGTATTAATCTACAATCAGTCATCCACAGATAGTTTTCCTGGTTTGTTACAGGTATTAATCTGGAACTTGGGTTATACGCCACTTTGAGAATGAGAATCTTCATTCTGTTGGGGGTCAGAAATTGGGAGTATACCAATCTTCTGAGGTTTTAAGGATGAGAACCTTCATTCTGTTAACGGTCAAAAATTGGGAGTATACCAATCTTCTGAGGTTTTAAGGATGAGAGTCTTCATTCTTTGAGAGAAACAGATTTTTAGGAGCTTCAGTTGTCCGTTATCTTGTCGGTGGTTGTAACTTCCAGCAGGTGATGAAGGAAATTTTGCACGCTCTTGAACTCCAACAGGTGATGAAGGAATTTTGACGATTATTACTCCAAAAGATGAAGGAATCTTTGATGATTACTACTCTAAAAGATGAAGGAATCTTTGACGATTACTACTCCAAAAGATGAAGGAATCTTTGACGATTACTACTCCAAAAGATGAAGGAATCTTTGACGATTACTACTCCAAAAGATGAAGGAATCTTTGACTACTAATCCAAAAGATTAAGGAATCTTTGATGATTACTACTCCAAAAGATGAAGGAATCTTTGATGATTACTACTCCAAAAGATGAAGGAATCTTTGACGATTACTACTCCAAAAGATGAAGGAATCTTTGACGATTACTACTCCAAAAGATGAAGGAATCTTTGATTACTACTCCAAAAGATGAAGGAATCTTTGATTACTACTCCAAAAGATGAAGGAATCTTTGACGATTACTACTCCAAAAGATGAAGGAATCTTTGATTACTACTCCAAAAGATGAAGGAATCTTTGACGATTAATCTGCATATGTTAAGAATACTGTTGAAATGTAATTTTATTTTGAAGAATAAATCCTTGACAAATGTTGGGGAAATAAACCCATGACTGCAGGTCTGCTAGAGAGGTTTCATCACTGCCCCTAGTATCAGATGCGTGTGATATTACCAGGAAACTTGGACTGTTCGTAACCCTTAAGATTGACATTCGAATGCCCCAAGTGATGGTGACAGAGACTTGCCCCAGGTTAATCTGTAATTGAGAGATTTCTTGAAATCTTGACTGGACTGCCCCAGGTACACTGAACTTTGAAAGATCTGTTGAAATTTTGACTGGACTACCCCAGGTGTGCTGGATAGTGACATGTCATGCCCCCTTATTGATAGGAGATTTGTCAATGGAAGTGTCATCCTTTTTGAATTGATTTTATTCACTGAGAGAGCTTTCATTCATCGGATATTCATTGTGTGAACTTCTCCGCTGTCAAACAAATAGCCAAATGCAAACAGTGATATTCAAGTAATGCAATGTTTATGTTTGTCTCGAAGTTTTGAAAAATGCGTTTTTTAGAAGAAAACTTTTTATAAGACAAAATCAACACAAGATTTAGAGCAAAGCCTTACAGGAGTCAGGATACCTTTTGTAACAGTATGCTTTCGAACTAACCCATGCTTCAATTAGGACTTTTGAAGGGTTGTAACGTGGCTTGGTTCACGGTTTAAGAAACAAAGGATAAAGGCTCAAAGTATATTTGTACCCACCCGCTCTTCGTGATGTTCTTCAATCCTAAACTCAGTTAATTGTGCGTCAAACTCTATTCGAGTTTGGAACGACTCTTTTGGTGATGGTTCACACAAGTTGAATTTGTTGGAAGACAGTCAGTTTTGCAACATTTTTCATGTTGTTGAGGATTTGTAGTGACCTCGTTCTTTTGATTTGTTATCCCTAACTTTTGCCTGACTGTTCCTGTTTTCGAGATTACAGCCAGCGGGATGCCCCAGCTTTCTTAAGCCTCCTTTATAGGTTTTGGCTCGGTGGGCTTTTTCTTTTGAGAGACTGACTGCCTATGAGATAAGGAACCATCACTGTCTTTTAATTCCAGAAGAATGCTTTTCTCTTTTTTTTTGATGTTGTTCGTTGTGTTACGAACTGAGAGTTTGCGACTTCAATGCGCATCTTTTTGAATTAACTGAGAGACTACCCTGACCCAGGTTTAAATCAAAGGTTTCAATTTGTTTAGAACAGAAAACTCCTACTTCTTTGGCTCGAAGGGGTTGACTAGGGATTATCTTCCTTATAACTCCAGTGTTTAGGATTTGAAAGAAATGCATGTACATCATCAGCGAGGTCTGTTCAAAAGCATACTGTATGAGATTATGGCATTGTTTCGTCATCCTCCCTCTAAAGGCTTGTAGCTTTTTATCAAGAGTTAAATATCATAAAGAAAGCATAAGAGTAGTGAAAATGAATGGATGAATTCAAGACAAACATATGCAATGCATTAATGAAACAGAGTTTGACATTAACAGATAATTGTTTGAATAACAAAGAGATTACAACTGGAAAGTTCAAATGAAACAAAGATGCTCTCAATGATTCGTTAAGGGAGCAGCGATTATGCTAGAGTCTCCGGAGGGTCGAACTCGATCTCTTTGGCATCAATCAAGTCTTGAATCTTGTTCTTCAAAGTCCAACAGCTGTCGGTGTCATGTCCAGGACTGTTAGAATGGTAGGCACATCTCACCCTCGAGTTATACTTGGAAGAGGAAGTATCAGGATTTTGAGGAGGATCCTTTAGCGTGATTAACTTCAACTTCAGCAAATGTTGTAACGCTTGAGACAAAGGCATGTTGATGTCAGTATACTGCCTTTCTTGATATTTCACCCTACGCCTCTTGCCCCGTCTTTGTTGAGCAGGCGTGGGATCAGAGATTAGGATTGCCCCTACATGTTGATCATGACGACTCTTTTGACCAGTCACTGCATTGGACTCTTTCTTCCCATTGTGGGGAATTTTCTGAGCATCAGAGGGAGTAGTTCCTTGGATCTTCCCACTTTTGATGCCATCCTCGACCCTTTCATCGGTCAGTACTAGCTCGGTGAATCCGGCGGAGGAGCTTCCAATTAAGTGATTGAAGAAAGGCCCTGTCAAAGTTCCCATGAAGATGTCAATCATCTCTCTGTCAGTTAAAGGGGGTTGCACCCTACCAGCCAGATCTCTCCACTTTTGAGCGTATCCTTTGAAGCTCTCGTCGGAACCCATGGTCATGTTCTGCAATTGGACACGAGTAGGTGCAAGATCAACATTGTACTGATACTGTTTATAAAAAGCCATAGCTAAATCTTCCCAGGTGTGGATGCGAGAACTCTCCAATTGATAGAACCACTCGAGTTGAGCCCCTACCAGGCTTTCTTGGAAGAAATGGATCCAAAGCTTTGGATCAGTTGTGTATGGTTGAATCTTGTGGACATAAGACTTTAGATGCATCTTAGGGCAAGATACTCCATCATACAGGGCCAAGGTAGGGACTTTGAACTTTGGAGGGATGACCAATCTAGAAACTAAACCCATGTCTCCTAAATCCAAGCCAGGTATTTGTTGAACTTCCATAGCATTGAGGCGATCCTTCAACTGTTTGTACTTGTCATCAGCGGGAGGATATTGTTCTTCGGAGTAGTCAGCTTCATCAATCTCCAAATTGTGGTCTTCTTCAAGACTGGCCCCTATGCTGGGTGGAGTTGAAAGATCTAGGGTTTTAGGTCTTCTCTTCAAGATGCCCGTTTCCCTCTTGGACTTCTTCTTCTTGTATTTGAGAAGGAGAGCTTTCAGATCCTCTTGCCCTTTACCCATAGTCAGAAGCATTTGTTGGAATTGAGTGTTTTGAGCTTGGAGATCTTTCACCGTTTGTTCCATATCCATCTTACTGAAATAAACAGTAGGAAGATAAGGAGACCTGTATGGGAGAAACCTGTTATGCAATGATATGTATGATATATGTATGCAATGTTTTCAAGGATCTCTCGGGGTAAACACAAGAAAATGTTTAAGGTTGAACTTCGATCAACATCTTTGATTGGAGAACCTTGTAATGGTGGATGTCTTTCCACGAGAATCAAGCTCACCATGTCAAGTGGGTCATAGCCCCTGATTCAAGTTGTTGCACTTGATCTTTGATGGCATTTGTTTAGAGGAGAACCCTCTTGCCCTTTGGTAGACGTCTGGTTCAACGTGACCCTGCATCAAAAGACCCTCGAGATCCTTGAAATGGTTATTGTAAATGCTATGGTATGATGTTATGTACATGTATGCAAAAGCAAGTAAGTGTATATACATGTAATCATATTCACACAGAGCAAACAAGTCCTTAGGTTTAGGCTTGCATGGGGTTCGTAGGTAAGTACCCTCTTGAAGTTAGTTGGCTCATCCTGTCCTAAAATAGAAACCGGGTTCTAAGGAGCTCAATATCACTGGATTGTTTTCTATGTTCATTGTTTTGGTTTAGCGACTTAACTGGCGACCAAAATATTCCAAGAAAACAATCCTCAATAAGTGTAGTATCGAGTATCTACCAACTTCGGACTGCACCAAAGTCGGTCATCTCACTACCCCTAAAAAGGCCAAGATGGTCAAGTAAGGTTCTAAGAGTTCGTTAGTGCTTCATGACATCACTCAGCGGCCCCGTATTCTCCTTGACTACTCAAGGGCTACCGATACTCACAAATATGTCACACTAACATAGCTACTGCTTCAACCATGTCGGTATACCCCGCACAGTTCCCTCACAGTTTATTGCTATTTACCTAAAAAGGTGCCCTAAAAATCCGGGTGTAGGATTTAACAAACCCAAACAAGGAACCCAAAAAGTAAAGCAATCAAAGCAATCAAACCAAGCATGTATAGGTGATCTAAAACCCTAAGGTAACCCCACTTTTAGGAATGTCCCCAGCAGAGTCGCCAGTTTTGTGATACGGTGGGAGAACTGACTTGAGGTTTTGCGTTTGTATTCGCACTTGTTCGGTTTAGCAAGAGTCGCCACCGACTTTTTATTTTATCCTAAGGAAAGGTTAAAAAGCACATGAAAAACCTTTGAGATGTTTTCGTGGGTTCGGGGGGTATATTATGAAAAGGGAAGGTGCTAGCACCCTTTTCATCCATGGTTATCCATGGGCTCTTAGTTACTTGTTTTAGATCACTTGCCTTGATTTTCAATTGTGTGAAATGGTGCTTTGTGTGTGTGGTTTTGAAAATGTTTTGAAAAAGATGCCTTGTCTAGGCAACCATTGTAACAATTCTTTACTCGAATGTTTTACAAAGGTGTTTGTCTTTTTGAAAAGATGTTTCAATGTTTTTGAAAGTTGTTTTTGAAAGTTGTGTTGTGGAGTGTGTTTTGAAAGTAGGCAAGTGTGTTTTGCAAGTTTGATCAAGTAACTAAGAGTTGTCTACCCTATTTTACTCAAAGGTCTTTCTTATGTTTTAACCCTTTTAACAGTGTTATTTCACCATTGTATTTGGTGAACAACCTTGTGTTAGGATGTTAACGGGATGGGCGCGGGTCATCGTATAGACCACGAATGCAATAGTGTCAAGTGTCTTTGGCAATTTCCTTGAAGGGACTTGATCATTTTGTTTAGGCAACTTCGAAAGCGTCATTGAGGGACTATGATCATTTGATTTGTTTTTGTTTTGCCAAAGTACTTGACATGCAAACATGGCCCATTTTGGAAGGCAACAAGCGGGATTACCCTAGAGGTGCAAGTGTGAATGGTGTGTTGATTTTCATGCATTTGTCTTGTATTTGGTTATCTAGCGGTTGATTTTGAATCTTCGCATACAAACCCTAATTACTATACAGTATATGAAAAGAGATAAATTGCGAGAATTTAAAGTCTAAGCTATTACAGATAAGTATCCGGGGATGGGGGTACAAATATTTACAAATGGGGATGAGTCTTATCAGGATAGTAGTGTCCAAATATTATTTACAACCAAATCGAATCATCGCATTCTCAATGTAAAATATAACAATGTATAAGAATAAAAGATAAACAAAAATATTGTGTCATGCATATAATTATTTACAAATGATGCAAGTTAAGTATATTTATTTATTTTTATGTTTTTTTATTAATGCTTTATATAAAAGGTTTAATTAAAAAAGAAATATTTAACCTTAAAAATTCTATTTTTTTTATGTATTTTTGTTAATGCTTTATATAAAAGGTTTAATTGAAACAAAAAAAGTTTTAAAGAGAAAATTGTTTAAACTTAATAAAATCTAATATTTGTACATTTCAAGTGTGATAAAAAAGAAAATTATTAGGAACATTTTGTGTGAAGAGTTTAATGTATTCTTTTTTTTGTATTTAATAAGTTAGGAAAATATAACAAAAAAAAGGTTTTCAAAACATAAAAATATATAAAAAAGTAAATGGGCTTTAAGAGAATGTCTGGCCCAAAAGAAATGCAGATGAGATAAGGAAAAAAGGAGGGTGTACGCCAGTTTCGTTTGGGCTTGGAATAGTTTAGTGTAAGGGACGGGCCCAACGGGTTACAACGTTTTTAGGGTTCGTTTGTTTTGTTCAGAACTTAGGGTTACAACGTCTTGAACGATGCCGCTTCTCTATCTTTTTCTTTGTTCTCTTCCTCGCTCAAACCATGGCTTCTGACTTCCCCTTCCATGCCTGACTACTGGACGCCACCTCCATTTCCCCTCTCTCCATGATTGTACCAAGTGGTGACAAGAAAAGGTATGGTTTCTGTCTTCAAATACGTTTTAGGTTTTGAATATCCGCGCATGTTTTTAGCTTTTTCATATCCTGATCTTTTGTATTATTATTTGTGTTCGTATGAGGTGTTAAAAAAGAAAAGGGAGGAGTTACTACCTTTGTTGGCTTTTGGAGAAGAGGCGGAGAAGTGGACAGGAGGCGTCTCCGGTGGCCAAGGCGAGGGAGTATGTGATGCTGGCTTTGTTCTGGTAACCTCGTATCTTTCTTTTGACTGGTTTTGTGATGAAAGTTGTAGTCTGAAAACCCTAGAGCTGAGTTCCTCTCTTCTTTTCTTCTTCTGATTGTTTGCCTCTGAGTTTGATGATGTTGTTGTTATTCTGATGACTGTATGCTTCTGAGTTGCCTATGATGAACATGTTATGAGGCGTTTTGTTGGCTATTTTTTCATGATGATAATGATTCTGAGTTGCCTATTGTTATGCTTCTGAGTTGCTGATATGTTGGCCCTATGACGAATTTGATTCTGAGGGTTTTTAGGTTTGCTTGATCTTGAAGGCAGGTTGAATGTTTGTATGGTTTTTTGGCCCTCTGATGAACATGGTTCTGAGGGCTTTTGTTTTTGTTGTTTGGATGTTTGGTTTGGATTGTCTTGTGGGCTTGTTTCCTCGAGGTAAGTTTGTTTGCTTGAAACTAGCAGTTTGACAGGTTATGAGTTGTGTAGTTTTTGAGAGTCTTCAAGGCTGGTTTGTTCAGGTTTACTGTGTTTTGAGGCTTGTATGTTGCAGGATGTGTTAGGCTTTTTTCTGGTGTAGGCTTTTGTTGAGCTTATGCAGGCTTGGGTTTTTTGTTATGTGTTTGTTTTGAACACAGGTTGCAAGGCAATTTGAAGTTTGCTTAGAGGTCTTAAGCAGGCTGTATGTTTTAACAAGTTTGTGCGTTTTGCTTTTGGCTTCTGTAACTGGTATTATGCAGGCAGGTTTTTTTGATACAGGCCTCAAGGCTTGTTTTTGAAGCAAGCTTTGGTTTGAATGCTATGCTTGAGCAGGTTTGGGTTCTGAGTTTATGCAGGCTGCAAGGCTTGAGGTTTACAGTTTTTTGTGATATCTTTTTCAATGTGTATTCTGCCCCTTTTTCTTAACAGTGTTGATCTGTTATATTTATTTGTCTTAAGCCTACCCACTGTAAGCCTCTACTTCTCTCTCTTTTTTCTCTTTCCACAGATAAAAGCATTTTTTATTGCTTAAACTGTACTTTTTCTGAAAAGGTGTTTGGCTGGGAAATGATGATAATTTGAAATATATGCTTGCAATGTTAGCTTTGCTCTGCCTCTTGTACTTTCTTCTTTTCCAGATTTTCTGCATTGCTAGTTTGTTAGCCTCTTTGACAGTCTTTGACAGCTTCTTGAAGTTGTGTCTTAGTTGGCCATTTTGACTTAGTTTGGTTTGCCTTGTTTTCCTCTCTTTGACAGTTTGCACATGTGCAATTTGTTTGTAACTTGGCTGTTCAGTTTGCCTTGTTTGAATTTATGCATATTTGTGCATTTTGTTTAACATGCTGCCTTGTATTTAATTCATATGTTTGCAAACATATTTTCTTTCCCTCTTTGTGAACCAAGAAGAGAGTCTTCTTGTGATTTGCAGAGAGGACGAACAAATTGATTCCAGCCAACACTTTTAATGATGAGTTTTTATGATTAACTGTCTGAGAATGTTTTTCCAAATTCATCTGTACTGACTTCTTTTTTTTTTGTCTTTGCAGATAAATATTAGTTGGACAATGGGGAGCAGCAGTAAAAGATGAAGACTTAGGATAGATTTAATTTATTTTTAATCATTGTAATAAATATCATTGTAACACTGTAAATAAATTTACTATATCAAATAAACATTTGTAACAACAATTGAAAATGAATAAAAAATCCTTTGTCAGTTAACTCTTTAATTCTTCTGCATTTATTTATTTAATTACTTAAATTTATTGAATTATAATAATGTGAATTTATCCAATAATTTTAACTTAGAAATTATAAATAATCAATAAACCTTCGGCGTTCCGAATAACCAAAAACATCGCACAGTTAAACAAACAAACGTCCATATGTCCTTTATCTCACTTATCAAACTTAAACTTCAAACTTTCAATCAGAAGCCTCAACCCATGTCCCAGAGTCAATTGAAAAGAACTGCAGAATCAATTCCTTCTGAGAATGGACGCGCAAACCCTAATTCTTGATTTATTGTCAAAAAAAGCGTCTGCTTAATCAAACCCTGAGCCAAACTCAACCAAACCCTAGCAATCTGCTTGAACTGATTCAAAAGTTAATGGAAACCCTAATTTTGTTTGACTGTTAAGAAAAGTCTGTTTGACCGATTCTTAAACCAATCTGAAAAATCAGGAAAAGCTCGAAGCTGTGATTTCTTGTAAAAAAGAGGAGGGCAAATTTTGGGGTACAACACAGTGATTTTTAGATTATACTGTCATCTGGTCGGGTCCATGCTTAAGTGACTTAAACTGTTATCTGATCGGGTCCAGGCTTCATTGATTTGAAGAAATTAAGCTGTTATTTGGTTGGGTCCAGGCTTCAACTTGAATTAGAGATTAACTGTTATCTGGTCGAGTCCATGTTTCAGTGATTTATAGATTATACTGTCATCTGGTCGGGTCCAGACTTCTTAGTGATTGACATACTAAACTGCTAACTGGTCGGATTCCAGGCTTTGCAACAACTTATATTGTTATCTGGTCGGATTCCAGGCTTCACAGTGTCTTGAATTGTAGATTTACTGTTATCCGGTCGAATTCTGGGCTTCAACAATGATGTTAACTGCTATTTGGTCGGGTCCAGGCTTCACAGTGTTATAAACTGCTATCTGGTTGGATTCTAGGATTCATAGTAAATTGTATTTGATGTTAACTGCTATTTGGTCGGACTCCAGGCTTCACAGTAATTGATGAGTTGTTACTTCAGATAGTCGCCATGTCTTGTTTCAGGAATTAATCTGGAACTTATTGAAAGTTGATGATGACATTTATCTATTTGCAAACTTTCCTGAAAAGGTAAAGAAATAGCTATATGCAACGTCATGATGCATGACACACATTGTGTAATGATGTTCTCAAAATAAATGAGATTGTGTTGTATGTGTTTGGTATGCATATGGTATGATGTTTGGAAAATGATGTATGAATGCAATATATGAATTGATCAATCGTTCTTTGTAGCATCGTTGAATTGAGGGAAAATAAATCCCTGGCTGCTGCTGGGGATGAAGAATGTGATTCTTCATTATTTGTTGAAGTTGAATTGTTGGGAAATGGATTTCCGTGGCTAGAGAAATAAACTCTACTGGGGAAAGAAAACTCCGTAAACTACTTGGGGATTTTTATGAAGCCCTGTTGGGGAACCCAATAAGTTTATGAACCATGTTGTGGAATTCTTCAAGATGTTAGGGAGATGATTGGAGATTCTTGCTCTGTAGGGGATATCGAAACCTCTGACATCAATAGGTTGTATGTTGAAGATATGGCAATCACTTTGCAGGAGGACTTCTTTGTCTTTGTATCTATTGTGGGATGTATTTGCGGGGATTTTGCATATGGATTTTTTGATATTGGCTAGTTTCTTAAAGCCATTAGTAACTGTCTTTCTGTTTTTTATACGCGTATTTGTAAACGGTGATTATATTCAAATGCATATGTTAAAAATAATCACTGGATGTTTTTTCAAAACAAAACAGAAAAATAAAAACAAATAGTTTATGCACTTTCAAAGAGATAGCTTTCGCATTAATTTGAAGAAGTCTGCCTATAACAGGCGTTTTTGTACATGGCGACAGACATCCTAATAAGAGAATATCGTTGTAAGAATGAAAGTTATACAAAGTAGTATACAAAGAAAAACAACTATGTGAAATGATCCCATTGGGTTCCCATTATGCTATTTTCTTTATATCTTTGAGCGTCTCATCACTTTGCCGCTTGACTGAAGCTGACTGGATTACCTAGTACCATTTCAATTTGACACTTGATACTGAAGTCTGTCTGTGAGGTGATCCAACGGGACGTATTTGTACGCCTTTAATCCCTAACTTTTGCCTGAACCGTCCTTTTGGGTTTTCAGTCTACCAGGATACCCTTTTTTGCTCAAGCCGCCTTTTCAGGTTTTCGACTTATCGGGTGTACATATTTTTCCATATATATATATATATATATATATATATATATATATATATATATATATATATATATATATATATATATATATATATATATATATCCCTAAATTTTGCCCAAAACCTTTTGTTTTTCCGGGATGCCCTTATTTTTGTCTAGGCTAGTCAACCTAGCGGGTCTCTATTTATGCGTAGTATCTTTTAGCTATGTCCGCATTTACAGGATGCGGAAGGTCGTCACCATCCATAGTTGTTAAGATCATGGCTCCACCAGAAAATATGTTCTTGATCACAAATGGTCCTTTGTATATGGGAGTCCATTTTCCCCTGGGATCACCTAGTGGCAGGATAATGCGCTTGATTACTAGGTCGCCAACTTGATATTCGTGACGTCTGACCTTCTTGTTAAAAGCTTTGATCCTATGTTTCTGGTACATCTGACCATGACAAACAGCCGTGAGCCTTTTCTCGTTAATCAGGTTCAATTGGTCAAGTCAAGTCTGAACCCATTTGTCTTTATTCAAACCCGCATCCTTCATGATTCTCAAGGAATGGATCTGGACTTCGATGGGTAGGATAACTTCCATATCTTATACTAGAGGGAAAGGAGTTTCCCCTGTTGACGTGCGTACTGAGGTATGGTAACCATGAAAAGTGAATGGTAACATCTCGTACCAGTCTTTGTATGTCACCATCATCTCCTGTATGATCTTCTTGATATTTTAATTGGCGGTCTCTACAGCGCCATTCATCTTCGGCCGGTAAGGAGAAGAGTTATGATGCTGAATCTTGAATTGTGTGCAGAGTTCGGTGATCATAGTATTATTGATATTGGTACCATTATCTGTGATAATTCTTTCTGGAATACCATACCGACAGATAAGGTTATGTCTGATGAGCCGGGCCACGATGTTCTTGGTAACATAAGCAAATGAAGTTGCCTCGACCCACTTTATGAAATAATCAATGGCAACCAGGATGAAGCGGTGCCCATTAGAAGTGGTAGGTCTAATCTCTCCAATCATATCAATGCCCCACATTGCGAAAGGCAAGGGAGCAATCAAGATGTTCAAGGGAACCGGAGGCACATGTACTTTATCGACATAGATCTGGAACTTGTAACACGTTTGGGAACACTGATAACAGTCTGCTTCCATAGTGGACCAGTAGTACCATGCCCTCAGAATCTTCTTAGCCATTGTGTGCCCACTAGAATGGGTGCCAAAGGTACCTTCGTGCATATCTGCCATAATCTTTTCTTCTTAATTCTTGTCTATACACCGAAGCAAAGTAGAATCGTGGTTGCGCTTGTAGAGGATTCTATTATTAAGGAAAAACTTGGCAGAGAACCTTCTTAGGAACTTCTTATCATTAACAGAAGCTCCCTCAGGGTACTCTTTGGTTTTGATGTATCTTTTCACTTTGTGGAACCAAGGATTGCCCACTACTTCTTCAGTATCAACCTCATAATAGTATGTTGGTTTGTCCAATCTCTCAATAATGATATGAGGAGCTTCATTATCCCATCGGACTTTAAACATGGATGACATAGTAGCTAGCGCGTCTGCTAATTGATTTTCTTCTCGTGGAAAATGCTCAAAGGTAACTTCTTCAAAGTGTGGATTCAATGTCAACACATGCTCTCGGTAAGGGATGAGATTAGGATGCTTCGTATCCCATTTTCCTCTGATTTGACTGATTATCAGGGCCGAGTCTCCAAACACACTCAAGAATTTGATTCTCAAGTCGATAACAGCCTTGAGGTCCATAATGCATGCTGCATATTCAGCCATATTGTTGGTACAGTTGAAACATAGCCTAGCAGTGAAAGGAGTATGATAGCCTTCGGGAGATATGATCACAACACTGATTCCATTTCCAAGTGAATTGGAAGCTCCTTCAAAAAACATAGTCCATCGGGAACCTTTTTCGGGTCCTTCATCTAGTCCAGGTTCTTCATAATCAGTCACTAACATGATGTTCCCGTCCGGGAACTCGAAATTCATGGATTGATAGTCATCTATAGCCTGGTGATCTAAATTATAAGCTAGTACACTTCCTTTTATTTCTTTTTGGGTAGTGTATTGAATGTCATATTCGGTCAAGACCATTTTCCATCTTGATATTCTTCGATAGAGAGCGGGCTTCTCGAATATGTATTTGATGGGATCCATTTTAGATATCAATAAAGTGGTGTAGGTCAACATATATTGTCTTAGTCGGCGAGCAGCCCATGCCAAAGTGCAACAAGTCTTCTCGAGCACTGAGTATCTTGTTTCATAGTCGGTAAACTTTTTTCTAAGGTAGTATATTGCATGCTCTTTTCGACCAGACTCGTCATGTTGCCCCAGCACACACCCCATTGAATTTTCTAATACTGTTATGTACATGATTAGAGGTCTTCCTTGAACTTGTGGAATCAAAATGGGAGGTTCTTGAAGATACTCCTTGATTCTGTCAAAGGAAGTCTGACAGTCATCATTCCACTTCACTACTTGATCTTTCTTTAGTAATTTTAAGATTGAGTCACAAGTAGCAGTTATGTGGGAAATGAATCTAGAAATGTAGTTTAGAAGTCCCAAGAATCCCTTAACCTCCTTTTTGGTGCGGGGAATTGGCATATCTTGAATAGCTTTAACCTTTGCAGGATCTACTTCGATACCTTTGCTGCTGACAACGAAACCTAAGAGCTTACCAGATCTTACTCCAAAGGTGCACTTGTTCGGATTCAGTCTTAACAAACTTCCTAAGTCTTTCAAATAGTTTCTACAAGTGATCCAAGTGCTCTTCTTCAGTTTGAGACCTGGATATCGTATCATCGACGTAAACCTCTATCTCGTGATGGATCATATTGTGAAACCAGGCTACCATAACACGTTGATAGCTTGCCCCAACGTTCTTCACCCCAACTGGCATAACTTTGTAGTAGAAGGTTCCCCACTGTGTGATAAAATTCATTTTCTCCATATCTTCAGGCACCATTTTAATCTGATTATACCCGGAGAAACCATCCATGAAGGAGAATATCTTATATTGTGCAGTATTGTCAACCATAACATCAATATGGGGAAGCGGAAAGTCATCCTTGGGGCTCACCCTATTCAAATCTCTATAATCCACACACATACACACCTTGCCGTCCTTTTTAGGTACTGGTACCACATTTGCAACCCATTGTGGATAAGAAGTAACAGATAAGAATGCGACGTTAAACTATTTCATAACTTCAGCCTTGATCTTTTCTGACATCTCAGGCCGCATACAACGAACCTTTTGCTTTACTGGAGGACAATCTTCTTTTGTTGGTAGACGATGAACCATAATATCAGTGTCCAGCCCCGGCATGTCTTCGTATAACCAGGAAAAGATCTCAATATAGTCATGTAACATCTGGATTAACCGCTCTTTGACATCGTGCTCCAAGTTGGCACCTATCTTGACTTCCTCTTTATCCTCTTCAGTACCCAAGTTTACCTTCTCAACTGGTTCTTCATGAGGCTGTATTGCTCTTTCCTCCTGTTGTAATAGTCTAGCAAGTTCTCCTTGTACTTCACAATCTTCCTCACCTTCGTCCTCAGCTTGGTAGATTGAATTTTCAAAGTCATAAGTGGCAACAATAGAGTCGTTATCAATGGGATCTAAAGTGGATGTTGATTTGCAGTTTGATATGTGTGTGTGAGAGAGAGCATAGCTATTTTGATAAAGTAAAAGCAGAAAAGAAAGACAAAGAGCACAAAATTTGTATGCAAAAGATCCAATGATTTATTTATGACATATGAAAGTGAAATGATAACCCTCACAAATAAAACATTGTGCCTCGTGTAAGACACAAGGATTTAGAGTTTAAATTGTTCAAATATTACATATCCCAAAAAACAAAAAGAAAGTTACTCCTGGATGAAAGTAATGGGAACAAAGTCTCTAGCCATCCAATTGTTGAGTCCACCGTTGGTAGCAGGGAAGATCCAATTGTCCAGGTCATAGTCACTGTCAGCGTCTTCTACAACATTGACTCCATGGTTGCTGATGCATAGTGGTGGTCCTCCGGCGCGAGCACGACGAATGGCTTTTTGAGCTCCTGAAGTAAAGCCCAAACTAAACTTGCCAGACTTATAGAGGATGTCAGGTAGTTGGCCCCAAATAGTGCATCCACCTTCTTTGATTACAGCCCTAGCATCTTTTACATAAGACATCTTCAATGGAGGTCTGGTAATCTCTAGAATAGCAGTAGCAGCTTTGGTAACAACAATTTTTTGAGGAACCTCTTCAAAATTCTGGCAGGGGTCTCGATTAACTCGTCGTCCATCTCGACATATCGGAAAGAGTTCAGATGGCTCACCATACACTCTTCTTCGCCATGGACTGTAATAATCTTTCCATTAATTGGATACTTTAACATCTGATGTAAGGTGGAAGTGACGGCACCAGCCCCATGAATCAAATGGTGTCCCAACAAACAAGAGTAAGACGGGCGAATGTCCATCACATAGAAAGTGGAGCCAAAACTTTGGGAACCGACTTTAATAGGAATGTTCAGCTCCCCGTGTACCATTCTCTTGGAACCATCAAAAGCTCTCACCACAATATTACTAGGCTTTAAAGTTAGACATTCACAGTCCAATCTGTCTAGAGCACCCTTGGGTAGAACATTTAGCAACGAACCCGTATCAACTAGAACATGATCCAGGGTAGTTCCCATGCACTCAATAGAGACATGCAGGGCATCATTATGCTTTCTTCCTTTAAATGTCACTTCAGCGTCGGAGAAACCAAGTCCATTTTCAACAGCCATACTAGCAACACAGTTCTTGAATTGGTAGGTAGAAGTCTCTTGCGACACATGAGCCGACTTTAGGAACTTCACCAAAGCCTTAGCATGGGCTTCGGAGCATAACAACAAGGCCAGCATTGAAATTTTTTAGGGTGTTTACCCCAATTGTTCCACAATATTATAGTCACTCTTTCGTATAATTTTCAAAATTTCCTCTATTTCTTGTTTGGAGGCTTCAGGAATGGCTTCTTTGGGTGCCTCCGTCTGGGCAGGCTCAACCAATACTTCTTTTCCCCGAGTCTCAGCTGACTCACTAGCAAGAATAACGACAGGAGCAACAGGCGTTTTAGCAGGAATAACCAAAGGAGTGTCAACAGTCTTTGGAGAGATTTCAGGAGATAAAACCCTTCTGCTTCTGGTAATTTTACTGGTCCCAACAATGTTGTCGATGTTAGGATCAGTATCTTCAGTAACTTCATTCTTAATGGCCAGGAGGTCCTGTTTGACGCCGTGATAATAAACGTCAACTCTATAATTCCAAGGAACGACTTTGTCGAAGGAATATAGTATGGGCCCTGGAAAAGTGATATTTAAAGGAGAAACCTTGGGAGTGGATGTAATCCTGACAGGTCTTTTAGAGGAGACCCTGGGAGGATTGTCGGAAATGGTAATAATTTACATATCTTCACATCTTGCGTCTTCACATAGACCTTTTATAGAGGGAGTTCTCTCAAACAAAATTTCCTTGTTGTTCATCAGACATTGTACACCTATCTTCAACAACAAACAACCATTGGGTAGAGACGCACACAGGTGGCAACTTTCTCCACAACCCAGAAATAAATCGGCTTGTAAGAGATTCTTCTTAACAGTTGGCAGAAGGGTAGTCAAATCATCCACAGAAGAAACAAATAGAACATCATCAATAGTATTAATACCCTGACCATGCTTAGGAATTGGTGTAGTTATCACATTGAGGGTTTCAAGAGGGTCAAATTCAATCTCCTTTGCCTCATTAAGATCCTGAACTTTATTCTCCAGAGCCCAACACTCATTTGTATCATGCCCTGGACTGTTGGAGTGGTAGGCACGTCGAGCATTTGGATTATAACAGGGAGATATAGTGTTTGGATTTTGAGGATGCTCTCTCAGAGTGACCAAGCTAGCCTTCATTAGATGTTGCAATACTTGAGATAAGGGCATGTTGAGTCTGGCCAATTATCTTCTAGGCGCATCCTGCCTGCGCTGATTATTTTTTCGTTGAGTCGATACAAGGTTGTAGATTATTACAGCTCCTACCGTTGTACGGAATTCAACTTTACCCTGATTTCTCTGGCCATAAGCAGCACTAACTTCCTTCTTCCCACTGAAAGGCTTTTTCACTGCACTTGAATATGCATCCCTTTGAATCTTACCGCTCTTGATACCGACTTCTACTCTTTCACCCGTCAGTATCAGCTCGGTGAACCCAGCTGAAGAGCTTCCGATCAGATGGTTGAAAAATAGGCCTAACAAAGTACCCAAGAACATAACTACCAGCTCTCTATCAGACAGAGGTGGCTTGGCATAATCTTTGAAGCCCTCGATGGAACCTATAGAAATGCTTTGAAGTTGTGTACGGGTTGGGGCAAGGTCAGCATTGTATTGGTACTGTTTGTAGAAAGCAACCGCCAGATCTTCCCAGTTGCGGATGTTGGTTCCCTCCAGCTGATAAAACCATTCCAATTGAGTCCCTGATAAACCTTCCTGGAAGAAATGCACCCACAAATTCCTATCAGCGGTGTGAGGTTGGATCTTCCTGAAATAAGACCTTAGATGTAGCTTAGGACATGAAACCCCATCATATTTAGCAAATGCGAGAACCTTGAACTTATATGGAATGACCACCCAAGAAACTAACCCTAATTCTTCAAAATCCAGACCAGGTACTCTCTGAACTTCCATGGCGTTGAGACGATCCTACAGCTGTTTATATTTGTCATCAGCAAGAGGTCATTGTTCTTTAACATAGTCAGCCTCTTCTTCATCAGACCCTGTACTATGGTCCTCTTCTCTTGTCTTCTCTTCCTGATTGTCTCCCACATTTGACGGAGTTGCGAATTATAGAGCTCGCTTTACTGGTCCTCTGAATCTCCTTCCCATATTCAGGACACCCACTAGTTTCTTTGTCTTTTTCTTCTTGTCTTTGAGAATGAGAGCCTTCAGGTCCTCTTGTCCCTTAGCCAGAGCCAGGAACATCTACTAGAATTGAGCATTCTATGCTTGAAGATCCTTAATATTCTGTTCGAGAGCCATTTCTTTTTGCTGAAATAAACAGCGAAAAGATAAGAAACTGGTCATGAAACCTGTTTATGTGATGATATGCATGATATGCTTATGCAATGTTTTCAAGGAATTTTAAGATTTAAATTTTCTTAGACAAAGAGGGAATAAACATTAATTGAATTAATAAGTTTAAACGGTTACAACAATGCCTCTTGGGCTTACAATGGAAGAAAAAAAATAATACAAAATAAACTTCCTAAAACAAAAAAAAATCAGGCTTCCCATGAGCGCATCCTCTTTGGTGCAATGTAGGCGTTCAAACTTCGCTCTTCATGAAGTTTCCTCGTAAGCTCCAAAACCTTCTTCTCGCTTGCATAGAACTGAGTTTCGAAGGTGTCTCGCTCCTATTTTAGTTGAATCCAAGCTCTTGGCTACTTCTCGAGAGTAGTCGGCATGTCAGGATGGAGAATAGTATAAGAAACATCTCCCTTGAAAATAGGTTCCATGATGATAGGTAGGATGGCTTCATAAGGCATCATAAGGCTTTGAGCACGAGCTCGCACCCACTTGAGATAAGGATCCAAAAGAATGGAGTTCTTATTCCCCAACGTCTTGCTATCAACCTTGTTAACCATGCCCCAAGCTCGTATGAATCTCTGACGATAACCTTGGACATCGTTCTCGTAGTCGAATGCAATTCCTTGGACAAGTGCATCATGAGGGCCATCCCTCATAGCATATCCAAACTGTCGCAAAGCCAAACAAGGGTTATAGGTGATTCCTCCCCTAATGTCTAGGAGAGGGACATTAGGGAATTCCCCACAGTGATCAATGATGGTAACATCCTCCAAAGATCGAGGACACCATTGAATATTCGAATGTGTGAGGGACATCAACCTATTAGACCATCTTGTGCCTTGCTCATTCTTCAAAATAGATCGAGGTAGGTGCGAATTAAATCACCTAGCAACAGAGGAGTGCAACACATAAGGGTCCCTCTTCTCTTCATGGTGCGAGTGTGAAGAGAGTGCAAAATGTCTCCAAGTAAGGTAGGTGTCGGATTGTGAGATAGAAAATTTTTGATTGCGTTCACATCTATGAGTTGGTCAGGATTGGGAAATAGAACCATCCCATAGATGAGAAGGGCTAACACTTCTTAAAAGGCTTGTAAATCCAGAGTATCCCAAAAATCATAAGCCTTATGTGATCGGTGGATCTGGAACTGACTGTTTTAACGCTGGTTCGCGAAATGTCGCGGAAGCAAGAGTCGCCACCGTCTTTTATTTTCTCCAAATGGAAAGGACAAAAGCACAGAAAAATTCCTTAAAAGAGATTGCTCTCGGTTCGGGAGGTAGATTATAGAAAGGGAAGGTGTTAGCACCCTTTCTATCCATGGTTATCCATGGGCTCTTAGATACTTGCTCATTGTGTTTTCAAAATTGTTTGTTTGCTTTTCAATGTGGGTTTCAAAAATATTCTTTGAAAAGTTTCAGTTCAACTCGTACGTCAAAGTGTTTGAAAAGTTTGCTTTGAAAGCTTTTGAAAATGTGTTGGTGAGAAAAGATTTTGATTTGTTTGAAATTAGAGCAAGTATCCTTGAGAACCTACCTACCCTAAGGAATTCGTCTGTGTAAATGTCCTTTAAAGTAGTGCCATCCCACCATTGAGAGGTAGGTAGCACCACTGTTGGAGGTGTTCGGGTCAATTCGAGTTTATAGGGACATGGTGATCACCAGAGCAATGGGAAGACACCTTAGAAGCTACCCTCATGCCAGGTTCCCGGATCATGAGGACTTACTAAGACGTCCTCTACTCGACGACCACCTTTCGAAAGGCAACAGTGAGGCGTACCCTAGGGGTGGTGTGTGCGGTTCGTGTGTCATGTTTCAATTATTTTGTCTTGTCATGTTTGTTGTGATCTACGCTTGATTTTATTTTTAAGTCCATACATTCTTTCATGCATATTTATTAACAGTTATATAGTTTGCGAAAAAAATAAATCTAAACTATTACAAATGGCGCGGGTCCACATCGCCAAAATAAACCGAACCCGATTTGACTGAAAGTAAAAGAGCAATAAAATAAAAGTGCGAGAAATAAAGTAAAAATTATTACAAGGCTTTGGGAGATTTACATAATTATTTAAACGATTATAAAATAAATGCGCGAAATAAAGGAATTAAACAAAACTAGGGCGTTGGACCCTTTTGCAAACAATTAAAATTAACAAGGAATTTAAAATTAAAATTAAATGAAAATGGTATTTTGTGTTTTTTAGATTTAATGAGAAAAAGGAGTTAATTGAAATTAAATTAAAAGGCAAACTCTAATTCTAATATTTTTATTTATTATGAAAGAATTAAAATATAATCTACATTAAACCCTAATTTATTTATGTGCAATTTAATTATAAAAAATAAATAAATAAATAATTATTACTGTGAAGAAAAAAAAAAGGAAAAAATTAAAAAGGAAGAAAAAGTGTTTATTAACCTAATTCTATATTTTTTACATTTTTGTTAAAAAAGAATTAAACTTATAACCTAATTTACTAAATTATTTACATGTTTATTTGAAAATAATCATAATAAAATAAATATTATATTTTTTTGTATTTTCTGATTTTTTGTGTGTTTTTGTATTTTGTTAAAAATAATTAATTAAATAAACATAATTAAATAAAAGAAAAGTTAAAGAAAGAATAAAAATAAAAATAATAAGGCAAACCAGGGGGGGGGGGTAGTCCCCAAATCAGGAGGTATAGGCCTGGGAATTCTGGCCCAATAAGCATGGCCCTCGTTGACTTTGCCAGTTGTGTGCTAACGCGTTGACTTGCCTTATAGTGGACCTTCAATATCAGCCCTTGATCTATATCCATTAGGCATGTGCACGCTTGGATGAGGGGACATATGGTGATCCACGAAGGTGTGCCTGCATATGATTAATAAAGGAAAAATAATATTGGAAAGGAAGAAGACCTGGGATCGAACCCAGGTCATTCTTATTGCAAACCATCACGTGCACCACTGAACCACTTGAATCATGTTTAATACATTATAATAAACAAACAATAAAAGGAAAAAGCAAATGCATTAGTGGAGGGCGCGCAAAAGTTTGAATCAGCGAACCACGTCTTGCCACCTAGTCTTCTTCTTCATTCTCTTTTTTATTTTCTGAAACATAAAAGCAATAAGCAACGGTTTTAACCCGTTGCTATAGAAGGCATGTCAGAAAATAGCGAATAGGATCCTGTTGGACATAAATTCATCGCGAGCAATGTTTCTTCTTTATTGGAGCACGCTGATTGCAATGGTATTGATCTTGAGTCCCAATTTTTCCTTGGGTGAGAAACCCCAATTCAAGAACTCTGAAAACCTAAATTTTAGTAATGGCAAAATCGCGTATGGTCAACAAAAATGCAATCAAACACCATGGTTAGCTTAGAAACATCATTGTGATCATGAATACATAAATGAAAATGAAAAACAATGCTTGAATTATGCTATGCGATTTCAAGAACTTTGCTTCACAGTTTGACTCATGGATACCAATTCAAGGCGTTTTGGTTGATGTTAATGATTGAGAAACGTTCAGTGTTGCTTCAGGATGCTAATGGAATGAAAGTTGAAGCTTGAATCGACCTCTAAACTAGTTTTCAATTTTTGAGTTTTAAGGAGAATTTTCAAGTTTGTCTGAGGTTTCTGAGCGCAGCTTTTGGTATCTTGTGGTTAGGGTTTGACTTAGGGCTTATGCTGGAAGGGAATTGGCTTGCTAACTGACCTAGATTCATGCTCATGAGGGAATTAGTCCTAGGGTTTTTTCCATTAACAAATTTTCCTTTTTTTAAGCCAAGACCAAGACTTAGTGTGAAACTTAACCCTAGCCTGAGTTTTTGAGTTGGCCCATGATATATGGAAGTTGTCCAAATTCACATGACACTATTCCATTGGTTTTTGAATTTTATTTGAATTTTTAAAGATTTAAAATGAATTAAATTATCAAAAATTAAATAAAATAGAAAAATCAATATTTGGTCTTGAAATTAATCATGGGACACGTGTGTGGCATGACAAGGATGAATCAAGTGGAAGAAAGTGGGCCCTTTTGTCAAAAATTGGAGTTTCAAGGATAGTTGACTTTTGCCATTTCACAAAAATTTCCCAACTTCTACAAGGCATAACTTGCTCAATTTTTAAGCTTTTCACATGTTCTTGGACATTTTGGAAAGGTCTTTGAGTTATCTAACCAATGCCTTTGGTCCCATGTCATTTTGATTTACCAATCTCAAGTTATGGCCTTTGACTTAAAGTCCCTTTTTGTTGACTTTTGAAGATGACCTATAATGTTGAAATTGATAACTTTTTGTGAGAGCATTTCTTGGACTTGAAGTATGAAGATGAGTTGTAGGAAATGTCTTTCTCTTCAAAATGAGCTTTGGATGGAATTTTTCTGATAATCCATGTGAAAGTTATGCTCTGGTCAATTTCAGTTGACTTTTTCAACTGTCCAAATATAACAACTTTTGCATCTTTGATGATTTCTGAGCCAAATTTTGAGAATCATGATCAAGCATTGATCAAATGATGTTTGTGGCTTCAAAATGATATGTTGACCAAAAATTTGAACTTTTGACTGCCAAATGACCATTTTGCCCCTACAGTTGACTGTAGTGCAATTTAGGGTTTTGACTGTGCAATCTTGAGCTGAATGCCTTGAAACTTGATATGAGGATGTTTGACCATGTTTGTAAGCATATGAGACTTGATTGAGCCTTTGAAAACTTCCTTTTCTTGATCAGACTCAAAACCCTAATTTTGACTGTATGGGAGACTGTTGCACTGCACAACCCTTGGGGAATTTTGTAACTTGGCTTGGCAATTTCTTGAGGAATATGGGAGGGCAAATTTTGGGGTATAACACCTTCTCAAACAAAAACTTGGCTAGAAACCCTTTGACACCACTTGTTGTTTCCCAATTTTCCATAATGTCAGACCGTTGTAAATCTAGAGCTTGAGAAATCTCCTCAGATTTTGGGTCTCTTTAAATAATGTTGAAGGGTAATTGATTAAGAATAGGAACTCCCAATAACTGAGAAAACTCCTCCATGGTAGGCACTAATTGGTAATCGGGAAATGTAAAGCAATGGTGTAAAGGATCAAAGAACTAAAGGAGCACTCTCATCATATCTTCATCAAGGCTCGAGGTAACAATATTGAGAAGTCGACCATATCTTTTGGTAAATGGAGAATGCTCAGGAACCCTCGACGCTAACTCCTTGAGTTAAGGAGACACTCTTACGAGGTTGACTTGGATAGTATTCTTGCGAGTGGAAGCCTTGTCCTAAAAAACAACACAAAGATAAGTCCTAAAAATCCTTGAAATGGTTAGTGCGGAATGCCATGTTATGATGTCATGATGTTATGTGCAAGTAAACATAAACACACAAAGCAAACAAGTCCTTAGGTTTAGGCTTGCATGGAGTTCATAGGTAAGTACCCTCTTGAAGTTTAGTTGGTTCAACCTGTCCTAGAAAGTAATCAAGTTCTAGGGAATCTCAATATCACTAATCTTTCTTCATCGGGCATTGTTTCAGCACACGCCTCTTTATTGGTGATCGAAATATCCCAAAAGTACGATCTTAATGAGCATAGTATCGAGTATCAACCAACTTCAGATTTCACTAAAGTCGGCTAACTCACTACTTCCTAATGGCCAAGTTGTTCAAATAAAGGTTCTAAGGTCAGTTAGTGCTTTATGACACCACACAGCGGCCCTATATTCTCCTCGACTAGACTCAAGGGCTACCGGTACCAATAAATGTGTCACACTAACGTAGCCATCGTGTTAACCATGTCATTATACCCTGCATAGTCTCCAAGATCTATTTCTACTTACCTAATAATGTTCCCTGATCCGGGTAGAGGATCAATATAAACCCAAACAAGGACCCATAAATGTAAAGCAAACAAATCAAACAACGAAAGTAATTAAATGTGATTTAGCTCTAAGGTAACCCAACTTTTAAGTAATTCCCCAGCATAGTCGCCAGTTCTGTCATACATCGGGAGAACTGATTCGGGTGTTTTGTGTTTTATCGCAAAATGTTGCGGATAGCAAGAGTCGCCACTGACTTTTCTTTTATTTAATAAAGGAAAGGGTGAAAAGAACAGGAAAGACCTTTGAGATATTTTCACGAGTTCGGTGGGTAAGTTATGAAAAGGGAAGGTGTTAGAACCCTTTTCATCTGTAGTTATCTACGGGCTCTTAGTTGTTGCTATATAACTTTTGAAATTGCTTTGTTTGAAACGTGTTTGTGGTGGGTTTTTTAAATTATTTCGAAAACGCCTTTGTTTCAGCAGACTTTGTAATGATTCTCGTCTCTATAAGAATGTATACAAAGTGTTGGTTTTGAAAATAGTTCAAATAGATGTTTGTTTTTGAAAATGTTTTGAAAGTGTAAGTGTGAAAATGGTTTTAGTTTGTGAGCAAGTAACTACGAGCGTCCTACCTACTAAAAAGTTCTTTATTCTTTTCATCCTCCCTTAGATATTTCTACCTTACCATTGATTGGTAAGAACCCCCATCATTGGATTTGAAGGGACGGGCATGAGTTGATCTTATAGTCATCAAAGGCAACTTATGAGACGCTTTAGCAATTTTCACAAGGGACTAGATCGTTTACCGAAGGAAACATCAAGGGACATCGAGGGACTATGATCTTTTTTTTATCGAGGGTCTTTGCTAAAACGCCCATATTCGAGAGACATGACTATTTTCCGAGGCAACAAACGAGGTTACCCTAGAGTTCCATGTGTGAATAGTGTGTTTGATTGCATGTATCTTTGTCTTTGAGATTAGGGTTTTCTAGCGGTTGATTTTATCTTGTCATACACACCCTAATTACTAACAATTTATATTAAAGCGGTAAATTGTGGAAATTAAAATCCTAAACTATTACATCATTAGGGGAGTGGGGTACAATTTACAAATGGGGATGAAGTACAAACTTAAATATTAAATCATATCGAATAATAATGAAGATAATGTAAAAGCAATGTAAAATAAAGGAAAAATTGAATTTTGAACTATTATGTGTCGACACATGTTGCTATGCATCGACACATAACTTTCCTTGCCCCTGTAAAACCAAATCAACTCGGTATGAGTCGATACATAATGGGATGTGTCGACTCATGCGCCTGTTGGTGTCGACATATACGTGTTTTGTGTCGACTCTTGCACCTTTCATCCTTCTGTTTTGAGGCATGGACAACAATATGAGTCGATGCATAAAGCCATGTATCGACTCATATCTTGTTTTTCACTAAAATGAGTCGACCCAAGTGGGTATGTGTCGACTCATGCTGCATTGTTTTTGCCTTAAACATTGTTTTATTGTCTGTACAGGTCAGTTTACAAAATATGATTGATAAACATAAATAGCAAGCAAATGGTTAGATCAAAAGGGGTAATGATTACTACATTTTATCTTCAAAAATAAATCATTAATGATGTATGAAAAATTCCAAGTCAAGAAGACTTACCTTGAGACTGCACTTGGTATTTTAAGTCTGAATACTTTCCAAGATGTTGTGATGGCTCCAATGAATCTCCAGGAAGCTTGTTCCAAACTGTTGAAACTCAGCCAAGTTGTACAATACTATTTTTATGTTTGGAGGGTGAAGATAAAGCCACTAACAGAAATTGTTCTAGTGTTTGAAAAATCTCTATGCGATAAGGTGTTTGGTTTATGGGAGAGTTTGTAAGATGGAATAATGGATTGAGGTTCAGTTTTGAATGAAAGTAGAGTTTGTTTTTTGAATGAGTAAAGGTTACAAAGAATTCTATTTTTTGTTCAAAAACTCTATATTCTCTCTCTAAAAGCCAACCCTTTGTTTGTTGTGAAAATAGTCTATTTATAGAGGAAGTTTTGCTGGGATTTTGGGAGGGAAACAAATAACAATTTAAACTGTTTGGGTATACTGTCTTCATAGCTTTTTTGATGCAGCTCTTATATTCTAATTTAGTGCAAATATGGGGTTGAGATAATGCAGGCTTGGACTGGGTTATGAGTAGCATAGCAGGGCTATTTTGCAGCAGTTTTGGAGTGTTGTGGCGGTGTTTAGAGATAGCATAACAGGACTGCTTTTTGACATGGTTTTGGGCTGTTATGTGGGCAGTACAACAGGCTTGGAGAACATTGGTTATATCATGATACAAAATCAGGTTTGTGGAGTTATTTATGCAGATTGTATCAAAGACAAAGCATTGTGGCAAGGTTTTGAGTTAAAGGAAAAAGTTCAAACAAGACAAAGTTTAGGATTTGTAATCTTGCAAAAATGGAACTTTGTAATAACTTGAATTATTTGTAACATATTGAATCATTTGTAACATCTTGTATTATTTGTAACATCTTGAATTATTTCGAATTGTAGTAAAGAGATGTCATGAAGCAAAGAAATTAACATGTATAGAAATTACTTAGAAAAATTTCCAAGTCTTGCAAAGTTGGATTTTCGACTCTCTTGATTTTTGATGATTAAATTTCATATTTTGGATGTCTTGAGGAAATGTGATTTTTTGGACTCAATTTTGGTCAAAAAGTCAAAGTTTGACTTTTTAGTGTACAATTGACTTTTTTTTCACCAGTTGACCGAATTTCGTCTATCAATCCACTGATCTCAGGAGATGAATTGAATATGCGATTAGGTCAAAATGACGCGCTTGGATCCTTGAGATCATGCTTCCAACAAATAAGTCAAGTATTAGGTCAAAAATTAAAGTTCGGTTATTTCCAGTCAAAACCCTAATTTTGCCCATTTTGCCCTTTTGATAATTTGAATGACTTTCTTGGAAAATTGTGATCCAAGACTTGAAACTTGACAGAAGTAATCCCGAGGGTCCATAACGATCCATGAAAGTCATTTGAAACATTAGAAATCCAACTGCCTTTGTACAAACTCAAACCCTAATTTAAGGCATCAGTGTTGAGGAGATTGTTTGACCTAGTCGATACTTGTGCAAGCTTGAGTCATTGAAGATCTTTGTAGGAAATATATTGAGAAGTGAGAGGAAAATTTTTTGGATACAACAACCACGTTGACTTATAATGAAACCCAATAGTTTAGCTGGCCTGACACCAAATGTACACTTATTTGGATTCAACCTCTGTCTAAATTTTCGTAGACGCTCAAATAATTTCTGCAAGTGAATAATATGTGTTGTACCCCAATTTTTGCCCCTAGATTCCTATATCATCTCATACCATCACATTGTAATCGGATCACAAACTAGGGTTTGGGGTTTTTCTTCTACTGCATCATGTCTTAGGGTTTGCCTATGGGAATCACTAAGCACCTTGAAGCACCTTGAATTGTGTATCTTTGTACATGTATGTTTTTAACTAACCTCAATATGTGTATATTTTGTCTCTTGAAATATCATATTGTAGGTAATGACACAATTGTCTTCATCTCACCATCTCCTAGCACAAAGGATCAAAACTAGGGTTTAGATTTTAATCAGGAAGTCTTTGGATTTTTGAGAAATACTTGATCCCATACTTCTTGAAATTCTTGCAGCAGATACTCAATGTCACAGTGAATGTTATGACACTGTATCTGACTTTCTATAAGACAGTAAATCAAAAAGCAGTAAAGAACACAGTCAATTGTTTACCCAGTTCAGTGTGAAACAACACCTACTCTGGGGGCTACCAAGCCAGGGAGGAAATTCACTATAAGAGATATTAATTCAGGAATAAACCAACCAGTTTATCTCCTTCACTTAAGACCTACCCAATGCAACTTCAATCTAAGTTCAACTTAAACCTGAGTTCCTACTCACTCCCCCTCAATCACAGCAGTGATACTAAACAATTGACTAATGAAATTATGAATACACTCTTTAGAACATACACTTGATTATGCTTCACAACTTTTAATCAAGTAACACAAACACTCGTGCTTCAAAGCTTTGAGTGATACATAAACCTAACTTGACCTTGCTTCAAAGCTTTAATCAAGTGACACAAACACTATTGCTTCAAAGCTTTGAGTGATACATAAACCTTACAATAAAAACCTACTCCAAGTCACTTATCACAATGATACTTGCTTGGATTACAGTAGTTAAAACTATACAACCCCTTGTTGATCTTCTGTCCAAAAGTGTTCTTCACCAACAGCCTTCCTGTTGAATATATAGGCAGTTGTTCTTCAGTTAGGGTTTCCACGAAAATAGCTAGGGTTAATTAGGGTTAACCTCAAGACTTGGTCACAAGACTTTATCAACCAGATTAGGGTTAAGCCAAAAACCTAAAGTCCACGTGAGATTCTGTTCTGGAATGTATGAACCATATTCCTGAAAAATCTCAGAATTAACAAAACTGCCTAACTGTTAGATCAGTACAGGATGTCTTAACATTGGTTATGACAACAAGAATCCTGTTTACTGATTTTGGTAGAATGTAATAAAAGTGATCATTGCATAATGATCAGATACACACTCATAATGAGCAGCTACTGTATGCCATTCTTTTTCTGCAGAAAGTACCTAGTAACCCAGAATGTTATGACATCAGTCATGACATTCACACACCTAGTTTTACCAAAAATACATGCCAATAACCAAACACTTACAAACTCCACCTTTGGCAAATTTTTGGCTAAAACCCCTAAACAACCAGAGATTAGAGAGCAGCATAAATAATATGTCTGCAGAAAAAATAATGTCTACCAAGTATAATTAACACAAAATCTTCTCCCCCTCTTTAGCCATAAATAGGCCAAAGATACATGTACTTTTAGGTTATACAGTCATCCAAAATGAATAATAAAAACAACAAAAAATCTGAAATCACTTGCAGCAACAGGTACCAGCAGCAAGCTTGACAACCCCATTGATCTTCAAGCACTGTCATCTTCAGAGGAGGCACTATCTTCAGCATTAAGCTGATCTTCAGCAGCATCCTCTTCCCTTCTTTGTCCTTCAGTCTCCTCCTGTTCTAGTCTAGTAATTAGGTTCTCAAGAGTCCGTTTCCTTGTCTCCAGCTCTTTGCAGGTTTCCTTCAGCACAGCTATAGCATCATATTTCTTGGACTAAGTTTTGACAGTTGGCAACCCAAGAGTCCGTTCCCTGAAATAACTTATAGTGCAACCCAAGAGTCCGTTCCCTGAAATAACTTATAATGCAACCCAAGAGCAGGGGCTCTTTTGCATACAGTATCTCTTTCCACTAGAATGTCAGGATACTGAGCAAGGACAATACGACATAGGAGGGAGAGAAAGGCAATAGGGCCTTTAACAGCATAGCTTCCAGCATGTTTTAAAGTTTGATCAAAGATATACCTGCCATAGTCAAATTCTGTCCTGGTTCCAACAACATAAATGAATCTTCCCAATCCTGTGGAGATGGTTGATTTATGGTTGGTAGGAACCCAGTTGGCTGCACCAATCTTGTGCAGGATGGAAAATTTCATGCTTAGCTTGCTTGCATTCAGCTTGCCTTTTAAGGGCCAACTCTTGACTTGATTTGCAGTGATGGTTTGGCATACTTGGTTGTCAGTAACCTCTAGTTCAGGGCAAGCCTCATCTGGTCTTCCAAGGAATTTGTTTATTTCAGAGGGAGAGAAATTTACCTTTCTTCCTCTCACATAGACACACTTAAAGTCAGCTGACCTTCCATCAGCACATCCATCAGATAAATTCACTATGAATTCTTTGACAAGATTTTCATAGCAATTGGTAAACTTTACCATAGTATTCATTAGACCAGCAGTTTTGATTAGGTCCATGATCTCCTTACATTCCATGGCACCATTGTTCAGTTCTCTTTCCAAGGCTATTCTTTTCAAACAAACATACTTCCATCTGTTAGCATTTTCAGGGTGGTGAAAAGAAATGTTGTCAGTGGGGACTTCAGTAACTTTAGCCATTTTTCTTGATGGGAGTTTCCTTCTGAGAGGAATATCTTCAGCATCAACTTCAAATTCTGATTCCTCATCAGAATCAAAAGGTTCAGGCTCTTTCCTTTTCTTTGCTATTGGTTGTCTCACAGGCTTTGAGAGACTACCAGCAGGTACTCGGGTTTTCACCTTCCCTTTGGACAATCCAGTCTTCACAGTTTCTACACCAGTCTTGCCTTCAGGCCTGGTTTTCTTATGAACAACATCAGCAGTCTTCTCTTTGGTCAGACATTTTGCAGCATCCTGCTTTCCTTTTCTGTTCATCATCCTTCTAGCTATGCTAGGGTTGATATTTGCA
Organism: Vicia faba; assembly: GCA_948472305.1. Classification (NCBI taxonomy): domain Eukaryota; kingdom Viridiplantae; phylum Streptophyta; class Magnoliopsida; order Fabales; family Fabaceae; genus Vicia; species Vicia faba. The sequence goes on from OX451741.1 coordinate 1,372,102,312, forward strand.
ATTAGGTCATTGTCAGAGTATTCTTCATCCACATCAATAACCGGGGGTTCAACATCCTTCTCTGAAGGGTTCTGGAGATCATCAAGATTTTCAGATGATTTTTGAATGTTGTCATCCGGTGTCTCAACATTCTTAGTAACATCTGGATTCATTTCAACATTTGGACTAGCAGATTCTTGATTTAAAGGAACAGAAATGCTAGGTACCGAGTGGTTCTCATTCAGAATTCTTGTAACAAGTCTAGCTATTGCTTGATGAACATAAGTTGAGCCTTCCCTATTTGCTATTTCTGAGGGAACAGAAGATGATGGTTAAGAGGGATTACCAGATGAAGTAGCTTGAGACCTTCCTGCATGTCTTGTTCTCAGCTTTTTAACCTTAGAGGGGTTAGCTGCCAGTTCTCTAAGAGGAGTAATCTCCAGGACATCAGAATCCATGCAGGTTGTGATTGCCCTAGGTTCTCGATCAAAGGATGCGGAAGAAACAGTTGTCTTTGAAGAGGATGATGTCATGGATAGTTGAGACATTTTGAGAGTCTTAGAAAACCAGTAACAACGAGAGTGAAATCTTTGATTGAGAGAATGGGGATTGTTGCAGAGCCGAGAGAGGAAGGAGGTAAATGAGTGTCTATTCAACTTCTTAATAATTTTGAAAGAAATAGGGAAACACCCAATCAAAATAGACTTAACAAAAAATCTCCTTCATCCCTTGTTTTAAGCAAAATTAATTGCTACATTTCCTCATGTTGGCAAATACCCAACTTGCCCCTCAAATTTTCAAATTGATTTGCATCAAGTGCCTTGGTAAAAATGTCAGCCAGCTGTAGTTCAGTGGCAACATGTTCCAGTTTAATCGTCTTCTCCTCTACAAGATCTCTAATAAAGTGATGTATAATGTCAATATGCTTGGTCCTACTATGCTGAATAGGATTCTTGGAAATGTTGATTGTACTCAGATTGTCACAGTACAATGTCATAACATCTTGTGTGACATTATACTCAGTAAGCATTTGTTTCATCCAGATCATTTGAGAACAGCTACTACCAGCTGCTATGTATTCAGCTTCAGCAGTAGAGAGAGACACACAGTTCTGTTTCTTACTGAACCAAGAGACCAGATTATTTCCTAAGAAGAAACATCCTCCAGAGGTGCTCTTTCTATCATCAGCACTTCCAGCCCAATCAGCATCACAGTAACCAGTCAGAGTTGATTCACAACCATGAGAGTATAGCAAGCCATAGTTGTAAGTTCCACTTACATACTTCAAAATTCTCTTCACTTGGTTGATATGACTGACTTTGGGATCAGCTTGGTATCTTGCACAAACTCCAAATGCAAAAGCAATGTCAGGTCTGCTGGCTGTTAAGTATAGCAGACTTCCTATCATGCTTCTGTACAGGCTTTGGTCCACCTTAACCCCACTTGAATCTTTGGATAGCTTTAAGTGAGTTGGTGCAGGATTCCTTTTGTGACTGGCATTCTCCATTCCAAACTTCTTGAGAATGTTCTTAGCATACTTGCTTTGAGACAGAAAAATTGAGTCTTCCATCTGTGTGACTTGCAGTCCAAGAAAGTAGGTCAATTCTCCCATGAGGCTCATTTCGAATTCAGCCTGCACCTGGTCAGCAAAATGTTTAACCATTTTATCTGATATTCCCCCAAACACTATGTCATCAACATAGATTTGAGCTACCATTATCTTTCCTCCTTCATTTTTGACAAAAAGGGTTTTATCCAAGCCTCCTTTTCTATATCCTTTGTCAGAGAGAAATTTTGTCAACCTGTCATACCATGCTCTAGGAGCTTGTTTCAGGCCATATAAAGCTTTCCTCAATTTGAAGACATGATCAGGGAAGTTTGGATCCACAAATCCTTTAGGCTGTTCCACATAAACTTCCTCATTTAAGTATCCATTTAGGAAGGCACTTTTTACATCCATCTGAAATAACTTGAACTTCAGGAGACAAGCAATTCCCAATAGGAGTCTGATGGATTCCAGTCTGGCTACAGGGGCAAAGGTCTCATCGAAATCAACCCCTTCAACTTGAGTGTATCCTTGAGCAACAAGTCTTGCCTTATTCCTGGTGACAACTCCTTCAGCATCTGATTTGTTCTTGAAGATCCATTTTGTGCCAATGATGTTTGTTCCTTCTGGTCTAGGAACTAACTCCCATACTTCATGTTGCTTGAATTGGTTCAATTCATCTTGCATTGCTCCAATCCAGTATTCATCAGTTAAAGCCTCCTTAACATTTCTTGGTTCAATTTTAGACACAAAACAAGAGTTTGAGATGATTTCTCTAGATCTTGTAATGACTCCACTGTTAGGATCTCCTATGATGAGTTCTTTAGGATGATCTTTCTGAATTCTAATGGAAGGGTTTTTGCTAGCTTCCTTTGATTCAGAGTCTGCTGCAGTGGTGTTAGGTAGATCATTTTGTTGAGTTGGAGTCTCAAAGAATGTCTCAACATTACAAGGGACATATGTTTCCTCATGATAATCATCAACTATGACATTTATTGATTCCATCATCACTTTGGTCCTGGAATTGAATACCCTATAAGCTCTGCTGTTGGTGGAGTATCCTAGAAATATTCCTTCATCACTTTTAGGGTCCAGCTTTCTCCTTTGTTCACGATCTGCCAGAATATAGCATTTGTTACCAAATACATGGAAGTACTTCACTGTTGGCTTTCTTCCTTTCCAGAGTTCATAAATGGTGGATGAGGTTCCCTTTCTCAAGGTGACCCTGTTATGGACATAACAGGCTGTATTCATAGCTTCAGCCCAAAAATGGATAGGAAGTCTTTTGGCATGTATCATTGTTCTGGAAGATTCCTGTATGGTCCTGTTTATCCTTTCTACAACTCCATTTTGTTGAGGATTTATAGGAGAAGAGAATTCATGATTAATTCCTTCTGAGGAACAGAACTCATTAAACTTACTGTTTTCAAATTCCTTGCCATGATCACTTCTGATTATGACAATGCACCCTTCTTTTTCTCTTTGAATTCTTTTGCACAGTTCTTTAAAAACTTCAAATACATCAGATTTTTCCCTAATGAAGTTAATCCAGGTGAATCTGGAAAAATCATCCACAACAACATAGGCATATCTTTTTCCACCAAGACTTTCCACCTGCATTGGTCCCATCAGATCCATATGTAGAAGTTCTAGAACCTTAGAGGTGGTCAGATGTCTTGACTTTGGATGTGACATCCTAGTCTGCTTACCAACCTGACATTCACCACAGACTCTCCCTTCATCAATTTGCAGTCTTGGAATCTCTCTGACTGCCTCCATGGATATAATCCTTTTCATTCCTCTTAGATGTAGATGGCCAAGTTTTTGGTGCCACAGTTTCACTTCTTTTTCTTCTTTGGCAATAGAACACACAGTAGAGTAATTAGTGTTCTCAGGCTCCCACAAGTAGCAGTTGTCTTTAGATCTGACTCCTTTCATTACAACTTCTTGTTTCTCATTAGTTACAAGACATTCAGATTTTGAGAAGTTGACCTTGAATCCTAGGTCGCATAATTGGCTGATACTTATGAGATTAGCAGTCAAGCCTTTTACCAGCAATACTTCATTTAGATTTGGAACTCCAGGGCAGTCCAAGTTTCCAACTCCTTTGATTTATCCTCTAGCACCATCTCCAAAGGTCACATAACTAGTGGTGTGAGGTTTAACATTATTGAGAATATTCTTGATTCCAGTCATGTGCTTAGAACATCCACTGTCAAAGTACCAGTCTTCCTTTGCAGAGACTCTAAGGGAAGTGTGAGCTATCAGGGCAGTAGCCTTTTTCTTCCACTGTGGGGTATATGGTACCTTATTAGACTTAGGTTTGACACCTGGGTTCTGATTAGGATATCCATATAATCTGAAGCAGAATGGCTTTATGTGACCAAACCTCCCACAATGATGACATCTCCATCTTTGATACTTTTTCTTCATATTTCTCTGTTCACGATGTTGAGTGCTATGTTGTGACATCTGCTTTGACATTTGTTTATCAGGCCTGATATTCTTGTCTATACCAGATTTCTTTGCTGCCACAAATCCTAGACCAGACTTGTTTCCCACATTTTGTCCAACCTGAAGGATTTCTTCCAATTTGTCAGTTCCATTTGTCAGCATCTTGACAGATTTGGTCATCTGGTCCAGTTTTGAGTTTAGCATTTGAACTTCCCCTTCTAGATGACTTATAGTATCAATGCCTGCCTTTTCCTCAGCCTCCAACTTTATTATGAGTTTTGTTTGTCTCTCATTTTGCTGACAGACTTCAGCACTTCTGATACATAATTTCTTGTAGGAATCAGCCAGTTCTTCAAATGTCACTTCCTCATCACTAGAGTCACTATCAGAGTTACAAATACCAGTTAGTGCAGTAACTAGTTTGGCTGATTCTTCTTCAAAATTACTTTCTGAATCACAGTCAGACCAAGTAACAGACATTCCTTTCTTTTGTTTCTTAAGAAAGGTAGGACATTCAGCTTGAATGTGCCCATATCCTTCACATCCATGGCATTGAATTCCTCTGCTTTGATTTCCCTTCTCTTCAGACTTTGGTCTTCTGCTGGAGTCATAAGATTTATTAATGTCAGAAGGAATGTTCTTGTCATTTGACCTTGACTTTGGATCCATTCTCTTGATGAGTTTGTTGAATTGTCTTCCAAGCATGGCTATAGCTTCTAAAATATTTTCTTCTTCATCCTCCTTGTTTTCATCTTCAGTATTAGATACAAGTGCTATGCTCTTGTTTTTCTTGTCGACATTGTCACTGATCCCCATCTCAAAGGTCTGAAGAGACCCAATGAGTTCATCCACCTTCAAATTGCTGATATCCTGGGCTTCCTCTATAGCAGTTACCTTCATTGCAAATCTTTTAGGAAAGGATCTGAGAATCTTTCTCACCAGTTTTTCTTCTGATATCTTTTCTCCCAATGCTCCTGAGGTGTTGGAAATCTCCAAGATGTTCATGTGAAACTCATGAATGGTTTCATCTTCCATCATCCTTAGGTTCTCAAATTTGGTAGTCAGCATCTGAAGCCTTGACATTTTTACTTTGGATGTGCCCTCATGGGTAGTTTTGAGAGTGTCCCAAACTTCCTTGGCCAGTTCACATTGATGTACTAGTCTGAATATGTTTCTATCAATTCCATTGAACAAGGCATTTAATGCTTTGGAATTACCCAGGGCTAACTCATCTTCTTCTTTGCTCCATTCTTCCTCAGGTTTCAGACTGATTGTCCAATCTTTCTCAGTTATGGTGGGATGGTTCCATCCTTTCTCAGCAGCTCTCCAAGCCTTTTTGTCCAGTGATTTTAAGAAGGCAACCATACGAGGTTTCCAATAGTCATAATTTGATCCATCCAGAATGGGTGGTCTATTTCCAAAAACTCCTTCTTTGTCCATAGCGCCAGAATGTGATATCCCTAGATCTCACCCAGTAAGACAGGTAGGGTGCCTGCTCTGATGCCAATTGAAATTCTGGCAGCAGATACTCAATGTCACAGTGAATGTTATGACACCGTATCTGACTTTCTATAAGACAGTAAATCAAAAAGCAGTAAAGAACACAGTCAATTGTTTACCCAGTTCAGTGTGAAACAACACCTACTCTGGAGGCTACCAAGCCAGGGAGGAAATTCACTATAAGAGATATTAATTCAGGAATAAACCAACCAGTTTATCTCCTTCACTTAAGACCTACCCAATGCAACTTCAATCTAAGTTCAACTTAAACCTGAGTTCCTACTCACTCCCCCTCAATCACAGCAGTGATACTAAACAATTGACTAATGAAATTATGAAGACACTCTTCAGAACATACACTTGATTATGCTTCACAGCTTTTAATCAAGTAACACAAACACTCGTGCTTCAAAGCTTTGAGTGATACATAAACCTAACTTGACCTTGCTTCAAAGCTTTAATCAAGTGACACAAACACTCTTGCTTCAAAGCTTTGAGTGATACATAAACCTTACAATCAAAACCTACTCCAAGTCACTTATCACAATGATACTTGCTTGGATTACAGTAGTTAAAACTATACAGCCCCTTGTTGATCTTCTGTCCAAAAGTGTTCTTCACCAACAGCCTTCCTGTTGAATATATAGGCAGCTGTTCTTCAGTTAGGGTTTCCACGAAAATAGCTAGGGTTAATTAGGGTTAACCTCAAGACTTGGTCACAAGACTTTATCAACCAGATTAGGGTTAAGCCAAGTTAACCTAAAGTCCACGTGAGATTCAGTTCTGGAATGTATGAACCATATTCCTGAAAAATCTCAGAATTAACAAAACTGCCTAACTGTTAGATCAGTACAGGATGTCTTAACATTGGTTATGATAACAAGAATCCTGTTTACTGATTTTGGTAGAATGTAATAAAAGTGATCATTGCATAATGATCAGATACACACTCATAATGAGCAGCTACTGTATGCCATTCTTTTTCTGCAGAAAGTACCTAGTAACCCAGAATGTTATGACATCAGTCATGACATTCACACACCTAGTTTTACCAAAAATACATGCCAATAACCAAACACTTACACTTCTCTACATAGTCATGAGCATCTATCATTTGAATTTTGATCATTAATTTTTGCTTGAAAGGGTTTAATTGATAAAAGGGGGTAAATTGGTCATTTTGTCAGGAGATAGCTGAAATCAACTGTTGACCAAGTGAAATTTTGATCAACTATCAATTCAATATCCCTATTCTCACAATTTATGGTCAATAATGGAAAAAATATCAAGAGGAAGTGTGAATTGGATATAACTTGTCAAGGAAGTCATTTGAGGTTTTGGAATTTTTTCTAAATATCCATAGGACTGTGCTGTACCCCAAAATTTGCCCTCCCATATTCTTCAAAATATGCCCAGACAAAGCTTCAAAATCTCTCCAAGGGTTGCACAGTGCAAGGGCCTCCTAACAGTCAAAATTAGGGTTTTGGTTATGAAAAAGAAAATGAAGTTTCCAAGGGTCTAATCAAGTCCCACATGCCTACAAACATGGTCAAGCATCCTCATGTCAAGTTTCAAGACTTTCAGCATAAAATTGCACAGTCAAAAACCCTAATTGCACTACAGTCAACTGTAGGGGCAAAATGGTCATCTGACAGTCAAACGTTCAAATTTTTGGTCAACATCTCATTTTGAAGCCACAAACATAATTTGATCAATGCTTGATCATGATTCTCAAAGGTTGGCTCAAAAATCATCAAGATGCAAAAGTTTCCATATTTGGACAGTTGAAAAAGTCAACTGTAACTTGACCAAGGCATAACTTCCACATGGATTATCAGAAAAATTCCATCCAAAGCTCATTTTGAAGAGAAAGACATTTCCTACAACTCCTCTTCACACTTCAAGTCCAAGAAATGCTCTCACAAAAAGTTATCAATTTCAACATTATAGGTCATTTTCAAAAGTCAACAAAAAGAGACTTTAAGTCAAAGGCCATAACTTGAGATTGGTAAATCAAAATGACATGGGACCAAACGCATTGGTTATAGGACTCAAAGACCTTTCCAAAATGTCCAAGAACATGAGCAAAGCTTAAAAATTGAGGAAGTTATGCCTTGTGGAAGTTGGGAAATTTTTGGATATTTTGAAAAGTCAACATTGATTCAAATGACCTAAAAATGCTAATGGGCCTCTTTTTCTTCCACAATTCATCATCCAAGGCATGTGCACGACCATTTGGCCCAAAGGGGAGCTTTTTATCATTTTTATTTATTTATTTGGATTTTTAATTATTAATAATTCATTTAATTAAAATAAATAGGTGAAAAATACTAAACCTAATGTTTTAAATCTTTTTGTGCATGGAATAGGCTCAATATTTCGTGCATAATCAGATATAGAAAGAATCATGGTGATTGGATATGATTGGCATCAAAAGCATGTGAAAAAGATTGAAAACATTATGCATGAAAATCAAATCTTCCATACATCAATTCCTTGATTCCTTGGACAAAAAAAAACCTACCCTAATCATTCACATATAAGTACTCATGCAAACCCTAATGCAGATGACCACTGAGCTGCGCCAGAATTCCATAGCCAAATTTGCAATTTGATCAAAAAAGTTCAAATCTGAAAACCATCTTCCAGTGCGTTTAAAGGCCAAATAACCATTCCATCACCTTCCTAAGACTTCAAGGAAGGTTTTTAGATCAAAACCAACCATCCTAACGCAGAGAAACGGTAGAAAAACTTCGTCCTGTTCATGTTTTCTTTCAAATGCTTGCATCATGAATCATACGTTTTTAGTAACTTTTAACATTTGATTTATGTTCATTGTTTAATTCTAAAGCTAACTGTGCGGTTTGATTGAGTTTTCGTGCACCATTGAAGAAACTACCATGGACGACGCTTAGGGTTTTCAGAACCTTGAATTGGGGCTTCCCAGTTAAGGAAAAATTAGAACATGAAACCTAGGCCATTCAACTCAGCGTGCTTGGACGATTCTAAAGCAACCCTCACGCTCAATTTATGAGCTACCACGAGCTAATCGCTATTTTGAAATATGGGGTATTTGGGGACGGTTCAAAACTGTTGCTAATGACTTTTTGTTTCAGGAAAAAAAACAAAACGATGAAGAAGATGATTATGTGGCCATCAGTGATTGGGTCATTTAAAAATTCGCGCTAAAAAGTCCACTAACCCTTATGTTCGCTTATGTTATTTGTTAGTTATATTATAAACAGAAAGCGCAAGTGGAGCAGTTGGCAAGGCACTTGGTTGATAATCCCTGGGACCTGGGTTCGAATCCCAGGTCCCCCACCCCTTTCATATTATTTTTCTATTAACGCTTATGTGCAGTTTCAGTGCTAGGGTGCATCATACATCCTCAAATCCAGCTTGCCACTTGGCCAATAATACCAATCCAAGGGACCAGATCTGAAGAACATGGTAAACCTCAGTCAACACACATGCATGCTAGCTGAGAAGTCAACCAGGCCAAAGGCTTAATGGGCCTGATTACTGGACCTCACCTCCCATTTGGGGACAGACCCCCCTAGGTTTGCAATTTCTTTTATATTCTTTTTCATTTGTTTATTTGATTCAATTACCTTTTTAATTAATTTCTTTAATGTAATTATTTTTTATAAAAATATAAAACAATATAAAAATCAGAAAAAAGACAAAAATAAGTATTTTTATTTAATTAATATATCTTTTGTAAATAAATCTTTAAATCATTAACTTAGTAAAATTAGGTTTTTAATTTTAATCTTTTCTTAAATAACTAAATATATAGAAATTAGGTTTTTTTTAGCATTTTTATCATTTTTCTTAATAAATAATTTTTTCTTATTATTAATTATTAATTAATTTTGTAAATACCCATGTAATTAATTAACTAGTGTAAATTAGGTTAAAACTTGAATATTTTTCTTTAACAATTAAAAATAATTTAGAACTAGGGTTTCATTTAACTTCTAATTTTTAATTAATTTTATTTATTTCATAAATACCAAAAAAACATTAAAAAAAAACATTCCTTTTCTTAATTTAATAATTAATTAACTTTTAAATTCAATTTAATTGCAAAAGGGTCCAACGCCCTCGAAAGTTCCATTTTTTATTCTTTTCGCGCAATTTATTTTTATTTTCCTTTTTAATATTATGTAATTGTTCAAGCCTTGTAATAGTAATTAGGAATTTATTTACTTTCCGCATTTTTATTAAAAACGGGTCTTTGTTAATTTGGCGATGTATAGACCCGCGCCTTGTAATAGCATAGGACTTTATTTTCCGCACTTTAATTTCCGCAATTTTAAATTCTAATTGCATGAAAGAATGTATGGCCTAAATTAAAAACAAGCGTAGATCACCACAAATGCATGATCAAAGATAATTTCTAAAATGAAAACGACACACAAATCACACACCACCCCTAGGGTACGCCTCACTGTTTCCTTGCCTCGAAAGGTGATCGTCGAGTAGAGGATGTCTTAGTAAGTCCTCATGATCCGGGAACCTGGCATGAGGGTAGCTTCTAAGGTGTCTTCCCATTGCTCTGGTGATCACCATGTCCCGAACTTCGAATTGACCTGAACACCTCCAACGGTGGTGCTACCTACCTCTCAATGGTGGGATGGCACTACTTTAAAGGACATTTACACAGACGAATTCCTTAGGGTAGGTAGACGACTCGTGGATACTTGCTCTAATTCAAAACAAAACAAATCAAAAATACTTTTCACACCAACACATTTTCAAAAAGCTTTCGAAAGCAACTTTTCAAACACTCTTGAGAACCGATACAAGAGTCGAACTGAAATTTTCAAAGAAACTTTTTAAAACCCACGGTTGAAAAGCAAACAAACCATTTTGAAAACACAAATGAGCAAGTATCTAAGAGCCCATGGATAACCATGGATAGAAAGGGTGCTAACACCTTCCCTTTCTATAACCTACCTCCCGAACCGAGAACAATCTCTATAAGGAATTTTTCTGTGCTTTTGTCCTTTCCATTTGGAGAAAATAAAAGACGGTGGCGACTCTTGCTTCCGCGACATTTCGCGAACCAGCTTTAAACAGTCAGTTCCAGATCCACCGATCACAGAACTGGCGACTCTGCTGGGGACCCTTTATAAAGTGAGGTGTACCTTAGGGATAGTTCATAACTGTGTTTTCAATTGCTTTCTTTGCTTGCTTTAAATTGTGGGACTGTCTTGGGAGCTCTATAGATCCTAACCCAGATCTGGGGATACCTTCTTAAAAAGTAGCAACAAGGCTGTGAGGGAACTGTGCGGGGTATACCGACATGGTTGAAACAGTCTGCTATGTTGATGTGGCACTTTGGTGTGTACCTGTAACCCTTGAGTTCAGTCAAGGAGAGTATGGGGCCTCCGCGTGGTGTCATGAAGCATCAACAGACCTTAGGAACCTTAATTGAACTATCTTAGCCTCTTTAGGGTAGTGAGATAACTGAATTTGGTGCAGTCCGAGGTTGGTTGATACTCGATACTACACTCAATTGAGGGTTGCTTTCCTGGAATATTTCGGTCGCCAGTTCAGTGGCTAAATCGAAACGATGAACAATGAAAGCAATCCCGTGATATTGGGACCCTTAGAACCCGGTTACTTCTAATAGGACAGGTTCAACCCACCAACTTCAAGAGGGTACTACCCAAACCCCATGCTGGCCTAAACCCTAAGGGCTTGTCTTGTATGCCTTGTGTGCCTTACATGTTTGTCTTTGTAAATATCTGTGGTGTGTTTAATCATAGCATCATGACATCATCCAGCATCATATGCATTGACTAACCATTTCAGGGGTTCGAATCTTCATCTTTGTTCTTGTTTTGTAGGATATGGAAACTGCTCGTAGAAAGACAATTCAAATCAGCCTTGTAAGGGTCCCTCCTCAGCTTAAGGAACTTATATCCAGGATTCCCGAGAACTCTTCATTCAGTGAAAGACATGGAAGACTCATCAGCTTGGTCAACACCAACATTGAGGAAGACATGATAAAGGTCCTGTTCCAGTTCTTTGACCCTCTGCATCACTGCTTCACCTTCTTGGATTATCAGCTGGTACCTACATTGGAGGAGTTCTCCCGGCTCCTGAAGATCCCTATCCTTGATCAACTACCCTACAACGGTACGGAAAAGGAACCTAAGCTTGAAGAGATTGCTAAAGCCTTGCACCTACAGTCATCTGACCTCAAGGGACATTGGGAAGTTAGAAGTGGTATCAAAGGGTTCTTAGCCAGGTTTCTGTTTGAAAAGGCCCATGAATGTTGGAACTCCCTTGACTTGCAAGCCTTTGAAGAGGTTGTGGCCCTCCTTGTCTATGGTTTGGTGTTGTTCCCTAACCCAGATCAGCTTATAGATATCAGTGCTGTCCAGATCTTCATGTCCATGAATCCTATACCTACGTTGCTGGGGGACATCCTTCACTCATGTTACACTCGAACCATGAGAAAAAGAGGTGTCCTTATGTGTTGCACTCCTCTCCTGGGAAGGTGGTTTATTTCGCACCTTCCGCAATCAGTTTTAAAGAACGAGCGGGGTTTGAGATGGTCACAACGGTTGATGACTCTTACACATGCAGATATACATTGGTGCCCTCGGACCAGAGATGACGTCACTATCATTGATTGTTGCGGGGAGTACCCTAACGTTCCTTTACTTGGAATCAGAGGAGGTATTACTTACAACCCATGCCTGGCTTGGAGACAGTTTGGTTATGCTCGGAGGGATGGCCCTCATGACATGTTAATTCCTGACATAGTTTTTGACTTCGACAACGATGCACAAGGACTTCGCCAGAGATTTATCAGAGCCTGGAGGATGCCAAGTAGGATAGACAGTAAGACACTGGGGCACAGGAACTCCATCCCGTTGGAACCTTATCTCAAGTGGGTACGCACCCGCTCCCAGAAGTTAATAATGCCTTATCCTCATATGCTCCCTGTGATCAAAGAGCCAGTCTTGGAAGGAGAGGTGTCCTACACCATTCATCATCCTGACATGCCCACGTCCTGGGAAGAGATGCAGAAGAGCTGTGTTGTACCCCAAAATTTGCCCTCCCATATTCTTCAAGAATTGCCAAGTAAAAGCTTCAAAATCTCCCCAAGGGTTGCACAGTTCAAGGGCCTCCTAACAGTCAAAATTAGGGTTTTGGTTCTGACAAAGAAAATGAAGTTTCCAAGGGTCCAATCAAGTCCCACATGCCTATAAATATGGTCAAGCATCCTCATACCAAGTTTCAAGACTTACAGCATAAAACTGCACAGTCAAAAACCCTAATTGCCCTACAGTCAACTGTAGGGGCAAAATGGTCATTTGACAGTCAAAAGTTCAAATTTTTGGTCAACATCTCATTTTGAAGCCACAAACATCATTTGATCAATGCTTGATCATGATTCTCAAAGCTTGGCTCAAAAATCATCAAGATGCAAAAGTTTCCATATTTGGACAGTTGAAAAAGTCAACTGTAAATTGACCAGGGCATAACTTTCACATGGATTATCAGAAAAATTCCATCCAAAGCTCATTTTGAAGAGAATGACATTTCCTACAACTCATATTCATACTTCAAGTCCAAGAAATGCTCTCACAAAAAGTTATCAATTTCAACATTATAGGTCATTTTCAAAAGTCAACAAAAAGGGACTTTAAGTCAAATGCCATAACTTGAGATTGGTAAATCAAAATGACATGGGACCAAATACATTGGTTAGAGGACTCAAAGAACTTTCCAAAATGTCCAAGAACATGAGCAAAGCTTAAAAATTGAGCAAGTTGTGCCTTGTGGAAGTTGGGAAATTTTTGGATATTTTGAAAAGTCAACATTGCTTCAAATGACCTAAAATTGCTAATGGGCCTCTTTTTCTTCCACAATTCATCATCCAAGGCATGTGCACGACCATTTGGCCCAAAGGGAAGTTTTTATCATTTTTATTTTATTTATTTGAATTTTTAAATGCTAGAAATTCATTTAATTAATTAAAATATATAAAAAATACTAAACCTAGGTTTTTCAATCTTTTTATGCATGATATATACTCAATATTTCGTGCAAATCAGGTTAGGAAAGAATCAAAGGTGATTGGATGTGATTGAAGCCAAAAAGCATGAAAAAGATTTGGAAAATTATGCCATAAAAATCAAATATTGATTCATCAATTCATGGATCTTTTTGACCAAATTCTTTGACCTAATCATTCACACATAAGTATAGAATGCAAACCTAATCCTAGAGAGGTCCAAGCTGCGCCAGAAATCCCTAAACAAACTTGGAATTTTTCAAGAAAAACTCAAATCTGAAAACCATCTTCTAGGTCGATTCAAGCCAAGAGACTTGTTGCATTACCTTCCTGAGGCTTCAAGGAAAGTTTTCCAATCAAAATCATTCATCTTAACGCCCTGAATTGGTAAAACGATCGCACCCTGTACAGAAAAATTTTCATGTTCTTGCATCACAAATCATACGCTTTTAGTAATTTTTAACATTTGATTTGTGTTCATTGCCCAATTCTAAAGCTAACTGTGTGGTTTAAATGTGTTTTTGTGCACCCTTGAGGATTTCACCATGAAAACGTGCTAGGGTTTTCAGGACCTTGAATTAGGGCTTTTTAGTTAAGGAAAAATTAGCACTCGAGACCTGGACCATTGCAACAAGCGTGCTTGGACGAAAAGGATAGGACTCTCGCGCCTAATTTATGAGGCCATATGGCCTATTCGCTATTTTCTGGAATAGTGCCTTTTGGGACGGTTCAAAACTGTTGCCAATGTTTTTTGTGTTTCAGGAAATAAACAAACGAGGAAGACGATGGCACGGTGGCAGGCAGTGAGTGGTTGGTTTGAATTTTCGCGTCAGACTCCCACTAATTCTTATTTTATTTCATATTATTTGTTAGGTATTATATAAACGAAAACGCGTGTGGAGCAGTTGGCAAGCAAGCTTAGTGGTAAACCACAACACCTGGGTTCGATCCCAGGTCCCCCACCCTTTCCATGTTATTTTTTCATTAACGCTCATGTGCAGTTTCAGTATTGTAGACCACCGTGCATCATCAAAATCAAGTCGTCCACTTGGCCAATGGAAACGATCAGAAGGCCATGATCTGAAGTACATGGTAGACACCAGTCAACCACCTCACACGCTGGCATGGAAGTCAACGAGGCCAAAGATGCTTGGGCCCAAATTGCTAAGCATAAACCCTCCACTTGGGGACAGCACCCCCTCTAGTTTGTTTCTTTTACTTTTTTTTTTCTTTTCTTTATTTTAATTAATTTCTTTTAATTCTTTATAATTATTATTTTCATAATATATAAAAACACAAAAAAAATCAGAAAGGACAAAATTAAAATGTATTTATTTAATTAATATTTTTTGTAAATAAAACCTTTATTAATTAATTAGTTTCAATCTAGGGTTAATCTTAATATTTTTTTAATAAACTTAAAACTTGGTAGAATTAGGGTTTGTAACAATTTTTATCCTTTTTTTCTTTTCTTTCATAATAATTAAATATTTCCTATTATTTTTCATAAATTAAAATTGCATGTAAATAATTAGGTTAATTTAGGTTTAACTTTAATACTTTCTTAATAAATTAAAAAAACAATTAGAATTAGGGTTAGTATTTTAATTTCAATTAATCTTTTTCATTAAAATCATAAAATACAAAAATACCAAAAAATAGTTTCCTTTCATTTTAATTTTAATTAATTTGCTAATAATTTAATTTCATTAAAAAGGGTCCAACGCCCTCGTTTCTAATTTTATTTCAATTCGCGTACTTATTTCTTTTTCTTTTAATTATTTATGTACCTCTCCCAAAGCTTTGTAAACTCGGACATTTTAATCTTTCGCGCTTTACTTTAATTATTTACTTTCTGTCAAATCGGGTCTTGGAAATTTTGGCGATGTGGACCCGCGCCTTTTGTAATAGTTTAGAAGTTTACCTTTCTCGCAATTTTTTTTAACTCTTAAATAAATGCATGCAAGAATGAATGACAAAAAATAAAAACAAACGCGTAGATCACCAATAACATGACAAGATCAAATAAATGAATCTGACACACAAAATCACACACCACCCCTAGGGTACGCCTCACTGTTGCCTTGCCTCGAAAGGTGATCGTCGAGTAGAGGATGTCTTAGTAAGTCCTCATGATCCGGGAACCTGGCATGAGGGTAGCTTCTAAGGTGTCTTCCCATTGCTCTGGTGATCACCATGTCCCGAACCTCGAATTGACCCGAACACCTCCAACGGTGGTGCTACCTACCTCTCAATGGTGGGATGGCACTACTTTAAAGGACATTTACACAGACGAATTCCTTAGGGTAGGTAGACGACTCTAGATACTTGCTCTAAATTTCAAAACAAATTCAAAAAATACTTTTCACACCAAACACATTTTCAAAAAGCTTTCGAAAGCAAATTTTTCAAACACTCTTGAGGACCGATACAAGAGTCGAACTGGAATTTTCAAAGAAACTTTTTTAAAACCCACAGTTGAAAAGCAAACAAACCATTTTGAAAACACAAATGAGCAAGTATCTAAGAGCCCATGGATAACCATGGATAGAAAGGGTGCTAACACCTTCCCTTTCTATAATCTACCTCCCGAACCGAGAGCAATCTCTTTAAGGAATTTTTCTGTGCTTTTGTCCTTTCCATTTGGAGAAAATAAAAGACGGTGGCGACTCTTGCTTCCGCGACATTTCGCGAACCAGCATTAAACAGTCAGTTCCAGATCCACCGATCACAGAATTGGCGACTCTGCTGGGGACTTAACTTAAAGTGAGGTGTACCTTAGGGTTAGTTCATAACTGTGTTTTCAATTGCTTTCCTTGTTTGCTTTAAATTGTGGGACTGTCTTGGGAGTTCTATAGATCCTAACCCGGATCTGGGGATACCTTCTTAGAAAGTAGCAACAAAGCTGTGAGGGAACTGTGCGGGGTATACCGACATGGTTGAAACAGTCTGCTACATTGATATGGCACTTTGGTGTGTACCGGTAACCCTTGAGTTCAGTCAAGGAGAGTACGGGGCCTCCGCGTGGTGTCGTGAAGCATCAACAGACCTTAGGAACCTTAATTGAACTATCTTGGCCTCTTTAGGGTAGTGAGATAACTGACTTTGGTGCAGTCCGAGGTTGGTTGATACTCGATACTACACTCAATTGAGGGTTGCTCTCCTGGAATATTTCGGTCGCCAGTTCAGTGGCTAAATCGAAACGATGAACAATGAAAGCAATCCCGTGATATTGGGACCCTTAGAACCCGGTTACTTCTAATAGGACAGGTTGAGCCCACCAACTTCAAGAGGGTAATACCCAGACCTCATGCTGGCCTAAACTCTAAGGGTTTCTCTTGTGTGACTTGCGTGCCTTCGTACTTGACTACTTGCATGCTTGTTATCTGACACATGAACTACTTGCAGGTTTTGTTTATAGTCCTTAATAGGGACTCATAACAGGGTACCTAAGTTTCTTATAGGTTTTGGTTTGCAGTCCTTAATTAGGACTCCTAACAGGGTTTACCTACATTACCCCATGCATAGCATGACATCATACCATTGCATACATCCTGCATAAAAAAAACTAATCCATTTCAAGGATCTCAAGGGCTTGTGATGCAGGTCATGGTGAATCAACTATCCCAGCAAGGGGCAAAGAGGATTTATTTTACTCTAGACAAAGTCAGGGGCTATGACCCACTGGATATGGTGAGCCTTTGACCTTTGAAGAAGGACTCTCAATAATATGCAGTTCCTCCAATCAAGCTACCGGACCCAAATTCTAACAAATTTTCTTGTTTATCCCGCGAGGTCCTTGAAAATATTACATGCATATCATACATATCATTGCATAACAGGTACCCTTTGGACAGGTCACTTACCATTTCTCGCTGTTTATTTCAGCAATGGCTTCACAACAAGATAACCAGGACCTTCACGCTCAAGAGACTCAGTTCAGGGAAATCTTCCTAGGCCTATCCAAGGGGCAGGAAGAGTTGAGGACACTCCTCATGGGGAATCTGGCCAAGAAAGGTCCCGAAGATGACAAGGACGAACGGCTGAAACGCCTACAAGCCGAGGTAGATACATTGAAAACCCGGATGCTGGGGCAAAGGGCACTCATTCAAGGTTTAGCTCAGGATCAAGGAGAGCTGAGGGCCATGATCAGTCACCTTCATCAAGACATGAAGCAACCAGCCCAAGTCAGGGACCCAGTCATTAATCAACTTCCAAGAAGTCAAAGGTTTGGGCCTCTCCAAGCTGCTATTACTTCACAGGTCCAACAACGACCTCGTCCAGAACAACGGGCTGATCAGAGCAAACCAGACAAGCCTAAAAGGCAGTTCACCAAGATCAACATGTCGCTGGATCAAGCACTACAACAAATGTTGGAGGCAGGGCTGATCACCTTAAGGGCTCCTCTCCGGAATCCAAACACTTTTGCTCCTAACTATCATCCCAACGATAGGTGCGCATACCATTCTGATAGCCCGGGGCATACTACGGACAACTGCTGGCCCCTCAAAAACAAGATTCAAGACATGATCGACGCCGGAGAGATTCAGTTTGAAGTACCTGAGACTCCAAACATAATCACTGCTCCCTTGCCAAATCATGGCTAGGATTGAGAAATTTTTGATCATTCGAATGTTCAAGTTGCAATTTTCTTTTGTTCAAACATTTACTCATGTTAAACATTTTTATTTCATTAATGCATCGCATATGTCTGTTCTGAAACAATATATTCGTATTCACTAAATGCAAATTATTTTCATATTTTTTCTGATGTCAACTCTTGATCTAATAATTCTAAGCCTCTTGAGGGAGGATGACGAAAACGATACCACGACAACTACATTATGCTTTTGAACAAACCCCGCTGATGAGGTACATGCATTGTTTCAATCCCTAAACACTGGAGTTATAAGGATGATAATCCCTCGTCAACCCCTCTGAGCCAAAGAAGTAGGAGTCTTTCTTTTCGAAATTTAAAACCCTTAATCATAACCTGGGGCAGGGTAGTCTCTCAGTTGATCCAAGTGCATAACGAATGGCACTAAAGAGGTCCTTACAAAATAAAGGAAGACAGTGATGGTTCCGAATAATCAAGAAAGGCAGTCATTATCTCAAAAAATTAAAAAAACCATTAAGTCAAAACCCATGAAGGAGACTTACAAAACTGGGTCATCCCGCTGACTGTAATTCTAAAAAAGGAAACAGTTCAGGCAAAAAAAAAGAAAGGGATAACAAAAAATCAGACAAGAAAGAGGTCTTACAAACCCTCAACAAAAAGGAATGACTGCCTATTCAAAATAAGTTATCAACATCCGAATCGTCACCGGAAAATCAGAGCAAAGACTCAAACAAGGCCTAACGTATGATCAACTGAGTTTAGGTTTGGAGAACATCACGAAGAGCGGGTGGGTACAAATAAAAGTTGAGCCTTTATCCTTTGTTTCTTAAACCGTGAACCAGGCCACGTTATAACCCTTAAAAGTCCTAGCTGAAGCATGGGTTAGTTCGAAAGCATACTGTTACGAAAGGTATCCTGACTCCTTAAGGCCTACGGTAAATACGGAGTTGGCATCATGTTTTACAAACATTCATTTGTTTTATGGAAAAAATGCATTTTCAAAAACTTCGAGACAGACATAAGCTTTGCATTTTTAACATAACTTTGTTTGCATATGACTTTTGTTTGAACAGCAGGGAAATTCGCACGATGAATACCTAGTGAACAAAACACTTCCAATCAAGGGGCAGACGTGATCATGGTCCATCATTTGGGGCAGTCCAATCAAGATTCAGGGAATCTCTCAGGGCCAAATAGCCTGGGGCAAATCTCCGCCTGAGTCACATTGGGCACCCCAGCAACGAATCTTGCCTGATCAAACACCTTCTGGTGGCATGGAAAAACACTTCTAACAGGGGCAACTCCCTACTTTATGAGAACGGACATAGTCGAAAAATACTACGCACAATCAAAGACCCGCTAGGTTGACACACCTAGGCAAAAATAAGGGCTTCCCGGCGAACCAAAAGGGTTCGGGCAAAAATAAGGGATGAAAATGAAAAGAATCTGTACACCCGGCAAGTCGAAAACCTGAAAAGGCGGCTTGGGCAAAAATGGGTATCCCGATGGACTGAAAACCCGAAAGGGCGGTCCAGGCAAAAGTTAGGGATTAAAGCGTACAACTATGTCCTGCCATCCTGTCACCTGCCTACCAGAAGAAGGTTTGCCCATCAATGACTATCAGCACCTCATAGGTCTTCCTCTCCCACATCAGAAACAGGGGCAATAAAGAGTTGTCGAAGCAATCTAATTGTTCTATCCTCCAAGGTACCAGAGTAGGTTCAGCTAAAGAACGTAACCAGATATCTTAATTCCCCATAGAGTGAGCCAGCAAGTCAGTACACTCTCACAAAGCTATTACCAGCCTTAAGGAAGTTGAGTATCCTCCAGCAGACCTCAACATTCCCCAACAGCATATATATTCTTAACAAGCATCCCCGGCAGTCTTGACCTAAAGATTGTTTCCCGGCGGTCTATCAAACATTCAATGGAGTCACTTCCTCGATACAGTTCAAACTTCCCCAAGAGAGTCCAATCCAGTTCCCCAGGAAATTTGGAATTCATCTCCCCAAGCAGTAAGCTTATCCCCAGTAGATTCTGGAAGCTTATCCTCGCAGAGCACGGACGCGTCCCCCGGCTTTATTCAAAGAGTTATTTTTCTTACCAGGATATAACTGGGTTATCCTCAGCCAAAAGCCACGGAAAGAGCGTCCTCAACGAAGTCCTCTTATCCCCAGCGAAATCTATTAACACTTCCAACACAACAAGGGTATCCCCAGCAAGTTATTATCAACAGCTCAACAAAGTACCACTCTCCCCATAGAGTATTGCTTCCCAGCAAGATCGTTAGAATACTTCTCTCCCCGCAGAGTAATCCATTCGCCAAGTTTATTCCCCAACGGAGTCATCTTCTCCTACTGGTATTCTTGCAACTATTATCCCCAGCGGAAGCAAAGATCTATTCTTCAAACATTAGCCCAGGAGTTAACTTCCCGGCATCCGTCAAGGATTTACTTTCCTAAGACGAAAACATACACATCACATCTTCATACATTATAGCATGCATGTACGCATCATGAACATACAATCTCACTTATTCTGAGAGCATCCCGCATGTCATACAACATGACATCACATACAACTAACGCTTGTCTTTTCAGGACAAAGGTCAGTACAAAAATGATTATTATCAATGGTCGCAACTAAAGATCCGATTCCTGTATCTTGCCAGGGTGTGTCTATTAATAACCATTACCAGATCCGATTCCTGTATCTCGCCAGGGTGTGTCTGAAGAGTTCGAGGATCCGATGCCTGAATCTTGCCAGGGTGTATCCGTTGAAGACTAACATTACCAGATCCGATTCCTGTATCTCGCCAGGGTGTGTCTGAAGAGTTCGAGGATCCGATGCCTGAATCTTGCCAGGGTGTATCCGTTGAAGACTAACATTACCAGATCCGATTCCTGTATCTTGCCAGGGTGTGTCTGAAGAGTTCGAGGATCCGATGCCTGAATCTTGCCAGGGTGTATCCGTTAAAGACTAATATTACCAGATCCGATTCCTGTATCTTGCCAGGGTGTGTCTGAAGAGTTCGAGGATCCGATGCCTGAATCTTGCCAGGGTGTATCCGTTGAAGACTAACATTACCAGATCCGATTCCTGTATCTTGCCAGGGTGTGTCTGAAGAGTTCGAGGATCCGATGCCTGAATCTTGCCAGGGTGTATCCGTTGAAGACTAACATTACCAGATCCGATTCCTGTATCTTTCCAGGGTGTGTCTGAAGAGTTCGAGGATCCGATGCCTGAATCTTGCCAGGGTGTATCCGTTGAAGACTAACATTACCAGATCCGATTCCTGTATCTTGCCAGGGTGTGTCTGAAGAGTTCGAGGATCCGATGCCTGAATCTTGCCAGGGTGTATCCGTTGAAGACTAACATTACCAGATCCGATTCCTGTATCTTGCCAGGGTGTGTCTGAAGAGTTCGAGGATCCGATGCCTGAATCTTGCCAGGGTATATCCATTGAAGACTAACATTACCAGATCCGATTCCTGTATCTTGCCAGGGTGTGTCTAAAGAGTTCGAGGATCCGATGCCTGAATCTTGCCAAGGTGTATCCGTTGAAGACTAACATTACCAGATCCGATTCCTGTATCTTGCCAGGGTGTGTCTGAAGAGTTCGAGGATCCGATGCCTGAATCTTGCCAGGGTGTATCCGTTGAAGACTAACATTACCAGATCCGATTCATGTATCTTGCCAGGGTGTGTCTGAAGAGTTTGAGGATCCGATGCCTGTATCTTGCCAGGGTGTATCCGGTGAAGACTAACATTACCAGATCCGATTCCTGTATCTTGCCAGGGTGTATCTGTTGAAGACATTTCAAGACCTAGACCGGTTCAGTTAATCGACCCTAAGATTTTCTGTCTCTTATCCAGTCATAGGCCTTCTCTAGTCCAGTTAAGTCGACCCCAAACATATTTTCCTGATGAAGACTCAGTAGAAGACATCCAAGATTCTCTCAATGATTGCTATTGAGGTTGTAGTCGCCTATGGTTCTCTCCCCGATACTGCGGAGGTGGTAATCCCAAGATTCGCTCAACGTTTGCTGTTGATGTTGAAGTTATCCAAGATTCTCTCAATGATTGTTGTTGAGGTTGTAGTCGCCTGTGGTTCTCTCCCTGATACTGCGGAGGTAGTAATCATCCCCAGATTTTCTCAACGATTGCTGTTGAGGTTAAAGTCATCCAAAGTTCTCTCACCGTTCCTGTTGAGGTATTAACTATCCCTGGCTCATTCATCACCGTTTGAAGCTCCAGATCCAGCTCCTGTAACCAATCAGGACACATCTACAAAAGAGTTTGAAGACCACTCCTGTAACAGGTCAGGTAATCATTTTTCTTTTGCAGGTACGCAAGTTCTCGCTAAGGAATCTCTTATGCGATTGACATCGAGATGGCATCTGTAAGCCCATCCACCATCCATCATCTCTTAGCATGGCATCTATAAGCCCATCATCCTATCCATCAATCTCCAAATGGCATCTATAAGCCCATTCCACCACCACACTACTATGTGAGCGCAAATTTCTGGGCACTCTAGTGTTCAATCATCTTCCACCCTCGGATTACGAAAGGCACGTCAGCCAATCTGCATCCTCAGGTCTAAGAAGATTGAACAGGGGCAACTGCTGTACCCCAAAATTTGCCCTCCCATATTCTTCAAGAATTGCCAAGTCAAAGCTTCAAAATCTCCCCAAGGGTTGCACAGTTCAAGGGCCTCCTAACAGTCAAAATTAGGGTTTTGGTTCTGACAAAGAAAATGAAGTTTCCAAGGGTCCAATCAAGTCCCACATGCCTATAAATATGGTCAAGCATCCTCATACCAAGTTTCAAGACTTACAGCATAAATCTGCACAGTCAAAAACCCTAATTGCCCTACAGTCAACTGTAGGGGCAAAATGGTCATTTGACAGTCAAAAGTTCAAATTTTTGGTCAACATCTCATTTTGAAGCCACAAACATCATTTGATCAATGCTTGATCATGATTCTCAAAGCTTGGCTCAAAAATCATCAAGATGCAAAAGTTTCCATATTTGGACAGTTGAAAAAGTCAACTGTAAATTGACCAGGGCATAACTTTCACATGGATTATCAGAAAAATTCCATCCAAAGCTCATTTTGAAGAGAATGACATTTCCTACAACTCATCTTCATACTTCAAGTCCAAGAAATGCTCTCACAAAAAGTTATCAATTTCAACATTATAGGTCATTTTCAAAAGTCAACAAAAAGGGACTTTAAGTCAAAGGCCATAACTTGAGATTGGTAAATCAAAATGACATGGGACCAAAGACATTGGTTAGAGGACTCAAAGAACTTTCCAAAATGTCCAAGAACATGAGCAAAGATTATAAATTGAGCAAGTTGTGCCTTGTGGAAGTTGGGAAATTTTTGGATATTTTGAAAAGTCAACATTGCTTCAAATGACCTAAAATTGCTAATGGGCCTCTTTTTCTTCCACAATTCATCATCCAAGGCATGTGCACGACCATTTGGCCCAAAGGGAAGTTTTTATCATTTTTATTTTATTTATTTGAATTTTTAAATGCTAGAAATTCATTTAATTAATTAAAATATATAAAAAATACTAAACCTAGGTTTTTCAATCTTTTTATGCATGATATATACTCAATATTTCGTGCAAATCAGGTTAGGAAAGAATCAAAGGTGATTGGATGTGATTGAAGCCAAAAAGCATGAAAAAGATTTGGAAAATTATGCCATAAAAATCAAATATTGATTCATCAATTCATGGATCTTTTTGACCAAATTCTTTGACCTAATCATTCACACATAAGTATAGAATGCAAACCTAATCCTAGAGAGGTCCAAGCTGCGCCAGAAATCCCTAAACGAACTTGGAATTTTTCAAGAAAAACTCAAATCTGAAAACCATCTTCTAGGTCGATTCAAGCCAAGAGACTTGTTGCATTACCTTCCTGAGGCTTCAAGGAAAGTTTTCCAATCAAAATCATTCATCTTAACGCCCTGAATTGGTAAAACGATCGCACCCTGTACAGAAAAATTTTCATGTTCTTGCATCACGAATCATACGCTTTTAGTAATTTTTAACATTTGATTTGTGTTCATTGCCGAATTCTAAAGCTAACTGTGTGGTTTAATTGTGTTTTTGTGCACCCTTGAGGATTTCACCATGAATACGTGCTAGGGTTTTCAGGACCTTGAATTAGGGCTTCTTAGTTAAGGAAAAATTAGCACTCGAGACCTGGACCATTGCAACAAGCGTGCTTGGACGAAAAGGATAGGACCCTCGCGCCTAATTTATGAGGCCATATGGCCTATTCGCTATTTTCTGGAATAGTGCCTTTTGGGACGGTTCAAAACCGTTGCCAATGTTTTTTGTGTTTCAGGAAATAAACAAACGAGGAAGACGATGGCACGGTGGCAGGCAGTGAGTGGTTGGTTTGAATTTTCGCGCCAGACTCCCACTAATTCTTATTTTATTTCATATTATTTGTTAGGTATTATATAAACGAAAACGCGTGTGGAGCAGTTGGTAAGCAAGCTTAGTGGTAAACCACAGGACCTGGGTTCGATCCCAGGTCCCCCACCCTTTCCATGTTATTTTTTCATTAACGCTCATGTGCAGTTTCAGTATTGTGGACCACCGTGCATCATCAAAATCAAGTCGTCCACTTGGCCAATGGAAACGATCAGAAGGCCATGATCTGAAGTACATGGTAGACACCAGTCAACCACCTCACACGCTGGCATGGAAGTCAACGAGGCCAAAGATGCTTGGGCCCAAATTGCTAAGCATAAACCCTCCACTTGGGAACAACACCCCCTCTAGTTTGTTTCTTTTACTTTTTTTTTCTTTTCTTTATTTTAATTAATTTCTTTTAATTCTTTATAATTATTATTTTCATAATATATAAAAACACAAAAAAATCAGAAAGGACAAAATTAAAATGTATTTATTTAATTAATATTTTTTGTAAATAAAACCTTTATTAATTAATTAGTTTCAATCTAGGGTTAATCTTAATATTTTTTTAATAAACTTAAAGCTTGGTAGAATTAGGGTTTGTAACAATTTTTATCCTTTTTTTCTTTTCTTTCATAATAATTAAATATTTCCTATTATTTTTCATAAATTAAAATTGCATGTAAATAATTAGGTTAATTTAGGTTTAACTTTATTACTTTCTTAATAAATTCAAAAAACAATTAGAATTAGGGTTAGTATTTTAATTTCAATTAATCTTTTTCATTAAAATCATAAAATACAAAAATACCAAAAAATAGTTTCCTTTCATTTTAATTTTAATTAATTTGCTAATAATTTAATTTCATTAAAAAGGGTCCAACGCCCTCGTTTCTAATTTTATTTCAATTCGCGTACTTATTTCTTTTTCTTTTAATTATTTATGTACCTCTCCCAAAGCTTTGTAAACTCGGACATTTTAATCTTTCGCGCTTTACTTTAATTATTTACTTTCTGTCAAATCGGGTCTTGGAAATTTTGGCGATGTGGACCCGCGCCTTTTGTAATAGTTTAGAACTTTACCTTTCTCGCAATTTTTTTTAACTGTTAAATAAATGCATGCAAGAATGAATGACAAAAAATAAAAACAAACGCGTAGATCACCAATAACATGACAAGATCAAATAAATGAATCTGACACACAAAATTACACACCACCCCTACGGTACGCCTCACTGTTGCCTTGCCTCGAAAGGTGATCGTCGAGTAGAGGATGTCTTAGTAAGTCCTCATGATCCCGGAACCTGGCATGAGGGTAGCTTCTAAGGTGTCTTCCCATTGCTCTGGTGATCACCATGTCCCGAACCTCGAATTGACCCGAACACCTCCAACGGTGGTGCTACCTACCTCTCAATGGTGGGATGGCACTACTTTAAAGGACATTTACACAGACGAATTCCTTAGGGTAGGTAGACGACTCTAGATACTTGCTCTAAATTTCAAAACAAATTCAAAAAATACTTTTCACACCAAACACATTTTCAAAAAGCTTTCGAAAGCAAATTTTTCAAACACTCTTGAGGACTGATACAAGAGTCGAACTGGAATTTTCAAAGAAACTTTTTTAAAACCCACAGTTGAAAAGCAAACAAACCATTTTGAAAACACAAATGAGCAAGTATCTAAGATCCCTTGGATAACCATGGATAGAAAGGGTGCTAACACCTTCCCTTTCTATAATCTACCTCCCGAACCGAGAGCAATCTCTTTAAGGAATTTTTCTGTGCTTTTGTCCTTTCCATTTGGAGAAAATAAAAGACGGTGGCGACTCTTGCTTCCGCGACATTTCGCGAACCAGCGTTAAACAGTCAGTTCCAGATCCACCGATCACAAGCTGGATCCAGCTTAAGGAAGAACGGAATTCTCTTGAGACCAGCCTACATGCTAGTGAAAAGAAGGTCTTGGAGCTCACCCGCCTGTTGCATGAGGAGAGGAATCTCAATACCTACATAGCTCCAAAGAGGATGCGCAGTGTATTTTGGGATTGATTTGCTTTTGTATTATTTTGCCCGTGAGGCTTTGATGTACCGAACAGTTATTTCCTTAATGATAACGTGTGTTCTTTTTTGTCTACAACAAATTTGAACTTTCGAACCCCTGAATACATTGCATAAACACATATCATTCATCATGTGCATAGCAGGTTTTCTTCTTTTCAGGTTGCTTACAGTTCTTCGCTGTTTATTTCAGCATCATGAATCCTGACTCATCATCAACTGAGATGTCCATCAAGGCTCTTCAGGCGCAGAATGTGCAATTTCAGGAACTAATCATGGGTTTGGCTCAAGGCCAAGAAGAGCTGAAGGCTCTGCTCCTGAAGAAGGAAAAGAAGAAGAAGAGAAGAACTGTTCTTTTCAACTCGGGCCGAAGGTTTGGCAACACTCTGCAGAATGAAGAGGCTGGTTCTTCTATAGGCAAGGGTACCCCCCAAGGGGAAAAAGGTCCTAGTCCGGTAGTCTCCGACAACGAGACTGATTTTGATGAGGAATAGTATCCTCCTGCAGAAGACAGATATAAGCAGTTGGAAGACATATTGAATGCTATGGAGATACAACAGGTACTTGGGCTGGATTTTGGAGATTTGGGTTTGTCTACTGGTGTGATTATTCCTCGTAAGTTCAAAGCACCATCCTTTACCAAGTATGACGGGGCGTCTTGTCCCAAGTTACACCTCAGGTCGTATGTGCGGAAGATTCAACCGTACTCAGTGGATAAGAATTTGTGGATCCACTTCTTCCAGGAGAGTCTTTCAGGGACTCATCTCGAATGGTTCTATCAGCTGGATGGGACCAAGGTTCGTAACTGGGAGGAGTTGGCTACTGCTTTCTATAAGCAGTATCAATATAATGCCGACCTTGCCCCTACGCGTACCCAACTCTAGGGTATGTCGTTAGGTTCAAGCGAAGGTTTTAAAGAGTACGCTCAGAAGTGGAGGGATCTGGCTGGTAGGGTGCAGCCTCCGTTGACTGATCGGGAGTTGGTAGACATGTTCTTGGGGACCCTATCTGGGCAGTTTTTCAATCATCTTATCGGTAACTCATCTGCAGGGTTTACTGATCTTATTCTGACCGGAGAGAGAATTGAGGCTGGGTTGAAGTCTGGTAAGATTCCGAAGGGTGCGTCGTCTAGTTCTGAGAAGAAACCCTTCAAGAAGGAGGCTAGTGTTGTATATGGCTCTAGAAGACAAGAGAAATCTGAGCACCGCCAATCTGTCAGTGCGGTAATGATTGCTAAGCCTGCTGCCGCTCCTCGGCAAACCAATCCTCAGAGGGCTGAAAGACCTAGAAGAGAATTCACCCGGCTGAGCATGACTCTATCGCAGATCTTGCCACAGTTGCTGTCCACAAACCTAGTGACTGTCAGAGAGGCCCCCAAAGTTGTAAACACTGCCTCTCCGAAATATAATCCGAACGCTCGCTGTGCTTACCATTCCGATAGTCCGGGGCATTCCACTGATGACTGTTGGGCATTAAGGAATAAGGTGCAAGACCTTATTGACGCAAAAGAGATACAGTTCGAAGCGCCTGAGAGGTCGAATGTGGTAACTGCTCTTATGCCCCAGCATGGAGTAAACGCTGTTGATGAAGATGTGTATGCTGTTTCTGTGGATGATGTAGCTACTCCTTTGAAGACTGTCAAGAGGAACCTACTGCTGGCCGGTTTATTTCCGGGTTGCAGTGAGGGTTGCCTGTTCTGTGTTGTTTCCCTATCTGGTTGTCCTTTGCTGAAGTTGGGCATCCAAAGCCTAATGGATAGCAAGGAGATTCTGTTTAAGAAGTCTGTTGTTCAGTTGGTTCCGGTAGAAGAAGTCTCTGTGGTCACTATCTTCAATAATCCAATCAAGGCTCTCCCAAAGAAGCCTGTTCAAATCATGACTGTCGCACCTGTTGTTATTACTGTTCTGGGGCCTCTCCCCTACGTATCTGATAAAGCTGTCCCCTGGCACTATGGGGCAGATGTGTATGTGAATGGAATTAAACAAGAGTTCAACACTGGCGCCAGTATCTGCGATATCACTGGTCCAGCCAAGGTTACCCACAGTGGCAGGCTCTTCTCGCCTGACATTGCACTACCCGCTGCTCGAAGACCCCTCCTTATAACACCTACAAGTGTACCTGTTCCTGTTTCTGACCAAGTTGTTTCCCCTGCTGTCGAGTCATCCAATGCTCGGGGCAAAGGGGTTGAAGATGAGCCTGCCTGGATGGAGGCACCAATACTTATAAATGCTGAAGCCTCCCAACAAGAAATGGAGGAAATCCTAAAGATAATCAAGAAGAGCGACTTCAATGTTGTGGAACAGCTGGGGCATATGCCCTCCAAGATCTCAATGCTCTCCTTGTTACTGTGCTCAGAGGCCCATGCTAAGGCCTTGATCTCATTTCTCAAGACGGCCCATGTGCCACAGGAGACATCTGCAGTCCAGTTCACTGATTGCGTAGCAAATCTGACAGCGGACAATGGCTTGGGTTTCTCAGATGCTGACCTGACTGCAAAGGGAAGGGACCACAATGATGCCCTGCATGTCTCTATTGAATGTAGGGGCACTACTCTGGCGCATGTGTTGGTGGACACTGGTTCTTCCTTGAATGTTCTACCCAAGAAGGCCTTGGATCGTTTGGATTGTGAAGGCCTGGAACTAAAACCCAGCAATATTATCGTCAGAGCCTTTGACGGTTCCAAGAGGATGGTTCATGGAGAGGTTGACATTCCTATTCGTGTGGGCTCTCAAGTGTTTGACTTTACCTTTTATGTGATGGATATCCGTCCATCGTATTCTTGTCTACTGGGTCGACCTTGGATCCATAAAGCTGGGGCAGTGACCTCTACCTTGCACCAGAAGCTGAAGTACCCTGTCAGAGGGAAGATCGTCACTGTGCAAGGAGAGGAGGAGTATATGGTGAGCCATTTGAATTCTTTCAGATACATTGAGATGGACGGGGAGTTTATTGAAACCCCCTTTCAACATTTCGAAGAGGTACTTCCAATTTCAGCAGCAGCAGAAACAGCGGTTGAAGAGGATGTTCCTTTGAAGATGGCTTCCCTAAAGGATGCCCGGGCTGTGGTTCAGAAAGGTGAATGTACTAACTGGGGCAGGCTTCCCGACTTTACACAGAAAACTGACAAATTTGGACTGGGTTTTACTGCAGAGGGTCAGAAAGCTATGCGGAAGGCGAAGACCAGAAGACCTCCTGTGCTCATTACAAATCTAGGAGTGAACGCTATTGGGGAGGATAATGAAGTGGATGAAGCTGAGTTCAATAGCTGGATCTACCCGACGACTGAAGGCGGATTGACCAATTGGATTGTCAAAGACCATACTCCTATTACTTTTGTTACGCAGTAATAAACTTCTTTGTTTTGTTATTTGTAATAAACAACAAATTGAACTCTATGGCCCGGTGTCTTACCCGAGGCACCGTGGTTTCATTTGTGAGGGCATATAAATTGTCATTTCATATATCATGAATAAAAATCTTGGACGTTTTTCGCATTTCAAATCTTATGCTCCTTTTCTGTCTTTCTTTCCTTTATATATTTCAAAAACAGCTGTATTTACACACACTCACTCATACAGGTTCCAATCCACTCTGGATCTCACTGGTAACGACTCTGCTACTGCCAGTTATGACTTCGAAAATCCGATCAACTTAGCCGAAGACGAAGGTGAAGATGATTGCGAAGTGCCTGGCGAGCTTGCAAGACTGTTACTCCAGGAAGAGAGGGCAATTCAACCACACGAAGAGCCAGTGGAGACAATAAACTTGGGTACTGAAGCAGACAGGAAAGAGGTAAAGATTGGTGCCAACCTAGAGCTCAGCGTGAAGCAACGGTTGATTAAGATGCTACATGATTATATGGAGATCTTTGCCTGGTCCTACGAAGACATGCTCGGGTTGGATACCGATATTGTGGTCCATCACTTGCCTACTAAGGAAGACTGCCCTCCGGTTAAGCAAAAGGTCCGCCGTATGCGTCCAGAGATGTCTGAGAAGATCAAAGCCGAGGTTATGAAACAGTTTGATGCCGGGTTTCTCGCAGTGACTTCTTACCCTCAGTGGGTTGCTAATGTGGTGCCGGTACCTAAGAAGGACGGAAAGGTCAGAATATGTGTCGACTACAGGGATCTGAACAGGGCCAGCCCCAAAGATGACTTCCCCTACCTCACATTGATGTCCTTGTTGACAATACTGCTCAGCATAAGGTGTTCTCTTTCATGGATGGTTTTTCAGGTTACAATCAGATCAAGATGGCACCTGAAGACATGGAAAAAACTACCTTTGTTACTCAGTGGGGCACCTTCTTCTACAAGGTCATGCCTTTTGGACTGAAGAACGCTGGGGAAACCTACCAACGTGCCATGGTTGCTTTATTTCATGACATGATCCATCATGAGATAGAAGTGTATGTTGACGACATGATCGCAAGGTCCCAGACTGAGGAAGAGCACCTAGATCATCTGCAGAATTTGTTTGACCGTTTGAAACTGTACAAGCTGAGGTTAAACCCGAACAAGTGCACCTTCGGGGTAAGATCTGGGAAGTTGCTAGGCTTCGTGGTAAGTGATAAGGGTATTCAAGTGGACCCTGCCAAGGTTAAAGCTATTCAAGAGATGCCAGTTCCTAGGACAGAGAAAGAGGTCAGAGGCTTTTTAGGACGCCTGAATTACATTGCCCTCTTCATCTCGCATCTAACTGCCACCTGTGAACCAATCTTCAAGCTGCTGAAGAAAGATCAGGTAGTACGTTGGAATGATGAATGTCAGGCTGCTTTTGACTGAATCAAGGAGTATCTCCAAGAACCACCCATCCTTATGCCACCGGTTGAAGGGAGACCTCTGATACTATATCTGACAGTGCTCGACAATTCAATGGGGTGTGTGCTGGGGCAGCATGAC
This sequence comes from Vicia faba, assembly GCA_948472305.1. NCBI lineage: Eukaryota > Viridiplantae > Streptophyta > Magnoliopsida > Fabales > Fabaceae > Vicia > Vicia faba. The sequence continues at coordinate 1,372,133,854 of OX451741.1, forward strand.
AAGTCTGGCCGAAAAGAGCATGCCATTTATTACCTTAGCAAAAAGTTTACCGACTGTGAGACCCGATACTCACTGCTCGAGAAAACTTGCTGCGCTTTGGTATGGGCTGCTCGCCGGCTGAGACAGTATATGCTGACTCATACTACCTTGTTGATCTCAAAGATGGATCCTATAAAGTACATATTTGAAAAGCCTGCTCTGTCTGGGAGAATAGCAAGATGGCAAATGATCTTGACGGAATACGACATTCAGTACACAACTCAGAAAGCCATCAAGGGAAGTGTACTGGCAGACCACTTGGCACATCAGGCAGTAGATGACTATCATTCAATGAACTTCGAGTTTCCGGACGAGAGCATCATGATAGTGACTGATTGTGAAGTACCTGGACCGGATGAAGGACCTGAGGAAGGATCCCGATGGTCCATGCACTTTGATGGAGCCTCCAACGCTTTGGGTAACGGTATCGGCGCTATAATCATATCCCCTCAAGGCACTCATACTCCACTCATTGCCCGACTATGTTTCAACTGTACCAACAACATGGCGGAGTATGAGGCGTGCATCATGGGTCTTCAAGCTGCGATCGACCTAAGGATCAAGTTTCTGAGTGTCTTCGGAGATTCCGCTCTTGTGATCAATCAGATCAAAGGAGAGTGGGATACGAAACATCCGAATCTTATTCCTTACAGAGAATGTGTGTTGACATTGATCCCCCACTTCACGAAGATAACCTTTGAACACTTCCCGAGAGAGGAGAATCAGCTGGCGGACGCGTTAGCTACAATGTCTTCTATGTTCAAAGTCAAATGGGATAATGAGGCTCCCCGGATCATCATCTGGAAACTGGACGAACCGGCATACTGTTGTGATCTCGAGACTGAGTTGGTAACTGAGAAGCCTTGGTACCATGAAGTGAAGAGATATCTGGAAGCTCAGGAATACCCTGAAGGTGCCTCTGTCAACGATAAAAAGTTCTTGAGAAGGTTCGCAGCGAAGTTCTTCCTTAGCAACGGCATCTTGTACAAGCGAAACCATGATTCGACCTTACTGCGTTGTGTGGATAAGACAGAAGCAGAAAGGATCATGGAAGAGCTACATGAAGGGACCTTTGGTACACATTCCAGTGGGCACACTATGGCAAAGAAGATCCTTCGGGCAGGGTATTACTGGTCCACCATGGAGGCTGACTGTTACCAACACTCTCGGACATGCCATAAATGCCAGATATATGCAGACAAGGTGCATGTTCCTTCAGTTCCTTTGAATGTTCTGACTGCGCCTTGGCCGTTTGCAATGTGGGGCATAGATATGATCGGGGAGATTAAGCCTACGGCATCCAACGGGCATCGCTTCATCCTGGTAGCGATTGATTACTTCACGAAGTGGGTTGAAGCAGCTTCCTACGCTACGGTAACCAAGACTGTTGTGGCACGGTTCATTCGGCATAATCTGATCTGTCGATACGGCGTCCCAGAGAGAATTATTACAGACAACGGTACCAATCTGAATAACAAGATGATCACTGAGCTCTGCGAGCAGTTTAAGATACAGCACCACAATTCTTCTCCTTACAGACCGAAGATGAATGGGGATGTAGAAGCAGCAAATAAGAACATTAAGAAAATCGTGCAGAAGATGACAGTGACCTACAAAGATTGGCACGAGATGTTACCGTTCGCTCTACATGGGTACCGTACCTCAGTCAGGACGTTAACCGGGGCAACTCCTTTCTCCTTGGTTTATGGCATGGAGGTAGTCTTACCGATTGAAGTGCAAATACCCTCTCTCCGGATAATGAAGGATGCAAATCTGAACGAAGATGATTGGATCCAGACACGACTTGATCAGCTAAACCTTATTGATGAAAAGAGACTTGCTGCTATCTGTCATGGTCAGACGTACTAAAAACGGATGATCAGGGCATTTAACAAAAAGGTCAGACCACAAGAATATCAAGTTGGGGATCTGGTAATCAAGCGAATCATCCTTCCTCAGAGTGATCCAATGGGCAAATGGACCCCTACGTACGAAGGGCCATTTGTGGTTAAGCATGTGTTCTCAGGAGGAGCCATGATTCTAACCAACATGGATGGTGACGACCTTCCTCACCCCGCCAATGCAGACATAGTAAAAAGATACTACGCATGAAAAAAGACCCGCTAGGCTGACATGCCTAGGCAAAAATTAGGGCTTCCCGGTGAACCAAAAGGGTTCGGGAAAAATGAAGGGATGAAATGGAAAAAATCTGTACACCCGGCAAGTCGAAAACCTGAAAAGGCGGCTTGGGCAAAAATGGGTATCCCGGTGGACTGAAAACCCGAAAGGGCGGTCCAGGCAAAAGTTAGGGATAAAGCGTAATACTATGTCTCATTGGATCACTTTGCATCCAGAATCCGGTATCTACATCAAGTTCAGACGGCATCGATCAGTCAACTTCATCTTCAACCAAGGTCATCAAGTGATGAGACGCTCGGAGATATAAAGGCAATAGCAGAGTTGAAACCCAGTGGGATCATTCATTTCACACAGCTGTTTTACTTTCGCTTGTACAAAATTTGTATAAACTCTTCTGTTCGGCGGCGTTCTCTTACTAGGACGTCAGCCTCTTGTACCTAAACGTCTATTTACAGGCCATTCAAAAATCAATACAAATATACTTTTCAGTTAAAATTGCCAATTGTTTTTTCCTTTTCTGTTTTGTTTTGCGAAGAACGTCCAAGGTTCAATTTGTGATATATGCGTTGACAATAATTTGCTAACTCATGAATATTTGCATACAAAACAAAGGATTAATTACAGGTAACATTAGAAACAGGGGCAATAAAGAGTTGTCTAAGCAATCTAATTGTTCTGTCCTCCAAGGTACCAAGGTAGGTTCAGTCGAAGAACATAGACAGATATCTTAATTCCCCAGAGAGTGAGTCAGCAAGTCAGTACACTCTCCTCAAGCAAAGCTACTATCAAACTTAAGGAAGTTGGGCATCCTCCAGTAGATCTCAACATTCCCCTGCAGCATATATACATGTATTCTTAACAAGCATCCCCGGCAGTCTTGGTCTAAAGATTGTTCCCCGGCGGTATATCCAATATTCAGTGGAATTACTTCCAGTAAAGTTCAAAACTTCCCCAGGAGAGTCCAATCTAGTTCCCCAGGAAAGTTGGAATTCATCTCCCCAAGCAGTAAGCTTATCCCCAGTAGATTCTGGAAGCTTATCCCCGCAGAGCACGAACGCGTCCCCCGGATTTATTCAAAGAGTTATTTCCTTACCAGGATATAACTGGGTTATCCTCAGCCAAAAGCCACGGAAAGAGCATCCTCGACGAAGTCGTCTTATCCCCAGCGAAGTCTATCAACACTTCCAACACAACAAGGATATCCCCAGCAAGTTATTATCAATAACTCAACAAAGTACCTCTCTCCCCACAGAGTATTGCTTCCCAGCAACATCGCTAGAGTACTTTTCTCCCCGCAGAGTAATCCATTCGCCAAGTTTATTCCCCAACGGAGTTATCTTCTCCTACTGGTATTCTTGCAACTATTATCCCCAGCGGAAGCAAAATCTATTCTTCAACATCAGCCCAGGATATGACTTCCCGGCACCCGTCAAGGAATTACTTTCCTAGACGAAAAACATATTCATAAACATCGCACTTCCATACATTATAGCATGCATATACGCATCATATCTCACAAATCTCATTTATGTTGAGAACATCATTGCTTGATCCATATCATGCATGACATATGACTGACCTTTACCTTTCAGGAGAGATCCAGTTAAATTTTCAACTATATTTCAAGACCTAGTCTGGTTCAGTTAAATCGACTCCAAAGATTTCTCTGTTTCTTATCCCGTCAAAGGCCTTCTCTGGTTCAGTCAGATCGACCCTAAGATCTCCCTGTTTCTTATCCAGTTGAAGACATTTCAAGACCTAGACCGGTTCAGTTAATCGACCCTAAGATTTTCTGTTTCTTATCCAGTCCAAGGCCTTCTCTAGTCCAGTTAAATCGACCCCAAACAGATTTTCCTGATAAAGACTCAGTAGAAGTTATCCAAGATTCTCAACAGTGATACTAAACAATTGACTAATGAAATTATGAAGACACTCTTCAGAACATACACTTGATTATGCTTCACAGCTTTTAATCAAGTAACACAAACACTCGTGCTTCAAAGCTTTGAGTGATACATAAACCTAAGTTGACCTTGCTTCAAAGCTTTAATCAAGTGACACAAACACTCTTGCTTCAAAGCTTTGAGTGATACATAAACCTTACAATCAAAACCTACTCCAAGTCACTTATAACAATGATACTTGCTTGGATTACAGTAGTTAAAACTATACAGCCCCTTGTTGATCTTCTGTCCAAAAGTGTTCTTCACCAACAACCTTCCTGTTGAATATATAGGCAGCTGTTCTTCAGTTAGGGTTTCCACGAAAATAGCTAGGGTTAATTAGGGTTAACCTCAAGACTTGGTCACAAGACTTTATCAACCAGATTAGGGTTAAGCCAAGTTAACCTAAAGTCCACGTGAGATTCTGTTCTGGAATGTATGAACCATATTCCTGAAAAATCTCAGAATTAACAAAACTGCCTAACTGTTAGATCAGTACAGGATGTCTTAACATTGGTTATGATAACAAGAATCCTGTTTACTGATTTTGGTAGAATGTAATAAAAGTGATCATTGCATAATGATCAGATACACACTCATAATGAGCAGCTACTGTAAGCCATTCTTTTTCTGCAGAAAGTACCTAGTAACCCAGAATGTTATGACATCAGTCATGACATTCACACACCTAGTTTTACCAAAAATACATGCCAATAACCAAACACTTACACTTCTCTACATAGTCATGAGCATCTATCATTTGAATTTTGATCATTAATTTTTGCTTGAAAGGGTTTAATTGAGAAAAGGGGGTAAATTGGTCATTTTGTCAGGAGATAGCTGAAATCAACTGTTGACCAAGTGAAATTTTGATCAACTATCAATTTAATATCCCTATTCTCACAATTTATGGTCAATAATGGAAAAAATATCAAGAGGAAGTGTGAATTGGATATAACTTGTCAAGGAAGTCATTTGAGGTTTTGGAATTTTTTCTAAATATCCATAGGACTGTGCTGTACCCCAAAATTTGCCCTCCCATATTCTTCAAAATTTGCCCAGACAAAGCTTCAAAATCTCTCCAAGGGTTGCACAGTGCAAGGGCCTCCTAACAGTCAAAATTAGGGTTTTGGTTCTGACAAAGAAAATGAAGTTTCCAAGGGTCTAATCAAGTCCCACATGCCTACAAACATGGTCAAGCATCCTCATGTCAAGTTTCAAGACTTTCAGCACAAAATTGCACAATCAAAAACCCTAATTGCACTACAGTCAACTGTAGGGGCAAAATGGGCATCTGACAGTCAAAAGTTCAAATTTTTGATCAACATCTCATTTTGAAGCCACAAACATCATTTGATCAATGCTTGATCATGATTCTCAAAGGTTGGCTCAAAAATCATCAAGATGCAAAAGTTTCCATATTTGGACAGTTGAAAAAGTCAACTGTAACTTGACCAAGGCATAACTTCCACATGGATTATCATAAAAATTCCATCCAAAGCTCATTTTGAAGAGAAAGACATTTCCTAAAACTCCTCTTCACACTTCAAGTCCAAGAAATGCTCTCACAAAAAGTTATCAATTTCAACATTATAGGTCATTTTCAAAAGTCAACAAAAAGAGACTTTAAGTCAAAGGCCATAACTTGAGATTGGTAAATCAAAATGACATGGGACCAAAGGCATTGGTTATAGGACTCAAAGACCTTTCCAAAATGTCCAAGAACATGAGCAAAGCGTAAAAATTGAGCAAGTTATGCCTTCTGGAAGTTGGGAAAGTTTTGGATATTTTGAAAAGTCAACATTGATTCAAATGACCTAAAAATGCTAATGGGCCTCTTTTTCTTCCACAATTCATCATCCAAGGCATGTGCACGACCATTTGGCCCAAAGGGGAGTTTTTTTATCATTTTTATTTATTTATTTGGATTTTTAATTATTAATAATTCATTTAATTAAAATAAATAGGTGAAAAATGCTAAACCTAATGTTTTAAATCTTTTTGTGCATGGAATAGGCTCAATATTTCATGCATAATCAGATATAGAAAGAATCATGGTGATTGGATATGATTGGCATCAAAAGCATGTGAAAAAGATTGAAAACATTATGCATGAAAATCAAATCTTCCATACATCAATTCCTTGATTCCTTGGACAAAAAAAAACCTACCCTAATCATTCACATATAAGTACTCATGCAAACCCTAATGCAGATGACCACTCAGCTGCGCCAGAATTCCATAGCCAAATTTGCAATTTGATCAAAAAAGTTCAAATCTGAAAACCATCTTCCAGTGCGTTTAAAGGCCAAATAACCATTCCATCACCTTCCTAAGACTTCAAGGAAGGTTTTTAGATCAAAACCAACCATCCTAACGCAGAGAAACGGTAGAACAACTTCGTCTTGTTCATGTTTTCTTTCAAATGCTTGCATCATGAATCATACGTTTTTAGTAACTTTTAACATTTGATTTATGTTCATTGTTTAATTCTAAAGCTAACTGTGCGGTTTGATTGAGTTTTCGTGCACCATTGAAGAAACTACCATGGACGACGCTTAGGGTTTTCAGAACCTTGAATTGGGGCTTCCCAGTTAAGGAAAAATTAGAACATGAAACCTAGGCCATTCAACTCAGCGTGCTTGGACGATTCTAAAGCAACCCTCGCGCTCAATTTATGAGCTACCACGAGCTAATCGCTATTTTGAAATATGGGGTATTTGGGGACGGTTCAAAACCGTTGCTAATGACTTTTTGTTTCAGGAAAAAAAACAAAACGATGAAGAAGATGATTATGTGGCCATCAGTGATTGGGTCATTTAAAAATTCGCGCTAAAAAGTCCACTAACCCTTATGTTCGCTTATGTTATTTGTTAGTTATATTATAAACAGAAAGCGCAAGTGGAGCAGTTGGCAAGGCACTTGGTTGATAATCCCTGGGACCTGGGTTCGAATCCCAGGTCCCCCACCCCTTTCATATTATTTTTCTATTAACGCTTATGTGCAGTTTCAGTGCTAGGGTGCATCATACATCCTCAAATCCAGCTTGCCACTTGGCCAATAATACCAATCCAAGGGACCAGATCTGAAGAACATGGTAAACCTCAGTCAACACACATGCACGCTAGCTGAGAAGTCAACCAGGACAAAGGCTTAATGGGCCTGATTACTGGACCTCACCTCCCATTTGGGGACAGACCCCCCTAGGTTTGCAATTTCTTTTATATTCTTTTTCATTTGTTTATTTGATTCAATTACCTTTTTAATTAATTTCTTTAATGTAATTATTTTTTATAAAAATATAAAACAATATAAAAATCAGAAAAAAGACAAAAATAAGTATTTTTATTTAATTAATATATCTTTTGTAAATAAATCTTTAAATCATTAACTTAGTAAAATTAGGTTTTTAATTTTAATCTTTTCTTAAATAACTAAATATATAGAAATTAGGTTTTTTTTAGCATTTTTATCCTTTTTCTTAATAAATAATTTTTTCTTATTATTAATTATTAATTAATTTTGTAAATACCCATATAATTAATTAACTAGTGTAAATTAGGTTAAAACTTGAATATTTTTCTTTAACAATTAAAAATAATTTAGAACTAGGGTTTCATTTAACTTCTAATTTTTAATTAATTTTCTTTATTTCATAAATACCAAAAAAACATAAAAAAAACATTCCTTTTCTTAATTTAATAATTAATTAACTTTTAAATTCAATTTAATTGCAAAAGGGTCCAACGCCCTCGAAAGTTCCATTTTTTATTCTTTTCGCGCAATTTATTTTTATTTTCCTTTTTAATATTATGTAATTGTTCAAGCCTTGTAATAGTAATTAGGAATTTATTTACTTTCCGCATTTTTATTAAAAACGGGTCTTTGTTAATTTGGCGATGTATAGACCCGCGCCTTGTAATAGCGTAGGACTTTATTTTCCGCACTTTAATTTCCGCACTTTTAAATTCTAATTGCATGAAAGAATGTATGGCCTAAATTAAAAACAAGCATAGATCACCACAAATGCATGATCAAAGATAACTGCTAAAATGAAAATGACACACAAATCACACACCACCCCTAGGGTACGCCTCACTGTTGCCTTGCCTCGAAAGGTGATCGTCGAGTAGAGGATGTCTTAGTAAGTCCTCATGATCCGGGAACCTGGCATGAGGGTAGCTTCTAAGGTGTCTTCCCATTGCTCTGGTGATCACCATGTCCCGAACTTCGAATTGACCCGAACACCTCCAATGGTGGTGCTACCTACCTCTCAATGGTGGGATGGCACTACTTTAAAGGACATTTACACAGACGAATTCCTTAGGGTAGGTAGACGACTCGTGGATACTTGCTCTAATTCAAAACAAAACAAATCAAAAATACTTTTCACACCAACACATTTTCAAAAAGCTTTCGAAAGCAACTTTTCAAACACTCTTGAGGACCGATACAAGAGTCGAACTGAAATTTTCAAAGAAACTTTTTAAAACCCACGGTTGAAAAGCAAACAAACCATTTTGAAAACACAAATGAGCAAGTATCTAAGAGCCCATGGATAACCATGGATAGAAAGGGTGCTAACACCTTCCCTTTCTATAACCTACCTCCCGAACCGAGAACAATCTCTATAAGGAATTTTTCTGTGCTTTTGTCCTTTCCATTTGGAGAAAATAAAAGACGGTGGCGACTCTTTCTTCCGCGACATTTCGCGAACCAGCTTTAAACAGTCAGTTCCAGATCCACCGATCACAGACTGAATTTTGATTGGCCATAACTTTCTCAATTTTTATTGAAAATATGCAAACTTTATATGCCTAGAAAGGGGATGAAAATTTCTCTAACTTTGAAGGAGATACCACAAGTCCAAAAAACGAAAGGAAAAAAGTTATGAAGCTTGGAAGTTTTGGACACTTAGTGAAATTTTGGTTAAAAATGCAAAAATCTGACTCCTTCGTGTCCATTTTTGAATGACCATTTGGACTCAAATCAAAAAGTTGGCAACATAAAAGTTGAAAATTGAAGTTTTCTCTTCATTTTTCATTCACGAATCATCTCAAATGGTTAAGTGTAGAGAAATATATGATGTTTAGGATTTGGAGCCTCAAATGGCCATTTTCCCCAGCATAAGGCAAGTCACACGCGCTAGGCAAGACATTTCATCAAACATGTTATAGGCGTGCATTCATCATCACTTTTCTATGTGAAATATTAATTATTTTGAAAAATATCCAACATCAAAGATCAAGCTCTAAATGTGAGGAACAACTTTTCTTCAAAAAGTTTCTCCAAATTATTTCTATATTTTGAGATATAATTGAGAGAAGAAGGTATCGCGCATGCTGAAGTTTTGCCCAGCACAAGACCTCACGCGCGTGCAGGATGCCCAGTCAGGCTTGGCATATTATCAAGCAGTTTGTGATCATGTGTTCATGGCCAAATATCTCATTGATTCAAGCTTCATTTTGAAAAATTTTGAACATGAAAGTTGGAGTATGAAATGTCTTTGATTCAAACCTTGTCATATTTCATGCACCATAGAGAGAGATATAAGGGAGCAAAGATACATTCATGAAATAGAAAAATTGCATGGACATGCATGGATTTATTTTGTGCCAACAAATTTCCATTTGCCAGCTCACGCCCTCAGCATGCCTCACTTATCCAAAACACACATTTTTCACTCTCAAACAATATGAAATGCACAACCCTCATATTTCCCAATTTTCCCTCTCATTCCTCATTTCTTATTTTCCATCACTCTCTCTTTCTTCACTCTATATTAAGCCAAGTGATTCAAAAAGCAAAGGGTTGGAAGGAAAAAATCTGAAGCAAGCTATTATCTCTCTCTCTCTCTATCTCACACACACACACACACAAAGAATTCTCTCTTCTCTCTCTTTGAGTTTCCAATGGCATATTCATGGTCATGGAATTTTTGTGATCAATTTTAGTCTTTGGATCGAGTGATTTGATGGAGAATTGAAGGAGAAAACTAAATCACAAATATGTTTGATGATTTGCTCAAGACAAACCGTGTTCATGCATCACCCTTCGCGCACGTTTTTCTCTATCATCAAGGCATCATTTCGTAAAAAAATTGGTACTATCGTGATTAGCGTACTTTGATCTTGAATGTTGATGTTTGAATTTTTGAATTTCATCAAGAGATGAATGAGATATCGTGACATGAAAGTAGCGTTTCAAAACTGAAAAACTGGATATTATGGTTGTTGGTAGGGATGACTGCATGGCAATCCCTGATTGAACATGTTCTTCATGCATTTTACAACGCATTTTTCAAATAACATGTGTAATAGCCTTTGAATTTTTTTATTTATTTTCTTCTCATATTTTCTTCACCTCAAAAATCATGATAAAAATATTTTAAACTCCTTTTTCAACATATTTTCATATTTTTATTTTTAATTCATTTTTTTAATCATTTTTTATTATTAAATAAATCCATATAGATAATAGGGTTTTAATATTCTTTTAAATCTTGAATTTTATTTTCCTATTTCTATTAAATCAAAAAAACCTAAAAAATAACTTTGGGCTCCTCACTGAGTTTATTACTTGAAAATATTTTTTGTCTTATTTTTATAATAATTTGGGATTACTCATTAAAATCATTTGGACATATAATCTTTTATTTGTATCATTTTTGTTGAATTGTGTAAATAATTTCCATTTCTTTTTTCCTTTTGAGGTAAAATTCAAGAAAAATATGCTTGCTGATCCTTAGAGCTTTGTTGACATTTAGATTATTTTACATCAATTTTATTTGAAATTTAGATCTAATTGATTAAATTTTGAATTTAATTTCCTTTTTTAGGGTTTTTGTTTGATCATGCACACTAATTGATTAAAATTTCTAACTTCCCATGCCTATAAAATTAGATATGAAGTTTTTTAGAGTGATTGAATATGTTGAGGCCATAAAAATCATTTTCCTGGAATTTTAAAATGTGATTTCATATTTTTCAGAAATTATTTCCTAAAACCACCTAGTTTAAGTCTATTACTTGCTAGTTTCCATGTTTGCATTTCTAAACCAAATTTACACCTCAATTCAGGGACTCTAAATTTTATTTCTGACTTTTGTGGAACTTTAGGAAGTTAGGGTTTTAATTTAATAATTTTTCAAGTTATTTTCCTATTTTAAATCTATATTTAACTTAGGATTCCATTTAGGGTTTTACGATTGATCAATGCTTGTAATTGAAAACTCCTGTACATAATTCTTATTTAATTCTTGAAATAGCATGTGATACTGACTTAAGGCTTATTTGAAGACAAATTATTCTACCTCATTGAGCCTTTGGTGTTGATAGGTTAATAAACCAAATCCCCTAAAATGGGCGAATGATGTTGGTGATATTTGAAACTCTAATCCCTTTCCTCTTCATATTATCCCCCTTTCTTATTGTACTACATGTTATGGGATGATAATCTCTATATCATTTATCTAAACATTAAGTACATAGATTGCTATTGACCAACCTCAAAATAGGTGCGACTTCTATATAAATCCACTTACGATTACTTAACATAGCGCTAAATTTTGTCCTGATTTGAGAAAATGATCATTCGTGGCCCAAACCTATGTTTGCAAGCCCAAGTATGTTAATTTGAACCCTTATATCCAATAAACTTTAGATCCATTGTTAGGAGGCTTTGGTTCTACCAATCTTCCAATGGATCTTCATCAATTTCGATCAACACGGATCACTTAAACATCATTATTCATTAAATATTGCCTTGAGGATTCTTAAATGGATGATGTACTTGACAAAAAGCAAATGCAACTTGTTGTTGAGAGGATTTAGTTCTACCAATCTTCTAATGAGTTCCAAATGCAAGTTTCAAGATGGTCATCCAACTAACCATTCATTTTTAACAATTGACTTTATTTTATGCTTTTATTTTTATGCTTTTACTTTACGTACCATTTACTTTAGCATTTACATTTCATGCTATTTTCATCTTTGCTCATTTGAGCATTTACTTTTATGTCATTTTTATTTTGCTCACTTGAGCTTTTCTTTTCTTTTTGAAGATACTTAATAATCAACATGAACCATAAAAAAGATTAATGATACTTGGACTATTTGGTTACTATCCTTGGCATTATGGAGTATTGGACTTCTTGGACTTAGGAATAGAAACCTTGGCTTATGTTGGAGACCTTGTGACCTTAACTGATATTTTGTCTGGAGTTCTTGAGGTTTACCTCAAGACATTGGGTTGTTTGTTTGTTTTGTGTGCAGGTTATTGTGATCACATACTTTGTCTGTAATCTGGAATTTATCTGTATACAGCCTTTACTCTACCTAATTTTTGTGAAGACTTAATACACTTGAAGTTTAGTTCTCTCAAGAGGTCTAGATCTTTTCTTGCTTGGTTTAAATCCAAAGAACGAGAATTCTATCTTGACTCATAATGTCAAGTGTTAACTTCTTGTTAGTTAGATGGTTATTCTCCCTAGCTTTTATCTTATGCTTTAGGATAGTCCCTCCTTCTCCTCCCACCTTCTTTAATTTCAAAAATCTTCTCCCTCCTTTTGAAAACTCTTCTTGTTTTTAAAACTTTAATCACTTTCATAATAAACTTGGACTTAGGTCCATGCATATTCAAAATATTTTCATAAATAAACTTTAATCAACTTAATAATACCTTGACATTTTTTGTGAGAAGACTAAAAGTCAATCAATCTCATTCAAACCATTTTTCCATTTTGACTTTTACTTTAAAAAAATTTAAAAAGATTAGACTCTTGTAAATCCTTGTATTGATGCAAACAACTATACTTCTACAATATATAGTGAAGTGAGATATTTTCCACTTGGGTGTTGAGTGAGGCATTGTTGATTTTAAAACCCAAGCCATATCCTCCACTTGGAGATGATGTAAATTCTCCTTTCTCATGATTGTGGATAGTAAGTATGTTTTCCACACGGACAATGACGGTGATGTCTTATTTCATAAAATTAACCAACACACTTGTTTTAAATTTTTTAAATAGGAACTAAGTGTAACCTGATCCCCTATTGCACGAAAGGTGCTACGTAGGCACTAAAGGTTCGCAACCGCAGCGGGTGCAAAAATCGTAAGATATATTTCTTTTCTCACCTCCGCCATATATTTTTATACAACATTTTATAGCCAAAATATACAGATTTTACAAAGAGGTTCCTGCGGAGTACCGTATATGTTTAGGGTGCTAATACCTTCCCTTTGCATAACCAACCCCCTCACCTTGAATCTTTCCCCCTCTTTTTGGGTTATTCGCTCTTTTCCCATTCATTTGGAAACAATAAAGCGCTGTGGTGATTTTTATTTTGATCTGTACAAGTCTAGTCAGTCCAATGGCTTAGTCTTAAACATTTCTACCGCTACAATATGGTCCGCTTCTGTCTGGGACTTGGCAATCATATTGTCCACGTATACTTCGACTTCTTTATGGATCATGTCATGAAATAACGTGACCATTGATCGTTGATAGGTTGCCCTTGCGCTCTTTAGACCGAAGGGCGTTACTTTGTAACAAAAGATGCTCAAAGGAGTCCTCAAAGTAGTCTTTTCCATGTCCTCGAGAGCCATCTTGATCTGATTATATCTTGAGAAACCATCCATGAAAGAGAATACCAAAGCTTGAGTTGTATTGTCCACCAAAACATCAATGTGAGGTAGCGGGAAATTGTCTTTAGGACTTGTTTTGTTTAGATCCCGATAGTCTAGACACATGCATACTTTACTGTCTTTCTTGGGTACTGGCATGATGTTAGCAGTCCAAGGTAGATAGTCTACCAGGACCATGAACCCTGCGTCAAATTGCTTAAGAACATTTTCTCGAATTTCGTTAGCCATGTCTAAACGAGTTCTTTTGAGCTTCTTCCTAACAGGACAACCTTCCTTGAGAGGTAATTTGTGCATTATGATGTCTGTATCACCCTAGCATATCTCGGTAAGACCAGGAAAATATATCCACGTACTTGTGCAAGAGCTTGATTAGTCTTTCTTCCACGCCTTCTTCCAGGGTTGCCCCTATCTTTATATCTTTCTTGTCTTTCTTCGTCCCAAGATTGATGATATTTTTAGATTTTTGGTACGGTTTTATGTTATTAGATCTTTTCTCTATTGAACTTGCCAACTCCTCAGAGAGTTCATAATCTTCCTCATCTTACTCTTCAGTTTGGTTAATTGGTGCGTCAAAGTCATATCAGATAGTAACATTATCGTTATCGGTGAGTTTAGATGTAGGCCTTCATATTTTACAAGGTTAAACACAAAGTGAAGGTTAATCCAAGGTCCATTTTGAATGACCACTGATCTAGTTCAGTAGTAGATTCTAGAAAGGGATTGAATCCTTCTTCTCCAAAGGGAACATTGATTTCAATTTTTTTCTAATTTGCAATCTTCCAAATCTTTAATCTAATATTTAGGAATCAACATTCTTCCAACTGAACCTTCTCATCATTCAAAATCATCTAAGGAGAATTGTTTAAGGGGTTCATCTTTTAGTTGTCATTCAACTATTGACCACAATATTTGATTTAACTACACAATCTTGCAGTTTGAGGCTTGTTGGTACCTGCTTGAATCTACGCTTTAGCTTAAGTACTTAGTTCTTCATGCATAATTCTCACTTAATCTTTCATAGTACATTACAAAAAATTGTGTAAATTATGGCACTTAATAAATTCGCCATTATTTTCAGTACATTAAGGCGGTTTTAATATCCGACGTAATTTTATTAAACTAAATGGCGGTTTCAAACACCGTTATTTACCTGATTATTTCTTTTTAATTCATTGATGCGAGTTTAATATTCACTATGCCCTTTAGTTACTTTTCCTTGTTTTAATCTTTTTTATTTATTTATTTTTTTAATAATTCATTAAAGAATGTTTAATTTTCACTTTTCCTTCTAACTACTTTTCCTTGTTTTATGTTCTTTTATTTTTTAAAGTTTTTTATAATTAATTAAAACACGTTTAATTTTCACTTTTCCCTCTAATTACTTTCCCTTATTTTGTCCTTTTTTTCTTCCAATTTTTAATTATAATAAGAATTAGCTTCAAACTCGGTTAGTTGATTTTTATTGGCGATCGTTGGTACACTTGGCTATGCTTTAATTACAATTTGATTTTGTCTTTCAAAGTTTATCTTCCAAAATCATTACAGTTATGGTCTTGAATTTACTGATTTAGCTTGCAATGTTAGCATGTATTATGGTTTAGCTACTAAAATTTACTGTTTTGGCCAGACTTTTATCAAGAGGCACTTTAGATTAAAATGCAATAATTAGTTCATCAAGAAGATACAAATGGTCCACGTGTATAGGGTAGGATTATTTATTAAGGAAAAAGTATCTATATAGAATACATTCCGCTTTTTATTTTATACATCTCTTATTGCTTTGACAAGTTTTAACAGAATTTTTTTTCGTGTTACGTTCTTATCCTCTAACCACTCTAAATGTTTTAAACTTCATAGGTAGATGTGAAAATTTTTAAGGCCTTCTCTAGATATGTATTTGGTCAAGTTCTATGATGCATTTGAAGGTGTGAATGAAGTCTACATTATTATGAAATATGTAATTATAAGTTTTTCTTTTTGCTTGATAGTATGTGCTCTCATTAATTATTTGTGTAAATACTGTGAGTTGATCAAAATATTGAGAGTAAATTTTTATTTAATTTAATCTAATTTTATAATTTTTTGGAAAAAAAAAAGCATATCTTATTAATCAAAAACAGGTAAATACAAATCGATCGCTTGGATCCAGGCAAAACCCCAAAAACAAAGCTATACTACACATACCTATGTTAATATGAGTACTCAACAACTTGTTCGAATTACATCTCTATAAGATATTATCAATAATTCTATCAACTAAATGATGTTCTATTTTCTTTTGGGCAAAAATGACTTTGTTTCTTTCTTTCCAAATCTCATAGATGGTTTCAGCACATGCAATTTTCAGAACTTGTCTACGCCAACCTTTTTTCCTCGACTCCTTGATCATCCACACCCTCTCCTTATTTTGTTCCAACGAATTTCTATTGTAACTCGTCTAATGAAGCACTCCTTTCCAAATCTCATTGAAAACGAGGCATTCAAAGAATATATGATTCAAGTTTTCGATATGGTCACACATTTTACACTTAGGATTCAGATGCATACCAAAACTAATTAGCCTATCCTTAGTAAGGAGCTTATCGTTCAAGACCATCCAAAGTGTGAAGATCGCTCTCGCACTACAAAATAAGTTGTGTGTTGCCACGTGACTCCCACGTCGCTAACACCAAAATCATGTCACAACTTTGTTTTTTCCACGTGAAGAAACACGTCGCTGGAGAGCGCGTGGCAATGTTGTTGCAACGTGGGAAACATGTCACAACATTGCCACGTGAAATTCACGCCGCAACAAACTTTATGGGGTCAAAGGCAGTCAGAGCAGAGGTCAGAGCAGATTTTATATTCACTTTTACGTTGTGTGTTGCGGTGTATTTTTCATGTCACTAAATTGTGATGTGGAAAACACGTCGCAACTTATTTTTTATTTTTTTTTATAAATATTTTCTGTTTTAAATATAATAATTTTGATTTAATAATTAATATTATTTTCTGTTTCATTAAATTTATAAATTAAATATTATAATTTATTTATTAAATTCAATATTATAAATCAAATTATCAAAAATAAAACTAAATATATCAAAATATATAAATTAATATACTTAATATAATAAAATTAATAAACTAAAATTTAAATTTAATATTTTTAAATATAAAATATGATTATAAATTTATATTAATACACAAATAAAAAACTAAATAGAAAATAAAAATAAAACTAAGCAGAAGGATCATTCGAGTCGTCGGAAAAGTCGCGAAGAAAGTCATCATTATTTTGGTGGTTATTATTTTGGTCACCATTGTTGGGATTTCCACCAAATGCTTGCATAAATTGTCGCATTTGCTCCTCCATATCAGCCTGCCTCTTCGCCATTGCCTCCATTTCTCTATTATGTTCACCCCCTCATTGCTTCCATTTGGGCCTTCAATACTGCCTCCATTTGGGCCTTCAATGCGGCCTCACGTTCTTCGGACTCGCGTCTAGCCAATTGTCTTACCATTTCTAACTGATCTGGTGTCAAATTTGTTTGACGTGAACCTCCTTAACCGTCCGCAGCTCTCTGATACAGAATTCTATCCCCACTCCTCAAGGTGCCCGCCAAATTTCCACCACCAAAAAAGCACTCGTTAGGCCCATTTCCCTCAACAACTTGACTCCAAATATAGAAATCCACATCTGGATGAACCGGTTTTCCTGGAGGAGGAGTATACTGAGGATTATGGGTCAGAAATTCTACAAGCAAGGCCTGATAATCCTCCTACACATACAATAAAAAAATCAAGTTAAATATATAAGTAAAATTAATGAAATGAAATTTAAAAAATAATAATAAAAAACATATAGCCACGTGATTGTAACGCCACAACTTATCAGTCGCCACTCAATTTTCACGCCACAACATCTCACTTGCCACATGAAAATCACGTCACCAAATTGCTTAAAATATATAAAAAAAATATAAACATAAATTTACTTACCAGGGTTTTTTTTGTACACTCGTCAATAAATTCCCCTGATTTCTTTGTCCGAGTTTCAGTAACCAGATCAGTCATCAATGGCTGTCTCCCCAAACGCTTAGCCTAAATAAAAAAATTAACTTAAATTAATAATATATGTTATAAATTCAAATATGACTTTAAAAAGTGGTAATAATTACCATGCGTCGAGCATGCTCAGCAGTACTAATACTTCCAACATCATTAAGGCAACCCCCTTTTTCCGATGCCCTCATCTTCTTTGCAATTTCAGATTTAGCCTTAAATTCATCTAATTCTCAATACTTAAGAAGTTGTTCAAAAACTTCTTTGCCTATCCATTTGGAACGAATGCCCAAAAGTTACCAATTCTCTCTAACACGTCGTAGCATGTCAGAAAGTCGTCTTGAACTCCTGCCAAAATATTTTTTTTTTACTTTGTTATGGTTCAGTGGATCCCAAACACATTTCTCCTGCAATGTTGTATGATATTAAAATGAATAGTTAGATAAATTATAACAATAATGAAAAGGTCATTTAAATAAAAATAACTTAAGAAATAAATTAATTATACCTGAAATTGCTTAAACCATTCGTCTTTATCTGAAACTTCTATAAAAATCTTCAAAAAAGTTGTATAATTCTACTGAATTATATAATTTATAACCCTGGCAGCAGTCCAACTCGGCCCGAAACTAAAACAACAATAATTGAATTAGTATAATTAAGTATATAAAGTTATATTAAAAATGGAAATGTGTACTTATAAATAAAAATCAATAAATAAGAAACTTACGAGTTCCCTTCAGGTCAAATCCAAAATCTCCCATCAATTGTATGAATCTCACTCGGATCATCATTCCCTCGAAGATCTCTCTCATCTATCTGATCATCGTCCACACCAAGATCGTCATCATCCGACTCTGCATGATCATCGAATGCAGGTACATATGTGGGATGTGGGGTGCGACCAGTCTGTGTGGGTCGTGAAGAGGTGGATCCTCTAGGCTGCTGGATGGATGGGGGCATCTGTGTAGGAAGTGGGGTGCTGGATCCTCCAGGCTGCTGCACAAATGAGAGTATCTATGTGGGAAATGGAAAACTGTGCTGGAAGGATGGGGGCACCTGTGTCTGCTGGAATGGTAAACCAGGTGGGGCCCTAGATGGACTAATAAAAGATGGGCTCCCAGATGAGAACTGAAGAGGACTCTGAGAGGATAGTAATGACGTAAAAGGAATAGTATTGTCCATGGACATATGATGAACCTGACCATGCGGGAGAGAACACGTGGCAGAGTGAGGTGACTGGCCCACTACTACCCTTGTACGCCTAGGCTTCCTACCACTATCACTAGGACCTTTACCCTTATTATCCTTGGGTGGAATTTTTACCTATTTATAGAAAATACAAGTTAACATATAATATATTTGAAAAGCACAATTCTCATGAATACATATTCATTAACTCATTCAAGAGATGGTTCGTTAAGTAAAACTACAAGACACAATTCTCATGAATACATATTCATTAACTCATTCAATAGATGGTTCGTTAAGTAAAATTACAAGACACAATTCTAATTAATATAGGTTCACTATTCTAAATCGTCATGCTCGTCATCCATATCATCCTCATCATCTGATGTGATATTGTCCTCGGATCCAGAATCTTCATGATCTTCATCCTCATCAACTTGATTCCCCTCAACCATTGTATCAGACAAACTTGTAGTGTGTTCATCTGGAATCACATCATTAACTTCAACTTCATCAACTTGGTAAGCAACATCTTCCACTAGACCGTCAGTTTCAATATGACCCAATGGTTTTGTTTTTATTACAACACAACACCCTCATTTATGTGGCATAAATGAAGGATAAGGAACATAATAAACTTGCCTAACAATATTTGACATTATGAAAGGGTCGTACTCTTTGTACCTCCGGTCCATTTGAATCTCAACAGTACCATATGTCTTATTTATTTTTGTGCCTCTAGTTGGACCATACCATTCACAATAAAACAAGACAACTTTATTTTCCGAGTCCAAGTAATTGTATACTAACTCGTAGATATGTTTAACAAAACCATAGAAGTCATCTTCACCACTATCTGTAACTCCTTCCACAAATACGCCACTGTTTATGGTCTTTTTCCCTTCAGTCCATTCATGAGTGTGAAATTTATATTCACACTGTAAAGAAAATTAAAAAGTTGGATTATACTTACTCAAGATATGGTTTAACTTCAATGCAGTTGATCAAGACATGAACATGTGCAGATTGAATTTCTTGTTGGGTCAACTAATGCTCACCCTTCTTTCCAGCGGGACGACCTGGAAGCCCGAAGACTGATAAGGTGTACTGACTTCTTTCGATAACATTTACAGGATTCCTTATGATTCTTGGAGTTAACATCAAGTGCTTGAAATAGTGACTGCAAAAATGTGAAGTTTCTCGATGCAAGTAATGTGCACATATTGATCCTTCAACTCTAGCTCGAGGCATACCTCTCAAAATCCAAATGGTGGGGCAAACCGTTGCAAGAGTCAGAAATCGACTCAAAATGGTTCAGTTGGGAAATCTTTCCAAGAGCCAACTAATCAAGGACAAATATCTCCAAGGGGAAGAACAATCAAAATAATGGGTCCATTCATCTCAAGTTTTTCAATGTGGTCAAACTGTTTCAAAACTCATATTGAGACAAATCTCTTGAAAGACCTAACAGACAAGGGTAAGATATGCCACAAATGGACAAGTTGTCCTCCTACTTCCATGATCCTTTGTGAATCTCTCTCCTACATCCATAATCTTCGAGTTTAATAAGAGTATCAGAAAGTCATGTCAGCATAATACCCCACCACCTTTCAAGAATCATTCTTGTTGCACTAGTAACCTCTCTGAGTCTTAATCATTCCATTTCCAACCATAGGGGAACCAGTCAAAAGCATTCGAGTCAACATCGTAAATCATTATAATGCATTCATTAGGCCACTTTGCAATAGTATCAAGCTTATTCATATTCTCATCATTTGAATCCTACATCATCAAGAATCCTTACAATCCAAGTATGAACAATCATAAAGCCCAGCCTCATTTGGCATCTTACAAAGCCCAACCTTACTTGTCACCCAACACCTACATATCGAAATCCCAATCTCACTTGGCATTTAACCCACATACTAAATATTTGTTGGCATTTTAAAGTCCAACATCCAATGATTCATACCCAAGTCACTCATTACATGCATTGATCAACCGTTACATTTCATGCATCAACCAAATTGCACATTAAAATAAGCATAAACCATAACGCATAGCAAAAACCATGTTTCATGTGAAGACAATCATCATTCTCAATTAAGTTATCTATTCTATGTTGAATCTCGACAGTAAATTCTCCTGGTTGATCTCAACAGATGATTTTCCAAAATACATAGGTAAAAGCTTATTTTTGTTGCACCCCAAAATTTACCCTCTTGATTTAGGCTTATGTTTCATCATGAATATCATATTGCATTGCATTCATACATTGTGATGGGATCAAAGTACTTTGGTTATCAGGTCTTCCTCAAGCTTTGAAGGTTGATTGCATTGACAAGTTGCTCAAGAAGAATATTATCATCTAAACCTTTGGATCTTTCAAGCTCAAAAGTTATTGCACATCTCAAGATATTTTATCCATCTCTTTGGATCATCAGAGGATTGAAGTTTGTGTTTTATTATAAGAAGAATCACTCTTTTGATTCACCAGTCAAATTAGGGTTTTGTTTGATCAAGGCTTATGATCAATGTACAAGTCTTGATTTGGAATCTATAACATCTCATTAGTATTTGAAAAGTCTTTTTACAAGAAATTGGCCAAGATATTCAGAGGATTTGAAGTTTTGAAGATGATTCATCACTCTCCTTTGAGGAATCAGTCAAAATTAGGGTTTGGTCCAAGTTGAAGTAATTAGGGTCTAGATGAGCCAATTCATGAAGCATCATTATATTATCATCATTATAATCAAGTTTGATCAAAGAGTCTCTCATGATGCCCAGTGGAATTAGGGTTTTGAAGCTTGATCAGCTATCTCCTAGTACATGGTACAAAACTAGGGTTTGGGATTTAATCAGGATTTCTCTGACTTTTTCACCCAAACTTGTTTCCATGATTCACCACATGTTATTAAGCATTGATGATTGAAAAACTGAGGTTCAATTTGGATTGGAAATGATTCAATTGATCAAAAGGGGTAAATTGGTCATTTTGACCAAAGTCAGTAAAATCAGGAGTTGACCAAGTGGACTTTTGTTCAACCATCAATTTAAGCATCCTCTTTTCATATTCCATAACCAAATTCATCTTTGAATCATGATAAATGGTGAATTTGAGTGTAACTTGTTCAAGAAGTAACTTAAAAAATTAAAAATATTCTAAGTGTCAAGATGACTTCTCTTGGGCTAGTCACGCGCGTAATTTCACTAAACACTTGGCATGCCATTTTATGGAATCAATTTCTTGTGACACAAGCCTCAACTTGAAAAATTAAAAAGAGGATTTTGTTGCCTTCCATGAGAGCTTCCCATTGAGCCTTAAATCATTCAATTTGGCCAAAGTTTGAGTGAGTTGCAACACCTCAATGTTGGTATCTCAAAGTTGGCTTCATGCACACCATGCATGCCCATGCACGCGCGCGGACCAGGTAGGCCAAATCAAATTTTTGCCTCAAGTTTTCAACATCATTTATCCATTAAGTCAGCATCAATTTGAAAAATTCAAGGCCCTATGATGATCTATATTATGAGAGCTCTTGAAAGGCCCCTCAAGCATCCAAAACGCACGAAGGAATTTCAAATGGCCTAAGCATAAAGTCAGCTGGCCAGAATTATGGACAACCATTGCCATGTTGCAGAATTTTCATAGGTCCGATTTTGATTGATGTCAAGTTACATTTAGCATGTGTCTAGCACGATTTGTTGCATTCTTTTCTTGTCAAATGAGTCCAAGAAAGGCACGCATGAAGCATGACCACATCCTCTCAAATTTTTCCAAAAATAGAAAGATCATGTCATCTAATTTTTGGCCCAAACGCACACTCTTGCCACCTCACCATTTTTACCATATTCCCTCTGATTCCATCACCTTTTACACTCACCAAAACGCACCAGGTTGTAGGCAAAAAAGTAAGGTGAAACGCAGCCTGTTTTTGTTTGTTCTAAAAAATCAGAAATGCCACACTTGCCCTCCAACGGTTATCAACTGTTTTCACACACTTGCCCTCACTCCTGAGTTGCTATATAAGCACACTCCATCACTCATTTTTGCAGCATGCTGGATACATATAAAAATCAAATCTGAAATTTCTCATCACTCTCAAATTTTCCTTCTCTTCGAAGCTTTATTCTCATCCATTCCAGTCAGGATTTCTTCCTCTTTTCGTGTTCATTGAAGTTTCAGAACAAGGATTCAAGGCTTTCTTGTTGATCAGAGGCATTGAGTTGAGTTTATTTCTCACTCATAAGAGGTATTTTTAGATCTTGATTCTTCATAATTTTGCTTGTTTCATGTGATTTAAAGCTTGTGATCATGTTCATAGCTGGCCAGATCTTACATCTAATGTATAAACTTGTTTGATTTTGAAGCATATGCGATTTAGTGAACTTCTGGTTTTTCATGATTTCATGATTTTCTCAGTTTCCTTGCTCTGATTTCTACTTCTATGATCGATCATTTTGAATTTTGTAAAAAGCATGATGTAGTTGATAGTTTGAACTTTGATTTGTGATTTTGAATCATTGATTGTGGTGGAGAAATAAGGCAGAAATCTTGAGTAGAACATAGGAGCTTGAAACTGAAAAAATGCGTGTTAGGGCATTGTCTTGAAGAAGAAGATGATGGTGTGGCTGGATCTGATTGGCCCATGTGATTTTTAATGCATTTTTCATATTTTTGATTTCAATTGATTCTTTCGATTTTATTTTTGTGATCAAAACATCTTCAAAAATTATAAAAAAATTACCATAGGCCAATAATAATTTCTAGTATTTGTCATATTTTTTTGGAAATTTTTTAAAATATTTTGACTGGTTTAAAAATTCATAATTTTAAATAATTGTTTATTCGATGTTTATTTTTTGTTTTAATAGTTCTTTTGATCTAAAAATTCCACAAAAAATATTTTGAACTCTCAAAATTATTTAGAATTTGATTCTTAAATTTGTTTAGCATTTTTTATATTTTTGTTTAGAAATTTAATTGGAGAAGTTTATTTTGAATTTTTGCTTCATAATTTTTATTTTAATACTTCCTTTAATTCAAAAATTCTCAAAAAAATCATATAAGTTTATTTTCAATCATAGAATTGGAATATAATTTTATTTTTGACCTTTTCATGACTTTTGGCTAGGGTTTGAATTTTTTTCCTTTAAATAATAATTTAATTGTTAATTGTTTGTTTGATTTTTATTTTAATATTTGCATTAATTCAAAAATTCCACAAATAATTAGGGATGTGTGTTTTTAGTTCTAATATTTGAATATAATTTTGGTTGGATATTTTTCTGACTTTTGATTAAAATTTTATTTTAAGATGTGATTATTTGTTTGAACTTGATTTTTATTTTTGACTTTTCTTTAATTCAAAAAATGTGAAAAAAATATGTATTCTGACATTTAGGGTTTCCTTGTGATTTGCATGATCTTGGTTTGAATTGTTTGAATTTTGATCTTACCTAATTAATATTTAAGATTAAAATTCAAACAATTAGGGTTTTGTAGCTTACATTGCAAGTTTCATTTTCAAAACCATTATGCCCTGGATTTTTAATGGAATTTAAGTCTTGATTATGGTTCATGAATGTAGTGAGGATCTGAAAACCATTTTTCTTGAAATATTTGATTTGGTTTGATATTTTTCCATGAATTATTTTGAAAACTTGTCTAGTTTTGGTAGTTTTGCCAACTAGTTTTGAACTTTGGGCCTTATTTGATCCCCTCCTCAACCATTCATGAACTTAAGACTTGCTTTCTGACTTCTACACACTTCAAAGATGCTAAGAATTTTTTTGGTTTGAATTATTAATCCTTGTTTCTATTTTTGATGAATTTTTGAAGTGAAGGTACCCAATTAATGTTGCATATCTTGTTGCAATTTGTTTGATGGCCAATGAACTTGAGTGAGGCCTATAATTGGGCACCTAATGATCATGTTGGATATGTTCATCCAAACAAACTCAAGTCATTTCACCTAATGCCCTATGTTTGAATGATTGAACCTTTTGATGCATTGTGTGGGATTTCTCTCCTATTACGCTTGTGAGTTGTGTTGAAATAATTGAGTATCATTGAATTGTGTTTGCTACTGACCTTCATGGTCTTTGATTGTATTCTTATCAAGCTCCCATGATCCTTTATTTATATTCAATTGTCAACTCAACATGGTGATAGAAAGGAGCAACATTCCTCTAATTTTTGACCAAATTGTGCATATGCCTGTCTCTTTTTGTTTATCATGTCTAATGTTTGATAATTGTCATCATGTTTCTCTCATTTCATTATGGTGTCATCGTCCATCCCTTATGTGAATCATCATTCTATTTATGGGAATACTAACTTGGTTGTTGAATGTTCGAGTTACTTTGAGGAAAGTTTCCATTTTTGGCTTGAGGCTACTGTGTTTCACTTTTTTGTGGAACACAATTTATTATATTGGCACTACTCTTGTGCTTGGCATGTTTGATAGTTTATGCAGGATATATGTATATGTGATTATGAATGTTATACATTGCCAATGGGATCTGTTCATATCTGATAATTTCATTACTTACATCCTGATGGCATAATTTCTAACTTGGTTTGTCTGCTGATGCCAGCTTGCTTGAAATTCTCTGGGTTCCTTTTATTCTTGTTCAGTTGCTATGGATAGTTATCCGTTTGGTATTGCACTATTTCCTTTCTTCTATTTTCATTTTGTATAGTTCTATTTTACATGATGGGACCTCTGTTGCTAATATATGTCAGGAGGCCCTCTGTTTTTTTTCTGATACATGTGTTGTGTTTGCTTTTGATCGATGAGTCACTCAATTTAGAAATTGAGATCACGACTTCGCTCTCAGTGCATGTTCCCTATAGGATGTTTATTGCTTTTCTTCTTTAATTGTTGATCGATGAGTCACTCAATTTAGAAATTGAGATCACGACTTCGCTCTCAGTGCATGTTCCCTATAGGATGTTTATTGTTTTTTTTTTAATTGTTGATCGATGAGTCACGCAATTTAGAAATTGAGATCACGACTTCGCTCTCAGTACATGTTCCCTATAGGATAGTTTTGTTAAGCTTCCTTTAACATGTTAATTAAGGTAGGAATCCATGTATGCTAACATGGGATAGGATTTCCTTTATCCTCAACCTTAGGGTCAATCATTGTATGATAACACTAGGGATAGTGCTAGGCTAGTTTCCCTTAGTTGTTTTTCCTTCCTTTGCATTTTGCATCTTAAAACAAAAATTGTTTTCTTGGCAAATCATAAAACACCTCTAATAAACTCAAACCCCTCTTCAAGGTAAAAGATACAAATCAATCTCATTTGTTTGTGTGCCTCTTGGCTTTGCTTTTAAATTTGGTTTACTAATGTTTTTCCATTCTTACCATGCCATTCCATCTTGTAACCTTTTAGACGATGTTTTGTCATCGCACACTTGTTTGAAGCCGATGTTTCGCCATCGCACATGTTTGTTATCCTACTTTGATTCTTAATATCATTGTTAGGTGTGATGTTTTTCCATCCGATTTATTGATGTTTCGCCATCTTTGACATGATACTTTACTACCTTTTAGCCGATGTTTTGCCATCGCACACTTGTTTGAAGCCGATGTTTCACCATCGCACATGTTTGTTATCCTACTTTGATTCTTAATATCATTGTTAGGTGTGATGTTTTTCCATCCGATTTATTGATGTTTCTCCATCTTTGCCATGATACTTTACTACCTTTTAGCCGATGTTTTGTCATCGCACACTTGTTTGAAGCCGATGTTTCGCCATCGCACATGTTTGTTATCCTACTTTGATTCTAAATATCATTGTTAGGTGTGATGTTTTTTCATCCGTTTTATTGATGTTTAGCCGTCTTTGCCATGATACCTTATTATCTTTTAGTCGATGTTTCGCCATCACACATTTGTTTAAAGTCGATGTTTTGCCATCGCGCATGTTTGTTATCCTACTTTGATTCACAATATCATTGTTAGGTGTGATGTTTCATCATCTATTTTATCGATGTTTCACAATCTTTGCCATGATACCTTGTTATCTCTTAGCCGATGTTTCGCCATCGCACATTCGTTTGAAGCCGATGTTTCGCCATCGCATATGTTGGTTATCCTACTTTGACTCTCAATGTCATTTGTTAGGTGTAATGTTTTTATCATTTTACGTTTCACCATCTTTGACATGTTACTTTGTTATTATTTAGTCGTTGTTTACCATCTCATTTGTTTGTTGTTTTATTTGATGTTTTGCCATCTTACCTGTCTTTGTTGTCTTAACTAAAAAAATAAAACCAACCAAAATATGTAAGCCGAACTACGGATGCTCTGATTCCTTAAAAGGGATACGTAGGCAATGGGGTAGGGCCCAACAGAGCACAACTTTTATTTTCCCTACATTATTTTCTTTGTTCTTTCGTATGCATTCCCTTTTCAGTTCTAAGCCATAGACATAGGTTTTGACCACACCCGTTAGATTAGGCAACAAGAGTGGATACCGTAGAGTACTACGGGCGTGTGGGGTGCTAATACCTTTCCCTCGCGTAATAGACTCCCTTACCCGATCTCTCGGTCGAAAGACCGTGATTTCTCCCTTTCCAGGTTTTCTCGATGTTTACCTTTCCCTTTCGGCGGGATAAAAGACGTTCGGTGGCGACTTCATTGATGTTTCATTACATCCATATGACAGGTTCCGACCGGGTGGTTTCAGTTGGCGACTTCACTGGGGACTGATTTACCTTTTGCTGGTCCATCTCTGAGTCGATCCTAGCTCTTGTTTGTTTTCTTTTTGGGTGTTTATTTTACCGCTTTGCATATTTATCTGTTTGCATTGCATCCTATGTGCGCTTTACTTTCTGCATACTGGATTTGGATGGACTGTTTGGATTCTGGATTTCTTGGTGGGTGGGTTGTTCCATGAGGTAAAAGGCCTCATACCCAGGATATGAGTGAATTCCATAGGAACTAGGAATAGAGTGGCCATGGCAGCTATGAGGCGGATGCTTTGTAGACCTGACCATGAGACCCATGATTTCGGAGGTAGTTCGGATAGGTGTTATCGTATGATGATACCGACATTCGAGATCTTGTACTCTGATTTGTCTTTTAACCTTACCTTGACCTAAACTGCACCCATGAGAGGGGCGGGAAAACTTTTCTTACAGGTACAGGTACTGTTGGTGACTTTGTGTTGTGAAGGTGACTCAGGTTCCCATGTTAGTTTTGAAGCTTTGGGATTTTCTTTTGATCTTGAGTGGTGCTATTGTGTATTGGTCCAGTCATTATCCAGTGTGAAACTTTGATCATGTCATGTTGCATCATAGCATATTTATTTCTAAAAAATGATGTATAAAAAAATAACTAGCATGTGCATGTCATCTTCCAGGGACATTCGAGAGTCTTCTTTCCACCAGAAATTGCTGGCATCCCGTCAGTTGAGTTTGGTTTAGTTCATGTTAGAGAGCCCACCAGGCATACATTCGCTTATCAGATTCCTACTATTGATGTGTCCTAATTGAAGAGGTTGAGTTCTCATCTGAAGGGTGATGTTCTGAATGATTTCAACAAAAACTATGGCAATTTGTTACTAGTCCTTAACACTCCAGTTGACCCAATGGCTTTGATCACCCTCTTCCAGTTCTATGACAAGGAATTACAGTGTTTTACTTTTCAAGATTATCAACTGGTTCCCACACTAGAAGAGTATGCGTACCTAATATCAAGTTGTTCGATGAAGTTCCTTTTGTCCAAGTGCCAGAGAAGCCGAAGTTCGGAGTTATTGCTGAAATTCTTCATTTGAGTTGGAAAGAGGTGAAAGACAATTGGAAATCAAGTGAGGATACTACAGGGTTTTATTTGGATTTCTTAGTGAAGAAAGTTGAAGATTGGGCAAAGAAAGGGAATTGGAGTGACTTCAGCTCTCTGTTTGCTCTCGTGATATACGGGATCATCCTCTTTCCCCACAAGAGAAATTTTATGGATTTCACGGCTATTTGTGTTTTTAGAAATAAGAACCCGGTACCGACACTCTTGGAAGAGACTCTTTACACCATTCATTTCAGGCATGGAAAAGGAGGTAATGTAAGTTTATGTCATTCAATGTTGTATCAATGGTTTAAGTTTCACCTACCGGTAAGTGGCCCTTTCGTGGATACCATACATTCTCTCTGATGGTCATCAAGACTTGTCAACTTTACTTCATTTTATATTCGGTGGAATTATGACATGGGGGAAGTACGAAGTATTATCACTAGCTGCGGAGATTTCCCTAATATTCCCCTCATAGGAACTAAGAGGTGTATCAACTATAATCATGTGCTTGCTTATCGTCAGTTGGGATATGCAATGGATGGACCACAAAGGTTGAGGAGGTGTCTGAATCAGTGTATTTTGTTAGAGGAAGTGATCCTGTAATGTTGAAAAGAGTGACAAGTGCTTGGAAGGGAATTCACAAGAAGGATAGAACTACTTTGGGCAAGAAGGTTCCTATTGCTAGGGTTCCTTACTTGGAATGGATTAGAGCCAGGGTTAAGATTTTACGGTTACCATTTGCAAGGTCGGCTCCTATATGTGAGCAACCTCATATTGTTCTGAGTAACACGGTGCCTACCGAGGTGTTCACCCAGGTTCATGTCGAGAATATTCAGCTTCGTGCAAAATACCGTGAGGCGGGGGTGAAACTTTATTGGGTAGATCAAGAAAGGGTCGACTAAGCTTGCAAGCTCAAAGAAGCTCAAGGGGAAACTTCTGATGCAACCAGTTTTAGGAAGAGGTCCCATGCTGAGATGGAAGAAGAGTTGAGTAAGACCCAGCAAGAGTGCCGGAAGCTTCAGGCATCTGAGAATAGCTACATGAAGAAGATTCAAAACTTGGAGAAACGGCTCAAAGACAAAGATGCTCAGCTTAAAAAGGAAGTGGCCCAGAAGCGTGTCGCAGAGGATCGGTTTCGAGAAAGTAAAGTAGTCGCATCACAACTTTTGAAAGAAAAATCCAGCCTTGAAGAGTACTGTCAACACCTTAAAGCGTGTCTTGTTCTGGAGATTTAGTTTTTGTTATTTACCTTTGGTGTATTCGGTCACCCCCAGGATTGTTGGAAGGGACCATTTGTTTGTTTTTTTTATTTAGTTTTTTTGTTAAAACATGTATTTTGTTGTTTACCGCTACACTCTTAAATGTCCGAAGTCACTCGAACATCGTTTCTTTTGTTTGTAAATAATTGAAGTGTTTGTCTTATTGTCCTTTTTTCCCTTTGATTGTATGTTTGATCTTTGGTTGCACGCTGTGACTGATGAATAAAAGGACTCTTGAATACCTGGAAATGACAAACATATCATGCATATCATGCATTTCATAACATTACAAGTTATCTCAAGATGGTATTCTTATTCTTCTACTTTTCTTATTCAGAATTCAAGACGACTACTCATCGGTATTCCACCAGAAACAATTTGCCAAGACAGATGGAAAAAGTTCAAGCTGAACTCGCTGAAATAAGGGCCCAGATGGCTACTCAGATGACCCAATTCATGGAGGTCATTACCAATGTGAATCGCCGACAGGAGGAACTAGCTGCCATTGTCGACAACCAGCGCCGCTATCCAGGGGATGGTGGAAATCAAGGGCTCTATCAGGACATTTCTGTAGGATTGGGGGTTGTGCAAGATCATCCTGTTGGAAATTTTCACGGGATGCCTGGAAACCCTTTTGTGCGCAACGTAGGACAGTTTCCCCCATCTCCGGGACCTCGTCTTGTGGGGAACAAAAGAGATAATCAAGGCGGTGTAATGGGGCTATCAGGAGAAAGATTTTGACTTTGACCAGGATGAAGATCAGTTTTCTGTTTGGTGTTCAGAGTCGTAAGTTCAGGTTGAGGATAGGAAGTATGGTTGTTGGAAGAACGTTTGAAGGTTGTGGAAGGGCAAGGAGTCTTTGGTATGGATGCTAATGATCTCGGGTTGGTGTCTGGGGTGAAAGTTCGTCCAAAGTTCAAGCCTCCTGTATTTGAAAAGTACAACGGAACGTTATGTCCTATTACTCATGCAACTGCTTATTTTCGAAAGATGTCAGTGCATACTGAGGATCAGGGACTCTTGATTCACTTTTTCCAAGATAGCCTATTTGGGGCATCCCTGGAGTGGTACATGAAGTTGGGGAAAACTCATATTCGTTGCTGGAATGATCTTGCTCGGGATTTTGTCAAACATTATCAGTACAATATGGATATGGCGCTTAATCGCACTCAGTTACAGAATTTGTCACAAGGACCAAGAGAATCTTTCAAGGAATACTCTCAGAAGTGGCGTGAGTTGGCTGTGAGGGTTCAACCTCCCCTCATGGAGAGAGAACTCATTGATATGTTTATGAGTACCCTGCAAGGACCATTTTATGAGCACATGATAGGAAGCACTTCGGCATGATTTGCAGACTTGGTTATGGCTGGTGAGAGAATTGAGGTAGGTTTGAAATTGGGGAAAATTCAGATTGAAGCTTCTGGTGGCTCATCAGGGGGTAGTAAGAAACCATACAACACTTACCCTAAGAAAAGGGAAGGAGATGCAAGCGCGGTTTACTCTCATAGAGGAAGAAGAGAGGATTGTCAGCACCAACAAATCAATGATGTTTCTATTCCTGTTAATGCTCCTCCGCAGCAAAGACCGAATACAGTACCTCAATAGCAAAGACATCAAGATGCTCCCCGTCAGTATAATAATCAATAGACACAATTGAGAAAATTCGATCCCTTGCCAGTATCTCTTACTGAAGCACTCCACCATTTTCTCGATTTGAAGTTGATCGGTTTGAGAAATATGCCACCATCACCCGCAAGACTTCCTCCTAAGTATGATGCTAACGCAAGATGTGAATTCCATTCAGGCAAAGTTAGCCATTCTACTAACAATTGCTTTGCGTTGAAGTGCAAAATACAAGACTTATTGGATGCTAAGGCAATTGAGTTTAATCCAGTGACTGGTCCGAATGTTACTCAGAACCCGATGCCTAGGCATGGAGGGGGTGTTGTTAATATGATTGATGATAATGGTGAAATGCTGAATTTAATTATGAATGTGGAACAAGTAACTACTTCGTTGTGGTATGTTAAGAGGTATTTGTTTGACAATTCTATTTTCCCGGGTTGTACTTCAGAGTGTGCCAAGTGTAGAGAGAAACCGAAGGGCTGTGATGATTTAAAAGCCGGTATCCAGTTGATGATAAAGAAGGGTTCCCTACAGTTCGATAGAAAACCAAGATACCGTAAGGTTACCGAAGAGGATGTTGTTGTGGTATCCATTCTTTACGCCCTTGTGTGCATTCCTACCCTATCTAGGGCGCCACCTTTGATGATTACGGTACCGGGTCCCATGCCGTATACCAGTGAGAAGGCCATCCCATGGCATTATGGTGCCGATGTTTATTACCATGGGGTGAAGCAGGAGGTAAGTACTTGTTTGTCTGAGGAAGAACGTGTTGAAGATAATGAAGGGGAAGTTCATAATTTTTCTGGTGTAGGTCGAATGAATAGAAGCGGGAGAGTATTTGGTCCTTCCAATGTGCAAGATGCGGCAGATGCTTCTGCAAGAGAAAAAGGAAAACAATAGGTGATGATTGGTAATCCAAGGGTTACGCCAACCAATGTGACTCAACCAATTCCGATACCAGAAGCTTCTTCAGTTCCCGATGAGGTCGAAGAGTTAATGCGAATTATCAGAAAGAGTGATTATAGTATAATTGATCATCTGAGCCATACTCTTTCTAAGATGTCTATCTTGTCTCTGTTGATTTATTTAGAACCTCA
This sequence comes from Vicia faba, assembly GCA_948472305.1. Classification (NCBI taxonomy): domain Eukaryota; kingdom Viridiplantae; phylum Streptophyta; class Magnoliopsida; order Fabales; family Fabaceae; genus Vicia; species Vicia faba. Next base: position 1,372,166,644 of record OX451741.1, read on the forward strand.
CAGAAACTCTTTGATAAAGTTGCTAAAGAATGTGTTTGTGCCACATGAGATAACAGTCAATCAGTTTGAGAATGTTTGTGCTAACATATCTGTCGGGAACGATCTGGGCTTCATAGATTTTGATCTTCCTCCGGAGGGGCCAGACCATAACAAAGTGTTGCATATTTCAATGGAGTGCAGGGGCACTACTTTATCCCGGGTTTTGGTGGATACAGGATCGTCTTTAAATGTATTGCCTAAGTCAGCATTGATGAAGATTGGTTATTCTAGACTGGAACTGTGCCCTAGTGATTTGATGGTGAAGGCGTTTGATTGGTCTCGAAGGTCAGTATTTGGGGAGGTGGAGTTACCAATCAAGGTCAGTCCTCGCACCTTCACGGCTACATTTTTTGTGATGGATATACAGCCAGTGTATTGTTGTTTGTTGGGGCGGCCGTGGATTCATAGAGCAGGGGCAGTCACTTCTACTCTTCATTAGAAACTCAAGTATCCTGCAGAGGGAAAGGTGATAATTGTGTGCGACGAGGAAGATTACATCGTGAGTCATTTGACATCATTCTGCTATGTTGAAGTTGAAGGCGAGATACATGAGACTCCATTTCAGGCATTTGAGACAGTTCATGCTGTCAATTTTCCTCCTCCAGAGCAGAAAAGGAAACCTGAAACTGTTATGTCTTCTCTCAAGGATGCGAAAGCTATGGTGGAAGGTGGTAACCCTGAATGTTGGGGTCAGGTGCTGGACGTTACCCACAAATTTGATAAATTTGGTCTTGGTTTTAGCCCGGGTCAGCAGAGTTCAACTTCCAGAGCATCTAGTTTATCTACTCCTGTGAAGTTTTCCCGTTCTTGTGCTACTCAAGAAGGACACTTCAATGCAGTTGGAGATGATAGGGTTGATGGCTACAATATCAAAGATTGGATTCGTCCGAGTATTCCACGCCAGACACTCAACAATTGGACTTCCGTGGATGTTATCTAAGTTTCAAGCGCTGAGGAGTAATTTTCTTGTTTTCTTTTATTATCATATCATAATTCCTACGCTCTGCCCAAGGCGTGGTGAATCATTTATGTAGGGCCACCATGCCTATTTTCAAAAGTTTATCATAAAATAAAGGACGTTTTTTGCATTCAAAAAAAAATTTTGCTCCATTTCTTTCTTTTTTATTTAAATGACAATGTTTCTCTTTTCACACACTGTCACTAAAAAACACCAAAATGTCATTCATGCAGATGCACTTCCACCACCGATCATATTGATAACGACTTTGCTATGGCTCATTATGACTTTGATACTCCTATTTATCAAGCTGAAGAAGAGGCATATGAGGATTGTGATCTTCCTGAGGAATTAGAAAGATTGTTAAAACAAGAAGAGAAGGTTATCCAGCCGAATCAAGATTCGATTGAGGTGGTGAATATTGGCACAAAAGAGGTAAGAAGAGAAGTCAAGATAGGGGCAGATCTCGAAGAAAGTGTAAAGGTCAGATTGATTGAGCTACTCCGTGAGTATTCTGATATCTTCGCTTGGTCTTACGAGGATATGCCTGGGTTGGATACAGACATAGTGGTGCATCGACTACCGCTCAAAGAAGGTTGTTCCCCTGTCAAGCAAAAGATCCGAAGAACTCATCCTGAGATGTCCAAGAAGATCAAGGAGGAGGTCCAGAAGCAATTGGACACGAATTTCTTGAAGGTCATCAATTATCCGCCATGGATTGCAAATATTGTGCTTGTGCCCAAGAAGGATGGTAAGGTCAGGATGTGCATGGATTATAGGGATTTAAAGGGCCAGCCCTAAAGATGATTTCCCTCTTCTGCATATTGATGTGTTGGTCGACAATATTGCTCATTCCAAAGTGTTTCCGTTCATGGATGGTTTTTCAGGTTACAATCAAATTAAGATGGCTCTAGAGGATATGGAGAAGACATCATTTATCACGCCTTGGGGAACTTTCTGTTATAAAGTGATTTCGTTTGGTTTGAAAAATGTCGGGGCAACATATTAGCGTGCCATGGTCACTCTCTTTCATGATTTGATTCACAAAGAGATTGAGGTTTATGTGGACGATATGATTTCTAAGTCTGACACGGAAGAGGAACATCTTGTTCATTTGGAAAAATTGTTCGAGAGACTGAGGCAGTTCTTGCTAAGGTTGAATCTGAATAAGTGCACCTTCGGGGTGAGGTCCGGCAAGTTGTTGGGTTTTATTGTAGGTGAAAAAGGTATCGAGGTGGACCCGGCCAAGGTAAAATCGATACAGGAAATGCCTGAACCAAGGACAGAAAAGGAAGTACGTGGTTTCTTGGGAAGGTTGAACTACATTTCTAGATTTATTTCTCATCTCACAGCCACCTGTGAACCTTTGTTCAAGTTGTTGAAGAAAAGTCAGACAGTGAAATGGAATGAGGATTGTCAGAAGGCCTTTGACAAAATAAAGGAGTATTTGCAGGAACCTCCGATACTCATGCCGCCAGTGGAAGCAAGGCCATTAATCATGTATCTAACTGTGTTGGAGAGCTCAATGGGTTGTGTACTCGGTCAGCACGACGAGACAGGGAAGAAAGAGCAGGCTATTTACTACTTGAGTAAGAAGTTTATGGAATGTGAGTCGAGGTACTCATTGTTGGAAAAGACTTGTTGTGCGCTTGCCTGGGCCGCCAAACGCTTGAGGCAGTACATGTTAACTCATACCACCTACTTGATATCCAAAATGGATCCAATCAAGTATATTTTCGAGAAGCCAGCTCTTACAGGTAGGGTAGCCCGTTGGCAGATGATACTCACCGAATATGATATCTAATACACTACTCAAAAAGCAATTAAGGGTAGTGTACTTGCCGACCATCTTGCTCATCAGTCCATGAACGATTATGAACCGATAAAGTTTGATTTTCCATATGAGGAAATTGTGTATATTCGGGATTATAATATGCCAGACCCAGACGAAAGACCCGAGCCGGGATCACGTTGGACGCTTGTTTTTGATGGTGCCTCCAATGCCATGGGCAACAGTGTCAGAGCTATTATCACTTCCCCTGAGGGGTACCACATTCCTTTCATGGACCGTATTTGTTTCGATTGCACTAACAACATGGCCGAATATGAGGCTTGCATTTATGGCATTGAAGCGGCGATCGACCTGCACATCAAATTTTTGAAAGTTTACGGGGATTCCAATCTTGTTATCAGCCAGATTAATGGAGATTGGTAGACTCGCCATCAGAACCTAATTCCGTATCGTGAGCATGTTATGAAGTTGATTCCGTACTTCGAAGAGATCACGTTTGAGTACATTCCTAGAGAAGAAAACAATCTAGCTGATACACTGGAAACTTTTTCCTCCATGTTCAAGGTTAAGTGGGCTAATGAGGCACCTGCTATTACTATCAGAAGTTTGAGTGAGCCAGCTTTCTACTTTGAGGCCAGTTTGGAACCAGATGGTAACCCTTGGTTTTATGACGTTAAGCGATATCTTGAAACACAAGAGTACCCTGAAGAGGCATCTGTCACAGATAAGAAATTCTTGAGAAGATTTTCAGCCAAGTTCTTTCTCAGTGGTAGCGTGTTGTATAGAAGGCATCATGACGGTTTACTGCTCAGATGTGTTGACAAGAAAGAAGCAGCTAGATCATTGAAGAGATACATGAAGGTGATTTCGGGACCCATTACAACGGGCATACCATGGCCAAAAATATCTTGCGAGCAGGTTATTATTGGTCCACCATGGAGATTGACTGTTACAATCATGCACGGGTTTGCCACAAATGTCAAATCTATGCTGATAAGGTGCATGTGCCGCCAGTAACTTTAAATGTCTTGACTTCCCCTTGGCCGTTCGCAATGTGGGGGATTGATATGATCGGAAAAATTGAACCGACTGCGTCCAACGGGCACCGTTTCATTCTGGTTGCCATCGTTTATTTTACAAAATGGGTCAAAGCTGCATCCTATGCCAATGTCACCAAGCAGGTGGTAACTCGTTTCATTAAGCATAATATTATCTGTCGATACGGAGTGCCTGAAAAGATCATTACCGATAATGGGTCTAATTTGAACAACAAAATGATGAAGGAGCGTTGTGAGTCCTTCAAAATCAAGCATCATAACTCTTCCCCATACCGACCAAAGATGAACGGTGTTGTCTAAGAAGCCAATAAGAACATCAAGAAGATTGTGCAGAAGATGGTGGTAACCTATAAAGATTGGCATGAGATGCTTCCTTTTGCTTTGCATGGTTATCGCACACTTGTGCGTACTTAGACTGGGGAAACCCCATTTTCATTGGTTTACGGCATGGAAGCAGTATTGCCAGTAGAAGTCGGGATTACTTCTCTAATGATCATGAGGGATGTTGAGCTGGATGAAAGTGAATGGGTACAGAATCGGCTGGATCAATTGGAACTTATTGATGAGAAGAGGTTGACGGTTGTATTTCATGGTCAGGTATATCAGCAAAGGATGAGGAAAGCTTTTGATAAGAGGGTACGGCCTCAGTGTTACAAGCCAGGTGACCTCGTGCTAAAAAGGATAATTCTCCCCCAGGGAGATCCCAAGGGCAAGTGGGTTCCGACTTATGAAGATCCTTTCATGGTCAGAAAAGTTTTCTCTGGAGGAGCGATGATGCTCACAACTATGGATGGAGAGTACTTCCCTCTCCCTGTGAATGCTGACGTAGTTAAAAAATTTTTTGCATAAAAAAAACCCGCTAAACTGAAAACCCGAAAGGGCAGTTTAGGCAAAAAGAGGGTGTCCTGGTGAATCGAAAACCCGAAAGGGAGATTCAGGCAAAAGTTAGGGACTTAAAGCAAATGACTACACCCAGCATGAGATCCTTTGTTTCTTTCCTTCATTCCATCACTTGGCAAAAGCTCGAAGCTAATTCAATATTGATCTGTCTGAAAGTAGGAAGATAAGAGTCATAAGAGTCATAGCAGAGTCGGGACTCGATGGATATTCACATTCACATTGCCATTTGTAAACACTTGTTTGTTTTGATTTTGTAATTACTTGCTTCCAAACGTAAATGCCTTTTTCACAGGTTGATTTCTCAAAATCAATAAAACATCTTCTTTCAAGTATACGCATACTTTTCTTTTCTCCCTTTTTACTATTTTGTTTGCAAAAACGTCCAAAATTTTTGATAAGCATGTGCATATAAACTTCATGGACCTTACACAGAAATGGTAATCAAAGTCATGGTTAGTTGATCATTTGAAATACGGATAACAAACACAACTGCTACTGTGCAAGGGGCATGTTTGGTTCTCTGGTTGATGGATTTCTCTTTCACTTTACTGGCGGATGTTTTGCCATTTGTTTCACCGCTCCGTGCTGTTGGTAAAGGTCATGGGTCAGAGTAATATCAAGATTACGACAGGTTGGTGAGATCGGCGAACCTGGTTGGAGACATTTCTTCCCCGTAATGGATTTTATTACGTTTATTTGCCGCACTTTCATGTGTTATCTTGATTGATTGTTTTAGCATTGTTTGCATATAGGATTTTGTTTATAGCCGAATGTCAGTTTGATGCGTTGAATATTTTTTGCCTTAAAAAAAATTGTTTCATTTTACTCAATCCATCCTGTATCACTCTTTAATCTATTTTTTAGGCATTTTGATACCAACTGTGCCGATTCTTTTGCTTAGTCAAGAGTTTGGAGGAAAGAGTTTAGCTAAAAAACGATGACTACAATGGTATGCTTTTAAGTAGAACCCTGTTGATGATGTACAGGCATTGTTTCAATCCCTAAACACCGGAGATATAAGGGAGTTAGGCCCTCGTTAACCCCTCTGAGCCTTCGAAGTAGGAGTTTCTCTTCCGTTAAAAAAAACAACCTTTTTTTAACCCGGGGCAGGGTAGATGTTCAAAAGAATTTGACCAAGCATTCAAATTTCAGAAGGAATGTCCCATCTGAGGATCACCACATTTTATCTTTTGCATCATAAGATCAGAAAAAATGTCTAAACCACGATGTTCATTTCCTCACAAAGTCCTGAGGTCGAGATCGAATTGATACAACAATGGCTATCCCTCGCCGACCAAGGAATGAGGCATTTGTTCTCTTAAAAAAAAAGAGAGAAAGAAAGAAAAAGTTCAAAGACCTAAAGTCATATTGACTTGTTCGAAGTGGAAAGTATGAATAAGAAAGAAACAAAAAGCCCTGCTAAGTCGAAACTTGAAAATAAGTCGCTTAGGCAAAAGTTAGGGCATCCCGCTGGACTCCAGAAATTGAAATTCAAAATATTTTGTCCAGGCAAAAGTTAGGGAAAAGAAGAGCCTAAAAGGCCGAAAAATATTATCCAATAAAATTTTAAAAGAAGAGGAACAATAATATCAAAAACAAAAGCAGCCAAAGTTAAGTGATAGTCGTGTTGGAGAATTTGCCGTGATCACTCTACCATTATAAATCCTTTTGAAAGATGAATGCTTGTGATAAGTCAGCTGAACTTAGGAAAGAAGAATATCACGAAGGGGGTGGGCACCAAATAACTTGAGCTTTGAAAAACTTTTTTCTAAAAAAACCTCGAACCAGGCCACGTTACAACCTTTAAAAGGCCTAACTGAAACAAGGGTTTAACTCGAAAGCATACTACAACAGGACAACGTTTCCTAAACTCACAAATATGTGTTGCATATCCATGTTGGTATCTTATCACCCGCATCTTGACTCGTTTTTAAAATAAAAAAGAGAAAAAAAAAGAAGTTTTAAAATTCTTGCACTCTAGCCAGTGATTCATTCACAACAGAGATGCGACACTTTGTAAAGGTTTTCAACTTCAAGGCTTAAATAATCATCGCATCAGGTTTTTCATTCCCAAAATAAACATCTTTCTGCATGCAAAACATTTGTTTGACATCAAAAAAGAGTTTACATGATGAACACCTATAAAGATCTTAATGATTGTCAGGAAGGGAATATTTGGTTTTCTTCTGCTAGACAGAACTCGTGTATGAATAGGAATTTACCTATCCCCACTGAAGTTTCATTTCCACAGTGAAGTTTTGTTGCCCCAGGAATCTTCTTTTAAAGGCTTCATTTTGATACTTCTTGTTTGGATATGTCGCACTTCCCCAGTGGAGTTGTTTAAATGGGAACTCACATTCTGAAGAAGTTTCAACTCTCTAACAAAGTTGGCAACAGAGATCCCTCGCCATGACCTCTCATTTCCTAGCCGGTCTGTTGATTGGGGCATCCTTATGATCAGATCTTTCCTTATCCCAAGTAAGGTCGATACTGTGTGACTATCTGCATGATCCATTCATTGGTTGCATTCCAAAAAACAATATCTCTCCAACAAAATCTTCAACAGAGTTCTGTCTCCCCGGTGAAGTCCCATTTCCTCAGCAGATTTTTGTTCCCCCGGCAAAGGTTTTCACCCCTCACGCCGGGTTTGTTATCTTGGTGTCATCCTCAACACGGTCGTGCGCTGTCTTTTCCAGAGATTACAGTCTTGCCCTGATCTTCTCCCTCAATGTCTAACCTTCAGATGCCATCCCTTTCCAGAAGCTACAGTGACGATCTGATCTTCTCTAGGAGTTTGCAGTTTATTTCTGCAACTCCTCTCAATGTTTGTGGCCCGTTTCTACCGGTTTCTCGGTTGTTATTCCCCGCGAAGCTTCATCTCTTTGAGGTTCCCTCTCTAGCGGTTCCCCATTTTTTCTCCTCTGCTTTGGATTTTGCAATTTATTTTTGCAAGCCACGTCAGATTCTGACTTCTTGGTTATTGGCTTCTCAATTGGCCATTCCCCAGTGGAACTTTTAAACATGCATCATTACATTGCATCTACCCAAACGCGTAGCATTTCCATTATATGGAGCATTGCGTTATACAGAAGAAAATTCAAACATGCATCGGAACATAAGCCATTATTGTTTCTGTTGTCCCCAGTGAATTTGCTAATACTTCGGTTTAAATCCCCAGCGAGGTCTTCGTCCTCATTATCTCAGTTTCCCCCTCATACCAATATCCTTTTGACGTCAATCATTTGTTTGTTTAAGTGTCTACTCTTGACTGTAGTTCAGTTTCACCCTGGCACGATCTTCTCGGGTTTAGTCTTCACTACCCTCTCCGGTTTATTCCAATGTTTATTGATGCACCTTTCGAATACCAGTTTTGTCCTGATATTCGTTTTCAGCAGGTTTTTAGGTGTACGCCCTAATCTCCTTGCTTTTGGTTGAGCTCAGAGTTTCATCTCCTCACCTTGCGCATGAAATCCAGTTTCTTCCTGGTACTCATCTAGTTTAGTTTCTCCTAACTAGTTATTGAGTCGAGTTTCGTCTCGTTTTTGCTTTCATACCTTGGACCCTTTGACGGTGTTCATTTACCGAGTGCAATGTTTGTACTGCGTCCTTGGTTTGAAATCAGTCTCCTTTGTTCCTTGGATTCTTCTATCGGTTTTCGTCACTGTTTATCCATTGATTTGAGACCAGCAGGTGCTCTGAGAAATATGCGCTCTCATCACTCTCGCTTTGGGTCGAGTTTTGCCTCGTCGCCTGTGCATGAAATCCAGTTTCGTCCTGGTACTCATCTAGTTTAGTTTCGCCTAACTAGTTTTAGAGTCGAGTTTCGTCTCATTTTTGCTTTCATACCTTGGACCCTTTGATGGTGTTCGTTTACCAAGTGCAGTGTTTGTACTGCGTCCCTGGTTTGGAATCAGTCTCTTTTGTTCCTTGGATCCTTTTATCAGTTTTCGTCACTGTTTATCCATTGATCTGAGACCAGCAGGTGCTTTGAGAAACATGCACTCTCATCACTTTGCTATGGGTCGAGTTTCGCCTCGTCACCCGTGCGTGAAATCCAGTTTTGTCCTGGTGCTCATCTAGTTTAGTTTTGTCTAACTGGTTATTGAGTCGAGTTTCGTCTCGCTTTTGTTCCTCTTTTCTGGGATTCTTTCAGTTCCTTCATATTGTCTATCTTAGTTGAGATTAGCAAGTGCTCATAGAATCACGCACTCTAGCCACTTTGCTTTGGGTCGAGCTCAGATTTTTGACTCCTCACCCGTGTACGTTTTCTTTTCCAGAGCTTAGTTTCACCTATACTCTGTGGTTGAGTTTTATCTCACCCCATCTTTTTGAAGCACGGTTTATCCCTGGCACATCTGTCTGGAAGTTTAGTTGCGTCTACTCTTCTTTGTTTTTGTTCTGTTTCAACCTGCGTTACAGCTTCATTCTGGCGCATGTCTTGGGGGTTTTCTACTTCTTGTTCTCTCTTCTTCAAGAGTGTAAATTTTCGGGTTCTTTTATATTCAATCATCTTCAACTCTGAACACTCGAAAGTTGTCACTTTTCTCACTTATCATGTTGTAGATATTTGAATAGGGGTAGCTGTTGCACCCCAAAATTTACCCTCTTGATTTAGGCTTATGTTTCATCATGAATATCATATTTCATTGCATTCATACATTGTGATGGGATCAAAGTACTTTGGTTATCAGGTCTTCCTCAAGCTTTGAAGGTTGATTGCATTGACAAGTTGCTCAAGAAGAATCTTATCATCTAAACCTTTGGATCTTTCAAGCTCAAAAGTTATTGCACATCTCAAGATATTTTATCCATCTCTTTGGATCATCAGAGGATTGAAGTTGGTGTTTGATTATAAGAAGAATCACTCTTTTGATTAACTAGTCAAATTAGGGTTTTGTTTGATCAAGGCTATTGATCAATGTACAAGTCTTGATTTGGAAGCTATAACATCTCATTGGTATTTGAAAAGTCTTTGTACAAGAAATTGGCCAAGATATTCAGAGGATTTGAAGTTTTGAAGATAATTCATCACTCTCCTTTGAGGAATCAGTCAAAATTAGGGTTTGGTCCAAGTTGAAGTAATTGGGGTCTAGATGAGCCAATTCATGAAGCATCATTATCTTATCATCATTAGAATCAAGTTTGATCAAAGAGTCTCTCATGATGCCCAGTGGAATTAGGGTTTTGAAGCTTGATCAGCTATCTCCTAGTACATGGTACAAAACTAGGGTTTTGGATTTTATCAGGATTTCTCTGACTTTTTCACCCAAACTTGTTTCCATGATTCACCACATGTTATTAAGTGTTGATGATTTAAAAATTGAGGTTCAATTTGGATTGGAAATGATTCAATTGATCAAAAGGGGAAAATTGGTCATTTTGACCAAAGTCAGTAAAATCAGGAGTTGACCAAGTGGACTTTTGGTCAACCATCAATTTAAGCATCCTCTTTTCATATTCCATACCCAAATTAATCTTTGAATCATGAGAAATGGTGAATTTGAGTGTAACTTGTTCAAGAAGTAACTTAAAAAATTAAAAATATTCTAAGTGTCAAGATGACTTCTCTTGGACTAGTCACGCGCGTAATTTCATCAAACACTTGGCATGCCATTTTGTGGAATCAATTTCTTGTGACACAAGCCTCAACTTGAAAAATTAAAAAGAGGATTTTGTTGCCTTCCATGAGAGCTTCCCATTGAGCCTTGAATCATTCAATTTGGCCAAAGTTTGAGTGAGTCGCAACACCTCAAAGTTGGTATCTCAAAGCTGGCTTCATGCACACCATGCATGCCCATGCACGCACGCGGACCAGGCAGGCCAAATCACATTTTTGCCTCAAGTTTTCAACATTATTTCTCCATCAAGTCAGCATCAATTTGAAAAATTCAAGGCCCTATGATGTTATATATTATGAGAGCTCTTGAAAGGCCCATCAAGCATCCAAAATGCACGAAGAAATTTCAAATGGCCTAAGCATAAAGTCAGTTGGCCAGAATTATTGACAACCATGGCCATGTTGCAGAATTTTCATAAGTCCGGTTTTGATTGATGTCAAGTTACATTTAGCATGTGTCTAGCACGATTTGTTGCATTCTTTTCTTGTCACATGAGCCCGAGCAAGGCACGCATGAAGCATGACCATATCCTCTCAAATTTTGTCAAAAATAGCAAGATCATCTCATCTGATTTTTGGCCCAAACGCACACTCTTGCCACCTCACCATTTTCACCATATTCCCTCTGATTCCATCACCTTTTACACTCACCAAAATGCACCAGGTTGTAGGCAAAAGTAAGGTGAAACGCAGCCTGTTTTTGTTTGTTCTAAAAAAATCAGAAATGCCACACTTGCCCTCCAACGGTTATCAACTGTTTTCACACACTTGCCCTCACTCCTGAGTTTCTATATAAGCACACTCCATCACTCATTTTGGCAGCACGCTGGATACATATAAAAATCTTCAAATCTGAAATTTCTCATCACTCTCAAATTTTCCTTCTCTTTGAAGCTTCATTCTCATCCATTCCAGTCAGGATTTCTTCCTCTTTTCGTGTTCATTGAAGTTTCAGAACAAGGATTCAAGGCTTTCTTGTTGATCAGAGGCATTGAGTTGAGTTTATTTCTCACTCATAAGAGGTATTTTCAGATCTTGATTCTTCATAATTTTGCTTGTTACATGTGATTTAAAGCTTGTGATCATGTTCATAGCTGGCCAGATCTTACATCTGATGTATAAACTTGTTTGATTTTGAAGCATATGCGATTTGGTGAACTTCTGGTTTTTCATGATTTAATGATTTTCTCAGTTTCCTTGCTCTGATTTCTACTTCTATGATCGATCATTTTGAATTTTGTAAAAAGCATGATGTAGTTGATAGTTTGAACTTTGATTTGTGATTTGAATCATTGATTTTGGTGGAGAAATAAGGCAGAAATCTTGAATAGGACATAGGAGCTTGAAACTGAAAAAACGCGCGTTAGGGCATTGTCTTGAGGAAGAAGATGATGGTATGGCTGGATCTGATTGGTCCATGTGATTTTTAATGCATTTTTCATATTTTTTATTTCAATTGACTCTTCTGATTTTATTTTTGTGATCAAAACATCTTCAAAAATCATTAAAAAAAATTACCATAGGCCAATAATAATTTCTAGTATTTGTCATATTTTTTTGGAAATTTTTTAAAATGTTTTGACTGGTTTAAAAATTCATAAGTTTAAATAATTGTTTATTCAATGTTTATTTTTTGTTTTAATAGTTCTTTTGATCTAAAAATTCCACAAAAAATATTTTGAATGCTCAAAATTATTTAGAATTTGATTCTGAAATTTGTTTAGCATTTTTTATATTTTTGTTTAGAAATTTAATTTGAGAAGTTTATTTTGAATTTTTGCTTCATAATTTTTATTTTAATACTTCCTTTAATTCAAAAATTCTCAAAAAAAATCATATAAGTTTGTTTTCAATCATAGAATATGAATATAATTTTATTTTTGACTGTGATACGGTGGGAGAGAACTGACTGTTTTTTGGATATGCTGGTTCGTGTTTTGCGTTTGTTTTTGCAAAATGTCGCGGTAAGCAAGAGTCGCCACCATATTTTATTTTATCCAACAAGGAAAGGAAAAAAGCACAGAAAAATTCCTTTGTCGAGATGTTTATCGGGTCCGGGGGGTAGATTATAGAAAGGGAAGGTGTTAGCACCCTTTCTATCTGTGGTTATCCATGGGCTCTTAGGTACTTGCTCAAAGTGTTTTCAAAATTTGCTTTTCTTTGTGTTTGTGGGTTTGAAAAGAGTTTTGGTTTGAAAGGTGTAAGTGCGAAAAATTTTATTTTATTTTGAAAGAGAAAGTACTTAAGAACCATCTACCTACTCGAAGAAGGAATCAATCTGTACTAATGTCCTTTAGGCAATACTATCCGACTATTGATGAGTAGGTAGCATTGTCGTTGGAGTTTTAAGGGTCAATTCGATTAAGGGACGTGCGGTCACTAAGCAATGTTAGGACGCCTTAGCGGTAACCCTAATGTCTTAGATAATTTTTCCGAGGGAACCATTTTGAGGCAACTATGATCTTTGGACAAGAGGACGACCTCTAAAACTCCCTATACTCAATGACCGCATTCGAAGGCAACCAAGTGAGGTGTACCCTAAGAGTGCGCATGTGCGAGTGTGTTGTTTAGGTTAATTTCATCTTTGTACATGTCAATGGTTATCTATGTTGATTTTAGGTTTAAACATTTGATCTTGTCATGCATTCCCTATTATCAAACATCTAACAATTTATAAGTTGCGGAAATTAAATTGCGGAAATTAAAACTAACTATTACAAGGCGTCGGGTATTTACATCGCCAAAAACAACCCTTGAAATTAAAAGGCGGAAAATAAATAAAGCAATAAAAGTATTTAAAGTCCTATTAAACTATTACATTCCGGGAAACAGATACAATATTGAATAAAAATGGAACGCGTGCGGGAAATTAAATCGGGCGAGTTCTAGGGTTTTGACCCTTGGATTATTGAAGAAAAGATTTTTTTTGTTTATTTTTGAATTAAAAGGAAATTAAACTAAACTAATTATTGAATTAATAAATTAATTAATTAATAAAAATATTTTTTGGTTTTTAATTATTTAAAGAAATAAAAATAAATTAATCAAAGTTAATAAAAACCTAATTGTTTAAGTTAATTTTAATTATTGCAAAAGATATTAAAGTTATTTCCTAATTAAACTAAATTAATTACATTAATATTTATTAACAAAAATTAATTACTGAAAATTAATTTAATAAATAAAATATTTTTGGTTTTTAATTTTATTCAGAAAAAGGTTTGATTGGTTAATTAAATTATGAAAAATAAATAAACAATATAAATAAATAAAATAGAGAAATAGAGAGAGTTAGAGATTTGGGCCTGCTTTTTGGAGGTTGGGATAGCAATTCTGAGGCCCAATAGTCCATTGGCCTGGCTGACTTTTTGGAATTCCATGTGGCACGTTGACTAGGGAGTATGGTGAACATCACTTCTGGACCACCAGATTTGGCCTGGGGCCATCTGGAAAGTGATTGGATGAGGGTGTATGATAGGCCACAATTGCTGAAGCGTGCTGGAATACCTGAAGAAAAATAACAAAGCAATATGGGGGGACCTGGGATTCGAACCCAGGTCCTCTTGGATTTTGAACCAACGCCTTTGCCACTCAATCATTGTGCCTGAATTGTTAATATATTGAAAACTAATAATAATAAGACAAAACAAATTAATGGATCAGAAAAGCAAAATAAAGCGCGCTATATTCAAACAAGCGAATCAAAACATGCCACGCCATCGTCCCTGTCGTTGGGATCGTGGCTAAAAACTAAAACACCTATACCAACGGACAAGGGTCTGTCGCTATAAGCCATGCCATCTCCAAAATCTTGCATAAGCCATATAAGTGAAAGGTGATACCATGAATGAGCTCGTCTTGTTCCCCTGAGCAAGATGGTACCTTTCTCACAAGCCAATTGTTCTTGTATTGGAAAGTCCTAAAAAAAACCTAAAGAACCCTTCAATGGCGTTTTCACGATACAAAGCATGAAAATAAAATTGGTTATTGCAGAAAGTTCACAAATGATATGAGGAGTCGGAATATGCAATCGTTTTTGAGAATGGATGCAAGAATAAAGATTTGGGAATCCAAGAATATGGCGGATCCGTGGGATGCTTACAGTGCGTTTGGAGGCTGGAGAATGCATGATCTTGATTGGTTCTGCTTCTGAGAACTGCCAGGAAGCGATTGTGATGCTTGTTAGGTCCTGAAAGTGCCTCTAAGAACGATTTCGATTCCACACTTTTTTTGCAATTTTTTCAAGTTTTCTTTTGATGGTTCTGCAGCTTCTAACCCTTGAATTCATGTACTTTGCATTGTATATGTATGCTGCATTGTATTAGGTCAACAATTGGGTCTTGAATCTTTGTGCATCAATGCTTGGAGATTTGATTTGATCCTCCATTGATAACTTTCCAATTTTGTCCAAAATCCATCTTTTTGTTCATGATATGGTGAGATACGAATTTGATGCTGACCATGATGATAATTAAGACCTATAACAATCAAAAAGATCCTAAGTAATCAATATTTGGATTTTATTTGATTTAATTTGATTAAAAATGAAATAATTCAATAAAAAATCAAATAAAATAATAAAAAAGAAATATGATCTCAAGGATGAATCTAAGACACGTGTGTAGTGTGACAAGATCAAATCAAGTGGAAAAGAATGGTCCCATTTGACAAAATATGAAGTTTTGGGGATAGTTAACTTTTGGCAATTTTGCAAAAATGCCCAACTTCGACAATGCATAACTTCTTCAATTTTGAACTTTTGGAAGTGTTCTTGGACTTTTTAGAAATATTGTGATGTGATATAACCAACCCTTTTTGTATCATATCATTTTGATATTCCATTATTAAGTTATAAGCTTTGGCAAAAAATGTGTTTTTGTTGACTTTCAAAAATGACCTATAATGTCCAAATTTATAACTTCTTGTGAGTGCATTTTATTATCTTGGGGTATGAAGATGAATTGTAGGAATTTGCATCCTCTTCATAATGATCTTTGGATGGGTCATTTCTCATAAAGTATGAGAAAGTTATGCTTGGTCAAAGTTGAGTTGACTTTTCCTACAAAACCCTAATTTAGCAACTTTTGAGTCTTGATGAATTTTGAGCAATCCTTGATGAATCATGATCAACCCTTGATCAAATGATTAAATATCATTCAAAATGAGAATGTTTACAAAAAATATTGAAGTTTGACAGTTTAGAGGTCACAATTGACTTTTGCCCTAGCACAGTCGATTTTTGGACCCTTTGAGCAATTGACTGAGCAAACTTCCTCTGCAAGGCTTGAAATTTGACATGGATGAACTTGAGAACATATTAGGATATTGGGGAGAACTTAAGGTCATTTGGATGCAAGGACCTTGATGCAACACAAAACCCTAATTTGAGATTGACTGCCTTAGGAGATGACTTGACTGTCCAACTCTTGAGCAATCTTGAGCAACTTGGAGATTATTCTTGCAATGTCTTGGGAAATATGAGAGGGAAAATTTTGGGGTACAACAGCTTCCCTTGTTCAATTTTATTAAACCTGAGGATATAGATTGGCTTTCGGGCCTTTCGTGATCCGAAGGTGGAAGATGATTGAACACTAGAGTGCCCAGAAATTTGCACTTGCATGAAGTGGTATCAGCATTGTGATGTCGGGAATGGGCTTACAGATGCCATTTGGAGACTGTTGATAGGTGGTCCGTACCTAGGCTGGAATACGAATCAGGGAGATCTTATTGTCGATTTGACTGAACCAGGGAAGGTCTTGGATTAACTTTGACTGGATCGGCATCAGAAAAATCTTCGAATCGATTTAACTGGACCAGACAAGAGTCTTGGAATAACTTCAACTGGAATACGAATCAGGGAGATCTTCACGGTGATCTAACTGAACCAGAGGAGGTCTTGGATTAACTTTTGACTGGATCGGCATCAGAAAAATCTTCGAATCGATTTAGCTGGACCAGACAAAAAGTCTTGGAATAACTTCAACTGGAATACGAATCAGGGAGATCTTCGCGGCGATCTGACTGAACCAGAGGAGGTCTTGGATTAACTTTGACTGGATCGGCATCAGAAAAATCTTCGAATCGATTTAACTGGACCAGACAAGAGTCTTGGAATAACTTCAACTGGAATACGAATCTGGGAGATCTTCGCGGCGATCTGACTAAACCAGAAGAGGTCTTGGATTAACTTTGATTGAATCGGCATCAGAAAAATCTTCGAATCGATTTAACTGGACCAGACATGAGTCTTGGAATAACTTCAACTGGAATATGAATCAGGGAGATCTTATCGGCGATCTAACTGAACCAGAGGAGGTCTTAGATTAACTTTTGACTGGATCGGTATCAGAAAAATCTTTGAATCGATTTCAATGGACCAGACAAAGAGTCTTGGAATAAATTCAACTGGAATATGAATCAGGGAGATCGTATCGGCGATCTAACTGAACCAGAGGAGGTCTTGGATTAACTTTGACTGGATCGGCATCAGAAAAATCTTTGAAACGATTTAACTGGACCAGACAAGAGTCTTGGAATAACTTCAACTGGAATACGAATCAGGGAGATCTTATCGGTGATCTAACTGAACCAAAGGAGGTCTTGGATTAACTTTTACTGGATCGGCATCAGAAAAATCTTCGAATCAATTTAACTGGACCAGACGAAAGTCTTGGAATAACTTCAACTAGAATACGAATCAGGGAGATCTTCACAGCGATCTAACTAAACCAGAGGAGGTCTTTGACATAGCTGAGATCTTAACTGGATCTTTCCTGAAAGGTAAAGGTCCATCATATGCAATGCATGAAATGGAACAAGCAATGATGTTCTCAACATAAATGAGATTGTATGGTATGATACGTATATGCATGTATCATGATGTATGGAAATGTAATGTTTCTAGCTGGGGAAAATAAATCCCGGATAGCTGCTGGAGAATAGAGTTGAATTCTTCGCTTCCGCTGGGGATGGTGAACAAAGGTGATTGAGAGAATAAACCTGCAGGAGAAGAGAACTCTGTTGGGGAATAAACTGATGAGGAGATTACTCTGTGGGGAAGAGATGCTCTACTGAGGATTCCATTGATAAGTTCCGTCGGGATGAATTATCGTTGCTGGTGATATTGAATCCTGTTGGGGGATTGAATTTCCGTTTGTGAAAGGAAAGAACTTCGCTGGGGATGATCTTTCAGTTGCAACTTGCTGGGGATAACCCTGTTAGGCTTTTGTGGGGATAATCCTCTGAATTCTGCTGAGAACGATCCTTTGAATTTGGATGGGGGGATTTATTTTATACTCCGCTGGGGATAAACTTCCAGAGTCTACTGGGGATGATGCTTCAACTCCATTTAGACTGCGCTGGGAAAATTTTAACTCCACCGGGGGGTATCTTGTATTCTGCTAGGGAACATTCTTATACTCCGCTAGGGAATATTAAGGCTGTCGGGGATATCAAGCCTTTTTAGTGCTGATGGTAGATCAACTCTGCTTGGTGAGAGCATTGCTGATTCGTTCATAGTTGCAAGTCTCAGCTGGGAGAGCTATCATTACTGTCTTACTCTGCGGGGAGTGAAAGCACCTTAGCCATATTCTTCAGTTGAATATACGTTTGTACCTGGTGGACAGAGCAACTGTACAGTTCAGACAATTCTTATTTCCCCTGTTTCTGATATTGCCCGTTGTGATACGGTGGGAGAATTGACTTGGGATTTTGCGTTTGTGTTCGCAAATTTTTCGGTTTAGCAAGAGTCGCCACCGAATTTTATTTTATCCTAAGGAAAGGTCAAAAAGCACAGGAAAGACCTTTGAGATGTTTTCTTGGGTTCGGGGCGTAGATTATAGAAAGGGAAGGTATTAGAACCCTTTATATCCATGGTTATCCATGGGCTCTTAGTTACTTGCTTAGATCACTTGCTTTGCTTTTCAATTGTTTGAAATGGTGTTCTTCAATTGTTTAAAATGATGCTTTGTGTGTGATTTTGAAAGATGTTTTGAAAAGAGGCCATCGTTGTGGAAACCTTTGTAATGATTCTTGTTTGAATGTATACAAAAGTGTTTTTGTCTTTTGAAAAGTTTTCAATGTTTGAAAGTAGGGTTTTGAAATTGTGTTGTGAAGTGTGTTTTAAAGATAGCAAGGATGTTTTTGCAAGTTTGATCAAGTAACTAAGAGTTGTCTACCCTATTTTACTCAAATATCTTTCTTATGTTTTTAACCCTTTTAACAGTGTTGTTTCACCATTGTATTTGGTGAATAACCTTGTGTTAGGATGTTAAACGGGACAGGCGCGGGTCATCGCATAGACCATGATAGCAATAGTGTTAAGTATTTTTGGCAATTTTCTTGAGGGACTTGATCATTTTTGTTTAGGCAACTCAGATAGCGTCGTCGAGGGACTATGATCTTTGTTTTGTTTTTGTTTTGCCAAAGTACTTGACATGCATACCATGGCCCATTTTTGAAGACAACAAGTGGATTGAAACCCTAGGGGTGCAAGTGTGCATTGTGTTTGTTTTTCATGCATTTTTATCTTTGATTAGGTCAAACTATTTGTTTGTTTTAATTTTTTGCATACAAACCCTAAGTCTAATCATGGCATAATTGAAAGTATTTAAAGGTGCGAGAATTTAAATTCTACACTATTACAACATGATATAGGGAGGGGGTACAAATTTGAATGGGGGATTATTTTGACAAGAAAATAAATTCTAAATTATTACAACCAAATTGAATGTATAAGGCATAACAATTAAATCTACAATATTTAAATAAATACAATAAATAAATATTAAATAAAATGTATTATGCAAAAAAGGTTTTGATGTATGTAAAAAGTATTTTTAATGTGAAATGTAAATAAATAAAAAGTCAATTTCAATTATTTTTGTTTTTTAGGGAAAAAACCCTAATTTCTTAAATAAATAGTATTATTTATTATTTATATACAATAATGCATCAATTTGTACAAAAATAAAAGTATATTAAAAAAAAGGTATTTTTAGTATAAAATATTAATAAAAATAAAAATATATTATTTTTGTGTTTTTTGTTCTAGTTATTTAATAAAATATAGTATATATGTATATATATATGTATTAAATATATTAAGTGTGTATAAAAATAAAATAAATTATTTACAAAATGTATGTATTTCAAGAAAATATTTTCAAATGTGTATAAAAATAATAAATGAAAATAAAAGTAATATTTGTATTATTTTTTTTTAATTTAAACAAAATGATATAAAAACATATAAACATTTTTATACTAGTAAAAATAAAAATAAATGCCAAATAAATGTAAAAAAAATATAAAAATATTTTTGGATCATTTTTCATGTTTGAAAATAAAATATCAAAGTCAGAAATAAAATAAAAATGCAAAAATGACAAATATACAAGAAATGGGCCAGGGGGTGCAAAAAGAAAAGAGGGGGGGGTGCCAAAAGCAAGCTTGTCCAGGCCCAGCCCAAAACCAACTTCATCTTCTTCCTCTAGACAGAAACGCGCGCGTTCTGTATACAAAATGCTATCTCCTAATTCTGTGCTTTTTTGATAAAACTCATAACATGAAACTTGTAGAGCATCAAACAACGAATCTAACCATATAAAAAACTTAAGCTAACTCTCAAAGACCAGAGAGAATTTCTCTGGCCCTAATCTCTAACCTAGTTTTTTCAGAGAGTTCATGAACGAAATTCTCCTAGCACGATTAATATAAATGAAAACTAAGCACATGTATGGTTTCAGGGCTATGAATACAACATCTTTCATTCACAAACCTAAGTCTAACTATTCCTAAATAGAGAGATAGAAGTTCATGAAATACCTGTTTCAGTTGAGTTCGAGCTGGACAATGCAGCAACTTCCAAGGGTGCTTGAGGTTCTTTTGAGCTTGCCTGATGTTCACTGAAGCTTTCCCAATGCTTAGTTTGTTTTGAAGTAGCCTGAATCGTGCTACAGAAATCAACCTGCAAAGCTTCCAAACAAAAATGGCAATGTGTATTAATGGAGTTACCGTTGGAAATGGAGGTCTGGAATAGTTCAGGTGAGTTGAATGGAAGGTATTGGAACAAGTTTGAGGCAAAACGCACGAGGCAAAGTGGAGATGGAGGTGATTCTGCAGGGCTTGCCCTGTTTTGCATAAAAATGGAGATTTTGTGTACAAGAAGGTTTTAGGGGTCAAGGGCTCGTGCTTCTTGCTTGTTAGGGTGTATGAAACTTGTTTGCAATGTTTGTGTAAGCTGACTATGGTTGTTTTTTGAGTTGGGAGGATTTGGACAAATTTCTTCTTTGTGAAGCAAGAATGTGTAACCTCTGATTACAGACCTGTACCCTCTATCTTGTATGCTGCATACTTTTCCCTTGGTTACTGGAATTTGAGGATTTAATTTGGCTTCAGAGATATGGCCCTATGCTTCAAAGATCATGGTTTGACATAAAGCATAACTTTTCAAAAATGGCAATGTACCTTTTTCTACTTAAGGATTAGTTTTGTGTGCAATGTCCAAATGGCCAAGATAATGCATTATCTCAGTGGATTTGTATTCAATTAAGGAGTGTAAAATGGTTTAGAGGCCTGCAAACAAGTACAAAGCATGCTGGTTTGAAAATGAACCTTGTATGAACATGTATTGGCCATGGATCAAAGTGAGTTTTTGCCAACTTCAAGCATTCGATTCTCCTTAACCACAAATGTGTTTGAGGATTTCTTGGACAATTTGGAAATCTTGCAACATGTGCTATAATCCATCTTTGAAATGAAAATTGAAAATCCAAGTGGAACTATGTGAAAAATGGCCAAGAAGATGGGTCAAAATCCTGCCTAAACTAGGGCAAAATTTCTCTAAGTTAAAAGTTTTAGGTACCCTTGTTCCAAAAATCATAACTTGAGATACAAGCTTCTTTTGAGAAAACTTTGTGAATCAAAGTTGTATACTTTGTGATGGAATACAACTTTCATGTTGTAAGTTTTGTTTGAATCCATTTTCATCTTGGTGAAAAAATGGGACAAAGTTAGGAAAAAATAAGAAAATTTTATAACTTAGAAAATTTCTAAGTTATGAAATTTTTCCATTTTAAACCCTAATTTGCAATTTTGGGTTTCTTGATGAACAAGTTTCATAATTTGACATGTCTTGATGAAAAATAACTCTTGGCACTTGATTTTGACCAAAAAGTCAAAGTTTGACTTTTCAGTGCACAGTCAAATTTTGATCAGTTGACTGAAAAATTCATCTGTCAATCCTATGCATTTGAGATCTTTTGAACTTGTTGAATGAGTCAAGATAATGTCATTTAGTCCTTGAGTCCATGTTTGAGCTTGATTTGCCATTGGTTAGGTTAAACAGTCAAAAATTGCCTTTGTGCAGTCAAAACCCTAAAAATGACCATTTTGCCCTTTTGGTGATCTGATCAAATTTCTTGTGGAATTGTGATCCAAACTTGATCAAATGGTTCATATGAGTTTATAATGTTGATATGGGTCAAAATTCATGAGGTTTGACTGTCAATTGGCCATAGTTGACTTTTTCTCCAATACAGCTGATTTATAGGTCAACTGCTCAATTGACTGGGCAAAATTTTGAATTAAGGCTTGAAACTTGGTATGGACAAACTTGTGAATCCAACATGAAGTATGAAAGTCATCTTGGGCATTGTAGGTCAAAACATCCTTGTGCAAACTCAAACCCTAATTTAGGTCAACAGTGCAAGGAGGTGTCTTGAGCAGAGCAAACCCTAGCTTGATCTTGAGCTCCAAGAGTCTTGTGATGAGAAAATGTTGATGAAATGAGAGGGCAAATTTTGGGGTACAATAGTTGCCCCTTTTCAATCTTCTTGAACCTGGAGAGTTAGATTGGCAAGTTTGCCTTTCGCGACTCGAAGGTAAAAGAGGATTGGACACTAGAGTGTCTGTAAATTTGCACTCGTCAAAATATAGCTGAGGAAATGGGCTTAAAGATGTCATTTAGAGATGGTAGAATATTTCTGGAGATGGGCTTAAAGATTCCATCCAAGAATGTGTTAGAACATAGTTTGATTCTACAACCCTCAGTTAGAGTTTTGATGATAACAAAATACAAGATTAAATAAATTGTAAGATTTATATAAGACACATATGCTACTTAAAATTATGTTGTGTATTTACAGGAAACTCTGATGGAATCAGCATCAGAAGATATGTCAGCATCAACATCAGCATCAGAAGATCAAACATGTGCTACGCTGAAGTCTGATGAACAGAATCTGCGCAAAACATACTCTGATCTTGATCAAGATCCCAACCATGTCACCAGTACTCTGAAGCGTCAGAATAAGCTAAAGCCAAGAACACTCTGATTTTCATTAGCAGAACACTCTGAAGTGTCAACGTTACTATGCATTCAAGACAAATTAATTAACAACGACTTTATTCCAAGACAAAGATCTTCTCAAAAAGGAAAGAACGTTATGAGCATTGAAATAGATTTATGGACAGCAATGTATCTATTCCTAGGCTACTTAAACAAGTCAGTGAGAAAAGAATTGGCTAATTCTTTCATACGCACATACGCATAAGCTAATCATCTTCATGTTCTCACTCATCCAATTTGCTAAAAGCTCTCAACCGCTTACTCTATAGCTCTAGCAATCTAGTTTCATCCTAAGCTTAATATTGTGTATTATCACAGTTGTGATATATAGTTTTGTAAGAAAACATCAAACACACATTTGTTCATTTGTCTGTAAAAGAATTTCCTTGAGATAAACTGGTCTGTGTTAGACTCAAGAAGGCTTTAACAGTTGTTAAAGCAGTTGTGTATTCAGTTGAATATAGTGGATTAAGACCTCGTTGGAGAGAGGAGAAATCACCTTGACGGGTGGACTGGAGTAGTTTGAGATCAAACGAACCAGGACAAAAATAACGTGTTGTCTGATTTTGATTTCAAGTTTTACAATTCAACCCCCCTTCTTGTGTTTTTCACATCTTCAATTGGCATCAGAGCGCCTGGTTCTGAGCTTATAACACTTAACCGTGTCAGTACAAGATCCAGCATTGAAAAACACTATGGCAGGAACACATCAAAACATCAGCAATGACAACAATGAAGAAAGAGATAGATTCAGTGGAAAACCTCCAGTCTTTGATGGAGAGAACTTTGATTACTGGAAAGACAGAATTGAAAGCTTCTTTCTGGCCCACGATGCTGATCTGTGGGATATGTTAATTGATGGATACACGCACCCAATGAATGCAAGTGGTAAGAAGATTGACAGGAAAGCAATGTCTGATCAACAAAAGCGTGATTTCAGAAATCATCACAAAGCCAGAACAATTCTTCTCAGCGCCGTCTCTTACTCTGAATATGAAAAGATATCAAACAGAGACACTGCAAAGAATATGTTTGACTCTCTGAGAATGACGCATGAAGGCAACATTCAAGTTAAAGAAACTAAAGCTCTTGCGCTCATTCAAAAGTATGAGGCATTCAAGATGGAAGAAAGTGAATCAATTGAAACGATGTTCTCAAGATTTCAAATTCTGGTTGCTGGTCTCAAAGTTCTGGACAAAGGGTATTCTACTGCTGATCATGTTAAGAAGATCATCAGAAGCTTGCCAAAACAGTGGAGGCCAATGGTCACAGCACTGAAGCTAGCTAAGGATCTCAACAAAATCTCTCTGGAGGAACTTGTCAGCTCCCTCAGAAGTCACGAGATAGAGCTAGAAGCTGATGAACCTCAAAAGCAAGGTAAGCCATTAACTTTAAAATCTAACAGAAAATCTGACTCCAAAGTTTTGCAGGCTATGGAATAAACCTCTGATGGGTCCTCATCAGAAGAAGATGAACTATCTCTCCTCTCCAGAAGGGTGAACCAACTGTGGAAGCAGAGGCAAAGAAAGTTCAGGAATCCAAGAAGATCAGAGAATCGGAATGAATCCTCCTCCAGATACAGAAGGTCAGAACCCTCCTCTGGATACAGAAGATATGAAGGCTCTTCAGGAAGCAGAAAGACAAACAACAAAGACATCATCTGCTATGAATGTAACGAGCAAGGACACTACAAGAGTGATTGCCCAAAGCTTCAGAGGGAAAAGCCCAAAAAGAAGTTTGGCAAGGAAAAGAAGAAAAGTCTCATGGTTACATGGGATGACTCTGACACATCTGAAGCTGACTCAGAATCAGATGATGAGAGAGCAAACATAGCTCTCATGGAAAAAATAACAGAAGACAGTGAAGCTTCTGAATCAGACACAGAAGAGGTATTTCCTGACTTTGCTATTAACTTTACTAAGGCTGAACTAGCTGAAAGCCTTAATGAAATTCTGGAAAGATATCAGTAGATCAGAGTCAAATTCAGAAACCTGAAAAGGAATCTAGCTTCTGACTCTGATAAAACTGAGAGTCTCAAATTGGAGAATTCTGAGTCAAAAGATAAAGTTTCAAAATTAGAAAATCTATTACAAAACTCTCAGAAGGAAACAATCCCTGAAACTCCCAGCAGTGCTGATGAGATCATCAAGGAGTATGATCACAGCTTTCAGAAATTTCTAGCTAAAAACATAGATAGAAGCAAGATAGCTTCAATAATCTATGGAGTTGGCAGAAATGGCAGAAAAGGAATAGGATACCAAGGTAAGGTACCTACACCAAGGAATGCCATGGATTTAGTGATAAAACGCACTTCACTTGATTCTCACTTTGTATATGGGCACACACACGACATCAAATATACTAGTAGTAATTATTCTGTCAAACCAAAATTCAACCAGAGTTTTGGTAAAACTAACAAATCAGGACCCAAGAAAATATGGGTACCTAAGGATAAAATAAGACATGTTGCAGATATCTTTAGCAACAAAGCAGAAACACCAGTCATGGTACCTGGACTCTGGCTGCTCACGACACATGACGGGAAGAAGGAATATGTTCCAAAGCCTGGAACTTAAGCTTGGAGGCCACGTAGGCTTTGGAGGAAATCAAAGGGGAAATATCATTGGCTCTGGAACAGTAGGTAACTGAAATCTTCCCTCTATAAGTAATGTTTTATTAGTAGATGGATTAATGCATAACCTGTTATCCATAAGTCAATTAAGCGATAATGATTATGATATAATCTTTAATCAAAATTCATGCAAAGCTGTTAGTCAGAAAGATGGGACCATCCTATTTAATGGAAAGAGGAGAAACAACATTTACAAAATCAAACTTTATGAACTGAAAAGTCAGAATGTAAAGTGTCTTCTGTCTGTTAACAACGAGCAATGGATCTGGCATAGAAGATTGGGGCATGTTAGTATGAGAAGAATATCTCATATTAACAAACTCAATCTGGTCAGAGGACTTCCTAACCTGAAGTTCAATTCAGATGCTCTGTGTGAAGCATGTCAGAAAGGCAAGTTTGCAAAACCAGCTTTAAAATCTAAAAACGTTGTTTCCACCTCTAAGCCATTAGAACTTCTACACATTGACTTATTTGGACCAGTTAAATTGCTTCAGACAGTGGCAAGAAGTATGGGTTAGTAATCGTAGATGACTATAGCAGATGGACATGGGTAAAGTTCTTAAGACACAAGGACGAGTCACACTCTGTGTTTGTCACCTTCTGCAACCAAGTTCAGAATGAAAAGGATCTTAGAATCGTCAAAGTCAGAAGTGATCATGGTGGAGAGTTTGAAAACAAAGATTTTGAATCATTTTTTAATGACAAAGGCATTCTGCATGATTTCTCTTGTCCTAGAACTCCCCAGCAAAATGGAGTTGTAGAACGAAAGAACAGAACATTGCAAGAAATGGCCATAACCATGATCAACAAGACTAACGTTGCTAAGATCTTCTGGGCAGAGGCAATAAACACAGCGTGCTACATTCAGAATAGAATCTCTATAAGACCTATTCTGGAAAAGACTCCATATGAATTGTGGAAGAACAAAAAGCCCAACATTTCTTATTTTCATCCATTTGGATGTACTTGTTTTATTTTGAATACTAAAAATTATTTGAACAAGTTTGACTCTAAAGCACAGAAGTGTATTATGTTAGGATACTCTGAACGCTCAAGATAGTACAGAGTATACAATACAGAAACACAGATTGTGGAAGAATCAATCAGTGTTTGTTTTGATGATAAGCTTGACTCTCAAAAGTCAAAGCAGAATGAATTACTTGCAGGTATGGAAGTTGAATTCACAGGTACTGAAGACAAGTCATCAGAAGCTCTTAACAGAGACACTCCCTCAACATCAGAAAGAGGCACTGCAAGCAATCCAGCACCTTCTGTTGATCAACTTCAGAAAAGACCATCCAGAAGCAGCATGGATCACCCTGAAGAAACAATCTTAGGAAGAAAGGAAGATCCAATCAGAACAAGAGCCAGCTTCAGAAACTCTGAAGAATCCCTCATGGGACTTGTCTCTCTGACTGAACCATCAACAGTTGATGAAGCACTTCTGGACAATGACTGGATTCTAGCAATGCAAGAGGAGTTGAATCAATTCACAAGAAATGACGTATGGGATCTAGTTCCCAAACCAAAAAGATTCAACGTCATTGGAACAAAATGGGTGTTCAGAAACAAACTGAATGAACAAGGTGAAGTCATCAGAAACAAGGCGCGATTGGTAGCACAAGGTTATAGTCAGCAAGAGGGGATAGACTATACAGAAACCTTTGCTCCAGTCGCCAGGTTAGAATCTATCAGACTTTTAATTTCATTTGCTGTTAATAAAGGCATCACTCTGTATCAGATGGATGTTAAGAGTGCATTCTTAAATGGCTATATAGAATAAGAGGTATATGTGCACCAACCCCCTGGTTTTGAAAGTTCAAAAAATCCATAATATGTTTTCAAACTAAAGAAGTCACTGTATGGTCTGAAACAAGCTCCTAGAGCTTGGTATGAAAGACTGAGTAACTTCCTGTTAGAAAAGGAATTCACCAGAGGGAAAGTGGACACAACCTTATTCTGTAAGACAGTTAAGAATGACATTTTAGTATGTCAGATTTATGTTATTATATCATTTTTGGATCTACTAAACCTTCTCTGGGAAGAAAGTTTGCTAAGTGTATGCAGGCAGAATTTGAGATGAGCCTAATGGGGGAACTGAAATTCTTTCTGGGCATTCAGATCAATCAAACCCCAGAAGGAACTTACATTCATCAGAGCAAATATGTCAGAGAACTTCTGAAGAAATTTTATCTCTCAGAATGTAAGCCATCAAAGATTCCAATGCATCCCACGTGCATTCTGGAAAGAGAAGAGGTAAGCAAAAAGGTAGAACAGAAGGTCTACAGAGGTATGATTGGTTCTCTTCTTTATCTGACAGCTTCAAGGCCTGATATTTTATTCAGTGTATGCATTTGTGAAAGATTCCAATCAGATCCTAGAGAATCTCACTTAACAGCTGTTAAGCGAATTTTCAAGTATCTGAAAGGTACTACTAATCTGGGTCTATTTTATAGAAAATCTAGTGATTACAGCTTAGTAGGATACTGTGATGCTGACTTTGCTGGAGACAGAGTTGAACGTAAAAGCACTTCTGGAAGTTGCCAGTTTCTGGGAGAAAATCTGATCTCATGGTCCAGCAAAAGACAATCCACAATTGCTCTATCAACAGCAGAAGCTGAATACATTAGCAGCAGCTGGATGCAGCACATAAATGCTCTGGATGAAAAGTCAACTTGAGGACTTCCAGATTTTTGAGAGTAACATTCCTATCCTCTATGACAACACTTCTGCTATTTGCTTAAGTAAAAATCCAATTTTGCATTCTAGGGCTAAGCATATAGAAATAAAACATCATTTTATTAGGGACTATATTCAGAAAGGGATTTTAAATTTAAAATTTATTAACACAGACCATCAATGGGCTGATATTTTCACAAAACCACTTTCTGAAGATAGATTCAAATTCATTTTGAATCATCTCAGCATGAAGCTCTGTCCAGAATAAAACTGTTTTAATTTTATATATTAACCTTCAGAATTGGGTTTATTTCTCTGTGAACTTCTGATCAATCCTCTTTCAGAATCTTAGAAATGCAGATTGTATCAGAATTTATCCATGAAGATCTGAGCACTTCAGTTCAAAGATAGAAGTTTTGTTCACTCAAGCAAACAAGTGTCATCCAGTCATCAGCTGTTTCCTGAGGCTGAACACGCGTTCACGCTTCTGAAAAGGCAACGCGCTGATTGGATGCATTGAGACACATGTCATGGGTAACCGTCTAAGTATCTTTCTGAATCCCCTAAAATCAGCTGTCATTTAATGCTAATAATCATTATTTATTTCTCTCTCTTAAACGTTTATGTTTTTAAAAAACTTTTTAGAAATCTATTTAAACACTTCACACCATTCACACGACCTCCTCCTTCTTCTTAGAATTTTTCCTGTGTTTTCCCTATTTTCTTTACATGTTTGTCTGTAATATTTCTACTTGTTCTAAACTATCATTGCTTCTGTTTTTAATACAAACTCCCTTTGCTCTGATCATTTTAACTCTGATTATTTGTGCTTTTTGATAACTGACAAAAAGGGGGAGAAAGAATGATATTTTTCAATAACGGATTACTGAGACAAAAGTCTCAAACATTCTAACATTCTTATATATTTAAAATTCTTTGTTCTGAAAAGCTTACAGGTACAAGAATTTGATGAACTCTGATAAAGTAAAACTTTGATGCTCAAAGAAAGTTCAATAAAGTTCTGATGCTTAAGGTCTCAAGGAATTAAAGGGAAGTAATCAACTCAGGGGGAGTTTTTCTCTTCATTACTCTGATACTTTTTATTCCTTATCTTCTGAGCTCTGATACCTTTTATTAGTTATTTGATTATCTATGATACTATTTCCTCTCTATCCTTAAACTCTGATACCTTTCATCATTTTATTTTAATTGAAAAAATCTGGTTTTTGTCATCATCAAAAAGGGGGAGATTGTTAGAACATAGTTTGATTCTACAACCCTCAGTTAGAGTTTTGATGATAACAAAATACAAGATTAAATAAATTGTAAGATTTATATAAGACGCATATGCTACTTAAAATTATGTTGTGTATTTACAGGAAACTCTGATGGAATCAGCATCAGAAGATATGTCAGCATCAACATCAGCATCAGAAGATTAAACATGTGCTACGCTGAAGTCTGATGAACAGAATCTATGCAAAACATACTCTGATCTTGATCAAGATCCCAACCATGTCACCAGTACTCTGAAGCGTCAGAATAAGCTAAAGCCAAGAACACTCTGATTGTCATTAGCAGAACACTCTGAAGTGTCAACGTTACTATGCATTCAAGACAGATTAATTACCAACGGCTTTATTCCAAGACAAAGATCTTCTCAAAAAGGAAATAACGTTATGAGCATTGAAATGGATTTATGGACAACAACGTATCTATTCCTAGGCTACTTAAACAAGTCAGTGAGAAAAGAATTGGCTAATTCTTTCATACGCACATACGCATAAGCTAATCATCTTCACGTTCTCACTCATCCAATTTGCTAAAATCTCTCAACCGCTTACTCCATAGCTCTAGCAATCTAGTTTCATCCTAAGCTTAATATTGTGTATTATCACAGTTGTGATATATAGTTTTGTAAGAAAACATCAAACACACATTTGTTCATTTGTCTGTAAAAGAATTTCCTTGAGATAAACCGGTCTGTGGTTAGACTCAAGAAGGCTTTAACAGTTGTTAAAGCAGTTGTGTATTCAGTTGAATATAGTGGATTAAGACCTCGTTGGAGAGAGGCGAAATCACCTTGACGGATGGACTGGAGTAGTTTGAGATCAAACGAACCAGGATAAAAATAACGTGTTGTCTGCTTTTGATTTCAAGTTTTACAATTCAACCCCCCTTATTGTGTTTTTCACATCTTCAGAATGTTTGTTGAATTACAATGTTGTAGGTCAGAAGAATGAGCGTCAAAATGGTATCCGTGTCTGGAATGCATTTGAACTGTATCTGGAGACTGAGTCTATATGAGCAAAAGAATGGCGTCCGTGTCTGGAGCGTATCTGAGCTGTAACTGTATTTGAACTTTGAATGAATATCAGAATGACTGTCGTGTCTGGAGTGTATCTGTATTGTATCTGAAGTTGAGATCTGTATGAGTAGCAGAATGACTTCCGTGTTTGGAGTGTATCTGGGACTGTAACTGGAGTTGAGATCTGTATGAGTAGCAGAATGACTTCCGTGTCTGGAGTGTATCTGAAACTGTAACTGGGATCTGAATAAGTGACAGGATGACTTTTGTGGCGACTGCACTGGAGAGAATCAAACTGCTGGTGTAAAGGCCAGAATGGCATCCGTGTTTGGAGCGTATCTGAACTTGTAGTTTATAGTTTGATCTGAATGAGAGATAGAATGGCTGTCGTGTCTAGAGCGTATCTAGTCTGTATCGGATTGCTGAAGTCTGAATGAGTAGTAGAATGACCGCTGTGTCTGGGGTGTATCCGTACTATATTTTGACTTGGAGTTCTGAATGAGTAATAGAATGACCGCCGTGTATGGGGGTGTATCCATACTGTATCTGAATAATTGTTAACGATAGCCTTTTAATCTTATCGTGAAAAGGGTAAAATGTTAGCTAAAACACAAAGTTATGTTGCATGATATGTATG
Organism: Vicia faba; assembly: GCA_948472305.1. Taxonomy (NCBI): domain Eukaryota; kingdom Viridiplantae; phylum Streptophyta; class Magnoliopsida; order Fabales; family Fabaceae; genus Vicia; species Vicia faba. The sequence continues at coordinate 1,372,197,613 of OX451741.1, forward strand.
ATGCAATGAACTGTGTCTCATCCATGTTTATGATATATGAATGTAATGGATGTGCATGTAAGCTGAGTAGTTGTCTTACTGAGGAAAATAAATCCTTGATAACTGGAGATGATGAAATCCTTGACTGCTATCGGGGAAAGTGAATCTTTGACCTATGCTGAGGATTCAAAAAATCTTTGATTTCTGAAGATGAGAAATCCTTGCTGACTGCTTGGGGATTAAAGAATCTCTGATTGTTTGAAAAATGAGAAATCCTGGGACCAGTGCTGGGGATTGAAAATCCTTAGTGACCTGTGGGGATTTACAAGGGTTCTGACAACTTCTACTAGGAATGAGGATCCTTCAAGACTTTCCTGGGAACTAAGGAAAATTATGAAAATCTCTACCGGGGAGTTAAAACCTAGGGGGCTTCTGCTTGGAGAAATGAGACCAGGAATCTTTGGTCTGCTGGGAGATAACTCCGTGGGGAGAATGTATACTCGGTCGGTGAAATCAGGAGCTTTGGGTTGTATGCCGAACTACTGGGGGAATCATCCTAGCTGGGGATAAGCCAGGAAGTTAACTGTTATTTGCTTGGTTTTCGGACTTTTAAGATAGCTTGGCGAGGAAATTGGGGGAAGTAGAACAGTTCCCGCTGGGGGTTGATAGTTGGAAACTTTACTTCTCTGGGGAAGAAAGTTTAGAATATTCTGGTTCCGCCGGGGATACGTATTTCAGGGTTGTCAAGCTCCACTGGGGATCGGGAGTTTGAACTCTGGTGGGAACTTCGAAACTTAACTCAGCTGGGGAATCCAATTTAGAATGCACTGGCTCCATTGGGGATCTTGAAGCTTAACTCCAATGGGGACTTGTACTCCAAGGTTTTTGCTTTGTTGAGGATCTGAACAAAGTACTGCAGGGGATTTCTTCTGGAATGGCACAAAGACATCTTCCTACACCTTCAACCTATCAGTAATTATCCTTTCTCAATTTCGTTTATTTGTGAGCAGTGATTATATTCAAATGCATATGCCTATTTAACAAAATATTGGACGTTTTTAAATAAAACATAAGTGTAAAAAGGAAAAGAAAGGTAAACAAATTTATGCACTTTGAAGTATCTTTGTATTAACTTTTGTAAGTATCTTTGTACAAAGGAGACAGACATCCTAGTAAGAGAATGTTGTCGTAAAAATTGAGAAAATTTTATACAAAAGGAAGATGGCTATGTGTAATAATTCCATGGGGTTCCTATTCTGCTATAGCCTTCGTAACTCTGAGTATCTCGTCCATTCGCTACTTCGTCCGCCGATGACTGGATTGATCAGAAGCTTGGAGCTTGTTGGTGAAGAGATTGTTCTTAAAGTGATCCAACGAGACATAGTCATACGCTTTAATTCCCTAACTTTTGCCTGGACCGCCCTTTCGGGTTTTCGATCCACCGGGAAACCCTTTTTTTGCCCAAGTCGCCCTTTCGGGTTTTCAACTTGCCGGGTGTACAGATTTTTTATTTATCCCTAATTTTTGCCTGAACCGCCCTTTCGGGTTTTCGATTCGCCGGGATGCCCATTTTTGCCCAAGTCGCCCTTTCGGGTTTTCAGCTTGTCGGGTCATTTATGCGTAGTGTAGCGGTGAAAATCGGAGATCAAGCTATTAATTAACTTGACTAACAAAAGCAAGAGTCGCCACCGCACTTTATTATTTCCAAAGGGAAAAGGGAAAAGAGCGAAATAAAACCCTAAAAAAATGCAATGTAAAATAAAAAGTAATACAATGCGTTTTTGAAAGAGATCGAGAGTTTGGGGGTTGGTTATGCAATGGGAAGGTATTAGCACCCAATGCATTTGCGATACTCCGCAGGAACCTTTTGAAATATCTATTTTTTGGTTGAAATTTGTTTGTTATATACAATGGTGTATTTATCTAAAACTATGTTTGCTTAAGGAAAAAATGAGTTTTTATTATTGCGTTCGTGAGGGTTTCGCGACCCTTTGCCTACGTATCCAATGAAGGAATCAAACATCGTAGTTCCTCTAGAAAAAAGTTGATTTGTTTGTGTTTTTTAGTGGGCGACATTAATGCACACATTCTAGCAATAGGCATGGTCGATATCGCGGTAGAACGGGGATAACATGCCCTTGGGGGAGTTTTGATTTGTTGAGTGTTTTTTGCATGTTTTAAAATATGTTCAAGTAATGATTAAAGAGTGTTTTTGATTTTTTTTTTGGTTTGTTTACTTTTTGATTTTATCTTGCATACATGCCTAATTACTAACATTTGTACAAAGTAAAAAAATGTAGAAAGACAAAAAACCTACGCTATTACAAACATGTCAAAAGGCATAAAAAATATGAAGGAAAAAATAAGATAAAAGTAAGAAAATGAGTATCTTTCGACTCTGGCAGGAGCATCCTTCGACTGGCATTTTCTGGCCTCCTTCGATTGGGACTTTGGCAGAGGCGAAGTCCTGTCCTTCGATTGGGCTTTGGCAGGGGTCAGGTAGTGTACTTCGATTGGAGACTGGCAGAGGCGAAGTCTTATCCTTCGATTGGGAAAAGGCAGAGCAAGTTGTATCCTTCGACTGGGCAAAGGCAGCAGCAAGTTGTATCCTTCGACTGGGAGTTCGCGCCAGTGAGGTTCTGTCCTTCGATTGGCCTGGAAGTCAGTGAGTTGTATCTTTTGAATGGGAATTCGCGCCAGTGAGGTTCTATCCTTCGATTGGCCTGGAAGTCAGTGAGGGGATGTCTTTCGATTGGACATGGCTTGCCTCCTGGTTGTCTCTTTCGTTTGACCTGGAGAAAGATGGCAGAAGCCAGAAGCTTCGTTTCCTGTTTCCTGTTTCCTGTTTCTTTCATTTAAAACATTAAATGGCAACATGGCCTGAGGCCATGCTAGTATGAACAGTTTAATAATCAAAGCTAGTAAACAGAAAGCAGAAACGAAAGAGGTAGTTCTGAAAGGTATGTTAAAAATGTGGAAACGAAAGGAACAGTATGTACATGCTCGAAACAAACAAAAGTATTATTTACATGTTATACTGGAAATGAAAAGTTCAAGGGTAAGAGTGACTTACCTTGCTTCTGGCCTTGAATGGATATGGGGCAGTAAGGTGGTTGCCTGGAGAGCTTCTGGATTCGAAGGGAGGGACCAGGGGTTTGGCCTTTGATGCTGGATTCGAAAGAGGATAACAGGCGTGAGGTTCTTCCTGCTGGGTTCGAATGAGGGGTCACAGGTTGTGCTGGGAGCGCTGGACTTGAAGGAAAAGAACAAGCAAGCGTGATGCTTCTTTGATTCGAAGGAGACTGAAGTGGGGTTGTTCTTCAGAATCGAAGGGAGTAAGTGTTTGGGGATTCTGGGTTTGTTCTCACAAGTATTGAAGGGACTTGAGAGATTTTTGTGTTTGGGAAAGTTTGGTGTTTGGGAATTTTTGCAGATTTTCTACAGTGTTTATGAACTTTGAGAGTTTCACTATGTTTGAGAAAATTTGGGAGAGGTTCGTCTGGCCCAAAAGTCCTTCTTTCCATGTTGTGAAGCCTTGTATTTATAGGCGAGTTTTGATTGGTTTTGGAGGGAAAACAAAATGATTTGAACAATTTGGGAATGTTGTTTCGATCCTTTCTTCTATGCAGCTCTTGTGCACTCCTTTTTGGGCAAGTACATGACTGTTGTAGCAGGCTCAGCAGTGTTTTGGAGCATAGTGGTAGGTTGGTGCAGGACTGTGCATAGCAGCGCAGTAGTGTTTGTTGCATGGCAGTACAGTGGTCCAACTTGTGAATCGAAGGAGACTGTATTTACAAATCGAAGCTTGTGGATCGAAACCAACATATTGCCTAATCGAAAACCCGTGTTCGAAGGAAGCAATGTTGCCCAATCGAAACATGTTTGCAGGCAGCAAATTTTGTCTAGGTCAAAGCAGGCTTGCAGGCAGTACTTGTCCAATCGAAGCAGGCTGAATCGAAGTAGGCTTGCAAACAGTGAACTTGTCCAAATCGAAGCAGGCTTGCAGGCAGCACTCTTGGTGAATCGAAATAGGCTTGCAGGCAGCAAATTTGTCCAAATCGAAGTAGGCTTGCAGGCAGCTACTTGTCCAAATCGAAATAGGCCTAAACTTGCATTCGAAGGAGTCTTTAAGTTCAAAATGAAGGACATGCCCAAGTTGCATTCGAAGGAGACCTGTCAGCACATGAAATCAAAGAAACACACATTTCGTGCTTGATTAGAAGTTAGTAATACATAAGCTAAGAATGTTCAAAACACTTGACAATTTCTGCATAATCAATGCTCAAAGGTGAGAGGTTAAAACCAACTATATTTAGTGACCTTGCAAAAGTAAAAATGGGATCTTAGGTCAAAAATTGGGGTACAACAACTGCCCCTATTTATGTTTCTTCTATCTGGAGATATGAAGATTGGGATCTTCATTTCGACGAGATTGAAGGGACTTAAATATAGAATACACAATTTTTGGCCTTAAGATACCGCAATTATGTTCATGATATGATATGAATGCAATGCTCTGAATTTTATGGGGAATGATGCCATATGAGATAGACTAATGCTGGAGAAACCAAGCACATTATACAGTAATCCCACAGGGAAAGAGATTATAACTCCACTGGGGAAACAGAGTCATAGACTTCAAATGAGAGACTTTTGAATGATTTACATCAGTATTGAGACTGGAAAAAGAAATGATTTACATCAGTACCGAGACTGGAAAAAGAAATGATTTACATCAGTGCGGAGACTGGAAAAAGAAATGATTTACATCAGCACTGTGACTGGAAAACAAAATGATTGACATCAGTACTGAGACTGGAAAACAAAATGATTGACATCAGTACTGAGACTGGAAAATGATTATCATCAATACTGAGACTGAAGATAAACATCTCTGACTTCTGAATTTTGCCAAGAACGGTAACACAATCCTTTCCTTAACCAAGATATCGCTTGAAAAGGATAAAATGCAAACTTCCCCACAGGACTTTTCCGAAGGGATGCCATTTGCTGAGTAGACATTATTGTTGGGGATACACAAGCTGCTCAAATAAAGAGGCCGCCACTTGCTTCCTTCCAAAAATACTATGACATACAAGCTGCTCAAATAAAGAAGCTGCCACTTGCTGTCTTCAAAGAATATTAAAGCACACAAGCTACTCATGAAGAGTCCGCCACTTATTGCTAATAACCCACAAGCTGCTCTTGAAGAGCTGCCACTTGCCGTTTTCAAAGAATATCAAAGCAAACAAGCTACTCATGAAGAGTCCGCCACTTGTTGCTAATAACCCACAAGCTGCTCATAAAGAAGCTGCCACTTGCTGTCTTCAAAGAATACTATGACATACAAGCTGCTCAAATAAAGAAGCTGCCACTTACTGTCTTCAAAGAATATTAAAGCACACAAGCTACTCATGAAGAGTCCGCCACTTGTTTCTAATAACCCACAAGCTGCTCATGAAGAGCTGCCACTTGTCGTCTTCAAAGAATATTAAAGCACACAAGCTACTCATGAAGAGTCCGCCACTTGTTGCTTATAACCCACAAGCTGCTCATGAAGAGCTGCCACTTGCCGTCTTCAAAGAATATTAAAGCACACAAGCTACTCATGAAGAGTCCGCCACTTGTTGCTTATAACCCACAAGCTGCTCATGAAGAGCTGCCACTTGCTGTCTTCAAAGAATATTAAAGCACACAAGCTACTCATGAAGAGTCCGCCACTTGTTGCCAATAACCCACAAGCTGCTCATGAAGAGCTGCCACTTGTCGTCTTCAAAGAATATTAAAGCACACAAGCTACTCATGAAGAGTCCGCCACTTGTTGCTTATAACCCACAAGCTGCTCATGAAGAGCTGCCACTTGCTGTCTTCAAAGAAAAATAACGTACACGCTGCCCATGAAGAGACTGCCACTTGCCGTTTTCCGAAGAATATTAACGTACAAGCTGCCCATGAAGAGATTGCCACTTGTCGTTTTCAAAGATGTCAATAACATACAAGTTGCCTCATGAAGAGACTGCCGCTTGATGTTTTCAAAGGTATCAATAACATACAAGTTGCCTCGTGAAGAGACTGCCGCTTGTTGTTTGTCAAGAGTATCCATAACACACAAGTTGCCTCGTGAAGAGACTGCCGCTTGTTGTTTGTCAAGAGTATCCATAACACACAAGTTGCCTCGTGAAGAGACTGTCGCTTGATGTTTGTCAAGAGTATCCATAACACACAAGTTGCCTCGTGAAGAGACTGCCGCTTGCTGTTTGTCAAGAGTATCCATAACACACAAGTTGCCTCATGAAGAGACTGCCGCTTGTTGTTTTTAAAGGTGTCAATAACATACAAGTTGCCTCATGAAGAGACTGCCGCTTGCTGTTTCCCAAAAAGATACCCATAAAATATCGTGAAGATATTGCTGGAGGTGAGAACCTATAATTTCATCGGGGATGGACAAACTGCTCATGAAGAGACCGCCATTTGTCATAACATAAAGAAATTCAGAATTAATCAAACTTCTCAAATAAAGAGTCAGTCTCTTGTTGTCCCGTCGATATTCCAGAAGAAGGTTATGATAACACTACTAGGGAATAAAGTTCATCTTCAACGGGGAATCCTGAATAAATCCTTCTTGAGGAGACCAAGTATTTACATTGCAAAATAAATGCACTCTCCATCAAGGTTTCACAACCTAGAGATATCCACGGGGTATCGTTCACAAGAGACAAAGCTCAATCCAGGAATGAACTGGAGAGAAAACAGTCAAACAAGACTCCACCCAATGAGGAAACAACTCAAATGGGGATTTATCCTATCCAGAGAGGGAAAAGGAAAGCTAAAGCAAGGTTCTTCCACGAGAATTAACTCAATGGGGAATTAGAAAGGAGGCGCACTTTCTGCTTAAGTTGACACTCTATTTGAGAAGATCAAATACGCTATTTGAATAGACATGACCAAAGTATACGAACTCAAAGACATCAACAAATGCAAATGTGCGTGCATGATGCAAGTACGAATGAATAAATGAATGTCATGTATATGCTGACAAAACAAATAGACAAGATAAACTGGAGATGATAAGACATCCCAGTACAACCCGACACTCAGCTAATCTCAACAAGATGATAACATTACTGGAGATGAAAACAAAAGCCATCATTGGAGCAAAGTCCTTTTACAAAGCTTAAATCTCTTTGAAGAGGAAGATATTTTCAGGTAGAAAACCCAAAGTCCAGTCTTCTATTGCAAACAATCCATTGAAAGGATAACAACACAAACAATGTTTCAGCTGGAAAAAAAGCCATGCTTAGTTGGAGATACTGGGAACACCACCCTCTGATAATGTGTGCAAAGCATATCTTGACAAATCTGGATTTCCCCTGGGAATAATTTTGGATGCCCCAAGTTTACTGCTGATAAGCTGCGTGTTGCACGGCAATTCTTGCGAATAACTTCACTTCTGAAATGCCCCAATCTATATGGTTGATGAGGAGAAATTGTCTCAAGAGGATTTTACAAAAGACCTGGCATTCACCATGCTCTGGTGTCTTCAAACTCTTATATAGATTCATCAAATCTTGATGTGATTGCCCCGGATTGACTGTAGTTGGCACAACAAAGTCTTCAAATTTTGCCCCAAAAGAGTAAACAAGTTTGGGAAGCATTAACTGGGAGAAGCAACATGTTCGTACTTAAGGTCTTCATGTGACATGCCCCTAGATATGATTTTTTCTTGAAATGATTCGCCAATTACTCAATCATGGTTTCAGGCCTTAAAAGAATAAACTCATCACTAGTGCTTATATGTGAGCTTCCTTGATATCAAACAAAAGTTTTGCAGTTAGAAAAAGTTTATTATGAGAATGAAAACTCTAATGCAACAGTTATGTAAGTCTTGAAGATTTTGAAAAGATATCGCACAAATTTTGAGAGTTAGAGCACCATTTATTTTTGTGTAGGAAAAACATATGATACCAACATAACTATTTAGAACATTCATGGGAGTCAGGAACACTATCTCATTGAAGTATGCTTTCAAAATAACCTTGCTTCAATTAGGACTTTTGAAGGTTGTAATGTGGCCTGGTTCACGGCTTTAGAAAAGAGATTTTAAGGCTTAAAATATTTGGTGCCCACCCCCTTCATGATGTTCTCCAATCCTATGTTCAGTTAATTCAACATGAGTGTTCATCTCTCAAAAAGATTTTGTGACGGTTAAGGAAACGACGAGGCTTTCGGAGTAGAAACCACCCTTATGTCTTCGTGTTTGTAGTCACCAATTTGTTCTTTGCTGAGGAATTTTCTTTGTAGTCCTTTCTTTGCAATTTTATTTTCCCTAACTTTTGCCTGGACTAATTCTTTTGAATTGATAGACCAGCGGGATGCCTTAATTTTTTGCCTAAGCCACGCGTTTTCAAGTTTTTGACTTAGCAGGCTTTTTCTTCTTCTTTTATTTTTTTATTTTTTATTTTTGAACAAAACAGGTGACATTAGCTTGTATTTGCTTGTTGAGAAGATTGTGACTGCCTCGTTTCTTGATGAATGAGGGATAAAATTGTGGTTCCACATCTTCTGGCTTCACTATGCATGCATGATAGCCCTCGTAGTTTCTCTTCAGAAACATCTTTCTTATGAATTTTGAACACTCAATATGATTAACTGAAAACTACCCTGCCCCAGGTTAAAATTTGAGGGTTTTTTCGTATAGAAAAAGAAACTCCTACTTCAAGGCTCAAAAGGGGTTAGCAAAGGATTATCTTCCTTATATCTCCGGTGTTTAGGGATTTGAAACAATGCATGTACATCGTCAGCAAGATTTTATTCAAAAGCATACAACCAGAGATTTTGTGTTCTTTAGATCATCATCCTCCCTTCAATCTCTACATAGGCAAGAGAATGGGCAACAAATTGGTATCATAATGCAAAAAGCAATTTGAAATTTGAAAACAAATATGTGTGAAACAAATGAATTTCTTCAAGACAAACATACTCATTGTATTAAGATAATCATTCAAATGCAAACAAGTTCTTACATGCAAACAATGTTTTGATAAACAAGAAAAATTGCAAAAAGCAGAAATAAGTTAATGATTTGGGGAGGCTTTCCATCTGGACTTGTGCTGAAGGAAGCCTGTCATAAACTTCAAGGCCAAAATCAACAGAGATTCACTTATGCTTTAGCAAAGGGGTTAACTTGGGCGGCAACCAAAATTCAGACCAAACCAGTCAAGTGCTCCATACTAGCTTTCAAAATAGTCATCTCTCCACGGAGTTCCGAAACCACTTGTTTGATATTCTCCATTGTTCCCTTAGCGCGAGTGTTGTACTGGTGAGACCAAAGGAAAAATAAGACTTGGAAAAAAGACCTTTGAAAGTGAAACAAAAAATGTAGAATGATGCATGTGATCGGTGGATCTGGAACTGACTGTTTAACGCTGGTTCGCGAAATGTCGCGGAAGCAAGAGTCGCCACCGTCTTTTATTTTCTCCAAATGGAAAGGACAAAAGCACAGAAAAATTCCTTATAGAGATTGCTCTCGGTTCGGGAGGTAGGTTATAGAAAGGGAAGGTGTTAGCACCCTTTCTATCCATGGTTATCCATGGGCTCTTAGATACTTGCTCATTGTGTTTTCAAAAATGCTTGTTTGCTTTTCAATTGTGGGTGAGTTTGAAAAAGTTTCGTTTAAAATTTCAGTTCGACTCGTACGTCAGAGTGTTTGAAAAATTTGCTTTGAAAGCTTTTGAAAGTGTTGGTGTGAAAAGATTTCAGTTTGTTTTGAAGAGAGCAAGTATCCACGAGAACCTACCTACCCTAAGGTATTCGTCTGTGTAAATGTCCTTTAAAGTAGTGCCATCCCACCATTGAGAGGTAGGTAGCACCACCGTTGGAGGTGTTCGGGTCAATTCGAGTTTGTAGGGACATGGTGATCACCAGAGCAATGGGAAGACACCTTAGAAGCTACCCTCATGCCAGGTTCCCGGATCATGAGGACTTACTAAGACATCCTCTACTCGACGATCACCTTTCTAGGCAAGGCAACAGTGAGGCGTACCCTAGGGGTGGTGTGTGCGATTCGTGTGTCGTTTTCATTGATTTTTATCTTGTCATGTTTGTTGTGATCTACGCTTGATTTTATTTTTAAGGCCATTCATTCTTGCATGCCTATTGTTAACAGTTAATATTTGCAGGAAAGCTAAATCTAAAGCTATTACAAATGGCGCGGGTCCACATCGCCGAAATTAAACCGGACCCGATTTGACGAAAAATAAAGAAAGCAAATAAAAGTGCGAAAAGTAAATGTTACAATGCTTTGGGAGAGATACATGATTATTTAAATGACATAAAATAAATGCGCGAAAGTAAATAATTAAGAACATGGGCGTTGGACCCTTTTGCAAAATATTAAATTATATGAATTAATTAATTAGAGTTAATGAGGAATTAAAAATTAAAAATTAAAAGGAATTGTTTTTGGGTATTTTTATGCTTTTTAAGGTTTAATAGAAAGAAAAGAATTAACTGAAACAAGCTAAAATAAAATGTTAAACCCTAATTCTATTTATTTTTAAGTTATTAAGAAAAATATTGAATTTTTAACCTAATTTAAACCTAATTAATTATGTACAATTTAATTATAAAAATAATAATAAATAAATAAGTATTATGATGAAAAAGGGGAAAAAGATTAAAAGGAACAATTATCAATTACCTAATTCTATGTTTTTTTTGATTTATTAAAAAGAATTAAAATTGCAAAAAAACCTAATTATACTAAATATTTACATGTGAATTTATTTATAAAAATATTAAATAAATATTATATTTTACTCCTTTTCTGATTTTTTGTGTATTTTATAATTTGTAAAAAAAAATAATAATTAAATTACCAAGAAAGCAAATAAAATAACAATTAAAATAAAACATAAAAATAAAATAGAATTTGCAAACCAGGGGGGGTGGAAGTCCCCAAAGTGGAGGTTTTATTGTAAAATTCTGGCCCATTTAATATTCAGATCCATTGACTTTCCCAGGCATTATGTGGCACGTTGACTGAGGTTTTAGGATGTTCATCCCACCTATGCCCTTGATCTGAGCATGCTAGACGCGTGGACGCTTGGATGATGATGGAGCATGGTGTACATCAATGTTGTGCCTGCATAGGAATTAACGTGGAAAAATAATATTGGAATTATACAGACCTGGGACTCGAACCCAGGTCTTGGACATTGCAAGGGTGAACGTCTACCACTGAAGCGCTTGAATCACTTTTAATACATAATGGTTAATAAATATTATAAAAGGAAAGAGAGTTAGTGGCCTCAACGCGCGCGAAATTTGAAACTAGCCAGTCACGTTTTGCCACGATGTCGTCGTCTCCATCATCCTGAAAAACAAACAACATAAGCAACGGTTTTTACACCGTTGCAGAAAAGGTCTTTTCAGAAAATAGCGATTAGCGTTAGGGCCATCATAAATTAGGCGCAATAGTTGGTTTATGATCGTTTGAACATTCTGAAGCCAATGGTGGTGGTCCTGAGGGTTAATTTTCCCTCTTTGCAAAAGCCCCAAAATTACAACCTGTAAACCCTAGAAATCGCGCATGGTAGAATCACATATGATGCATAATAATCCAATTAAATACAATGGTTAGCTTTAAAACTTTGTTATGAATATGAATCAAGTAATATATTTCACAAATAACGCATAGAATGGAATGTATGATTATGCAATTCGTTTGATACAGTTCTGGTTCCAGGTACCGATTCTTGGAGTTTTGATGGTGGTTTCTGATTGGAATGTGTTCAGGAGACCACAAGGAAGCTATTGAGACAAGAATGGAGGCTTGAATCGACCTCTAGAGTGCTTTTCAGTTTTGCTTTTTTGGAGAAAAATCAAGTTTCACAATGGCTTTTTGGGCGCAGCTTAGAGTGTTCTAGGATTAGGTTTTGAATCATGCTTATGTACTGAGGCTATTAGGTCAACAAAACTTGATCAAATCCATGGCAATAATGATTTTGCATATTTGATTTTCTTAAGATCTTTACATATCTTTTTCACATGGTTTTTGTGCAAATTATGATCAATTCAAACCAAATCTTTCCTAATTGGCATATGCACGAAATATTGAGTCTAGAATGTGTATAAAAAGATTTGTTTGGTTCATTTAGATATTTTTCACATATTTATATAATTTAAATGAATTAATATGAATAATAATTCAAATAAATAAATAAAAAATGAGAAAATACTTCCCTTTGGGCCAAGTGGTCGTGCACATGCTTAGAATGATGAATCATGGAATAAAAATGGGCCCATTAGCAAATTTAGGTCATTTGGATCAAAGTTGACTTTTCAAAATATCCAAAAATTTCCCAACTTCCACAAGGCATAACTTGCTCAATTTTTAAGCTTTTCACATGTTCTTTGACATTTTGGAAAGGTCTTTGAGTCCTCTAACCAATGACTTTGGTCCCATGTCATTTTGATTTACCAATCTCAAGTTATGGCCTTTGACTTAAAGTCCCTTTTTGTTGACTTTTGAAAATGACCTATAATGTTGAAATTGATAACTTTTTGTGAGAGCATTTCTTGGACTTGAAGTATGAAGATGAGTTGTAGGAAATGTCTTTCTCTTCAAAATGAGCTTTGGATGGAATTTTTCTGATAATACATGTGAAAGTTATGCCCTGGTCAATTTCAGTTGACTTTTTCAGCTGTCCAAATATAGTAACGTTTGCATCTTTGATGATTTCTGAGCCAAATTTTGAGAATCATGATCAAGCATTGATCAAATTATGTTTGTGGCTTCAAAATGATATGTTGACCAAAAATTTGAACTTTTGACTGCCAAATGACCATTTTGCCCCTACAGTTGACTGTAGTGCAATTTAGGGTTTTGACTGTGCAATTTTGAGCTGAATGCCTTGAAACTTGATATGAGGATGCTTGACCAAATTTGTAGGCATGGGAGACTTGATTGGGCCTTTGAAAACTTCCTTTTCTTGATCAGAACACAAACCCTAGTTTTGACTGTATAGGAGATAGTTGCACTGCACAACCCTTGGGGAATTTTGTGACTTGGCTTGGCAATTTCTTGAAGAATATGGGAGGGCAAATTTTGGGGTACAACAGTTGCCCCTGTTCAATCTTCTTAGACTTGAGGATGCAGATTGGCTGACGTGCCTTTCGTAATCCGAGGGTAGAAGATGATTGGACACTAGAGTGCCCAGAAATTTGCGCTCACATGTTGGCAGTGTGATGAGGGAATGGGCTTATAGATGCCATTTAGAGATTGCTGGATAGGATGATGGGCTTATAGATGCCATCTGGGAGGTTGTTGGATAGGATGATGGGCTTATAGACACCATCTGGATGTTGATCGCGTAAGAGATTCCTTAGCGAGAACCTGCATACCTGCAAAATAGAAAATGAGTACCTGACACGTTGCAGGAGCTGATTTTTAGATGCTTGGTATAGATGCGTCCTGACTGGCTACAAGAGCTGAATCTGGAGCTTCAAACTGCAATGAATGAACCAGGTATGGTTACTGCCTTAGCATGAATGGTAAGAGAACCTTGGGCGACTTTTAACTTCAACAACGCTCGTTGAGAAAATCTTGGGGGGGAATTACCATCTTTGCAGTATCGGGAAGAGAACCATAGGCAATTATAATCTGAAAGGAATGATCACCTCACACTCATCGTCGGAGAGGGAAACATCTGAAAAGGAATTGTCACCTCATACACCGTCGGAGAGGGGACCATAGGAGACTATCACCTCACACTCATCGTCGGAGAGGGAAACATCTGAAAAAGGAATTACCACCTCATGCACTTGCCGGAGAGGGAACCATAGGAGACTATCACCTCACACTCATCGTCGGAGAGGGAAACATCTGAAAAAGGAATTACCACCTCACGCACTTGCCGGAGAGGGGACCATAGGAGACTATCACCTCACACTCATCGTTGGAGAGGGAAACATCTGAAAAAGGAATTACCACCTCACGCACTTTCCGGAGAGGGGACCATAGGAGACTATCACCTCACACTCATCGTCGGAGAGGGAAACATCTGAAGAAGGAATTACCACCTCACGCACTTGTCGGAGAGGGGACCATAAGAGACTATCACCTCACACTCATCGTCGGAGAGGGAAGCATCTAAAAAAGGAATTACCACCTCACTCGCTGTCGGAGAGGGAACCATAGGAGACTATCACCTCACACTCACCGTCGGAGAGGGAAACATCTGAAAAAGGAATTACCACCTCACTCGCCGTCGGAGAGGGAACCATAGGAGACTATCACCTCACACTCACCGTCGGAGAGGGAAACATCTGAAAAAGGAATTACCACCTCACTCGCCGTCGGAGAGGGAACCATAACTTCTGCTGAGTCTTTATCAAAAAAAATCTGTTGGGAATTGATTTAGCTGGACTAGAGAAGGTCTTGAAATATGTTTGAGAATTTCAACTGCGTCTTTCCTGAAAGGTAAAGGTCAGTCATACGCAATGCATGATATGGATCAAGCAATGATGTTCTCAACATAAATGAGGTTTGTATGATATGATGCGTCTATGCACACTATAATGATGTATGTGATGTTTTATGAATGTTTTCGTCTAGGAAAGTAGATCCTTGACGGGTGCCGGGAAGTCGTATCCTGGGCTGATGTTGAAGTATTGATTTTGCTTCCGCTGGGGATGATAACTGCAAGAATATCGGTAGGAGAAGATGACTCCGTTGCGGAATAAACTTGATAAATGGAAGATTCTGCGGGGAGAAAAATACTCTAGTGACCATGCCGGGGAGTGATACTCTGTGGGGATAGAGACGCTTTGCTGAATTGTTGATAACTTGCCGAAGATATCCTTGTTGTTGGAAGTGTTGATGGACTTCGCTGGGGTAAGAAGACCTCGTCGAGGATGCTCTCTCCGTGGCCTTTGGCTGAGGATAACCCAGTTATATCCTGTTAAGGAAATAACTCTTTGAATAAAGCCGGGAGACGCGTTCGTGCTCTGCGAAGGATAAGCTTCCAGAATTTACTGGGGATAAGCTTACTGCTTGGGGATATGAATTCTAAATTTCCTGGGGAACCAGATTGGATTCTCTTGGGGAAGTTTTGAATTGCGGGGGAAGTGATTCCTTTGAATGCTGAGATACCGCCGGGGAACAAACTTTAGGTCAGGACTGCCGGGGATGCTTGTAAAGAATATATATGCTGCCGGGGAAGGTTGATATCTGCTGGAGGATACTCAACTTCCTTGAGATTTGATAACTCTGCTTGGAGAGGAATGTACTGTTGGCTCACTCTCTGGGGAATTAAGATGTACTTGGCCGTGTTCTTTAGCTGAACCTACCTTGGTACCTCGGAGGATAGAACAATTGGACTGCTCGGACAACTCTTTATTGCCCCTGTTTCTAGTGTCACCTGCAATTAATTCCTTTGTTTCGTATGCAAATATTTATGAGTTAGCAAATTATTGTCAATGCATATATCACAAACTGAACCTTGGACGTTCTTCGCAAAACAAAACAGAAAAAAAGAAACACTTGGCACGTTTAACTGAAAATATATTTGTATTGATTTTTGAATGGCCTGAAAGTAGGCGTTTTGTGTACAAGAGGCTGACGTCCTAGTAAGAGGTACGTCGCCGAACAAAAGAGTTTATACAAGTTTTGTACAAAAGAAAATAAAACAGCTGTGTGAAATATGAATGATCCCACTGGGTTTCAACTCTGCTATTGCCTTTATAATTCCGAGCATCTCATCACTTGATGACCTTGGTTGAAGATGAAGCTGACTGATCGATGCCGTCTGAGCTTGATGTAGATACCGGATTCTGGATGCAAAGTGATCCAATGAGACATAGTATTACGCTTTTATCCCTAATTTTTGCCTGGACCGCCCTTTCGGGTTTTCAGTCCACCGGGATACCCATTTTTGCCCAAGCCGCCTTTTCAGGTTTTCGACTTGCCGGGTGTACAGATTTTTTCATTTTCATCCCTTCATTTTGCCCGAACCCTTTTGGTTCGACGGGAAGCCCTAATTTTTGCCTAGGCATGTCAGCCTAGCGGGTCTTTTTTATGCATAGTATTTTTTAACTATGTCTGCATTGGCAGGGTGAGGAAGGTCGTCGCCATCCATGTTAGTTAATATCATGGCTCCTCCTGAGAACACATGCTTAACCACGAATGGCCCTTCGTACGTAGGGGTCCATTTGCCCCTTGGATCACTTTGAGGAAGGATGATTCTCTTGATTACCAGATCCCCAACTCGATATTCCTGTGGTCTGACTTTTTTGTTAAATGCCCTGATCATTCGTTTCTGATACGTTTGACCATGACAGATAGCAGCAAGTCGCTTTTCGTCAATGAGGTTAAGTTGATCAAGTCGTGTCTGGATCCAATCATCTTCGTTCAGATTTGCATCCTTCATTATCCGGAGAGAGGGAATTTGCACTTCGATTGGCAAGACTGCCTCCATGCCATAAACCAGAGAGAAAGGAGTTTCCCCGGTTGACGTCCTAGCTGAGGTACGGTACCCATGTAGAGCGAACGGTAACATCTCGTGCCAATCTTTGTACGTCACTGTCATCTTCTGCACGATTTTCTTGATGTTCTTATTTGCTGCTTCTACAGCCCCATTCATCTTCGGTCTGTAAGGAGAAGAATTGTGGTGCTGTATCTTGAACTGTTCGCAGAGCTCAGCGATCACCTTGTTGTTCAGATTGGTACCGTTGTCTGTAATAATCCGCTCAGGGACGCCGTACCGACAGATCAGGTTATGCCGAATGAACCGTGCCACAGCAGTCTTGGTTACCGTAGCATAGGATGCTGCCTCAACCCACTTCGTGAAATAATCAATCGCCACTAGGATGAAGCGATGTCCATTGGATGCCGTAGGTTTTATCTCGCCGATCATGTCTATGCCCCACATCGCAAACGGCCATGGCGCAGTTAGAACATTCAGGGGAACCGGAGGAACATGCACCTTATCTGCATAAATCTGGCACTTGTGACATGTCCTGGAATGTTGGTAACAGTCAGCTTCCATTGTGGACCAGTAGTATCCTGCCCGTAGGATCTTCTTAGCCATAGTGTGTCCACTGGAATGTGTACCAAAGGTCCCTTCATGTAGCTCTTCCATGATTCTTTCTGCTTCCGTCTTATCCACACAACGCAGTAAGGTTGAATCATGGTTTCGCTTGTACAAGATGCCGTTGCTTAGGAAGAACTTGGCTGCAAACCTCCTCAGGAATTTCTTATCATTGACAGAGGCACCTTCAGGGTATTCCTGAGCTTCCAGATATCTCTTCACTTCGTGGTACCAAGGCTTCTCAGTTACCAATTCAGTCTCGAGATCGCAACAGTATGCCGGTTCGTCCAGTTTCCAGATGATGATCCGGGGAGCTTCATTATCCCATTTTACCTTGAACATTGAAGACATTGTAGCTAACGCGTCCGCTAACTGATTCTCTTCTCTTGGAAAGTGCTCAAAGGTTATCTCTGTAAAGTGGGGGATCAGGGTCAACACACATTCTCTGTAAGGAATCAAGTTTGGATGTTTCGTATCCCACTCTCCTTTGATCTGATTGATCACAAGAGCGGAATCTCCGAAGACACTCAGAAATTTGATCCTTAGGTCGATCGCAGCTTGAAGACCCATGATACACGCCTCATACTCCGCCATGTTGTTGGTACAGTTGAAACACAGCCGGGCAGTGAGTGGAGTATGAGTACCTTGTGGAGATATGATTATAGCGCCGATACCGTTTCCCAAAGCATTGGAGGCTCCATCAAAGTGCATAGACCATCGGGATCCTGGCTCAGGTCCTTCATCCGGTCCAGGTACTTCACAGTCTGTTACTATCATGATGCTTTCATCCGGAAACTCGAAGTTCATTGATTGGTAGTCATCTACAGCTTGATGAGCTAAGTGGTCTGCCAATACACTTCCCTTGATGGCTTTCTGGGTTGTGTACTGAACGTCGTATTCCGTCAAGATCATTTGCCATCTTGCAATTCTCCCAGACAGAGCAGGCTTTTCGAATATGTACTTTATAGGATCCATTTTTGAGATCAACAAGGTAGTGTGAGTCAGCATATACTGTCTCAGCCGGCGAGCAGCCCATACCAAAGCGCAGCAAGTTTTCTCAAGCAGTGAGTATCGGGTCTCACAGTCGGTAAACTTTTTGCTAAGGTAATAAATGGCATGCTCTTTTCGGCCAGACTCGTCATGCTGCCCCAGCACACACCCCATTGAGTTGTCAAGCACTGTCAGATATAGTATCAGAGGTCTCCCTTCAACCGGTGGCATAAGGATAGGTGGTTCTTGGAGATACTCTTTGATTTTGTCAAAAGCAGTCTGACATTCATCGTTCCAACGTACTACCTGATCTTTCTTCAGCAGCTTGAAGATTGGCTCACAGGTAGCAGTCAGATGTGAGATGAACCGAGCAATGTAATTCAGGCGTCCTAAAAAGCCTCTGACCTCCTTTTCTGTCTTAGGAACTGGCATCTCTTGAATAGCTTTGACCTTAGCAGGGTCCACTTGAATTCCCTTGTCACTGACCACGAAGCCTAGCAATTTCCCAGATCTTACCCCGAAGGTGCACTTGTTCGGGTTCAATCTCAGCTTGTACAGTTTCAACCGGTCAAATAACTTCTGCAGATGATCTAGGTGTTCTTCCTCAGTCTGGGACCTAGCGATCATGTCATCCACATACACCTCTATCTCGTGATGGATCATGTCATGAAATAAGGCAACCATGGCACGTTGGTAGGTTGCCCCAGCGTTTTTTAACCCGAATGGCATGACCTTGTAACAGAAGGTGCCCCACTGAGTAACAAATGTAGTCTTTTCCATGTCTTCAGGTGCCATCTTTATCTGATTGTAACCTGAAAAGCCATCCATGAAAGAGAACACTTTGTGTTGAGCCGTATTATCAACAAGGACATCAATGTGAGGTAAGGGGAAGTCATCCTTGGGGCTAGCCCTGTTTAGATCCCTGTAGTCGACACACATTCTGACCTTTCCATCCTTTTTAGGTACCGGCACCACGTTAGCAACCCACTGAGGGTAAGAAGTTACTGCAAGGAACCCGGCATCAAACTGCTTCATAACCTCGGCCTTAATCTTCTCTGACATTTCTGGACGCATCCGACGGACCTTTTGTTTAACTGGAGAGCAGTCTTCCTTAGTCGGCAAGTGATGGACCACAATGTCGGTATCCAACTCTGGCATGTCTTCGTAGGACCAGGCAAAGATCTCCATATAGTCATGTAACATCTTGGTTAACCGTTGCTTCACGCTGAGCTCTAGGTTGGCACCAATCTTTACCTCTTTTTTGTCTGCCTCAGTACCTAGGTTTATGGTTTCCACTGGCTCTTCATGGGGTTGAATTGCCCTCTCTTCCTGAAGCAACAGTCTTGCAAGCTCGCCAGGCACTTCGCAATCATCTTCACCTTCGTCTTCGGCTAAGTTGATCGGATTTTCGAAGTCATAACTGGCAGTAGCAGAGTCGTTACCAGTGAGATCCAGAGTGGATTGAAACCTGTATGAGTGAGTGTGTGTGTAAATACAGCTGTTTTTGAAAATTATGTAAAGGAAAAGAAAGACAGAAAAGGAACACAATATTTGCAATGCGAAAAACGTCCAAGATTTTCATTCATGATGTATAAAATGACAGTTTGTATGCCCTCACAAATAGAACCACGGTGCCTCGGGTAAGACACCGGGCCATAGAGTTTATCATTGTTTATTACAAAATAACAAAACATAGGAATTCATTACTTAGTAACAAAAGAAACAGGGAGATTGTCCTTTGCGCTCCAATTGTTAAGTCCACCGTCAATTGCCGGGTAGATCCAGCTATCAAACTCAGCTTCATCAACTTCCTCTTCATCACCAATAGCATTAACTCCATGAGCAGGCAGGGGAGCTGTCACTACGTTAGGCTTGTCAGATGCCTCAAACTGTACCTCCTTAGCGTCAATGAGGTCCTGTAGCTTGTTCTTTAGTGCCCAACAGTCATCGGTAGAGTGCCCCGGACTTTCTGAATGGTAAGCACAACGAGCATTCGGGTTGTACTTGGGAGATGTTGTATTGGGGAACTTCGGGGCTTCCCTGACAGTCACTAAGTTAGTGGCTAGCAACTGTGGCAGAATCTGTGATAGGGTCATGCTTAACCGGGTAAACTCTCGCCGGGGTCTTTCAGCCCTTTGAGGATTGTTCGACCGAGGAGCGGCAGCAGGCTTAGCAATCATCACCGCACTGACAGATTGGCGGTGCTCAGGTCTCTCTGATTTCCTAGAACCATACACGGCACTAGACTCCTTTTTGAATGGTTTCTTTTCCGAACTAGATGATGCACCCTTTGTAATCTTCCCAGACTTCAACCCAGCCTCAATTCTCTCTCCAGTCAAGATCAAATCAGTGAACCCAGCAGAAGAATTCCCAATGAGATGGTTGAAAAACGGCCCAGATAGGGTCCCCAAGAACATGTCTACCAACTCCCGATCAGTCAATGGTGGCTGCACCCTACCAGCCAGGTCTCTCCACTTCTGAGCATACTCCTTAAAACCTTCGCTTGCACCTAACGCCATACCCTGGAGTTGGGTACGTGTGGGGGCAAGGTCGGCATTATATTGATACTGCTTGTAGAAAGCAGTAGCCAACTCCTCCCAGTTACGAACTTTGGTCCCATCCAGCTGATAGAACCATTCGAGATGAGTCCCTGAAAGACTCTCCTGGAAGAAGTGGATCCATAAATTCTTATCCGCAGAGTACGGCTGAATTTTCCGAACATAGGACCTCAGATGCAGCTTGGGACAAGACGCCCCGTCATATTTGGAGAAGGATGGTGCTTTGAACTTGTGGGGGATGATCACACCGGTCGACAAACCCAGATCTCCGAAATCCAGCCCAGGTGCCTGTTGCACCTCCATAGCCTTCAACCTGTCCTCCAGTTGCTTGTATCTGTCATCTGCAGGAGGGTACTGCTCTTCATCAAAATCTGTCTCGTTGTCGGAGACTACTGGAGTAGGAACCTTTACTTCTGCCTGAGAAGGACTCTTGCCAACAGAAGAACCAGCCTCTTCATGCTGCAGAGTATTGCCAAACCTTCGGCCCGAGTTGAACAGAACAGTTCTTCTCTTCTTCTTCTTCTCCTTCTTCAGGAGCATAACCTTTAATTCTTCTTGGCCTTTAGCCAGACCCTTGATTAATTCTTGGAATTGTGCATTCTGCACCTGAAGAGCCTTGATTGATGTCTCAGTTGATGCAGATTCGGGATTCATGATGCTGAAATAAACAGCGAAGAACTGTAAGCAACCTGAAAAGTGGAAAAACCTGCTATGCACATGATGTATGAAATGTGTATGCAATGCATTCAAGGGTTCGAAAGTTCAAATTCGTTGTAGACAAAAAGGAACACACGTTATCATTAAAGAAATCATTGTTTAATACATCAAGCCTCATGGGCAAAAGTACAAAAATCAAATCAATCCCAAAATACACTGCGCATCCTCTTTGGAGCTATGTAAGTGTTGAGATTCCTCTCCTCATGCAACAGGCGAGTGAGCTCCAAGACCTTCTTTTCACTGGCATGCAGACTAGTCTCAAGAGAATTCCTTTCCTCCTTAAGCTGGATCCAGCTCTTCTGCATCTCTTCCCAGGATGTGGGCATATCAGGGTGCTGAATAGTGTAGGACACTTCCCCTTCCGAGACTGGTTCTTTGATTACTGGGAGCATATGAGGATAGGGCATTACTAGCTTCTGGGAGCGAGCTCGTACCCACTTGAGATAGGGTTCCAAAGGGATGGAGTTCCTGTGCCCCAGTGTCTTGTTGTCTATCCTACTCGGCATCTTCCAAGCTCTGATAAATCTCTGGCGAAGTCCTTGAGTATCGTTGTCGAAGTCAAAAACTATGTCAGGAATTAACATGTCATGAGGACCATCCCTCCGAGCATAACCAAACTGTCTCCAAGCCAGGCATGGGCTATAAGTAATACCTCCTCTGATTCCAAGTAAAGGAACATTAGGGTACTCCCCGCAACGATCAATGATAGTGACATCTTCTCTGGACCTAGGGCACCAATGTATATCTGCATGTGTAAGAGTCATCAACCGTTGTGACCATCTCAAACCCCGCTCATTCTTCAGGACTGATTGTGGAAGGTGCGAAATAAACCACCTTCCCAGGAGAGGAGTGCAAAACATAAGGACACCTCTTTTTCTCATGGTTCGAGTGTAACATGAGTGAAGGATGTCCCCCAGCAACGTAGGTATAGGATTCCTGGCCATAAAGATCTGGACGGCACTGATATCAATGAGCTGATCTGGGTTAGGGAACAACACCAAACCATAAACAAGGAGGGCCACAACCTCTTCAAAAGCTTGCAAGTCAAGGGAGTTCCAACATTCAAGGGCCTTTTCAAACAGAAACCTGGCTAAGAACCCTTTGATACCACTTCTAACTTCCCAATGTCCCTTGAGGTCAGATGACTGTAGGTGCAAGGCTTTGGCAATCTCTTCAAGCTTAGGTTCCTTTTCTGTACCGTTGAAGGGTAGCTGATCAAGGATAGGGATCTTCAGGAGCCGGGAGAACTCCTCCAATGTAGGTACCAACTGATAGTCCAAGAAGGTAAAACAGTGATGCAGAGGATCAAAGAACTGGAACAAGACCTTTATCATATCTTCCTCAATGTTGGTGTTGACCAAGCTGATGAGGCTTCCATGTCTTTCACTGAATGAAGAGTTCTCGGGAATCCTGGATATAAGTTCCTTAAGCTGAGGAGGGATCCTTACAAGACTAACTTGAATTGTCTTTCTACGAACAGTTTCCATGTCCTACAAAACAAGAACAAAGATGAAAATCCGAACCCCTGAAATGGTTAGTCAATGCATATGATGCTGGATGATGTCATGATGCTATGATTAAACACACCACAGATATTTACAAAGACAAACATGTAAGGCACACAAGGCACACAAGACAAGCCCTTAAGGTTTAAGGCCAGCATGGGGTCTGGGTAGTACCCTCTTGAAGTTGGTGGGTTCGACCTGTCCTAATCAAAGTAACCGGGTTCTAAGGTTCCCAATATCACGGGATTGCTTTCATTGTTCATCGTTTCGATTTAGCCACTGAACTGGCGACCGAAATATTCCAGGAAAGCAACCCTCAATTGAGCGTAGTATCGAGTATCAACCAACCTCGGACTGCACCAAAGTCAGTTATCTCACTACCCTAGAGAGGCCAAGATAGTTCAATTAAGGTTCCTAAGGTCTGTTGATGCTTCATGACACCACGCGGAGGCCCCGTACTCTCCTTGACTGAACTCAAGGGTTACCGGTACACACCAAAGTGCCACATCAACGTAGCAGACTGTTTCAACCATGTCGGTATACCCCGCACAGTTCCCTCACAGCCTTGTTGCTACTTTCTAAGAAAGGTATCCCCCAGATCCGGGTTTAGGATCTATAGAACTCCCAAGCAACCCACAATTTAAAGCACACAAAGCAATACAATTGAAAACATAGTTATGACCTAGCCCTAAGGTACACCCCACTTTATGCTATCCCCAGCAGAGTCGCCAGTTCTGTGATCGGTGGATCTGGAACTGACTGTTTAACGCTGGTTCGCGAAATGTCGCGGAAGCAAGAGTCGCCACCGTCTTTTATTTTCTCCAAATGGAAAGGACAAAAGCACAGAAAAATTCCTTATAGAGATTGCTCTCGGTTCGGGAGGTAGGTTATAGAAAGGGAAGGTGTTAGCACCCTTTCTATCCATGGTTATCCATGGGCTCTTAGATACTTGCTCATTGTGTTTTCAAAAATGCTTGTTTTCTTTTCAATTGTGGGTGAGTTTGAAAAAGTTTCGTTTAAAATTTCAGTTCGACTCGTACGTCAGAGTGTTTGAAAAATTTGCTTTGAAAGCTTTTGAAAAGTGTTGGTGTGAAAAGATTTCAGTTTGTTTTGAAGAGAGCAAGTATCCACGAGAACCTACCTACCCTAAGGTATTCGTCTGTGTAAATGTCCTTTAAAGTAGTGCCATCCCACCATTGAGAGGTAGGTAGCACCACCGTTGGAGGTGTTCGGGTCAATTCGAGTTTGTAGGGACATGGTGATCACCAGAGCAATGGGAAGACACCTTAGAAGCTACCCTCATGCCAGGTTCCCGGATCATGAGGACTTACTAAGACATCCTCTACTCGACGATCACCTTTCGAGGCAAGGCAACAGTGAGGCGTACCCTAGGGGTGGTGTGTGCGATTCGTGTGTCGTTTTCATTGATTTTTATCTTGTCATGTTTGTTGTGATCTACGCTTGATTTTATTTTTAAGGCCATTCATTCTTGCATGCCTATTGTTAACAGTTAATATTTGCGGGAAAGGTAAATCTAAAGCTATTACAAATGGCGCGGGTCCACATCGCCGAAATTAAACCGGACCCGATTTGACGAAAAATAAAGAAAGCAAATAAAAGTGTGAAAAGTAAATGTTACAATGCTTTGGGAGAGATACATGATTATTTAAATGACATAAAATAAATGCGCGAAAGTAAATAATTAAGAACATGGGCGTTGGACCCTTTTGCAAAATATTAAATTATATGAATTAATTAATTAGAGTTAATGAGGAATTAAAAATTAAAAATTAAAAGGAATTGTTTTTGGGTATTTTTATGCTTTTTAAGGTTTAATAGAAAGAAAAGAATTAACTGAAACAAGCTAAAATAAAATGTTAAACCCTAATTCTATTTATTTTTAAGTTATTAAGAAAAATATTGAATTTTTAACCTAATTTAAACCTAATTAATTATGTACAATTTAATTATAAAAATAATAATAAATAAATAAGTATTATGATGAAAAAGGGGAAAAAGATTAAAAGGAACAATTATCAATTACCTAATTCTATGTTTTTTTTTATTTATTAAAAAGAATTAAAATTGCAAAAAAACCTAATTATACTAAATATTTACATGTGAATTTATTTATAAAAATATTAAATAAATATTATATTTTACTCCTTTTCTGATTTTTTGTGTATTTTATAATTTGTAAAAAAAAAATAATAATTAAATTACCAAGAAAGCAAATAAAATAACAATTAAAATAAAACATAAAAATAAAATAGAATTTGCAAACCAGGGGGGGTGGAAGTCCCCAAAGTGGAGGTTTTATTGTAAAATTCTGGCCCATTTAATATTCAGATCCATTGACTTTCCCAGGCATTATGTGGCACGTTGACTGAGGTTTTAGGATGTTCATCCCACCTATGCCCTTGATCTGAGCATGCTAGACGCGTGGACGCTTGGATGATGATGGAGCATGGTGTACATCAATGTTGTGCCTGCATAGGACTTAACGTGGAAAAATAATATTGGAATTATACAGACCTGGGACTCGAACCCAGGTCTTGGACATTGCAAGGGTGAACGTCTACCACTGAAGCGCTTGAATCACTTTTAATACATAATGGTTAATAAATATTATAAAAGGAAAGAGAGTTAGTGGCCTCAACGCGCGCGAAATTTGAAACTAGCCAGTCACGTTTTGCCACGATGTCGTCGTCTCCATCATCCTGAAAAACAAACAACATAAGCAACGGTTTTTACACCGTTGCAGAAAAGGTCTTTTCAGAAAATAGCGATTAGCGTTAGGGCCATCATAAATTAGGCGCAATAGTTGGTTTATGATCGTTTGAACATTCTGAAGCCAATGGTGGTGGTCCTGAGGGTTAATTTTCCCTCTTTGCAAAAGCCCCAAAATTACAACCTGTAAACCCTAGAAATCGCGCATGGTAGAATCACATATGATGCATAATAATCCAATTAAATACAATGGTTAGCTTTAAAACTTTGTTATGAATATGAATCAAGTAATATATTTCACAAATAACGCATAAAATGGAATGTATGATTATGCAATTCGTTTGATACAGTTCTGGTTCCAGGTACCGATTCTTGGAGTTTTGATGGTGGTTTCTGATTGGAATGTGTTCAGGAGACCACAAGGAAGCTATTGAGACAAGAATGGAGGCTTGAATCGACCTCTAGAGTGCTTTTCAGTTTTGCTTTTTTGGAGAAAAATCAAGTTTCACAATGGCTTTTTGGGCGCAGCTTAGAGTGTTCTAGGATTAGGTTTTGAATCATGCTTATGTACTGAGGCTATTAGGTCAACAAAACTTGATCAAATCCATGGCAATAATGATTTTGCATATTTGATTTTCTTAAGATCTTTACATATCTTTTTCACATGGTTTTTGTGCAAATTATGATCAATTCAAACCAAATCTTTCCTAATTGGCATATGCACGAAATATTGAGTCTAGAATGTGTATAAAAAGATTTGTTTGGTTCATTTAGATATTTTTCACATATTTATATAATTTAAATGAATTAATATGAATAATAATTCAAATAAATAAATAAAAAATGAGAAAATACTTCCCTTTGGGCCAAGTGGTCGTGCACATGCTTAGAATGATGAATCATGGAAGAAAAATGGGCCCATTAGCAAATTTAGGTCATTTGGATCAAAGTTGACTTTTCAAAATATCCAAAAATTTCCCAACTTCCACAAGGCATAACTTGCTCAATTTTTAAGCTTTTCACATGTTCTTTGACATTTTGGAAAGGTCTTTGAGTCCTCTAACCAATGCCTTTGGTCCCATGTCATTTTGATTTACCAATCTCAAGTTATGGCCTTTGACTTAAAGTCCCTTTTTGTTGACTTTTGAAAATGACCTATAATGTTGAAATTGATAACTTTTTGTGAGAGCATTTCTTGGACTTGAAGTATGAAGATGAGTTGTAGGAAATGTCTTTCTCTTCAAAATGAGCTTTGGATGGAATTTTTCTGATAATCCATGTGAAAGTTATGCCCTGGTCAATTTCAGTTGACTTTTTCAGCTGTCCAAATATAGTAACTTTTGCATCTTTGATGATTTCTGAGCCAAATTTTGAGAATCATGATCAAGCATTGATCAAATGATGTTTGTGGCTTCAAAATGATATGTTGACCAAAAATTTGAACTTTTGACTGCCAAATGACCATTTTGCCCCTACAGTTGACTGTAGTGCAATTTAGGGTTTTGACTGTGCAATTTTGAGCTGAATGCCTTGAAACTTGATATGAGGATGCTTGACCACATTTGTAGGCATGGGAGACTTGATTGGGCCTTTGAAAACTTCCTTTTCTTGATCAGAACACAAACCCTAGTTTTGACTGTATAGGAGACAGTTGCACTGCACAACCCTTGGGGAATTTTGTGACTTGGCTTGGCAATTTCTTGAAGAATATGGGAGGGCAAATTTTGGGGTAAAACAATGCATGATATGCAAAAGAGAGTTTTTATTTGACTTTCAAGGAACTCAATATATTAAGTTGTAAACATCAAGGTATGAAGATAGAAGATGAATTCTAAATTAGATCAAAGCGTTGATCAAGTTATCATCAATATCAATCATCCATTTTGGTGGATTAGGGTTTTCACCCTATCAACACCCAAGATCCATTGAGCTTGACGAAACTTGTGATGTTTACAAAGAAAGACCTCCAAATTCCTTGAAAATCAAGTAAAAAGGGTTTTATGGATGCATGAATGCATGGCTATGCAACAACCACAAGCAAGGTCACAAATAAAGTTGAAGGGTTCAACGTCACGAGCATGGAGTCAAAGGTAAAAACATCCCCAAGGTATGTACTAACGGTTTAATCACACCTGCAAGACAAGGTTCTAAGAGTTCCCGGAGTCTACATTCCTCCTTCGGATATTACCAACGTCCCAATTACTCGGTAATCAGCAATATTCTCAAGAGAAACTCATCTGAGCGTAGCATCGCGTAACAATTACTTCCGGATTACTCCGTTATAATCTTCGCGCTACACCTAAAAGGCCAAGATGGGTTAGGGTTCTACGGTTCTCAGCTTCTCTGGCTCCCAGGTCGAAAATAATAATGTCTTCCCGATTACTCGGTAAATAAATATTACGTTCAAAAGGGCCTTCCACTGAGTGGGGGATCTCATGCCTCCTTCTTCGGGATTACTCCCTCAAAGTTAACATGACTATACCGCCCGTCCTATTCCTAAGTGTAACTTAGTCCGGGTATAGGACTTGTCCTTTGTAAGTATTATCAACACCCAAATAACCACAATATATCACATATAAACAAACAAACAAGTAATAATAACAAAAAACAAATATGACAAATTAGGCTTAACCCACTTAGGGATGGACCAGCAAGAGGTCAATCTTTCCCCAGCAGAGTCGCCAATTCTGTAGCGGTGAAAATCGGAGATCAAGCTATTAACTAACTTGACTCACAAAAGCAAGAGCCGCCACCGCGCTTTATTATTTCCAAAGGGAAAAGGGAAAAGAGCGAAATAAAACCCTAAAAAAATGCAATGTAAAATAAAAAGTAATACAATGCATTTTTGAAAGAGATCGAGAGTTTGGGGGTTGGTTATGCAATGGGAAGGTATTAGCACCCAATGCATCTGCGGTACTCCACAGGAACCTTTTGAAATATTTGTTTTTTGGTTGAAAATTGTTTTTTATATACAAGGGTGTATTTATCTACAACTATGTTTGCTTAAGGAAAAAATGAGTTTTTATTATTGCGTTCGTGAGGGTTTCGCGACCCTTTGCCTACGTATCTAATGAAGGAATCAAAACACCGTAGTTCCTCTAGAAAAAAGTTGATTTGTTTGTGTTTTTTAGTGGGCGACATTAATGCACACATTCTAGCAATAGGCATGGTCGGTATCGCGGTAGAACGGGGATAACATGCCCTTGGGGGAGTTTTGATTTGTTGAGCGTTTTTTGCATGTTTTAAAATATGTTCAAGTAATGATTAAAGAGTGTTTTTGATTTTTTTTTTTGGTTTGTTTACTTTTTGATTTTAGCTTGCATACATGCCTAATTACTAACATTTGTACAAAGTAAAAAAATGTAGAAAGACAAAAAACCTACGCTATTACAAACATGTCAAAAGGCATAAAAATTATGAAGGAAAAAATAAGATAAAAGTAAGAAAATGAGTATCTTTCGACTCTGGCAGGAGCATCCTTCGACTGGCATTTTCTGGCCTTCTTCGATTGGGACTTTGGCAGAGGCGAAGTCCTGTCCTTCGATTGGGCTTTGGCAGGGGTCAGGTAGTGTACTTCGATTGGAGACTGGCAGAGGCGAAGTCTTGTCCTTCGATTGGGCAAAGGCAGAGCAAGTTGTATCCTTCGACTGGGCAAAGGCAGCAGCAAGTTGTATCCTTCGACTGGGAGTTCGCGCCAGTGAGGTTCTGTCCTTCGATTGGCCTAGAAGTCAGTGAGTTGTATCCTTCGACTAGGAATTCGCGCCAGTGAGGTTCTATCCTTCGATTGGCCTGGAAGTCAATGAGGGGATTTCTTTCGATTGGACATGGCTTGCCTCCTGGTTGTCTCTTTTGTTTGACCTGGAGAAAAATGGCAAAAGCCAGAAGCTTCATTTCCTATTTCCTGTTTCCTGTTTCTTTCATTTAAAACATTAAATGGCAACATGGCCTGAGGCCATGCTAGTATGAACAGTTTAATAATCAAAGCTAGTAAACAGAAAGCAGAAACGAAAGAGGTAGTTCTGAAAGGTATGTTAAAAATGTGGAAATGAAAGGAACAGTATGTACATGCTCGAAACGAACAAAAGTATTATTTACATGTTATACTGGAAATGAAAAGTTCAAGGGTAAGAGTGACTTACCTTGCTTCTGGCCTTGAATGGATGTGGGGCAGTAAGGTGGTTGCCTGGAGCGCTTCTGGATTCGAAGCGAGGGACCAGGGGTTTGGCCTTTGATGCTGGATTCGAAAGAGGATAACAGGCGTGAGGTTCTTCCTGTTGGGTTCGAATGAGGGGTCACAGGCTGTGCTGGGAGCGCTGGACTTGAAGGAAAAGAACAAGAAAGCGTGATGCTTCTTTGATTCGAAGGAGACTGAAGTGGGGTTGTTCTTCAGAATCGAAGGGAGTAAGTGTTTGGGGATTATGGGTTTGTTCTCACAAGTATTGAAGGGACTTGAGAGATTTTTGTGTTTGGGAAAGTTTGGTGTTTGGGAATTTTTGCATATTTTCTACAGTGTTTATGAACTTTGAGAGTTTCACTATGTTTGAGAAAATTTGGGAGAGGTTCGTCTGGCCCAAAAGTCCTTCTTTCCATGTTGTGAAGCCTTGTATTTATAGGCGAGTTTTGATTGGTTTTGGAGGGAAAACAAAATGATTTGAACAGTTTAGGAATGCTGTTTCGATCCTTTCTTCTACGCAACTCTTGTGCACTCCTTTTTGGGCAAGTACATGACTGTTGTAGCAGGCTCAGCAGTGTTTTGGAGCGTAGTGGTAGGTTGGTGCAGGACTGTGCATAGCAGCGCAGTAGTGTTTGTTGCATGGCAGTACAGTGGTCCAACTTGTGAATCGAAGGAGACTGTATTTCCAAATCGAAGCTTGTGGATCGAAACCAACATATTGCCTAATCGAAAACCCGTGTTCGAAGGAAGAAATGTTGCCCAATCGAAACATGTTTGCAGGCAGCAAATTTTGTCTAGGTCGAAGCAGGCTTGCGGGAAGTACTTGTCCAATCGAAGCAGGCTGAATCGAAGTAGGCTTGCAAGCAGTGAACTTGTCCAAATCGAAGCAGGCTTGCAGGCAGCACTCTTGGTGAATCGAAATAGGCTTGCAGGCAGAAAATTTGTCCAAATCGAAGTAGGCTTGCAGGCAGCTACTTGTCCAAATCGAAATAGGCCTAAACTTGCATTCGAAGGAGGCTTTAAGTTCAAAATGAAGGACATGCCCAAGTTGCATTCGAAGGAGACCTGTCAGCACATGAAATCAAAGAAACACACATTTCATGCTTGATTAGAAGTTAGTAATACATAAGCTAAGAATGTTCAAATCACTTGACGATTTCTGCATAATCAATGCTCAAAGGTGAGAGGTTAAAACCAACTGTATTTAGTGACCTTGCAAAAGTAAAAAATGGGATCTTAGGTCAAAAATTGGGGTATAACACGTAGTATCTTTTGACTATGTCTGCGTTCGCAGGGTGCGGCAAGTCGTCACTGTCCATGGTGGTCAGAATCATTGCCCCACAAGAAAAGATGCTCTTGATTACAAATGGTCCTTCGTAAGTAGGAGTCCACTTGCCCCTGGGATCACTTTGCGGTAAGATGATCCGCTTGATTACAAGATCTCCGACTTGATATACTTGGCGTCTGACTTTCTTGTTGAAAGTCTTAATCATCCGTTTTTGATACGTCTGACCATGACAAACAGCAGTAAGTCGCTTCTCGTCGATCAAGTTAAGTTGATCAAGCCAGGTCTGAATCCAATCGTCTTCACTCAAACCAGCGTCCTTCATAATCCTTAAGGAAGGAATCTGAACTTCCATGGGTAGAACAGCTTCCATGCCATACACCAAAGAAAATGGGATTGCCCCTGTTGAAGTACGTGTCGTGGTACGATATCCATGCAGAGCAAACGGTAACATCTCGTGCCAGTCCTTGTAGGTGACTGTCATCTTTTGAATGATCTTCTTGATATTTTTGTTCGCGGCTTCAACAGCACCGTTCATCGTCGGCCGATAGGGAGATGAATTATGATGATAAATCTTGAACTGTTCGCATAGAGCGGTGATCATGGTGTTGTTCAAATTTGTATCGTTGTCCGTGATGATCCTGTCGTGGACACCATACCGGCATATGAGTTTCTGCTTGATGAAGCGGGCAACCACATTCTTTGTAACTGAGGCATAGGAAGCTGCCTCGACCCATTTGGTGAAGTAATCAATAGCCACCAGGATGAAGCGATGTCCATTGGATATCGTGGGCTTGATCTCTCCAATCATGTAAATGCCCCACATTGCGAATGGCCAAGGAGCTGTCAGAACATTGAGAGGAACAGGAGGAATATGTACCTTGTCGGTGTAGACTTGGCATTTGTGGCAGGTACGGGAATGTTGATGACAATCAGCTTCCATGGTAGACCAGTAGTAGCCTGCCCTTAGAATCTTTTTAGCCATCGTATGCCCGCTCAAGTGGGTGCCAAATGTGCCACTATATATCTCGGTCATGATTAATTCTACTTCAACCTTGTCCACGCAACAAAGTAGAACACAATCATAGTTGCGCTTATAAAGAATGCCATTGCTTAGGAAGAACTTGGCAGTAAATCTCCTTAAGAACTTTTTGTCATTGACAGAAGCTCCTTCAGGGTATTCTCGAATATGGAGATACCTTTTGATTTCATGAAACCAGGGTTGTTCCACTACTTCTTCGGTATTAATCTCATGACAGTGCGCAGGTTCGTCCATTCGTTCGATGGTAATTTGGGGAGCCTCGTTATCCCAGTTGAGTTTAAACATGGAAGACATTGTAGCTAGAGCATCTGCTAGCTGATTTTCTTCTCGCGGGAAGTGCTCGAAGGTAATCTGCTCGAAATGAGGCAACAATGTCAAGACATGTTCTTTGTATGGGATAAGATTAGGATGTTTGGTGTTCCACTCTCCTTTGACTTGACTGATAACCAAATCCGAGTCCCCAAATACGACCAAAGATTTGATTCCCAAGTCTATAGTAGCCTTGAGACCAAAGATGCAAGCTTCATATCCAGCCATGTTGTTGGTACAGCTGAAACAAAGTCGGGCAGTGAAGGGTGTATGGCAGTCTTCCGGAGAAATGAGTACCGCACCAATACCGTTTCCAAGTGCATTTGAAGCACCATCAAAGTACAGGGTCCATCGGGATCCTTATTCAGGTCCGTCATACGGTCTGTTACCTTCAATGTTGTCCAATGTCATGATGTCCTCGTCGGGGAAGTCGAATCTCATAGATTGGTAATCTTCGACGGCTTGATTAGCTAGATGGTCAGCTAGTACACTCCCCTTTATAACTTTTTGGGTAGTATACTGGATATCATACTCAGTCAAGATCATTTTCCATCTAGCGATTCTTCTAGATAAAGCAGGCTTCTCGAAGATATACTTGATCGGATCCATCTTGGAAATCAGCAAAGTGGTATGAGTCAACATATACTGCCTTAGCCGGCGAGCAGCCCATACCAAAGTGCAGCAAGTTTTCTCGAGCAGTATGTAGCGAGTCTCACAGTCGGTAAATTTTTTGCTAAGGTAATAAATGGCATGCTCTTTTCGGCCAGACTCGTCATGTTAGCCCAGCACGCACCCCATTGAGTTATCCAAAACAGTCAGATACATGATTAACGGCCTTCCTTCGACAGGTGGCATCAAAATAGGAGGTTCTAGTAAATACTCCTTGATCTTATCAAAAGCAACTTGACAATCATTGTTCCATTCAACTACCTGATCTTTCTTCAACAGTTTGAAGATTGGCTCACAGGTAGATGTCAGGTGAGAGGTGAACCTCGCGATATAGTTTAAGCGTCCCAAGAATCCTCTAACCTCCTTTTCAGTGTGGGGGGCAGGCATTTCTTGTATAGCCTTTACTTTAGCTGGATCAACCTCAATGCCTTTGTTGCTGACAATAAATCCCAAAAGTTTACCAGACCTAACTCCAAAAGTGCACTTGCTTGGGTTTAGTCTGAGCTTATACTCCTTCAACCTGGCAAACAGCTTCTGCAAATGATCAAGGTGTTCTTCTTCTGTCTGTGATCGAGCTATCATGTCGTCTACGTAAACTTCGATCTCATGATGTATCATATCATGAAACAAAGCTACCATGGCACGTTGATAGGTTGCCCCTGCATTCTTCAGTCCGAATGGCATCACTTTGTAGCAGACGGTACCCTATTGCGTGACAAAAGTAGTTTTCTCCATGTCCTCGGGGGCCATTTTGATCTGGTTGTATCCCGAGAATCCGTCCATGAAGGAAAAAACCTTGTGTTGAGCTGTGTTGTCAACCAAGATGTCGATATGCGGAAGTGGAAAATCGTCTTTAGGGCTAGCCCTGTTTAAGTCTCGATAGTCCACACACATTATGACTTTGTCGTCCTTTTTAGGCACGGGCACAATGTTAGCAACCCATTATGGATAGGAAGTAACAGCCAGAAAGCCAGCGTTGAATTGCTTCATTACCTCAGCCTTGATCTTTTCAGACATGTCGGGCCTCATTCGGTGAACCTTTTGCTTGATCGGTGGACAGTCTTCTCTTGTAGGGAGACGGTGAACCACGATATCTGTGTCTAGTCCCGGCATGTCTTCATAAGACCAGGCGAAGATTTCAACATACTCGTTCAACAACTGCACTAAGCGCTCTTTGACACTTGGTTCCAGGTTGGCACCCACTTTTACTTATTTCCTGTCTTCCTCTGTCCCTAAGTTGATGATTTCTAGCAACTCTTCATGAGGCAGAATAGCCCTCTCTTCTTGTTGTAGAAGTCTGGCTAACTCTCCCGGCACTTCACAATCTTCGTCAACTTCAGACTCAGCATGATTGACCAAATCCTCAGAGTTATCGAAGGCTAAAGCAGAATAGTCACCCATGGAATCCGGAGTGGATGGGTACCTGCATTTGTGAGTGTGAGTGTGTGTGGGTACCTGCGTTTCTTGGTCATGTGATTTCAGGTAGTGGCATTGCTGTAGACCCATCGAAGGTTGATGCTGTGTTGCAATGGGAAACTCCAAAGTCAGCTATTGAGATTAGAAGCTTTTTGCGATTAGCTGGTTATTATAGAAGGTTTATCAAAGGGTTTTCTAAGTTGTCACTCCCGTTGACTAAGTTGACTTGTAAAGGTAGAGCATTTGTATGGGATGTTCATTACGAATAAAGTTTTACGGAATTGAAGAAGAGGTTGACGTCGGCTCCGATTTTGACGTTGCCTAATCCAGGAGAGCCTTTTATGGTTTATTGTGATGCTTCTAAGATGGGTTTCGGAGGTGTGCTTATGCATAATGGTAAGGTAGTTGCTTATGCGTCAAGGCAGTTAAGGACTCATGAGAAGAACTATCCTACGCATGATTTAGAGCTTGCTGCAGTTGTTTTTGTGTTGAAGATTTGGAGGCATTATCTTTATGGTTCTAGATTTGAAGTGTTTAGTAACCATAAGAACTTGAAGTTTCTGTTTGATCAGAAGGAGTTGAATATGAGGCAACGAAGATGGTTAGAATTGTTAAAGGATTATGATTTCGGTTTGAATTATCATCCAGGAAAGGCGAATGTGGTAGCTGATGCGTTGAGTCGAAAGACTTTACATATGTCAGCAATGATGATTAAAGAGTTGGAATTGATTGAGCAGTTCAAAGATATGAGCTTAGTTTGCGAGGTTACTCCGCGAAGTGTTATGTTGGGTATGTTGAAGATTAATAACGAATTTTTAGACAGTATCAAAGAAGCTCAGAAGTTGGATGTGAAACTGATAGATTTGATGGTTGGGATTGATCAATCTGAGAATAGTGATTTCAAGTTAGATGAGCAAGGTGTGTTGAGATTTTGTAACCGGATTTGTATTCCTGATGATGCCGAGATGAAGAAAGTGATACTTGAAGAGAGTCATAGAAGTAAGTTGAGTATTCATCCAGGAGCTACAAAGATGTACCAAGATTTGAAAGGTTTGTTTTGGTGGCCTGGGATGAAGAGTGATGTGGCTCGATTTGTGTATGCATGTTTGACTTGTCAGAAGTCGAAAGTTGAACATCAGAAGCCTGCAGGATTGATGCAACCGTTAGAAGTTCCAGAATGGAAATGGGATAGTGTGATACGGTGGGAGAACTGACTATGGTTTTGCGTTTGTTTTCGCAAATGTTTCGGTTGAGCAAGAGTCGTCACCGACTTTTTATTTTATCCTAAGGAAAGGTTAAAAATCACAGCAAAAACCTTTGAGATGTTTTCTTGGGTTCGGGGAGTAGATTATAGAAAGGGAAGGTATTAGCACCCTTTCTATCCATGGTTATCCATGGGCTCTTAGTTACTTGCTTAGATCAACTTGCCTTAATTTTCAATTGTTTGAAATGGTGCTTTGTGTGTGGGTTTGAAAATGTTTTTGAAAAGAGGCCAATGTGGTGGCAACCTTTGTAATGATCCATGTTGGGATGTATACAAAGGTGTACGTCTTTTGAAAAGGTTTTCATTTGTTTTTGAAAGTTTGTTTTGAAAGTGTGTTTGTGAGGTGTGGTTTTTGTAAATAGGCAAGTGTTTTTGCAAGTTTGATTCAAGTAACTAAGAGTTTGTCTACTCCTAAATTTCTCAAAGATTTCTCCTATGTTTTTTAACCCTTTTAACAATTTTGTTCCACCATTGCATTTGGTGGACAATCTTGTGTTAGGATGTGAAAGGGACGGGCGCGGGTCATCGTTTAGACCATAATTGCAATGGTGCCAAGTATCTTTGGGCAATTTTTCCTTTTAGGGACTTGATCATTTTTTAGGCAACTTTCGAAAGCGTCATCGAGGGACTATGATCATTTGATTGTGTTTGTTTTGCCCAAAGAGACCTAACATGCAATATGGCCCATTTATTGAAGGCAACAAGTGGAATACCCTAGGGGTGCAAGTGTGATTAGTGTTGTCCATTTTCATGCTTGTTTATCTTGAATTTAGGTCAAACTATTTTTGTTATTTTTGATTCGCATACAAACCCTAATTCTAGCATGGTATAATTAGAAAGCATTAAAGTGCGAAAAATAAAGTTCCTAAGTTATTACAACACAATATGGGAAGGGGGATACAAATGTTCAAATGGGGGGTATTTTGACAAGGAATTTAAACCTAGACTATTACATCAAATTTAGAATTTACAAGATATTTAATATACAAATTAAATAAGATAAATAAAATAAATATGCAAGATGCAAAAGATGTTTTTATATGTATGAAAAAAGGTATTTTTTATGTGTCAAATAAACAAAATAAAAAAAGTATTAATTTTTGGATTTTTTTATGTATTTAGGGCAAAACCCTAATTTATTAAATAAAAGGTATTAATTATTTAATATATACAATATTTAATAATTATGTACAAAAATAAAATAAAAATGAAGTATATTTGTAAAAAGGTATTTTTTAATGTTAAATATTAATAAGAAATAAAATGTATATATCTTATATTTTTAACCTAAATATACTAATATATATGAATGTATTTGTATTATTTATCAAATATATTAAATATGTGCAAAATAATAATATTTAATATTTATAAAAAAAAGTATATTTTATATAAAATATTTTCAGAAGATAAAATAAAATAAAAATGGAAAATAAAATGTGTTTGCATTATTTTAGTATTTTTAAATAAAAGTGTGTATGTATTTATTTATGTACAAACCTATTTAAACAAATAATTGCCTAATAAATACAAAAATGATTAAAAAATATTTTTTTATATTTTTAATATTATGAGGAAAAATAAATAAGTCAGAACAAAAAAGGAAAAATCAAAAAATGATCAAAATAAGCATAATGGGCTTAGGGGGTGTAAAAGTAACAAAAGGGTGCAAAAAGAAATATGAAACAGAGCCCAGCCCAAAAAGTCCTTCTTCAACCTCCAGACTGTATGAACAACAATCAACACGCGTTTTCTATCTTCCAATTCCTGGACTTTCAAGCAAAACTCACAACATGAAAAATGTAGAGCATTAAGAGACGAATCCAGACATATAAAGAACTTGACTTAACTCTCTAAGATGAGGGAGAATTTCTTCTCCCCCAATTCTTGACCTAGTTTTTGTTCCATGTTCAGACATTAAATTCTCACAGCACACATAATATAAATGAAAACTAATTACATGGGCATGTTCAGGGCTATGAATGTGACATATTTTCTTCACAAACCTAAAGCTAACAATGCCTGGATAGAGAGATACGAGTTCATGAACTTACCTGTTCAGCTGGAGTTGTATCTGGTGATGGAGGTACTTTCAGTGCAAGGTGATGATTGGTACAGCTTCCTTGATGTCCAGGGATGCTATTCCAAGTTTTACTTTGCTTTGAAACTAGCTGAATCGAGTTATAGAACTCCACCTGCAAAACAAAAAAATGAAAATGATGATGTTGAATGGGAGTGTTACAGGTCGTGTTTGAGGTTTGGAATATCTTCAAGGGATGTTGTGGGATGTGTTTGAAGTGTTTTTAGCAAGAGTGCATGAAAGGATTGAGCTATGGAACTCAATCTGCAGCAGATACTCTGTTTGGGTAGTTTGAGGGTAATTCTGTGTTTTAGAAGGCAATGGAGATGGTTGGCTCGTGTTCTAGCTCAGTTAGGATGTTTAGAAAGTGTACAAAGTCTTTGCTTAAGGCTTGGTTTACAGGAATGATAGTTGTGTGATGTTATGCTATGTTTCTTCTTACTTAAGCAACAAAAGGCCAAGTTCAGTTTCTAGCTTGTACAGGCCCCCCTAATATGTTGCTAACCTTCCACTTGATCAGTGTATTTAGCTCATAAACTTGTGCCAAAGAGATTTGCCCTGTACTTGCTTGGATTGCTAATTGACATAAAGTTCACTTTTGCAAAAATGGATATTATGCTTTTTCTAATTTGGGACTAAACCTTTATGTAATGCTTGAACACATAAAATATGGTCTTGGCACAATGAGTTTGCATTAAATTTATGAGTGCAAAAGGGATATAGGACCTGTAATCAAGGAAAGCAAGCTGAATTCAAAATGGCACAAATGTTTGAACATGTAAATTGGCCAAATCAAAAGTGAGTTTTTCCCAACTTGCCAAATTCGATTCTCCCTAACCATGAGGTTGTTTGATGAGTTCTTGGACATTTTGGAAAGCTTGGAATGTGTACTACAATCCATCTTTGAAATGTAAATTGAAATTCCAATTGTAAGTATGTGAAAAATGGTCTTGAAGTTAGGCAAAAATCCTGCCTAAAATAGGTCAAATTTTCTCTAAGTTAAGAATGGTTTGGTACCCTTGTTCCAAAAATTGTAACTTGAGCTACAAGCTTCTTTTGGGAAAACTTTGTGAATCAAAGTTGTAGATTTTGAAATAGACTACAACTTTCATGTTTTGACTTTTGCTTGAATCCAAATGAATCTTGGTGAGAAAGTGGGGCAAAGTTAGGAAAAAATTAGGGTTTTTCATAACTTAGAAAAATTCTAAGTTATGAAAAATCTTCATTTCAAACCCTAATTTGCAATTCTTGATTTCTTGATGAACAAGTTTCATGATTTGGCATGTTTTGATGAAAAATGAATCTTGACACTTGATTTTGACCAAAAAGTCAAAGTTTGACTTTTTAGTATACAGTCAAAATTGACCAATTGACTGGGAAATTTAACTGTCAATCTTGTGTATTTGGGATCTTCTGAACTTGTTGAGCATGTCAAGACAATTCCATGGGGTCCTTGAGTCCATATGTGAGTTTGATTTGCCATTGGCTAGGTCAAACAGTCAAAAATTGCCTTTGTGCAGTCAAAACCCTAAAAATGACCATTTTGCCCTTTTGGTGATCTGATCAGATTTCTTGTGGAATTGTGATCCAAACTTGATAAAATGGTCCATGTGAGTTCATAATGTTGATGTGGGTCAATTTTCATGATATTTGACTGTCAATTGGCCACAGTTGACTTTTTTCCCCAATACAGTTGATTTCTAGGTCAACTGTCCAATTGACTGGGCAAAATTTGGAATCAAGACTTGAAACTTGGTATGGATAAACTTGGGAGTCCAACATGAAGCATGAAATTCATCTTAGGCATTTTAGGTCAAAATCTTTGTGCAAACACAAACCCTAATTTGGGTCAACAGTGCAAGGAGAAGTCTTGAGCAGAGGAAACCCTAACTGGATCTTGAGCTCCAAGGGTTTTGTGATGAGAAAATGTTGAGGAAATGGGAGGGCAAATTTTGGGGTACAACAGATAGCATTTCAATGGACTTTTTGACGGGGTTGCCTAGTACTTCAAGAGGACATGATTCGATTTGGGTGATTGTTGATAGGCTTACGAAGTCAGCTCATTTTATTCCTATTAACATCAGTTTTCTAGTGTCGAAGTTGGCTGAGATTTATACTAGTGTGATTGTGAAGCTGCATGGTGTTCCTTTGTGCATTGTGTCAGATAGAGATCCAAGATTTACTTCTGATTTTTGGAAGAGTTTGCAAGAAGCGTTGGGTTCTAAGTTGAGGTTAAGTTCAACGTATCATCCTCAGACAGATGGTCAGACTGAACAGACTATTCAATCGTTGGAAGATTTGCTGAGGGCGTGTGTTCTTGAGCAGGGAGGTTCATGGGATGCGTATATTCCGTTGATAGAGTTCACGTATAATAACAGTTACCATTCTAGTATTGGAATGGCACCTTTTGAAGCGTTGTATGGTCAAACATGTAGAACTCCGTTATGTTGGCATGAATCTGGTGAAAGTGTAGTACTTGGACCTGAACTTGTTCGTGAGACTACCGAGAATGTGAAGTTAATTCGAAAAAAGATGAAAGCTTCACAGAGTAGACAGAAGAGTTATCATGACAAGCGAAGGAAGGATTTAGAGTTTCAAGCCGGTGATCATGTGTTTTTGAGAGTTACACCTATGATTGGTGTTGGGCGAGCATTGAAGTCTAAGAAGCTCACATCTCGTTTTATTGGACCATATCTGATTTAGGAGAAAGTGGGGAATGTTGCTTATAGAGTGGCTTTACCGCCTAATATTTAGAATTTGCATGATGTGTTTCATGTGTCGCAACTTCGGAAGTATATTTCAGATCCATCTCATTTGATTCATATGGACTATGTGCAAGTACGGGATAATCTTACGGTAGAGAAGATGCCTGTACGAATCGCAGATCGTGAAATGAAGACTCTGAGGGGCAAAGAGATTGCCTTGGTTAAAGTGGTCTAGTTAGGAGCTGCAGGAGAAAGCATGACTTGGGAGTTGGAGAGCAAGATGCGAGACTCTTATCCTGAATTGTTTGATTGAGGTAAATTTTCGAGGACGAAAATACTCTAAGTGGGGGAGAGTTGTAACGCCCGTAATTTAATTAATTATTTAATTAAATTATTTTTGGAATATTTGTGAGGTTGTGTTATAATTAAATTGGATTTATTATATTAAGTGGAGAAATAATATTAGAGATATAATATTATGTATTGAAATAATATTAGAAGTGTAATATTATTTAAGGTGAGCCTATTTTGAGAGAGTAGAAGTAATAAGGGGGTGTAGATTTTGAGCCTAATAAGAAATAAGGAATACTAGAATATTAGGTTATTTTATTATTTGTGAGAAGGTA
Organism: Vicia faba; assembly: GCA_948472305.1. Lineage (NCBI taxonomy): Eukaryota > Viridiplantae > Streptophyta > Magnoliopsida > Fabales > Fabaceae > Vicia > Vicia faba. The sequence continues at coordinate 1,372,238,752 of OX451741.1, forward strand.
GAGAAGAAAGAAGCAGTAGAAGAAAATAAGGATTTGGAAGAGAACGTGAAGCTGCTGGAAAAAGTGGAAAACGGCAAGAACGAAGATTCAACCCAGAAATTATAGAGCGACCTTCAATCCAAGGTAAGGGTGGGGTTCTGACTTTATAATTTGGTTCATGATGTTTAATATGTGGGGTTAGAGGATTACTGTTTTGTTCTTGAATTGGATGTATTATGAATGATGTATGATGAAGATTGATGAATTCCTGATGAAGATTGATGAATTCCTGATGAATAATGATGTTATTATATCGTTTGATCGATGTGGTAATAGAGGATAATGTTAGCAGATGAAATATCATGTTTATATTGAGGTTTGTAGGACGGTAATGTAATTTCTGTAGTGAGAATACAGAAGGAAACGCAGAATTATGCAAGAATGGGTCAGTATGCGTCGACCTCAAGTTGGATGAGTCGATACATAGGCAAGGATGGACTCAGGATGAGTCGATACAAGAAGGGCTTGCGTCGATGCATGGAAGTTGCAAGACTTAGGATGAGTCGATCGGTAAGGTGCATGTGTCGATACATGCTATGATTTAAAGCCAGGATGAGTCGATCCATAAGGAGGATGTGTCGACTCATAGTGTACAGATGAAGCAGAATGAGTCGATCCATAAGGTTTGTGTTGATACATAATGTCTGGTTTTTGACAGAATTGGCTTTTAATTGTTGTAACTTGGGTTTTAGGATGCTGTTTGATATGCCGTTCGAAGCGTTGATTAGCTAACGCGATGAGCTTTATTCTAGGTGATTAAATGATGGATAAGAAGTGTAATCCTAGCAGATAATGCATGATTTAGAATTAATTCCCGTAGATGACCGTTGTGCTGATTTTTGGACAGAACGATGAATAGTAGATGTTTAGAGGCTGGTGTTAGATTATGACAGTAGGATTAGTGACAGTAACAATATAAATTAGCAGAATAACATGATGGATTACTGTACTATTAATATACAATTGAGTATTGGTGAGAAGTTATTAATGAAGTTGTGTTCGATGATTTTGTGATGATAAATGATGTTTAATAAATTATGAGATGTTGTTAATTGAGATGTTTTGAGATGATTGAGATGTTGTTATTTTGAGATGATTTAGATGTTTTGAGATGATTGAGATGTTGTTGTTTTGAGATGATTTGAAATGTTGTTAACTTGGGTGTTGTTATTACATTCATGATGAGTCGCATACATTGCATTTTTGAGATGGAGCTTATGCTCGTTGAGATGGTCTGGATTGACAAATTTTGAGATGAAGGTCATGCCTTGTTGATGCCTCTATTAATTGGCAGATTTTTAAGATGGGAGTTCTGCTCTAATGGTACCACATGCATTTGCATAGTTTTGAGTCGCATTATATGATTTAATAATGAGGTGTATTTGATATTGATGAATGAGCATATATGCTGTAATTATTGTTGATTATGAGATGAGAAGTGGTGATATTAGTGATCTAATTTAATATATTAATTATCATGCGCTTTATTATATTATTAGATATCTCACCCCTTTTGTTTGAATGTTTCCCTTATATTGGTAACGTGCAGATAATTGCGAGTGAAGGTTGTATACCTTTAATAGTTCGAGTCGGTGTCATTGCTCTGATACGTAACACTCGGGGGGGATGAACGCTTGCTGATTTTTGATTATTGATTTTCAATTGTTGAGTTTTAAATTGATTATTATTAAATATGAGATGTTTCGAAGTTTCTGTTTTATTTAGAGATGTTATTGAAGAATTCCGCTGCGTAGTTGTTGATTTTTTTTTGTTGAAAGATGTCATGTTGATGGTTCATCCGATGTTTGAAAAAAGTGTTATATATCCATGATGAATGCAATGAATTTGTTAGAAGAATTTGTGACGTCCCGATTCATCTGTATGATTGAAATTTTATAACTCTGATTTATTTTGCATAATTTTCTTGAGGTATAATTGGGGTGTTACACCATGAGCCACTATCATGAACACCTCATCTGGATACTCGATAAAGTAAGAAGCGTGCTCCTAAGGGCCTGGAGCGACCTAAGCCAGAGGGTCTTCAAGCGTATCCTACCTGACTCTAACTTTAGCAACTACGGGCGGATTTTCCTCGACTGCATGTTGCACACCTGGGTCAGACTCAAGCGCCCCTGACGTGCTCTATCCGGTGGACGTATATTCAGTAGAACTCTGGGAAGAACCGTTCGACTCATTCAAAAACTCGTCACCACCGTCATCCATTGTACCTGAAAAGCAGAGGACAAAAGTGAGTTCGACATTGGAGTCAAATCCACCCTTCCACCGCTAATCAAGTGAAAGGGCGCAAAGGAACGAGAAACTTGTCCCCGACCAGAGCCCTCACTCAACAAAAATAAATAGGCACGACGACGATCTCCCTCGAACGTGTTTGGCGCCTAAAAATGAGTCAAAACCCAAAAACCTCATGGGCATCGTCCCCCCATACTAGTAAGTTCAAAATTGCCATAGGAAGTCCATCAGGAATGTACGAAAATAATGACAAAAACCCAAACTTATGTTGCATATGTGACGCTTGTGAAGCAGACATCCAGATTGTACCTTGAATATAAAAAGATAAAGCAGAAAATTTCACTTCCTCTGTTCCGGTTCCAGCAGGAGCACCATAGGAAAACAAATCAAAACATCAGTTAGTGTTGAGATATCTTGTTGCAGTGACACTTAGTTTTGTTGTCTAATTAGTTTATTGTTGAGTAGTTGATTTTTGACTCTCCTGTATTTGTTTAGCAGCTGCTTTATTCTTCTACCTAGTAGTCCCCAACTTAGTCTTGACAACTTTTTTAATAATATTATTTTCTCGACCATATTCTCAACAGCCGCACTAACTTCAGGAGCTTTAGACAACTTAATCAAATCAACCACATATTTCGGAATAGAAGTATAGACTATAGAGAATGGTGATTTCCCTGAATGCACATCACTATTGTAAGAAAATTTGACCTGAGACAAAACTAAATTTCACTGTTTCGGCTTGTCACCAAAAACACTTCAAATCATATTTTTCAAACAATCTCCAAAAAGTAATCCAAAAAATTTATTTGAGTCTAATGATTAAATACACCCTGCAATCTATCTTTGCGTGAGTCTAAATCGAAAAGTTCATTCTCTCATTTATGGAATAATCCATTCATTTCAATATGCGATGCCTTAAAGATAGGTTATTTCTTCATTGTTATGAAATGAATTCTGAAATATTTCTTCATTTCAATATTTTGGCTAATGAATAATAAATCTTTATTTTGTGTTGTGTGGATATATGTATTTTAAGTACCAATAAATTTAAAAATGTAAAGTGAAAATCGTATGATATTTCATGTGATCTGAGAGAAAAATCGAACTTTTATCGTATTCATTTGATTTACTTTAAATCATATATATTTCTAAAAATACAATTTTAATTTAAAGTAATGCTCTAGATTGAAATTCAAAATGTTACATTTGACATTTTTTAGGTCTTGCATCTTTAAAATTGTTATTAATTTTCTTTTTAGTTTGTCGTAGTCCGTTAAAAATATTTGTCTGATAAATTAATAGAATATAATTTAACTAAAATATTAGGCCTATTTGAAACACTGATTAACTATACATATTTTAAACAGGAGTGTATTATACTTCCTCTATTTTTTATTATAAATCATTATAAAAAAATATTTATAATTTTTTTTATTCATATAATTATTATTATTTTTCTTGAAAAGTTCAAAATAATTTATAATAAAAAATTGTTGTAGTACTTATTTGAAGTATCAATTTGCATTTGTGTGGACGTAAGACATATTTGAAGCACCAACTTGCATTTGTGTGGATCTTTAAGACACGTTTGTTTCGTTAAGGAAACTAAGATAGGAATTGTTTTATTCCCATGTTTAAGTTTAAAAAATAATAGAAGATGAATTTAAAAAGTGAAATAAATTAAATTGGTGTAATTAGATAACAAAATAATGGACTGTAAATTGTATTTCACAGAACAAGCATCACAAGGATCACACACAGAACAAGCATGAAAAGTCTACACATCATGACACTAGAATAATCTCAGGTATGCTTAACCAAGGTAATTCTATTCATCAAACCTCTGTATGGATATTGGACTCAGGCGCTTCACATCATGTATGTCCACATATAAAATGTTTCTCTAATATTTCTGATATTACACCTGTGCAAATCTATCTTCCTAATGGTAATTGTTTGACTGCTTATTACTTTGGCACAATCATTTTTTATAAGGACTTTCATTTGCATAATGTGATTTATCTACCTCAATTTCGATTTAGCTTGATTTCTATCTCCAAACTGTGTAAAGATTCCGACTACAACCTATCCTTCTCACAAAAATCCTACTTTATTCAGGGTGCGTCTACCAGACAGTTGATTGGCCAAGTGATTCCGCATAACAACTTGTATATTCTTCAAAAACACCCTGTGCACAATTTACCTTCTTTTAATACTTGTAACTCTGCTAGTACCAATATTTGTAATACTCCAGATAATAATAATTTTTCTTTATGGCATCATCGTTTGGGACATCCCTCGAATGAAGTGTTATATCACATGTCAAAACAATTTCCTGCTATTAAACATTGCAAAAATTTTGCTTGTAATACTTGTCATCTATCAAAGCAATGTAAACTTCCCTTTAATAATAGTAAATTTGCTTCCTTGAATTGTTTTGATTTGGTACATATGGATATATGGGATCCTATTCTACTACCTCTATGGATGGATTTCAGTATTTCTTAACCATTGTAGATGACTATTCCAGATACACTTGGACTTTTTTCATGGCCAACAAAACTGACACTAGATTACACATTAAGAATTTTATCACCTATTATCAAACCCAATTTTCATCCAAAATCAAAATTATAAGAAGTGACAATGGTGCTGAATGTCTTATGTCATCTTACTATGCTTTTCTTGGTATCATCCACCAAAGGAGTTGTGTTGAGACACCTCAACAAAACTCAACAGTTGAGAGAAAGCATAGGCACCTACTTAATGTAACTAGGTCTCTTTTGTTTCATGCCAATCTCCCAAAATGTTTATGGTCTTTTTCTTTGTGTCATGCCACTTTCTTAATCAATAGGATTTGCAATCCTACTATCAACAAACAAACACCTTATGAATTGCTATTCAAAACACCTCCCATCTATGATAAACATCAGAACTTTTGGATGTCTAGCTTATGCGTCTACCCTTACAAGGCACAAAGACAAACTTGACCCAAGAAGCACTAAATGCCTCATCTTAGGGTTCACCATAGGTATCGAAGGCTATCTTCTTTTCAACCTTAGCACCAGATCCCTGTTTAGCAGTAGAAATTGTCAATTTCATGAACACATCTCCCCCTATACCCCTCACCCTTCTACCCAACTTAATCCATCCCCTGCTTCTCCCACAGAAGACTCTATGCATCCTTTCCTCTTTGAACATATTACCATTCATGATTCACCTGACATCCATCCCACCCCTGCTAACAATACTTCACCACATACACACAATGACAATCTGATAATGATAATGCTGCAAATTCCCCTATTATAGATGAAGACTCTGATAATAATTATGATAATAATAACTTTGATAATAATGCTGAAAATTCTAATAATAATAACTATGATAATAATAATCTGGTCATTCTTTATTTGTTCAACAAGACCATAACTCCTTTACTTGCATTCTAATTTATGCTGATGATCTATTAATTGCAGGTAACAATCTGCAGCACATAGAGAACACAAAAGACATTCTTCACCAACATTTTCGCATAAAGGACTTGGGCACTTTGAAATACTTCTTAGGCTTAGAAGTAGCAAGGAATGCCCAATATACCAGCGCAAATATACCTTGGATCTGCTCAACAACACTGGTTTGCTAGGCTGCAAACCAGCCACGACACGAATGGCCCGTGACACTCGCCTTCAATCTAATGATGGACCTCCTATGCAAGATCCTACAAAATTTTGAAGGTTCATTGGTCAACTCATCTACCTGCTCAACACCAGACCAGATATATCTTACTCTGTCCAACAAACTGAGTCAGCACATGAGAAAGCCTACAGAAACTCATTACAATGTTACGTTTCGTGTGCTTTACTATCTCAAATCTTCACCTGGCCAAGGCCTCTTCTTCCCCAGCAACTCCACTCTGCAACTCAAAGTCTTCTCTGACTCGGATTGGGCAACATGTCCTGAAACTAGAAAGTCAATCACGGGATTCTGCATTTATCTTGGCGATTCCCTCATATCATGGAAGTCAAAAAAGCAACCTACGGTCTCCAGAAGTTCAACAGAAGCTGAATATAGATCAATGGCTTTTACCGTCTGCGAACTGCAATGGCTCACGACATACCCTTCAAGCAACCTGCTCTTCTATACTGCGACAACGCATCTGCAAGACACATAGCCATCAACTCCTCATTCTATGAAAGAATCAAACACATAGACCTTGATTGCCACATTGTGCGTGAGAAACTTCAACAACAACTCTTCCACCTTCTTCCCATCACGTTATCTCAACAACTTGCCGATGTTTTTACCAAACCATTAGATACTATACCTTTCCATTCCAATATAGTTAAGCTTGGTCTCCATTCAATTTACCTCCAAGCTTATGGAGGGGTATTAGATAACAATATAATGGACTGACTATTTGTTTTTAGTTTGTTGGACTTTACTTGTTTATATCTTTTGGCCCATTAGGTTATCTATATATTTGTAAGCCTTATCATATTTGGTTTCCATTAGTATAAATAATTGTTGTTTTATAAATATCAACAATCTATTTACATTTTGAAAAAAAATACAAACAAATGACACTGCCAAGACTTGAACCTTAAACCAACAGCCCCTAACTCAACTAACAATTGCCAATTGAGCTACCCCACTCACCCCTTTTAAGCCTTTGCTAGATAACATGATAAACAAGCTTCAAGTTGAAATCCAAAACTACACCAGTGTTGTCATTGGCAGATGGTGGTCCACGGCAGAGGCAAAGTCCCACCATACCAACCACTTTGCGGCGCCATTATAACGTGTTACGGTAGAGAACCCCACAATATCGACCAATATTTACCATCGCGGCATGTACAAAAACCTCCATGTATATCATATCGGCAAATATTTGATAACGCTGAACTACATAATATTAAAATCATGCTGGATTCTTAGCTACTAGATGCTATTTTAATTTGAAAAATAATAGTTATCCCTCTTTTTAACCAGAGGGGGTGCACGATTAACAAAAGAAGCTTCCAAATTAGCACGAATCATATGCATGACTTTAACGAGAAAGAAGAAAGGTAATGTGTTAGAAAAAAACACACCACTGTAGAGAATATGCATGATTAACAAAAGAAGCTTCCAAATTAGCACGAATCATATGCATGACTTTAACGAGAAAGAAGAAAGGTAATGTGTTAGAAAAAAACACACCACTGTAGAGTATATTGTATCAACATGAAGTTTCTTTTTGGTGTCATGACATCAAACACCGTCAGTCATGGTGGTCATCACTCACCATCAGTATCACACAGTTTTAAAGATGAACTTGGAAAATATGCACATAAAATCCAAACATCACAGCAACACTCTTAAGTACACAACAAGACATGGTAAAATTGACAATACTACAAACATTTTCCCTTTGACATGCTAAATTGCTAGGCAGAAATGTGACCTGTATTGTTGCTAATAGCTTTCCTTTACGGCATGTTGCCAGATGATCACTAAAGGGGTGGTTCTTCTTCAACTTCACCATCTACACAAAATTTAAGATCCATTAAATTTATGTCCCTAAATAACCAAACCTGTAGAAAACTGACAAGTTTTGAAGTCTAACCTTGTAGAGAAATGGCTTGAACTGCTTCTGCATCAACAGTGCTGCTTAAGTTCTTTAAACATTAAAAATAAATGCAACTTGTTAACTGAGGCAAAAACATAAGGAGTTGCAATGTGGAATCAAATAGATATCAATTTAGTCAGTAAATATTCATATAATTAGGAGCCTATAATATTACTGGTGCAACTCATCTCGAACAAGTTCTAGTCAGGATCAAATTATACAAACACATTGGAAATAACTTTATTTCAAAGACTAATATGCAAATTAAAAAATCAAAGCAAAAAAATATGATTAAACTAATTCTCAAATAGTAGTAATTCACAAAGCAATACTCTATCGAAACTTGGAGACTTAGACATTATTTTGAACCAAATTAGTGGAGTAAATAAATACCTCATCAATGTGATTGATGGAAAATGATTCAAAGCTATTACGTAGCAACAAAGCCTCATCACATAAAATCCATAGTTCCGGCTCGTGGATTTCCCAAATACCTTGAAACTATATATTGTTTAGAAAAGAAAAATGAATAAAAAGAGAAAAGTAGAAGTGGATAAATCTTAACAATATCTAAACATTGTTTTCAATTATCTAAACTACATAGGAAGAATATGAACCAAATTGGATTATTTTTCCATGCTATCAACATACAAATGCCATTTTAAATTTAAGTAGAAAACATATCTCTCTGTCATGCTATATAATAATGGATACTATATACTAGAGCAAACCTGATTGATAACAAGTTCAGAGTTTCCTTGGACAATGATCTTCGTATATCCTTTCCTTATCGCTTCCGCGAGTCCTAAGATTAATCCACGATAGTCAGCAACATTAATTGTTTGATTTCCCAACCCTTGGCGAAATCGGTGCATCTACGGACAAATGAAAACATGAGAGTAAGCCACATCTTGTAATCAAATATCATATAATACAAATGTAATATTGAATAGAATTTGATACCACAACTGCATGTTCGTCTCTGTCCTCAACATCTTTTACAAGTATCAAAGCTGCTGCACCAGCTGGTCCATAAAATTCATCTTCAGTTGATGATGATGCACCAGAATCTGCAGTTGATGCACCAGAATCTGAAGTTGATGTTGATGCCCCATCATCTCCAGAAAATCCATGTCCAGTTGATGTTGATGCCCCATAATCTCCAAAAAATCCATGTCCAGTTGATGTCAATGCACCAGAATCTGCAGTTGGTGTTGATGCCCCATCATCTCCAGAAAATCCATGTCCAGTTGATGTCAATGCACCATCATCTCCAGAAAATCCATGTCCAGTTGATGTTGATACCCCATAATCTCCAGAAAATCCATGTCCAGTTGATGTCAATGCACCATCATCTCCAGAAAATCCATGTCCAGTTGATGTCAATGAACCATCATCTCCAGAAAATCCATGTCCAGTTGATGTCAATGCACCATCATCTCCAGAAAGTCCATGTGCAGTGAATGTTGATGCACCAGAATCTTTGCTTGATGTTGATGTAACAGAACCTTCACTTGTTGCACCACCGAATTGAACGATATGAATAAGCTGAAAATAGGATACAAAACTTTAAAGTTAACATACAAGTGTCAAAAGTTTATACAAGATTTCAATTAGCCATGATTTCTGTGTTGCCAAAACTATTCAAGAAATGTTTTCTAAATCACAGTATTGAGCTATGTTAAAACACAATTACAAAATAGATAAACTGCAATTGGTATAAACATGTTCTGTTTTTCTAACCTAACCTAGAATCAATTTTACTAAAACCTATGAATTATACATTTGTTCAATTGCATTGAAAATTACTATAGATGATAGCACAAACTACAACTTTGTTAGATTAATCAAAATCAAAAGCTACTCTAGCAGTGTGTGTTCAATCAAGGAAAGTTAATCAACATGCTAAAAACGTATGAACATGCTAAGATCGTATAAACATTTGTTCCATTTTCAAAGAATGAACATGCTAAGATCGTATGAACATTTGTTCCATTTTCGAAGAATGAAGAACAGAAGAAAAATAGGAACATGGAGAAGACGAATCAGTAACCTGCAATGGACGACGAGCCTTTTGGTATGGACTGTACATGATTTCTCTCTCTGCTTTTCAACTCCAATTCTTGCTCTAGGGAAGAATAAGAAGAAGAAAAAGAAGAAGAATAGTGGTGTGTTATCTCAAACTATAACAGAATTTCAAAAACGGTTACGAACCTTCTAGAATAAAATATTTTCTTGTAACAATGCCTTTAAAAAAAAAATGAAAAAGTAACAATATTAAATTGCTTAAAAGAGTATTTTACCGTCGATTCAAAGTTCTCATTAATCAATTTATATATTGTACATTTCTTCCATTAAAAAAAAATTTCTTATACATTTCAGGCCGGTCATTTCACTTTTTATGACACGCGTAATTTCATGGTTTCATGATTTTCTTTTTTTATTGATGTGCTCTATACTTCGTATAATTTTAAACTATTATTTCAAACATATAGCCCAATTATTTGTAAACTTACAATGACTTCTCGAATATTTAGTTCATTCTCGAAAAAATTCGATACATTCAGCATGCTTTTCTTTTGCACTTAAGATGGATGATTCTTTTACAAATATTACTCGGTTCTTCCCGCATTGACTATGTATGATTTACTTGTATATTTTCTTTTATCTTGAGAAAATTTTAATCAACTCTTGGTATCACGAGCATAATTTATTTAATTGACAAATATTTCATCTCGGATCAATATGTTGTCATGGGCATAATCTATTGAGAGATAGTATGGCATTATTATTGTTATTGTTCGTTACAATAAATGGATTTAAAGAGAGGAAAGATAAATTGAGTATGGATTGTGCGAGAAGTGGAAACTACAACAACTATAATTCCTCTCAAAGCATTTTTAGTAGGAAATTTAAATGTCCAATTATGTTGAGATACATGACAAACGGTAGTGGTTGGAAGGTAACAGTTATATCTGAGATTGACAATCATGAACTAGTTAAGAATTTAGTGGATCCTGATATATTAGGCCATTTAAAACCTCATGAAAGACAGTCTGTGAATCAAATGACAAAATACAAATTGTCTACATTTGTTTAGGAGGTGCGTTTAGGAAAAATTTCTTGTTTAAAAATGTGTTAAAAGTCATCTTTCTCCTGAGACAATTAATCCTTGAACAGGGAGTTGAGCTCTACTCTTGTTAAGCTCATTATCCAGATCCTTTGAACACTTTTATGATGTCCTTCTTTACAGTAAGAAAGAAATTATTGCTTTGGATGAAGTTCAAACAACCATGAGATCAAAAGAGTTATCAAAGTTAAAATTTTTGAAGGTTGACGATAAAGGTGAAGGATTAAGTGTGTTAAGAGGAATGAGTGAGAGTAGACGAAACCATAAAGGGAAGAGATCCAAGTTTAAGTCCAAGTTAAAAAAAATTATACGTCAAAGTTTAAATATTTCATTTACACAAAATTGGTCACTTTAAGAAGGATTGTCCTAAAAAAGGAAACAATGGTAATTTTATTTTGATTATGATTTCCTCAGACAAATATGGTTATGAAAGTGTTGGCTCACTAGATGTAACAATTTATGAAATAGATAAAAGTTGGTTTATGGAATCAAGTTGCTCTTATTACATGTGTCCAAGGAAAGAATATTTTGAAACTTTTGAGCTTAAAGAAGGTGGAGTCAATCGACTAGGAAGTAATAAGACTGACAAAATTCATTGTATTGGTATAGTGAGACTGAAAAATGTTTGATGGTTGTGAGTTATTTCTATGCAATGTGAAGTATGTTCCCGAGCTTAAGAGAAATTTGTTATCCATAAGTATGTTTGATGATCTAAGCTACAAATGCAGAGTTTTGAAAATTTCGCAAAGGAAAATGATAATTGCTAAAGGTTCCAAAATGCTTGGGTTGTATATTTTAGATGGATCAACTGTAATTGGTCATACATCAGTAGCTAGTCAAGACCCTCTTAATAAATCTAAGTTATGCCATTTGAGAGTCGGGCATGTTAGTGAAAGATGTATAGTTGAACTTGCTAAACAAGGTTTAATATAGAGTGAGAAATTAAATCAACAAGAATTTTGTGATAACTGCATTTTAGACAAACAACACAAGGTGGAGTTTGAGAGTGGTATGAATAATTTTAGTAGACCGTTTAGGTCTGTTCACTCAGAGCTATGGGGTCTGACAAGGATGCAAACTCATGGGGCGGATTCTATTTCCTCTCTACTATTGATGATTATTATAGAAGATTATGGGTTGATACAATTCTAACAAGTGTATTAGAACTTGTCGCAAGTAATAAAATAATTTGCCTCCACTAGATTGTTACATTTTAACAATGTAATAGTAGGTGTATTCAAAGTATGAAATTCGAGGTTCACAATGATTTTGAGAAAATAGGAAAAATAGCAAAGAATTGGAAGTTTATTAGATTAAAAGCGACCAGGTCTTATTTTGAATTCCTTGTGTATCACTTTTGATAGAGGTGTCTATTTTCCTAAATTGATTTATGAGAAATGATGACAATTTAACAAGACCGTTATACCAAATTTCATGGTGTATAAATCACTATTTTATATGACAACTCCATAATCTCTAAGACTAATTCGAAGTTAAAACATGCAAATTCAGTATGTCAAAGCTTAAATCATAATTTATAATTATTTTTTTTAAATCAATTACTAAATTGAACAATTAATTTAGTTTAAGTTCACAAAAATAGGGTCAATAATCCCTACAAACTTAGGTTCGATCTATGAGTATGTCAATGCTAAAAGATCTTTGTGCAACAGGACAAGACCTAATCTAGAAGAAATTTAGCTACTCATTATATATTTAATCATAGAGATGTGGTTATGCAATTTATAAATAAATATAATTCTAAAAGCTATGATTAAACATAAATCAAATTTTGAGTAATAAGACCAGAAAAAGAGTATGATTTGAATCATGTACAAAAGTGTGATTTGAATCATCAGCTCCAGAAACTTTTGGAAGATTAGAAAACATGTTTGATTCGGATCATGTATAAGATTTGATTCAAATCAGAAGGTTCTCAAAATCTTTTGGAAGTTTCTGTTTGATTTGATTCAAATTAAATCTCATGTGTAAATGAATGATTCGAACCAAGGACTTCAAAAACCTGATTTTTCGTGTTTTAAAGTTTTTCTTTGCACGTGATTTGAAAAGAAAACACTGTGCTTTTATTCCATAAACTCATACACATGTGTTGTACCCCAAAATTTGCCCATATTCTTCAAGATCATGCTTCAAAAATCTCTCAAGGGTTGCATGGCCTCCTAACAGTCAAAAATTAGGGTTTTGGTTCTGGCAAAGAAATTGAAGTGTCCAAGGGTCCAAACAAGTCCCACAGACCTACATACATTGTCAAGCATCCATATACCAAGTTTCAAGACTCACAACATCAAATGGCACAGTCAAAAACCCTAAATGCTTCACAGTCAACTGCAGGGGCAAAATGGTCATTTGACAGTCAAAAGTCCAAATTTTTGGTCAACATCTTATTTTGAAGCCACAAACATCATTTGATCAATTCTTGATCATGATTCTCAAAGCATGGCTCAAAAAGTCTCAAGATGCAAAAGTTTCTATTTTTGGACAGCTGAAAAAGTCAACTACAAATTGACCAGAGCATAACTTCCACATGGTTTATCATAAAAATTCCATCCAAAGCTCATTTTGAAGAGGATGACATTTCCTACAACTCATCTTCACACTTCAAGTCCAAGAAATGCTCTCACAAAAAGTTATCAATTTCAACATTATAGGTCATTTTCAAAAGTCAACAAAAAGGCACTTTAAGTCAAAGACCATAAATTGAGATTGGTAAATCAAAATGACATGGGACAAAATACATTGGTTATAGGACTTCAAGACCTTTCCAAAATGTCCAAGAACATGATCAAAGCTTAAAAATTGAGCAAGATATGTCTTGTGGAAGTTGGGAAATTTTTGGGAATTTTGAAAGGTCAACTTTGCTTCAAATGCCTCAAAATTGCTAATGGGCCTCAATTTCTTCCATGAATCGTCACCCAAAGGCCATGCACGACTCATTGACTTTAAAGGGAGTTATTTTCTTATTTTTAATTAATTATTTGAATTTTTAAGCTTATTAATTCATTTAATTGAAATTAAATATGAAAAAATATCAAATGCCACCTTTCAAATCTTTTTATGCAGCATATTCACTCTTTATGAGCTCAAGATTTCGTGCACATTCTAAAAGGAAAGAATCTCCCATGATTGGCAATGATTGGTATGGAAAAGTTTGAAAAAAGATCATGGAAGATCAAATATTCAAAATCATCAATGCAAAGGCTTTGGGCTTGGTCTTTCTGACCTAATCCCTTCCATATATATGCACAATCAAAAACCTAATGAAAAGAACACAGAAGCTGCGCTCAGAACAAAGAACAAACTTGCACTTTTTCACACAAAAATTGAAAACTGTTTTCATAGATACAAGGTGTTTCAAGGCCTCAAAGCTATTCCAAAAGCTTGCTGACACCACCAGGAAGGGATTCCAATCAAAACCACGCCTCCATACTCAAGGAATTGGTAGAATGAAGCCCCCCTGTTCATAAATATTTTCATATTCGTGTTTGAATTTGCATACATTTTTCATACGTTTTAAGCATTGATTTATACTAACAAGAGTGTTCTGAAGCTATAGGCATTCTTTGATTGAATTATTAAGCCCTGTACACGAATCCACCATGAAAGCTGCTTAGGGTTTCAGAGCTCCAATTTTGGGGTTTCATTCATCTGGAAAAATTGGACCATAAAACCAGTACCATTGGAATCAGGGCACCAGGACGAATTGAACTCACATATCGCGCCCAATTTCTATGGCTCTATGTGCTAATCGCTATTATTTGGCATTTGTTTTTGTGGGGGTTTAAAACCCCCGCTAACTGATTATGTTACAGGTAAAACGATGAAGATGATGCTTGCGTGTCTGGACAGGACTGGGCAATTTGAATGTTCGCGCGTGATTTTTGTTTTTATACCAATAGCATTCGTTTTCACATATAATGAACATGTTCCATATTAATATCAAGATAACGCGTTGGCTCAGCTGGTTGGTGTGTTGTCCTTCAGGTATTGGGACCTGGGTTCGATTCCCAGGCCCCCCACTTCTTCAATATTATTTTTCTCAATATGTTTCCATGCAGCGCCTCATCTAAAGTCCACCATACACGTCCACGCTGATGCCTGCCAAATGATGGCCAGCACAGGAATTCCACCATGCACATTAGTCAATGGATATGCACGTGGTCGCTGAAAGTCAAAAAGGGCTTGGAATCAATGGGCCAAATTCCTTGCAATTAACCTCCAAATTGGGCAGAAACCCCCCATTGTTTGTATTTCTTTTCTTAATTCTCTTTTCTTGTCTTCTTTTTTATTTTAATTGTTTTTTTATTTAATTCATAAAATAATTTTCATAATAAAATAAAAACCAGAAAAATCATAAAAGTAAAATATGTTTATTGTTTTTTTAAATATTTAATTCACTAATATTTTTTTGTAAATAAATTTTAATAATCAAACTAGTTTAATTTTAGGTTTTCAACTTTAATGTTTTTTTTTTCTTAAATAAACTAAAAATGTAGAAATTAGGGTTTTAGTATTTTTATTCTTTTTCTTAATAAATAACTTTTTTTATTCTTATCATTATTAATTATTAATTATTTTGTAAATAAACTTGTAATTAATTAATTAGGGTTAAATTAGGTTAAACTTAAACTTTTTTTTAATAATTAAAAACAAACTTAGAATCAGGGTTTTATTTAACTTTTAATTTTAATTAATTTTCTTTATTTCCATTAAATACCAAAAAACCAAAAATAACTTCTTTTCTTATTAAATAATTAATTACCCTTTTTTTCAATTTAATTTCTTTAAAGGGTCCAACGCCCCTCGCACATTCGATTATAATTTCTTTTCGCGCGTTTGTTCTTATGTTTTCTTTTTTAATATTATGTAATTTCCCAAAGCCTTGTAATAGTAATTAGGTTTAACTTTTCGCATTTACTTTTCGCATTTTATTTAAAATCGGGTCTTTGTTAATTTGGCGATGTATAGACCCGCGCCTTGTAATAGCGTAGGACTTTTATTTTCCGCATTTTAATTTCCGCACCTTTTAACTGCTAATCACATGAAAGAATGAATGGCCCAAATAAAATCAAAGCGTAGCTCACCCAATGCATGATCAAGATAAAACATAACTGAAAATGACACACAATTCACACACTACTCTTAGGGTACGCCTCACTGTTGCCTTGCCCCTCGAAACGTGGTCGTCGAGTATAAGACGTTTTAGTAAGTCCTTATGTCCATGAACATGGCATAAGGGTAGCTTCTAAGGTGTCCTACCGTTTCTCTGGTGATCACACTGTTGCCTTGCCCCTCGAAACGTGGTCGTCGAGTATAAGACGTCTTAGTGAGTCCTTATGTTCCATTGATCTAATTGCCTCGAAACGGTTGCCTCGGAATAGTTGCCTCGGACTAAAAAAGGATCAATGGCATAAGGGTAGCTTCTAAGGTGTCCTGCTGTTGCTCTGGTGACCACACTGTCCCTAAAAACGAATTGACCCGAATACCTCCAACGGTGGTGCTACCTACCTCTCAATGGTGGGATGGCACTACCTTAAGGACATTTACACAGCCTAATTCCTTAGGGTAGGTAGATGACTCGTAGATACTTGCTCTCTTCTATTCAAAAACAAATCAAAAATCTTTTCACACCGACACTTTTCAAAAAGCTTTCAAAAACAATTTTTCAAACACTCTTGATGACCGATACAAGAGTCGATCTGAAATCTTTAAACGAAACTTTTTCAAACCCACTCACAATTGAAAAGCAAACAAACCATTTTGAAAACACAAATGAGCAAGTATCTAAGAGCCCATGGATAACCATGGATAGAAAGGGTGATAACACCTTCCCTTTCTATAAATCTACCTCCCGAACCGAGAAACTATCTCATAAGGAATTTTGCTGTGCTTTTGTCCTGTCCATGTTGGAGAAAATAAAAGACGGTGGCGACTCTTGCTTACTGCGACATTTCGCAAACCAGCGTTAAACAGTCAGTTCCAGATCCACCGATCACAGAACTGGCGACTCTGCTGGGGACTCTTTTAAAGTGAGGTGTACCTTAGGACTAAGATCACTTGTGTTTTCAATTGTTGTGCTTGTTTGCTTTATTATTGTGGGACTGTATCGGGAGTTCTATAGATTCTAACCCGGATCTGGGGGATACCTTCTTAGAAAGTAGCAACAAGGCTGTGAGGGAACTGTGCAGGGTATACCGACATGGTTGAAGCAGTCTACTACGTTGATGTGGCACTTTGGTGTGTACCGGTAACCCTTGAGTCCAGTCAAGGAGAGTACGGGGCCGCCGCGTGGTGTTGTGAAGCATCAACTGACCTTAGGAACCTTAATTGAACCATCTTGGCCTCTTTAGGGTAGTGAGATAACTGACTTTGGTGCAGTCCGAGGTTGGTTGATACTCGATACTACACTCAATTGAGGGTTGTTTTCTTGGAATATTTCGGTCGCCAGTTCAGTGGCTAAATCGAAACGATGAACAATGAAAGCAATCCAGTGATATTGGGACCCTTAGAACCCGGTACTTCTGATAGGACAGGTTTTGAGCCCACCAACTTCAAGAGGGTAGTACCCCAAACTCCATGCTGGCCTAAACTCTAAGGGCTGTCTTGTGTGACTTGTGTGCCTTCCAACTTGACTATTTGCATGCTTGTTATCTGACACTTGAGTTTCTTGCAGGTTTTGTTTATAGTCCTTAATCTGGACTCATAACAGGGTTTACTTACATTACTCCACACATAGCATAACATCATACCATCATACCATTGCATACATCCTACGTAAGGAGTAATCCATTTCAAGGATCTCAAGGGCTTGTGATGCAGGTCATGATGAATCAAACACCCAGCAAGGGGCAAAGAGGATTTATTTTCCTCTAGCCAAGGTCGTCAGAGGCCATGACCCACTCGATGTGGTGAGCCTTGACCCTTGAAGAAGGACTCTCAACAACATGCAGTGCCTTCCATCAAGCTGCAAATTCAAATGCTAACAATTTTCTTGTTTACCCCAAGAGATCCTTGAAAACATTGCATATATATACATACATATCATTGCATAACAAGTACCCTTTTGACAGGTCACTTACCATCTCCGCTGTTTATTTCAGCAATGGCTTCCCAACAAGATAACCAGGATCTTCAGGCTCAAGAGATTCAGTTCAGGGAGATCTTCCTGAGCTTATCCAAGGGGCAAGAAGAGTTAAGGACACTCCTCATGGGGAATCTGGCCAAGCAAAACCCCGAAGATGACAAGGATGAACGACTGAAACGTCTACAAGCTGAGGTAGACACATTGAAAACCCAGATGCTGGGGCAAAGTGCTCTCATCCAAGGTTTAGCTCGGGAGCAAGAAGAGTTGAGGACCATGATCAGTCAACTCCATCAAGACAGATACAACATGAAACAACCAGTCCCAGTCAGGGACCAAGTCATTAATCAGCCTCCAAGAAGTCAAAGGTTTGGTTTAATGAATGGGCCTCTCCAAGCTGCTACTACTTCACAGGTCGAACAACGACCTCGCCAAGAACAACGGGCTGATCAGAGCAAGCCAGACAAGCCTAAAAGGCAGTTCACCAAGCTCAACGTGTCACCGTCTCAAGCTTTACAACAATTGTTGAGGTTGAATCTGGTGACGTTAAGGGACCCTCCTAAGAATCTCAACACAACCTCCCTAAAGTACAATCCTGGGGAAAGATGTGCATACCACTCTGACAGTCCAGGACATGACACCGACGACTGCTGGGCTCTGAAGAATAAGATCCAAGATCTGATTAATGAAAGAGCTGTGGATTTCACCCAGATGGGCCAGGCTAAATGCTCCTGCCATCCCTACAAGATGCACCAGTCGAAGTAACAAGCCCTGAGACTAGAATACTTTTGTTCATTAGAATTTTTCAAGTTGTGATTTTCTTTTGATTGTTCAAACATTTATTCATGTTAAACATTGTTATTTCATTAATGCACTACACATGTCTGTTTTGAAGTAATTATTTCGTATTCACTATTTAAAATTGCTTTCATTTTTTGTGATGTTCAATGCTCGATTAATAATTCTAAGCCTCTTGAGGGAGGATGACGAAAACGATACCACGATCCTTACAGTATGCTTTTGAACAGACCCCGCTGATGAGGTACAGGCATTGTTTCAATCCCTAAACACTGGAGTTATAAGGAAGATAATCCCTCGTCAACCCCTCTGAGCCAAAGAAGTAGGAGTTTTTCTTTTCGAAATTTAAAACCCTTAATCATAACCTGGGGAAGGGTAGTTCTCTCAGTTGATCCAAGTGCACAACAAATGGCGCCAAAGAGGTCCTTACAAAAAAAAAGAAGACAGTGATGATTCCGAATAATCATAAGGATAGGCAGTCATTATATCTCAAAAATAAAAAGCCAATAAGTCAAAACCTATGAAGGAGACTTACAAAACTGGGGCATCCCGCTGACTGTAATCACAAAAGAAACAATTCAGGCAAAAAACAGGGATAACGAAATCAAAAAAAAGGGAAAGAGGTCACACAAACCCTCAATAACAAAAAGGAATGACTGCCTATTCAAAATAAACTATCAACATCCGAACCATCACGGGAATATCAGGACAAAAACTCAAATAAGGTCTAACGCACGATCAGCTGAGTTTAGGTTTGAAGAACATCACGAAGAGCGGGTGGGTACAAATAATTTGAGCCTTTATCCTTTGTTTCTTAAACCGTGAACCAGGCCACGCTACAACCCTTAAAAGTCCTAGCTGAAGCATGGGTTAGTTCGAAAGCATATTGTTACGAAAGGTATCCTGACTCCTTAAGGCTTGCTATAAAATATTGAGTTGACATCACATTTTACAAAATTTGCTAGTTTTACTGAAAAATGCATTTTTCAAAAACTTCAAGACAGACATAAGCTTTGCATTTTTAACATAACTTTGTTTGCATATGACTTTTTGTTTGAACAACATAGAAATTCGCACGACGAATGCCTAATGAACAAAAGCACCACCAATCAAGGGGCATGGCCTGATCACTGTCCATCATCTGGGGCAATCCAGTCAAGATTCAAAGAATCTCTCAAGATGCCAAACAGCCAGGGGCAAACCTCCGCCTGAGCCATTTGGGGCATTGGATTTGAATTCCCAGCAACAAATCTTGCATGACCAAACATCTTCTGGTAGCGTGGCAACACAATAACAGGGGCACCTCCCTACATCCTGAGAGCATGGACATAGTCAAAAAAATACTACGCAAAATCAAAGACCCGCTAGGTTGACACACCTAGGAAAAAATAAGGGCTTCCCGGCGAACCAAAAGGGTTCGGGCAAAATAAGGGATGAAATGAAAAAATCTGTACACCCGGCAAGTCGAAAACCTGAAAAGGCGGCTTGGGCAAAAATGGGTATCCCGATGGACCGAAAACCCGAAAGGGCGGTCCAGGCAAAAATTAGGGATCACAGCGTACGACTATGTCCCGGTATCTCGTCACTTGCCTACCAGAAGAAGATTTGTCAATCGGCAATCGTCAAGCACCTCCACAGGTATCTTCTCCCACAAAAACAGGGGCAGTAATGAGTTGTCTAAACGATCTAATTACTCTGTCCACCAGGGTACCAAGGTAAGTTCAGCTGAAGAACGTAACCAAGATATCTCAAATCCCCAGAGAGTGAGCCAGCAAGTCAATACACTCTCCCCAAGCAGAGTTATTCTGTCAACCTTAAGGAAGTGGGGCATTCTCCAGCAAATATCAAACATTCCTCAGCAGAGTACACAGGCATTCCTAACAAGCATCCCCGGCAGTCTTGATCTAAGATTGTTCCCCGGCGGTATACCAGACATTCAGCGGAGCCACTTTCCCAATATATCTCAAAGATTTCCCCAGGAGAGTCCAGTCTGAAGCCTCCCCAGGAAAGCGGAATCATCTCCTCAGCAGGAGGCTTATCCCCAGTAGATTCTGGAAGCTTCCCCCCTGCAGAGAACGAACGCGTCCCCCGGCTTTATTCAAAGGTTATTTCCCTACCAGGATATAACTGGGTTATCCTCAGCCAATAACCAGGGAAAGATCGTCCCCGACAAAGTCTTCCTATCCCCCAGCGGAGTTCATCATATTCTTCAACAAAACTCAATAAAGGTATCCCCAACGAAGTTATCATCAATACCTCAACAAAGTACCTCTCTCCCCATAGAGTATTGTTCCCCAGCAAGGTCGCTAGAGTAATTTCTCCCCGCAGAGTAATCCATTCGTCAAGTTTATTCCCCAACGGAGTTATCTTCTCCAGCCGGTATTCTTGCAACCATCATCCCCAGCGGAAACTACAAGGCACTATTCTTCAAACATCAGCCCAGGATTTAACTTCCCAGCAACCGTTAAGGATTTATTTTCCTAAGACGAAAAAATACATTCAAAAACATCACATACATGCATATACGGATCAGACCATACAATCTCATTTATGTTGAGAGCATCATTGCTTGATATATATCATGCATTTCATACATCCTGACATTGCATATAACTGACCCTTTACCGTTTCAGGGAAAGACGAATCAGTAAACACCACTGACCACTCATATGACCTAGTAGTCCCCTCAAAAGAAAAAAACTACATCTATGGAAGACTTTCGTCTGGTTCAGTTAAATCGACCCTAAGATTTTTCTGATTCTTATCCAGTCAAAGATATTCCAAGACTTTCGTCTGGTTCAGTTAAATCGACCCTAAGGTTTTTCTGATTCTTATCCAGTCAAAGTTAATCCAAGACCTTCTCTGGTTCAGTCAGATCGACCCTAAGATCTCCTGATTCGTATTCCAGTTAAAGATATTCCAAGACTTTCGTCTGGTTCAGTTAAATCGACCCTAAGATTTTTCTGATTCTTATCCAGTCAAAGTTAATCCAAGACCTTGCCTGGTTCAGTTAAATCGATTCCTAAAGATTTTTCTGATGCCGATCCAGCCAAAGGCCTTCTCTGGTCCAGTTAAATCGATTCCTAAAGATTTTCCTGATGAAGACTCAGTTGAAGATTCCAAGACCTTGCCTGGTTCAGTTAAATCGACTCCTAAAGATTTTTCTGATGCCGATCCAGCCAAAGGCCTTCTCTGGTCCAGTTAAATCAATTCCTAAAGATTTTCCTGATGAAGACTCAGTTGAAGATTCCAAGACCTTGCCTGGTTCAGTTAAATCGACTCCTAAAGATTTTTCTAATGCCGATCCAGTCAAAGGCCTTCTCTGGTCCAGTTAAATCGATTCCTAAAGATTTTCCTGATGAAGACTCAGTAGAAGACATCCAAGATTCCTTCATCATTCTGTTGAGGTAGTAATCGCCCAAGGTTCTCTCATCGTTACTGTTGAGGTAGTAATCGCCCAAGGTTCTCTCATCGTTACTGTTGAGGTAGTAATCGCCCAAGGTTCTCTCATCGTTACTGTTGAGGTAGTAATCGCCCAAGGTTCTCTCATCGTTACTGTTGAGGTAGTAATCGCCCAAGGTTCTCTCATCGTTACTGTTGAGGTAGTAATCGCCCAAGGTTCTCTCATAGTTACTGTTGAGGTAGTAGTCGCCCAAGGTTCTCTCATCGTTACTGTTGAGGTAGTAATCGCCCAAGGTTCTCTCATCATTACTGTTGAGGTAGTAATTGTCCCTGATCCATTCATCATCCTGCTGAGGGTGCGTCTGAAGAGTTTAAAGATCCGATTCCTGTATCCATCCAGGGCGCATCTACACAAAGAGTTTGAAGACCAACTCCTGTAACAGGCCAGGTAATCATTTTCTTTTTCAGGTACGCAAGTTCTCGCTAAGGAAACTCTTACGCGATCGACACCCAGATGGAATCTATAAGCCCATCCACCTATCCATCACCTCTCAACATGGCATCTATAAGCCCATCTTCCTATCCATCAGTCTCCAAATGGCATCTATAAGCCCATTCCCACCATCATACTGCTAACACTCTAACATGTGAGCGCAAATTTCTGGGCACTCTAGTGTTCAATCATCTTCCACCTTCGGATTACGAAAGGCACGCCAGACAATCTACATCCTCAAGTCTAAGAAGATTGAACAGGGGCAACTTTTGTACCCCAAAATTTGCCCTCCCATATTCTTCAAGATCATGCTTTAAAAATCTCTCAAGGGTTGCATGGCCTCCTAACAGTCAAAAATTAGGGTTTTGGTTCTGGCAAAGAAATTGAAGTGTCCAAGGGTCCAAACAAGTCCCACAGACCTACATACATTGTCAAGCATCCATATACCAAGTTTCAAGACTCACAGCATCAAATGGCACAGTCAAAAACCCTAAATGCTTCACAGTCAACTGCAGGGGCAAAATGGTCATTTGACAGTATAAAGTCCAAATTTTTGGTCAACATGTTATTTTGAAGCCACAAACATCATTTGATCAATTCTTGATCATGATTCTCAAAGCATGGCTCAAAAAGTCTCAAGATGCAAAAGTTTCTATTTTTGGACAGTTGAAAAAGTCAACTGCAAATTGACCAGGGCATAACTTCCACATGGTTTATCAGAAAAATTCCATCCAAAGCTCATTTTGAAGAGGATGACATTTCCTACAACTCATATTCACACTTCAAGTCCAAGAAATGCTCTCACAAAAAGTTATCAATTTCAACATTATAGGTCATTTTCAAAAGTCAACAAAAAGGCACTTTAAGTCAAAGACCATAACTTGAGATTGGTAAATCAAAATTACATGGGACCAAAGACATTGGTTAGAGGACTTCAAGACCTTTCCAAAATGTCCAAGAACATAATCAAAGCTTAAAAATTGAGCAAGATATGCCTTGTGGAAGTTGGGAAATTTTTGGGAATTTTGAAAGTTCAACTTTGCTTCAAATGCCTCAAAATTGCTAATGGGCCTCAATTTCTTCCATGAATCGTCACCCAAAGGCCATGCACGACTCATTGACTTTAAAGGGAGTTATTTTCTTATTTTTAATTAATTATTTGAATTTTTAAGCTTATTAATTCATTTAATTGAAATTAAATATGAAAAAAATATCAAATGCCACCTTTCAAATCTTTTTATGCAGCATATTCACTCTTTATGAGCTCAAGATTTCGTGCACATTCTAAAAGGAAAGAATCTCCCATGATTGGCAATGATTGGTATGGAAAAGTTTGAAAAAAGATCATGGAAGATCAAATATTCAAAATCATCAATGCAAAGGCTTTGGGCTTGGTCTTTCTGACCTAATCCCTTCCACATATATGCACAATCAAAAACCTAATGAAAAGAACACAGAAGCTGCGCTCAGAACAAAGAACAAACTTGCACTTTTTCACACAAAAATTGAAAACTGTTTTCATAGATACAAGGTGTTTCAAGGCCTCAAAGCTATTCCAAAAGCTTGTTGACACCACCAGGAAGGGATTCCAATCAAAACCACGCCTCCATACTCAAGGAATTGGTAGAATGAAGCCCCCCTGTTCATAAATATTTTCATATTCGTGTTTGAATTTGCATACATTTTTCATACGTTTTAAGCATTGATTTATACTAACAAGAGTGTCCTGAAGCTATAAGAATTCTTTGATTGAATTATTAAGCCCTGTACACGAATCCACCATGAAAGCTGCTTAGGGTTTCAGAGCTCCAATTTTGGGGTTTCATTCATCTGGAAAAATTGGACCATAAAACCAGTACCATTGGAATCAGGGCATCAGGACAAATTGAACTCACATATCGCGCCCAATTTCTATGGCTCTGTGTGCTAATCGCTATTATTTGGCATTTGTTTTTGTGGGGGTTTAAAACCCCCGCTAACTGATTATGTTACAGGTAAAACGATGAAGATGATGCTTGCGTGTCTGGACAGGACTGGGCAATTTGAATGTTCGCGCGTGATTTTTGTTTTTATACCAATAGCATTCGTTTTCACATATAATGAACACGTTCCATATTAATATCAAGATAACACGTTGGCTCAGCTGGTTGGTGTGTTGTCCTTCAGGTATTGGGACCTGGGTTCGATTCCCAGGCCCCCCACTTCTTCAATATTATTTTTCTCAATACGTTTCCATGCAGCGCCTCATCTAAAGTCCACCATACACGTCCATGCTGATGCCTGCCAAATGTCCATGAATCTCAATCTGATGGCCAGCACAGGAATTCCACCATGCACATTAGTCAATGGATCTGCACGTGGTCGCTGAAAGTCAAAAAGGGCTTGGAATCAATGGGCCAAATTCCTTGCAATTAACCTCCAAATTGGGCAGAAACCCCCCATTGTTTGTATTTCTTTTCTTAATTCCCTTTTCTTGTCTTCTTTCTTATTTTAATTGTTTTTTTATTTAATTCATAAAATAATTTACATAATAAAATAAAAACCAGAAAAATCATAAAAGTAAAATATGTTTATTGTTTTTTTAAATATTTAATTCACTAATATTTTTTTGTAAATAAATTTTAATAATCAAATTAGTTTAATTTTAGGTTTTCAACTTTAATGTTTTTTTTCTTAAATAAACTAAAAATGTAGAAATTAGGGTTTTAGTATTTTTATTCTTTTTCTTAATAAATAACTTTTTTTATTCTTATCATTATTAATTATTAATTATTTTGTAAATAAACTTGTAATTAATTAATTAGGGTTAAATTAGGTTAAACTTAAACTTTTTTTTAATAATTAAAAACAAACTTAGAATCAGGATTTTATTTAACTTTTAATTTTAATTAATTTTCTTTATTTCCATTAAATACCAAAAAACCAAAAATAACTTCTTTTCTTATTAAATAATTAATTACCCTTTTTTTCAATTTAATTTCTTTAAAGGGTCCAACGCCCTCGCACATTCGATTATAATTTCTTTTCGCGCGTTTGTTCTTATGTTTTCTTTTTTAATATTATGTAATTGCCCAAAGCCTTGTAATAGTAATTAGGTTTAACTTTTCGCATTTACTTTTCGCATTTTATTTAAAATCGGGTCTTTGTTAATTTGGCGATGTATAGACCCGCGCCTTGTAATAGCGTAGGACTTTTATTTTCCGCATTTTAATTTCCGCACCTTTTAACTGCTAATCACATGAAAGAATGAATGACCCAAATAAAATCAAAGCGTAGCTCACCCAATGCATGATCAAGATAAAACATAACTGAAAATGACACACAATTCACACACCACTCTTAGGGTACGCCTCACTGTTGCCTTGCCCCTCGAAACGTGGTCGTCGAGTATAGGACGTTTTAGTAAGTCCTTATGTCCATGAACATGGCATAAGGGTAGCTTCTAAGGTGTCCTACCGTTGCTCTGGTGATCACACTGTTGCCTTGCCCCTCAAAACGTGGTCGTCGAGTATAGGACGTCTTAGTGAGTCCTTATGTTCCATTGATCTAATTGCCTCGAAACGGTTGCCTCGGAATAGTTGCCTCGGACTAAAAAAGGATCAATGGCATAAGGGTAGCTTCTAAGGTGTCCTGCTGTTGCTCTGGTGACCACACTGTCCCTAAAAACGAATTGACCCGAATACCTCCAACGGTGGTGCTACCTACCTCTCAATGGTGGGATGGCACTACCTTAAGGACATTTACACAGCCTAATTCCTTAGGGTAGGTAGATGACTCGTAGATACTTGCTCTCTTCTATTCAAAAACAAATCAAAAATCTTTTCACACCGACACTTTTCAAAAAGCTTTCAAAAACAATTTTTCAAACACTCTTGAGGACCGATACAAGAGTCGATCTGAAATCTTTAAACGAAACTTTTTCAAACCCACTCACAATTGAAAAGCAAACAAACCATTTTGAAAACACAAATGAGCAAGTATCTAAGAGCCCATGGATAACCATGGATAGAAAGGGTGCTAACACATTCCCTTTCTATAAATCTACCTCCCGAACCGAGAAACTATCTCATAAGGAATTTTGCTGTGCTTTTGTCCTGTCCATGTTGGAGAAAATAAAAGACGGTGGCGACTCTTGCTTACCGCGACATTTCGCGAACCAGCGTTAAACAGTCAGTTCCAGATCCACCGATCACAACATGACTAATAACATTTTGATCAAGATCGAACATAACCAAAAGGTTTATGCATGCTAAAAGATATGAATCATGTGTGAGTAATCTATGAGGGAGACTCAAGAAT
This sequence comes from Vicia faba, assembly GCA_948472305.1. Classification (NCBI taxonomy): domain Eukaryota; kingdom Viridiplantae; phylum Streptophyta; class Magnoliopsida; order Fabales; family Fabaceae; genus Vicia; species Vicia faba. The sequence goes on from OX451741.1 coordinate 1,372,265,873, forward strand.
GATAAAATACGAAAGAGGTAAGACAAGTAATCAAAACATAACCGTATCGGGATTTCTCCCCCTCTATAAGATAAGTATGTGCAACAACAACTCTTCCTAAGGATATGCAGCTAAATTCTCCCCTTTTTTGATGGTTGGCAAGTTTTCACTTTTAATTGAGTTGACATGAGCCAAAAAAGAAAAAATGCTTATGCTCCCCCTGAAATATTACACACACAATCACAACATAAAACACATAAGATCAATCATAGACTCATTACCACTTCTCCCCCACTAACAACATAAAAAAGAGATACTAGAGTCACAAGTCTACGCCACAAACAAACAGCCTCTCAAAAGATAATTCCATAGAACAAAATCTTAAACAAGCTAAGAATATAGAACACTTAAGATCGGATACCAATACGAAGATAAACATGCTAAATGCAAGATATTCATGCAACAAGAGTTTTTAACAACACAAAATAACGATCAACTAGTAAAAATAAAGAAATGCATTAGAAGATAAATAATGCTTGATCAATTTTACAAATTCTCAAATGTACATAATTAACACCACACATTTAAAACACTTAAATGCAATAAAGAACAATCAAAGACATATTGAAGAAATGAAAAAAAGTAAAGGATATCAAGCACACAAATGAATACATAGAACAAATACACATAATGATAGAGTTTTAGAGACATACCGATGTAATCCGCAAGGTAAAATTGGCTCTATACTTGGTAATGTTGAAGCCACTCCTCGCTCATATTTGTCAATAAGCATGTTAGATGCCATGGGTGTAGAGATACTCCTTGAGTCTTTCATATATAAATTCTTCAAAAGTTATTTACAATATTTGGTTTGACTTATGAAGTTTCCTCCTCAGGTTTCTTGATTTGCAATCCCAATAAATAAGTCAATTCTCCCATAAGAGATATCTCAAATTCTCCCTGCATTAAACTAGAAAACTCTTGACAAAGAGACTCGTCGGTAGAACCAAATATGATATTATCCACATATATTTGAACTAAAAGAATATGCTTATCTTTACGTCCAATAAACAAAGTAGTGTCAATTTCACCATGATTGAATCTTTTTTATCAAATATCTACTCAATCTCTCATACCAAGTTCTAGGAGTCTGTTTGAGAGCATAAAGGGATCTTTTTAGTTTAAAAATATGATTAGGATTTTCGTGATCTTCGAAACCAGGGAGTTATGGGGCATACACTTCTTAGTTTATATGACCGTTAAGAAAAGCAAATTTTACATCCATTTGATAAAGCTTAAAATTTAGGCAATAAGCAAATTCCAAAAGTAGTCTAATAGATTCTAGACGAGATACCAGAGCATAAGTCTTCTCGTAGTCTATTCCTTCAGCTTGACTATATCCTTTTTCCACTAACCTTTCTTTATTTCTAGTAATTATGCCTTTTTCATCCATTTTGTTCCTAAATGTCCATCTAGTGTCAATGAAGGTTTTATCAACTGGACATGGAACAAGGTCCCAAACATTATTATTTTTAAATTTGATTAGTTCTTCTTTCATAGAAAGTAACCATCCCTTGTCAAGTAAAGCATCGGATATGGTTTTAGGTTCAATTTGGGAAATGAAAGTGGAGTACTTACATAAATTATTAACCTGAGATGTAGTACTCACTCCCCTTTTGATGTCTTCAATAATTTGATCTCACGGATGATCTTTTTCGATTGTCCAATCTTAAGGCAGCTGGTTCGAGGTCTCGTGTTTTTCATCCTCATCTAATATTTCCTCTTTATCATCGACAATATCCTCATTTTCTTTAGATGGAGGATCCTCTTTGAGACTTTCTTTGTCAATCAATCTTTCCTTTATCACACCCAAAACATCCAAACGAATACCTTTTCCCGACTTTTGGGGCAAGGTCTCATCAAATGCAACATGGATATATACTTATACATAAGCATCTCTATGATTATAAACTCTATAAGACTTATGCATAGATGATTGCCCTAATAATATCCCTTCATCATACCTAGCATTAAATTTACCAAGGTTTTCCTTTCCGTTGGTTAAAATAAAGCATTTGCAACCGAAAACACTAAAATATTTAATTTTTGGTTTTCTACCCTTAAGTAACTCATAGGGTGTCTTCTCTATGATGAGTCGTATGATCACTCTGTTTAAGACATGACATGCAGTGTCAATCCCATCTGCCTAAAAAGTACTTAGGTAGGCTCATTTAACTTATCATGGTCCATGCCAATTCTTCCAAAACACGATTTTTACACTCTACAACACCATTTTGTTCTAGAGTCCTAGAACATGAGAAGTTATGAGCAATCCCATTTTTAGTTCAAAGTTTTGAAATTGATGGTTAAAAAATTCACCACCATGATCACTACAGAGAGTGATGATTTTCAAACCAAAAACATTTGGGGTAAGCTTAGCAAAATTAACGAAAGTTTCAAACTTTTCATCCTTATGGGCTATAAATAATGTCCAAGTGGGTATAAAGTACTCATCAATGATCACAAATCTGTAATATTCGCCTCCTAAAATTCTCTTCCGCTAAGGGCAAAATAATCTTAGATGGAGAAGCTTGAGAGGTTTTGATGTTGAAACAACCTTTTTCAGTTTTAACGAAACTCTCGTTTTCATTCCATTTTGGCAAGCATCACACAATTTGTCTTTCAAAATCTTCATTTTAGGAAGATCAATGGCTTGATTCTTGGATACTATTTTATTTAGCAAGTCAAAATGCATGTGATTTAAGCGTCTATGCCATAATCAATAATCTTCACCCTTTCTTACTAGGAACTTAGTACCATGCATCGACATATAATCTAGATCAAACATATAGATGTTATCTTTAACACCCCCAAAATTTATAATTGTTTGTTTAATTGGTTATGTGTGATTATTTGGGTGATGTATGTTGATATGCGGTGGGGATTTAAGGAGAAATAGAGGATAGTTAGAATTATTTAGATTTAAATAATTTAGTTTATAATATTTATCATTCTTAATAATAATTAAATAGAATGATAAGGTGAAAAGGAGGATAGGGGCATAGTAGCAAGTGTGTGTGGGTTAAGTGAGGTCATAAGAGGAAAACCATAGAAAATGGTCCAATGGTTAAACAAGTAAAAAGAGAAAATAAGGAAGAGAGAGTTAATTTTGTACAATCGTGGAATTGAGAGAATTCGGAGAAAGGGGCTAGGGTACAGGGAAAAGAGAAGAAGAGAATCATTTCTTAGAGTTCGAAGAATCAATCGCTGCAAATTAAGGTAATGGGTTTAATATGATTTATTATGATTGATAGATGGTTAAGATATATGTAGGGTTTTACTTGTATGTTGATTTGGTGAAAACATGATGAATTGCATGATGAAATTAGTATTGTGATGAAATAGAAATGCCATGATTTGACCCTATAATATGTATATGATGTGTTTTGATGTTGATATGTGATATGTGGGACTTTCGATGCATTTCAGACTAAGTTTGGTACTGTTATCGAAATTGAAATGGGGTTGGACAATGCATAAATTGCAACTGAGAAGTTGCTATTTTGCATGCATTGTCGGGCTAACTAGAGGCGAGCGTAGTGCCGAGCTGGTCACCCAAGCATCATCGAGTGATCCAAGTGGCAAGCAAGATGGTGGAAAAGGTGAGCTCCTGGAAAATGTATGGGAAAGGGTCATCGTCAGGGCATCGTCGGGCGAGCAAGCAGTGAAGGACCCAATCATCGGGCGAGCATCAGGTGAGGAGATGACGAACTGAGTGCCACTAGGGCGTCAAGCAAGACTGAGGCAAGCAGTCTGGCAGTAACATTTTAAAATGATAGAAGAATCAGGAAGAATCGGGAAACTGGCATGCTGAACTATAATATGATAAAATTATATGAGTTGTTTGATGCATGATTCCAATGTCTATGTGTTTATGAGATTGAATTATTATATGTTGTTATGCTATGATATCCTATTTTAATGATGAGTATGATGTTGCTATGAAGTATTATGAAGATTGCTATGGCGTTGTTGTGATGTAATTGATGTGATCCATGATGATATTTTGGTGATGTTCATGTTTTAAAGATGTAATAAATGCTATGTGATGATTATGTGAATGATGATGCACTTGACTAGTCGTTGTCAAATTTATATTATGTTGTTGTGCATCATGCACTCATAGCATTTTTGGATGATGGTCCGCTTATGACGAGCCTTAATCCCATTGTGAAGATTGTGTGCATTTTGTGATGTGCTCTAGTTCCAAAAGAGAATCGATTCTATGGTGGGGGTATTTGGAGGGTGATGAACCATGTGTTCATAAATTTTGGTACCACATACATTGAGTCACTTGGGTCACATTAACATCCTATCTGACATTGCATAAGTTTTGTTGATGAGTTGTGATATGATGATAATCATGAACTATGTGATTGTTGTATCCCAAAATTTGCCCTCTCATGTTTTCCAAGATCTTCCCTTGCATGGGTGGTTACAAACACTTGCTTAAAGAAAATAAAATTTTTGAAGATGGTCAAGTGTCTTTCGATTGGAACCTTAACAAGGTACTTCGATTGGGCATCTAAAATCCTTCGATGCAAGCTTGGCTCACCAGTCTTTGATTAGGCATTTGGCCTCCTTCGATGCAGGTCTAATTCACAAGCTTCGATTGGGCGCTGGCCCCCCTTCGATCACGTTCAATTCACAAGGCTTCGACTGTGTATGGGCTGCTTCAGGCTTGCCATCGATTCACAAAGCAAGAATCCCCTACAAGTTTGCTTCGATTCACCAGCAGTGGCCTCCTGCATGTTTATTTTGATTCACAAAATAGTGGTCTCCTGCATGCAAGCTTTGTTTAGAAAAAGGCTCCTTTAGACTTGCCTTTGATCTACAAGGCAAAAATCTTCCTCAGACTTGCCTTTGATCCACTAAGCAAAAAGCTTCTTTCATGTGTGCTTCGACCCACAAGGAAACGACTTCCTATGTGCGTACCTTCAGCGCACAAGGAAAAGACCCCTCAACTTGCCTTAGATCCACAAGGCAAAAGGCCCCTTTCAACTGACCTTCGATTCACAAAGCAAGAGCTCTTTTCATGTGTGCTTCGACCCACCAGGAAATGACTTCCTTTGTGCGTGCCTTTAGCGCACAAAACAAAGGCCCCTTCAACTTGCCTTCAATCCACAAGGCAAAACCCCTTTTAACTGACCTTCGATTCACAAAGCAATGGCTATCTACATGCAAGATTTGACTGGGCAATGTCTATCTTCAGTGTTGCTCTGACTCCACCTCTAAAACCCCTCAACATAGTTTCTACACTATGACACACAATATGATCCATTCGAAGAAGCATTCAATATGGTCCATTCAAAGAACATACATGTGGTCCATTCGAAGGATACATGATTATTGAAAACAAGTTTTATTTTTCCTTTTGATGAGTTTGGATCAAGATATTTGTTGGCCAAAGTCCAACATGCTGCTAAGGCCAAGCCTCCTGCACAATTGCATTTAAAGGAGGTAACAAAAGAAGCTTCGACTGGCCAGAAAGGAGTTTTCGATTGGACTAGTTGAAAAGTTTTAGATCAAGCTACTAAGGCAGATATTGGCTCAATCGAAGAAGCCATAATGATGAGGTCTGGAGCCATTCGAAGGAAGCAACTCAGGGTCAATCGAAGAACAAGGCATGGAGGCATTCGAAGGAGTCAGGGAATGGAAACATGTCCAGGTTCATCCCAAAACCCCAAAAAGATAGGAATCCATCAAAAAAGACAATCCTTTAATTTGTCTGATTTGCCTTCAAAATCTTGGTTAATGGTTGTCCCTTGCAATTTCCATTCCCTTCTACACTCCTATAAATACAGGCCTAAGGACACATTGCAAGGGGACGAAAGAAAGAGAGACGGAAAAATAGAGGAGATAAGAAACACACTGCCTCAGAAAGTCACACCAAAAATCTCAAAACCTTCACAAAGTGGTCCAAAATTGAAGCAACCTTCGCAGGCCTTTTCAGTAAGTGCTCCACTCACTCCTTGAAGGTTACAGGAGGCGTTCCCAAGCACTAGGCAGGTCCAACATACACTGGAGTATCACTCACACAATCTCTTCGTTGGTAGTTTGCTTTCAATCTCAAAATAACTAAATATGAAGTTTTTTTAAAATTCATATTAATCATACATTCATGTTATTGCTAATGTTTGGGATTGCTTTCATGCGTTACATACAAGGTTAAGCGCAAGGATGAGATCGTGTCATTGCTAAGGCACAATATATATTTTATTTTGAATATCAGGATGCAGGATGTTGCAAGACAAAATAACTTTTGATTCAGACTCAGGGGATTCGAACTAGGATGATGCAGCCATGGGCTGTCGAATCCAAGACTAGATTCGATCCAAGTCTGGATTTTTATTTTGTTTCTCTAATAAATTTCCTGTAGATCAAGTGTTCCCAGATCAAAGGAGTATATCATGCACCTTCGACCAGTTTCCTCATTGGATCGAAAGGAAGCTCTAGGCTCCTTTTCGATCCAGGCCTGCATTCTACAATTTTCCTAGTTTCCTTCACTATCCTGGCCCTTTTAAAATTTTTTTTGTGTTATTAATTTATTTCTTTTTATTTATTTTGTTTTATTTACTCAACAACATAATTATCAAAAAATCACAAAAAATTATGACTAGTCTTTTATAATTACAATTAATTCTATTAACTAATTAATTAATTAATTAATTACTTTAACCTTTTCTTTAATTTAAAACTAAATAGACTTAGGATTTTAATTAAATCATTTTTCTAAAAATAAAAACAAACAAAAAAAAAGATTTTTATACCTTAGGATTTTTTTAGACGTTCTTTTCCATTTTTGCGCGCGTTTACATTCATATTATTGTATTTGTCTACTGGATGTAATAGAATTAATTAGGACTTTTATTGTTCTATTCATTTTTCCCTAATTTTGGACTATGTAATTAATCCCCCTCCCCGAAGCTTTGTAATAGCGTAGATTTAAATTGCGCATTTTAATTTCCTGTACATATTAACTATTAGATGTATGGTAATAGGATTTCATGATAAGAATTAAAACCAACACTAACAAACTTAACACAAGACAAAAATAATTGAAAACAAACACTTTCACATATACACCTCTAGGGTACTCCCACTTCGGTTTCCTTTGAAAAAAATAGTCACAACTCTCAAAATGTGAGAGATTTTAGTGACTACCCTCCGGTTTAAAAGATCATAAGTCTCCCAATGACCCTTTTGGCGTTACCTCGGTAAACAATGATATTAAAACCCTAGGGTAGTTACTGAGGTTTCTCACCCAGTTGCCTTTGTGACTATAAAATGTCCCTTCAAATGTCCCTCATACATCCGATGATAGGGATACCTACTCACTAATAGTAGGATAGCACTATCTAAAGGAAAGGAGGAAAAGAACGACCCTTTTGAGTAAAGTATAGTTCCTAAATGCTATGTTCAAAATAAACTTTTTCATTTACACAAAATAATTTTCAAAAATCTTTTCAAAAATATTTTATCAACACTCTTGAGGACTGATACAAGAGTTATCATAAAGCCAACTGCCTCACTATGGCATCTCAAAAATACTTTTCAAAACACACAAAGCACAAGGTATTTTTTCAAATGAGCTAAGCATCTAAGAGCCCGTAGATAACTACGGATGGAAAGGGTGCTAACACCTTCCCTTTCCATAATTTATCCCCTTACTCAAAAATAATCTCGAAAGGTCTTTTTTTCTTCTTTTCACCGTTTCCTTTGTTGGATAAAAGAAAAGTCGGTGGCGACTCTTGCTTACCGCAACATTTGCAAACACAAACGCAAAGCCAATATAACAGTCAGTTCTTCCACCGTATCACAGAACTAGCGACTCTGCTGGGGAAATACTTGTAAAGTGGGGTTACCTTAGAGCTTAGGTCATATCTAAATTGTTTTCCTCGTATGCTTTGATTGCTTTATCTTTAGGTGCTTTTGCTTGGGTTTACTTGTAAAGATCCTACACTCGGATTTGGGGCACCTTTTTAGGTAAGCAACAATAGATCGTGGAGACTGTATGATATAAAACGATATTATTGAAAGGATAGTTGCGTTAGTGTGACATATTTTTTGGTACCGGTATCCCTTATGTTAAATCGAGGAGAATATGGGGCCGCTGTGTGGTGTCATAAAGCACTAACGGACCTTAGAACCTTAGTTGAACAAACTTGGCCATTAGAAAGTAGTGAGATAGCCGTCCTCGGTATAAAGATGAGGATTGGTTGATACTCGATGCTACACTCATTAAGATCAGACTTTCGGGATATTTCGGCCGCGAGAAAAGATCGCCTGAGCTGAAACAATGCCTGATAAAGAAAGATCAGTGATATTGAGACTCCTTAGAACCCGATTACTATTACTAGGACAGGTTGAACCAACTAAACTTCAAGAGGGTACTTACCTACAAACCCCATGCAAACCTGAACCTAAGGCTGCTTGTGTGACTTGTCTGCTTTCATTGTCTAACAACATGAACTCATTGCAGGACTTTGTTTGTATTCCTTGCAGGACCTTTTTTGTACCCATTATCTAATAAACTGGTTTTCTTGCAAGATTTACTTGTCTTCATCACCTTACATTTTTGTTTGGTGCATAGCATACACACCATAATATCATATACCATTGCATTTCATTAACCATTTCAAGGATCTCAAAGGGCCTGTGATGCATGTTTTGATAAATCAGACATCTACCAAAGGGCAAGGGGATTTATTTTTCTCTAGCCAATTCCATCAAAAGATTAAAACACGATAACTTGAGTCAGGGGCTATGACCTACTCGATATGGTGAGCTTGTTTCTCATAGACGGACATTCAATGATATGAAAGATCTTTAATCAAAGCTACAGTTGGATTCTAACATTTTCTTGTGTTTACCCCGCGAGATCCTTGAAAATATTGCATCCACACATCATGCATGTCAGTACCTAACAGGTCTTCCAGTACAGGTTAATCATGTTCTCGTTGTTTATTTCAACAAGCAAAATGGCTCTCAAACAGAACAACAGAGATCTCTAAACTCAGGATGCTTAGTTCAGGGAAATGTTCTTGAACCTATCCAAGGGGAAAGAAGAGTTGAAAGCACTCCTGAACGGGAATTTGACCAAGAAACATCCTGACAACAACAAGGATGACTAGTTGGAAAAACTGCAAGCTGAGATGGAAAGGATGAGAATCCAGATGATTAATCAAATGGCTCTTATCCAAAATTTAGCTTGGGGACAAGAAGAGTTGAGGATTCACATCAGTAAGCTTCATCAAGAAGGATGTAATCGTATAAAGCAAACAGTCGAGGCTGGGGATCAAGTCATTAATTAGCCCCTGATAAGACAAGAAGTTGGCTTGGTGGAAAGTAGACCTTTCCAAAATGCCGCTATGTCGCAATCTCGCCAACAAAGACATGGTAATCAGCGTAAGCGGAATACATTTAAAAGACGCTTTACCGAAATTAAAGTCTCATTGGCTCAAGCATTGCAACATGTGTTGGAGGCCAAGATGGTTACGTTGAAGAATCCTCCTCAGAATCCTAACATTGCTTCCCCAATGTACAATCCAAATGCAAAGTGTGCATACAACTCCAACAGTCCTGGACATGACACTAATAGCTATTGGACATTGAGAAATAAGATTCAAGACTTGATCGACGAAGGAGTGCTGGAGTTTACACAAGATGGTCAAGCTGAATTATTCTGCCATCCCTCAAAGGCACGCCATCTGAAGTGACAAGTTCAGACAAAGAGGCTTTTTGTTCATTAGAATTTTCAAATTGTAATTTTCTTTTGATTGTTCGAACACTTATTTCATGTCAAACTTTGTTATTCCATTAATGCATTGCATATATTTGTCTTGAATTAATCCATTCATTGTCACTATACTGAAACTATGCTTTTATTTCCTTTTTGTGATATTCAACTCTCGATTGAAAGTTGTAAGCCTTTAGAGGGAGGATCACGAAAAAGATACCATAATCTCTACAGTATGCTTAGAAACAGACCTTGCTGACGATGTACAGACGTTCTTTCAAATCCTAAATTGTGGAGTAATAAGGAAGATAATATCTAGTCAACCCCTTTGACCCTAAGTAGTGGGAGTTTTTATTTTCATACAAATTAAAACCCTTAATCATAATCTGGGGCAGGGTAATTTCTCAGTTAATTCAATGGCGCATTCAATCACAAGCTTTTCCTGCGTACATGAAAAATAGTGTCGAAGATGCTATTCCAAATCAAAGATGGTGATGGTTCTGCATAATCATTAAAACAGACAGTCATTATCTCTCAAAAGAAAAGCCCGCTAAGTCAAAGCCTATGAAGGAGACTTAAGAAAAAAACAGGGGCATCCCATTGACTGTAATCACAAAAGAAACAGTTCAGGCAAAAGTAGGGATAATAAAATATAAAAAAAGAGGTCGCTACAAATCCTCAACAAAAAAAGAAAAGGTTACAAAAATGACTGCCTTCTAAAACGAACATTCAATTTCTAAACCATCACCAAGTACAGAGCAATGATTCCAGACTCAATTGGGATTTAAACGCACAATTAACTGAGTATAAGACTGAAGAACATCATGCAGAACGGGATAGGTACAAATAAATTTCGAGCCTTTATGCTTTGTTTTCTTAAACCGTGAACCAGACCACCTTACAACCCTTAAAAGTCCTAACTGAAGCATCCAAGTTCGAAAGCATATTGTTACAAAAGGTATCCTGACTCCTGCAAGGTTTCCTATAAAATTCTGAGTTGATATCACACTCTTACAAAACATTTTTTTTTTACTAAAATAAAACTAATTACCAAACATCAAGACAGACATAAGCTTTGCATCTTAAAAATACCTTTATTTGCATATTATTAATTGTTCAATAGCAGATAAATTCACACAAACGGATATTCGATAAATGGAAATCCTCTCAATGGACAGAATCACCTCAGATGGAAAGACATTCCAGTAACAGGCCTTTCATAATTAAGGGTCATAGCATGGTGTCCAGTTGATCTGGGGAAGTCAAGTCAAGATTCGAGGAATCTCTCAAAAGTGTCAAATAGCCAGGGGCAAATCTCCATCTGAATCACTTGGGATATTGGACATGAATTCCAGCAACGAATCACGTGCAATCAAGCAAACATATTCTGGCAGTGTGGCAACACTTACTACTATATACAATGACAATTCTACACACCCAATGAACGTGGACATAGTCGGGAGATACTACGCATGCAAAAGACCCGCTAGGTCGACTGGCCTAGGTAAAAATAAGGGCATCCCGATGAATCAAAAGGGTTTGGGCAAAAATTAGGGATATACATATGAAAAATCTGTACACATGGCAAGTCGAAAACCTGAGAAGGAGGCTTGGGCAAAAAAGGGAATCTCGGTGGACTGAAAACCCGAAAGGGCGGTCCAGGAAAAGGTTAGGGATTAAAGCGTACGACTAAGTTCTGTCATCTCGTCACGCGTCTATCAGTTGAAGACTTATCTCCCTGATTAACATTTACTCGAGACTCCAAGAATTGGATGACATTCAAACCATCCACAAAGTCCCCATCAGATACCTTCTCCAACGGATACAGAGGCGGGGGCATCCTACTATAAAGTCACTTCCATATTCTCAGCTTACAGCCTAATGATGTCAGGTGTTCTTATATCCCCGACGGAACAAGAATCTCCAACTACTTACCCGATATCTCAAAGAATTCCTCATCTTGGGTCACAAGTTTTTCAGGATCCCTCAGGAGGATTTCAACGAAATCCCCAAGTAGTTTATGGAGTTTCCCTTCCTCAATAGAGTTTATTTCTCTAACAACGAAAATCCATCTTCCAGCATTTCAACTTCAACAAAATCTGAAGACCTACATTCATCACCCCCAGAAACAATCAAGGATTTATTTTCCTAATTCAACAACGCTGCAATAGAATAGCAGATACGCTCATACATTACAGTCATGCATCATTCTATAAACATCATAACATATGCAGCACAAATGCATATATCACAATCTCATTTGTTTTGAGAGCATCATGTAATTCATACATCATGACATCGCATGAAACTGGTTTTACGTTTTCAGGTTAAATTAGTAGACAGACAAACACTACCAACTTATACAACATGTCAAAGATTAACGCCCAAAACCAGACGGAGAAACTATCTACACGACCAAGTGGTATGAATTCCCGGAGCAAGACAGGTTTACCAACAAATACAACAGGCCACAGATTAATGCCCGAAACTAGACGAGGAAACTATCTATTTGACCAACATTGCCAAGTTCCAGATTAATACCTGTAACAAGCCAGGACAACTATCTCTGGATGATTTATTGTAGATTAATACCTGAAACCAGATAGGAAAATTATCTACATGAGCAGATTGCAGATTAATACCTGAAACCAGACGGGAAAACTATCTTTCTTTCTAAGGTCAAAGATTAATACCTGAAACCAACCAGGATAACTATCTCAATGAAAGAAAAAAACAAGTTCCAGATTAATACCTGTAACAAGCCAGGATAACTATATGTGGACAACTGATTGTAGATTAATACCTGAAATCAGATAGTAAAACTATCTACATGAGCAAATTGAAATTTAATACCTAAAACCAGACGGGAAAACTATCTTTCTTTATAAGGTCGGAGATTAATACCTGAAACCAGCTAGGACAACTGTTGTACCTCAAAATTTTCCCTCTCATTTTCACACTAGATAAACTCCTAGAGGTCCTCAATTGCTCAAGTTGACTAAGGATTGGCCAGACGAATCCTCCTCCTAAGACATTGAGCCTCAAACTAGGGTTTCACTCCTCATCAAGATGTTTGAGTTTTCAAGGGTCCTAAGTGGTTTACATTGCCCAAATATGTCCTCAAGATCATCCATGCCAAGTTTCATGCCTTGCACAAGAAGTTTGCTCAGTCAACTGCTCAAATGCCTGAAAATCAACTGTACTAGGTCAAAAGTCAACTGTGACCCACACACAGTCAAACTTTAATATTTTTGGTCAACATAAACATTTTGAAGTGATATCCATCACTTTATCAAGGGTTGATCATGATTCCTCAAGGAATGCTCCTAATTCATAAAAACTCAAAAGTTGATAAATTAGGGTTCCTATAGGAAAAGTCAACCAAACTTTGACCAGACATAACTTTCTCATACTTTATCAGAAATTTCTCATCCAAGGCTCATTTTTTAGAGAATCCAATTCTCTACAACTCATCTTCAGCTCTCAAGTTCAAGAAATGCGCTCATGAAAAGATATAAATTCAGACATTATAGGTCCTTTTTAAAAGTCAACAAAAACACCTTTTGGGTCAAAGCTCCTTACATGAACATGGAAAATACAATTGAGATGAAACCAAATATGTTGCTTAAGGGGACATCCTAAGATTTCTAAAAAGTCCAAGAACACCATCATAGGGTTAAAATTGAGAGAAATATGCATTGTCAAAGTTGGCCAATTTTTGAAAAAAATGCATGAAGCAAATATTGACCAAACTTGGATTTTTTTTCCAAATGGGCCTATCTTTTCAAGTTTTAAACTCATTCCTAACATGGTCCACGACCTCTAAGCCCACCCATACATTTTTCTACTATTTATGCTATTTATTTTGATATTTTATTTATTAAAATTCAGAATTAAATAAATAAATAATAGAAATAATGTAAATTTTGATGTGAATCCATTTTGGGAAAGTTTTATGCTGGTTTATGTCAATTGATTTCGTGCAATAACCCTTCAAATATGTCCAGGTTCATCCACATGTGGAAATGGCATAAAATCATCAAATATGGCATTTTTTTTTCAAATTTTGATCATGGTCTTAAAACACAACATTATGAGGGAGATTCTTTCCAAGCTTTCTTGTCTCCTCATTCTCCTGTATAAATATAGAGCCATACAAGCTTGAAACACACGAAATTCCTCTCTAAAAAGCTCTCAAAAAGCTCTCTAAAAGCTCTTCAAAAAGCTCTTCAGAAATCAAAGAATTGGTGTAAGTCATATCTCGAGGTTCCGGTCTCTCTCGATTGACATCAAGACTCAAACCATCCTCTTGAAGTCCTCAGGAGTCTTACAAGGCCCAATAGCAATCCATCACACGCCTAGCACGTCCTCATTTGACAACACCGGTTTGGTAAAATCTTAAACTCTGAATATCTAATTTTAATCACATTTCATGGCATGCTAACGTTTGTTTGAGTTTATATAGAACAATTATGGATGGTTGAATCAGAGGTTCCACGCAAGAATCTGAAAACACCATGGTGAGGGCATGAAGCTTTCAAAGATTCGGGCCTAGGGATTTCTGATGATTGCACCCCCTGTTTACTTTAGCTATTAGGCCCATCTTTATTTTCTTGTTTTATTCATTTCATTTATTTATTTTAATCCTTTTTTCTATTTTAATCAATAAACAAATATAAAAATCACATAAAAATAGATTTAGGATTTGTCTTAATTAAATTTTAATTTTGCTAAATTAATTAACTAATCACTTTAACTTAAATTAAAATTAATAGAACTTAGGTTTAATTTCATTTTAATTCATTTTCCTTTTCGTAACAAAAATACCAAAAAAACATGGAATTAATTTCTTTTATTTAAGTTTTATGTTTCTTTAATAATTAACTTTTTTTAAAATATAGATCTAGATCAATTATTTTTTAACTTAAACCATTTTCATAAATTAAAACAAAAAACAATAAAAAGATTTTTTATATCTTAGGATTTTTAGACGTCTTTTCAAATTTGCGCGTTATTATTTTTTCGCACTTCCTTTTATTATTGTAAATATATATTGGGATGTAAGAGATGATTAGTAGGACCTTTACCGCTTTTATTTATTTTCCCCCTAGTTTTGGATATGTACATAATCCCCCTCCCCGAAGCCTTGTAATAGCTAGGTTTTATATTTCTGCACTTTTAAATTACTGCAATTATTAACTACTAGATGTATGACTAATAGGATTGTATGGCAAGAATAATTAAACATTAGCAAACTTAACACAAGACTAAAATAACTGAACATAACACACCTTGAACATATTCACCCTTAGGATATACCTCACTTGGTTGCCTTGGAAAATAATGGTCATGTTCCTCGAACGTAGGGATGTCTTAGAAAAGACCCTTAATTCTAAATTCATCATAAATATCATGGTCCCTAACGTCCCTCGAGTTGCCTACGAGAAATGATCTTGTCCCTCGATGTTGCCTATATGATGACAGTCCCTTTGAATGCTAAGATATCTTTACATGTTGCCTTCGATGACCATAGCGTCCCTTTCGATAGTTGTTCTACCCCAAAATTTTCCCTCCCATATTTCTCAACACATGGCAAGTGAGGTCTCCAAATTGCTCAAGGAAGTTCAAGAGTCGACCAGACAAACTCTCTCCTAAGGCAGTCTATCTCAAATTAGGGTTTCCATTTTCATCAATATGTGTGGACCACAAAGGACTCAAATGCTCACCATTGTCCTAATAGGTTCTCAAGATCATTCATATCAAGTTTCAAGCCTTGCAGAAGAAGTTTGCTCAGTCAATTGCTCAAATGTCTGAAAGTCAACTGTACTAGGTAAAAAGTCAATTGTGGCCCATATACAGTCAAACTTCAAGGTTTTTGGTCAACATCCTCATTTTTAAGTGTTATTCATCATTTTTTAAAGGGTTGATCATGATTCCTCAAGGATTGCTCATATTTCATCAAAACACAAAAGTTGCTAAATTAGGGTTTTGCAAGAAAAGTCAACTCAACTTTGACCAAGCATAACTTTCTCATACTTTATCAGAAATGTCCCATCCAAATCTCATTTTGAAGAGGATGCAATTCCATACAATTCATATTCATCTCCCAAGTTCACAATATGCACTCACAAAAAGATATGAATTTTGACATTATAGGTCATTTTGAAAAGTCAACAAAAACATCTTTTTGGGTCAAAGCTTCATAAAAGAACATGGAAGACTTAATTGAGACGAGACCAAAAGGGTTGCTTAGAGGACATCCTAAGATTTCTAAAAAGTCCAAGAACACCTCTCTAGGATCAAAATTGAGAGAGTTATGCATTGGCCAAGTTGACCATTTTTACAAAATTGCCAAAAGTCAAATATGCTCAAATTTGCATTTTTTGCTAAATGAAACCAACTTTTTATGCTTGCACCTCACTTATAACGTGGTACACGACCCAAATACTCACTCCCATGTTATTTGCTTCATTATTTATTTTATTTTGATTTTTTATTCATTAAAAATTGAATTAAACCAAATAATTGGTAAATAATAGCAAAGATTTGTTTTGATTGGATTTTTGGACAGAATCATAATCTCATTATGCTAGCATATCAGAATAAGATCATATCAAGGCTGATTGGCACGAGATTGGCATGATTAGGCCAAATTTGGAAGGATATCATTCAAATTGAAAACCAAATAAAATCTTGGATAAATGCAAAGATTCAATCCAAATTTGTTAACCTAATTCACTCTAGGTTATATAATGAAGGATTCCAGATCAAAAGAAGAGGGGGGAGAGGCGTGAAACAGTCAGAAGAAAACTCAAAACTTTGGACAAAAAGTGTGAGATTGAAATCCATCTTAGAGCCATCCTCAAGGAGTTTCAAAGCCAGAAATCAATTCCTTGGCATCACAGGAAGCATTTCCAATCATTTGCAGGCGTCAGAACATCCAGAATCACTCCCTATCACTCTCACGGTTTGCACAATTATCCAAATTCGATTACTATAATTCTTGCATCTTTAGCATGTTTAAGTTACGTATTTATGTTCATCATCATGTTTGCAATGTTTCTGGATATTTTGATTTAACTTACAATGCATGAATAAGCTTTTGTCATTATTAGGGTTTCATGCTCCAATTTGGGGTTTTGGGTTTCAAGCAAAATTAGGCCTGATAACGGGTACCATGATGATCAGAGTTTCAAACCCAGTTGATCCATGGTCCCTAATTTAATTTATATTGCATGTGCTTGATTCTTGAATGACACGAGTTTCAGCAACAGATCTGTGTCTGTAGGTAAATGTTCAGAGCCTAAGACGACGGTTCCAGGAAAGAAGACAACAGCGTGTCATAACCTGAATGACTGGTTTAAATTCTGGCGCGTTATTCTGGCCATAAACTTGTTTTTTTTGATATATTATTTGTTTTTATTATATTAATGAGTTAACATCCAGCGTAGTTGGTTAGAGGAAGGAAGTCAGAAGCTCATGTCCTGGGTTCGATCCCAGGCGTGAGCTTTTGACATTTTCTCCATTGTTTTCACCAGATCCAGCACATACCCCTTCTGAGGGTCATCATCTTCTGGGCCCATCAGCCAGGGCCAGATCAAGCGTCCCATGGTCTTCTTCTGGATCCATCAGCCAGAACCAGATCCAGCACATACCCCTTTTGAGGGTCATCATCTTCTAGGCGCATCAGCCAGGGCTGGATCAAGCATCCCCTGGCCATCTTCTGGATCCATCAGCTAGAACCAGATCCAACGCATACACCTTCTAAGGGTCATCATCTACTGGATCCACCAGCCAGGACCAGATCCAATACACACCATCTTCTGAGGATCATCATCCCCTGGATCCATCAGAAGTTCAGCACCCTTAGATCTGTTGACAACAGGCCCTTTCGGTTATTTTTACTATTTTTCTTTAATTCCTTTTTGTTTTACCCCAAAATATGCCCTCTCATATTTCCCAAGACATTACAAGAATAATCTCCAAGTGGCTCAAGATTGCTCAAGAATTGGACAGTCAAGTCATCTCCTAAGGCAGCCAACCTCAAAATTAGGGTTTTGTGTTGCATCAAGGTCCTTACATCCAAATGACCTCAAATTCTCCCCAATGTCCTAATATGTTCTCAAGTTCATCCATGCCAAATTTCAAGCCTTGTAGAGAAAGTTTGGTCAGTCAATTGCTCAAAAGGTCCAAAAATCGACTGTGCTAGGGCAAAAGTCAACTGTGACCTAAAAATAGTCAAACCTCAAGATTTTTTGTCAACATTCTCATTTTGAAGGATAATTCATCATTTGATCAAGGGTTGATCATGATTCATCAAGGATTGCTCAAAATTCATCAAGATTCAAAAGTTGTTAAATTAGGGTTTTGCCGGAAAAGTCAACTCAACTTTGACCAACCATAACTTTCTCATACTTTATCAGAAATGACCCATCCAAATCTCATTTTTAAGAGGATGCAATTTCATATAATCCATATTCACACCCCAAGATCAATAAATGCACTCACAAGAAGTTACAAATTTGGACATTATAGGTCATTTTTGAAAGTCAACAAAAACACCTTTTTTTCCAAAGCTTATAACTTGAGAATGGAATATCAAAATGAGATGATACCAAAAGGGTTGGTTATAGGACATCTCAAGGTTTCTAAAAAGTCCAAGAACACCTCCAAAAGCTCAAAATTGAAGAAGTTATGCATTGTTGAAGTTAGGCATTTTTCCAAAATTGCCAAAAGTCAACTATCCCCAAAACTTCAAATTTTGCCAAATGGCCCCACTTTTTTCCACTTGATTTGATCTTGTCATACTACACACGTGTCCTATCTTCAGTCTTATGTGCATTCATTGATTTTTCTATTTTATTTGATTTTTATTGAATTAATTCATTTTAAATCAATTTAAATCCAAATAAAATCTAAATATTGATAACTTGGTATCTTTTTGATTGATACAGGTCTTAATTATCATTATGGACATGGTCAAACTCGTATCAAGCCATATCATGCACAAAATATTGGGTTTTGACAAATTTGGAAGGTTTTTCATGGAAGATCAAATCATATCTCCAAGCATTGATTTGTAAAGATTCAAGTCCAAATATTTGACCTAATCCAATGCTTATTACTTATACAATGCAAAGGCACGAAAATTAGAACCTAGAGTCTGCAAAATCCCAAGAACAAAACTTGAGAAAAACTTGAAAAAGTGTGGAATCGAAATCACTCTTAGAGGCTGATTCAAAGCAAAAACTCAACATAGACCCCTTGCTGGATATCCACTAAGTGAAAGGCAATCAAAATCAAGCTCCTAGACCCCCAGAATCGCGCTGTAAGTCTCTCTAAACCTTGCCCTGTATTTGAAATCGCATACTCATATTCTTGCACTTTCTTGGCAAAATCTTTACACAACCATGCTTATCGTTCCATTTAGAAACTTTCTGCATTAACCAATTGTGTTTTCATGAGCCATAGCCCCATACCCGAATCTAGGGTTTTGGAAGTTTGTTTTTGGGCGTTTTCTCTACAGGAAAAATCAGGGCAAACGATGGACATGGATGAAATCAGGATGCCCAGACGAAGCGAACCAAGGTCTTAAAATTGATTTCTATGGCCTGAAATTGATTTTAGGAGACGCCTATGGATTTAGCTGCGGATAAAAATCCGCAGGTAAATAACCAGGTTTTCAATGAGGAAGACGATGACACGTCCCCCTCCCATTGGATGATTCAAATATTCGTGCTTTTTTTCTTTAATTTCAGGCATATTATTTGTTTTCTCATATAATGATTATTGTTCATTCCACTAACAATTACAATACGTTGGCTGAGTGGTAGTGGAATGCTTGCATTGGCCTGCAGGACCTGGGTTCGAATCCCAGGTCCCCAACATATTTCTTGTATATTTCTTTCAGATATTCCAGTGCAAGACCAAGCGCATGGTAAATGATATGCCTTCAGATCTCATAGCGCCAGATGGCCTCCAGGCCAAATCTGATGGCCCAAGGGTGATGACCATCATAAGACCTAGTCAACGTGCATGCAGGGAATTCCAAAAGTCAACCCAGGCCAGCGCCTGTTGGGCCACTAATTTGCTATTCTCACCATCCAATCTGGGCCCAAATCCCTTGAGTATGTCTAATTCTTTTTTATTTATTTTATTTCATTTATTTATATTGTTTATTTAATTATTTTCACTATTATTTTTTAACTAACCAATCACATATTTTTTCTCATAAAATCAAAAAAACATAAAAATATATTTTATTTATTAAAATTAAATTCATCACTTTTATTTTTGTAAATAAATATTAATTAATTAACTTAGTTTTAATTAGGAATAATTTCAATATCTTTTGCAAATAATTAAAATTAATTTAGATTATTAGGTTTTACTAACTTTGACCAAATTTATTTTACTTCTTTAAATATCCAAAAATCCAAAAAATATCTTTTTTTTTAATTAATTAATTAATTTATTTAATTAACTTAGATCTAATTTCTTTTTAATCCAAAAATAATAAAAAAAAATCATTTTTCTTTCAAAAAAGGGTCAAAACCCTAAAAAACTCGCATTCGATTTAGTTTTCCGCACGCGATCCATTTTACCATATTGATGTAATCGTTTCCCGGAATGTAATAGCTTTAATTAGGACTATTTAATTTATTTATCGCTTTATTTATTTTCCGCATTTTAAATTCAAGGGTTGCTTTTGGCGATGTAAATATCTGACGCCTTGTAATAGTTAGATTTAATTTTTGCAAATTTAATTTCCGCAATCTATAAACTGTTAGATGTTTGGTAATAGGGAATGCATGACAAGATCGAATGTATGAACCTAAAATCAACATAGATAACCATTGACATGTACAAAGATAAAATTAACCGAAATAACACACTCGTACATGCGCACTTTTAGGGTACACCTCACTTGGTTGCCTTCGAACGTGGTCATTGAGTGTAGGAAGTTTTAGAGGTCGCCCTCTTGTCCAAAGATCATAGTTGCCTCAAAACGGTTGCCTCAGAAAAAATGATCTAAGACATTAGGGTTACCGCTAAGGCGTCCTAACATTGCTTTAGTGATCACACGTCCCTTAATCGAATTGACCCTTAAAACTCCAACGACGGTGCTACCTACTCATCAATAGTGGGATAGCATTGTCTAAAGGACATTAGCACAAATTGATTCCTTTTTCGAGTAGGTAGATGGTTCTTAAGTACTTGCTCTCTCAAAACAAAACAAAACTTTTCGCACTTACACCTTTCGAACAAAAAACTTCTATCAAACCCACAAACACAAAGAAAAGAAAATTTTGAAAACACTTTGAGCCAGTACCTAAGAGCCCATGGATAACCACAGATAGAAAGGGTGCTAACACCTTCCCTTTCTATAATCTACCCCCCGAACCCGAGAAACATCTCGAAAAAGGAATTTTTCTGTGCTTTTTTCCTTTCCTTGTTGGATAAAATAAAAGACGGTGGCGACTCCTGCTTACCGCGACATTTTGCAAAAACAAACGCAAAACGCAAATCAGCATTATCAAAAACAGTCAGTTCTCTCCCACCGTATCACACTTTTCTTTAATTATTTTGTTTTTTTTAAATCAACACAAAAATTATTTTATTAAATTAACCAATCAAAAACAAACAAAAAGATTTGTTTTCTCAATAAATGTTTTTAATTAATTAGTTTAATAAATTTAAGGCAACTTTAATTTCTTTCATAATTTAAAAACAATTAGAAATTAGGTTTAATTAATTTACAATTAAATATTTTCTTCAATAAAATCCAAAAATACTTTTCCCCTCAAATTAGATTTGTCAGGTTTCAATAGCCTCGCATTTAATCCGCCGCGCGCTTATTAATATTTTGCCAATATTTTTGTAACTGTTCATGGTTTGTAATAGTTTAATTTAGGGTTTTATTTATTGTTTAAATTTCTGGGTTTTTGGCTATGTAATTAATCCCCCTCCCCGAAGCCTTGTAATAGCGTAGATTTATTTTCTCGCATTTTTAATTCATGTAAATATTTAACTGTTTAGATGTATGCTAACAGGATTGTATGGCAAGAATGCATGACAAATTAATACAGTTAGAAAACTCTAATGTGCAAAGATAAATAACTGAAACGAATCACTCCCACATGTCACTCTTAGGGTATACTCTCACTTCGATTGCCTTCGGTAAACGATCATTAAGCATAGGGTGTCTTAGTGGTTGCCCTCCTGTCTAAAAAGATCAAATGTCCCATTCGATTGTTGCCTCGGAAATGTTGCCTCAGAAATGTTGCCTCGGAAATGTTGCCTCGAATATGATCTTAAGACTCTAGGGTTATTACTAAGGTATCCTAACATTGCTTTGGTGATCGTACGTCCCTTTCGAATTGACCCTTATAAACCCAACGACGGTGCTACCTATTTCTCAATAGTAGGATAGCGTTGTCTAAAGGAAACAAGAATAGAAACGATCTTTTTCGAGTAGGTAGATGCTAGTAGGTACTTGATCAAATTAAAACTTTTCACACTTACACTTTTTAAACAAACTTTCAAAACAAACTTCGTCACACCTTTGAGGACTGATACAAGGGTTATCACGAAGTAAAACATTTTTTTTTCAAAAACAAAGCACACAAACACAAGCAATTTAAAAATAAGAAAGTACCTAAGAGCCCGTAGATAACTACGGATAGAAAGGGTGCTAACACCTTCCCTTTCTATAATCTACCCCCCGTACTCAGAATATCTCGAAAAAGGATTTTTTATGTACTTTTTTCCTTTCTGATTGGATAAAATAAAAGTCGGTGGCGAATCTTGCTTACCGTGATATTTTGCGAATACAAAACGCAAAATGCAAACCAGTATAACAGTCGGTTCTTCCACCGTATCACAGAACTGGCGACTCTGCTGGGGATGCTAAGTAGGGTATACCTTAGGATCTAGTTCATCATAATTTCTTCTCTTGATTTCTTTGATTACTTTACTTTTAAAGATTTTGTTTGGGAGTTACTATAGATCCTAACCCAGATCTGGGGATACCTTTTAGGTAAGTAGAAATAGACTGTGAGGGGTCCGTACGGTGTAGACCGATATAGTTAAAGCAGTAGCTACATTGATGTGGCACATTGGTTGGTACCGGTATCCCTTGTGGAGAAACGAGGAGAATACGGGGCCGCTGTGTGGTGTCGTTAAGCATCAACTGACCTTAGAACCTTTAATCGACCAACTTGGCCATTAGAAAGTAGTTCCGACCTCGTTTCTACACTCATTGAGACACATACTCTCGAGATAGTTCCGGCCACAAGAAAAGATTGCGTGAGCTGAAACCATGACCGATGAAGGATGGTCAGTGATATTGAGATCCTCTAGAACCTGATTAATTTTTCTAGGACAGGTTGAAACCAACTTAACTTCAAGAGGGTATTACCTTTGACCTCATGCAAGCCTTAAACCTAAGGGATTTGTGTGATTTGACTGTGTTTGCAATATCTGTGTTTGCTATACATGTGGTTTACCATGACATCATGCATCATAACATGGCATTCATACTTCATTACACTAACCATTTCAAAGACCAAGGGAATTTATCTTTGTTCTGTTTTGAAGATTGTTGTACTCCAAAATTTTCCCTCTCATTTTATCAAGATTTTCCCTATAAGACTCTTTGGACTCAAGACAAAATTAGGGTATGCTCAACTTAAGACCTCATCTTGCACTGATGACCTGAAATTAGGGTTTGAGTTTGCACAAGGATTTTTGGACCACCAATGCTTCAAGTGACTTTCATACACCATATTGGACCCCTAAGATTGCTCATACCAAGTTTCAAGCCTTGAATCACATTTTTGCCCAGTCAATTGGACAGTTGACCTAAAAATCAACTGTATTGGGGAAAAAGTCAACCATGGCTAATTTACAATCAAACTTCATAATTTTTGATCCACAATCACATTTTAGGCTCCTATGTACCATTTAATCAAGTTTGGATCACAACTCCTCAAGAAATTTGATCAGATCATCAAAAGGGCAAAATGGTCAAAATTAGGGTTTTGATTGGAGAAAGGCAATTTCTGATTTTTCACCTGGCCAATGGCAAATTGGGTTCAAGTATGGTTTCAAGGACTCAATTTCATCATCTTGACCTAATCACATGGTTCAAAAGATCTCAAATGCATAGGATTAACAAATGAATTTTCTAGTTAACTGATCAAAAATCAACTGTACACTAAAAAGTCAAACTTTGACTTTTTGGTCAAAATCAAGTGCCAAGGGTCATATTTCATCAAAACATGTCAAAATGTGAAACTTGTTCACCAAGAAACCTAATTTTGAAAATTAGGGTTTTAATTTGAAAATTTTCATAACTTAGAAATTTTCTAAGTTATGAAAATTTCTTATTTTTTCCCAAATTTTCCCAACTTTTTCACCATGATGAAATTGGATTCAAAGAAAACTTCAAACATGAAAGTTGTAGTCCTCCATGAAATCTAAAATTTTTATTCACAAAGTTTTCCCAAAAGATTCTTGAGTCTCAAGTTATGATTTTATGAATAAGGGTCCATAAACTTTTTTAACTTAGTGAAATTTTGCCCTAGTTTAGGCAGATTTTTGACCTAACTTCATGGAAACTTTTCACCTAGTTCCAAGAGGAATCTCAAAATTCATTTCAAAGATGGATTGTATATCATGTTACAAGCTTTCCAAAATGTCCAAGAACTCTCCAAGATCATTTATGGTTAGGGAGAATCAAAGAAATGAAAATGGCAAATTATCACTTTTGTCCAAGGCATTTTTCACAATGGTTCAAGTTGCAAATCTGTCCTAAACATGCTTGTACTTGCATTACAGATCCTAATCCTTTCTACACTCCAAAATTGAATGCAAACACAATGGATAATGGTCTTATTTTGATCTTTGAAGCTTTGTACATTGAATTAATCCATTTATGGCATAAAGTGCATAATACCATTTTCATAAAGCTAGCTTTTTACAACTATGTTTATCTTGAGCCTTGGACCTAATCTATTTTTGCAAACAATATCGACAGCTATCAGGCATGTTTACTAACTCTTATCAGCTAAGTAACTAGCAAGTACAAGCTTTTTGGCATTGTTATTTCAACTTTTCTTCAAAAGCAAGCAAACTTGCAAAAGTCAAGCAAGCTTGTGTATCTGATAAAACCAAGACTTTGTATCATTTCAAACAACTTCAGAACATTGTTGCAAGCCTAAACACGATTGCCTAACTTCTCAAACACCCTCAAACACAAAAAACTCCCTTTTCTGCCCAAACAGGGCATCATCTGCAGAACTCAAGCCATTTTGAAATTGGCTCGTGCGTTTTGCCTTTCAACCTTTCAAACATCTTCCCTACAACACACCTGAACTATCCTTGCTATTTTCAAAAACACACACACATTTCAACACATTTCCAAACAACTTTCAAAATATTGAAACATTTTTCAAAAGACAAACATATTTGTATACATTCTTACAAACAAGAATCATTACAAAGATTGCCTAAACAAATGCCTCTTTTCAAAATACTTTCAAAACCATACAAAGCACCATTTCAAACAATTGAAAAACAAAGCAAGTGATCTAAACAAGTAACTAAGAGCCCATGGAAAACCATGGATGAAAAGAGTGCTAGCACCTTCCCTTTTCATAATCTACCCCTCGAACTCAATAAAATCTCTCAAAGGTCTTTCCTGTGCTTTTTGACCTTTATTTTTGGATAAAATAAAAGTCGATGGAGAATCTTGCTAAACCGAAACATTTGTGAACACAAACGCAAAACCTCAAGTCAGTTCTCCCACCGTATCACAGAACTGGCGACTCTACTGGGGAAAATTATAAAAGTGGGGTTACCTTAGGGTTTTAGATCACCTTTACATGCTTATCTTGCTTGACTTGTTTGATTTACACTTTGGTTCTATTGTTTGGGTTTGAATCCTCTACCCGAATTTGGGAAACATTCATAGGTAAATAGCAATACATTGTGGAAACTGTGTGGGGTATACCGACACGGTCTAAGCAATAGCTATGTTAGTGTGACATATTTGTGTGTACCGGTAGCCTTTGAGTCAATCAAAGAGAATACGGGGCCGCTGAGTGATGTCATGAAGCACTAAAGAACTTTTAGAACCTTTACTTGACCATCCTGGCCTTTTAGGATGTAGTGAGATGACCGGCTTCGGTGCAGTCCGAAGTTGGTAGATACTCGATACTACACTCATTGAGGGTTGTTTTCTTGGAATATTTCGGTCACCAGTAAAGTGGATAAACTGAAACAATGAACACATAAAATAATCCAGTGATATTGAGCTCCTTAGAACCCGGTTACTATTTATAGGACAGGTTGAGCCAACTAAACTTCAAGAGGGTACTTACCTATGAAACCCCATGCAAGCCTAAACTAGGTGCTTGTGTGATTTGCTTGTACATATATACTTGTGCATAACATCATGGACATCATGAAGCATCATTTGCATCCACTAACCATTTCAAGGATTTTGGATTTTCATCTTTGTTCCTGTTTTGTAGGTCATGGATTCACTTCGTAGGAAAACCATCCAGGTCAACCTTGTAAGAATTCCTCCACAACTCAAGGAGCTTGCTTCCAAGATTCCAGAGTATTCTCCATTCACTGAGAGACATGGTCGACTTCTCAACTTAGTCACTTCCAACACAGAGGAAGACATGGTGAAAGTTCTTTTCCAGTTCTTTGACCCCCTACACCACTACTTCACATTTCCTGATTACCAGCTGGTGCCTAATTTGGAGGAATTTTCTCAACTCTTGAGGATTCCTATTCTCCATCAACTACCTTTCAACGGTACGGAAAGAGATCCAAAGCATGAAGATGTTGCTCAAGCCCTGCACTTGCAACCATCAGATGTCACAAGTCATTGGGAAACCAGAAGTGGTGTCAAGGGTTTCTTGGCAAAGTTCCTGTTTGAGAAAGCTCAAGAATGCTGGAATTCTCTAGACCTGCAAGCTTTTGAGGAGATTGTAGCTCTTCTCATCTATGGGTTGGTCTTGTTCCCTAACCCTAATCAGCTTATAGATGTGAATGCTGTCAAAATCTTTATGGCTCGCAACCCGGTGCCTACATTGCTTGGAGATATCTTACACTCTTTTCACACTCGAACAATGAGGAAAAGAGGTGTTATCATGTGCTGCACTCCTCTAATGGGAAGATGGTTTATTTCTCATCTTCCCCAATCAGTCCTGAAGAATGAGCAAGGTTTGAGGTGGTCACAACGATTGATGACTCTTACACATTCAGATGTTCATTGGTGTTCTCGATCTAGAGAAAATGTTATCATCATCGACCGTTGTGGGGAATTCCCTAATGTCCCTATACTCGGCATTAGGGGAGGCATCACCTACAACCCCTGCTTGGCTTTGAGACAGTTTGGTTATGCGCGTAGGGATGACCCACCTGACATGCTGATTCCAGACTTAGTTTTTGAATTTGACAACGACGATCAAGGACTTCGAAAAAGGTTCATCCGAGCTTGGAGGATGCCAAACAAGGTAGACAGTAAGACCTTGGGACACAAGAATTCCATCCCCCTTGAGCCTTACCTCAAATGGGTACGAACCCGCGCCCAAAGTATTATGATGCCTTACCCCTCTATTCTACCTGTGATTATAGAGCCTGTTAAGGAAGGAGAGGTTCCATACACCCTCCTACATCCTGACATGCCAACATCACTTGAAGATCTGCAAAGGAGTTGGATACAAATAAAGGGAGAACGTGATACTTTTGAAGCCCAATTCTACGCCAGCGAGAAGAATGTTTTGGAACTTACTCGTCAACTTCACGAAGAGCAGACTCTCAACACCTACATTGCACCAAAAAGGATGCGCAACCTCTTTTTACCTTAGAATTTTGTATTATTTTGCCCATGGGGCATTTATATACTAACAATTCTATCTTATTAATATGACGTGTGTTTCGTTTTTGTTCAAAACAAATTTGAATTTCTGAATCCTTGGAAGCATTACATGAATACATATCATTCATTATATGCATAAACAGGTTTTCACACCAAGTTTCCTCATCTCTCTGCTGTTTATTTCAGCAAGATGGATATTGAACAAACGGTCAAAGACTTGCAAGCTCAGAATTCACAATTTCAACAGCTACTCTTGACCTTGACTAAGGGGTAGGAGGAGCTCAAGACTCTACTAGAAATGGAAAAAGAGAAAAAGAAGAAGAAGAGAGCTGGTGTGGCTACCTTGGGCAGAAGATTTGAAGGTCAAGCCAGAAGGGTCCTAGATTTTCCATCAACCTCTGAGGAAGGAGAGAGAAAGGGTAAAGAGACCTTCGTGCCCTCAGATTCTGAAGCTGAAGAAGAGGAAGAAGAGGATTACTCTGAACAACAATGCCCTCCTGCAGATGACAAATACAAAAACTTGGAAGAGTGTCTAGCAGCTATGGAGATACAGAGAGTGCCTGGGCTGGACTTTGAAGAGTTAGGGTTGGTATCTGGAATTGTAATCCATCCTAAGTTTAAAGTACCTCTATTTGCTAAGTACGATAGGGCGTCTTGTCCCAAGATGCACCTACGATCTTATGTCAGGAAAATCCAACCACATTCTTCTGACAAAGACCTGTGGGTCCACTTTTTCTAGGACAGTTTGTCGGGGACGCAATTAGATTGGTTCTACCAGTTAGAGAGGTCTGATGTGCATAATTGGGAGGACTTGGCAGCCTCCTTCTATAAACAGTATCAATATAATGCGGACTTAGCACCAACCCGTACTCAATTACAAAGTATGGGCATGGTCTCGAATGAAGGCTTCAAAGAGTATGCCCAGAAATGGAGAGACTTGGCGGGACGAGTACAACCACCTCTATCTGAGAGGGAACTAGTAGACATGTTCTTGGGAACTTTGTCAGGTCCTTTCTTTAATCATCTGATTGGAAGCTCCTCCGCGGGGTTCACTGAGTTGATTCTAACTGGTGAGAGAGTTGAAGCCGGCATAAAAAGCGGGAAAATTCAAAAAGATGCATCTGCTTCCGCTGCCATCAAAAAGACTTTTCCAACAAAGAAGGAAGTATCAGCTGTCTACTCCCAAAGAGGTCAAGGAAGAGTTGAGCGCCGATCAGCGGTGGGGGACGTAATGATTCAGAAGTCTGCAGCTGATCAGCCCAGAAACAATCAACCCAGAACCAACCAAACAAGGGTGGAAAGGCCTATACGGCAATTCACCCGGATAAACATGACTCCTGCTCAGGTTCTACCCCATCTCTTGAAGTTAAACCTTGTGAGTTTGAAAGAGGCTCCGAAGAACCTGAATACTGCTTCTCCGTACTATCATTCGAACGCCAAGTGTGCTTATCATTCAGACAGCCTGGGGCACGACACCAACAATTGTTGGGCCCTCAAGAATAAGATTCAGGATTTGATAGACGCTAAAGAGATTGAATTCGACGCCCCTGAAAAGCCGAATGTAATCTCTGATCCAATGCCAAAGCATGGCCACAATGCCCATGCTGTTGAAGGGGATCTGTTTGTTGCTACTGTTGATGATTTGATAACTCCGCTACCGATAATCAAGTTGAATTTGCTGAAGACTGGGATTTTCCCAGGTTATGAAGAAGATTGATGCCTTTGTACATCCTTACCAACCGACTGTCCATTGTTGAAGTTAGGCATCCAACGCCTAATGGATAACCAATAAATCCTTTTTGAAAAGACTCATGTTACACCGACTCCTGTTAACGATGTTTCAATAATAACCATATCCGCCAATCTTTCCAAGGTCTCCAAAAGACCTGTTAAGATTACATCCGCTCCGAAGATTGCACCTTTGAAGATAACCATGCCCGGGCCCGTCCCGTACAAGTCCGACAAATCAGTACCGTGGAACTATGGTGGAGAAATCTACTACCACGGTATTAAACAAATTGAATCAACTGAAGAGAGTTCTGATGAAGAGACTTCTGACATTGGAAACATTGCTGGAATGAGCAAAATCACCCGCAGTGGAAGAATTTTCTCTCTAGAGATTTCCCCTCCAAAGGCAATCTTTAGACCCTCAGCTGCTCCTAAGGTTACCCCTGCACCGGTAACCATATCTGTGAGAACTCCAATTATTGAAGAAGTTGTAACTCCTGTGGTGGTCCCCTCTGCTGCTGCTGATGATAAAGGGAAAGGGATCCATGAAGAGCCCGTCAGGACGAGGGCTCAGCCATTGGTCATCCCTGAGACCTCTCAAAAAGAAATGGAAGAGATTTTGAAAATAATCAAGAAAAGAGATTATGATGTTATGGAACAGCTGGGGAAAACCCTCTCAAAGATCTCTATGTTGGCCCTGCTGCTTTGTTCAGAGGTGTTGTACCCTAAATTTTGCCCCTAACTTTTTTCAGTCGCACTTTCATACCATATTTTATCATTCAGTCACAATCATTAATAAATAGCTTCATTCATCACATTTGCATCCTATCTTTAAGTTTGCTCTTCTGTTATTGACTAAATTCTAATCAAAATACAAAAATATTTGTCTTTGTCTTTGTATATTTTTGTTTTGTAGGTACCAAGTCGAAGCATCTGACAAATAAGGATTCCTGGTATCATTTTCCTAAAATCTCTATTTGCAAAGAAAAAGAATTAAAATTTTTCATTTTTTTTCACTAATGCAATCGATTGCTCTTAGAGTGCAATCGATTGCACATAGTGCATTTTGCGCCATTTTTTGAAAAAAAAAACACTGTGCAATCGATTTGCACTGTAGTGCAATCGATTGCACAACGTGAAAATTTGAAAAAAAAATCAGCATTTTAAACTTGTCAAATTTTGGCTCCAATTTTCCTTCACTTTTGAAAGATGTATCATTAATTCAAATTTTAGTGCTAATCTTTCATTTTTAAAAAGAATTATCATTAATTTAAATTTTGGCTCTAATATTTGAAAGAATTATCATTAATTCAAATTTTGGCTCTAATATTTGAAAGAATTCATTAATTCAAATTTTGGCTCCAAGAATCAATTACCAAATTACCACTAATCCCAATCCTAAACTCTATAAATAGAGCTCTCATTTCACTTAAATTTCAAGCTTTTGATAGCCAAATCCACCTTGCTAAAAAAATCTCTCAATTCTCTCCATCTACCAAGTTCACTCAAAGCTCCATTTTCAAAAAGTTAGTAAACTTTGCATTGAAGCTTACTAATCTTTGAGCTAAACCTTCATCCAAACACTTTTTCTTCATCAATTCTCTACATCCAAGCTTGGTCAATTGATTCTTGTGGTTGAATTGAAGCAAATTCTTGAAGTTGTTTTGATAATTCTCTAGATCTACCTTTGGTAAGTTGGATAATTCATCTTTCACAATGTGATCTCTTGTTGATCTTTGGGTTTGATTCTTTGAGCATTATTTTGTGATTCCAATAGTCTTATTTTCTCATAATTTGATGGAATTTTCGTTCTCAATTGGATCCATGATCATAAGGTGTTTGATGGAAAGTTTGAACAAGAAATTCCCCTTTTAAAATGTTGTTTTTGCTACTGTAACAGTGTGCAATCGATTGCACAAAAGCGTTTCACACAATTTTTTTGAAAATAACACTGTGTGCAATCGATTGCACAGTTACTGCAATCGACTGCACAGGGACAAAATGCACTTTTTTGCCTTGTTTTGGGGCAGCTTTGATCCAAAATGATTTTTCTACTCACTCTTTTTGATTGTTGGTTTGGATTGCAATTTTAAATGTCCAATTTGTCTTTAAA
This sequence comes from Vicia faba, assembly GCA_948472305.1. NCBI lineage: Eukaryota > Viridiplantae > Streptophyta > Magnoliopsida > Fabales > Fabaceae > Vicia > Vicia faba. The sequence continues at coordinate 1,372,297,391 of OX451741.1, forward strand.
CTCAATGGACTTTGTGATGTAGATGAAGTTGGATAAATGTTCATCAATTCAAATCTACTTAAGAGTGAATTATTTAATTCATTTTTGGTGCTTTGGATTAATGATATGTTTAGTGCTTTAATCCATCTAGAGGAGTTGTTGAATTTAAAGATGAAAGAATTTTGAAATGGTGATCCAAATTAGCTTATCATTCCCCTCCCTCTTCATCTTATCCCTTTATTTTTTAATTGTGCTACATGTTAAGGGATGGTGATCTCTATATCATTTATCCAAACATGAAGTACATAAATTTCTATTGACCGACCTCAAAATAGGTGTGACTTCTACATAAGTCCACTTACGATTGCTTAACATAGCGCTAAATTTCGTCCCGATTCGAATAAATGATCATTCGTGGCCCAAACTTATGATTGTAAGCCCAAGTATGTTAATTTGATCTATTTGATCCAATAACCTTGAGATTTATTGTGTGGAGGCTTTGGTTCTACGAATCCTCTGATGGATCTACAACACCTTTGGTCAACGCGGATCACTTAAACATCGTTGATCATTACATGTTGCCTTGTGAGAATTCTAAAATGGATGATATACTTGACAAAAAGCAAATGCAACTTGTTGTGTGGAGGCTTTGGTTCTACCAATCCTCTAATGAGTTCCAAATGCAAGTTTCAAGATGGTCATCCAACTAACCACTAATTACTAACAATTAACTTTACTTTACGCTTTTATTTTCATGCTTTATGTGCCATTTACTTTTAGCATTTTACATTTCATGCTATTTTCATCTTTGCTCACTTGAGCATTTACTTTTATGTCATTTTTATTTTGCTCACTTGAGCTTTTCTTTCTTTTTAAAGACACCTAATAATCAACATGAACCATAAAAATCATTAATGATACTTGGACTACATGGTTACTATCCTTTGCATTATGGAGTGATGGACTTCTTGGACTTAGGATTAGAGACCTTGGCCTATCTTGGAGACTTTGTGACTTTATTTGATATTTTGTCTGGAGTTCTTGAGGTTTACCTCAGTACATTGGGTTGTTTGTTTGTTTTGTGTGCAGGTTATTGTGATTACATACTTTGTTTGTAATCTGGAATTCACCCGTATACAACCGTTACTCTGCCCAATTTTTGCGAAGACTTAAAACACTTGAAGTTTGGTTCTCTCAAGAGGTCTAGTATCTTTGCTTGCTTGGTTTCAATCCGAAGAATGGGAAATCTACATTGGCTTATAATGTCAAGTATCAGCTTCATGTTGGTTAGATGGTTCTCTTCCTTAGCTTTTACCTTATGCTTTAGGGTAGTCCCTTCATCTCTTCCCATCTTCTTTAATTTTCAAAGCCTTCTCATCTTCTTTCAAAATCTTCTTTGTTTTTAACATCAAACCGCTTTCATAATAAACCTCGACCTTGTCGAGTGCCTTTTCTTTCAAAACTTCTTTTCTTTAAACAAACTTCAGTACATTTAATCATACTTTGACATTTCTTTCAAAATTAACAAAAACACTTCAACTCATTCAAACCTTTTTGTGCGCTCGAGCACCTTTTACATTCAAAACCTTTTTTTTCAAGATAAGACATGATTCATTGATAGTCGAGCAACATTCTCCTATCCCCATGGTTATAAAGGTGTCGACTTTTCCACTTGAGTACTAGAGGCGTTCTCAAACCCTCACTCTTGTTGACGCATGGTCCATCTTTCTCATACCTTGTGGGCGTTAGTCGAGATTTCTCTCCTAACAATGATAACTTGTCTCTTTGTTTAAAATCAACCAACAGACAAGTCTTTTTCTAGATGAACTACGTGTACCCTGATCCCCTATTGCACGAAAGGTGGTACGTAGGCATTAAAGGTTCACAACCGCGGCGGGTGCAAAAATCATAAAAAATATTTCTTTCCTCACCTCCACCATCCATTTTTTATATAACACATTTTTATAGCCAAAATATACAGATTTTACAAAGAGGTTCCTGTGGAGTACCGTAGATGTTTAGGGTGCTAATACCTTCCCTTTGCATAACCAACCCCCTTACCTTGAATCTTTCCACCTCTTTTTGGGTTATTCGCTCTTTTCCCATTCCTTTGGAAACAATAAAGCACAGTGGCGATTTTTATTTTTGATTTGTATAAAGTCTAGTCAATCCAATGGCTTAGTCTTGAACATTTCTACCGCTACAAGAGGCTCATGCTAAAGCTTTAATAAGATTCTTGAAGATGGCCCACGTGCCACAGGAAACCTCCGCGGATCAGTTCCAGGAATGTGTAGCTAGCTTAACAGCTGACAATGGTCTAGGATTCTCTGATGCTGATTTAACATCCAAAGGGAGAAAACATAATGATGCTTTGCATGTCTCAGTGGAATGCAGAGGGACAACCCTAGCACACGTTCTGGTAGACACTGGTTCATCTTTAAATGTCTTGCTGAAGAAAGCCTTGGATAGACTGGATTGTGAAGGTTTAACCTTGAAGCCCAGCAATATAATTGTCAGAGCCTTTGATGGTTCTAAAAGGATGGTCCACGGGGAGGTGGACATCCCGATTAAAGTGGGAACTGAAACCTTTAACTCCATATTCTATGTGATAGACATCCGTCCTTCCTATTCTTGCTTGTTGGGAAGACCCTGGATTCACAATGCTGGAGCCGTCACTTCTACTCTACATCAAATGCTCAAGTACCCTGTCCAGGGGAAAATTATAACTGTTCATGGCGAAGAGGAATACATGATAAGCCATCTAAATTCTTTCCGCTATGTAGAATTGGATGGCGAATTCATCAAAACCCCTTTTCAGCATTTTGAAGAGGTAGATCAGGAAATCGCGGTAACCAAAACAGTGGCTTCTATACCCATGATTACCAGACCTCCGCCTCGGATGTCGTCTCTCAAAGATGCAAAGGCTGTGATTGAAGAAGGAGAAAGCACAATCTGGGGGCAGCTTCCCGACTTTCCTTACAAATCAGATAAATTCGGCTTGGGGTTCACTTCTTCTGCTCAAAAGGCTGTACACTGCGCCCGTGCTGGAGGGCCACCAGTGAAGATCACCCATCATGGAGTCATTGCTTTGGAGGATAGTGAAGAGGAGAGCAGCCTGGAAGACTGGATTTTTCCAACTGTTGACGGAGGACTGTGCAACTGGGAAGCAAAAGACTTTGTTCCGATTACTTTCATACCGCAGTAATTTATCTTTCAAACATTTCTGTTGGTTTGTAATAATTCTCAAACAATTCATACACTTTTAACCTTGTGCCTTACCCGAGGCACATAGGTCCATTTGTAAGGGTTTGATTTTTCATCTTCATATACCATTTTAATGAATCATGGACGTTTTCACATATAAACTTTTGTGTTCATTGTCTTTCTTTTTACATTTTATTTGTTTAAAGGTGGCTATCCCTTACACACACCCACACTCACAAATGCAGGTACCCTTCCATTCCGGATTCCATGGGTAACAATTCTGCTATGGCCTTCAGTGACTCTGAAGATCTGGTCTACCATGCCGAATACGAAGGTGGGGAAGATTGTGAGGTGCCGGGAGAATTGGCTAGACTGCTACAATAGGAAGAAAGAGCAATTCTGCCTCATGAGGAGCTGTTAGAGACAATCAACTTGGGTACTGAGGAAGACAGAAAAGAATTCAGAGTGGGTGCCAACCTAGAGCCAAGTGTTAAGGAGCGCCTAATTCAGCTGCTGCATGAATATGTTGAGATCTTTGCCTGGTCATACGAAGACATGCCGAGACTCGATACAGACATTGTGGTACACCGTCTACCCACAAGAGAAGACTGTCCACCAGTTAAACAAAAAGTCCTCCGCATGAGGCCCGACATGTCCGAAAAGATCAAAGCAGAAGTTATGAAGCAGTTCAATGCTGGATTTCTTGCTGTTACTTCCTATCCACAATGGGTTGCTAACATTGTTCCCGTGTCTAAGAAGGACGACAAAGTCAGAATGTGCGTGGATTACAGAGACTTAAACAGGGCTAGCCCTAAAGATGACTTTCCACTTCCGCACATTGACATATTGGTTGACAATACAGCTCAGCACAAGGTATTTTCTTTCATGGATGGATTATCAGGTTACAACCAGATCAAAATGGCACCTGAAGACATGGAGAAAACTACTTTTGTTACACAGTGGGGTACGTTCTGCTACAAAGTGATGCCATTCGGACTGAAGAATGAGATAGAGGTCTACGTAGATGACATGATAGCCCGATCACAGACGGAAGAAGAACACCTCGACCATTTGCAAAATCTGTTTGTCAGGTTGAAGGGGTACAAGCTAAGATTGAACCCTAACAAGTGTATGTTCGGAGTCCGATCCGGTAAACTCTTGGGTTTCATTGTCAGCAATAAAGGCATCGAGGTTGATCCTGTCAAAGTCAAAGCCATACAAGAAATGCCTGCTCCTCGCAGTGAGAAGGAGGTCAGAGGTTTCTTGGGACCCCTAAACTACATTGCTAGGTTCATCTCTCACCTAACATCTACCTGTGAACCAATCTTCAAACTGTTGAAGAAAGATCAGGTGGTTAAATGGAATGATGACTGTCAAGTTGCTTTCGATAAAATCAAGGAGTATTTGCTAGAGCCTCCCATCTTGATTCCACCCGTCGAAGGAAGACCGCTAATCATGTATCTGATTGTCTTAGAGAATTCAATGGGGTGCATACTGGGCCAACATGACGAGTCTGGCCGAAAAGAGCATGCCATTTATTACCTTAGCAAAAAGTTTACCGACTGTGAGACCCGATACTCACTGCTCGAGAAAACTTGTTGTGCTTTGGTATGGGCTACTCACCGGCTAAGGCAGTATATGTTGACTCACACCACTTTGCTGATATCTAAGATGGATCCGATCAAATACATCTTTGAGAAGCCTGCTTTGTCTGGAAGAATAGCTAGATGGCAGATGATCCTGACAGAATACGATATACAGTACACGACCCAAAAAGATATAAAGGGGAGTGTGCTAGCTAACCATCTGGCTCATCAAGCTGTCGAAGATTATCAATCCATGAAGTTCGACTTCCCCGACGAAGAAATTATGGCATTGGAAAATATTGAAGATCTCAGACCATATGACGAACCTGAACAAGGATCCTGATGGACCCTGTACTTTGATGGTGCCTCCAATGCACTTGGAAACAGTATCGGCGCGGTACTCATCTCCCCAGAAGGTTGCCATACTCCTTTCACCGCCATACTTTGCTTCAACTGTACGAACAAAATGGCAGAGTATGAAGCTTGCATCTTTGGACTCAAGGCTGCTATAGACTTGGGAATCAAATCTTTGATTGTGTTTGGGGACTCCGCTTTGGTCATCAGCCAGGTCAAAGGAGAGTGGGATACTAAGCATCCAAACCTCATCCCTTACAAAGAAAATGTCTTGACATTGTTACCACATTTCGAGCAGATTACCTTCGAGCACTTCCCGCGAGAAGAGAATCAGCTAGCAGATGCTCTAGCTACAATGTCATCCATGTTTAAACTTAACTGGGATAATGAGGCTCCCCAATTCACCATTGAACAGATGGACGAACCTGCACATTGTCACGAGATTAATACCGAAGAAGTAGTGGACCGACCTTTGTTTCATGAAGTCAAAAGGTATCTCGAGGATCAAGAATATCCTGAAGGAGCTTCAGTCAACGACAAAAAGTTCTTGAGGAGATTCTCTGCCAAGTTCTTCCTGAGCAATGGTATCCAGTACAAGCGCAATCATGATTGCATTCTGCTCCATTGTGTGGACAAGATTGAAGCTGAACAGATCATGGCTGAACTTCACAATGGTACCTTTGGCACTCACTCTAGAGGGCATACGATGGCTAAGAAGATCCTACGGGCAGGCTATTACTGGTCTACCATGGAAGCTGACTGCCATCAACATTCCAGGACTTGCCACAAATGTCAAATCTATGCAGACAAGGTACATATACCTCCAATTCCTCTCAATGTCTTAACAGCTCCTTGGCCCTTTGTTATGTGGGGAATCGACATGATTGGGGAGATCAATCCTACAACCTCCAATGGACACCGCTTCATCCTAGTGGCCATTGATTACTTTACCAAGTGGGTCGAAGCAGCTTCCTTCGCATCCGTCACAAAGAATGTTTTTGCCCGCTTCATCAAGCAGAACCTCATTTGCCGGTACGGCATCCCTGAAAGGATCATCACTGACAACGATATAAACCTTAACAACACTATGATCACCTCCTTGTGCGAGCAGTTCCAGATTCAACATCACAATTCATCTCCCTATCGGCCAAAGATGAACGGTGCTGTCGAAGCTGCGAACAAAAATATCAAGAAGATCATACAGAAGATGAAAGTCACCTACAAGGACTGGCATGAAATGTTACCGTTTGATCTCCACGGGTACCGTACCACGGCTCACACATCAACTGGGGCAACACCCTATTCTTTGGTATACAACATGAAAGTTGTTCTGCCTATCGAGGTTCAGATTCCCTCCTTGAGAATCATGAAGGATGCAGGTCTGAGTGAAGACGATTGGATTCAGACCCGACTTGATCAACTTAACTTGATTGACGAGAAGAAACTTACTGGTGTTTGCCATGGTCAGACGTACCAAAAACGAATGATCAAGGCTTTCAACAAGAAAGTCAGACGACAAGTGTATCAAGTTGGAGATCTTGTGATCAAGCGCATCATCTTTCCGCAAAGCAATCCCAGGGGCAAATGGACTCCTACTTACGAAGGACCATTTGTAATCAAGAACATCTTTTCTGGTGGGTCAATGATTTTAACCACCATGGACGGCGACGACCTGCCGCACGCTACGAACGCAGACATAGTCAAAAGATACTACACATAAGTGACCCGCTAGGTTGACACACCTAGGAAAAAAAGGGCATCCCGGTGAATCGAAAACCCGAAAGGGCGATTCAGGAAAAAATTAGGGATAAATAAAAAAAAATCTGTACACCCGGCAAGTTGAAAACCCGAAAGGGAGACTTGGGCAAAAAAGGGTTTCCTGGTGGATCGAAAACCCGAAAGGGCGGTCCAGGAAAAAGTTAGGGAATTAAAGCGTATGACTATGTCTCGTCGGATCACTTTAAGGACAATCTCTTAACAGACAAGCTCCGGGCTTCTGATCAACTCAATCATCTTCGAACGAAGCAAAAAATGGACAAGATATTCAGAGTTACGAAGGCTATAGCAGAATGGGAACCCCATGGAATTTTCACACATAGCCATCTTTCTTTGTATATATTTTTCTCATTTTTATGACAACGTTCTCTTATTAGGATGTTTGTCTCCTTTGTACAAAATACTTATACAAAGTTAATACAAAGATACTTCAAAGTGCAGAAAACTATTTGCCTTTTCTTCTTTTTTACACTTGTGTTTTATTTGAAAACGTCCAATGATTTATTAATGAGCATATGCATTTGAATATAATCATTGTTTACAAATAAAAGAAATGGGAAAGAATAATTACTGACAGGTTGAAAGTATAGGAAAACGTCTTTAGGCTATTCCAGGAGCAACCCCTGTAGTACATCATCTAGATCCTCAGCGGAGCTAAAACCTTGAAATACATATCCAGCGGAGTCATAATTTCAAACCCTTAATTCCCATCAGAGTTAAACTTTAAACTCCCAATCCTCAATGGAGCCAAAAACTTTGAACTACATATCCTCAGCGGAGATGAAACCTTCTTCCCCAGTCGAGCCAAATTTCCAACTATCAATCCCCAGCGGGAACCATTCAGTTTTCCCCAAATTCCCCATCAAGTTGTCTTAAAAGTCTGAGAATCAACCAGATAACAGTTAACGTTTATCCCCAACCTAGGATAACTCCCTAGTAGAGTGGCATACAACCCAAACTCCTGAGCTTTTTCCAAACAGGAATAAGCTTTTTCCCCCAGAGTCCTGAACTTACTCTCCAGCAGGAAACTTTTCTTCCCCACAAAGTTTTCACTCCCCAGCAGATTGAAGATTCTCACTCTCATTTCCCCAGTGAAGTCACCAAAATTTTCATTACTCCTCAACAGAATGAAGATTCTCGTTCTTAGTTCCCCGTAGAAATCATCAGAATTTTCCATATTCCCCAGCCGAGTAAGGATTCCCATTATTTAACCCCCCAGTAGAAGTCTTCAAAGTTCTCTGGATTTCCCAAGTAGATTTCTCAAGCAGTTTGACCTTACTCTCGCAATAGATTTTGTCAATACTCCAACTTCAAGACATGAAAGATTCTCACAACCCCACAAAAGTTGTCAAGGATTTTCCATCCCCAACAGTCACCAAGGATTTCTCGTCCTCAGTAATCAAAGATTTTAAATCTCTAGCAGCGGTCAAGGATTTATTTTCCCCGGCAGCAGTTAAGGGTCTTATTATCTCCAGCCATCAAGGATTTATTTTCCTCAGCAATACAACAAATCAACTTACATGCGCATACATTACATTCATATATCATAAACATTGATAAGGCACATTTATTGCATCATACATGTCATGCAACATAACTCTGTGTTTCAGGTAACATTTTGCCCTTTTTCAGGATAAGATTAACAGATGTCATTAACAATGTTCAAAGATTTCAGATACAGTAAAGATACACTCTAGACGCAGAAGTCATTATATTACTCGTTCAGAATTCAAAGTCAAGATACAGATTAGATACGCTCTAGATGCGAAAACCATTCTATTTCTCATTCATATTCAACTATCAATTTCAAGTTCAGATACGCTCCAGACACGGAAGTCATTCTGTCACTTATTCAGATCCCAGTTACAGTTCAGATATACTCCAGACACGGAAGTCATTCTGCTACTCATACATATCTCAACTTCAAATACATTCCAGATACGCTCCATCCACGGTTGCCATTCTGTCACTTATTCTGACTTTTTCCCCAGCCCAGAGATGCTCCAGACACGGATGTCATTCTGCCGCTTATTCAGATTTCAGATTCAGATACAATACAGATACACTCCAGACACGGAAGTCATTCTGTTATTAATTCAAGAATCAAATACAGTTACAGCTCGGATACGCTCCAGACACGGACGCCATTCCATTGCTCATACAGATTCAGTCTCCGGATACAGTTCAGATACGTTCCAAACGCAGATACCATTCTGATACTCATTCTTTTGACTTACAAGATACAGTTCAACAAACATCCTTGGATGGAATCTTTAAGCCCATCTCCAACAAAATTCTCTCACATCTCCAAATGGCATCTTTAAGCCCATTTCCTCAACTACATTCTGACGAGTGCAAATTTACGGGCACTCTAGTGTCCAATCATCTTTTACCTTCGAGTCACGAACGACAAAACTCGCCAATCTAACTCTTCAGGTTCAAGAAGATTGAACAGGGGCAGCTGTTGTACCCCAAAATTTTCCCTCTCATTTTATCAAGATTTCCCCCACAAGACTCTTTGGACTCAAGACAAAATTAGGGTTTGCTCAGCTCAAGACCTCATCTTGCACTGATGACCTGAAATTAGGGTTTGAGTTTGCACAAGTATTTTGGACCATCAATGCTTTATGTGACTTTGATACACCATCTTGGACCCCTAATATTGCTCATACCAAGTTTCAAGCCTTGAATCATATTTTTGCCCAGTCAATTGGACAGTTGACCTAAAAATCAGCTGTATTGGGGAAAAAGTCAACCATGGCCAATTTACAGTTAAACTTCATAATTTTTTATCCACAATCACATTGTAGGCTCCTATGTACCATTTTATCAAGTTTGGATCACAACTCCTCAAGAAATTTGATCAGATCATCAAAAGGGCAAAATGGTCAAAATTAGGGTTTTGACTGGAGAAAGGTAATTTCTGATTTTTCACCTGGCCAATGGCAAATTGGGTTCAAGTATGGTTTCAAGGACTCAATGGCATCATCTTGACCTAATCACATGGTTCAAAAGATCTCAAATGCATAGGATTGACAAATGAATTTTCCAATTAACTGATCAAAAATCAACTGTACACTAAAAAGTCAAACTTTGACTTTTTGGTCAAACTCAAGTGCCAAGGGTCATATTTCATCAAAACATGTCAAAAAGTGAAACTTGTTCACCAAGAAACCTAATTTTGAAAATTAGGGTTTTAATTTGAAATTTTTTCATAACTTGGAAATTTTCTAAGTTATGAAAATTTCTTATTTTTTCCCAACTTTTCCCAACTTTTTCACCATGATGCAATTGGATTCAAAGAAAACTTCAAACATGAAAGTTGTAGTCCTCCATGAAATATAAAACTTTGATTCACAAAGTTTTCCCAAAATATGCTTGGATATCAAGTTATGATTTTGTGAATAAGGATCCATAAACTTTTTAACTTAGTGAAATTTTGCCCTAGTTTAGGCAGATTTTTGACCTAACTTCATGGAAACTTTTCACCTAGTTCCAAGATGAATCTCAAAATGCATTTCAAATATGGATTATAGAGCATGTTACAAGCTTTCCAAAATGTCCAATAACTCTCCAAGATCATTTATGGTTAGGGAGAATCGAATAAATGAAAATGGAAAATTATTACTTTTGTCCAAGGCATTTTTCACAATGGTTCAAGTTGCAAATCTGTCCTAAACATGCTTGTACTTGCATTACAGGTCCTAATCCTTTATACACTCCAAAATTGAATGCAAACACAATGTATAATGGTCTTATTCTGATCTTTGAAGCTTTGTACATTGAATTAATCTATTTATGGCATAAAGTGCATAATACCATTTTCATAAAGCTAGCTTTTTACAACTTTGTTTATCTTGAGCCATGGACCTAATCTCTTTTTGAAAACAAGATCCACAGTTATCAGCCATGTTTACCGACTCTTATCAGCTAAGGAACTAGAAAGTACAAGCTTTTGGGCATTGTCATTTCAACTTTTCTTCAAAAGCAAGCAAACTTGCAAAAGTCAAGCAAGCTTGTGTATCTGATAAAACCAAGACTTTGTATCATTTCAAACAAATTCAGAACATTGTTGAAAGCCTAAACACGATTGCCTAACTTCTCAAACACCCTCAAACACAAAAAACAGCCTTTTCTGCCCAAACAGGGCATCGTCTGCAGAACTCAAGCCATTTTGAAATTGGCTCGTGTGTTTTTCCTTTCAACCTTTCAAACATCTTCCCTACAACACACCTGAACTATCCAGGCCCCTGTCCAACAACTGTGAGCTCAGTTTCACACTTTACCATTTTCACTTTGCAAGTTTGCAGGTTGACTTCTACAAGGAGATTCAAGCAACTTCAAGACAAGCTGAGCATTGGGAAAGCTTGAGGGAACTTCAAGCAAGCTCACAAGAACTTCAAGCCTCACTCAAAGTTCCCACATTGCCATATCCAAACTCAACTGAACAAGGTATTTGTCAAGTTTCTATCTCTCTATTTAGGCATCCTTAAGCTTAGGTTTGTGAAGCAAAAATGTAGTCCTTAACATGCTTGAGCTGTACATATGCATAGGTTCCATTTATATTAACAGAGCTAAGAGTATTTGATTGTTGAAGTTCATGAAAAAAATAGGTCAGAAATTAGGGCCATTAAAATTCTCCTTGGTCTTTGAGAGTTAGGTCATGAATTTTATATCATTAGAATCGTGAGTTCATGGGCTATCTTTTTTGTGTTATAATTTTTTGATTTCATGCAAAGAATAGCAAGAACAAGATTTGAAGTACAGCGTGCGCGTTTTGGTCTGGAGGTCAGGGATGAAGTGAGCTTGGGCTTGGGCTTGCTGTCTCTACTATTCACACCTCCCATTTTGCTTTTACACCCCCTGATCATTTTCTTTTATTTTTTATATTTTCTTGCATAATTTATATTTTCTGACTTTATTATCTTTTTTGAACATTTAGAAATCACAAAAAAATATTTTCTTTATTTTTTTTGCATTTTATCATATTTTCTTATTTTATTTTTTTGCATAGTAAATAATTTGTTAGGATTTTGTACTTTATTTTCTTAAATAAAACTTGAAAATAATATAAAAATATCATACATTTTTATTTTTATTATTTATACACTTAAAATAATATTTTCATACATATTTCAATTTTTTAAACATTTTTGTACATATTATTATTATTTTTCTTGAATAAAAATGAATAATATAGAATATTTTTCTTTTGAACAAAAATTAGGGTTTTCACCCTTTCAAAAATAATCATTTTATTTTTTCTTATTTTTAAGACTTAAATAAACTTATTTTTACATACATAAAATAAATACAAAAAACATTTTTGCATACATACATTTTATTGCATATTTAAATATTTGCTTATTTATTTATTTGTACAATAATTTCAATTTGGTTGTAATAGTTTTAGGGTTTTATTTTGAGCAATATCCCCCATTCAAAACTTGTACCCCCTTTCCATAATATTGTTGTAATAGTCTAGATTTACTTTACGCATTTATTGCTTTTATATACCATGATAGTAAACTAGGGTTTTGAGTGAAAAGACCAAAAATCAAACAAATAGCATGACTTAATACAAGACAAAAATGCATGAAAAATGACAACACATTGCACACAAGCACCCCTAGGGTTTCATCCACTTTGTTGCCTTAAAATGTGCATGGTATGCATGCTAGGTATCTTGGCAAAACAAAACAAAACAAAACAAAAGATCATAGTCCCTCGATGACGCTATATAAGGTTGCCTAAAAACAAATGATCTTAGTCCCTAAAACTTGCTAAGATACTTGGCACCATTGCTATCATGGTCATACGATGACCCACGCCCGTCCCGTTTAACATCCAAAGATAGGGTTATTTACCAAATGCAATGGTAAAACAACAATGTCAAAGGAATAAAAATGTGTAGGAAAGACTTTTGAGTAGGTAGATAAGCTTCTAGTTACTTGATCAATTTGCAAACAATCCTTGCTATTTTCAAAAGCACACACGCATTTCAAAAAATTTCCAAACAACTTTCAAAACATTGAAACATTTTTCAAAAGACAAAAATCTTTGTATACGTTCTTACAAACAAGAATCATTACAAAGATTGCCTAAGCAAAGGCCTCTTTTCAAAATACTTTCAAAACCACACAAAGCACCATTTCAAACAATTGAAAAAGCAAAGCAAGTGATCTAAACAAGTAACTAAGAGCCCATGGAAAACCATGGATGAAAAGGGTGCTAGCACCTTCCCTTTTCATAATCTACCCCCGAACTCAAGAAAACATCTCAAAGGTCTTTCCTGTGCTTTTTGACCTTTCCTTTTGGATAAAATAAAAGTCGGTGGTGACTCTTGCTAAACCGAAACATTTGCAAACACAAACGCAAAACCTCAAGTCAGTTCTCCCACCGTATCACAAAGATTATGGCTTTCGTGCGTAGAAACACCATCCGAATCAACTTCGTGCAAATACCTGCCCAACTTAAAGAGCTAGCCTCAAGAGTTTCTGAGACTTCTATTTTCATTAAGAGACACAGTCAACTACTCAGCCTGGTCACTTCAAATCTTAATGAGCAGATGATGAGTGTACTTTTCCAGTTCTTCGATCCTGTGCATCATTGCTTCACCTTTCCAGATTACCAGCTGGTTCCCACCTTAGAAGAGTTCTCTCACTTATTGGGCATACCCATTCTTGAATAGGTACCCTTCACAGGTATGGAAGAAGTTCCGAAACCAGAAGACATTGCCTTAATTCTGCATTTGAAACGGGCTGATGTAGTATCCAATTGGGAAACATGAAGCGGGGTCGAAGGTTTTCTAGCCAAATTTCTGATAGATCAGGCTCAACTATTCTGGGATAATTTGGATTTTCAGGCTTTTGAAGATATCTTGGCTCTCCTTATCTATGGTTTGGTTCTCTTCCCGAATCCGGATTCCTTTGTAGATGTGAATGCTGTCAAGATTTTCCTTTCTCGCAACCCTGTGCCAACCTTGCTTAGAGATATCTTGCATGCCCTCTATACTCGTATCGTGAGGAGAAGATGGACTCTTATGTGTTGCATTCTGTTGCTGTCGATGTGGTTTATTTCTCACCTCCCTAAGTCTGTGCTGAAGTACGAGGAAGGTTTGGGTTGGTACTACAGAATAATGTCACTTGCTCATACAGATATTCTTTGGTGCTCTCAAGCTATGGAAGACACTGCTGTTATTGACTGTTGTGGGGGATACCCTAATGTACCGTTGCTTGGAATTAGAGGGGGTATAACTTACAATCCTTGTCTAGCTTTGCGACAGTTTGGTCGTGCTCGGAGAGATGGTCCCCATGAGCTACTTCTTGAGGACATTGTATTTGACTACAAGGAGGACGTTAAGGAGAACCGTCGGAGGCTTATACGAGCTTGGGGCATGGTGAATAGATCTGACCCCCAAGAGTTGGGACCAAAGACTTCCCTGCCTATGCAGCCTTACCTCCAATGGGTCCGAGCTCGTGCCCATAAGCTTGGGATGCACAATGCAGCAGTGTTACCAGTGATTATGGAACCCACTACTGAAGACGACATTCCTTACACGATTTTCTATCCTTACATGCCTACTGATCTTGGGGAGCTGCAAAGGTCTTGGATTCAGCTGAAGAATGAGCGATATACTTACAGGGAGAAGTTCCATGAGCAAGAGAGGATGGTTTTGAAACTCACCAGACAACTCGAGGAGGAAAGAGTGCTCAATGACTACATCAGCACAAAGAGAAAGCGTCCATGGGACTTTTGATTTTGCTTTTCTAGTTTTAGATTTATTTTTATTTACTTCTTTGTAATGCCTTAAGGGCATTGTTGAACATTTCAAAGTTAAGCTAATAAAGTTTTGTTTATTTTTGGTTTTCAAATTTAAATTTCCCAAAGTCTTTGAAATCATTACATGCGCATCCCATTATCATGCACATCATCACAGGTACCACTACAAGTTTCTTATCTTCGTCGCTGTTTATTTCAGCAGAAATGTCTTCCGATCAAGCCATCAAAAAGATTCAGGCACAGAACGCCCAGTTCCAACAGATGTTCATAAGTCTGGCTAAGGGGCAAGAGGATCTGAAAACTCTCATTCTGAAAGAAAAGAAGAAGAAGAAGAAGAAGGTCGGGCTTCTGAATATGGGTAGAAGGTTTGGAGAAAGGTTGAAGCATCAAACTGATCTGACCTCTTCATCCAAAGAAGGGGAGAACCAAGAAGAAGAAAAGGGCCATAGTCTTGCGGTCTTTGATAATGATACTGATTTTGATGATGAGCAATATCCTCCTGCGGAGGATAGGTACAAGCAGCTAGAAGACCGTCTGAGTGCTATGGAAGTTCAAAAGGTACCTGGTTTCGATTTCGTAGAACTAGGACTGATATCTGGAGTAGTCATCCCTCAGAAGTTCAAGGCTCCAGTTTTTGCTAAGTATGATGGAGTGTCTTGCCCAAAACTCCATCTCCGCTCTTATGTCAGGAAAATTCAACCTCACGCTGCTGATAGAAATTTGTGGGTGCACTTCTTTCAAGATAGTCTGTCAGGGACTCATCTTGAATGGTTCTACCAGTTGGAATAAGCCAATATCTGAAATTGGGAAGACCTTTCTACTGCTTTTTACAAGAAATATCAGTATAACTCCGACCTTTCTCCCACTCGTACTCAGCTCCAGGGTATGTCTATGGGTGCAAGTGAAGGTTTTAAGGACTATGCTCAAAAGTGGAGAGACTTATCCGGAAGAGTCCAACCCTCTTTGTCTGATAGGGAGTTGGTTGACATATTTCTAGGAACGCTATCTGGTCCATTTTTCAATCACTTGATCGGCAGTTTGTCATCTGGGTTTACTGAGTTGATTTTGACTGGAGAGAGAGTAGAAGCTGGTATCCGAAGTGGTAAGATACAAAAGGATGCTTCGTCAAGTGCAGCAAATAAGCCTTTCACCGGTAAGAAGGAAGCTAGTGCATTCTATGGCCCGAGGGGGCAAAGAAGATCTGAACATCGTCAAACGGTGAATGTTGTAGTGATACCAAGACCCGTGGTTGCTCCACAACGCAACAATCAACAAAGGGTAGAAAGACCACAACGACAATTTACCCGCATCAACATGACTTTGGCTGAAGTTCTGCCTCATCTGTTAAAATCCAACTTGGCAACCTTGAAAGAGGCTCCCAAGAATCCAAACATTGCTTCCCCCAGATACAATCCCAACGCGCGGTGCGCCTACCATTTGGAGAGCCCAGGCCATGATACAAACGATTGCTGGGCTTCGAGAAACAAGGTGCAAGATTTGCTGGAAGCTAAAGAAATTGAGTTTGATGCTCCGGAAAAGCCAAATGTTATAACTGCCCCTATGCCCAAACATGGTCGTGGAGTCAATGCTGTGGACACCAATTCGTTTGTGACCTCTGTGGAAGAAATTTCTACTCCTTTAATGACGATTAAGAAGAATTTGTTGTTATCCGGTTTATTTCCGGGCTGTGGTGAAGGTTGCCACATGTGTTCAATTTTGCCTTCCGGTTGCTGTTTATTGAAGTCAGGTGTTCAGCGCCTGATGGATAATAAAGAAATTTTGTTTGAAAAGACTATGATTCCGTTAGTTACAAATGAAGACGTTGCCATCATAACCATTTCTGCCAATCCTTCCAAGGTTTCCACAAGAAAGCCTGTTAGGGTTACACCTGTTCCAAGAATTGCTCCGTTAATAATCACTGCTCCTGGTCCCATCCCATATACCTCAGATAAGGCTATCCCATGGCACTACGGTGCTGATGTATATTACCATGGTGTTAAACAAGATCTAAGGTCTGAAGAAGCCGATACGGATGTCAGTAATATTGTGGGGGCTAGCAAGGTCACCAGAAGTGGAAGACTCTTTTCTCCTGAGATTTCCCCTCCGACTGTCCACGAACCTGTTGTCATTCCGTCTGCTAGTACGTCAACTACTGTCCCAGTTCCTATTCCAGTTATCACCCCTGTCACCGAGACATCTGGGACTCGGGGAAAATAAATCATAGGTGAGCCTGCCCGGACGGAGGCACCTAAGAAAATCATTGTAGAAACCTCTAAACAAGAAATAGAGGAAATTTTGAAAATTATCAAGAAGAGCGACTACAACGTAGTCGAGCAGCTGGGCCAGACTCCGTCAAAGATATCTATGTTGTCCTTGTTGTTATGTTCTGAAGCACATACGAAGGCTTTGATTGCATTTCTCAAGACTGCGCATGTGCCGCAGGAAACTTCTATAGATCAATTCAAAGATTGTGTGGCTAGCCTGACTGCTGACAATGGGCTAGGGTTTTCAGATGCGGATCTGACTGCTAAGGGGAGAAATCATAATGATGCTCTGCACGTATCGATCGAGTGCAGGGGCACCACTATGGCCCATGTGCTGGTAGATACCGGGTCCTCATTAAATGTTCTGCCAAAGAAAGCATTAGACCGCCTGGATTGTGAAGGTTTGATCCTAAAGCCGAGCAACATTGTGGTAAGGGCTTTTGATGGATAAAAAAGAATGGTGCACGGGGAGGTGGACATCCCTGTCAAAGTGGGTTCTCAGACTTTTGGGTCCACCTTCTACATGATGGATATTAGACCATCGTATTCTTGTTTATTGGGTCGTCCTTGGATTCATAAGGCCGGGGCAGTGACTTCCACGCTCCATCAAATGCTGAAGTATCCTATAAAGGGGAAGATTGTCACAGTACGAGGTGAAGAAGAGTATATGGTGAGTCATCTCAATTCCTTCCGCTACGTAGAGATGAATGGGGAATTCATAGAAACACCTTGTCATAATTTCGAAGAGGTCCCTCAGACTTTGGCGTCAACCGAAGTTACTACCAACAAACCTCCGTTGAAGATGGCTTCTCTCAAAGACGCCAAGGCTATCGTTGAAGAAGGTGGGTGTACCAATTGGGGTCAGCTCCCTGATTTCACTCACAAAACTAACAAATTTGGTTTGGGATTTACTACAGGGACTCAAAGGGCTGTTAGGTGCGCACGGATTGGAAAACCTCCTCTACACATCAGCAATCGGGGAGTTAATGCAATTGAGGACAGTGAAGAAGATTCAGACATCGACATCTGGATCTACCAAACAACCAACGGTGGACCGAATAACTGGACCGCTAGGGACTTCATATCTGTTTCTTTTATTCCATAGTAATTGACTCATTTGTTTTAAGATTTGTAGTAAACAGTTTGAAACTTTATGGTCTGGTGCCTTTCCCGAGGCACCTTGGTTTTGCTTGTGAGGGATATTATTTGTCATTTCATATATCATTAATAAAGCATTGGACGTTTCTTGCATACAAATTTTGCGCTCCTTGTTTTTATTTTCTGTCTCTCACTTTATCAAAACAGTTATTCTCTTACAAACACTCACTTATCATACTCAGATCCATATCCACTATGGATCCCATTGATAACAGCTCTGCTATTGCCAGTTATGACTTTAAAAATCCGATCAACCAAGCCGAGGACGAAGGTGAGGATGATTGTGAGGTTCCTGGAGAACTTTCTAGACTATTACAGCAGGAATAAAGGGCCATACAACCTCATGAAGAGCCAGTTGAGTCTGTGAATTTGGATACAAAGGAAGACATGAAAGAGGTTAAGATAGGTGCGAATCTGGAGCTTAGTGTCAGACAACAGTTAATACAGATGCTACGCAACTATGTTGAGATCTTTTCCTGTTCCTATAAAGACATGCCTGGTTTGGACACTGATATTATGGTACACCGTCTGCCGACTAAGGAAGACTGCCCTCCAGTAAAGTAGAAGGTCCGCCGTATGCGCCCTGAAATGTCAGAGAAAATCAAAGCGGAGGTCATGAAACAGTTCGACGCAGGATTCTTAGCTGTCACTTCTTATCCGCAGTGGGTTTCCAACGTCGTTCCGGTACCTAAGAAGGACGGTAAGGTACGGATGTGTGTGGACTATAGAGATCTGAACAGGGCAAGCCCCAAAGATGACTTCCCACTTCCTCACATTAATGTTCTTGTCGATAACACCGTGCAACACAAGATCTTCTCCTTCATGGATGGTTTTTCTAGCTACAACCAGATCAAGATGGCTATTGAGGACATGGAGAAGACAACCTTCGTTACACAGTGGGGCACCTTCTGTTACAAGGTAATGCCCTTTGGGTTGAAGAATGTTGGGGCAACTTATGAGCGCGCCATGGTCGCTTTGTTCCACGATATGATTCACCACGAGATTGAGGTTTATGTTGATGACATGATCGGCAGGTCCCAGACTGAGGAAGAACACCTTGATCATCTCCAGAAACTATTTGACAGGTTGAAGACGTACAAGCTGAGGTTGAATCCGAACAAGTGTATCTTCGGGGTAAG
Source organism: Vicia faba (assembly GCA_948472305.1). Taxonomy (NCBI): domain Eukaryota; kingdom Viridiplantae; phylum Streptophyta; class Magnoliopsida; order Fabales; family Fabaceae; genus Vicia; species Vicia faba. The sequence goes on from OX451741.1 coordinate 1,372,316,633, forward strand.
GTCTGGTAAGCTTCTGGGTTTCGTCGTCAGTGATAAGGGTATTCAGGTGGACCCTGCAAAAGTAAAGGCCATACAAGAGATGTCGGCTCCCCGCACAGAAAAAGAAGTTATAGGTTTCTTGGCACGCCTGAATTACATCGCCAGGTTCATTTCACATCTGACTGCTACCTGTGAGCCAATCTTCAAACTGTTGAAGAAAGATTAAGTGGTAAAGTGGAATGATGAATGCCAGACTGCGTTTGAAAGAATCAAAGGATACCTTTAAGAACCACCGATTTTGATGCCTCCAGTTGAAGGAAGACCTTTGATCTTATACTTGACAGTACTAGACAATTCAACGGGGTGTGTGCTGGGGCAGCATAACGAGTCTGGCCGAAAAGAGCACGCCATTTATTACCTTAGAAAAAAGTTTACCGACCGTGAGACCCGATACTCATTGCTCGAGAAAACTTGATGCACTTTGGCATGGGCTGCTCGCCGGCTGAGACAATATATGCTGACTCACACCACCTTGCTGATATCAAAGATGGATCAGATCAAGTATATCTTCGAGAAGACCGCTCTCTCCGGAAGGATAGTAAGATGGCAGATGATCTTGACTGAATACGACATCCAATACAACACCCAAAAAGTAATCAAGGGGAGTGTATTGGCGGATCATTTGGCGCATCAGGCCGTGAATGACTACCAATCCATGAATTTCGAGTTCCTGGATGAGAATATCATGTTAGTAACTGACTGCGAAGAACCTGGACCAGATGAAGGACCCGAAGAGGGATCCCAATGGTCTATGTATTTTGATGGAGCCTCAAACGCATTGGGTAACGGCATTGGCGCTGTAATCATATCTTTTGAGGGCTGTCATACTCCATTCACCGCCCTATTATGTTTTAATTGCACCAACAATATGGTGGAGTATGAAGTGTGCATCATGGGTCTTCGAGCTGCTATTGACCTGAGGATTAAGTTCTTGAGTGTATTCGGGGATTCCTCTCTGGTGATAATTCAGATCAAAGGCGAGTGGGATACAAAGCACCCGAATCTTATTCCTTACAAAGAGTATGTACTGAAGTTTCTCCCACACTTTGAGGAGATAACCTTTGAACATTTCCCAAGAGAGGAGAATCAGCTGGAGGACGCGCTAGCTACTATGTCTTCTATGTTCAAAGTCAGGTGGGACAATGAAGCTCCCCAGATTACCATTGAGAGGTTGGATGAACCCGCACATTGCTGTGACATTGAGACTGAAAAGGTAGCAGATAAACCCTGGTTTCACGAGGTAAGGAGGTATCTTGAGGCTCAAGAATACCCCGAGGGGGAATCTGTTAATGATAAGAAGTTTCTGAGAAGATTCACTGCGAAGTTCTTCATCAGTAGTGGTATCCTCTATAAGCGTAACCATGATGCAACCTTATTGCGGTGTGTAGACAAAAGCGAGGCATAAAGAATCATGGCAGACCTACATGAAGGCACTTTCGGAACTCATTCCAGTGGACATACCATGGCGAAGAAAATCCTACAGACTGGATATTACTGGTCCACTATGGAAGCTGATTATTATCAACACTCTCGAACCTGTCATAAATGCCAAGTCTATGCTGATAAGGTGCATGTACCTCCAGTTCCCCTAAATGTCTTGACAGCTCCTTGGCCCTTTGTAATGTGGGGCATCGACATGATCGGCGAGATTGGACCTACTGCGTCTAACGTGCATCGCTTCATTCTGGTAGCAATTGATTACTTTACAAAGTGGGTTGAGGCAGCTTCCTTTGCTACAGTAACCAAGAGCGTCATGGCACAGTTTATCCGACACAATCTGATCTGTCGATATGGTGTACCAGAGAGGATTATTACTGACAATGGTACAAATCTCAATAATATAATGATCACCAAGCTCTGCAAACAATTCAAGATTCAGTATCATAACTCTTCTCCCTACCGGCCGAAGATGAATGGGGCTGTTGAAGCAGCTAACAAGAACATCAAGAAGATTGTGCAGAAGATGACGGTGACGTACAAAGACTGGAACGAGATGCTACCATTCGCTCTTCATGGGTACCGTACCTCAGCGTGGACATCGACAGGGGAAACCCCCTACTCTTTGGTGTACGGCATGGAGGCAGTCCTGCCCATCGAAGTCCAGATACCCTCTCTCAGGATTATGAAGGATGCATGTTTGAATGAAGACGACTGGATCTAGATCCGACTTGATCAACTAAAATTAATCGATGAAAAAAGACTTACTGCTATCTGTCATGGTCAGACGTATCAAAAGCGAATGATCAAGGCATTTAACAAAAAAGTCAGGACTCAGGAATATCAAGTCGGAGATCTAGTGATCAAACGCATCATACTGCCGCAAGGTGTCCCAGGGGCAAGTGGACCCCTACTTACGAAGGGCCATTTTTCATTAAGAACATTTTCTCAGGAGGAGCTATGATTCTAACCACCATGGATGGTGACGATCTTCCTCACCCCGTCAATGCAGACATAGTGAAAAAATACTACGCCTAATCAAAGACCCGCTAGGTTGACTGGCCTAGGCAAAAATAAGGGCTTCCCGGCGAACCAAAAGGGTTCGGGCAAAAGTAAGGGATGAAAATGAAAAAACTGTACACCCGACAAGTCGAAAACCTGGAAAGGCGACTTGGGCAAAAAAGGGTATCCCAGTGGACTGAAAACCCGAAAGGGCGGTCCAGGAAAAAATTAGGGATTGAAGCGTAACACTATGTCTCATTGTATCATCTCACAACCAGACTCCAGTATCGACTATCAAGCTCAGACGACGCCAATCAATCTGGTCCACCTTCGGCCAAGCAGTAAAGTGATGAGATGCTTGAAGACATAAAGACGATAGCAGAGTTGAAACCCAATGGGATTGTTTTACATAACTGTTTTTCTGTCTTTTACAAATTGTAATTTCTTTCGGCGGTGTTCTCTTACTAGGACGTCAGCCTCTTTGTACAAGAACGCCAATTACAGGCCAACTTCAAAATCAATACAATTCATTTTTACAAGAAATTTCAAATTGTTTTTCTTTTTTTGTTTTGTTTTACTAGAACGTCCAATGGTTCATTTTTGATATATGCATGTGAAAATAATTGTTGTTCATAAATATTTACATAAACAAAAGACAATTACTCGTAATTCCAGGAACAAGGACAAACAAGAAGTGCCTAAGCCTTACAGTTACTATGCCTATCAGGTACAAGGATAGAGCCAACTGAAGAACATGAGAAGTGGTACATACACTCCCCACAGAGTAAGAAGTATCCAAAGACAGTGGTGTTAGCTTTTCCGAACAGGACATAATTCTCCCCAGCCGAGATTCACAATCACGAGTGAGTCGGAAAAATTTTCCCCAAGCAAAATTTGTTTATCACCAGCAACAGAAGTTCATCCCCAGTTGAGTTATTTCTCCAAATCGGCAGATCTATCAATAGAGTATCTCCTCTCCAACAGAGTTATTCCTCGTAGAGTTATCCTCAGACAGAGTCTCGTCCGGCAGAATATTTACCAGACAAAGGGCAAATCCCCAGCATATTCATCTTTGTTCACCATCCCCGACAGAGGTGGAGGAACTATGGTTTTCATAGCAATTAGGGATTTATTTTCCCAGATTCAGATTATCACGTCAGCATTTCATGTCCATACATCATGACATGTGCATACATCATGTGATCGGTGGGAACGAGAACTGACTGTTTTTAGCTGGTTTCGCATATGTCGCGGTAAAGCAAGAGTCTCCACCGTCTTTTATGTTCTCCAACATGGAAAGGACAAAAGCACAGCAAAATTCTTTCTTTGAGAATGTTTCTCGGTTCGGGAGGTAGATTTATAGAAAGGGAAGGTGTTAGCACCCTTTCTATCCGTGGTTATCCACGGGCTCTTAGGTACTTGCTCTTATGTTTTCAAAATTTGTTTGCTTTTCAAATGTGTGTGGGTTTTGAAAAAGTTTCGTTTGAAAGATTTCTGAGTAACTCTTGTATCTGTCCTCAAGAGTGTATGAAAAATTTGTTTGAAAACTTTTAGAAAGTGTAAGGTGTGAAAAGTATTTTTGTTTGTTTGAAGAGAGCAAGTACCTAGGAGAATCTACCTACTCTAAGGAATTAGGTTGTGTAAGAGTCCTTTAGATGGTGCTATCCCACCATTGAGAGGTAGGTAGCACCATCGTTGGAGGTGTTCGGGTCAATTCGATTATCGGGACATGTGTGGTCACCGAAGCAATGGTAGGACACCCTAGAAGTAACCCTAATGCCCTAGATCCTTTTTTATCCGAGGCAATCGTTTCGAGGCAACTGGATCTTTTAGGCAGAAGGGCGACCTCTAAGACACCCTATACTTGATGACCACGTTCGAGGCAACCAGTGAGGCGTACCCTAAGAGTGGCATGTGCTTTGTGTGTTGTTTTTCAGTTAATTGTTTGTCTTGTATATGTTATTTTGTGAGCTACGGATCGGTTTTATTTACATACATTCTTTCATGCATTTAACAGTTAGGGGTGCGGAAAGTAAATTGCGGAAATATAAATTCTACGCTATTACAAGGCGCGGGTCTATACATCGCCAAAAATACAAAGACCCGTTTTGATAAAGTGCGGAAAGTAAAGAAAGCAATAAACCTAATTACTATTACATTCTTGAAGCAGTTACATAATAATCAAAATAAAATGAATGCGCGCGAATAAAATTAATCGGGAATGTCCTAAGGGTTTTGACCCTTTTAAGAAAAGAAATGAATTTTTTTGTCCTTTTTTGTGATTAAATGAAATTAAAATTAATAACTAATCTAATTAATTAATTAATTAAAAAAAATAAAAGTTTTTTTTTTGTATTTTTATGTTTTTAATGAAATAAAATAAAAGGAAATAAAATTAAAAGTTAATAAAACCTAATTCTAAATTTATTTTAGTTATTAAGAAAAAAAAGTTAAAGTTGCCTAATTAAAATTAATTCAATTTATTAGTATTTATTTACAAAAATAAAATGAAATTAATAATAATAATAATATTAGTTCTTTTTTGATTTTTTTTATAGAAAATAAATTAATTATGTTAATAGTTAATAAAAGGGAAAAAATAAAATAAGACAAACAAAATATAAAAATGACAAAATAAAAATTGCAAACCCAAGGGGGGTTTTGGGCCAGATTGGAGGTGTTAATGGAATTGTGAGGCCCATTCAGAAGCCAGCTTGGTTTGACTTTGGAGATTGCCTGCGCCTGTGTTGACCTGAGAACATGATGCTCCTTCCCTTGTGGCCATTGGATTTGCACTTGGAGACACTTGGCGCTTTGGATTTGTGAGGCGCATGATAAGCCTTCTTTGAAGCCTACACACAAGTATGTAAGAAAAAATAATATGAGATTTTGAGGGGACCTGGGAATACTTACAGTGCTTGATAATGGACCTTAGGACGTGACAAGGGTTGCTTTAGCTTCAGGGTATGGCAAAGAAGAGAGTCACGTTCTCCTTTTGGCCTGAAAATGCTTGCAAAACTCCTGTTGATCTCACACTTTTTTTTGACAAATTTTGAACTTTGCTCTGGCCGTTTGTGCACTTTTTTCGTTTTTGAATGAGGCTTGCAAGGCTTGTATATATATTAATGAGTGAGAATCAGTCACTATTATGAGCTCTTAACCATTGCAATTAAACTTTGGATTTCTCCATAACCACCATTAAAGCAATTTGCCAATTTTGTTCAAATTTGAATTTTATGCTTAAAATGGACCTTACACGAATTTGGTAGGTGCATTATGCTTCATCAAGGTCATTCAAACCACAAGATATCATTGAATTAATTTTTTTGATTTTTATTTGAATTTTATGGATTTAAAATGAATTAAATCAATAAAATTAAATAAAAAATAGAAAAATTAATGTTTAATCTTGAAATTAATCATGGGAAACGTGGGTGGCATGACAAGGCTGAACCAAGTGGAAAAAAGTGGGCCCTTTTGTCAAAAATTGAAGTTTCAAGGATAGTTGACTTTGCCATTTCATGAAAATTTCCCAACTTCTCCAATGCATATCTTGCTCAATTTTGATCATATGAACATGTTCTTGGACATTTTGGGAAGGTATTTAACTCCTCTAACCAATGCCTTTGGTCCCATGTCATTTTTATTTACCAATCTCAAGTTATGGTCTTTGACTTAAAGTGCCTTTTTGTTGACTTTTGAAAATGACCTATAATGTTGAAATTGATAACTTTTTGTGAGAGCATTTCTTGGACTTGGAATGTGAATATGAGTTGTAGGAAATGTCATCCCCTTCAAAATGAGCATTGGATGGGATTTTTCTGATGAACCATGAAAAAGTTATGCCTTGGTCAAGTTACAGTTGACTTTTCAACTGTCCAAAAATAGAAACTTTTGACACCTTGATGATTTTTGAGCCATTCTTGTGAAATCATGGTCAAGATTTGACCAAATGATGATTGTGGCTTCAAAATAAGATGTTGACCAAAATTTTTGACTTTTGACTGCCAAATGACCATTTTACCCCTATAGTTGACTGTGAGGCAATTAGGGTTTTTGACTGTGCAACTTGACCTTGTGAGCCTTGAAACTTGACAGGTAGGTGCTTGACAATGTATATGAGCATATGGGACTTGATTGAGCCCCTTGAAAACCCCAACTTCCTTGAAGGAACCAAAACCCTAATTTTGACTGGCTTAGGAGAGTGGTTTGAACTGTGCAACCCTTGAGTAGACTTGAGCAAATTGAGATGATGCTTGTCAAAACTTTGAATAATATGGGAGGGCAAATTTTGGGGTACAACAGTTGCCCCTGTTCAATCTTCTTAGACCTGAGGATGTAGATTGGCTTGCGTGCCTTTCGTGATCCGAAGGTGGAAGATGATTGAACACTAGAGTGCCCAGAAATTTGCACTCACATAGTAGAGTATCAGCAGTGTGGTGGCGGGAATGGGCTTACAGATGCCATTTGGAGATATGGTGGATAGGAGGATGGGCTTATAGATGCCATCTGGAGATGTGACAGAATCTTGTCGGGAATGGGCTTATAGATGCCATTTGGAGACTGTTGGTATGTGGATGGGCTTATAGATGCCATCTAGGTGTCGATCGCGTAAGAGATTCCTTAGCGAGAACCTGCGTACCTGAGAAAGATAATTTCCTGACCTGTTACAGGTGTTGATCCTCACTCAGTCGCTCACAGACATGCCCTGGCTAGATACAGGTATCGAATTTGGAACTTCAAAAGGTTGATGGGTTGTCTCTACTGACAGGTTATCTCAGAAAAATCTTTAGGATTTAACTGAACCAAAGGAGGTTTTGTCTTTCTTGACGAGTTGTCTCTTTGGACGGGTTGTCTTCATGGACGAGTTGTCTTCAATGACGAGTTGTCTTCAATGACGAGTTGTCTTCAATGACGAGTTGTCTTCAATGACGAGTTGTCTTAAATGACGAGTTGTCTTCAATGACGGGTTGTCTTCACTGACGAGTTGTCTTCAATGACGAGTTGTCTTAAATGACGAGTTATCTTCAATGACGAGTTGTCTTAAATGACGAGTTGTCTTCAATGACGGGTGTCTATAATGACGGGTTGTCTTAAATGACGAGTTGTCTTCAATGACGAGTTGTCTTAAATGACGAGTTGTCTTCAATGACGGGTTGTCTTCACTGACGAGTTGTCTTCAATGACGAGTTGTCTTAAATGACGAGTTGTCTTCAATGACGAGTTGTCTTAAATGACGAGTTGTCTTCAATGACGGGTGTCTATAATGACGGGTTGTCTTAAATGACGAGTTGTCTTCAATGACGAGTTGTCTTCAATGACGAGTTGTCTTCAATGACGAGTTGTCTTCAATGACGAGTTGTCTTAAATGACGAGTTGTCTTCAATGACGGGTTGTCTTCACTGACGAGTTGTCTTCAATGACGAGTTGTCTTCAATGACGGGTGTCTATAATGACGGGTTGTCTTAAATGACGAGTTGTCTTCAATGACGGGTGTCTATAATGATGGGTTGTCTTAAATGACGAGTTGTCTTCAATGACGGGTGTCTATAATGACGGGTTGTCTTAAATGACGAGTTGTCTTCAATGACGAGTTGTCTTCAATGACGAGTTGTCTTCAATGACGAGTTGTCTTCAATGACGAGTTGTCTTCAATGACGAGTTGTCTTAAATGACGAGTTGTCTTCAATGATGGGTTGTCTTCACTGACGAGTTGTCTTCAATGACGAGTTGTCTTCAATGACGAGTTGTCTTAAATGACGAGTTGTCTTCAATGACGAGTTGTCTTAAATGACGAGTTGTCTTCAATGACGAGTTGTCTTTAATGACGAGTTGTCTTCAATGACGAGTTGTCTTCAATGACGAGTTGTCTTCAATGACGAGTTGTCTTCAATGACGAGTTGTCTTAAATGACGAGTTGTCTATAATGACGGGTGTCTATAACGACGGGTTGTCTTCTTTGACTTTAGGAAGTAATTTAACTGGACCTGTCTTCTTTGACTGGATGAGCATCAGAAAAACCTTTGGGATTTAACTGGACTTGTCTTCTTTGACTGGATTTGTCTTTTTTGACTGGATTTGTCTTTTTTGACTGGATTGGTCTCTTTTGACTGTATTTGTCTACTTTGAGATAGCTGATTATTTAACTGTATCCTTCCTGAAAGGTAAAGGTCAGTCGTATGCAATGCATGATATGGATCAAGCAATGATGTTCTTGACATAAATGAGATTGTATGACATGATGCGCATATGCATGATGTGATGTTTATGAATGTATCTTCGTCTGGGAAAGTAAATCCTTGACGCATGCCGGGAAGTTGAATCCTGGGCTGATGCTGAAGAACAGAGTTCTTCGTTTCCGCTGGGGATGATGATTACAAGAATAAACCGATAGGAGAAGACGACTTCGTTTGGGAATAAACTTATTGAAGAGATTACTCTGCGGGGAATTACTCTGTGGGAAGAGATACTTCGCTGAGATTTGGTGATAACTTCGCTGGGGATTCCATTGAGAAGTTATGTTGAGGAATTTGATGAACTCCGCTGGGGATAGGAAGAACTTCGTCGAGGATGATCTTTCCATGGTAATTAGCTGAGGATAACCCAGTTATAGGCTCTAGTGGAGAATGACCTTTGAATAAAGCCGGGGAGTTGCTTTTGCGCTCTGCAGGGGATTAGCTTCCAGAATCTACTGGGTATAAGCTTCCAGAATCTACTGGGGAGATTGATTCAACTTTCCTGGGGAGACTTTTAGACTGTACTGGGGAGTGGCCCCACTGGATGTCTGTATTCCACCGGGGAACAATCTTATATTAAGACTGCCGGGGATGCTTGCTGAGGAATAATCTGTATACTCCGCTGGGGAATATTGAGGTTTTCTGGAGATAACCAACTTCCTTAAGGCTGACTGTAGGCTAACTCTGCTTGGGGAGAGTGTTGCTGACTTGCTGGAGATGTTGTGCCTTTTCGGGGTTGATGGGAGACCAACTATGCTCGGGGAGAGTTGTTGAATATTGTCTTACTTAACGGGGAGTGAAGGTATCCTGGTTACGTTCTTCAGCCGAACCTACCTTGGTACTTTGGTGGACAGAGCAACTAGATCGCTTAGACAACTCATTACTGCCCCTGTTTCTGTGGGAGAAGATACCTGTGGAGGCGCTTGATAACTGTCGATTGACAAATCTCCTTCTGGTAGACAAGTAACGAGATGATGGGACATAGTCGTACGCTTTAATCCCTAACTTTTGCCTGGACTGCCCTTTCAGGTTTTCAGTCCACCGGGATACCCATTTTTGCCCAAGCCGCCTTTTCAGGTTTTCGACTTGCCGGGTGTATAGATTTTTTTCATTTCATCCCTTATTTTTGCCTAGGTGTGTCAACCTAGCGGGTCTTTGCTTATGCGTAGTGTTTTTTTTTTCCGACTATGTCCGTGCTCTCAGGATGCCAGGAGTTGTCACTGTCAGTAGTGCAGTGTTACCATGCCACCAGAAGATCTTCGTTTGATCGTCCAATGCCCCAAGTGATCCAGACGGAGATTTGCCCCTAGCTGGTTGGCCTTTTGAGAGATTCTCCGAATCTTGACTTAACTGCCCCAGATGATGGACAATGATCATGCCCTGCCTCTTGGTTGGGAGTGCTTTTGTTCACTAGATATTCTTCGTGCGAATTTATCTGCTGTTGAACAAATAGTCATATGCAAACAATATTATTTTAAGAATGCAAAGCGTATGTCTGTATCGAAGTTTTTTTTTGCAAATGTATTTTTTCAGTAAAAACAAGTGAATTTTGTAAACTATGATGTCAACTCGTTATTTTACCGCAAGCCTTAAGGAGTCAGGATACCTTTCGTAACAGTATGATTTCGAACTAACCCATGCTTCAGCTAGGACTTTTAAGGGTTGTAACGTGACCTGGTTCACGGTTTAAGAAACAAAGGAAAAGGCTCAAATTATATTTGTACCCACCCGCTCTTCGTGATGTTCTTCAAACCTAAACTCAGCTGATCGTGCGTTAGACCTTGTTTGAGTCTTTGTCCTGATATACCGGTGATGGTTCGGACGTCGACAATTTATTTGGAATAGGCAGTCATTCCTTTTTTGGTTGAGGGTTCGTAGGACCTCTTTCTTTTTTGATTTCGTTATCCCTGTTTTTTTTTGCCTGAACTGTTTCTTTTTGTAATTACAGTCAGCGGGATGCCCCAGTTTTATAAGTCTCCTTCATAGGTTTTGACTTATTGGGTTTTTATTCTTGGGAGATAATGATTGCCTGTCTTTATGATTATTCAGGACCATCACTGTCTTTTGCTTTGTAAGGACTTCTTTGGTGCCACTCGTTGTGCATCTGGATCAAACTGAGAGAACTACCCTGCCCCAGGTTATGATTAAGGGTTTTAATTTTCGAAAAGAAAAACTCCTACTTCTTTGGCTCAGAGGGGTTGACGAGGGATTATCTTCCTTATAACTCCAGTGTTTAGGAATTGAAACAATGCATGTACCTCATCAGCGGGGTTCGTTCAAAAGCATACTGTAAATGTCGTGGTATCGTTTTCGTCATCCTCCCTCAAGAGGCTTAGAATTATTAACCGAGAGTTGAACATCAAAAAAATGAAAGCAATTTGAATATAGAGAACACAATTACTTCAAAACAGACACGTGTAATGCATTAATGAAATAATAGAGTTTGACATAATAATTGTTTGAACAATCAAAGAAAAAATACAACTTGAACATTCGAATGAACAAAAAATTTCTAATCCTAGCCACGTTTTGGCAAGGGAGCAGTGATCACATTGGAAGTCTCTAGAGAGTCGAACTGGACTTCCTTTGCGTCGATCAGATCCTGAACCTTGTTTCTCAAAGTCCAACAATCATCTGTAGCATGCCCCGAGCTGTCAGAATGATAAGCGCAGCGAACGTTGGGGTTATACCTTGAAGGTGTCCTATTGGGATTCTTAGGAGGGTCCCTCAGAGTTACCAACTTGGTCTCCAGCAGCTGTGGCAATATCTGGGACAAGGTCATGCCGAGGGGAGTGAATTGCCTTTTAGGTCTCTCTTCCCTTTGTTGGTTGTGATGTTGAGGAGCACCGGCCGGTTTTGAGATAACTACTGTGTTGACAGCACTAGATTCTTTCTTGGACGGTTTCTTCTCAGTGTTCGAGGAATCACTATTATGTATCTTCCCCGACTTGATACCGACTTCAATTCTTTCCCCAGTCAAGATTAGGTCTGTAAACCCAGCAGAAGAATTTCCAATCAGATGGTTGAAGAATGGACCAGATAGGGTCCCCAGGAACATATCCACAAGCTCACGGTCAGTCAACGGTGGCTGCACCCTGCCTGCCAAGTCTCTCCACTTTTGCGCGTACTCCTTAAAACCTTCACCCGTCCCCTGTGACATACCCTGGAGTTGGGTACGCGTAGGAGCGAGGTCGGCATTATATTGATACTGCTTATAAAAAGCAGTTGCCAAGTCCTCCCAGTTACGAATACTGGTTCCATCCAGCTGATAGAACCATTCGAGCTGAGTCCCTGAAAGACTTTTCTGGAAGAAATGGATCCATAGGTTCTTGTCTGCCGTGTAAGGCTGGATCTTCCTTGTGTATGAACGGAGGTGCAACTTAGGACAGGAAGCCCCGTCATATTTTGCAAAGGCGGGTGCTTTGAACTTGTGTGGGATCACCACCCCAGAAGACAACCCTAAGTCTCCAAAATCCAACCCAGGCACACGTTGAATCTCCATAGCATTTAACCGGTCCTCCAGCTGTTTGTACCTGTCCTCAGCAGGAGGGTACTGTTCATCATTGAAATCTGTCTCGGTGTCAGAGACCACAGGACTAGGAACCTCTCTCCCTTGGTGACTGCCTTCCCCAACAGATGGAGTAGTCCTCTCAGCTTCATTCTGCAGTGTATTCCCGAGTCTGCGTCCAGTGTTGAACAGCAGTCCTCTTCTTCTTTTTCTTCAAAAGCAGAGTCTTCAATTCCTGTTGTCCTTAGGCTAAGCTCATGACCAGCTCTAGGAACTGGGCGTTCTGGGCCTGGAGGGCCTTGATAGCTTGTTCATTGGATGATTCAGGATTCATGATGATGGCTGAAATAAACAGCGAAGGAGATTAAGTAACCTGTAGAACAGAGTACCTGTAATGCAATGATATGTATGTATGCATGCGATGTTTTCAAGGATCTCGTGGGGTAAACAGAGAAACTTGTTAGAATTTGAATTTGGGTAGCTTGATTGAAGGAACTTCATTTTGTTGAGAGTCCTTCTTCAAGAGTCAAGGCTCACCATATCGAGTGGGTCATAGCCCCTGACTCTAGTCACTAACTTTGGCTAGAGGAAAATAAATCCCCTTTGCCCCTTGCTAGACATTTTGACCTGCATCATAAACCCTTGAGATCCTTGAAATGGATTAGTCCTTATGTAGGATGTATGTAATGGTATGATGTTATGCTATGCATGGAGTAATGTAGGTAAACCCTGTTATGAGTCCAGATTAAGGACCGTAAACAAATCCTGAAAGAAACTCATGTGTCAGATAACAAGCATGCAAGTAGTCAAGTTTGAAGGCACACAAGTCACACAGAGAGCCCTTAGATTTTAGGCCAGCATGAAGTTCAAGTATTACCCTCTTTCAGTTTCGTTGGTTAAGACATGTCCTAGAAAATAGTAACCGGGTTCTAGAGGATCTCAATATAACTGACTACCCTCAATCGGTCATAACTCCAGCATCGCAATCTTTTCTTGCGGCCAGAACCATCGCGAGAGTTTAGCCTCAATGAGTGTAGCATACTGCTACTGTTCTATGGCCAAGTTGGGTCAATTTAGGGTTCTAAGGTCGGTTGGTGCTTAATGACTCCTCAGAAGACCCATATTCTCCTCGTTGCAACACAAGGGATATCGGTACAAACCAAGGTGTCACACCAACGTAGCCACTGCTTCACCCGTGTCGGTCTACGCCGGACAGGTCCCTCACAGCTTATGCTACCTAAAAGGGTATTCCCTAGATCCGGGTTAGGATCTATGAAACTCCGATGCAATCCCACAATGTAAAAGCAATCAAGACATACAATTGAAAACATAAGAGTGGTCTAATCCTAAGGTACACCTCACTTTAAAAGTTCCCCAGCAGAGTCGCCAGTTTTGGCGCTAGAAGGAGGGAACGAGAACTGACTGTTTTTAGCTAGTTTCGTGTATGTCGCGGTAAAGCAAGAGTCGCCACCGTCTTTTATGTTCTCCAACATGGAAAGGACAAAAGCACAACAAAATTCCTTCTTTGAGAATGTTTCTCGGTTCGGGAGGTAGATTTATAGAAAGGGAAGGTGTTAGCACCCTTTCTATCCGTGGTTATCCACGTGCTCTTAGGTACTTGCTCTTATGTTTTCAAAATTTGTTTGCTTTTCAAATGTGTGTGGGTTTTGATAAAGTTTCGTTTGAAAGATTTTTGAGTAACTCTTGTATCTGTCCTCAAGAGTGTATGAAAAATTTGTTTGAAAACTTTTAGAAGTGTAAGGTGTGAAAAGTATTTTTGTTTGTTTGAAGAGAGCAAGTACCTAGGAGAATCTACCTACTCTAAGGAATTAGGCTGTGTAAGAGTCCTTTAGATGGTGCTATCCCACCATTGAGAGGTAGGTAGCACCATCGTTGGAGGTGTTCGGGTCAATTCGATTATCGGGACATGTGTGGTCACCGAAGCAATGGTAGGACACCCTAGAAGTAACCCTAATGCCCTAGATCCTTTTTTATCCGAGGCAATTGTTTCGAGGCAACTGAATCTTTTAGGCAGAAGGGCGACCTCTAAGACACCCTATACTTGATGACCACGTTCGAGGCAACCAGTGAGGCGTACCCTAAGAGTGGCATGTGCTTTGTGTGTTGTTTTTCAGTTAATTGTTTGTCTTGTATATGTTATTTTGTGAGCTACGGATCGGTTTTATTTACATACATTCTTTCATGCATTTAACAGTTAGGGGTGCGGAAAGTAAATTGCGGAAATATAAATTCTACGCTATTACAAGGCGCGGGTCTATACATCGCCAAAAATACAAAGACCCGTTTTGATAAAGTGCGGAAAGTAAAGAAAGCAATAAACCTAATTACTATTACATTCTTGAAGCAGTTACATAATAATCAAAATAAAATGAATGCGCGCGAATAAAATTAATCGGGAATGTCCTAAGGGTTTTGACCCTTTTAAGAAAAGAAATGAATTTTTTTGTCCTTTTTTGTGATTAAATGAAATTAAAATTAATAACTAATCTAATTAATTAATTAATTAAAAAAAATAAAAGTTTTTTTTTTTGTATTTTTATGTTTTTAATGAAATAAAATAAAAGGAAATAAAATTAAAAGTTAATAAAACCTAATTCTAAATTTATTTTAGTTATTAAGAAAAAAAAGTTAAAGTTGCCTAATTAAAATTAATTCAATTTATTAGTATTTATTTACAAAAATAAAATGAAATTAATAATAATAATAATATTAGTTCTTTTTTGATTTTTTTTATAGAAAATAAATTAATTATGTTAATAGTTAATAAAAGGGAAAAAATAAAATAAGACAAACAAAATATAAAAATGACAAAATAAAAATTGCAAACCCAAGGGGGGTTTTGGGCCAGATTGGAGGTGTTAATGGAATTGTGAGGCCCATTCAGAAGCCAGCTTGGTTTGACTTTGGAGATTGCCTGCGTCTGTGTTGACCTGAGAACATGATGCTCCTTCCCTTGTGGCCATTGGATTTGCACTTGGAGACACTTGGCGCTTTGGATTTGTGAGGCGCATGATAAGCCTTCTTTGAAGCCTGCACACAAGTATGTAAGAAAAAATAATATGGGATTTTGAGGGGACCTGGGAATACTTACAGTGCTTGATAATGGACCTTAGGACGTGGCAAGGTTTGCTTTAGCTTCAGGGTATGGCAAAGAAGAGAGTCATGTTCTCCTTTTGGCCTGAAAATGCTTGCAAAACTCCTTTTGATCTCACACTTTTTTTTGACAAATTTTGAACTTTGCTCTGGCCGTTTGTGCACTTTTTTCGTTTTTGAATTAGGCTTGCAAGGCTTGTATATATAGTAATGAGTGAGAATCAGTCACTATTATGAGCTCTTAACCATTGCAATTAAACTTTGGATTTCTCCATAACCACCATTAAAGCAATTTGCCAATTTTGTTCAAATTTGAATTTTATGCTTAAAATGGACCTTACACGAATTTGGTAGGTGCATTATGCTTCATCAAGGTCATTCAAACCACACGATATCATTGAATTAATTTTTTTGATTTTTATTTGAATTTTATGGATTTAAAATGAATTAAATCAATAAAATTAAATAAAAAATAGAAAAATTAATGTTTAATCTTGAAATTAATCATGGGACACGTGGGTGGCATGACAAGGCTGAACCAAGTGGAAAAAAGTGGGCCCTTTTGTCAAAAATTGAAGTTTCAAGGATAGTTGACTTTGCCATTTCATGAAAATTTCCCAACTTCTCCAATGCATATCTTGCTCAATTTTGATCATATGAACATGTTCTTGGACATTTTGGAAAGGTATTGAAGTCCTCTAACCAATGCCTTTGGTCCCATGTCATTTTGATTTACCAATCTCAAGTTATGGTCTTTGACTTAAAGTGCCTTTTTGTTGACTTTTGAAAATGACCTATAATGTTGAAGTTGATAACTTTTTGTGAGAGCATTTCTTGGACTTGGAATGTGAATATGAGTTGTAGGAAATGTCATCCTCTTAAAAATGAGCATTGGATGGGATTTTTCTGATGAACCATGAAAAAGTTATGCCTTGGTCAAGTTACAGTTGACTTTTCAACTGTCCAAAAATAGAAACTTTTGACACCTTGATGATTTTTGAGCCATTCTTGTGAAATCATGGTCAAGATTTGACCAAATGATGATTGCGGCTTCAAAATAAGATGTTGACCAAAATTTTTGACTTTTGACTGCCAAATGACCATTTTACCCCTACAGTTGACTGTGAGGCAATTAGGGTTTTTGACTGTGCAACTTGACCTTGTGAGCCTTGAAACTTGACATGTAGGTGCTTGACAATGTATATGAGCATATGGGACTTGATTGAGCCCTTGAAAACCTCAACTTCCTTGAAGGAACCAAAACCCTAATTTTGATTGGCTTAGGAGAGTGGTTTGAACTGTGCAACCCTTGAGTAGACTTGAGCAAATTGAGATGATGCTTGTCAAAACTTTGAAGAATATGGGAGGGCAAATTTTGGGGTACAACACATCACATATAACATAGTTTCATTTATTTTGAGAACGTCATTCTACAATGCATCTCATGCATTACATATAACTAACCCTGTATTTCTTTCAGGAAAGACATTATTATCAACGATTTCCAGCAAGTCCATGATCAATACTCGAAGCTAAACAGAGTAATCATTGGTAACAAATGCAACCCTATCCAGGTTCCTTCTCATAGCCCTACTATCCAGGCTTTCATATCTAAGTAACCCTACTATCCAGGTTCCTTCTCACAACCCTACCATCCAGGCTTTCATATCGAAGTAACCCTACTATCCAGGTTCCTTCTCACAGCCCTACTATCCAGGCTTTCATATCGAAGTAACCCTACTATCCAGGTTCCTTCTCACAGTCCTACCATCCAGGCTTTCACATAGAAGTAACCCTACTATCCAGGTTCCTTCTCACAGCCCTACTATCCAGGCTTTCATATCGAAGTAACCCTACTATCCAGGTTCCTTCTCACAACCCTACTACCCAGGCTTTCATATCGAAGTAACCCTACTATCCAGGTTCCTTCTCACAGCCCTACTACCCATGCTTTCATATCAAAGTAACCCTACTATCTAGGTTCCTTCTCACAACCCTACTACCCATGCTTTCATATCGAAGTAACCCTACTATCCAGGTTACTTCTCATGCCCTACTATCCAGGCTTTCATATCGAAGTAACCCTACTATCCAGGTTCCTTCTCACATCCCTACTGTTGTACCCCAAAATTTTCCC
The DNA here is from genome assembly GCA_948472305.1 of Vicia faba. NCBI lineage: Eukaryota > Viridiplantae > Streptophyta > Magnoliopsida > Fabales > Fabaceae > Vicia > Vicia faba. Next base: position 1,372,334,106 of record OX451741.1, read on the forward strand.
TCTCATATATCAATATTTTTCTCACAAGGTTTCTTTGACTCAAGACTGGATTAGGGTTTGGTCAGCTCAAGGCATATCTTCTTGCACTGATAACCCAAAATTAGGGTTTGAGTTTGCACAAGTATTTTTTGACTATCAATGCTTCATGTGACTTTCAAACATCATTATGGACCCCTAAGATCACTCATGACAAGTTTCAAGTCTTGAACCACACTTTTGCTCAGTCAATTGGACAATTGACCTAAAAAGCAGTTGTATTGGGGAAAAAGTCAACCATGGCCAATTTACAGTCAAACTTCATAATTTTTTATCCACATCAACATTTTGAACTTACATGTGTCATTTGTTCAAGTTTGGATCTCAATTCCTCAAGAAATTTGGTCAAATCACAAAAAGGGCAAAATGGTCAAAATTAGGGTTTTGACTGAGGAAAGGCAATTTCTGATTTTTAATCTAGAAAATAACCAATTGAGTTCAAGAATGATCTCAAGGATTCAATGGCATCATCTTGACTTAATTACATGGCTCAAAACATTTCAAATTCATTGGATTGACAGATGAAATTTGCAGTCAACTGATCAAAAGTCAAGTGTACACTAAAAAGTCAAACTTTGACTTTTTGGTCAAAATCAAGTGCCAAGGGTCATAATTCATCAAGACATGTCAAAATATGAAACTTGTTCATCAAGAAAACCAAATTTGAAAATTAGGGTTTGAATTTGAAAATTTTCCTAACTTAGAAATTTTCTAAGTATATAAAATTTTCTTATTTTTTCTCAACTTTAGGCCACTTTTTTACCATGATGCATATTGATTCAAGGAAATTCCCCAACATGAAAGTTGTAGACCTCCATGAAATCTACAAATTTGCTTCACAAACTTTTCCTTAAAGATGCTTGGATCTCAAGATATAAATTTGTGAATACATGGTCATGAACTTGTTAACTTAGTGAAAATTTGCCCTAATTTAGGCAGGTTTTGGACCCAACTTCATGGCAATTTTTCACCTAGTTACAAGAGTTATCTCAAAATTCATTTCAAAGATGAATTATAAAGCACATTGCAAGCTTTCCAAAATGTCCCAGAACTCCCCAAGATCATTTTTGAGTAGGGAGAATCGAAGAGATGAAGTTGGCAATTTCTCACTTATTGTCCAAGCCATTTCATGAAGAACAAAGTTGCAAATCAATCCTATGCTGGCTAATTCATGCTGTACAGGTCCTAAACTTGTTCCACACTCCTTAATTAAATGCTTACTCAGTTGAAAAAGCTTTGATCCATGCTTTTAAACCTTTATCCAACTTGTAATTCCATTTATGGAAAAAAGGTTCCATTGCCATTTTAAAAAAGAGCAACTTTTGCAAACTTTACAATTTTGAGCTTTGGACCTGTCCCCTTGGTGCATACACGTCTCACAGGTCTCAAGTAAGTTGTACAAACTAATACCAACCCTAAGGGAGCAAGTACAAGCATGGCAAGTATAGTCACTTCACTTTACTTCAAATGCAAGGAAAGTTGCAAAAAGGCTAGGGCTTGCAGATCTGTTGGAGAGTTGACATCAAACCATTTCAATACTAATATACAAACATTATGCAACACAAAGCATGATTGGCAAAGACCTGAAACACTCCCAATCAGCAAAACACCAAAAAACTGTCCAAAACTGCATATTTGGCATAAGCATATTCATCTTCCATTTGGCTCGTGCGTTTTGAGTTTGGATCATTCAAACATATTACATACTTGATACCTAGTTAATCCAGGCCTTCATCCCAGTTCTGTAATCACTCCTCCACCATCTGCCATTGTTGACTTCAGAGCTTGCAGTTTGACTTGGCCAAGGAGTTTCAGCTACTTTCAGAGCAAGGCAAGGGTTGGAATACATCCAGGGAAGCTCAAGGAAGCTCAAGCAAGCATCAGGCCTCCCTCAAACTCCTCACAATTTCATCCATGTTTCCAGCTGAAGGAGGTAAAATCTCAAACTCTATCTCTTTGTACATGCAACCTTAGGCCACGATTTGTGAATAGAAAACGTAGCCCTCATCATAACGAAGCTGTACATACCATTATCTTGCATTGATTTTACTTGTGCTGAGAGAATTTGGAACTTGAAATTTTTGGAAATATTAGGTCAAGATTTAGGGTTGTTAAAATTCTCTTTGTTCTTTGATTAATATTTCACATAATTTATATGGTTGGAATCGTGTGCTCAAGTACTACAACTTTCATGTTATGAACTTTTAATTTTATGGAAGTATGAGAAAGTTACAGGGTGTTTGGCCAAGCGTGAGGAAGGAGATGAAGTACAGGGCATAGGGCGTGTTTTGTGTTATATTGTTTTTGCTTTCCTGAAGACAATGGAAGTATAGCCACCCCAGTGGCAAAGCAGCGCGCTAGTGATACCCATGTCCTGGGTTCGAACCTGCACGCTACTTTTGTATTTTTCATATTTTTCTTTTCCATTTTTTGTCATTTTTTGCAGGTTGGGCTTAGCTTCCTGGGCCAGTGTTTTTGCTAACCTTACCACAAATCTGCTACGTCACCCCCCTGCCAACTCTTTTTTATATTTTTATATTTTATTTGTTTTGTTTTCATTTTTAATATATTAAATATTTTCTTTAATACATAAAATCCTAAAAAATGTAAATTTCACAATATTGCATTTTTAGTTTATTTTTTTACATAAGAATATATTTTATTTTAATAGATATCACATATTTTCTTATTAAACTTGTAAAATATATTTAAACATATTTAGTTTAATTTATTTTTTCATTTCATACTTATAAATACTTATTTTTACATATATATAATTTTATACTTTTTTATATACAATATTATTTATTATTTATATACAAGAAGATACATAAAATAGTACATATAAACTTTATTTTCTTTTAAATAATAATTAGGGTTAAACCCTTTTAAAAATTAATTCCTTTTCTTTATATTTTTAGGTATAGATTAAATTTTCTTTTACATAAAAACAAGACACAAAAATCTTTTTTTACATGTACATTGCATTGCATTTTAAATATTGTATTGTATTTATTCTAATTCGTACAAATTCGGTTTGGTTGTAATAATTTATTTAGGTTTATATTTGTGCAAATCCCCATTCAAATTTGTATTTCCCCCTCCCATAAATTGTTGTAATAGCTTAGAAATATTTATATTACGCAATTTATCGATTTATATGCTATGATTAGTAATTAGGGTTTGTATGACAAGAACAAAATAAAGCAAAAATGGAAAACCCTAAATACAAGACAAAGTCAAAGCATGAAAATGATACACTTGCACACAAGCATCCTTAGGGTTTCACCACTTGGTTGCCTAAAACAAAAATGGCCATATTACGCATGCGAAGTATCTTGGAAAAACAAAACAAATATAAGATCATAGTCCCTCGATGACGCTATTCAAAAGTTGCCTTACAAAATGATCTTGGTCCCTCAAAAAATGCTAATATACTTTGCAAACATTGCTAATCATGGTTATACGATGACCCACGCCCGTCCCGTTTACATCCAAAGATAGGGTTGCTTACCAAATCAATGGTAAGACAACAATGTCAAAGGAATATAAAATACATAAGAAAGACATTTGAGTAGGTAGATGGCTTCTAGTTACTTGCTCTATTTCAAACAAATAATCCTTGCTATTTTCAAAGACAAAAACATACACACACATTTCAAAACATCTTATAAACATTGAAAACATTTTCAAAAGACAAACAGCTGTGTATACATTCTTACGAACGAGAATCATTGCAAAGATCGCCTAAACAAATGGCCTCTTTTACAAAATACTTTCAAAACCACACCAAGCACAATTTCAAACAACAAAAGCAAGTGATCTAAGCAAGTAACTAAGAGCCCATGGAAAACCATGGATGAAAAGGGTGCTAACACCTTCCCTTTTCATAATCTACCCCCCGAACTCAAGAAAACATCTCAAAGGTCTTTCCTGTGCTTTTTCACCTTTCCTTTTGGATAAAAAAAAGTCGGTGGCGACTCTTGCTAACCGCAACATTTGCGATAAAATGCAAAGCCTCAAGTCAGTTCTCCCACCGCATCACACCTACCATCCAGGCTTTCATATCGAAGTAACCCTACTATCCAGGTTCCTTCTCATAACCTTACTATTCGGGTTCTTCCTATCTTATCCCTAGACCGCAGTCCACAACACTGTAAGACCTGGACTTGATCAAACACAATTGATTTCACATTTCCCCAGAAAGTCGCGGTGCAGCATATACCCCGACCAAGCACGCAGTTCACTTCCGCTTCCCAAACTGGAATTATTCCCCAGTAGAGTAACGCACAACTGAAGCTCCTAAAACTCTATTTCTTTCAAGAAAGAGACCAGCGTTCCCCAGAGAAGTCTACCTCAACAACAGGTATACGGGTCCTCGCAAAGGAATCTCTTATGCGATAGAAACTTCTTCGGATGACATCTTTAAGCCCATCTCTGACAATTCTCTAGCAACTACCAAATGGAATCTATAAGCCCATTCCCGATATCATAAATCAAGTATCACTTCATGCGAGTGCAAATTCCTGGGCACTCTAGTGTTCAATTATCTTCCACCTTCAGATCACGAAAGGCAGACAAGCCAATCTACATCCTCATGTTTAAGAAGATTGAACAGGGGCAGTTGTTGTACCCCAAAATTTTCCCTCCCATATTTCTCAACACATGGAAAGTGAGGTCCCCAAATTGCTCAAGGAAGTTTAAGAGTCGACCAGATAAACTCTCTCCTAAGGCAGTCTATCTCAAATTAGGGTTTCCATTTTCATCAAGATGTGTGGACCATAAAGGACTCAAATTCTCACCATTGTCCTAATAGGTTCTCAAGATCATTCATGTCAAGTTTCAAGCCTTGCAGAAGAAGTTTGCTCAATCAATTGCTCAAATGCCTGAAAGTCAACTGTACTAGGTCAAAAGTCAATTGTGGCCCATATACAGTCAAACTTCAAGGTTTTTGGTCAACATCCTCATTTTGAAGTGTTATTCATCATTTGTTCAAGGGTTGATCATGATTCCTCAAGGATTGCTCACAATTCATCAAAACCCAAAAGTTGCTAAATTAGGGTTTTACAGGAAAAGTCAACTCAACTTTGACCAAGCATAACTTTCTAATAATTTATCATAAATGGCCCATACAAAGCTCATTTTGAAGAGGATGCAATTACCTACAATTCATCTTCATCTCCCAAGTTCGGAATATGCACTCACAAAAAGATATGAATTTTGACATTATAGGTCATTTTGAAAAGTCAACAAAAACACCTTTTTGGGTCAAAGCTTCATACAGGAAAGTGGAAGACTAAATTGAGATTAGACCAAAATGGTTGCTTAGAGGACATACCAAGCTTTCTAAAAATTACAAGAACACCTCTCTAGGGTCAAAATTGAGAGAGTTATGCATTAGCCAAGTTGACCATTTTTGCAAAATTGCCAAAAGTCAAATATGCTCAAATTTACATTTTTTGCTAAATGGACCCACGTTTTATGCTTGCACCTCACTTATAACGTGGTCCACGACCCAAATACTCACTCCCATGTTATTTGCTTCATTATTTATTTTATTTTTATTTTTTGTTCATTAAAAATTGAATTAAATCAAATAATTGGTAAATAATAGCAAAGATTTGTTTTGATTGGATTTTTCGACAGAATCTTAAGCTCATTATGCTAGCATATCAAAATCAGATCATATCAAGGCTGATTGGCACGAGATTGGCATGATTAGGCCAAATTTGGAAGGATATCATATAAATTGAAAACCAAATCAAATCTTGGATAAATGCAAAGATTCAATCCAAATTTGTTAACCTAATTCACTCTAGGTTATATATTGAAGGATTCTAGATCAAAAGAAGAGGGGGGAGAGGTGTGAAACTGTCATAAGAAAACTCAAAACTTTGGACAAAAAGTGTGAGATTGAAATCCATCTTAGAGCCATCCTCAAGGAGTTTCAAAGCCATAAATCAATTCCTTGGCGTCATAGGAAGCATTTCCAATCATTTGCAGGCGTCAGAACATCCAAAATCACTCCCTATCATTCTCACGGTTTTCACAATAATCCAAATTCGATTACTGTAATTCTTGCATCTTTAGCATGTTTAAGTTACATATTTGTGTTCACTATCATGTTTGCAATGTTTCTGGATAGTTTGATTTAACTTACAATGCAGGAATAAGTTTTTTCCATTGATAGGGTTTCGTGCTCCAATTTGTGGTTTTGGGTTTCAAGCAAAATTAGGCCTGATAATGGGTACCATGATGATCAGAGTTTCAAACCCAGTTGATCCATGGTCCCCAATTGAATTTATATTGCACGTGCTTGATTCTTGAATGACACATGTTTCAGCTACAAATCTGTGTCTGTAGGTAAATCTTCAGAGCCTAAGACGACGGTTCCAGGGAAGAAGACAACATCGTGTCATAACCTGAATGGTTGGTTTAAATTCTGGCGCGTTATTCTGGCCAGAAACTTGTTTTTTCTGATATATTATTTGTTTTTATCATATTAATGAGTTAATATCCAGCGCAATTGGTCAGAGGAAGGAAGTCAGAAGCTCATGTCCTGGGTTCGATCCCAGGCGTGAGCTTTTGACATTTTCTCCATTGTTTTCACAAGATCCAACACATACCCCTTCTGAGGGTCATCATCTTCTGGGCCCATCAGCCAGGGCCAGATCAAGCGTCCCCTGGTCATCTTCTGAATCCATCAGCCATAACCAGATCCAGCACATACCCCTTATGAGGGTCATCATCTTCTGGGCGCATCATCCAGGGCCGAATCAAGTGTCCCATGGTCATCTTCTGGATCCATCAGCCCGAACCAGATCTAGCGCATACACCTTCTAAGGGTCATCATCTGCTGGATCCACCAACTGGACCAGATCCAATGCACACCATTTTTTGAGGATCATCATCCCCTGGATCCATCTCCAGCGGATCCAACGCTAGCATCTTCTGAGGATCATCATCCTCTGGATCCATCAGAAGTTCAACACCCTCAGATCTACTAACAGGAGGCCCATTCGTTTATTTTTACTATTTTTCTTTAATTCATTTTCTTTAATTATTTTCTTTTTTTAAAATCAACACAAAAATTATTTTATTAAATTAACCAATCAAAAACCAAAAAAAAAATATTTATTTTCTCAATAAATGTTTTTAATTAATTAGTTTAATAAATTTAGGGCAACTTTAATTTCTTTCATAATTTAAAAACAATTAGAAATTAGGTTTAATTAATTTTCAATTAAATATTTTCTTCAATAAAATCCAAAAATACTTTTCCCCTCAAATTAGATTTGTCAGGTTTCAATCGCCTCGCATTTAATCCGCCGCGCTTATTATTATTATTTTGCCAATATTTTTGTAATTGTTCGTGGTTTGTAATAGTTTAATATAGGGTTTTATTTATTGTTTAAATTTCCAGGTTTTTGGCTATGTAATTAATCCCCCTCCCCGAAGCCTTGTAATAGCGTAGATTTATTTTCTCGCATTTTTAATTCCTGCAAATATTTAACTGTTTAGATGTATGCTAACAGGATTGTATGGCAAGAATGCATGACAAATTAATACAGTTAGAAAACTCTAATGTGCAAAGATAAATAACTGAAACGAATCACTCGCACATATCACTCTTAGGGTATACTCTCACTTCGGTTGCCTTCGGTAAACAATTATTAAGCATAGGGTGTCTTAGTGGTTACCCTCCTGTCTAAAAAGATCAAATGTCCCATTCATTTGTTGCCTCGAAAATGTTGCCTCGAAAACGTTGCCTCAGAAATGTTGCCTCGAATATGATCTTAAGACTCTAGGGTTATTACTAAGGTATCCTAACGTTGCTTTGGTGATCGTACGTCCCTTTCAAATTGACCCTTACAACTCCAACAACGGTGCTACCTATTTCTCAATAGTAGGATAGCGCTGTCTAAATGAAACAAGAATAGAAACGATCTTTTTCGAGTAGGTAGATACTAGTAGGTACTTGCTCAAATAAAAAATTTTCACACTTACACTTTTCAAACAAACTTTCAAAACAAACTTCGTCACACCTTTGAGGACTGATACAAGGGTTATCACGAAATAAAACATTTGTTTTTCAAAAACAAAGCACACAAACACAAGCAATTTAAAAATGAGCAAGTACCTAAGAGCCTGTAGATAACTACGGATAGAAAGGGTGCTAACACCTTCCCTTTCTATAATCTACCCCCCGTACTCAAAATATCTCGAAAAGGATTTTTCTGTACTTTTTTCCTTTCCGATTGGATAAAATAAAAGTCGGTGGCGACTCTTGCTTACCGCGACATTTTGCGAATACAAAATGCAAAATGCAAACCAGTATAACAGTCGGTTATGCCACCGTATCACAATAGTCCCTCAACATCCAACAATATGGATACCTACTCACTAATAGTAGGATATCACTGTCTAAAGGAAACGAGAAAATGAACAATCTTTTTCGAGTAGGTAGAAACTCTTAAGTACTTGCTCAAAACAATAAAAACTCTTTTTCACAAACACTTTCAAAACAATTTTCAAAAATAACTTCGTCACACTCTTGAGGACAGATACAAGGGTTATCACAAAGTTAGACAAAAACTTTTCAAAACACACACAAGCAATTTCAAAATGAACAAGTACCTAAGAGCCCGTGGAAAACCACGGATAGAAAGGGTGCTAACACCTTCCCTTTCTATAAACTATCCCCCGTACTCAGAAACATCTCGAAAAAGGTTTTTTCTATTCTTTTTCCTTTTCCTTTGTTGGATGAAATAAAATTCGGTGGCGACTCTTGCTTACCACAACATTTGCAAACAAAAAATGCAAACCAATATTAACAGTCAGTTCTGCCACCATATCACAACAACTATCTCACGACCGAAAAAAACAAGTTCCAGATTAATACTTGTAACAAGCCAGGACAACTATCTATGGACGACTGATTGTAGATTAATACCTGAAACCAGACAGGAAAACTATCTACATGAGCAGATTGAAGATTAATACCCGAAACCAGACGGGAAAACTATATTTACTTCTAAGGTTAGATATTAATACCTGAAACCATCCAGGACAACTATCTCAATGACTGACAAAACCAAGTTCCAGATTAATACCTGTAACAAGCCAGGACAACTATCTGTGGACGGCCGATTGTAGATTAATACCTGAAACCAGATAGGAAAACTATCTACATGAGCATATTGAAGATTAATACCTGAAACCAAACAGGAAAACTATCTTTCTTTCTAAGGTCAGAGATTAATACCTGAAACCAACCAGGACAACTATCTTAACGACCAACAAAAGCAAGTTCCAGATTAATACCTAAAATAAGATATGACAACTATCTGTGAACAATTAATTGTAGATCAATTCTCGAAACCAGACGGGGCGACTATCTACACAAACTCATCCTGAAGTAATCTTACACGGGTTTCTTCTCCTAATCTCCAGCTGCAGTCTAACATGAACTCATCCTGAAGCAATCTTACACGGGTTCCTTCTCACAGTCTCCATATGCAATCTAACACGGACTCATCCTGAAGCAGCCCTACACAGGCTCCTTCTAATACATTTCCAGAATGCAGTTAATTTCATCCTCCCCAACAAGTTAATATGAAGCCTAGAGTTCAACCAGAAAACAACAAACTTTTTTAGAGATAATTCCTCAGTAGAGACTTGGACAACTGAAGTTCCTAGACTCTATTCCCCACAAAATTTTCCTCAAGCAGGAGAATAATAGATATCAACATTCCCCAGCGGACTCCTCCTCAGACAGCAGGAACAGGAATCCCCCATAAAGAGACCTCTTAAGAAGTCAGCATCTACTTTGGATGGCATCTTTAAGCCCATCTCCAACAACTCTCAATCATCTTCTCCAAATGGCATCTTCAAGCCCATTCCCTACACAATCAATCATCACATCATGCGAGTGCAAATATTTGGGCACTCTAGTGTTCAATCATCTTCCTCCTTCAGATCACGAAAGACAAACAAGCCAATCTAAATCTTCAGGTTTAAGAAGATTAAATAGGGGCAACTGTTGTACCTCAAAATTTTCCATCTCATGTTTACCAAGAGCTTCCCTTGCATGGGTGGTTACAATCACTTGATTAAAGAAAATAAAAATTGGAAGATGTACAAGTGTCTTTCGATTGGCACCTTAATAAGGTACTTCGATTGGGCATGTAGTTGTTTAGTTATTGGCATGCATTTTTGGTAAAACCAGGTGTGTGAATGAATGTCATGATTGATGTCATAACATTCTAGTTTATTAGGTACTGATTCATTAGATACCTTTGCAGAAAAATATTGTCATACAGGTGCTGCTGTTTATGAGTGTGTATCTGAGCGTTTTGCAAAAAGATCACATTTACCAAAATCAGTAGACAGGAATTCAGATGTCATAACAAATGTTAAGACATCCTGCTCTGAACTAACAGTTATGCAGTTTGGGTAATTCTGAGTTTTTTCAGGAAAATGACTCACTCTTTCCAGAACAGAAAATCTCGTGGACTTGGGGTTAACCTAGCTCAACCCTAACCTGGTTGATAAAGTCCTGTGACCTAGTCTTAAGGTCAAACGGAATTAACCCTAGCTTTTTGTGGAAACCCTAACTGAAGATGCAGCTGCTATATATTCAACAAAGCTGCTGTTTTGGAATCAATCCCTTTTTTGACAGAAGATCATTTAGAAGCTGTATAGTTTTAACTATTGTAATCCAAGCAAGTATCATTGTGATAAGTGACTTGGAATAGGTTTTAATTGTAAGGGTTGTGTACCACTCAAAGCTTTGAAGCAAGAGTGTGTTTGTGTCTCTTGACTAAAGCTTTGAAGCAAAGTCAAGTTAGGTTTGTGTATCACTCAAAGCTGTGAAGCAAGAGTGTTTGTGTTGCTTGATTAAAAAGCTGTGAAGCATAATCAAGTGTATGTTTTGAAGAGTGTCTTCATCAATTCATTAGTCAAATTGTTTTAAGTATCACTGCTATGATTGAGGGGGGGTGAGTAGGAACTCAGGTTTAAGTTGTACTTAGATTGAAGTTGCATTGGGTAGGTCTTAAGTGAAGGAGATAAACTGGTTGGTTTATTCCTGAATTAATATCTCTTATAGTGGATTTCCTCCCTGGCTTGGTAGCCCCTAGAGTAGGTGTTGTTGCACAATGAACTGGGTAAACAATTGACTGTGTTCTTTACTGTTTTTTGTATTTACTGTCTTATAGAAAGTCAGATACGGTGTCATAACATTGAACGTGACATTGAGTATCTGCAGCCAGAATTTCAATTGGTATCAGAGCAGGCACCCTGCCTGTATTACTGGGTGAGATCTAGGGATATCACTTTCTGGCACTATGGACAAAGAAGGAGTTTTTGGAAATAGACCACCCATTCTGGATGGAACAAATTATGACTACTGGAAACCTCGTATGATAGCCTTCTTAAAATCTCTGGACAAAAAGGCTTGGAGAGCTGCTGACAAAGGATGGAACCATCCCACCATAACTGAGAAAGATAGGACAATCAGTCTGAAGCCTGAGGAAGATTGAAGTAAAGAAGAAGATGAGTTAGCCCTGGGAAATTCCAAAGCTTTAAATGCCGTGTTCAATGGAATTGATAGAAACATTTTCTGACTAGTACATCAATATGAACTGGCCAAGGAAGTTTGGGACACTCTCAAAACTACTCATGAGGGCACTTCCAAAGTGAAAATGTCAAGGCTTCAGATGTTGACTACCAAGTTTGAGAATCTAAAAATGATGGAAGATGAAACCATTCATGAGTTTCACATGAACATCTTGGAGATTGCCAACACCTCAGGAGCACTGGGAGAAAAGATGTCAGAAGAAAAATTGGTGAGAAAGATTCTCAGATCCTTGCCTAAAAGATTTATTATGAAGGTAACTGCCATAGAGGAAGCCCAGGACATCAGCAAGTTGAAAGTGGATGAACTAATTGGGTCTCTTCAGACTTTTGAGATGGGGATCACTGATAATGGTGACAAGAAGAACAAGAGCATATCACTTGTATCCAACACTGATGTTGAAAACAAGGAGGATGAAGAAGAAAATATTTCAGAAGCTATAGCCATGCTTGGAAGACAATTCAACAAACTCATCAAAAGAATAGATCCAAAGTCAAGGTCTAATGTTCATAACATTCCCTCTGACATTGACAGTTCCAGCAGAAGACCAAGGTCAGAAGAGAAGGGAAATCAAGGCAGAGGAATTCAATGCCATGGTTGTGAAGGATATGGGCATATTCGAGCTGAATGTCCTACCTTTCTTAAGAAACAAAAGAAAGGAATGACTGTTACTTGGTCTGACTGTGATTCAGAAAGTAATTCTGAAGAAGAATCTGCCAAACTAGTTACTGCTCTAACTGGTGTTTGTACCTCTGAAAGTGACACTAGTGATGAAGAAGTGACATTTGAAGAACTGGCTGATACTTACAAGAAATTGTGTATCAGAAGTGCTGAAGTCTGTGTGCAGAATGAGAAACAATCAAAACTCATCATAAAGCTGGAGGCTGAAAAAAGGGCAGACCTTGAAACTATAAGTCATCTAGAAGGGGAAGTTCAATTGTTGAACTCACAACTGAACCAAATGACCAAATCTGTCAAGATGCTGACTAATGGAACAGACAAATTGGAAGAGATTCTTCAAGTTGGACAAAATGTGGGAAACAAATCTGGACTAGGATTTGTGGAAGCTAAGAAATCTGGTGCAGACAAGAAGATCAGGCCTGTTAAACAAATGTCAAAGCAGATGTCTCAACACAACTCTCAACATCAGAAACAAAGACATATGAAGAAAAAGTACCAAAGATGGAGATGTCATCATTGTGGGAGGTATGGCCACATAAAGCCTTTCTGCTTCAAATTGCATGGATACCCTAATCAAAACTCAGGTGTTAAACCTAAGTCAAAAAGGGTACCACATACTCCTCAATGGAAGAAAAAGGCTACTGCCCTGATAGCCCACACTTCCCTGAGATTCTCTGCAAGGGAAGGCTGGTACTTTGACAGTGGGTGCTCTAAACACATGACTGGAATAAAGAACATTCTCAATCATGTTAAACCTCACAACACTAGTTATGTGACCTTTGGAGATGGTGCTAAAGGTGAAATCAAAGGAGTTGGTAATTTGGACTGCCCTGAAGTTCCAAATCTAAATGAAGTACTATTGGTAAAAGGCCTGACTGCTAATCTCATTAGTATCAGTCAATTATGTGATCTAGGATTCAAGGTCAACTTCTCAAAATTTGAATGTCTAGTAATTAATGAAAAACTAGAAGTGGTAATGAAAGGAATCAGATCTAAAGATAACTGTTACTTGTGGCAGCCTGAGAACACTAATAACTCCACTATGTGTTCAATTACCAAAGAAGAAAAAGAGATGAAACTGTGGCACCATAAGCTTGGCCATCTTCATCTAAGAAGAATGAAAAGAACTATCTCTATGGAAGCAGTCAGAAGGATTCCAAGACTGCAAATTGATAAAAGGAGGGTTTGTGGTGAACTTCAAATTGAAAGGCTTGGTAAAAAGAGACATGTCTATGATGTGGTGAATAAACTTGAAGAAGGATGTGCTGTCAGAACCAGAAGTAATCATGACAAGGAATTTGGAAACAACAAGTCTAATAAATTCTGTTTCCCAGAAGAAATGAGTCATGAAGTCTCTTCTCCTATAACTCACCATCAAAATGGAGTTGACAAAAAGAAAAATAAGATCATACAGGAATCTTCCAGAGCTATGATTCATGTCAAAAGAATGCCTTCTCAACTCTGTGCTGAAATAGTTGCAGCCGGTAGTAGCTGCTCTCAAAATATCTGGACAAAACAGATGCTCACTGAGTATAATGTCTCACAAGATGTTGTGACATTGTATTGTGACAATCTGAATACAATCAATATTTCCATGAACCCTATTCAGCATAGCAGGACCAAGCACATTGACCTTGTAGAGAAGAAGTCAATTAAACTGGAACATGGTATCATTAAGCTTCAGCTGGCTGATTCTTCTACCAAGGCTCTTGTTGGAAATCAACTTGAAAACTTGAGGGGCAAGATGGGTATTTGCCAACGTGAGAAATTATAGCAATTAATTTTGCTTAAAACAAGGGTTGAAGGAGTTATTTGTGTTAAGTCTATTTTTAGTGGGTTAATCATATGTCTTTCCAATTCTTTCAAAATTATTAAGAAGTTGAATAGACTCTCAATTGCCTCCTACCTCTCTCGTCTTTGCAACCTATTCCTTTCCCTCAATCAAAGTTTTCTCTCAAATTGCTACTGGTGCTCTAAGTCAATCAAAATGTCTCAAACATCATCTTCAACCAAGGCGACCACTTCATCTTCATCATCTGACCAAGATTCTCGAGCAATCACCACATGCATAGATTCTGAAGTCCTGGAGATCACTCCTCTCAGAGAAATGGCAACTGACCCCTCCAAAGTCAAAAAACTGAGAACTAGGCATGCAGGAAGAGCTCAAGCTAATGCTTCTGGTAATCCTTCTCATCCTTCTTCCTCTGTACCAAATAGGGAAGGATCAGCTCAAGTACATCTAGCAATTGCTAGGCTTATTACAAGAATACTAAGCGGAAACCAATCTGTACCGGGGATTTCTGTCCCATTAAATCAAGAATCAGCAAGCCCAAATGTGGATGTCTCTGAGAATGTAGATGTCTCTGAGAATGTTGTGACACAAAATGACAACATTCAGAACCCTTCAGAGAAGACTGTTGATCCACCTATCATTGATGTGGATGAGGAATACTCAGACAATGATCTGATTGCCAATGTAAACCCTAGCATAGCTAGGAGAATGATGAAAAGAAAGGGTAATCAGAATGTTGCAAAATGTATGACCAAAGATAAACCTGCTAATAAGAAATCCAAGGCTGAAGGCAAGGCTGGGGTAGAATCTGTGAAAACTGGTCAGTCCAAAGGGAAGGTGAAAGCCCAGGTGCATACTGGTAGACAACCAATTACAAAGAAGAGAAAAGAACCTGAATCTTCTGATTCTGATGAGGAATTAGAGTTTGAGATTGATGCTGAAGAAATTCCTATCAGAAGGAAACTCCCCTCCAGCAAAATTGCTAGAGTTCCTGAAGTCCCAACAGACAACATCTCTTTTCACCATCCTGACAATGCAAACAGATGGAAGTATGTTTGCTTGAAGAGAATAGCTTTAGAAAGAGAGCTAAACAATGATGCCATGGAGTGAAAGGACATCATGGACCTGATTAAAACTGCTGGACTGATGAAGACTGTGGTAAAATTTACCAAGTGCTATGAAAATCTGGTCAAGGAGTTCATAGTTAACTTGTCTGATGAATGTGCTGATGGAAGGTCAGCTGACTTTGAAAGTGTTTATGTTAGAGGAAGAAGGGTTAATTTCTCTCCATCAGAAATTAACAAATTTCTTGGAAGATCAAATGAGGATTGCCCTGAACTGGAAGTCACTGACAATGAAGTTTGTCAAACCATCACAGCAAGACAAGTCAAGTGCTGGCCCTTGAAAGGCAAGCTGAATGCCAGCAAACTTAGCATGGAATTTGCCATCCTGCACAAGATTGGTGCAGCCAACTGGGTCCCTACAAACCATAAATCAACTATCTCCACAGGATTGGGGAGATTTATTTATGCTGTGGGAACCAAGACTGTTTTTGACTATGGCAGGTATATTTTTGAACAAACTTTAAAACATGCTGGTAGTTATGCTGTCAAAGGCCCAATTTCCTTTCCCTCCCTCCTTTGTGGAATTATCCTTGCACAATACCCTGATATCCTGGTGGCAAGAGACACTGCTTGCAAAAGAGCTCCTGCTCTTGGGTTACACTACAAGCTATTTCAGGGATCTCATGCTCCTGATATTGTCATAACATCAGCTGAGACATCATCTGCAAAGAGCTGGAAGCTAGGAAAAAGACCCTGGAAAACCTAATTACCAGGTTAGAAAAGGAGGAAGCTGAAGGAAACAGAAGGGAAGAGGGTGCAGAAGCTGAAGATCAACTCAATACTGAAGAAACTAGCTCCTCTGAAGGGGACAGTGCTTGAAGGTTGGTGGAGTTGATGCTGATTCCTGGTGGAGTTTGCAAAGTGTGTTCAGTTTTTAGTTGCTGTTCTTATTACTTTTTCTGGATCACTGTATAACTTTTAAGAACATGTATCTTTGGCCCATTTGTGGCTAAAGAGGGGGAGATATATTTTGGTAGTCTTTATTAGACATTCTATTTTTCTGCAGTCATATTTATTCTGCTGCTATCTATCTCTGATTGCTTAGGGTCTTTAGCCAAAAATCTGCCAAAGGGGGAGTTTGTAGTTGTTTAGTTATTGGCATGCATTTTTGGTAAAACCAGGTGTGTGAATGAATGTCATGACTGATGTCATAACATTCTAGTTTATTAGGTATTGATTCATTAGATACCTTTGCAGAAAAATATTGTCATACAGGTGTTGTTGTTTATGAGTGTGTATCTGAGCATTTTGCAAAAAGATCACATTTACCAAAATCAGTAGACAGGAATTCAGATGTCATAACAAATGTTAAGACATCCTGCTCTGAACTAACAGTTATGCAGTTTGGGTAATTCTGAGTTTTTTCAGGAAAATGACTCAGTCTTTCCAGAACAGAAAATCTCGTGGACTTGGGGTTAACCTAGCTCAACCCTAACCTGGTTGATAAAGTCTTGTGACCTAGTCTTAAGGTCAAACGGAATTAACCCTAGATTTTTGTGGAAACCCTAATTGAAGATGCAGCTGCTATATATTCAACAGAGCTGCTGTTTTGGAATCAATCCCTTTTTTGACAGAAGATCATTTAGAAGCTGTATAGTTTTAACTATTGTAATCCAAGCAAGTATCATTGTGATAAGTGACTTGGAATAAGTTTTAATTGTAAGGGTTGTGTACCACTCAAAGCTTTGAAGCAAGAGTGTGTTTGTGTCTCTTGACTAAAGCTTTGAAGCAAAGTCAAGTTAGGTTTGTGTATCACTCAAAGCTGTGAAGCAAGAGTGTTTGTGTTGCTTGATTAAAAAGCTGTGAAGCATAATCAAGTGTATGTTTTGAAGAGTGTCTTCATCAATTCATTAGTCAAATTGTTTTAAGTATCACTGCTGTGATTGAGGGGGAGTGAGTAGGAACTCAGGTTTAAGTTGTACTTAGATTGAAGTTGCATTGGGTAGGTCTTAAGTGAAGGAGATAAACTGGTTGGTTTATTCCTGAATTAATATCTCTTATAGTGGATTTCCTCCCTGGCTTGGTAGCCCCCAGAGTAGGTGTTGTTGCACACTGAACTGGGTAAACAATTGACTGTGTTCTTTACTGTTTTTTGTATTTACTGTCTTATAGAAAGTCAGATACGGTGTCATAACATTGAACGTGACATTGAGTATCTGCAGCCAGAATTTCAGGGCATATAAAATCCTTCGACGCAAGCTTGGCTCACCAGTCTTCGATTGGGCATTTGGCCTCCTTCGATGCAGGCCTGATTCACAAGCTTCGATTGGGCGTTGGGCCCTCTTCGATCAAGTTCAATTCATAAGACTTCGACTGTGCATTGGCTGCTTCAGGCATTCCTTTGATTCACAAGGCAAGAATCCCATATAAGTTTTCTTCGATTCACCAGCAGCGGCCTCCTGTATGTTTATTTTGATTCACAAAATATTGGTCTCCTGCATGCAAGCTTTGTTTAGAAAAAGGCTTCTTTAGACTTTCCTTTGATCCACAGGGCAAAAGGCTTCCTCAAACTTGCCTTCGATCCACTAGGCAAAAAGCTTATTACATGTGTGCTTCGACCCACAGGTAAATGACTTACTTTGTGCGTGCCTTCAGCACACAAGGAAAAGGCCCCTCAACTTGCCTTCGATCCACAAGGAAAAAGGCCCCTTTCAACTGACCTTCGATTCACAAAGCAAGAGCTCCTTTCATGTGTGCTTCGACCCACCAAGAAATGACTTCTTCTGTGCATGCCTTCAGCGCACAAAGCAAATGCCCCTTCAACTTGCCTTCGATCCACAAGGCAAAAGTCCCCTTTCAACTAACCTTCAATTCAATAAGCAATGGCTATCTATATGCAATATTTTCCTGGGCAATGTCTATCTTCAGGCCTGTGCTGACTCCACCTCTAAAACCCCTCAACATAGTTTCTACACTATGACACACAATATGATCCATTCGAAGAAGCATTCAATATGGTCCATTTGAAGAACACACACGTGGTCCATTCGAAGGATACATGATTATTGAAAACAAGTTTTGTTTTTCCTTTAAATGAGTTTGGCTCAAGATGTTTGCTGGCCAAAGTCCAACATGCTGCCAAGCCCAAGCCTCCTGCACAATTGCATTCGAAGGAGGTAACAAAAGAAGCTTCGACTGGCCAGAAAGGAGTTTTCAATTGGGCTAGTTGAAAAGTTTCAGATCAATCTACTAAAGCAGATAATGGCTCAATCGAAGAAGCCATAATGATGACGCCTAGAGCCATTCGAAGGAAGCAACTCAGGGCCAATCGAAGAACAAAGCATGGAGTCATTCGAAGGAGTCAGGGAATGGAAACATGTCCAGGTTCATCCGAAAACCCCAAAAAGACAGGTGTGATATGGTGGCAGAACCGACTATTTATACTGGTTTTGCATTTGTGTTTGCAAATGTTGCGGTAAGCAAGATTCGCCACTGACTTTTCTTTTATCCAAATTAAGGAAAGGGTAAAAAGAACAGAAAAAGACCTTTTCGAGAATTTTCTTAGTAAGTGGGGGTAGATAATGGAAAGAGAAGGTGTTAGCACCCTTTCCATCAGTAGTTTTCTACGAGATCTTAGATGCTTAGCTCATTTTTTAAATACCTTGTGCTTTGTGTTTTGAAAAAAATAATTGAAAATTCCTTAGTGCGGCGCCTTGCTTTGTGATAACTCTTGTATCAATCCTCAAGAGTGTTGGCAAAGAAAATGTTTTTTGAAAGTTGTTTTTGAAATGTGTAAGTGTAAAAGGTTCATTTTTGAGCAAGCATCTAACAGCTATCTACATGTACTTTAAAAAGTCGTTATTTTCCTCTTTTCCTTTAGACAGTGATATCCTACTATTAGTGAGTAGGTAGCCCTATCGTTGGATGCATGAGGGACATTCGAAGGGACGTACAGTCATAAAGGCAACATGTAGAGGCGCTTTATCAATTTTTGTTTAGGGACTAGATCATTTACCAAAAGGCAACTGTAGGGTCATCGAGGAACTATGATCTTTTGATTTACGGGTCTTTGCTAAAGCGTTCGGGTTTCGAGGGACATGACTGTTTTTCCGAAGGCAACCAAATCGGGGTACCCTAGAGGTGTATATGTGCGATGTGTGTTATGTTCAGTTATTTTAGTCTTGAGTTAGGTTTGCTAGAGTTTTGATTATTAATCTTATCATACAATCTTATTAGTCATGCAACTAATAGTTAATATATGTACAGGAATTAAAAGTACGGAAATGTAAATCCTACGCTATTACATGGCTTTGAGGATTAATTACATGTCCAAAAACTTGGAAGAATGAAGAAAAGCGGTAAATAGTCCTAGTTAATTTCTATTACATCCCCTGAGCAATTACAGTAATATGAAAAATGCAAAAATAAATACACACAAATCGAGAAAAACCTCTAAAAATCCTAGGGAAAAGAAATCTTTTGTTTGTTTTTATTTATTTTCAGAAAGTGAAGTCTAAGTCTATTTAATTTTAATTTTAAGAAAGATGTTAAAGTAATTAAATTAATTAGTTAACAAAATAATTTTAATTAAAAAAAGACTAAATTTTTTGTGATTTTGGTTTTAATGTTAATAAAACAAAAGAAATAAGCAAAAACCAAAAAATAAGAAAATGAGTAGAGGCATTTTTCAATCCAGAGGAGGAACAGTCTTTCGATCCTGGGAAAGATGTGGTTCTTTCGACCCAGGGAGAGAAAATGTCTTCTTCGATCTAGGCAAGGAAAATGTCTTCTTCGATCCAGGGGAGGAAGTTATTCCTTTCTATCTGGGGAAGAAAGGGATTCTCAATCTAGACTTGCAAGACAAACATTAGCAAAAAATATGACCTGGGTGTCCAACCCAGGTCCTTTGATCCTGCAACATTAGTTTATTTAGGCCAGATATACAGTATGGGCATTAGAGGTAAAGGAAAACAAAATATGGACATAGAGTTGAACCCAGACCCTTAGCTCTAAATACGAATCGAACAGAGTTACATGATATCCTGAGCATGAATTAAACACTGAACAAACATTAATATATTATGAAATCATAAACATGAATTTGAAAGTTTACCAACGATGGGAGGCTTCGATTTGGCACTTCTGGGCGTTTATTGACTAGTGCTTGGGAATGCTTCCTGCAGACTTCAGGGAGTGATTGGGAACATTGCTGAAAGTTCCTTCGATTGGGATTACTTATGAAAATTTTGATAGCTTTAGTATGGCTTATGAAGCAGTGTGTGTGTGTGTGTATTTATTTCTTGTATGTATGTCTCTCCTCCCTTTACCGGTGGTGTGAGTGTCTTGTATTTATAGAAGATGGGGTGCATGGAAATGGTAAGAGACAGCCATTTACCAGCTTTAAAATCCATGAGACCAAAATCAGACACATTAAAAAACTTCCACTTTTGAAACAGTCATGCCTCTTTGAGCCTTAGGATGAACCTGGGCACATTTGGCTCCTTCGAATTCCCTCCAGCGTTGTTCTTCGATTGGCCTAGAGTTTTGATTCGAAGTGTTTAGAAACTTCTTTATTAGAGCTTCTTCGATCAGTCAGCTTTTGCATTGTGTGATACGGTGGGAGAACTAACTTGAAGGTTTTTTGTTTGATTGCAAATGTTGCGGTTAGCAAGAGTCGTCACCGACTTTTCTTTTATCCAAAAAGGAAAGGTGAAAAAGCACAGGAAAGACCTTTGAGATTGTTTCTTGGGTTCGGGGGGTAGATTATAAAAAGGGAAGGTATTAGCACCCTTTTTATCCATGTTTTTCCATGGGCTCTTAGTTACTTGCCAAATCACTTGCTTTTGTTTGAAATTGTGCTTAGCGTGGTTTTTTTAAAAGTATTTTTGTAAAGAGGCCTTTGTTTAGGAAATCTTTGTAATGATTCTCGTTCGTAAGAATGTATACAAATATGTTGATCTTTTGAAAATGTTTTCAAATTTTGTAAGATGTTTTGAAATGTGTAGGTGTTTGTTTTGAAAATAGCAAGGATGTTTGTTTGAAATGGAGCAAGTAATTAGGAGCAATCTACCTACTCAAATGTCTTTCTTGTTCATTTTCTTTTCTTTTGACATTGTTGTCTTACTGTTGATTTGGTAAGCAACCCTATCTTTGGATGTTAACGGGATGGGTGTGGGTCATTGTATAACCATGATTAACAATGTTGCAAGGTATCTTAGCATTCTTTTTGAGGGACTAAGATCATTTGTAAGGCAACTTAGATAGCGTCATCGAGGGACTATGATCTTGTATTTGTTTGTTTTTTGCTAAGATACCTTACATGCGTAATATGGCCATTTTGTATAAGGCAACCAAGTGGGATAACCCTAGGGGTGTTTGTGTGCTAGTGTATTGTTTTCATGTTTGATTTTGTCTTGGATTAGGGTTTGCTATTTGGTTGGTTTTAATCTTTCCATACAAAACCTAATTACTAGCATTGTATATATGAAAGCGATAAATTGCGAAATTTAAAATTACTACGCTATTAGAATACTTGTGGAGGGGGGTATACAATTTATGAATGGGGATTTCAATAATATAAACCCAATTAATCTATTACAACCATATTTAATATGTACAAATAATTGAAGAAATATATAAAGTATAAATGCAAATGGAAATAATTGATTTTTTTGTTTGGATTTTTATATGAAAGAGGTTTTAAGCTAAACCTAATTAGAGAAAAATAATTAAATTAAAATTAAATTAACTTAAATTAATTAAGAAAAGAAATTAATTAAGAAAATATTTTTGAGTAAAACCCTAATTCTATTTAGTTGATTAAAAGAAAATAAGTTTAAAGAAAAAGAGTATTTTTGTATTTTTTTGTCTTGAAAATAATATATGGTGTTATAAAATATTTTTGGCCTTTTTTATATTAAAAATAAATATATTTAAATAAGTATAAAAGAAAATAAATAATAACCTAGTTTTAATTTAATTTACAAGATAATTAGTAAAGATAAATAAAATATGATGAATAAAAATAATTTTTTTTGTGAGAAAAATATTTAAATTATGTCAAAACATAATTCTACTATTTTTATATTTTTTTTAATGATTTTTTAGTATTTTAGAAAATATATTTAAAAGGAAAAATGAAATAAATAAGTAAATAAAAATAAATGGGCCAGGGGGTGCCAAAAGTAGGCAAGGAGGTGAGCTAGCAAATAAAAAAACAATGCCAGGCCCAAAGGGCCCAACGCCTGCAAAAAAAACGTTAGAGAATCAGAAAATATGAAGAAAAAAATAAAAATGGTCACGCTGGGGCTTGAACCCAGGACCAAGGGGTGAACATGCGCGCGCTTTACCACTGGGGTGGCTATACATCTGTTTATATGAACAAAACAATAAATATGTAAGGCAAATCAAGTCCTGATGACTTCATCTTAAACCTCCAGCCGGTGTACCTCTAACTTCTTCATTTCTCAAAAAAATGGAAGATGACAAAATGAAAGTTGTTGCATTCTTCCTCACGAATCCAACCATATAACTTATGTAAGCTAAAAGTCAAAGATGAAGATTAATTTTGCTGGCCCTAAATTGAAACCTAATTTTCTCAGAAATTTCAAATCTAAAATTCACTATACACAATCAATATAAATGGGAACTATGAACATGGTTAGCTTTAGAGCAGAGATATCTACATTTTATCTTCACAAATCAGGATTAAATGATGCTTGTATGAAGAGATAGAAGTTTGAAAACTTACCTCTTGCAGCTAGAGTCGTGAATGGAGTTTGAGCAACTTTTGAGATGGCCTAAGGATCTGTTTAGCTTGCCTGGACCTCCTTGAGTGTATTCCAACTCCTACTTTGCCTTGAAAGTCCCTGAATCTCTCTACTCAAGTAAACCTGCAAGCTTGATGTTTGAAAATGGTGGATAGTGATGGAGGAGTTACAGTCTTGAAACAGGGGCCTGGATTACTTTGGTATGATGTATAGAAGGTGTTTGAATGATTGGTTTTCAAAACGCACGAGTGGAAATTGAGATGATGAGTTTTGGCTCAAAACTGTCAAGTTAGGCCGTTTTGTGCAGCAATGGTGTTTTGGAGAGTTTTAGGGTCTTCAAGCTCGTGTGTTATCTTGAAAATAGTGTATGTACTTATAGGCAAAAGGATTTGAGGCTTGAAATAACTCGGAAATTGAAAATCACATGTTATGGCTTAGTTACTTGATTTTGAAGTAAAGTTGACAAACATGGTTTCAATGTGATGTACAAGAATTTGTAGGGTGGTTAGCAGGCTGTAGATATGTTTCTTCTTGCTTTTAAATGTTTTGGAGTCGGAAACAACAATGTATGGGCTCAAGAAGAGTTGACATTGTGATTAAAGTCACTTTTCCAAAATGGAAGTGGTGACTTTCTTCCCAAAATGGAAATGCAACTTGGATAATGGCTCAAATGTTTGGACAATGGCTCTATCAGTTGTGTAAACATTAAATTATTGAGTGATTAGCAAGTTTGAAACCTGCAAAGCAATATTTGTACAACATGCTTGAATATTGGATCAAGTGTTCTTCACAAAATGACTTGTAATTCAAGTTTGAAAACCCTAACTTCTTGCCTTCGATTCTCCTTGCTCAAGAATGATCTCAAGGAGTTCTTGGACATTTTGGAAAGCTTGCAATGTTCTCTACAACCCATATTTGAAATGATTTTGAAGATTCACCTTGGGACTATGTGAAAAATTGCCATGAAGTTAGGTCAAAAATCTGCCTAATTAGGGCAAAATTTCACTAAGTCTTTTTTAGTTCATGAGCATGTATTCACAAAATTATAACTTGAGATCCAAGCATTTTTAGGAGAAGTTGTGTGAAGAAAATTTGTATATTTCATGTTTGAATTTTCCTTTGAATCATCTTGTACTATAATGAAAATATTGCCCAAAGTTATGAAAAAATAAGAAATTTTCAACACTTAGAAAAAATTTCTAAGTTTAGAAAATTTGACTTTTCAAAATCAAATCTTGATTTCTTGATTTCTTGATGAATAAGTTTCCTATTTTGACATGTTTTGATGAATTGTGATCTATGACAATTGAATTTGACCAAAAAGTCAAAGTTTGACTTTTCAGCATACAGTTGACTTTTGATCAGTTGACTGCAGAATTCATTTGTCAATCCAATGGACTTGCAATGTTTTGAATCATGTCATTAGGTCAAAATGATGCAATTGGACTCTTGAGATCATGCCTTAAACCAATTGACCATTTGCTAGGTCAAAAATCAGAAATTGCCCTTTCCCAATCAAAAACCCTAATTTTGACCATTTTGGAGATTTGATCAAATTTCTTGAGGAATTATAGTCCAAACTTGATCAAATGATACATATGAGTCTAAAATGTTGATGTGGATCAAAAATTATGAAGTTTGACTGTAAATTGGCCATGGTTGACTTTTTCCCCAATATAGCTGATTTTTAGGTCAATTGTTAAATTGACTGATCAAAAGTGTGATCCAAGGCTTGAAACTTGACATGTGTAATCTTGGGGGTCCATAATGATCCATGAAAGTCATATGAAGCATTGATAGTTCAAAAATCCTTGTGCAAACTCAAACCCTAATTTTGGTCATCAGTGCATGAGGAGGTGTCTTGAGCTGATCAAACCCTAGTGCAGTCCTGAGCCCAAGGAGATCTTGTGAGAAAATTCTTGATAAGTGAGAGAGAAAATTTTGAGGTACAACAGCTGCCCCTGTTCAATCTTCTTAAGCATGAAGAGTTAGATTGGCATGCTTTTCCAGTCGTGACTCGAAGGTGGAAGATGATTGGACACTAAAGTGCCCAGAAATTTGCACTCGGTGATGCGATGGTTGAGGGAATGGGCTTAAAGATGCCATTGGGAGAGGTGACAGAAAGCTGTAGGAAATGGGCTTAAAAGATGCCATTTGGAGAAGTGATAGAATGCTGTAGGAGATAGGCTTAAAAGATGCCATCCAAAAGTGATTATTGGTTTTGTAATTTGTAAGCTGTAAGAATGAGTACCAGAATGGTGTCCGTGTCTGAAGCGTATCTGAACAGTATCTGAGAGCTGATTTTGAATGATCATCAGAATAGCATCTGTGTCTGGAGCGTATCTGAACTGTTTTTTGAAAGCTAGTTTCGAACGAGTGTCAGAATGGCATCCGTGTCTGGAGCATATCCGAAATGTATCTGAAAGTTGAATCTGAATGACTATCAGGATGGCATCTGTGTCTGGAGCGTATTTGAACTGTATCTGAAAGTTGAATCTGAATCAGTATCAGGATGGCATCCGTGTCTGGAGCGTATCTGAATTGTATCTGAAAGTTGAATCTGAATGAGTATCAGGATGACATCCGTGTCTGGAGCGTATCTGAACAGTATCTGAAAGGTTGAATCTGAATGAGTATCAGGATGGCATCCGTGTCTGGAGCATATCTGAACTGTATCTGAAAGGTTGAATCTGAATGAGTATCAGGATGGCATTCGTGTCTGGAGCGTATCTGAACTGTATCTGTAAGTTGAATCTGAATGAGTATCAGAATGGCATTCGTGTCTGGAGCGTATCTGAACTGTATCTGAAAGTTGAATCTGAATGAGTATCAGAATGGCATCCGTGTCTGGAGCGTATTTGAACTGTATCTGAAAGTTGAACCTGAATGAGTATCAGAATGGAATCTGTGTCTGGAGCGTATCTGAACTGTATCTGAAAGTTGAATCTGAATGAGTATCAGAATGGCATCCGTGTCTGGAGCATATCTGAACTGTATCTGAAAGTTTAATCTGAATGAGTATCAGAATGGCATCCGTGTCTGGAGCGTATCTGAACTGTATCTGGAAACTTTGAACATTGTTAATGGTAGCTGTTAACTTTATCCTAAAAAGGGTAAGATGTTAGCTAAAATGCAAAGCCATGTTGTATGAAATGTATGATATAATGCTTTCGTGTTATCAATGTTTATGATATATGGATGCAATGTATGTGTATGTGAGCTAGTTTGCTGCACTGCTGTTGGATTGGGGAAAATAAATCCCTGACTGCTGCTGAAGATATGGAGTATAAGTCTTCATGTTGTGAAGTCTAAGTGTTGATGAATTTCTGCTTAGAGAAATAAACTCTGTTGTAAGGGAAATGCCATGTACGGCTTGTAAAATCCTGTTGCAAAATCCTAGGAAAATGAAAGACTTTTACCGGGGATTGAAAATTGGAAGCTCGTTCCGCTAGGAATTAAACTGCAAACTGTGGGGGATTTACGGAAATAGCTTAGAGATATTTCCCTACCTCTTAAAGCCATTAGTAATTGTATTTTATTTTGTTTATTTGTAAACAATAATTATGTTCAAATGCATATGTTCAACAATGAATCATTGGACGTTTTTGTAAACAAAACACAAGAGTAAAGAAAAACAGATAGTTTTGCACTTTCAAAGGAATATCTTTGTATTGACTTTGAGTAAGTATTTTTGTACAGTGAGACAAACATTCTAGTAGGAGAACACCGTCGTAATAAAAAATGAAAATTTTAATACAAAGAAAAGATGGCTATGTGTATTAATCCCATGGGGTTCCCATTTTGCTATAGCCTTTGTATCTTTGAGCATCTTGTCTATTTGTTGCCTCGTCCGAAGATGATTGAATTGATCAGAACCTCTGAGTTTGTCAGTTGAAGCCAAAGGTTGTCCGTAAGGTGATCCAAAGGGACATATTCATACGCTTTAATTCCCTAACTTTTGTCTGGACGGCCCTTTCGGGTTTTTAGTCCACCGGGAAACCCTTTTTTGCCCAAGCCGCCCTTTCAGGTTTTCAGCTTGCCGGGTGTACAAATTTTTTTTGTTTTATCCCTAATTTTTTCCTGAACCTTTTTGGTTCTCCAGGATGCCCTTGTTTTGCCTATGTATGTCAACCTAGCGGGTCTCTTATGCATAGTATCTTTTGACTATGTCCGCGTTTGCAGGATGCGGAAGGTCGTCACCATCCAAGGTGGTTAAGATCATTTGCCCCTAGGATCACCTTGTGGCAGTATGATGCGTTTGATCACCATATCTCCAACTTGATACACTTGGCGTCTGACCTTCTTGCTGAAAGCCTTGATCATCTGTTTTTGATACATTTGACCATGGAAAACAGCAGTAAGTCTCTTCTCATCAATCAAGTTCAATTGATCAAGTCGAGTCTGGATCCAATCTTCTTTGTTCAACCTTGCATCCTTCGTAATTCTTAGAGAGGGGATCTGGACCTCGATAGGCAAGACAACCTCCATGCCGTAAACTAGAGAATATGGTGTTACCCCGGTTGATGTGCGAGCTGTGGTACGATACCCTTGGAGAGCGAATGGTAGCATTTCATGCCAGTCTTTGTATGTGACTGTCATTTTCTGTATGATCTTTTTAATGTTTTTATTTGCGGCTTCGATATCACCATTCATCTTTGGCCGGTAAGGGGAAGAATTGTGATGCTGGATCTTGAATTGCTTGCACAAGGTGGTGACCATAGTGTTTTTGAGATTTGTACCATTGTCAGTGATGATCCTTTCTAGGATACCGTACCGGCAAATGAGATTTTGCTTGATGAAACGGGCAACAACATTCTTGGTAAAGGAAGCGAAGGAAAATGCCTCCACCCACTTTGTAAAATACTCAATGGCCACTAAGATGAAGCGGTGTCCATTAGAGGCCGTTGGATTGATTTCCCCAATCATATAAATCCCCCACATAGCAAAGGGCCAAGGAGCTGTCAAGACATTCAGAGGAACCAGAGGTACATGCACCTTGTCAGCATAAATCTGACACGTATGGCAAGTTCGAGAGTGTTGATAGCAATCTGCTTCCATGGTAGACCAGTAATAGCCTTCCCGTAGGATTTTCTTTTTCATCGCATGCCCACTGGAATGGGTGCCAAAAGTGCCATCATGCAATTCAGCCATGATCCTTTCAGCTTCAACCTTATCTACGCATCGAAGTAACACAGAGTCATGGTTGTGATTGTAAAGAATGTCGTTACTAAGGAAAAATTTAGCAGAAAATCACCTTAAGAACTTCTTATCATTGATTGAAGCTCCTTCTGGATATTCTTGAGCCTCGAGATACTTCTTGACTTCGTGAAACCAAGGCTGGTCCACTACTTCTTCAGTATTAATATCGTGACAGTGCGCTGGTTCCTCCATTCGTTCGACGGTAATCTGGGGAGCCTCGTTATCTCAATTAAGTTTAAACATAGATGACATTGTGGCTAGAGCGTCTGCTAGCTGATTTTCCTCTCGCGGGAAATGCTCGAAGGTAATCTTCTCAAAATGTTGTAGAAATGTCAAAACATGTTCTTTATAAGGGATAAGGTTAGGGTGTTTGGTGTCCCATTCCCATTTGATCTGACTGACAAACAAAGTTGAATCTCCGAATACACTCAAAGATTTGATCCCTAGGTCTATGGCAGCTCTGAGACCAAAGATGCATGCTTCATATTCTGCCATGCTGTTTGTACAATTGAAGCAGAGTCTTGCGGTAAAGGGAGTATGACACCCTTCCGGAGATATGAGTACAACACCGATACCATTTCCAAGTGCATTGGATGCCCCATCAAAGAACAGGGTCCATTGGATCCTTGTTCAGGTCCGTCATATGGCCTGAATTCTTTACAGTTGTCTAACATCATGATGTCTTCATCCGGAAATTCGAACTTCATGGACTGGTAGTCTTCTACAGCTTGGTGAGAAAGGTGATCCGCTAGTACACTTCCTTTTATAGCTTTTAGGGTAGTATATTGTATGCCGTACTCTATTAGGATCATCTGCCATCTTGCTATTCTCCCAGAAAGAGTAGGCTTCTCGAAGATGTATTTTATCAGATCCATTTTAGATATCAACAAGGTAGTGTGAGTCAGCATATACTGTCTTAGCTGACGAGCAGCCCATGCCAGAGCGCAGTAAGTTTTCTCGAGCAGTGAATATCTGGTTTCACAGTCGGTAAACTTTTTGCTCAGGTAGTAAATAGCATGCTCTTTTCGGCCAGACTCGTCATGCTGCCCTAATACACACCCCATTGAGTTTTCTAAAACAGTCAGATACATGATCAATGGTCTTCCCTCGACTGGTGGCATCAACACAGGAGGCTCTTGTAAGTATTCTTTGATTTTTTCAAAAGCAACTTGGCACTCGTCATTCCATTTGGCTACTTGATCTTTCTTCAACAATTTGAATATTGGTTCACAAGTAGCTGTCAGGTGAGAGATGAATCTGGCAATGTAGTTCAAACGCCCCAAGAACCCTATGACTTCCTTCTCAGTATGAGGAGCAGGCATCTCTTGTATTGCTTTTACCTTGGCAGGATCTACTTCAATACCTTTGTTGTTGACGATAAAGCCTAGGAGTTTACCAGACCGTACCCCAAATGTGCACTTGTTTGGATTCAACCTCAGCTTATACTTCTTCAGTATCTCAAACAGTTTTCGTAAGTGATCAAGATGCTCTTCTTTTGTTTGATATCTGGCTATCATGTCGTCCACATAGACATCTATTTCGTGATGTATCATGTCGTGAAATAAAGCTACCATGGCACGTTGATAGGTTTCCCCAGCATTCTTTAGTCTGAATGGCATCACCTTATAGCAGAAAGTGCCCCACTGCGTGACAAAGGTTGTTTTCTCCATGTCCTCAGGCGCCATTTTGATTTGATTGTAACCTGAGAATCCGTCCATGAAGGAAAACACTTTATGTTGTGCCGTATTGTCAACTAGAATATCAATATGGGGGAGCGGAAAATCATCCTTAGGGATTGCCCTATTCAAATCTCTATAGTCCACACACATTCGCACTTTGCCATCTTTTTTGGGCACGAGAACAACATTAGCAACCCATTGCGGATAAGAGGTGACAACCAAGAATCCAGAGTTAAATTGCTTCATGACTTCCGGTTTAATCTTTTCTTACATATCAGGCCTCCTGCGACGAACCTTTTGCTTTACTGGCGGACAATCCTCTCTTGTAGGCAGACAATGTACCACAATATCTGCATCAAGTCCTGG
This sequence comes from Vicia faba, assembly GCA_948472305.1. Lineage (NCBI taxonomy): Eukaryota > Viridiplantae > Streptophyta > Magnoliopsida > Fabales > Fabaceae > Vicia > Vicia faba. The sequence continues at coordinate 1,372,364,330 of OX451741.1, forward strand.
CATGTCTTCATACGACCAGGAAAAGACTTCGACATAATCGTATAACAACTGAATCAGACGCTCCTTGATACTGGGTTCCAAATTGCACTCACCTTGACCTCTTTTTTGTCTTCTTCGGTACCTAAGTTGATTATATCCACGGGTTCTTCGTGAGGCTAAATGGTTCTTTCTTCTTGTTGTAATAGTTTGGCAAGTTCCCCTGGTACTTTACAATCTTCCTCACCTTCGTCTTCGGCTTGATAGATTAGATTCTCAGAGTCACAAAAGGCCATAGCAGTATCGTTACCCATGGGATCCCGAATGGATGTATACCTGCATTGTGAGTGTGAGTGTGAGTGTGTGTAAGGGTATAGCTATTTTTTGAAAGAAATGAAAATGTAAAAATAAAAACAACGAGCACAAAAGTTTGTATGCGAAAACGTCCATGATTCATTGATGTCACATGAAAACTAGATAATAACACTTACAAATGGACCATTATGCCTCGGGTAAGACACAAGGTTTTAAGAGTGCGAATTGTTTTAATATTACAGATCCAACAAAATGTAAAGACAAATTACTGTGGGATAAAAGTGATCGAGACAAAATATCTAGCCTCCCAGTTGTTGAGCCCTCCATTGACAGTCGGGAATATCCAGTCCTCCAAGTCACAACTATCTTCATCATCTTCTACGGCGTTGACCTCACGGTTGCTGATCTTCAGGGGCGGTCCTCCGGCACGAGCACGACGTACAACCTTCTGAGCACTTGAAGTAAAACCCAGGCCAAACTTGTCAGACTTATATGGGATATCTGAGAGTTTTCCCCAGATAGTGCACCCACCTTCTTCTACCACTGCTTTGGCATCCTTTAGAGATGACATCTGGAGTGGAGGCCTTGTGATCTTGGGAACAACCTTGGTTACTGTTATATCTTGAGGGACCTCTTCAAAGTGTTGGAATGGAGTTTCAATAAATTCACCATCTAATTCCATATATCTGAAGGAATTAAGATGGATGATCATATACTCTTCTTCTCCATGAACGGTGATAATCTTCCCTTGAATTGGATATTTCAGCATTTGGTGCAACGTAGAAGTGATAGCGCCAACATTGTGAATCCATGGTCGGCCTAGCAAGCAAGAATATGAGGGACGAATATCCATTACGTAAAAAGTTGAATCAAATGTTTGTGTTCCAACTTTTATGGGAATGTCTACCTCCCCATGAACCATCATTTTCGAGCCGTCAAAAGCCCTTACCACTATGTTACTTGGCTTCAATGTTAATCCCTCGCAGTCAAGCCTATCAAGAGCTTTTTTAGGTAATACATTTAGAGATGAGCCAGTGTCCACCAAAACATGGGCCAAGGTTGTTCCCCTACATTCAACTGAGACATGAAATGCCTCATTATGCTTCCTTCCTCTTGGTGTTAAATCAGCATCCAAAAACCTAGACCATTATCTGCAGTCAAACTGGCTAAGCAGTCTTGAAACTGATCGGCAGATGTCTCTTGGGGTACATGGGGCAATTTTCAGGAATTTTACCAAGGCTTTTGCATGCGCCTCGGAACATAGTAGTAATTCCAGCATGGAAATTTTAGAGGGAGTTTACCCCAGTTGTTCAACTACATCGTAGTCGCTTCTCTTTATGATCTTCAGAATTTCCTCCATCTCTTTCCGAGAGGTATCAGGGATAGCCAATGACTGAGCCTTCTTCCGGACAAGCTCAATCAGAATACTTTTACCTCGAGTCTCAGTTAACTCGATAAAAGGAGTGTCAGAAGGAATGATAACAGGGGTTGCAACGGCTTTGTCAGTTGGAGTATTGGTGGAGATGATTGTAGGACCGAGAATAACCTTCGGAGGGGCAACAACAACAAGAATGATTACGGGTCCAGAAACAGCCTTTGGGGGAGAAATTTCTGGAGAGAAGATCCTACCACTTCGGATAATCTTACTAGTCTCTGCAATATTACTGACGTCGGAATCCACTTTCTCAGAACTTGAATATTCGGCGGCTGGCCAGTCCTACTTGATACCATGGTAGTAGACATCCCCTCCATAATTCCATGGTACAGTCTTGTCTGACGAATATGGGACTGGTCCAAGCATTGTAATTATTAAAGGAGTTGTTTTTGGAACTGATGTAATTCTAACAGGTCTTTTGGTGGAGACCTTGGAAGAATTGGCGGAAATGGTAATGATAGAAACATCTTCAAAAAGACTAGGTGGAACAGAAGTCTTTTCAAACAAGATTTCTTTGTTATCTATTAGACACTGAACGCCTGCTTTCAACAAAGGACAACTGGTTGGTGAGGACAAACAGAAATGGCAAACTTCATCACAGCCCGGGAACACACCGAAATTCAACAAGTTCATTTTAATAGTCAGAAGTGGGGTCATAAGTTGATCAACTGAAGTAACAAACAATCCTTCTTCAATGGCATTGGTATTATGGCCATGTCTGGGCATAGGGGCAGAAATGACATTTAGCTTTTCGGGCGCATCAAATTCAATCTCTTTTGCTTCAATGAGGTCTTGTATTTTGTTCTTTAGAGCCCAACAGTTATTAGTGTCATAGCCGGGACTTTCAGAGTGACATGCGCAACGGGCATTAGGATGATAGTGAGGAGATGTTGTGTTGGGGTTTTTAGGAGCTTCTTTCAAGGTCACCATATTGGATCTTAGTAGATGCGGTAATACCTGAGACGGGGTCATGTTAATTCTGGTGAACTGCCTGACTGGTCTTTCCATCCTAGGTTGGTTGTTTCTTTGCTGATCAGGCGCAGGCTTAGGAATCATAACATCCCCCACCATTGGTCGGTGTTCGGTCCTATCTTGATTTCTCTGAGGATAAACAACAACCACTTCTTTCTTTCTAATAAATGGCTTCCTTATGGCAGCAGAGGCAGATGTATCTTTCTGAATCTTTCCACTCTTTATATCGGCTTCCACCCTTTCTCCGGTCAAGATTAGTTCAATAAATCCTACAGATAAACTTCCAATTAAATGATTGAAGAAGGGACCAGACAAGGTGCCCAAGAAAATGTCTACCAATTCTTTCTCAGATAGAGGGGGTTGAACTCTTCCAGCTAAGTCTCTCCATTTTTGGCGTATAGTCCTTGAAACCTTCATTGGAAACCATGGTCATAATCTGGAGTTGAGTACGGGTAGGCGCCAGATCAACATTGTATTGGTATTGTTTGTAGAAGGCTGCAGCAAGATCTTCCCAATTGTGAGCGTTGGCTCTTTCTAGTTGGTAAAACCAGTTAAGTTGAGTTCCAGACAGACTGTCTTGGAAGAAATGTACCTATAAGTCTTTGTCAGCGGTATGGGGTTGAATTTTTCTCACATATGACCGGAGATGCATTTTAGGGCATGAAACTACACCATATTTGGAGAACACGGGTGCTTTGAATTTCAGAGGAATAACAATCCCCGACACTAAACCCAATTCCTCAAAGTCCAAGCCAGACACTTTTTGGATTTCCATTGCACTCAACCGCTCTTCGAGATGTTTATACTTGTCATCAACTGGAGGGTATTGTTCTTCAAAATAGTCTTCTTCTTCCTCTTCCTCTTCTGATTCTGACGGGACAATTGTTTCCTTGGCTTTCCCATCTTGGTTGTCTCTTTCACCGGATGTCGTTGCAAAGTCTAAGGTCCTTCTTGTCTTCCCATGAAATCTTCTTCCCATGTTTAGGACTCCGGTTACCTTTTTTTTCTTCTTTTTCCTCTCCTCAGCTAGCAAAGTCTTCAACTCTTCTTGTCCTTTGGCTAGGGTCAAGAGAAACTGTTGAAACTGTGTATTATGAGCTTGGAGGTCCTTCACTGTTTGCTCGAGATCCATCTTACTGAAATAAACAGTAGAGAGATGAGGACACTTGTTGCAAAAGATCTGCTTATGTTATGATGAATGATAAATGCATATGAAAATGTTTTCAAGGATCTTAAGATTCAAATTTGTTTTAGACAAAAAGGAAACACACGTTATATTAATAGGTTAAAGCTCGAGTACATCAATGCCTTCTTGGGCAAGACAAATACAAGAAAATCTAAGATAGAAAGGTAGTACGCATCCTCTTTGGTGCGATGTAGGCATTCAGAGTCTTCTCCTCATGAAGTAGCCTAGTGAGTTCCAAAACCTTCTTCTCGCTTGCGTAGAATTGGGCTTTGAAAGTATCTCTCTCTCCCTTGAGTTGTATCTAATCTCTTTGTAGGTTTTCAAGAGAGGTGGGCATATCAGGATGTAGGATAGTGTATGGAACATCTCCTTCCATGACAGGCTCAATGATTACCGGGAGAATGGAGGGGTAAGGCATCATAAGACTCTGAGCACGAGTTCGTACCCATTTGAGGTAAGGCTCAAGAGGGATGGAATTCTTGTGCCCCAAAGTCTTGCTATCCACCTTGTTTAACATCCTCCAAGCTCGGATAAATCTCTGGAGAAGACCTTGATCGTCGTTGTCATAGTCAAATACCAAACCTTGAATCAGCATCTCGTGCGGGCCATCCCTTCGGGCGTAACCAAACTGTCTTAAGGCTAAACATGGGTTGTAGGTGATACCTCCCCTAATTCCAAGTAAATGGACATTAGGGAATTCTCCATAACGGTCGATAATGATAACATTTTCTTTGGATCGGGAGCACCAATGAATGTCCGAGTGTTTGAGCGTCATCAACCTTTATGACCACCTTGAACCTTGCTCATTTTTTAATACAGATTGGGGAAGATGCGAAATAAACCATCTTTCCAAGAGAGGAGTGCAACACATAAGGACACCTCTTTTCCTCATTATGATAGTATGAAAAGAGTGTAGGATATCTCCTAGCAATGTAGGCACCGGGTTGCGGGATATGAAGATTTTGACGGTATTGACATCTATGAGTTGGTCAGGATTTGGAAACAAAACCATCCCATAGATGAGGAGAGCCACAACTTCCTCAAAGGCTTGCAAGTCCAAGGAGTTCCAACATCTTTGGGCTTTCTCAAACAAGAACTTTGCTAAGAAACCTTTGACACCACTCCTTGTTTCCCAATGAGTTATGATATCAGATGAGTGCAAGTGTAGAGCTTGAGCAATCTCTTCTGGCTTTGGGTCTCTTTCCATACCGTTGAAGGGTAGTTGATTGAGAATGGGAATCCTCAAGAGTTGGGAGAATTCTTCCAAAGTAGGCACAAGTTGATAGTCGGGAAATATGAAGCAATGGTGTAAAGGATCAAAGAACTGAAAGAGCACCTTGACCATATCCTCATATGTGTTGGAGGTGACCAAGTTGAGTAGGCGACCATGTCTCTCGGTGAATGGAGAGTTTTCAGGAATCCTTGAAGCTAACTCCTTAAGTTGTGGAGGGATCTTTACAAGATTGACTTGAATAGTTTTCATGCGAAGTGAATCCATATCCTACAAAACAAGAACAAAGATGAATCCAAAAATCCTTGAAATGGTTAGTGGATGTATATGATGTTCATGATGTTCATGATGTTATGTACAAGTATACATATACAAACAAAACAAACAAATCCTTAGGATTAGGCTTGCATGGAGTTTTATAGGTAAGTACCTTATTGAAGCTTAGTTGGCTTAAACCTGTCCTAGTTATAGTAACCGGGTTCTAAGGAGCTCAATATCATTGGTTTGTTTCCTTAGTCATTGTTTCAGCACAAGCCTCTTTAATGGCGACCGAAATATCCCAAGAAACCAAACCTCAATGAGTGTAGTATCGAGTATCTACCAACTTCGGACTGCACCAAAGCCAGTCATCTCACTACATCCTAAAGGCCAAGTTGGTCAAGTAAAGGTTCTAAAAGTTTATTAGTGCTTCATGACATCACTCAGCAGCCCCGTATTCTCTTTGATTAACTCAAAGGCTACCGGTACCCACAAATATGTCGCACTAACATAGCTATTTCTTAGACCATGTTGGTATACCCCACACAGTTTCTACAACGTATTGCCACTTACCTATAATGTATCCCAAATCCGGGTAGATGATTCAAATCCAAACAAAGAACCATAATGTAAAGCATACAAGTCAAACAATGTAAGTAAGTAAATGTGATCTAGCCCTAAGGTAACCCCACGTTTAGAATTTTCCCCAGCAGAGTCGCCAGTTCTGTGATACGGTGGGAGAACTGACTTGAAGGTTTTGCGTTTGATTGCAAATGTTGCGGTTAGCAAGAGTCGCCACCGAATTTTCTTTTATCCAAAAAGGAAAGGTGAAAAAGCACAAGAAAGACCTTTGAGATTGTTTCTTAGGTTCGGGGGTAGATTATAAAAAGGGAAGGTATTAGCATCCTTTTTATCCATGGTTTTCCATGGGCTCGTAGTTACTTGCTAGATCACTTGCTTTTGTTTGAAATTGTGCTTAGTGTGGTTTTTTTGAAAGTATTTTTGTAAAGAGGCCTTTGTTTAGGAAATCTTTGTAATGATTCTCGTCTGTAAGAATGTATACAAAGATGTTGATCTTTTGAAAATGTTTTTAAATTTTGTAAGATGTTTTGAAATGTGTAGGTGTTTGTTTCGAAAATAGCAAGGATGTTTGTTTGAAATGGAACAAGTAATTAGGAGCAATCTACCTACTCAAATGTCTTTCTTGTTCATTTTCTTTTCCTTTGACATTGCTGTCTTACCGTTGATTTGGTAAGCAACCCTATCTTTGGATGTTAACGGGACGGGCGTGGGTCATCGTATAACCATGATTAGCAATGTTTCAAGGTATCTTAGCATTATTTTTGAGGGACTAAGATCATTTGTAAGGCAACTTAGATAGCGCCATCGAGGGACTATGATCTTGTATTTGTTTGTTTTTTGCTAAGATACCTTACATGCGTAATATGGCCATTTTGTATAAGGCAACCAAGTGGGATAACCCTAGGGGTGTTTGTGTGCAAGTGTATTGTTTTCATGTTTGATTTTGTCTTGGATTAGGATTTGCTATTTGGTTGGTTTTAATCTTTCCATACAAAACCTAATTACTAGCATTGTATATATGAAAGCGATAAATTGCGAAATTTAAAATTACTACGCTATTACAATACTTGTGGGAGAGGGGTATACAATTTATGAATGGGGATTGCAATAATATAAACCTAATTAATCTATTACAACCAAATTGAATATGTACAAATAATTGAAGAAATATATAAAGTATAAATGCAAATGGAAAGAAATGATTTTTTTTTTGGATTTTTATATGAAAGAGGTTTTAACCTAAACCTAATTAGAGAAAAATAATTAAATAAAAATTAAATTAACTTAAATTAATTAAGAAAAAAAATTAATTAAGAAAAGATTTTTGAGTAAAACTCTAATTCTATTTAGTTGATTAAAAGAAAATAAGTTTAAAGAAAGAGAGTATTTTTGTATTTTTTGTCTTGAAAATAATATATGGTGTTATAAAATATTTTTGGTCTTTTTTATATTAAAAATAAATATATTTAAATAAGTATAAAAGAAAATAAATAATAACCTAGTTTTAATTTAATTTACAAGATAATTAGTAAAGATAAATATAATATGATGAATAAAAATAATTTTTTTGTGTGAGAAAAATATTTAAATTATGTCAAAACATAAATCTACTATTTTTATATTTTTTTAATGATTTTTTTAGTATTTTAGAAAATATATTTAAAAGGAAAAATGAAATAAATAAGTAAATAAAAATAAATGGGTCAGGGGGTGCCAAAAGTAGGCAAGGAGGTGAGCTAGCAAATAAAAAAACAATGTCAGGCCCAAAGGGCCCAGCGCCTGCAAAAATAACGTTAGAGAATAAAAAAATATGAAAAAAAAAGAAGTAAAAATGGTCATGCTGGGGCTTGAACTCAGGACCAAGGGGTGAACAGGCGCGCGCTTTACCACTGGGGTGGCTATACATCCATTTATATGAACAAAACAATAAATATGTAAGGCAAATCAAGTCCTGATGACTTCATCTTCAACCTCCAGCCGGTGTACCTGTAACTTCTTCATTTCTCAACAAAAATGGAAGATGACAAAATGAAAGTTGTTGCATTCTTCCTCACGAATCCAACCATATAACTTATGTAAGCTAAAAGTCAAAGATGAAGATTAATTTTGCTGGCCCTAAATTGAAACCTAATTTTCTCAGAAATTTCAAATCTAAAATTCTCTATACACTATCAATATAAATGGGAACTATGAACAAGGTTAGCTTTAGAGCAAAGATATCTACATTTTATCTTCATAAATCAGGATCAAATGATGCTTGTATGAAGAGATGGAAGTTTGAAAACTTACCTCTTGCAGCTAGAGTCGTGAATGGAGTTTGAGCAACTTTTGAGATGGCCTGAGGATCTATTTAGCTTGCATAGACCTCCTTGAGTGTATTCCAACTCCTACTTTGCCTTGAAAGTCCTTGAATCTCTCTACTCAAGTAAACATGCAAGCTTGATGTTTGAAAATGGTGGATAGTGATGGAGGAGTAACAGTCTTGAAACAGGGACCTGTATTACTTTGGTATGATGTATAGAAGGTGTTTGGATAATTGGTTTTCAAAACGCACGAGTGGAAATGAAGATGATGAGTTTTGGCTCAAAACTGTCAAGTTAGGCAGTTTTGTGCAGCAATGGTGTTTTGGAGAGTTTTAGGGTCTTCAAGCTCATGTGTTATCTTATGTACTTAAAGGCAAAAGGTTTTGAGGCTTGAAACAACTCAGAAATTGAAAATCACATGTTATGGCTTGGTTACTTGATTTTGAAGTAAAGTTGACAAACATGGTTTCAATGTGAAGTACAAGGATTTGTAGGGTGGTTAGCAGGCTGTAGATATGTTGCTTCTTGCTTTTAAATGTTTTGGAGTCAGAAACAATAATGTATGGGCTCAAGAAGAGTTGACATTGTGATTAAAGTCACTTTTCCAAAATGGAAGTGGTGACTTTCTTCCCAAAATGGAAATGCAACTTGGATAATGGCTCAAATGTTTGGACAATGGCTCTATAAGTTGTGTAAAAATTAAATTATTGAGTGATTAGCAAGTTTGAAACCTGCAAAGCAATATTTGTACAACATGCTTGAAGATTGGATCAAGTGTTCTTCACAAAATGACTTTAATTCAAGTTTGAAAACCCTAACTTCTTGCCTTCGATTCTCCTTGCTCAAGAATGATATCAAGGAGTTCTTGGACATTTTAGAAAGCTTGCAATGTTCTATACAACCAATATTTGAATTGCTTTTGAAGATTCCCTTTGGAACTATGTGAAAAATTTCCATGAAGTTAGGTCAAAAATCTGCCTAATTAGGGCAAATTTTCACTAAAAGTCTTTTTTAGTTCATGAGCATGTATTCATAAAGATATAACTTGAGATCCAAGAATTTTTAGGAGAATTTGTGTGAAGTAAAGTTGTATATTTCATGGAGATATATAACTTTCATGTTGGAAGTTTACTTTGAATCATCTTGTATCATAATGAAAAAATTGCCCAAAGTTATGAAAAAATAAGAAATTTTCAACACTTAGAAAAAATTTCTAAGTTTAGAAAATTTGACTTTTCAAAATCAAATCTTGATTTCTTGATTTCTTGATGAATAAGTTTCCTATTTTGACATTTTTTGATGAATTGTGATCTTTGGCACTTGAATTTGACAAAAAAGTCAAAGTTTGACTTTTCAGTATATAGTTGACTTTTGATCAGTTGACTGCAAAATTCATCTGTCATCCAATGGACTTGCAATGTTTTGAATCATGTCATTAGGTCAAAATGATACAATTGGACTCTTGAGATCATGCCTTAAACCAATTGACCATTTGCTAGGTCAAATATCAGAAATTGCCCTTTTCCAATCAAAAACCCTAATTTTGACCATTTTGCCCTTTTGGAGATTTGATCAAATTTCTTGAGGAATTATGGTCAAAACTTGATCAAATGATACATATGAGTCTAAAATGTTGACGTGGATAAAAAATTATGAATTTTGACTATAAATTGGCCATGGTTGACTTTTTCCCCAATACAGCTGATTTTTAGGTCAACTGTTCAATTGACTGATCAAAAGTGTGATCCAAGGCTTGAAACTTGACATGAGTAATCTTGGGGGTCCATAATGATCCATGAAAGTCATATTAAGCATTGATAGTTCAAAAATTCTTGTGCAAACTCAAACCCTAATTTTGGTCATCAGTACATAAGGAGGTGTCTTGAGCTGATCAAATCCTAGTGCATTCTTGAGCCCAAGGAGATCTTGTGAGCAAATTCTTGATAAGTGAGAGGGAAAATTTTTGGGTACAACACATTGATTGATTGATTTTTTTGATATTCTTATCTAAAGACATCTTTCTTTTATATGCCAATCGAAGGACACCTTTTTAACATGCCTTCGAAGTACATCTTATCCTTGCTCTTCGATTGACTTATGGTTGCCTCCTTCAAATGACTCCAATTCTCATAATTTGGGCTTCTTCGATTGAGCCCCTATTCGTCTTGTCCTTCGATTAACTCTGAAGCTACCCAATTATCCCAATAAAAAAACTTCATTCTGGCCAGTAGGAACTTCCTTTGTCATGAATGTAATGGTGCACGAGGCTTGGGCTTGGCAGCATATAATATCTTTCCCAGCAAGCAGCTCGAACCAACCTCATCAAAAGGAAAAACAAGTTTGTTTCCAACAAATGTGTGTCTTTCGAGTAGACCAAGTGTATGTCCTTCGAAGGTACCATTTATGTTTTTATAATGTGGCAATCCTTTGCTTGTGAAACAAAAGCAGGCATGAAGAGGGAACCTTTTGCCTTGTAAATTGAAGGCAAGTCTGGAGAAGCCCTTAACTTGTGAATTGAAGGAAAGTTGAAAGGGGCCTTTTCCTTGTGCAATAAAGGCAAGTCGAAAGAAACCTTTTGCCTTGTGAATCGAAGGCATGTAGGAAGTCCTTTGTCTAATGGATCAAAGGCAAGCGTGAAGAGGCATTTTCCTTAAACGAATCTGGCATGCAGGAACCCACTATTTTGTGAATCAAAGTAAGCATGCAGGAGGTCACTGCTGGTGAATCAAAACAAACTCGTAGGGGGTTCTTGCCTTGTGAATCGAAGGCAAAACTGAAGTAGCCAATACGCAGTCGAAGCCTTGTGATTTGAACGTGGTCGAATGGGGACCCAACACCCACTCGAAGCTTGTGAATCAGACCTGTATAGAAGAGTGCCAAATGCCTAATCATAGACTTTGAAACAAAGCTTGCTCGAAGGATTTAGATGCCCAATCGAAGCTTATCAAGATGCCAATCAAAAGACACCTTGTTCAGATGCCAATCGAAAGACACTTGATTATCTTTAAAAAAATTATATTTTCTCTAAGAAAGTGTTTGTAACCAACCATGTAAGAAAATATTTTGAAAACATGAGAGGGAAAATTTTGGGATACAATGGCTCCCCCTGTTTAATCTTCTTAAACCTGGAGATTTAGATTGGCTTTTTTGCCTTTCATGATCTGAAGGTGGAAGACGATTAAACACTAGAGTGCCCAGAAATTTGCACTCACATGAAGTAACACTGATGGTTGATGATGTCGGGAATGGGCTTACAGATGCCATTTGAAGGACATGACAGAGAGTCGTCGGAGATGGGCTTAAAGATGCCATCTAAAGTAGATGCTGATTTCATAAATAGTCCCTTTGTGGGGGTTCCTGTTCCTACTGTCTGAGGAGGAATCTGCTGGGGAGTGTGGGTTTATGGTGTTATCCTGTTTGAGGAAAACTCTGTGGGGAATATAGTCTAGGAACTTTAGTTGTCCAAGGCTCTGATGAAGAGTTATCTCTGGAGAGATGAAAGTTTGTTGTTTTCTGATTGAGATCCAGGCTTCATGGTAACTTGCTGGAGATAATGGAATCAACCGTTACTTGAAAATGTTTTAGGAAGAGCCTGTATAGGGTTGTTTCAGGATGAGTCTGTGTTAGTCTGCATCCGGAGATATATTAGAAGGAGGCAGTGTGGGGCTGTTTCAGGATGAGTCTGTGCTAGACTGCATCTGGATGATGAGAAGTATCCCGTGTAAGATTTCTTCGGGATGAGTCTGTGTTAGACTGTATCATGATGATGAGAAGGAACCCGTGTAAGACTGCTTCGTCTAGTCGTGTAGATAGCTTTCCTGTCTGGTTTCATGTGATAATCTACAAATCAGATGTTCACAGATAGTTGTCCTGTCTGGTTTCAGGTATTAATCTGGAACTTGAAAATTGTCGGTCACTGAGATAGTTGTCCTGGCTTGTTACATGTATAAATCTCTAACCTAAAAAAGAAAGATAGTTTTCCTGGCTTGTTACAGGTATTAATCTTCAATCTCCTCATGTAGATAGTTTTCCTGGCTTGTTACAAGTATTAATCCACAGTCGGTTGTCCACAAATAGCTCTCCTGGCTTGTTATAGGTGTTAATCTGAAACTTGAAAATTATTGGTCGCTGAGATAGTTGTCTTGGCTTGTTACAAATATTAATCTCTGACCTGAGAAAGAAAGATAGTTTTCCTGGATTGTTACAGGTATTAATCTTCAATCTCTTCATGTAGATAGTTTTCATGACTTGTTACATGTATTAATCCATAGTCGGTAGTCCACAGATAGTTTTCCTGGCTTGTTACAGGTGTTAATCTGGAACTTGAAAATTGTTGGTCGCTGAGATAATTGTCCTGGCTTGTTATAGGTATTAATCTCTAACCTGAGAAAGAAAGATAGTTTTCCTGGCTTGTTACAGGTATTAACCTTCGATCTCTTCATGTAGATAGCTCTCCTGGCTTGTTACAGGTATTAATCTACAGTCGGTAGTCCACAGATAGTTTTCCTGGCTTGTTACAGGTGTTAATCTGGAACTTGAAAATTGTTGGTCACTAAGATAATTGTCCTGGCTTATTACAGTTATTAATCTATGACCTGAGAAAGAAAGATAGTTTTCCTGGCTTGTTACAGGTATTAATATTAAATATCTTCATGTAGATAGCTCTCTTGTCTTGTTACAGGTATTAATCTATAGTCGGTAGTCCATAAATAGTTTTCTTGACTTGTTACAAGTATTAATCTGGAACTGGGCAACACTTGGTCACATAGATAGTTTCCCCGTCTGGTTTCGGGGATTGATCTATGGCCTACTGTATTTGTTGGTAAACCCGTCTTGTTATGGGAGTTCATACCACTTGGTCGTGTAGATAGTTTCCCCGTCTGGTTTCGGGCATTAATCTTTGACCTGCTGTATTTATTGGTAAACCAGTCTTGTTCTGGGAGTCCATACCACTTAGTCGTGTAGATAGTTTCCTCGTATAGTTTCGGGAATTAATCTTTGACCTGCTGTATTTGTTGGTAAACCCATCTTGTTCTAGGAGTTCATACCACTTGATCATGTAGATAGTTTCCCCGTATGGTTTCGGGCATTAATCTTTGACCTGCTGTATAAATTGACAATGTTTGTCTTTCTGCAAACTCAACCTGGAAAGGTAAAGTCAGTTTCATGCGATGTCATGATGTATGAATTGCATGATGCTCTCAAAATAAATGAGATTGTGATATACACATTTGTGTTGCATATGCTATGGTGTTTATAGAAATGATGTATGAATGCAATGTATGTCAGTTGTTCCATTGCTGTATTGTTGAATTAGGGAAAATAAATTCCTGACTGTTGCTGGGGGGGGGGGGGGGGGGGAAGAATGTAGGTCTTCAAATTTATTAAAGTTGAAATGCTGGGAGATGAATTTCCGTTGTTAGAGAAATGAACTCTGTTGGGGAAAGTAAACTCCGTGAATTGCTTGGGGATTTCGTGAAATCCTGCTGGGGAATCCTGAGAAGCTTGGCAACTTCATTGGGGGATCCTTTTATTGGAGAAGTAATTTGGAGATTCTGCTTTGTCGGGGATATGAGAACCTGACACCATTAGGCTGCATGCTGAGAATATGGTAGTGACCTTGTAGCAGGATGTCTCTGCCTCTGTACCTGTTGGAGAAGGTATCTGTTAGGGAAAACATCTGCGGGGATTTGTGGATGGTTTGACTGTTATCCCAACACCTGGAGTTCTTGGTGAATGTTGATCAGGGTAATAAACCTTCTACTGGTAGACAAGTGACGAGATGACGGGACATAGTCGTACGCTTTAATTCCTAACTTTTTCCTGGAGTGTCCTTTCAGATTTTCAATCCATCGGGATACCCTTTTTTGCCCAAGCCGCCTTTTCAGGTTTTTGACTTGTCGGGTGTACATATTTTTTTCATATGTATATCCCTAGTTTTTGCCCAAACCCTTTTGGTTCTCCGGGATGCCCTTATTTTTGCCTAGGCCAGTCGACCTAGCGGGTCTTTTCTCATGCGTGGTATCTTTTAACTATGCCTACATTCATCGGGTGCAGAGAATTGTCACTATCCATAGTAGTAAGTGTTTCCACACTGCTAGAAGATGTTTGCTTGATTGCACGTGATTCGTTGCTGGAATTCATGTCCAATGCCCCAAAGTGATTCATATGGAGATCTACCCCTGGTTATTTGGCACTTTTGAGAGATTCCCCGAATCTTGACTTGACTGTCCCAGATCAGCTGGACACCATACTATTCCCCTTGATTATGAAAGACCTGTTATTGGAAATGTCTTTCCATCTGAGGTGATTTTGTTCATTGAGAGGATTTTTGATCATTGAATATTCGTCGTACGAATTTCTCTGCCATCGAACAATTAGTCATATGCAAATAACGATATTTAAAAAAATGCAAAGCTTATGTCTGTCTTAAAGTTTGAAAATTCATTTTTTAGTAAAACAAACAAATTTTGTAAGAGTGTGATATCAACTCAGGATTTATAGCAAACCTAACAGGAGTTAGGATACCTTTTGTAAAAGTATACTTTCGAACTAACCCATGCTTCAGCTAGTACTTTTAAGGGTTGTAATGTGGTCTGGTTCACAGTTTAAGAAACAAAGGAAAAAGGCTCGAAATTTATTTGTACCCATCCCGTTCTTCATGATGTTCTTCAGTCCTACACTCAGTTAATTGTGCGTTTAAATCCCAATTGAGTCTGGAATCTCTGCCTTGATATTCCGGTGATGGTTCAGAAATTGAACGTTTGTTTGAGAAGGCAGTCATGTTTTGTAATTATATTTTTTTGTTGAGGATTTGTAGGACCTCTTTTTTTTTGATTTTGTTATCCCTACTTTTGCCTGAATTGTTTCTTTTGCGATTGTAGTCAGCGGAAAGCCCCCGTTTTTCTTAAGTCTCCTTCATAGGTTTTTGACTTAACGAGCTTTTATTTTGAGAGATAATGACTTCCTGTCTTGACGATTATGTGGAACCATCACCGTCTTTTGGAGCATATTCTACACCATTTGTAGTGTATGAAGGTAGAGCTTGCGATTGAATGCGCTATTGAATTAACTGAGAAACTACCCTGCCCCAGGTTATGATTAAAGGTTTCAATTTTCCCGAAAAAGAAAACTCCTACTTCTTAGGCTCAAAGGGGTTGACTAGGGATTATCTTCCTTATAACTCCACTATTTAGGATTTGTAACAATGCTTGTACATCGTCAGCAGGGTTTGTTCAAAAGCATGTTGTAGGGATTGTGGTATCATTTTCGTCATCCTCCCTCTAAAAGCTTATAGCTTTTAATCAAGAGTTGAATATCACAAAATAAGTAAAAGCACGATTTTAAATATAGTGAATACGAATGAATTGATTCAAGACAAACATATGCAAGACATTGATGAAATAATAAAGTTTGACATAACTAAATGTCCGAACAATCAAAGGAAAAATTACAAATTGAGAACTCAAATGAACAAAAAGCCTCTTTGTTTGAATTTTTCACTTTAGATGGTGTGCCTTTGAGGGATAGCATAAGAATTCAGCTTGACCATCTTGTGTAAACTCCAACACTGCTTCGTCGATCAAGTCTTGAATCTTATTTCTCAACGTACAATAGCTATTAGTGTCATGTCTAGGACTGTTGGAATGGTACGCACACCTTGCACTTGGATTGTACATTGGGGAAGCAATGTTGGGATTCTAGGGAGTATCCTTCGACATAACCAACTTGGCCTCCAACACGTGTTGCAATGCTTGAGCCAATGACACGTTGATTTCGATAAAGCGTCTTTTAGATGTATTCTGCTTACACTGATTACCCTGTCTTTATTGGCGAGGTTGTGACGTAGCAGCATTTTGATAAGGTCTATTCTCCACCAAGCCAACTTCTTGTCTCATCAGGGGCTTATTATTGACTTGATCCCCATCCTCGACTGTTTACTTCATACGGTTACATCTGTCTTGAAGAAGCTTACTGATGTGAATACTCAACTCTTTTTGTCCCCGAGCTAAGTTTTGAATAAGAGCCATTTGATTACTCATCTGGATTCTCATTATTTCCATCTCAGCATCCAGTTGTTCCAACAGGTCATCCTTGTTGTTGGCAGGATTTTTCTTGGTCAAATTCCCGTTGAGGAGTGCTTTCAATTCTTCTTGCCCCTTGGATAGGTTTAGGAACATTTCCTTGAACTGAGCTTCTTGAGTTTGGAGATCTCTTTTGTTATGTTTGAGAGCCATTTTCCTTGCTGAAATAAACAGCGAGAACATGTGAAACCTGTACCAGGAGACCTGTTAGGTAATGACATGCATGATGTGTGGATGCAATGTTTTCAAGGCTCTCGCAGGGTAAACACAGGAAAGTATTAGAATCCAACTGCGACTTTGGTTGAAGAACTTTCGTATCGTTGATCGTGCTTCTGCGAGAATCAAGCTCACCATATCAAGTGGGTCATAACCCCTGACTCAAGTTGTCATGTTTTAGTCCTTTGACAATATTGGCTAGAGAAAAATAAATCCCCTTTCCCCTTGCTAGACATCTGCTTTATCATAACCTGCATCACCGGCCCTTGAGATCCTTGAAATGGTTAAGGAAATGTTATGGTATGATACTATGATGTGTATGCTATGCATCAAGCAAAATGTAGGATGATGAAGACGAGTATGTCTTGCAGGAAATCCGAGTTATTGGATAATGACCACAAACAAGTCCTGCAAGGAGTACCAATAAAGCCCTGCAATGAGTTCAAGTTTGTTAGATAGTGAAAGAAAACAAGTCACACAAGTAGCCTTAGGTTTAGGCTTGCATGGATTCCATAGGTAAGTACCCTCTTGAAGTTTAGTTGGTTCAACCTATCCTATCAATAGTAACCGGGTTCTAGGGAATCTCAATATCACTGATCTTTCTTCACCGGGCATTGTTTCAGCGTAAGCCTCTTTATTGGTGACCGAAATATCCCAGAAGTCAGATCTCAATGAGTGTAGTATCGAGTATCAACCAACTTAGGACTACACCAAAGCCGGATATCTCACTACTTCCTTATGGCCAAGTTGGTTCAATTAAAGGTTCTAAGGTTAGTTGATGCTTCATGACACCACACAACGTCCCCATATTCTCCTTGACTACTCAAGGGCTACCGGTACCAACAAATGTGTCACATCAATGTAGCTATCGCTTCAACCATGTCGGTATACCCCACACAGTCCTCACGATTTTTTGTTACTTACCTAAAAGGTGCCCCAGATCCGAGTGTATGATCTTTAAAAGTAAACCAAACAAAAACCCTTAAAATTAAAGCAAGCAAAGCATACAAGGAAAGCAAGTTAAATATGATGTAAGCTCTAAGGTAACCCCACTTTTTAATAATTCCCTAGCAGAGTCGCCAGTTCTGTGATACAGTGGCAGAACCGACTGTTTATACTAGTTTTGCGTTTGTTTTTGCAAATGTTATGGTAAGCAAGAGTCACCACCGACTTTTCTTCTATCCAGTTTAAGGAAAGGGTGAAAAGAACAGAAAAAAGACCTTTTCGAGAATTTTCTGAGTAAGGGGGGTAGATTATGGAAAGGAAAGGTCTTAGCATCCTTTCCATCCGTAGTTGTCTACGGGCTCTTAGATGCTTAGCTCATTTTTTAAGTACCTTGTGCTTTGTGTTTTGAAAAAAGTATTTGAAAATTCCTTAGTGTGGCGATTCGCTTTGTGATAACTCTTGTATCAGACCTCAAGAGTGTTGACAAAGCAAATGTTTTTTGAAAGTTGTTTTTGAAATGTGTAAGTGTAAAAGGTTCGTTTTTGAGCAAGCATCTAACAGCTACCTACTTTTACTCGAAAAAGTCATTCTTTTCCTCTTTTCCTTTAGACAGTGCTATCCTACTATTAGTGAGTAGGTAGCCCTATCGTTGGAAGCATGAGGGACATTCGAAGGGACGTACAGTCATAAAGGCAACATGTAGAGGCGCTTTAGCAATTTTTGTTTAGGGACTAGATCATTTACCGAAAGGCAATTGTAGAGTCATCGAGGAACTACGATCTTTTGATTTACGGGTCTTTGCTAAAGCGTCCCCGTTTCGAGGGACATGACTGTTTTTCTGAAGGAAACCAAAGTGGGGTACCCTAGAGGTGTATATGTGAAATGTGTGTTATGTTCAATTATTTTAGTCTTGAGTTAGGTTTGCTAGAGTTTTGATTATTAATCTTATCATACAACCTTATTAGTCATGCATCTAATAGTTAATATATGTACAGGAATTAAAAGTGCGAAAATGTAAATCCTATGCTATTACATGGCTTTGGGGATTAATTACATGTCCAAAAACTTTGAAGAATGAAGAAAAGCGATAAATAGTCCTAGTTAATTTCAATTACATCCCCTGAGCAGTTACAGTAATATGAAAAATGCAAAAATAAATAAATACGCACAAATCGAGAAAAACATTTAAAAATCCTAGGGAAAATAAATCTTTTGTTTGTTTTTATTTATTTTCAGAAATTGAAGTCTAAGTCTATTTAATTTTAATTTTAAGAAAGATGTTAAAGTAATTAAATTAATTAGTTAACAAAATAATTTTAATTAAAAAAAAGACTAAACCTATTTTTTGTGATTTTGGTTTTAATGTTAATAAAACAAAAGAAATAAGAAAAAACAAAAAAATAAGAAAATAAGTAGAGGCTTTTTTCGATCCAGAGGAGGAACATTCTTTCAATCTTGGGAAAGATATGGTTCTTTCGACCCAGGGAGAGAAAATGTCTTCTTCGATCCAGGGAAGGAAAATGTCTTCTTCGATCCAGGGGAGGAAGTTATTCCTTTCTATCTGGGGAAGGAAGGGATTCTCAATATAGACCTGCAAGACAAATATTAGCAAAAAATATGACCTGGGTGTCGAACTCAGGTCCTTCGGTCCTGCGTACATTAGTTTATTTAGGCTAGATCTGCAGTACAGGCGTTGGAGGTAAAGGAAAACAAAATGTGGACCCGGAGTCGAACTCATGCCTTTAGCTCTGAATACGAATCAAACAGAGTTACATGATATCCTGAGCGTGAATCAAACACTGAACAAACATTAATATATTATGAAATCATAAACATGAATTTGAAAGTTTACCAACGATGGGAGGCTTTGATTTGGAACTTCTGGGCGTTGATTGGCTAGTGCTAGGGAACGTTTCCTGCAGACTTCAGGGAGTGATTGGGAACATTGCTGAAAGTTCCTTCGATTGGGATTACTTATGAGAATTTTGATAGCTTTAGTATGGCTTATGAGGCAGTGTGTGTGTATTTCTTTCTTGTGTGTATGTCTCTCCTCCCTTTACCGGTGGTGTGAGTGTCTTGTATTTATAGGAGATATGGGTGCATGGAAATGGCAAGATACAACCATTAACCAGCTTTGAAAGCCATGAGACCAAAATCATACACATTAAAAAGCTTTCACTTTTGAAACATTCATGCCTCTTTGAGCCATAGGATGAACCTAGATACATTTGGCTCCTTCGAATGCCTTTCAGTGTTGCTCTTTGATTGGCCTAGAGTTTTGATTCGAAGTGTTCAGAAACTTCTTTATTAGAGCTTCTTCGATCAGTCAGCTTCTGCATCGATTGCTTGATTTTGTTGATATGCTTATCTAAAATATCTTGCTCTGATATGCCAATCAAATGACACCTTGTTAACATGCCTTCGAAGTACACCTTATCCTTGCTCTTCGATTGAGTCATGGTTGCCTCCTTCAAATGACTCCAATTCTCATCATTAGGGCTTCTTCAATTGAGCCCCTATCCATCTTGTCCTTTGATTAACTCTGAAGCTACCCAATTAGCCCAATAAAAAAAATTCATTCTGGCCAGTAGGAAATTCCTTTGTCATGAATGTAATGGTGCATGAAGCTTGGGCTTGGCAGCATATAATATCTTTCCCAGCAAGCAGCTTGAACCAACCTCATCAAAAGGCAAAAACAAGTTTGTTTCCAACAAATGTGTGTCTTTCGAGTAGACCAAGTGTATGTCCATCGAAGGCACCATTTGTGTGTTCATAATGTGGCAATCTTGTGCTTGTGAAACGAAAGCAGGCATGAAGAGGGAACCTTTTGCCTTATGAATTGAAGGCAAGTCTGGACAAGCCCTTTGCCTTGTGAATTGAAGGCAAGTCGAAAGAGGCCTTTGCCTTGTGAAATAAAGGCAAGTTGAAAGAAACCTTTTGCCTTGTGAATCGAAGGCATGTAGGAAGTCCTTTGTCTAATGGATCAAAGGTAAGCGTGAAGAGGCCTTTGCCTTAAACGAAGCTAGCATGCAGAAACCTACTGTTTTGTGAATTAAAGTAAGCATGCAGGAGGTCACTGCTGGTGAATCGAAATAAACTTGTAGGGGGTTCTTGCCTTGTGAATCGAAGGCAAACATGAAGTAGCTAATGTGCAGTCAAATCCTTATGATTTGAACGTGATCGAAGGGGGACCCAGCGCCCACTTGAAGCTTGTGAATCAGACCTGCATCGAAGAGTGCCAAATGGCTAATAAAAGAATTTGAAATAAAGCTTGCTCGAAGGATTTAGATGCCCAATCGAAGCTTGTCAAGATGCCAATCGAAAGACACCTTGTTCAGATGCCAATCGAAAGACACTTGATTATCTTCAAAAAAATTATATTTTCTCTAAGAAAGTGTTTGTAACCAACCATGTAAGAAAAGATTTTGGAAAACATGAGAGGGAAAATTTTGGGGGACAACAACAGGAATCCATCAAAAAGGGCAATCCTTTAATTTGTCTGATTTGCCTTCAAAAGCTTGCTTAATGGCTATCCCTTGCCATTTCTATTCCCTTCTACACTCCTATAAATACAGGCCTAAGGACACATTGCAAGAGGACGAAAGAAAGAGAGACGGAAAAATCTAGAAGATAAGAAACACAATGCCTCAAATTCATACCAAAAATGTCAAAACCTTCACAAAGTGGTCCAAAATCGAAGCAACCTTCGCAGGCCTTTTTAGTAAGCGCTCCACTCACTCCTTGAAGGTTGCAGGAGGCGCTCCCAAGCACTAGGTAGGTCCAACGTACACTAGAGTATCACTCACACAATCTCTCTATTGGTAGTTTGCTTTCGATCTCAAACTAGCTAAATATGTAGTTTTTTTAAATTCATATTAATCATACATTCATGTTATTGCTAATGTTTGTGATTGCTTTCATGCGTTACATATAAGGTTAAGCGCGAAGATGAGATTGTGCCATTGCTAAAGCACGATCTATATTTTCTTTCGAATCTCAGGATGCAGGATGTTGCAAGACGAAATAGCTTCCGATTCAGACTCAGGGGATTCGAACTAGGACGATGCAGCCATGGGCTGTCGAATCCAAGACTAAATTCGATCCAAGTCTGGATTTTTATTTTGTTTCTCTAATAAATTTCCTGCAGATCCAGTGTTCCCAGATCGAAGGAGTATATCATGCATCTTCAACCAGTTTCCTCATTGGATCGAAAGGCAACTCTAGGCTCCTTTTCGATCTAGTCCTGCATTCTACAATTTTCCTAGTTTCTTTCACTATCCTGACCCTTTTAAATTTTGTTGTGTTATTAATTTATTTCTTTTTATTTATTTTATTTTATTTACTCAACAAAAATAATTATTAAAAAATCACAAAAAATTAGGTCTAGTCTTTTATTATTAAAATTAATTCTATTAACTAATTAATTAATTACTTTATATTTTTCTTTAATTTAAAACTAAATAGACTTAGGATTTTAATTAAATCATTTTCCCAAAAGTAAAAACAAACAATTTTTTTTTTATACCTTAGGATTTTTTTAGACGTTCTTTTCCATTTTTGTGCCCGTTTACATTCATATTATTGTATTTGTCTACTGGATGTAATAGAATTAATTAGGACTTTTACTGTTTTATTCATTTTTCCCCAATTTTAGACTATGTAATTAATCCCCCTCCCCGAAGCTTTGTAATAGCGTAGATTTAAATTCCGCATTTTAATTTACTGTACATATTAACTGTTAGATGTATGGTAATAGAATTACATGATAAGAATTAAAACCAGCGCTAACAAACTTAACACAAGACAAAAATAATTAAAAACAAACACTTGCATATATACACCTCTAGGATACTCCCACTTCGGTTGCCTTCGAAAAAAATAGTCACAACTCTCGAAACATGAGAGATTTTAGTGACTACCTTCCGATTTAAAAGATCATAAGTCCCTCGATGACCCTTTCGACGTTGCCTCGGTAAACAATGATCTTAAAACCCTAGGGTAGTTACTGAGGTTTCTCACCCAGTTGCCTTTGTGACTATAAAATGTCCCTTCGAATGTCCCTCATACATCCGACGATAGGGCTACCTACTCACTAATAGTAGGATAGCATTGTCTAAAGGAAAGGAGGAAAAGAACGACCCTTTCGAGTAAAGTAGATAATTCCTAAATGCTATGCTCAAAACAAACTTTTTACATTTACACAAAACAATTTTCAAAAACGCTTTATCAACACTCTTGAGGACTGATACAAGAGTTATCATAAAGCCAACTTCCTCACTATGGAATTTCAAAAATACTTTTCAAAACACACAAAATACAAGGTATTTTTTCAAATGAGCTAAGCATCTAAGAGCCCGTAGATAACTACGGATGGAAAGGGTGCTAACACCTTCCCTTTCCATAATTTACCCCCCTTACTCAGAAATAATCTCGAAAGGTCTTTTTTTGTTCTTTTCACCCTTTCCTTTGCTGGATAAAAGAAAAGTCGGTGGCGAATCTTGCTTACCGCGACATTTGTGAACACAAATGCAAAACCAATATAATAGTCGATTCTTCCACTGTATTACAGTGATTATATGATGTTTTGATGATGAAAGATGTACATGTGATCTTATGATGTATTATGTGAGAATGAAGTATTGATGAAAAGTATGTGTTGTTATATGATGATGTTGTTATGACTACTAATCTTTTCTTTATTTCCTTCATAATAAATTGTGATTACTCACCCTTTCTGTTTGAATGTTGCCTCCACGTGAGTAACACGCTGATGACCAGGAGTAGTTCATAGAGGCTTTGATGATAGCTTCATTAGTGTGTTATTTATTCTCGTTAATTAGAAGTGTCATGCTCTATATGTAACATCAGGTTGGGAACACTATATTATGTGAATAGTGTGTTCTTTTGATATTAACATATTTTATGACTGTTTTGATTGTTAAACTTTATAATTGAGGAAACTGATACTAAGATTTATGAGAAGTTAAGTATGATATTATGACGATGATTCCGCTACAAAGTTTAAGTGATGTGTTGAATTTTTATCAGATGTATGTTTTAAATTGATGCAACCCATGTTACAGAACATGATTATTATTATGATGTTTTCTATGAAGTGTGACACCCTTGAGTGGTGATTTTATTTGATTTAATTCATAAATTATATGAATAATACATATGGATTAGAAGTGTGTTACATTATCAATCCTAGAACCCTTAAAAACAAGGTTCTTAATTGTCTTATGTTCAATTAAACACCTAAGAGCATCAAAAGCAAAGATGTACCCTTTGTCGCATAATTTGCTAACACTAAGAAGCTTGTGTTTAAAGCCTTTTAATTAAAAGCACATTTTTAATGGTAATTATGGAGGGATTTCCCACAATACATTCTACTAGTATGTTATCTCTTGTGTTGTCTCCATAGGCTACATGACCGCTTTCTTTCTCATCGAACTTGATGAACATAAAAGCATCTCCCATCATGTGTCTTGAACTTCCGCATCTAGAAACCATAATCTTTTCGCAGAAACAATACTTTCATGCAGACAATCATATAGGTAAATGTATGTCACTATTTCCAAAATGTAAACCTAAGAATGTATATTCTATGAAATTAAAATTAAGGAGAGGGGGAGAGATGTCATACTGGTTTACATTTTTTCGACTCTTTCTTCCTTGCCTGAGTCTACGTGCAATGTTGAAAGTACCTACATAATTCCATTAGATTTTGACAAATATATAAAGACTTCATACAATCACTTAACTATAATAATGTTTAAGACAATAAAACTTTGATTCTAGATCTTGTGTTGTATAGATGGCCAATTTCAAAACTCTTCTATGCAATCTTCACTCGATTAACGCTTCCAATAACACCAATTATCCTATAAGCCTTCGTCAATAGAAATCAACCCTTTGATCCTACTGATTCCAAATTGTCCGGAGATGTAAAAATAACTCCGCCTTATCTGTAGCCTTCCACACAGTTACTACTAAGGCAACTATGGAGAGAATACCTTCTTCTTTTCACTGGAATTTGTCAGCACCAGTGACAACAATGCTAAATTTGAAAGAACCTGAAAAACTTTGAACAAATCTCCAAGAACGATTAGTTTCATGATAGTGTCTCCCCTAATAAATAAACATCCACTCATGATTAAGATGTAAAAAATAAATGAGGTTGAAGATAAAAGATTTCTGATTGTAAGAGTTTCTAAGAAGTGGTTGATTTTCACATAAATTCACAAAACAATTATGAAAACTTCATAAATGATTATGCATTCTTTTTGAAAAAGGTTGACTAAATACTTATATATGTGCTTGAGATGAAGCACACAAAAGACTGAAAAAAGTTGATTAAATTTGAATCAAGGGCCAAGGCATGTAATGTGTCAAATGATCAAGCATTAGTGCAAAAAGAACAATATAATTTTAAAGTTTACATATGATATACTAAAAATGGGTGTAAATAAGAAACGCGATGAAAATTTTATAGATAAAGTGACATTTTAAATATTATTATGTGACAATATACACCCTATTTTTTAAAAATGAATTTAAATTAAAAATATTATTATAATCAAATTTCTACTACTCCCGTTAAAATAAAAACTGGTGTAAATTTATATAGACTACAAAAATTTTAATTTTATAACTCAAAACATTTAATTTATGTGGCATATTAATATATTAACAAATATTTTAAACATTATTAACAAATCAATGAGTGAATAGTAATGAGTGTAAATTTATTAGGGTGAATAAAATAATCTAAACATATTAACAAATTCACTGAAACCCATATTCATGTATCTCATCGCAGAGATTCACCGATCAACTCAAACTTGTCCATCGATCAACTTATGGCATGCACCGGAACTCATTTCTCTCATTGCACAGATTCACGGAAACCCAGATTCACTCTGAAACCTATATTACCTCCGAAACCCAGATTCACTGAAACCCAAATCTCTGAAATTCATCCGTTCATTCGCTCATTTCACCGAAATTCTTCTCTCATTACACAACTCATTCGCTCATTTCACCAAAACTCTTCTTTCATCACATAATTCATTCGCTCATTTCACAGCTCGATAAATGTAAGTAGTAGTGATGACATGCATGATGAAGAAACTAAGCTAATTGGTTAGTGTTTTTTTAAATTAGTGTTTAATCTTTTAAGTAGAACATTAAAGTTTAATCTTTTAGATATAAGATTAGGATTTAACTAAATGTAAAATGGCAGGTAAGAAATAAAACAATGAAACAAATTATTTTTCATATTTGGAATTCCCATAACAACGGTAACAGGTATGGGAAAGAAACATGTAAGCATTGGTGCAACACCATGAAACATTGGTTATGGTACTAGTTTAGTAACCCGAAGAAGTGTACGTGAATGCTGTTACAACTCATCTATTATTAAGAACAAGTCCCACATCTATTGAAATATATATATATATATATATATATATATATATATATATATATATATATATATATATATATATATATATATATATATATATATATATATATATAGAACTTAAACATACAAAATTAAAAGATTCAAAAAAACTATTAATAGTTAATCTATTGGCCTGAATAATAAAAACATCATAAAACAAATGTGCCACCTATTAATTTTTTTTTGGTTTAAATATAGATTTGACCCCTATTTATATTTTTCCTGAACTTTTGAGTTCTCGTTTTTAAAATTCAGTATTTTAATTCCCAAACATACTATTTTTTGGTATTATTTTAGCCCCCCTCCAAAAATACATATGTGACACATAAGAATGCTGAGTTGTTCAAATGACCTTGGTGTCACATATTTTAAGCCTATTATTTAATTATTTTTAATTATTATTAATTTTTGAAAATGCTTTAAACTCATATCCTCTCTTGTCCAAAGATCATTCTCTATTGCCTTAATCCTTTCCTGCCCTAATTCTTTCTACTTTTAGGGGTATAATGACAGATCGAGAGGCTCGATTAGAAAAAATCGGGGGAGAAGTTTTATGTTATATATGATAATGCTAATTTTACCGATATCTGAATTATATGAAAAAAACTTAGAGCCAACAGTATTGTGAATGGAGGGAGTAGAGAAAAAACAGATTTTTAATATTATTCATGATACATTAGTGAATATGGGAAGAGGTTTTAACTAGAATAGAAATGAAAATTAATGAAGATTAAATTAATCAACAACTTCTGAGGGTATGTTGCAGGTTGCTTTAGAGAAATATAATTCAAATCAGATTCTAGGTTATGTTTCCACTAGATACGACCAAAAAAGGAAGTATAGTTGACTCCATTCGATTAGACTATTTTGTAACTTCAACATATTTTTTAGGAGGAACAATTTGAAGTTCAAAATGTAAGGAAACCCTATTTTCTTGCAATCTATAAAATTGGTATTCAATTTAATTTAAGGAGTGAAAAATATGAAACTGGCGGCCTTTGTTCGTAAAATTTGTGAAAAATGTCGATTGATCCGTAGGCGAGGTCGACTTATAGTAATTTGTTCCAATCCAAAACATAAACAAAGACAGGGATAATATTAAAATAAAAAATGGTTTTCTACTCATAAGGTTGAGGTTTGGCCTCAGTGGAAAAAGAAAAACGGAGCACCTAACAACGTATCTTCACAGACCAAGAACTACGAGATCATCCCTTTTCTTCTGGGGTGACGGAGGGATCGTACCATTCTCTTGACTCGAAATGGGAGCAGGTTTGAAAAAGGATCTCAGAGTGTCCCTTAACGTCTTCTTTTTTCTTCTCATAAGAGTTATTCCACAAAGACTTGTCATGATAAGGAAGAAGGGGGAACAAGCACACTTGGAGAGTGCAGTACAATGGATAGTTGTATGCTGCGTTATCCTATTGCGCAAGAGAGGATTAGGACAGGAAAAAATTAGGGCAATAGAGAATGATATTTGTGCAAGAGAGGATATGGGTTTACAGTATTTTCAGAAATTAATAATAATTAAAAATAATTAAATAATAGGCTTAAAATATGTGGCACCAAGATCATTTGAACAACTCAACATTCTTATGTGTCACATATGCATTTCTGGAGGGGGGCTAAAGAAATGTCAAAAAATAATATATTTGGGGACTAAAATGCTAAATTTTAAAAACAGAGGCTCAAAAGTTCAGAAAAATATAAATAGGGGGTCAAAATTGCATTTAAGCCAATTTTTTATACCTCCGCATTTTTTTAACTAAAAATAGAGATAGAAGATCATAACTGTTTAAAAATAAAATAAGAAGATTGATTTCTTGAGCTGACATAATAGGAGACCAAAACTGTAATTTAACCAAAATATTATTATAATTTATTATTATTATTTTGAAGTTAAAATAATTTTAATAATAGTTAATTAAATTAATATCAATAATAATAATACTTACTTATTACTAGCATTGCAACCATGTCACATTAAAAAAAATTATTTTATTAAAAATTGTATGATTTCCAATTAATTTATTATTATATTATTATAGCTATTTATAGAGAAAGAGATCATATTTAGTTATTAGTAAAATTACATAAAATATTGCTATTATTATTATTATTTATTTATTTTAATAACAATTTATAATAGATTTTTGAGTAGTTAATTAAGTTAGTGGAGTTACATAAAATGTTATTATCATTTGATATTATAAATTATTGTTTATTTATGATTATACAGAGAAATATAATTTTGCAAGAAATTTATATATCAAATACAGTGTGAATTAGTTTTACATTATCATCCAATAAAATTATAACATTCAATCATGTCATATTAGTATTTTAAAATTAAAAACGTGATTTGACACAATACATATTTATAATTGATTGACAGTATAAAAATACTTTACACAATCACTGCATACTCTTTTTTTCTCTTATAATTAATATTTTAAAATAAAAAATAAGTTGTAATTGTAAAGATATAATATTATAACAAAATATGTACAAATGTGAACTTAATAATTTTCTAAATGATAAAAGATAGATAAAAAAGAAATGCATTGATAGTAAAATATTTTTACTCTCAATCAATGAGAGATATGCATCACAATAAATATCATTTTTATTTTTAAAATACTGAAATGACATGACGAATGTAAGAATTTTGATTGATTATATGTGTAAAATTGTTTTACATCGATAATACACTATTTTTAAACTCTAAAAGATAAATAATATAATTTGATGAACTCATAGCATTACACTTGTTGTTGTGCTAATTGAATCTAGGTTTATTCGTGGTCACAAGTGATCATTGGTTACCTATGTTTATTTTCAATAAAAAGCTTAAAATTTTAGAGATCTCAGAGGGTGGAACAAGAATATTTTTGGAAATGTTTCGAATAACGTTAGAGAAGCTGAAGATTTCCTTGACAAAATTCAAAATCAAATACAGCAAAATGGCAACTCTGATATCCTTAAGCAGCAAGAGATGGAAGCCCAGAATAAGTTATCCAAAGCTTTAATCTTAGAGGAAAGATTTTGGAGAGATAAGTCTAGAGTGAAATGGCATTTGGACGGTGATCGTAATACTGCATTTTTTCATTGTATATCCAAAATTAAGCAAAAGTTTCGACCTATATCCATGTTGATTAATGGAGAAGCTCTGACCACTGATACAAAGGAATGGTGGATTTTATGGTTAATTATTTTGAGAATTTATTTTCCTCTAACCCTTTTATTGTGCAGGATTTCCAAATGGTGGATGACACCATTCCCACTTTGGTAGATGAAAGCATGAACCACATTCTCACTCTGCTCCCTTCGTTGGACGAAATTTGTGTCGTTGTTTTCAATTTAAACAAGGAAAGCGCGTCGGGCCCAGACGGTTTTGGAGCATTTTTTTCCAGAAGTATTGGGACATTATTAAGCACGATGTGTCGAAAGCGTTTCTTCAATTCTTTACTTCGAGATGGATTCTTCCTGGATTCAATGCTAATACCATACTTTTTCTGCCTAAAGACAAGGGTGTTGCAACTTTAAATCAATTTTGTCCTATCGTGGTCTCTGCGATACGGTGGGAGAACTGACTTGAAGGTTTTGCGTTTGATCGCAAATGTTATGGTTAGCAAGAGTCACCACCGACTTTTCTTTTATCCAAGAGGAAAGGTGAAAAAGCACATGAAAGACCTTTGAGATTATTTCTTGAGTTCAAGGGGTAGATTATGAAAGGGAATGTATTAGAACCCTTTTCATCCATGGTTTTCCATAGGCTCTTAGTTACTTGCTAGATCACTTGCTTTTGTTTGAAATTGTGCTTTGTGTGGTTTTTGAAAGTATTTTGTAAAGAGGCCATTGTTTAGGCAAACTTTGTAATGATTCTCGTTCGTAAGAATGTATACAAAGATGTTGGTCTTTTGAAAATGTTTTCAAGTTTGTAAGAGGTTTTGAAAGCGTAGGTGTTTGTTTTTAAAATAGCAAGGATGTTTTGAAATTGAGCAAGTAATTAAGAGCATTCTACCTACTCAAAAGTCTTTCTTGTTCATTTTCCTTTTCCTTTGACATTGTTATCTTACCATTGATTTGGTAAGTAACCCTATCTTTGGATATAAACGGGACAAGTGTGGATCATCGTATAACCATGATTAGAAATGTTGCAAGGTATCTTAACATTCTCTTTTAGGGACTAAGATCATTTAAAAGGCAACTTAGATAGCGTCATTGAGGGACTATAATCTTATACTTTGCTTGTTTTTGCTAAGATACCTCACATGCGCAATATGGCCATTTTATAAGGCAACCAAGTGGATTTACCCTAGGGGGTGCTTGTGTGCAAGTCTATTGTTTTCATGCTTGATTTTGTCTTTGATTAAGGTTTTCTAAGCATTGGTTTTAGTCTTTCCATACAAACCCTAATTACTAGCATGTTATATATAAAGCGATAAATTGCGGAATTTAAAGTTATTACGCTATTACAATACTTGTGGGAGGGGGTGTGTTGTACCCCAAAATTTTCCCTCCCATATTTCTCAATACATTTCAAGTGAGGTCCTCAAATTGCTCAAGGAAGTCCAAGGGTTGACCAGACAAACTCTCTTCTAAGGCAGTCTACCCCAAAATAGGGTTTCATGTTGCATCAAGATACTTGAGTCCAAAGGGTCCCAAATTCTCACTATTATACTAATATGTTCTCAAGATCATCCATGTCAATTTTCAAGCCTTGCAGAAGAAATTTGCTCAGTCAACTATTCAAATGCCTGAAAATCGATTGTGCTAGGGAAAAAGTCAAATGTGGCCCATATACATTCAAACTTCAAGATTTTTGGTCAACATCCTCATTTTGAAGTATTATTCATCATTTGATCAAGGGTTGATCATGATTCCTCAAGGATTGCTCACAATTCATCAAAACCCAAAAGTTGCTAAATTAGGGTTTTGGAGGAAAAGTCAACTCAACTTTGACCAAGCATAACTTTCTCATACTTTATTATAAATGACCAATCCAAAGCTCATTTTGAATAGAATGAAATTATCTACAATCCATCTTCAGCTCCCAAGTTCAAAATATGCACTCACAAGAAGTTACAAGTTTGGACATTATAGGTCATTTTGAAAAGTCAATAAAAACACCTTTTTTGTCAAAACTTCATACATGAACATTGTAGACTAAATTTAGATGAGACTAAAAGGTTTGCTTAGAGGACATCTCAAGCTTTCTAAAAAGTCCAATAACACATCTCTAGGGTCAAAATTGAAGGAGTTATGCATTGGTGAAGTTGACCTTTTTTGTAAAATTGCCAAAAGTCAAATGTGCCTCAAATTGCAATTTTTATCAAATGGGCCCAACTTTTTGTGCTTGTATTGAGTTTGTAACGTGGTCCACGACCCATGATCCTTACCACTTGCCTTTATTTTATTTTTGTCATTTATTTTGATTTTTATTTCATTTAAATCAAATTAAATCAAAATAAAATCATGAAAATATCAAAATCATTTAAACCTTGAGATTTTGTGCATATTTCAGGTCCATAAATAGCTGGCAAGTGAATAAAATCGTGCAAGGCTTGTTTGTACACAAAAGATTGAATTTTAGCTTAATTTGGAAAGATCTTCATGGGAATCAAATCATGATCAAAGATCATTATTAAAGAAGATTTGAAACAAATTTGTAAACCTAATTCACTCAAGGCTACATATAGAACAAATCTAGACCAAATGCACAGGGGTTAGAGGCGTGAGGAGTGAAGAAAAACTTTCAAAAAAATCAAGAAAAAGTGCAATCTGATTTCATGGTTCCAGGCTATCTCAAGCCTTCCAAGCTATCTCGTTCGCTTCCTAGTTGTTCAAGGAGTCTATACCAATCACAAACAAGCATTTTCATGCACAAAAACTCACTGTAAGCGTCTCACAACTTTGGCATTTTCTTGAAATCCAATATCATTATTTTGGCATTTGTAGCATGAATTCTTTATACATTCTTGTTCAGTGAAACATTTGCAAGTTATTGGTAATGATTAATTGCATTTTTGCTAACCATACAGAGATCCACCATTGTTAGGTTTTCTTGGTGCGTTTTAGGGTTTTCTTATGCAGGTGAAATTGGCCCAAAAGAGAGGTACCATGATGTTCACAAGGCCAAGACGAATTGGTCTGTAGCATTAGTTTTCGTTTATCATGCTTGTAGGTGATTCTGGAAACACGCAGGGTTATAGCTACAGACTTTTGTTTGTAGGTAAAAGTCCTTGACTTTTACCAACGGAGTGAGGAAGAAGAAGGGTGGCATGGCACCCCCTGGTTGGTCTGTTTAAACTAGCGCGCGCTTTTTGTTATTTTCCTCCACTAACTCACGTTATCACATATTATCAATTGTTGTTATTTCATATACAAACAAGCGCGCTAGCAGAGTTGGTAAGGAGGTGTGTGGAAAAGGCCAAAGGGCCTGGGTTTGAATCCCAGGTCCCCCATATTATTTCATAACATTTTTTCTTGTATAATGAGGCGTGTGTACAGGTAAGGGGTTCACCATGTGCCCTCAACAATCAATCACTAGATCTCCAGAAGGCCAGATCTAACGCCCATCATTTGGAGGTCCATGATGTACCCTGGTCAACTTGCAACATGGAATCTGAGAAGTCAACTTTGGGCCAAGGCTTATTGGTCTTGAAAGTCAGATTGGCACCCCCTTATGCTTTGGATACCAGGCCCTTTTTTTTCTTTATTCTCTTATATTTTCCTTTTATTCATTTAATTTTGTTTAAATTATTTTTTTTCACAAAAATTAATTCTTTTTTTGTACAAAAATTCATAAAATCAATTTTCACCAAATTAGAATTTAGGATTTTTATTTTATTTTTTTATCAAAATTAATTCAATTAGTTTAATTTAATTTTAGGGTAACTTTAATTCTTTAGTAAATAAATTAAAACAAATTAGAAAATTAGGTTTATTTGACTTTAACTTTTATTTTCTTTTCTCAAAATAACAAAATACAAAAATAGGCCAAAATTAATTATTTTTTTATTTAATTTAATTTAATCAGTAATTAGGTTTGTACAAATTTAATTAAAACCTTATTTTTCTCAAAAATAATCAAAAACAACCAAAAATGACTTTTCTTTTAATTAGGTTTAGACGGGGTCAAAACCCTAATTTTCTATCGTTCTCGATTCATCGCGCGTTTATTATGTTTTTGCAAATATTAATGTAACTGCTTATGGGATGTAATAGTTTAATTAGGACTTTTCTTTCATTTATCGTTTTACGGGTTTTTGGCTATGTAATCAATCCCCCTCCCCGAAGCCTTGTAATAGCGTAGTTTATTTCTCGCGTTTTAATTCTCGCAAATATTAGCTGTTAGATGTATGATAATAGGATTGCATGACAAGAATGTATGTTAATTTTAAAATGGTTAGCAAACCCTAAATGTGCAAAGATAATAACTTGAAATCAAATCAATCACACATGCGCACTCCTAAGGTATACTCTCACTTCGGTTGCCTTCGGTAAACGGTCATTAAGTATAGGGTGTTTTAGTGATCGATCTCTTGTCTAAACAAAGATCAAATGTCCCGTTCAGAAAAGTGGCCTCGGAAAGGTTGCCTCGGAAATGTTGCCTCGAATATGATCTTAAGACATTAGGGTTATTACTAAGACGTCCTAACATTGCTTCAGTGATCGTACGTCCCTTTCGAATTGACCCTTACAACTCCAAAGACGGTGCTACCTACTCACTAATAGTGGAATAGTATTGTCTAAAGGAAACAAGAACAGAAACATTCTTTTTTCGAGTAGGTAGATGCTAGTAGGTACTTGCTCAAAATCAAACCTTTCTTCCACACTTACACACTTTTCAAACAAAGTTTTCAAAACGACTTTGTAACACCCTTGAAGACAGAAGCAAGGGTTAAAACGAAGTAAAACAAAACTTTTCAAAACAAACACACACAAGCAATTTTTAAAAGATGAGCAAGTACCTAAGAGCCCGTGGAAAACCACGGATAGAAAGGGTGCTAATACCTTCCCTTTCTATAATCTACCCCCCGTACTCAAAATCTCGAAAAAGGAATTTTTCTGTGCTTTTGTCCTTTCCAGTTGGATAAAATAAAAGTCGGTGGCGACTCTTGCTTACCGCGACATTTTGCGAACACAAACGCAAAACGCAAACCAGCATTTTTCTAAAACAGTCTGGTTCTGCCACCGTATCACAGGGTGTACAAATTGTAAATGGGGATTGCAAGAAAATAAACCTATTTATCTATTACAACCATATTGAATTGGTACAAAAATTGAAGTAAATAATGTACAAGATGAATAAATATGCAAGAATGCAAATGTAAAGAAAATGGATGTTTTTAGGAAAATGGGTTTTGATTTTAACCTAATTAACTAGAATAAAATAATTAATTAAACCTAAATTTACTAAAAAATATTTTAAATAAAACCCTAATTCTATTAATTGATTAAAGAAAAATTAAGTTTAAGAGAAGTATTTTTGGTATTTTGGTCTTGAAAATAATTATAGCATTATAAAATATTTTTGGTCTTTTTGGTATTAAAATAATATATTTTAATTGGTGTAAAAGAAAATAAATAATAACCTAGTTTTAATTAAGTTTACAAGAATAATTAGTAAAATGAATAAAGTATGGTTAAATAAAATATATTTTTTGTGAGAAAAAATGAATAAACTAAGTTAAAATATAAATCTACTATTTTTGTATTTTTTATGATTTTTTTAGTATTAGAAAAATAATTAAGAAAATAAATAAAATGAAAATAAGAAAATAAAATAAAAATTGGGTCAGGGGTGTTGATAGCCTGCAAGGGGGTTAGTGGTAAGAAAAAAAAAGTACAAAGCCCAAAGGAGGCCAAGCGCCTAGTCCAAAAAAAGTCAGAATACAAAAAATGTAAAGAAAATCAAAAGGGTACCACTAGGGCTCGAACCCGGGTCCCTCTGGTTACAGGCACACGCTTCTACCACTGAGGTGGCTATACATCCGTTTATATAAATCAATCAATAAATACATAAGGCAAACACGTTCCTAAGGCCAACTTCATCTTCAACCTCACGCCCAACCAGAAGCTCTGTAACTTGTTCAAATCTCAACAAAAATGAAAACTCTAAACATGAAACTTGTAGAAAATTTCCTCACGGTTTCAGAAATGTAAAGCATTAAAACTATAGCACAAAGATAAACATGAATTTTAATGGCCCTATTCTG
Source organism: Vicia faba (assembly GCA_948472305.1). NCBI lineage: Eukaryota > Viridiplantae > Streptophyta > Magnoliopsida > Fabales > Fabaceae > Vicia > Vicia faba. Next base: position 1,372,399,521 of record OX451741.1, read on the forward strand.
AACCCTAAAAATCTCAGAAAATTCAATCTTAAAATTCTCTAAGCTCAGGAAAAATTAATGGAAACTATGGACATGGTTAGCTTTAGGGCAATGATATCTACATGTTTCATTCACAAATAAATCATTGCTGATGCATGTATGAAAAGTTCCAAAGTTAGAAAATTTACCTTGCAAGAGGGTATCAGGTTTGAAGTTTGAGCAACTTTCAAGGAGTTCCAATGGTTGGGTTAGCTTCCTCAAGTTCCCAGGAAGCTAATGGAATGCTTAGCTTGAGCTGAAAGTACCTGAGGAGTTCTGGAGAAGTCCAAGTGCAAAGCTCTGTTTTTGAAAATGAAGGATGGTGTTAATGGTGTTACAGTTCTGTAACATGGTGTGGGATCAGTTCTAAATGATATTTAGAAGCTTTAGAAACCAAAAGGCTTGAAAACACACGACGGAGTTATGAGTTTCAAGTTTTTGGTCAGTTTATGTGAAAATGGAGGTATGAGATGTGATTCTGAGCTCTAGGTGTTTTCAGGGCTTAAGCATTCGTGTATTTTGTGGAAAATGGTTTGTCTATCTATAAGGAAAAGGATTGGAGTGGTTTGGGCAATCAGAAGTACAATTTTTTAGCCAATTGCTAGGTTACTTGATTTTGAAGAAAAGTGGGAAACCAAGTTTCAAGGGGAGGTACACGCATGGGCTGAGTGATTGTAAGTGTCTAATAAGTTTCTTATGAATTATAGGACTTGTATGATCATAAGAGAACAAGTGCAAGGTTCAAGAACAAGTTTTGTACAAAAAAACACTTTATCAAAATGGCAATGTACACTTTCTTCCAAAAATGGATATAAAGCATGGCCTTGCATTGAATGCTTGAAATGAGACCTCTAACAGCTGTGCAAGCCATTAATTATGGAGTGACTAACAAGTTTAAGGCCTTGAAAGTATATTTTATGCAGCATAACTTTGAATTTGAATTTTGTTCATCACAAAATGCCTTGTAAATCAAGTGATAAAACCCTAACTTCATCTCTTCGATTCTCTCTACTCAAAAATGATCTCAAGGAGTTCTTGGACATTTTGGAAATATTGTAATGTGCTATACAACCCAACTTTTAATTTATTTTGAAGATTCCCCTTGGAACTAAATGAAAAAGTTCCATGAAGTTGGGTCAAAATCCTGACCAAATTAGGGCAAAATTTCACTAAGTGTTTTGTTTCATGACCATGTGTTCTTAAAATTATAACTTGAGATCCAATCACTTTTGGAAGAAGTTGTATGAATAAAAGTTGAAGATTGCATGGAGATCTACAACTTTCATGTTGGAAGCTTCTCTTGAATCACTTTTCATCATGGTGAAAATTTTGCTCAAAGTTATGAAAAAATAAGAAATTTCCAACACTTAGAAAAATTTCTAAGTTTAGAAATTTTAACTTTTCAAAATGAAATCTTGAATTTTTTATTTCTTGATGAATAAGTTTCATATTTTGACATGCTTTGATGAATTCTGATATTTGACATTGAATTTTGACCAAAAAGTCAAAGTTTGACTTTTTAGTGTAAAATTGACTTTTGATCAGTTGACTGAAAATTCATCTGTCAATCTATTGGACTTGAGCAATGTTTTGAGCCATTTCATTAGGTTAAAATGATGAAATTGGACTCTTGAGATCATTCCTTAAACCAATTGATCATTTGCTAGGTCAAAAATCAGAAATTGCCCTTTCCCGATCAAAACCCTAATTTTGACCATTTTGCCCTTTTGGAGATTTAATCAAATTTCTTGAGGAGTTGTGGTCCAAACTTGATCAAATGATACATATGAGTTTAAATTGTTGATGTGGGTCAAAAATTATGAAGTTTGACAGTAAATTGGCCATAATTGACTTTTTCCCCAATACAATTGATTTTTAGGTCAACTTCTCAATTGACTGAGCAAAAGTGTGATCCAAGGCTTGAAACTTGACATGAGTGATATTGGGGGTCCATAATGATCCATAAAAGTCATGTGAAGCATTTAAAGTTCAAATATCCTTGTGCAATCTCAAACCCTAATTTTAGTCATCAGTGCTTAAGGAGGTGTTTTAAGCTGATCAACCCTAGTGCAGTCTTGAGCCAAAGGAGATCTTGTAAGAAAATTATTGATAAGTGAGATGGAAAATTTTGGGGTACAACAGCTGCCCCTGTTCAATCTTCTTAAGCCTGAAGAGTTAGATTGGCGAGTTTTGCCCTTCGTGACTCGAAGGTGGAAGATGATTGGACACTAGAGTGCCCAAAAATTTGCACTCGGTGATGTGAAGGTTGATGGTATATGGAATGGGATTAAAGATTCCATTTGGAGGTATGATGGAAAGTTGTTGGAGATGGGCTTGTAGATGTCATCCAGAAATGATTGCTGAACAATATTTGTAAGTTGAAATTGAATGGGTGTCAGAATGGTATCCGTGTCTGAAGCGTATCTGAGCTGAGTTCGAAAGTTGAATCTGAATGAGTATCAAAATGGAGTCCGTGTCTGGAGCGTATTTGAGATGTATCTGAAGTTGAATATGAATGAGTATCAGGATGACATCCGTGTCTGGAGCGTATCTGAACTGTATCTAAAAGCTGAATCTGAATGAGTATCAGAATGGCATTCGTGTCTAGAGCGTATCTGAATTGTATCTGATAGCTGAATATGAATGAGTATCAGGATGGAACCCGTGTCTGGAGAGTATCTGAACTATATCTGAAATTAAATCTGAATGAGTATCAGGATGGCATCCGTGTCTAAAGCGTATATGAACTGTATCTGAAATCTGAATGAGTATCAGAATGGCATCCGTGTCTGGAGCGTATCTGAACTGTATCTAATAGCTGAATCTGAATGAGTATCAGGATGGCATCCGTGTCTAGAGCGTATCTAAATTGTATCTGAAATCTGAATCTGAATGAGTATTAGGATGGCATTCGTGTTTGGAGCGTATCTGAACTATATCTGAAATCTGAATCTGAATGAGTATCAGGATGGCATCCGTGTCTGGAGCGTATCTGAACTGTATCAAAAGTTGAATCTGAAGAACCCGTACTGGACTTTAGTTGGTCGTGTAGATAATTGTCCTGGATTTTCTTAGGTATCAATTTTTGACCTTTGTAATTTGTTAATGATAGTTATTTGATTAATCTTATCCTGAAAAGGGTAAAACATTAGCTGTATGCAATGTCATGATGTATGAAACGCATGGTACAATGAGATTATGATATATGCATTTGTGTTATCAATGTTCATGATATATGGATGCGATGTATGCGTGTGTTAGATAATCTGCTGCACTGCTGTTGGATAGGGGGAAATAAAATCCATGACTGCTGCTGAGGATATGAAGTGTAAGTCTTCATGTTGCGAAGTTGAAGTGTTGATGAATTTCCGTTTAGAGAAATAAACTCTGCTGTAAGGGAAATATTGTATGCTGCTTGTAAAAACCTGATGGGGAAACCTGAGAAATTGGACGACTTCGACTGGGGATTTATAACTGGAAGCTTTGTTCCGCTGGGGATTAAACTGCACACTACGAGGATTTTATGGAATAGCTCAAAGATATTGCCCTATCTCTTAAAGCCATCAGTGATTGTCTTTTTACTTTGTTTATTTTTAAACAGTAATTATGTTCAAATGCATATGTTCAACAATAAATTATTGGACGTTTTTGTAAACAAAATACAAGAGTAAAGAAAAACAGATAGTTTTGCACTTTCAAAGGGATATCTTTGTATTAACTTTGAGTAAGTATTTTTGTACAATGAGACAAACATTCTAGTAAGAGAATGCTGTCGTAAAAAAATTAAAATTTTGATACAAAGAAAGGATAGCTATGCGCAATAATCCCATGGGGTTCCCATTCTGCTATAGCCTTCGTGTCTCTGAGCATCTTGTCCACTTGTTGCCTTGTCCGAAGTTGATTGAGTTGATCAGAACCTATGTGTTATACCCCAAAATTTGCCCTCCCATATTCCTCAAGATTTTTCAAGAATCATCTCCAAATGGTTCAAGATTGCTCAAGAGTTGTACAGTCAAATCACCTCCTAAGACAGTCAAATCACCTCCTAAAACAGTCAGTTCTATTTCCACCGATCACAGAACTGGCGACTCTGCTGGGGAGACTATAAGTGAGGTGTACCTTAGGATTAGATCACTTGTGTTTTCAATTGTATGCCTTGTATGCTTTAACTTTGTGGGCTTGTATCGGAGTTTTATAGATCCTAACCCGGATCTGGGGGTACCCTTTTTTAGGTAAGTAGCAATAAACTGTGAGGGATCTGTCCGGCATAGACCGACACGGATGAAGCAGTAGCTACATTGGTGTGACACCTTGGTCTGTACCGATACCCCTTGTGTTAGAACGAGGAGAATATGGGTCTTCTGAGGAGTCATTAAGCACCAACTGACCTTAGAACCTTAAATTGACCAACTTGGCCATAGAACAGTAGCAGTATGCTACACTCATTGAGACTAAACTCTCGCGATAGTTCCGGCCACAAGAAAAGGTTGCTAAACTGGAATTATGACCGATTGAGGGTAGTCAGTGATATTGAGATCCTCTAAAACCCGGTTACTATTTTTAGGACAGGTCTTAACCAACTGAAACTGAAAGAGGGTAGTACCTAAACTTCATGCCAACCTGAAATCTAAGGGCTCTTCTGTGTGACTTGTGTGCCTTTACCATGTTTTCCTTTTGTGAATACTTGTGGTGTGCCTTTACCATGACATCATAACATCATAACATTGCATACATCCTGCATAAGGACTAACCCATTTCAAAGACAAGAAGGTTTCATCTTTGCTCTGTTTTGTAGGACATCATGATGCCCATGCGTAGGAATACTATCCGGCTCAACTTTGTTCAACCACCTACTTTGCTTAAAGAATTGGTTGACAGGATTCCAAACACTACTTCCTTCATTAGGAGGCATGGTTCTCTTCTCGGTTTAGTTACCTCAAAGTGGGACAAACAAATGATGAACGTCCTAGTCCAGTTTTATGATCCGTTATACCATTGCTTCACCTTTCAAGACTTCCAGCTGGTCCCTACCCTGGAAGAATTCTATGAGTTGCTTGGTATCTCTGTTTTGGAGCAGACTCCATTTACTGGTTGGGAAAAGACTCTCAGGCCTGAAGAGATTGTTGCAGCCCTTCACTTGACCAAAGAAGAAGTAATGGCTAACTGGGAGACTAGAAGTGGAGTTAAGGGTTTTTTGGCTAAATTCCTGGTTGGCAAAGCTAATTGTTTCTGGAATGACTTAGACTTCAAAGCGTACGAAGACATTCTGGCTCTCTTAATCTATGGTCTGGTGTTGTTTCCAAATCCTGACACCTTTGTTGATGTTAATGCCATAAGGATCTTCATCTCTCGGAACCCTGTACCCACTCTCTTGGGTGATATCCTTCATCAGCTCTATACTCGTACTGCCCGAAAACAGGGAACTTTGATGTGCTGTGCTCCTTTATTGTCGAGGTGTTTTATTTCGCACCTCCCTAAATTTGTACTGAAGAACAAAGAAGGAAGGGGCTGGGCTCATAGGATAATGTCTCTTACTGATAATGACATTATTTGGACTCTCAGAGGCTTAGATGAGGTGGCCGTCATTGATCGTTGTGGAGAGTATCCTAATGTTCCATTGATCGGAACCCGTGGAGGAATCTCTTATAACCCATGTTTAGCTCTCCGTTAGTTTGGAAGAGCCAGAAGAGAAGGGCCCCATGAGATGTTGATACCTCAGATCGTCTTTGATTTTCAGGTAGATAGCGACGAGCTGCGTCGTAGATTCATCAGGGCTTGGGATAGAGTTCATAAATCTGACTCGCTTGAGTTGGGACCAAAGACTTCTCTGCCAATGGAGTCATATTTCAGATGGGTCCGCATCCGTGCCCAGAGGTTAGGTATGCCGTACGAAGCTGTCAGGCCTATTATTCTTGAAATTGCTGATAAAGACGGGGTTTCTCCAACTATTCTCCATCCTCATACACCCACTGATGTTGGCACACTAAAGAGGTCTTGGGCGCAACTGCAGGAATAACGGGACTCTTATCGGGAGAGGTTCAATGAACAAGAACAGAAGATCTAGAAGCTGACTAAGCAATTGGAGAACGAGCGGATCCTGAATGATTATATCCGCACTGAGAAGAAGAGGCCATGGGAACATTGATGGACCTTTGAGGATTTCTTTTATGGTTTTATTTACTTTTCAGTATTTCCATTCTTGTAACGCCTAAGGGCAATTTGTTGAACAATTTAAATTCCGAAATTAAATCTAATAAAGTGTGTTTCCTTTCTTGTCTACAAATTTGAATCCCGATTGTCTTTGAAAACATAAATCATACGCATTTCATCGCATGCACTGCATAAACAGGTACCCTTTTACAGGTCACTTATCTTCTTCGCTGTTTATTTCAGCAGTCATCATGTCTACTGAACCTTCCACTGAGCAAGCTATCAAGGCTCTCCAGGCCCAGAATGCCCAGTTTCAAGAGTTGGTTATGAGCCTAGCCAAGGGTCAACAGGACTTGAAGACCCTGATTCTGAAAGAGAGGAAGAAGAAGAAGAAGAGGACCATCCTGTTCAACATTGGACGCGGGTTTGGAAATGGACTGCAGAATGAGGTTGATCTGACCAACTCATCTGTAGGGAAAGACAACCCACAAGAGAGAAGGGTTCCTAGCCTCGTAGTCTCTGACAACGAGACTGATTATGATGAAGAACAGTACCCTCCTGCTGAGGATATGTACAAATAGTTGGAAGACCGCTTGAGCGCTATGGAGATACAGAACGTGCCCGGGCTGGACTTCGGAGACCTAGGTTTATCCTCTGGGGTGGTGATTCCCCATAAGTTTAAGGCACCTGCCTTTGCCAAGTATGATGGAGCTTCCTGTCCAAAGCTGCACCTCTGGTCATATGTAAGGAAGATCCAACCTTACACAGCTGATAAGAATTTGTGGATCCATTTCTTTCAGGACAGTCTGTCAGGGACTCAACTTGACTGGTTCTATCAGCTGGATGGAGCCAGTATCCGTAACTGGGAAGATTTGGCTACTGCGTTCTATAAGCAGTATCAGTATAATTCCGACCTCGCTCCTACGCGTACCTAACTCCAGGGTATGTCAATAGGGACGGGTGAAGGATTTAAAGAGTATGCTAAAAAGTGGAGAGACCTTGCCGGAAGGGTGCAACCACCTTTAACTGATCGTGAACTGGTTGATATGTTTCTAGGGACCCTGTCTGGTCCATTCTTTAACCATTTGATTGGAAACTCTTCAGCCGGGTTTACAGACCTTATCTTGACTGGTGAGAGGGTTGAAGCTGGTATCAAGGCTGAGAAGATACAGAAGGGTGCCTCATCGAGCACTGAGAAGAAGCCGTTCAAGAAAGAATCTAGTGCTATCTACGGTTCAAGGAGACAGAATAGATTTGAACACCGCCAAGTTGTCAACGCGGTGGTTATTTCAAAACCTGTTGGTGCTCCTCAGCATCACAACCAACAAAGGGGCGAGAGACCTCGAAGGCAGTTCACTCGTCTCAGCATGACCTTGTCCCAGATATTGCCGCAGTTACTGACAACCAATCTGGTGACTCTAAAAGAAGCTCCGAAGACTTCAAACACAACATCTCCAAAGTACAATCCTAACGCCCGCTGTGCTTATCACTCTGATAGCCCGGGGCATAATACGGATGATTGTTGGGCTTTGAAGAATAAGGTTCAGGACCTCATTGATGCAAAGGAGATTGAGTTCGAGGCACCCGAGAGGCCTAATGTTGTGACTGCTCCCATGCCCAAACATGGAGTAAATGCTGTAGAGGAAGACTTGTTTGTAGCCTCTGTGGATGATATTGTCACCCCGCTGATGACCGTCAAGAGGAACCTGTTGCTAGCCGGTTTATTTCCGGGATATAGTGAAAGTTGCCATCTGTGTTCTGTTTCACCTACTGGTTGCCCATCTTTGAAGTCAGGCATTCAAAACCTGATGGATAATAAAGAGATCATGTTTGAGAAGATTGTTGTTCCTGCCACCCCTACTGAAGAAGTTTCCATTGTTACCATTTTCAACAATTCTCCCAAGGCTCCCTCGAGGAAGCTTGTCAGAATTACGCCTGTCCAGAAGATTGCACCTATAATCATCACTGTTCTGGGGCCTATTCCCTACACCTCTGACAAAGTTGTCCCTTGGCACTATGGGGCAGATGTTTATGTTCTTGGAGTTAAGCAAGAGTTTGATACTAATATCGGCGTCAGCAACATTACTGGGCCTGCTAAAGTCAGCCGCAGTGGTAGACTCTTCTCACCTGATATTGCACCACCAACTGTCTGAACACCTATTGTCATCACACCTGCAAGTGTACCTAATGCCATTCCTGATCAAGTTCTTAGTCCTACCCATGTCGCCGAGTCATCTAACGCCCGGGGCAAAGGGATCGCCACTGATATGCCTGCCCAGACTGAGGCACCAAAGACCATCAATGTTGAAGCTTCCAAACAAGAGATGGAAGAGATTCTGAAGATCATCAAGAAGAGTGATTATAATGTAGTCGAGCAACTGGGGAAAACCCCATCCAAGATTTCAATGTTATGACTGTTGTTGTGTTCGGAGGCCCATGCCAAGGCTCTAATTACCTTCCTGAAGACGGCCCACGTGCCACAAGAGACATCAGCTGATCAGTTTACCGATTGTGTGGCCAATTTAACTGCTGATAATGGTTTGGGTTTCTCCGACGCTAATCTGACTGCTAAAGGGAAGAACCATAACGATGCCCTGCATGTCTCCATTGAATGCAGGGGCACTACTCTTACACATGTGTTGGTTGACACTGGTTCCTCATTGAACGTCTTTCCCAAGAAAGCTCTAGATAGGTTGGATTGCGAAGGGTTGGAGTTAAAGCCAAGTAACATTGTTGTCCGGGCCTTTGATGGGTCTAAAAGGATGGTGCATGGTGAAGTTGATATTCCAATTGGAGTTGGTTCTCAGGTCTTCGATTCTACATTCTACGTGATGGACATTCGACTGTCCTATTCTTGTTTGCTGGGTCGTCCATGGATCCATAAAGCTGGAGCTGTGACCTCCACACTCCATCAAAAGCTGAAGTACCCAGTCAAAGGAAAGATTGTGACAGTTCAAGGGGAGGAGGAATACATGGTCAGCCACCTCAACTCGTTCCGGTACATAGAGATGGATGGGGAGTTCATTGAGACCCCATTTCAACACTTTGAAGAGGTTCCTTAGATGCTGGCATCAGCTGAGACTGTGGTTGAAGATTCTCCTTTGAAGATGGCTTCCTTAAAGGATGCCCGGGCTGTTATTGAGAAGGGTGAGTGTGCAAACTGGGGCCGACTTCCTGATTTCACTCAGAAGACTAACAAATTTGGTTTGGGTTTCACTGCAGAAGCTCAAAGGGCTGTTCGTAGTGCAAGGATTGGAAGACCTCCTGTGTTCATCAGCAACTCGGGAGTAAATGCCATCGAAGATAACATGGAGGAATCTGAATTCGACAGCTGGATCTACCCTACGACCAACGGTGGACCAAGCAACTGGACAGCAAAGGACTTCGTCCCTATTACTTTTGTTACTCAGTAATGAACTCTTTTGTTTTGAATTTGTAACAGACAATATTGTGAAACTTTATGGCCCGGTGTCTTACCCGGGGCACCGTGGCTTCATTTGTGAGGGCTTTTGTGTGCCATTTTCATATATCATCAATAAAAGCATTGGACGTTTTTTGCATTTCAAATCTTGCGCTCCTTGTCTTTATTTATTATATATTGCAAAACAGCTATTTACACACACTCACATATACAGGTCCCAATCCACTCCGGATCTCACTGGTAACGACTCTGCTATTGCCAGTTATGACTTCGAAAATCCGATCAACTTAGCCGAAGACGAAGGTGAAGATGATTGCGAAGTGCCTGGCAAACTTGCAAGACTGTTACTCCAGGAAGAGAGGTCCATTCAACCACATGAAGAGCCAGTGGAAACGGTAAATCTGGGTACCAAGACAGACAAAAAGGAAGTCAAGATCGGTGCAAACCTGGAACTCAATATGAAACAACGGTTGATTCAGATGCTGCATGACTACGTGGAAATCTTTGCCTGGTCTTACGAAGATATGCCTGGGTTGGATACCGACATTGTGGTTCATCGCCTTCCTACCAAGGAAGACTGCCCTCCAGTAAAACAGAAAGTTCTTCGTATGCGCCCAGAGATGTCCGAGAAAATCAAGGCTGAGGTTATGAAACAATTTGACGCCGGTTTTCTAGCAGTAACTTCTTACCCTCAGTGGGTTGCCAATGTGGTTCCAGTGCCGAAGAAAGATGGTAAGGTCCGAATGTGTGTTGACTACAGGGATTTGAACAGGGCGAGCCCTAAGGATGACTTCCCTCTGCCTCACATCGACGTTCTGGTTGACAACACTGCTCAGCATAAGGTATTCTCCTTCATGGACGGTTTCTCCGGTTATAATCAGATAAAGATGGCTCCCGAAGACATGGAGAAGACCACTTTTGTTACTCAGTGGGGTACCTTTTGTTACAAGGTCATGCCTTTTGGGTTGAAAAATGCTGGGGCAACATATCAGCGTGCCATGGTTGCTTTGTTTCATGACATGATCCATCATGAGATTGAAGTATACGTCAACAATATGATTGCGAGGTCCCAAACTGAGGAGGAACACCTTTACCATCTACAAAAGCTGTTTGACCGGTTGAAGTTGTACAAATTGAGGTTGAACCCGAACAAGTGCACCTTCGGGGTGAGATCTGGAAAACTACTAGGTTTCATCGTAAGCGACAAAGGTATTCAAGTGGACCCTGCCAAAGTGAAAGCCATACAAGAGATTGCATCTCCCAAGACTGAGAAAGAAGTCAGAGGCTTTCTAGGACGGTTGAACTACATTTCCCGATTCATCTCGCACCTAACTGCTACTTGTGAACCAATCTTCAAGCTACTGAAGAAGGATCAAGTAGTACGTTGGAACGATGAATGTCAGGCTACTTTCGAAAGAATCAAAGAGTATCTCCAAGAGCCACCCATTATTATGCCACCGGTTGAAGGGAGACCTCTAATATTATACTTGACAGTACTTGACAACTCAATGGGATGTGTGCTGGGTCAGCATGACGAGTCTGGCCGAAAAGAGCATGCTATTTATTACCTTAGCAAAAAGTTTACCAACTGTGAGACCCGATACTCACTGCTTGAGAAAACTTGTTGCGCTTTGGCATGGGCTGCTCGCCAACTAAGACAATATATGTTGACTCACACTACTCTGTTGATTTCAAAGATGGACCCAATCAAGTATATCTTCGAAAAGCCTGCCTTGTCCGGAAGAATAGCAAGATGGCAGATGATCTTGACTGAATATGACATCCAGTACACGACTCAAAAAGCAATCAAGGGAAGTGTGTTGGCAGACCATTTGGCACATCAGGCAGTGGATGATTACCAGTCTATAAACTTTGAATTTCCAGACGAGAATATCATGGTAGTAACTGATTGCGAGATACCTGGACCGGATGAAGGACCTGAGGAAGGATCCCGATGGTCTATGCACTTTGATGGAGCCTCAAACGCTTTGGGTAATGGCATTGGCGCTGTGATCATATCTCCTAAAGGCTCACATACTCCACTTACCGCCCGACTATGTTTCAACTGCACCAACAACATGGCGGAGTATGAAGCATGCATCATGGGTCTTCGAGCTGCAATTGACCTAAGGATCAAGTTTCTGAGTGTCTTCGGAGATTCCTCTCTCGTGATCAGTCAGATCAAAGGAGAATGGGATACGAAACACCCAAATCTTATTCCTTACAAGGAGTATGTATTGATGTTGCTTCCCCATTTCGAGGAGATAACCTTTGAACATTTCCCAAGAGAGGAGAATCAGTTGGCGGACGCGCTAGCTACGATGTCTTCTATGTTCAAAGTCAAGTGGGACAACGAGGCTCCCCGAATCATTATTTGGAAATTGGATGAACCTGCACATTGTTGTGATCTTGAAACCGAAGAGGTAACAGAAAAACCTTGGTATCATGAAGTGAAGAGGTACCTTGAAGCTCAAGAGTACCCCGAGGGTGCATCCGTTAATGACAAGAAGTTTCTGAGAAGCTTCGCGGCAAATTTCTTCATCAGCAATGGCATTCTTTACAAACGTAACCATGATTCAACCTTATTGCGTTGTGTGGATAAAATTGAAGCAGAAAGGATCATGGCAGAGCTGCATGAAGGTACCTTCGGAACTCATTCCAGTGGACATACCATGGCAAAGAAAATCCTTCGGGCAGGATATTACTGGTCCACAATGGAAGCCGACTGTTACCAGCATTCTCGGACATGTCACAAATGCCAAGTCTATGTTGATAAGGTGCACATTCCTCTAGTTCCTTTGAACGTCTTGACAGCACCTTGGCCTTTTGCAATGTGGGGCATTGATATGATCGGCAAGATCCGACCTACGGCATCCAACGGGCATCGTTTCATCCTGGTAGCGATTGATTACTTTATGAAGTGGGTTGAAGCAGCTTCCTTTGCCACCGTAACCAAGAACGTCGTGGCACGGTTCATTCGGCACAACCTGATATGTCGATACGGTGTACCAGAGAGGATTATTATGGATAATGGTACCAATCTTAACAACAAGATGATCACTGAGCTCTGCGAGCAATTCAAGATACAGCACCACAACTCTTCTCCCTACCGGCCGAAGATGAATGGGGCTGTAGAAGTAGCTAATGAGAACATTAAGAAGATCGTGCAGAAGATGACAGTGACCTATAAAGATTGGCACGAGATGTTACCATTTGCTCTTCATGGGTACTGTACCTCAGCACGGACGTCAATAAGGGCAACACCCTATTCCTTGGTATATGGCATGGAGGCAGTCCTGCCCATTGAAGTTCAGATACCCTCTCTCCGGATCATGAAGGATGCAGGTTTAAGTGAAGACGACTGGATCTAGACCCGACTTGATCAACTGAACCTAATCGACGAAAAGAGACTCACTGCTATTTGTCATGGTCAGACGTACCAAAAACGGATGATCAAGGCATTTAACAAGAAAGTCAGACGACAAGAGTATCAAGTCGGGGACCTGGTAATCAAGCGCATCACTCTACCTCAAGGTGATCCCAGGGGAAAATGGACCCCTACGTACGAAGGTCCATTTGTGGTTAAGAACATCTTCTCATGAGGAGCGATGATTCTAACCACCATGGATGGTGACGACCTTCCTCACCCCGTCAATGCAGACATAGTGAAAAGATACTACGCATAATTAAAGACCCGCTAGGTTGACTGGCCTAGGAAAAAATAAGGACTTCCCGGCGAACCAAAAGGGTTCGGGCAAAAATAAGGGATGAAAATATAAAAATTTATACACCCGGCAAGTCAAAAACCTGAAAAGGCGGCTTGGGCAAAAATGGGTATCCCGGTGGACTGAAAACCCGAAAGGGTGGTCCAGGCAAAAGTTAGGGATTAAGGCGTAACACTATGTCTCATTGGATCACCTCGCACCCGGACTTCAGTATCAACTATCAGGCTCGGACGGCACCAGTCAATCAGATTCATCTCCAACTAAGCAACAAAGTGATGAGATGCTTGAAGACATAAAGGCGATAGCAGAGTTGGAACCCAGTGGGATTTTTCACATAGCTGTTTTGTTTTCTTTTTACAAATTGTATAAATTCTATTTGTTCGGCGGCGTTCTCTTACTAGGACGTCAGCCTCTTGTACAAAAACGCCTATTTTCAGGAAAACTTCAAAATCAATACAAGTTCATTTTTCAGACAAATTGCAAATTGTTTTTTTCTTTATCTGTTTTGTTTTGCAAAGAACGTCCAATGTTCATTTTTGATATATGCATTTGACATTGATTTCTGCTCATAAATATTTGCATGCGAAACAAAGGACTAATTACGGGTGATATCAGAAGTAGGGGAAATAAGAATTGTCTAAGATGTCTAGTTGCTTTGTCCACCAAGGTACCAAGGTAGGTTCAGCTGAAGAACATGACCAAGATACCTTCACTCCCCGCAGAGTAAGACAGTAATGGTAGCTCTACCTACTAAAACTTGTAGCCATGGACGAATCAGCAATACTCTTCCCCAAGCAGAGTTGGCCTATCATCAGCCCTCAAAAAGCTCGGTATTCCCAGAAGGTCTTAATATTCCCCAGTGGAGTATAAGGATATTCCCCAGCAAACATAAAGAGCATCCCCGACAGTCTTAATATTCCTCGACAGAGTATAAGAATGTTCCCCGGCGGAATACCAGATACCCCCAGTGGAGCCATTTCCCAGTGCATTCTAAAAAAGCTTCCCCGCCAGAGTTGAATCATATTCCCCAGTAGATTCTGGAAGCTTGTCCCCTACAGAATACAAATGCATCTCCTCAGCCAAATTCAGCGTAATTCCCCACAAGAGTCTAACTGGGTTATCCTCAGCAAGTTGCGACTGAAAGATCATCCCCAGCGAAGTTCTTTCTATCCCCGGCGAAATTCTTTCTATCCCCAGCGGAGTTCATCATCAAACTCCCCGACAAAGCTTATCAACGGAGTCCCCAGCGGAGTAATCGTTAAAATCCCATCAAAGCATCTCTTCCCACAGAGTAATTCCCCGCAGAGTAATCTCTTCACCAGGCTTATTCCCCAACGGAGTTATCTTCTCCTACAAGTTCATTCTTGCAACCCTCTTCGTGCATCATTCCCAGCGGAAACGAAGAACTCAACACCATTCTCCAGCAGCTCCATGATTTATTTTCCCCAGCTAAAAACATCACATCTTCATACATTATGCATACGCATCATACAACACAAATCTCATTTATTTTGAGAACATCATGACATCATGCATTTCATACATCATGACATTGCATACAGCTAACGTTTTACCTTTTTCAGGAAAAGGTCAATCAAAAGATGGATACCATCAACCTTTCTTAAGTTCCAGATTAATACCTGTAACAAGCCAGGAAAACATCTGTGGACGACTGATTGTAGATCGATACCTGTAACAAGCCAGGAAAGTTATCTACATGAAGGGATTGAAAATTAATACCTGTAACAAGCCAGGAAAACTATTTTTCTTTCTCAGGTCAGAGATCAATACCTGTAACCAGCCAGGACAACTATCTCCTCGACCAACCTTTCTTAAGTTCCAGATGAATACCTGTAGCAAGCCAGGAAAATTCTGTGGATGACTGATTGTAGGTTAATACCTGAAACCAGCCAGGAAAACCACCTACATGAAGAGATTGAAGATCAATACCTGTAACAAGCCAGGAAGACCATCTTTCTTTCTCCAGTCAGAGATTAATACCTGAAACCAGCCAGGACAACTATCTCATCGGCCAACCTCCTTAAGTTCCAGACCAATACCTGTAACAAGCCAGGAAAAATTCTGTGGACGACTAATTGTAGGTTAATACCTGAAACCAGACAGGACAATTATCTACTTGACCATCATGAAGCAACCCTACACCGGTTCCTTCTCTCTTTCAGATGAAGTTTCACACGGACTCATCGTCAGGCAACCCTACACAGGTTCCTTCTTTCAACTTACAAAGTTACAATTCAACAAACAATCTCCAGATGGCATCCTTCTAACCAACAATATCCAAATGGAATCTGTAAGCCCATTCCCGACGTCACAATCCTGATACTACACCATGCGAGTGCAAATTTCTGGGCACTTTAGTGTTCAATCATCTTCCACCTTCGGATCACGAAAGGCACGCAAGCCAATCTACATCCTCAGGTTTAAGAAGATTGAACAGGGGCAACTGTTGTACCCCAAAATTTTCCCTCCCATATTCCTCAAGATTTGTCAAGAATCATCTCCAAATGGTTCAAGATTGCTCAAGAGTTGTACAGTCAAATCACCTCCTAAGACAGTCAAATCACCTCCTAAAACAGTCAGTTATATTTCCACCGATCACACTATGAGTTTGCCAGTTTGTCCGTAAGGTGATCCAACGGGACATAGTCATACGCTTTAATTCCATAACTTTTGCCTGGACCGCCCTTTCGGGTTTTCAATCCACCGGGATACCCTTTTTTGCCCAAGTCGCCCTTTCTGGTTTTCAACTTGCCGGGTGTATAGATTATTTTTGTTTTATCCCTAATTTATTCCCGAACCTTTTTGGTTCGTCGGGATGCCCTTGTTTTGCCTAGGTGTGTCAACCTAGCGAGTCTCTTATGCGTTGTATCTTTTGACTATGTCTGTGTTCACAGGGTGCGGCAGGTCGTCACCATCCATGGTGGTCAGAATCATTGCTCCACCAGAGAATATGCTTTTGATTACAAACGGTCCTTCATATGTAGGAGTCCATTTGCCCCCGGGATCACTTTGCGGCAGTATGATACGTTTGATCACCAAATCCCCGACTTGATATACTTGGCGTCTGACCTTTTTGTTGAAAGCCTTGATCATATGTTTTTGATACATTTGACCATGACAGACAACAGTAAGTCTTTTCTCATCAATCAAGTTTAGTTGATCAAGTCGATTCTGGATCCAATCTTCTTCATTCAGCCCTGCATCCTTCATAATTCTCAAAGAGGGGATCTGGACCTCAATAGGCAAGACAACCTCCATGCCGTATACCAGAGAGTAGGGTGTTGCCCCAGTATATGTACGTGTTGTGGTACGATACTCGTGGAGAGCGAATGGTAGCATCTCATGCCAGTCTTTGTATGTGACTGCCATTTTCTGTATGATCTTTTTAATGTTCTTATTTGCAGCTTCGACAACACCATTCATCTTTGGCCGGTAAGGGGAAGAATTGTGATACTGGATCTTGAATTGCTCACACAAGGCGGTGATCATAGTATTGTTTATATTCGTACCATTGTCTGTGATGATCCTCTCCGGGATACCATATCGACAGATGAGATTCTGTTTAATGAACCGGGCTACAACATTCTTGGTCACAGAAGCGAAAGAGGCTGCCTCAACCCACTTTGTAAAATAGTCAATGGCCACTAAGATGAAGTGGTGTCCATTGGAGGCTGTTAGTTTGATTTCCCCAATAATATCGATGCCCCACATAGCTAAAGGCCAAGGAGCTGTCAAGACACTTGTGGGAGGTTCGAGAGTTTTGATAGCAATCTGCTTCCATGGTAGACCAGTAATAGCATGCCCATAGGATTTTCTTTTCCATCGTATGCCCACTGGAATGGGTGCCAAAAGGGCCCTCATGTAACTAAGCCATGATCTTTTCCTATTCAACCTTATCTACACACCGAAGTAACACCGAGTCATGGTTGTGTTTGTAGAGAATGCCATTACTAAGGAAGAATTTAGCAGATAATCTCCTTAAGAACTTCTTATCATTTACTGAAGCTCCTTCTAGATATTCTTGAGCCTCGAGATACCTCTTGACTTCGTGAAACCAAGGTTGGTCTACTACTTCTTCAGTATTAATCTCGTGACATTGAGCTGGTTCATCCATTCGTTCAATGGTGATCTGGGGAGCTTCATTATCCCATTTAAGTTTAAATATGGATGACATTGTGGATAGTGCATCTGCTAGCTGATTTTCTTCTCGCGGGAAATGCTCGAAGGTAATCTTCTCAAAATGTGGGATCAATGTCAGCACATGTTCTTTGTAGGGGATAAGGTTAGGGTGTTTGGTGTCCCATTCTCCTTTGATCTGGGTGATGACCAAAGCTGAATCTCCGAATACATTTAAAGATTTAATCCCCAAATCTATGGCAGCTTTGAGACCAAAAATGCATGCTTCGTATTCCGGCATGTTGTTTATACAATTGAAGCAGAGTCTTGCGGTAAAGGGAGTATGACATCCTTCGGGAGATATGATTACAACACCAATACCATTGCCGAGTGCGTTGGATGCCCCATCAAAAACCAGGGTCCATCAGGATCCTTGTTCAGGTCCGTCATATGGTCTGAATTCTTTGCAGTTGTTTACCATCATGATGTCTTCATCTGGGAATTCAAACTTCATGGACTGGTAGTTATCCACATCTTGATGAGCAAGGTGATCAGCTAGTACACTTCCCTTTATTGCTTTCTGGGTAGTATACTCTATGTCATATTCTGTCAGGATCATCTGCCATCTCGCTATTCTCCCAGAGAGAGCAGGTTTCTCAAAGATTTATTTTATTGGATCCATTTTAGATATCAATAAGGTAGTATGAGTCAGCATATACTGTCTTAGCCGGCGAGCAGCCCATGCCAGAGCGCAACAAGTTTTCTCGAGCAGTGAATATCTTGTTTGACAGTCGGTAAACTTTTTGCTCAGGTAATAAATAACATGCTCTTTTCGGCCAGACTCGTCATGCTGCCCAAGCACATACCCCATTGAATTTTCCAAAACAGTCAGATACATGATCAACGGTCTTCCCTCAACTGGTGGCATCAAAATAGGAGGCTCTTGTAGGTACTCTTTGATCTTGTCGAAAGCAGTTTCGCACTCATCATTCCATTTGACTACTTGATCTTTCTTGAGTAATTTGAAGATTGGTTCACAAGTAGCTGTCAGGTGAGAAATGAATCTGGCAATGTAGTTTAAATGTCCCAAGAATCCTATGACTTCCTTCTCAGTACGAGGAGCAAGCATCTCTTGTATCGCTTTCACCTTGGCAGGATCTACTTCAACACCTTTATTGCTGACGACAAAGCCTAGGAGCTTACCAGACCTTACCCCAAATGTGCATTTATTTGGGTTCAACCTCAGCTTGTACTTCTTTAGCCTCTCAAAGAGTTTCTGTAAAGGATCAAAGATGCTCTTCTTCTGTTTGAGATCTAGCTATCATGTCGTCCACATAGACCTCTATTTTGTGATGTATCATGTCGTGAAATAGAGCTACCATGTCACGCTGATAGGTTGCCCCAACATTCTTCAGCCCGAATGGCATAACCTTGTAGCAGAATATGCCCCACTGTGTGAAAAGGTTGTTTTCTCCATGTCCTCAAGCGCCATTTTGATTTGGCTGTAGCCTGAGAAACCGTCCATGAAGGAAAACACTTTATGTTGTGCCGTATTGTCAACTAGAACATCAATATGGGGTAGTGGGAAATCATCCTTAGGGCTTGCCCTATTCAAATCTCTGTAGTCCACGCACATTCGCACTTTACCGTCCTTTTTAGGCACGGGAACAACATTGGCAACCCATTGTGGATAGGAAGTGACGGCCAAGAATCTAGCATTGAATTGTTTCATGACTTCTGGTTTGATCTTCTCTGACATGTCTTGTCGCATGAGATAGACCTTTTGTTTTACCGGTGGACAGTCTTCTTTTGTTGGTAGACGATGTACCACAATATCTGCATCAAATCCTGGCATGTCTTCATACGGCCAGGCAAAGACCTCAACATACTCGTGTAGCAACTGATCAGACGTTCCTTGACATTGGGTTCCAGAGTGGCACCCACCTTGACCTCTCTCTTATCTTCTTCGGTACCTAGGTTGACTGTGTCCATTGGTTCCTCATGGGGCTGAATGGTCCTCTCTTCTTGTTGTAGTAACCTGGCGAGTTCTCTTGGTACTTCGCAATCTTCCTCACCTTCATCTTCGGCTTGGTAGATTAGATTTTCAGAATCACAAATCCATAGAAGAATCGTTACCCATGGGATCCTGAATGGATGTAGACCTGCATTGTGAGTGTGAGTGTGTGTAAGAGTATAGATATCTTTGAAAGAAATAAAAATGTAAAAAAGAAAAAAAAACAATGAGCATAAAGTTTGTATGCAAAAACGTCCATGATTCATTGATGTCATATGGAAATGAGATAATAACCCTTACAAATGGACCATTGTGCCTCGGGTAAGACATAAGGTTTTAAGAGTATGAATTGTTTTAATATTACAGATCCGACAAAATGTAAAGACAAATTACTGTGGGATAAAAGTGATCGGGACGAAATCTCTAGCCTCCCATTTGCTGAGCCCTCCACTGAAAGTTGGGTAAATCCAATCCTCCAGGCTGTAGCTGTCTTCATCATCCTCTACTGTGTTGACTTCGCAGTTGCTGATCCTCAAGGGTGGTCCTCTGGCACGAGTGCGGTGTACAACCTTCTGGGAACCTGAACTGAAACCCATACCAAATTTGTCAGATTTGTATGGGATATCTGGGAGTTGACCCCAAATAGTGCACTCACCTTCTTCTATTACTGCCTTGGCATCCTTCAAAGACGACCTCTTGAGCGGAGGCCTTGTAATCTTGGGGACTTGAGACACAACCTTGGTTACTGCCACATCTTGCAAGACTTCTTCAAAGTGATGGAATGGAGTTTCAATAAATTCACCATCTAGTTCCACATGTCTGAAGGAATTTAGATGCTTGACCATATACTCTTCTTCTCCATTAACGGTGATGATTTTCCCTTGAATTGGATATTTCAGCATTTGATGCAACGTTGAGGTGACTGCACCAGCATTGTGAATCCATGGACGGCCTAGTAAGCAGGAATATGAAGGGAGAATATCCATTACATAAAAAGTTGAATCAAAAGTTTAGGTTCCAACTTTTATGGGGATGTCCACTTCCCCATGCACCATCATTTTTTATCCATCAAAGGCCCTCACTACTATGTTGCTCGGTTTCAATGTCAATCCTTCACAGTCAAGCCTATCAATAGCCTTTTTAGGCAGAACATTCAGAGACGAACCAGTGTCCACCAAAACGTGAGCCAAGGTCGTGCCCCTGCATTCGAATGAGACATGTAATGCCTCATTATATTTCCTCCCTCTTGGCGTTAAATCAGCATCTGAAAAACCTAAACCATTATCTACAGTTGTGATACGGTGGGAGAACTGACTTGAGGTTTGCGTTTGTATTCGCAAATGTTGCGGTTAGCAAGAGTCGCCACCGACTTTTTATTTTATCCTAAGGAAAGGTTAAAAAGCACAGCAAAAACCTTTTGAGATGTTTTCTTGGGTTCGGGGAGTAGATTATAGAAAGGGAAGGTATTAGCACTCTTTCTATCCATGGTTATCCATGGGCTCTTAGTTACTTGCTTAGATCACTTGCCTTTTGTTTTCAATTGTTTTAAATGGTGCTTGAATGTGTGGGTTTTGAAAATGTTTTGAAAAGATACCAATGTGGTGGCAACCTTTGTAATGATCCATGTGGGGATGTATACAAAGATGTATGTCTTTTGAAAAAGTTTTCATTTGTTTTTGAAAGTTGTTTTGAAAGTGTAGTGATGTGTGATTTTGAAATTAGGCAAGTGTTTTGTTTTGCAAGTTGATTCAAGTAACTAAGAGGTTATCTACTCCTAAATTTCTCAAAAGATTATTGCTATACTTTAACCCTTTTAACAAGTTTGCACCACCATTGTATTTGGTGGGCAACCTTGTGTTAGGATGTGAAAGGGACAGGCGCGGGTCATCGTTTAGACCATAATTGCAACAACGTTAAATGTCTTTGAGCAATCTCTCTAAGGGACTTGATCATTTGTTTTTGTTTGTTTTTGAAAAGTTTTATCGAGGGACTATGATCATTCAAAATTATTTGCTTTGCCCAAAGAAGTTTAACATGCAACATGGCCCATTTATTTGAAGGCAACAAGTGGAATACCCTAGGGGGTGCAAGTGTGATTTGTGTGTCCATTTTCATGCTTGTTTATCTTGTATTAGGTCAAACTATTTTTTATCGTTTTTCGCATACAAACCCTAATTCTAACATGTTATCATTAGAAAGCGATAAAGTGCGAAATTAAAATTACTAAGCTATTACAAAACCAAATATGGGAAGGGGGGTACAAATGTTCAAATGGGGATATTGACAAGAATTTAAATCTAAATTATTACATCAATTGAATATTTGCAATTTAAATAATACATAATTAAATGTAAATTAAATAAATATGTGAAATGCAAAAAGAAAGTTTTTTATGTGTATGAGAAAAGTATGGCTTATGTAAAAGGGAAAAGAAAATAAAAATGTATTATTTTTTTTGAGTATTTTAAATTTAGGGCAAAAACCCTAACTTTTAAAGAAAAAAAGGTATTATTTAATTTTAATACAACTATTTATTTATTATTTATAAAAATAACATAAAATGAAGTGTATTGTGAAAAAAGGTATTTTTGTATCAAATATTAAATAAAAATGAAAAATCAAGTATTTTTATATTTTGTCTTAAATATATTAATAATCACATATATATATTTATATTAAACCCTAAATATGTATTATACAAAAAATAAATATTTATTTAATATTTTAATAAAATAAATAAAAGAGTATTTTTTTGTGTGAAATATTTTCAGAAAGTAAATAAAAATAAAAATTGTATTTACATTATTTCTTATTTATTCTAATAATAATACATATATATATTATATACAAACAAAGAAAATAAACAAATAAATATGCAATAAATGCAAAAAATGATGAAAAAAATATTTTTAATTTTTTAATGTCATGAGAAAAAATAAACAAAGTCAACCAAAAAAGAAAAAGTCAAAAATTCTAAGAAATGAACAAATGGGCTCAGGGGGGTGTAAACCAAAAAAGATGGTGTGAAAGGCAAAATAACACAGGCCCAGCCCATTGACCATTGTCTTCAACCTCCAGCTTCAAACATTTGAAAAAACGCGCGCCTCTTGCTTCAATGCCTAACTCCTGATTCTTGGCTTTTCAGCAAAAACTCATAACACAAGAAATGTTCAGCATGAAGAGACGGTTTCAACCATATAAATAACTTGACCTATCTCTCTAAGATGAGGGAGAATTTCTCTCCCCCTCTTTTCTGACCTAACTTTTCATCAATGTTCAGACATGAAATTCTCTAAGCACACGAAACATAAATGAAATCTAATCATATGAGCATGTTCAGGGCTATGATTGTGACATGTTTTCTTCAAAAACCTAAAGCTAACAATGCCTAATAAGAGAGATAGAACTCCATGAATATACCTGTTCAGTTGGAATCGAGCTTGGCAATGGAGGATGTTTCAGAGTGAAATGATGACTTGTACAGCTTCCTTGAAGTGTAAGGATGCTTTTCCAATTCCTACTTTGTCTTGAAACTCCCTGAATCGAGCTAGTGAACTCCAACTGCAAAACAGAAAATTGAAAATGGTGAAGTGGCTTGGAGGTGTTACAGGTCTGATTTTAGGACATGGTTAGCTTGGATATATTGTAGGGAAGGTAGAGGAAAAGGTTTGAATCAAAATGCTTGAAGGGATTGGGAGTTTGCACTCAAACTGCAGGGGCACCCCTGTTTGTGCAGTTTTGAGGTGATTTTGAGATGGAGGGTGCTTTAGATGTTCAGGACTCGTGCCAAAGCTTGAATGTGGTCTATGGAATGTGTTTGATCACTTTGTTCTTCTGTTTCTAAGCTGAGATGAGAGTTAGCATAAGTTATGGACTTTTCTTCACACTTAAGCTACAAAATGCCACTTTGCTTTCTAGGTCAGTACAGGCCCTCTAACTATGCTGCTATCCCTTGCCTTGATCAGTGCAATTTGCTCACAAACTTGTGCCAAGAAGATCTTGCTTGTACTTGCTTGGATTTCTAATTGACATAAAGCAAGCTTTTCAAGAATGGAAATAATGCTTTTTCTAGTTTAGGCTTAATTCCTTGTGTAATGACCAAAGGCTTAGAATAACAACTTGATTCATTGGTTTTGCATTAAATTAAGGAGTGTAATTTGGTTTTAGGACCTGTAAAGTAGCACAAACTATGCTGAGTTCAAATTTGCCAAGTTTATGAACATGCTTTGATGAAGAACAAAAGTGAATTTTTGCCAACTTGTGAAATTCGAATCTCTTAAGTTATGAGGTTGTTTGATGAGTTCTTGGACATTTTGGAAAGCTTGGAATGTGTACTACAATCCATCTTTGAAATGCAAATCAAAATTCCAAGTGGAAGGGTATGAAAAGTGGCCTTGAAGTAGGGTAGAAAACCTTGTCAAAATAGGTCAAATTTCACTAAGTTAAAAGATGGTTTAGTGCCCTTATTCAAAAAATTATAACTTGAGATACAAGCTTCAAATGAGAAAACTTTGTGAATCAAAGTTGTAGACTATGCAACAAGCTACAACTTTCATGTTTTGACTTTTGTTTGAATCCAAATGGATCATGGTGAAAAGATGGGGTAAAGTTGGGAAAAAATTAGGGTTTTCCATAACTTAGAAAAATTCTAAGTTATGAAAAATTCCATTTTCTAACCCTAATTTGCATTTTGTGATTTCTTGGTGGACAAGTTTCATGATTTGGAATGTTTTGATGAAAAATGAATCTTGACTCTTGATTTTGACCAAAAAGTCAAAGTTTGACTTTTCAGTGTACAGTCAAAATTGATCAATTGACTGGGAAATTCAACTGTCAATCTTGTGTACTTGGGATCTTTTGAGCTTGATGAACATGTCAAGATAATTCCATTGAGTCCTTGAGGCCATATGGGAGCTTGGTTTGCCATTGGCTAGGTCAAACAGCCAAAAATTGCCTTTGTGCAGTCAAAACCCTAAAAATGACCATTTTGCCCTTTTGATGATCTGATCAAATTTCTTGGGGAATTGTGATCCAAACTTGATCAAATGGTCTATATGAGTTCATAATGTTGATGTGGATCAAATTTCATGAGGTTTGACTGTCAATTGGCCACAGTTGACTTTTTCCCCAATACAGCTGATTTCTAGGTCAACTGTCCAATTGACTGGGCAAAACTTGGAATCAAGACCTGAAACTTGGTATAGGTAAACTTGGGAGTCCAATATGAAGCATGAAAGTCATCTCAGGCATTTTAGGTCAAAACATCCTTAGGCAAACACAAACCCTAATTTGAGTCCACAGTGCAAGGAGAAGTCTTGAGCAGAGGAAACCCTAACTGGATCTTGATCTCCAAAGGTCTTGTGATGAGAAAATGTTGAGGAAATGGGAGGGCAAATTTTGGGGTACAACAGTTGCCCCTGTTCAATCTTCTTGGACCTGAAGAGTTAGATTGGCAAGTTTGCCATTCGTGACTCGAGGGTAAAAGGAGATTGGACACTAGAGTGCCCGGAAATTTGCACTTGCATGCTGGAGTCTCAACAATGTGGTGTCGGGAATGGGCTTATAGATGCCATTTGGAGATATGGTGGATAGGGAGATGGGCTTATAGATGCCATCTGGAGATGTGACAGAACCTTGACGAGAATGGGCTTATAGATGCCATTTGGAAGTGTTGATCGCATAAGAGATTCCCTAGCGAGAACTTGTGTATTTAAGAAAGACAGATGTTTTCCTGGCTTGTTACAGGTGTTTGATCTTCAGTCTCCTTATGCAGATATGCCCTGGCTAGATACAGGTATCGAATCTACAATTGGTTGCTCAGATGTGCCCTGGCTGGATACAGGAGTCGAATCTTCGAACTCTTCAGACGTGCCCTGGCTAGATACAGGAGTCGAGTCTGGAAACGTGGTCAACAGATATGCCCTGGCTGGATACAGGAATCGAATCTGAAGATGTTGTAGTTGATAGATGTGCCCTGGCTAGATACAGGAGTCGAATCTTCGAACTCTTCAGACGTGCCCTGGCTAGATACAGGAATCGAGTCTGGAAACGTGGTCAACAGATATGCCCTGGCTGGATACAGGAATCGAATCTGGAATTGTGACAGTTGAAAGTAGTCGCTTTTGAGATTGTCTTTTTCCTGAAAAGGCAAAAATGTAAGTTGTATGCAATGTCATGATGTATGATATGCATGATATCATGATGTTCAACATGAGATGCTGTATGCGTTTCATCCTGTATGTAAGTAAGATGTATGAAAATGTGAAATGTTTATGAGTGTAATTTCATCTTAGGAAAATAAATCCTTGACGAACGGCCGGGAAGCTGCTCTTGTGGAAGAGATACTTGGCCGAAGTTCTGATGAGAGGCCTGCTGAGGACTTTAACGAGGGATTCCGCTGAGGATAATGATGATAAACTCCGCTGGGGAACTCCAAAGATAAACTCTGCTTGGGAATACCAAAGATAGACTTCGCTGGGGATTGAAGGAACTTTGCCGAGAGCGATCTTCCGTGGCGATTAGCTGAGGATAACCCAGTTATAAGCCCTTGTGAGGAATAACTCTGAATAAAGCTCGGGAGAGACGTCCGTATTCTGCAGGGAACAAGCTTCCAGAATCTACTGGGGATAAGCTTTAAGACCTGCCGGGGAATGTTGTGCCTTTTTAGGACTTATGGGAGACCAACTCCGCTTGGGGAAAGCATTGCTGAATCTTGTCTTACTCTGCGGGGAGTTGAGATGATTTGGTCACAATCTTCAGTCGAATTACCTTGGTACCTTGGCGGACAAAGCAACCAGACTGCATCAGACAATTTCTCATTGCCCCTATTTCTGATGTCACCTGTAATTAATCTTTTGTTTCATACGCAAATATTTATGAACCAACGATTTTAATGTCAAATGCATATATCAAAAATGAACATTGGACGTTCTTCGCAAGACAAAACAAAAAGAAAAACAATGGCAACTTGTATGGACAAGTGAATTTGTATTGATTTGAACTTTGCATGTTGTGAATAGGCGTTTTTTGTACAAGAGGCTGACATCCTAGTAAGAGGACATCGCCAAATAGTATAGAGTTTACAATTTGAAAAAGGAAACAAAACAGCTATGTGAACAATCCCACTGGGTTCCAACTTTGCTATTGCCTTTATGTCTTCGAACGTCTCATCGCTTTGCTGTCCAATTTGAAGATGAAGCTAATTGGTCAATGCCGAAATCTGGAGCCAGATAGTTGATGCCGAATTCCGGATGCGAAGTGATCCAATGAGACATAGTGTTACGCTTTTATCCCTAACTTTTGCCTGGACCGCCCTTTCGGGTTTTCAGTCCACCGGGATACCCATTTTTGCCCAAGCCGCCCTTTCAGGTTTTCGACTTGCCGGGTGTACAGATTTTTTTCATTTCATCCCTTATTTTTGCCCGAACCCTTTTGGTTCGCCGGGAAGCCCTTATTTTGCCTAGGTATGTCAACCTAGCGGGTCTTTTATTTATGCGTAGTATTTTTTCACTATGTCTGCATTGGCGGGGTGAGGAAGGTCGTCACCATCCATGGTGGTTAGGATCATGGCTCCTCCTGAGAACACACGCTTAACCACAAATGGCCCTTCATAGGTAGGGGTCCATTTGCCCCGGGGATCACTTTGAGGAAGGATGATGCGCTTGATTACCAGGTCCCCGACTTGATACTCTTGTGGTCTGACTTTCTTGTTAAATGCCCTGATCATCCGTTTCTGATACGTTTGACCATGACAGATAGCAGTGAGCCTCTTTTCGTCAATCAGATTTAATTGATCAAGTCGAGTCTGGATCCAATCATCTTCATTCAAGTCTGCATCCTTCATTATCCGGAGAGAGGGTATCTGGATCTCGATTGGCAAGACTGCCTCCATGCCATAGACCAAGGAGAAAGGAGTTGCCCCGGTTGATGTCCTTGCTGAGGTGCGGTACCCATGAAGAGCGAACGGTAACATCTCGTGCCAATCTTTATAGGTCACTGTCATCTTCTGCACAATTTTCTTGATATTTTTATTGGCTGCCTCTACAGCCCCATTCATTTTCGGCCGGTAGGGAGAAGAATTGTGGTGCTGTATCTTGAATTGTTCACAGAGTTCAGTGATCATTCTGTTATTGAGATTGGTACCGTTGTCCGTAATGATTCTTTCCGGGACGCCGTACCGACATATCAGATTATGCCGGATGAAACGTGCTACGACGCTCTTGGTTACCGTTGCGTAGGAAGCTGCCTCAACCCACTTCGTGAAGTAATCAATCGCCACCAAGATGAAGCGATGCCCATTGGATGCCGTCGGTCGGATCTCACCGATCATATCGATGCCCCACATTGCGAAAGGCCAAGGTGCCGTCAGGACATTCAAAGGAACCGGAGGGATATGCACCTTGTCAGCATAGATCTGGCATTTATGACAAGTTCGGGAGTGCTGGTAACAATCGGCTTCCATTGTGGACCAGAAATATCCTGCCCGAAGGATTTTCTTAGCCATGGTGTGTCCACTGGAATGTGTTCCAAATGTACCTTCATGCAGTTCCATCATGATTTTCTCAGCTTCAGCCTTATCCACACAACGCAGCAGAGTCGAATCATGATTCCGTTTGTAGAGGATGCCGTTGCTGAGGAAGAATTTTGCAGCAAACCTCCTCATGAACTTCTTATCATTGACAGACGCACCTTCAGGGTATTCCTGAGCTTCCAAGTACCTCTTCACCTCATGATACCAGGGTTTTTCAGTAACCTTCTCAGCCTCGAGCTCGCAGCAGTATGCCGGTTCATCCAACTTCCAGATAATGATTCGGGGAGCCTCATTGTCCCATTTAACTTTGAACATTGAAGACATCGTGGCCAGTGCGTCCGCTAGCTGATTCTCCTCTCTAGGGAAGTGCTCAAAAGTTATCTCTTCAAAGTGGGGGAGCAGGGTCGACACATACTCCTTGTAAGGAATAAGATTCGGGTGTTTCGTATCCCACTCGCCTTTGATCTGATTGATCACGAGAGCGGAATCTCCGAAGACACTTAGAAATTTTATCCTTAAGTCGATTGCGGCTTGTAAACCCATGATACATGCCTCATATTCTGCCATGTTGTTAGTGCAGCTGAAACATAATCGGGCGGTGAGGGGAGTATGAGTTCCTTTGGGAGATATGATTACAGCGCCGACGCCGTTACCCAAAGCATTGGAGGCTCCGTCAAAATGCATAGACCATCGGGATCCTTCCTCAGGTCCTTCATCCGGTCCAGGTACTTCACAGTCAGTTACCACCATGATGTCTTCGTCCGGAAAATCAAAGTTCAATGATTGGTAATCGTCCACAGGTTGGTGTGCCAAATGATCTGCCAGTACACTTCCCTTAATTGCTTTCTGAGTTGTATACTGGATATCATATTCTGTTAAGATCATTTGCCATCTCGCTATTCTTCCAGACAGAGCAGGCTTTTCAAATATGTACTTTATGGGATCCATCTTTGAAATCAATAAAGTAGTGTGAGTCAGCATATACTGTCT
Organism: Vicia faba; assembly: GCA_948472305.1. Taxonomy (NCBI): domain Eukaryota; kingdom Viridiplantae; phylum Streptophyta; class Magnoliopsida; order Fabales; family Fabaceae; genus Vicia; species Vicia faba. Next base: position 1,372,428,506 of record OX451741.1, read on the forward strand.
CAGCCGGCGAGCAGCCCATACAAGAGCGCAGCAAGTTTTCTCAAGCAGTGAGTAACGAGACTCACAGTCGGTAAACTTTTTGCTCAAGTAATAAATAGCGTGCTCTTTTCGGCCAGACTCGTCATGCTGCCCCAGCACACACCCCATTGAATTATCAAGCACTGTTAAGTATAGTATCAGAGGTCTTCCTTCCACCGGTGGCATAAGAATGGGTGGTTCTTGGAGATATTCCTTTATTCTTTCAAAGGCGGCCTGACATTCATCATTCCAGCGTACCACTTGATCTTTCTTCAGCAATTTGAAGATTGGCTCACAAGTAGCAGTCAGATGCGAGATGAATCGAGCAATGTAATTCAGTCGTCCTAGGAAACCTCTGACTTCTTTCTCTGTTTTTGGAGTCGGCATCTCTTGAATAACTTTAACCTTGGCAGGATCCACCTGAATACCTTTATCACTTACAATGAAACCTAGCAACTTTCCGGATCTTACCCCAAAGGTGCATTTGTTGGGATTCAACCTCAGCTTGTATAACTTGAGTCGGTCAAACAACTTCCTCAGATGGTCAAGGTGCTCCTCCTCAGTTTGAGACCTTGCAATCATGTCATCAACGTATACCTCAATTTCATGATGGATCATATCATGAAACAAAGCAACCATGGCACGTTGATAGGTTGCCCCAGCATTTTTCAATCCGAATGGCATGACCTTATAACAGAAGGTGCCCCACTGAGTCACAAAGGTAGTCTTCTCCATATCCTCTGGAGCCATCTTGATCTGATTATACCCTGAAAAACCATCCATGAAGGAGAACACCTTGTGTTGAGCTGTATTGTCAACAAGGACATCAATGTGAGGTAGGGGGAAGTCATCCTTGGGGCTGGCCCTGTTCAAATCCCGGTAGTCGACACACATTCTGACTTTACCGTCTTTCTTTGGTACTGGCACCACATTGGCAACCCACTGAGGGTAAGAAGTTACTGCAAGGAACCCGGCATCAAACTGCTTCATAACCTCGGCCTTAATCTTTTCAGACATCTCTGGACGCATCCGTCGGACTTTCTGCTTTACCGGAGGGCAATCTTCCTTGGTTGGCAGGTGGTGAACTACAATGTCGGCATCCAAACCAGGCATATCTCCATAGGACCAAGCAAAAATCTCCATGTAGTCTTGTAGCATCTGGATCAATCGTTGCTTCACGCTGAGCTCTAGATTGGCACCAATCTTGACCTCTTTCCTATCTGTCTCAGTACCCAGGTTAATTGTCTCCACAGGCTCTTCATGTGGTTGAATAGCCCTCTCTTCCTGTAGTAGCAGTCTTGCGAGTTCACCAGGCACTTCGCAATCATCTTCACCTTCGTCTTCGGCCAAGTTGATCGGATTTTCGAAGTCATAACTGGCGGTAGCAGAGCTGTTACCAGTAAGATCCAGAGTGGATTGAAGCCTGTATAAGTGAGTGTGTGTAAATACAGCTGTTTTGCAATATAACACAGAAAGGAAAAGAGCAAAAGATTTGAAATGCAACAAACGTCCAATGTTTTGATTGATGATATATGAAAATGTCATACAAAAAGCCCTCACAAATGGAGCTACGATGCCCCGGGTAGGACACCGAGCCAACAAAGTTTTAACATATTGTTTGTTACAAATTGGAAATCAAAAGAAATCAATTACTGCGTGACAAATGTGATAGGGGTAAAATCCTTTGCCGTCCAGTTGCTTGGTCCGTTGCTGGTAGTCGGGTAGATCCAACTGTCAAACTCAGCTTCCTCCACATCCTCCTCAATAGCGTTCACCCTTGAGCTGGAAATAAACACCGGAGCCTTTCTGATCTTTTCTTTGCGTACCGCCTTCTGAGCCTCTGCAGTAAAGCCTAGCCCAAACTTGTCGTTCTTCTGAGTGAAGTCAGGAAGCTGACCCCAGTGTGCACAATTGCCTTTCTGAACCACAGCCCGGGCATCCCTTAGGGAAGCCATCTTCAAGGAATCATTCTCTTCGGCCATTGTCTCTGCAGCTGCTGAAATTGGATGCACCTCCTCGAAATGCTGGAAGGGGGTTTCAATAAACTCTCCGTCCATCTCGATGTACCTGAAGGAATTCAAATGGCTCACCATATACTCCTCTTCTCCTTGTACAGTGACGATCTTTCCCCTGACGGGATACTTCAACTTCTGGTGCAAGGTGGAGGTCACGGCCCCAGCTTTATGGATCCAAGGTCGACCCAGCAGACAAGAGTACGATGGACGTATATCCATCACATAAAAGGTAGAGTCAAACACTTGAGAGCCCACACGAATAGGGATGTTAACCTCTCCATGAACCATCCTTTTTGAACCGTCAAAGGCCCTGACGATGATATTGCTGGGTTTCAACTCCAGGCCTTCATAATCCAGACGGTCTAAAGCCTTTTTCGGTAGAACATTCAAGGAAGAACCAGTGTTCACCAATACATGTGCCAGAGTAGTGCCCCTGCATTCAATAGAGACATGCAGGGCATCATTGTGGTCTCTCCCTTTTGCGGTCAGGTCAGCATCTGAAAAACCCAAACCGTTGTCCGCTGTCAGATTCGCTATGCAGTCAGTGAACTGGACTGCAGACGTCTCTTGCGGCACATGGGCCGTCTTGAGAAATGAGATTAAGGCCTTAGCATGGGCCTCAGAGCATAGCAATAAGGAGAGTAGGGAGATCTTGGAGGGTGTATGCCCCAACTGCTCGACAACATTAAAATCACTTTTCTTTATTATTTTCAGAATCTCCTCCATTTCTTGTCGGGAGGCCTCAGCATTTATGGGTATCGGCGCCTCCATCCGGGCAGGCTCTTCTTCAATCCCTTTGCCCCGAGCATTTGATGACTCGGCAGCAGGGGACACAATTTGATCAGCAACAGGACTAGGTAAACTTGTAGGTTTTATGAGGAGGGGTTTTCGAATAGCGGGCGGCGCAATGTCAGGCGAGAAGAGCCTGCCACTGCGGGTGACCTTGGCTGGACCAGTGATATCGCAGATACTGGCACTAGCGTCGAATTCTTGCTTGATTCCATTTATATATACGTCTGCCCCATAATGCCAGGGGACAGCTTTATCAGACACGTAGGAGAGGGGTCCTGGAACAGTAATGATTACAGGCGCAACTGTCATAATTTGAACAGGCTTCTTTGGGGGAGCCTTGATTGGATTTTTGAAGATGGTAATTACAGAAACTTCTTTCATTGGAACCAATTGAACAGCAGTCTTTTTGAATAGAATCTCCTTGCTATCCATTAGGCCTTGGATGCCTAACCTTAGCAAGGGACAATCAGATAGAGAAACAGCACAAAATAGGCAACCTTCACCGCAACCCGGAAATAAACCGGCCCGCAGTAGGTTCTTCTTAACAGTCTTCAGAGGGGTAACAACTTCATCTACCGAAACAGCGTACACTTCTTCCTCAATGGCATTTACCCTATGCTGGGGCATATGAGCCGTTACAACATTTGGTCTTTCTGGCGCTTCAAACTGAATTTCCTTTGCGTCGATCAGATCTTGCACTTTGTTTCTCAAGGCCCAGCAATCATCAGTAGTGTGCCCGGGACTATCAGAATGATAAGCACACCGGGAATTTGGGTTGTATTTAGGAGACGCAGTGTTGACGACCTTAGGAGCTTCTTTGAGGGTCACCAGGTTGGTGGATAACAGTTGGGGTAAAATTTGAGATAATGTCATACTCAGTCGGGTATACTGCCTCTTGGGCCTTTCACTTCTTTGTTGATTGTACTGCTGAGGAGCAGCAACAGGTTTTGAGATGACCAAAGCATTGACGGCTTGGCGACTTTCGGGCTTGACTTGTCTTCTAGGACCATAGACGGCACTTGCTTCTTTCTTAAACGGCCTCTTCTCAGCACTTGTAGAGGCAGCCTTCTGTATCTTGCCTGACCTGATGCCAGCTTCAATTCTTTCTCCCGTTAATATCAAATCTGTAAATCCAGCGGAGGAGTTACCAACCAAATGATTGAAAAACGGACCAGACAACGTCCCCAGAAACATATCAACCAGCTCTCGATCAGTTAATGGAGGCTGCACCCTGCCAGCCAAATCTCTCCATTTTTGAGCGTACTCTTTGAACCCTTCACCCGTCCCTAGAGACATACCTTGAAGTTGGGTACGTGTAGGAGCGAGATCAGAATTGTATTGGTATTGTCTGTAGAATGCGGTTGCCAAATCCTCCCAGTGCCGGATGCTAGCTCCATCCAATTGGTAGAACCATTCAAGCTGTGACCCCGAGAGGCTATCTTGGAAGAAGTGAATCCAGAGGTTCTTATCCGCCGTGTAAGGTTGGATTTTCCTTACGTACGACCTTAGATGCAGCTTTGGGCAGGAGACCCCATCATACTTGGCGAAGGCAGGCGCCTTAAACTTGTGTGGAATGACTACCCCAGAAGATAACCCCAAATCTCCGAAATCCAGTCCTGGCACGTTCTGAATTTCCATGGCGCTCAAGCGGTCCTCCAATTGTTTGTATCTGTCAGCAGCAGGCGGGTATTGTTCGTCATTATAGTCCGTCTCGTTGTCGGAGACTGCGGGACTAGGAGCTCCTCCCCCTTGGGGACTGTTCTTCTCAGCAGAAGAAGTGGTTGGATCAGCTTCATTGTGGAGTGTGTTCCCAAATCGGCGTCCGGTGTTGAACAATGCGGTCCTTTTTTTCTTCTTCTTCTTCATGAGTAGAGTCTTCAACTCTTGCTGACCTTGGGCTAGGCTTAGGACCATCTCTTGAAACTGTGCACTTTGGGCCTGAAGGGCCTTGATTGCTTGCTCACTGGAGGATTCTGGATTCATGATGACTGTTCACACAAACAGCGAAAAATTAAGCAACCTGTGAAATAGGGTACCTGCTATGCATATGGTGCAATGGAATGTGTATGCTTTATGTTTTCAAAGACAAACAAGATTCAACTTTGTAGACAAAAAGGGAAACACACTTCATTAGATGAAAATTTCAATTGTTCAACAACTTGCCCCTAGGCATTACAGGAATGAAAAATACTGAAAAGGAAATAAAACTACAAAAGGAAACATCAAAGCTCATCAATGCTCCCATGGCCTCCTCTTTTCAGTGCTGATGTAGTTGTTCAGGACCCGTTCTTCCTCCAATTGCTTAGTCAGCCTCTGGATCTTCCTTTCCTGCTCGTTGAACTTCTCTCGATAGAAATCCCGTTCTTCCTTTAGCTGTGCCCAAGATCTCTTCATGGTGTCAAAATCAGTAGGTATCTGAGGAGGGAGGACAGTTGGAGGAACCCCATCTTCATCGGGAGACTCAAGAATGAGAGGTCTAACAGCTTCGTAGGGCATACCCAACTTCTGAGCACGGATGCGGACCCGTTTGCAATAGGGCTCCAATGGCAGAGAAGTCTTTGGTCCTAACTCATGTGGGTCAGCTTTGTGGATTCTGTCCCAAGCTCTAATGAATCCCTGGCGTAGTTTGTCACTGTCTGCCTGAAACTCAAAATGGAAGTGAGGAACCAGCATCTCATGAGGCCCATCTCCTCTGGCTCTTCCAAACTGTCGGAGAGCTAAACACGGATTGTAAGAGATTCCTCCTTGAATACCAATCAACGGGACATTAGGGTATTCTCCGCAACGGTCGATAACAGCTACCTCATCCAAACCTCTGAGAGTCCAAGTGATATCCTTATCTGTGAGAGACATCAACCTCCGAGCCCAACCTTTTCCTTCTTCATTCTTCAGCACGAACTTAGGAAGGTGCGAAATAAACCACCTTACTAGCAAAGGAGCACAACACCACGGAGTCCCCCGTTTTCGAGCAGTACGAGCATAGAGTTGTTGTAGAATATCACCCAAAAGAGTGGGGACCGGATTCCGAGACATGAAGATCCTTATGACATGGATACTGATAAAAGTGTCAGGGTTGGGAAACAATACCAGACCATAGATCAAAAGAGCCAGAATATCCTCATATGCCTTGAAGTCCAAGTCATTCCAGAAATCATTAGCCTTGCCAACCAGAAATTTGACCAAAAAGCCCTTGACCCCATTTCTAGTTTCCCAGTTGGACAATATCTCTTCTTTGGTCAAGGGGAGAATTACAGCAATCTCTTCAGGCCTAGGAGTCTTTTCCAAACCAGTGAATGGAGTTTGTTCCAAGACAGGGATCCCAAGCAGATAAGAGAACTCTTCCAGGGTAGGAACCAGCTGGAAGTCTTGAAAGGTGAAACAATGATGCAGAGGGTCATAAAACTGGGTCAGAACACTTATCAGTTGTTGGTCCCATTTTGCAGTGATCAAGCCAAGGAGAGAACCATGTCTGTTGATGAAGGAGGTAGTGTTTGGAATTCTGCTAACCAACTCATCAAGCAACTCAGGTGAACGAACAAAGTTGAACCGGATAGTATTTCTACGCACGGGCATCATAATGTCCTACAAAACAGAGCAAAGATGAAACCTTTTTGTCTTTGAAATGGGTTAGCTTTTTATGCATGCAATGGTATGATGGCATGATGCTATGATGAAGCACATCACAAGTATTCACATAGGCAAATAAAGCACACAAGTCACACAGGACACCCTTAGGTTTCAGGCCAGCATGAGTTTCAGGTATTACCCTCTTGTGGTTTTGTTGGTTAAAACCTGTCCTATCAAAAGTAACCGGGTTCTAGAGGATCTCAAATCATTGGCTACCCTCAATCGGTCATAACTCCAGCATCGCAATCTTTTCTCGCGGCCAGAACCATCTCGAGAGTTTAGCCTCAATGAGTGTAGCATACTGCTACTGTCCTAATAGCCAAGTTGGTCAATTTAGGGTTCTAAGGTTGGTTGGTGTTTAATGACCCCTTAGAAGACCTATATTCTCCCCGTTACAACACAAGAGATATAGGTACAGACTAAGATGCCACACCAACGTAGCCACTGTTTCACCCATGTCGGTCTACGCCGGACAGGTCCCTCACAGATTATGCTACCTAAAAAAGGGTATTTCCCAGATCCGGGTTAGGATCTATAAAACTCCGATACAAAGCCCACAAATGTAAAAGCAAACAAGACAATTAATTGAAAACAAAGATGATCTAATCCCTAAGGTTACTCCACTTTAAAAGTTTTCCCCAGCAGAGTCGCCAGTTCTGTGATACGGTGGGAGAACTGACTTGAGGTTTGCGTTTGTATTTGCAAATGTTGCGGTTAGCAAGAGTCGCCACCGACTTTTTATTTTATCCTAAGGAAAGGTTAAAAAGCACAGCAAAAACCTTTTGAGATGTTTTCTTGGGTTCGGGGAGTAGATTATAGAAAGGGAAGGTATTAGCACTCTTTCTATCCATGGTTATCCATGGGCTCTTAGTTACTTGCTTAGATCACTTGCCTTTTGTTTTCAATTGTTTTAAATGGTGCTTGAATGTGTGGGTTTTGAAAATGTTTTGAAAAGATACCAATGTGGTGGCAACCTTTGTAATGATCCATGTGGGGATGTATACAAAGATGTATGTCTTTTGAAAAAGTTTTCATTTGTTTTTGAAAGTTGTTTTGAAAGTGTAGTGATGTGTGATTTTGAAATTAGGCAAGTGTTTTGTTTTGCAAGTTGATTCAAGTAACTAAGAGGTTATCTACTCCTAAATTTCTCAAAAGATTATTGCTATACTTTAACCCTTTTAACAAGTTTGCACCACCATTGTATTTGGTGGGCAACCTTGTGTTAGGATGTGAAAGGGACAGGCGCGGGTCATCGTTTAGACCATAATTGCAACAACGTTAAATGTCTTTGAGCAATCTCTCTAAGGGACTTGATCATTTGTTTTTGTTTGTTTTTGAAAAGTTTTATCGAGGGACTATGATCATTCAAAATTATTTGCTTTGCTCAAAGAAGTTTAACATGCAACATGGCCCATTTATTTGAAGGCAACAAGTGGAATACCCTAGGGGGTGCAAGTGTGATTTGTGTGTCCATTTTCATGCTTGTTTATCTTGTATTAGGTCAAACTATTTTTTATCGTTTTTCGCATACAAACCCTAATTCTAACATGTTATCATTAGAAAGCGATAAAGTGCGAAATTAAAATTACTAAGCTATTACAAAACCAAATATGGGAAGGGGGGTACAAATGTTCAAATGGGGATATTGACAAGAATTTAAATCTAAATTATTACATCAATTGAATATTTGCAATTTAAATAATACATAATTAAATGTAAATTAAATAAATATGTGAAATGCAAAAAGAAAGTTTTTTATGTGTATGAGAAAAGTATGGCTTATGTAAAAGGGAAAAGAAAATAAAAATGTATTATTTTTTTTGAGTATTTTAAATTTAGGGCAAAAACCCTAACTTTTAAAGAAAAAAAAGGTATTATTTAATTTTAATACAACTATTTATTTATTATTTATAAAAATAACATAAAATGAAGTGTATTGTGAAAAAAGGTATTTTTGTATCAAATATTAAATAAAAATGAAAAATCAAGTATTTTTATATTTTGTCTTAAATATATTAATAATCACATATATATATTTATATTAAACCCTAAATATGTATTATACAAAAAATAAATATTTATTTAATATTTTAATAAAATAAATAAAAGAGTATTTTTTTGTGTGAAATATTTTCAGAAAGTAAATAAAAATAAAAATTGTATTTACATTATTTCTTATTTATTCTAATAATAATACATATATATATTATATACAAACAAAGAAAATAAACAAATAAATATGCAATAAATGCAAAAAATGATGAAAAAAATATTTTTAATTTTTTAATGTCATGAGAAAAAATAAACAAAGTCAACCAAAAAAGAAAAAGTCAAAAATGCTAAGAAATGAACAAATGGGCTCAGGGGGGTGTAAACCAAAAAAGATGGTGTGAAAGGCAAAATAACACAGGCCCAGCCCATTGACCATTGTCTTCAACCTCCAGCTTCAAACATTTGAAAAAACGCGCGCCTCTTGCTTCAATGCCTAACTCCTGATTCTTGGCTTTTCAGCAAAAACTCATAACACAAGAAATGTTCAGCATGAAGAGACGGTTTCAACCATATAAATAACTTGACCTATCTCTCTAAGATGAGGGAGAATTTCTCTCCCCCTCTTTTCTGACCTAACTTTTCATCAATGTTCAGACATGAAATTCTCTAAGCACACGAAACATAAATGAAATCTAATCATATGAGCATGTTCAGGGCTATGATTGTGACATGTTTTCTTCAAAAACCTAAAGCTAACAATGCCTAATAAGAGAGATAGAACTCCATGAATATACCTGTTCAGTTGGAATCGAGCTTGGCAATGGAGGATGTTTCAGAGTGAAATGATGACTTGTACAGCTTCCTTGAAGTGTAAGGATGCTTTTCCAATTCCTACTTTGTCTTGAAACTCCCTGAATCGAGCTAGTGAACTCCAACTGCAAAACAGAAAATTGAAAATGGTGAAGTGGCTTGGAGGTGTTACAGGTCTGATTTTAGGACATGGTTAGCTTGGATATATTGTAGGGAAGGTAGAGGAAAAGGTTTGAATCAAAATGCTTGAAGGGATTGGGAGTTTGCACTCAAACTGCAGGGGCACCCCTGTTTGTGCAGTTTTGAGGTGATTTTGAGATGGAGGGTGCTTTAGATGTTCAGGACTCGTGCCAAAGCTTGAATGTGGTCTATGGAATGTGTTTGATCACTTTGTTCTTCTGTTTCTAAGCTGAGATGAGAGTTAGCATAAGTTATGGACTTTTCTTCACACTTAAGCTACAAAATGCCACTTTGCTTTCTAGGTCAGTACAGGCCCTCTAACTATGCTGCTATCCCTTGCCTTGATCAGTGCAATTTGCTCACAAACTTGTGCCAAGAAGATCTTGCTTGTACTTGCTTGGATTTCTAATTGACATAAAGCAAGCTTTTCAAGAATGGAAATAATGCTTTTTCTAGTTTAGGCTTAATTCCTTGTGTAATGACCAAAGGCTTAGAATAACAACTTGATTCATTGGTTTTGCATTAAATTAAGGAGTGTAATTTGGTTTTAGGACCTGTAAAGTAGCACAAACTATGCTGAGTTCAAATTTGCCAAGTTTATGAACATGCTTTGATGAAGAACAAAAGTGAATTTTTGCCAACTTGTGAAATTCGAATCTCTCAAGTTATGAGGTTGTTTGATGAGTTCTTGGACATTTTGGAAAGCTTGGAATGTGTAATACAATCCATCTTTGAAATGCAAATCAAAATTCCAAGTGGAAGGGTATGAAAAGTGGCCTTGAAGTAGGGTAGAAAACCTTGTCAAAATAGGTCAAATTTCACTAAGTTAAAAGATGGTTTAGTGCCCTTATTCAAAAAATTATAACTTGAGATACAAGCTTCAAATGAGAAAACTTTGTGAATCAAAGTTGTAGACTATGCAACAAGCTACAACTTTCATGTTTTGACTTTTGTTTGAATCCAAATGGATCATGGTGAAAAGATGGGGTAAATTTGGGAAAAAATTAGGATTTTCCATAACTTAGAAAAATTCTAAGTTATGAAAAATTCCATTTTCTAACCCTAATTTGCATTTTGTGATTTCTTGGTGGACAAGTTTCATGATTTGGAATGTTTTGATGAAAAATGAATCTTGACTCTTGATTTTGACCAAAAAGTCAAAGTTTGACTTTTCAGTGTACAGTCAAAATTGATCAATTGACTGGGAAATTCAACTGTCAATCTTGTGTACTTGGGATCTTTTGAGCTTGATGAACATGTCAAGATAATTCCATTGAGTCCTTGAGGCCATATGGGAGCTTGGTTTGCCATTGGCTAGGTCAAACAGCCAAAAATTGCCTTTGTGCAGTCAAAACCCTAAAAATGACCATTTTGCCCTTTTGATGATCTGATCAAATTTCTTGGGGAATTGTGATCCAAACTTGATCAAATGGTCTATATGAGTTCATAATGTTGATGTGGATCAAATTTCATGAGGTTTGACTGTCAATTGGCCACAATTGACTTTTTCCCCAATACAGCTGATTTCTAGGTCAACTGTCCAATTGACTGGGCAAAACTTGGAATCAAGACCTGAAACTTGGTATAGGTAAACTTGGGAGTCCAATATGAAGCATGAAAGTCATCTTAGGCATTTTAGGTCAAAACATCCTTAGGCAAACACAAACCCTAATTTGAGTCCACAGTGCAAGGAGAAGTCTTGAGCAGAGGAAACCCTAACTGGATCTTGATCTCCAAAGGTCTTGTGATGAGAAAATGTTGAGGAAATGGGAGGGCAAATTTTGGGGTACAACAACAGTCAAGCTGGCTACGCAGTCTTCAGAACATAATAATAAAGCCAGCATGGAAATTTTTGATGGAGTTTGCCCCTGTTGCTCAACTACATTGTAGTTGCTTCTTTTTATAATCTTTAGAATTTACTCCATCTCTTTTCGGGAAGTCTCAGGGATAGCTACTGATTGTGCCTTCGTCCGGACAGGCTCAACCAGAATACCTTTACCTCGAGTATCGGTTGACTCGGTAACAGGAATGTTAGTAGGGGTGATAATAGGGATTGTAATAGTTTTGTCAACAAGAGTATTAGCAGAGATGATTGTAGGACTGGGAATAACCTTTGGAGGAGCAACAACAACAAGAATGATTACGGGTCCAGAAATAGATTTTGGAGGAGCAATTTTTGGAGAGAAAACCCTTCCACTTCGGGTTATCTTACTAGTCCCTGTGATATTACTGATATCAGAGTCAACTTTCTCAGAACTTGAATCTTAAGCAGCTGGCCAATCTTGCTTGATACCGTGGTAGTAGACATCCCCTCCATAATCCCATGGTATGGTTTTGTCTGACGAATATGGGATTGGTCCAGGAATTGTAATTATCAAAGGAGCTACTTTAGGAACTGATGTAATTCTAACGGGTCTTTTGGCGGAGACCCTGGAAGAATTGTCGAAAATGGTTATGATGGAAACATCATTATAAGGAACGATTGGACTAGAAGTCTTCTCGAACAAAATCTCCTTGTTATCTATTAGGTATTGAATTCCTGCTTTCAACAAAGGACAGTTGGTTGGTGAGGATAAACAGAAATGATAGCTTTCATCACAGCCTGGGAAAACACCGGCATTCAACAAGTTCTCTTGAATAGTCAGGAGTGGGGTCAAAAGTTCATCAACTGAAGTAACAAACATATCTTCCTCAATGGCGTTGGCATTATGGCCGTGCTTGGGCATAGGGGCAGTAATGACATTGGGCTTTTCTGGCGCGTCGAATTCAATCTATTTGGCTTCAAGGAGGTCTTGTACTTTGTTCTTCAGAGCCCAACAGTTGTTAGTGTCATGGTCGGGACTCTCAGAATGATATGCACAGCGGGCATTAGGATCATAGTGAGGAGAGGTTATGTTAGGATTCTTTGGAGATTCTTTCAAAGTCACTAGATTGGATCTTAACAAATGTGGTAATACTTGAGATAGGGTCATATTAATTCGGGTGAATTGTCTGACTGGTCTTTCAATTCTTGGATAGTTGCTTCTTTGCTGAGCAGGCGCTGGTTTAGGAATCATGACAGCCCCCACCATTGGACGGTGTTCAGCCCTATTTTGATTTCTCTGAGGATATACAGCCACCACTTCTTTCTTTCCAATGAAAGGTTTCCTTACAGCAGCAGATGATGCATCTTTTTGAATTTTCCCATTCTTTATCCTGGCCTCTACTCTTTCTCCGGTCAATATCAATTCAGTAAATCCTGTTGATGAACTCCCAAATAAGTGATTGAAGAAAGGTCCGAACAAGGTGCCCAAAAACATATCAACTAACTCTCTTTCAGATAGGGGAGGCTGGACTCTTCCTGCTAAGTCCCTCCACTTTTGCGCGTAGTCTTTAAAGCCTTCACTTAAAACCATGGCCATACTCTGGAGTTGAGTACAGGTGGGCGCAAGATCAGCGTTGTATTGGTATTATTTGTAAAAGGCAGTAGCAAGATCTTCCCAGTTATGAACATTGGCTCTTTCTAACTGATAAAACCAATTAAGTTGAGTTCTAGACAGACTGTCTTGGAAGAAGTATACCCATAAATCCTTGTCAGCGGTATGAGGCTGGATTTTCGTCACATAGGATCGGAGATGAATTTTGGGACATGAAACCCCATCATATTTGGCGAATACCGGTGCTTTGAATTTCGGAGGGATGACAATCCCAGATACTAATCCCAACTCCTCAAAGTCCAAACCAGGCACTTTTTGGATTTCCATTGCACTTAACCGTTCTTCTAGATGCTTATACTTGTCGTCGGCTGGAGGATATTGTTCTTTAGAATAGTCTTCTTCTTCCTCTTCCTCTTATGAATCTGGTTGGACAACTGCTTCCTTGCCTTTCCCATCTTGATTGTCTTTCTCACTAGATGACGTAGCATAATCTAATGTCCTTCTTGTTTTCCCTTGTAATCTTCTTCCCATGTTCAGAACTCCGGTTATTTTCTTTTTCTTCTTTTTCTCTTCAACCAGCAAGGTCTTCAACTCCTCTTGTCCTTTGGCTAGAGTTAAGAACATCTGTTGAAATTGGGCATTTTGTGCTTGGAGGTCCTTTACCGTTTGCTCGAGATCCATCTTACTGAAATAAACAGTAGAAAGATGAGGAGACTTGTTGCAAGAAACCTGCTTATGTTATGATGAATGGTAAATGCATATACAATGATTTCAAGGATTTAAAGATTCAAATTTGTTTTAGACAAAAAGGAAACACACGTTATATTAATAAATTAAAGCTTGAGTACATCAATGCCTCTTTGGGAAAAACAAATACAAAAAAATCTAAAATAAAAAGGTAGTACGCATCCTCTTTGATGCGATGTAGGCATTCAGAGTCTGATCCTCATGAAGTTGCTTGGTGAGTTCCAAAACCTTCTTCTCTCTAGTGTAGAATTGGGCTTTGAAATTATCTCGCTCCCCTTTGAGTTGTATCCAATCTCTTTGTAAGTCTTCAAGAGAGGTGGGCATGTCAGGATGTAGGATAGTGTATGGAACATCTCCTTCCATAACAAGCTCAATGATTATCGGGAGAATAGAAGGATAAGGCATCATAAGACTTTGAGCACGAGTTCGTACCCATTTGAGGTAAAGCTCAAGAGGGATGGAATTCTTGTGCCCTAATGTCTTGCTATCTACCTTGTTCAACATCCTCCAAGCTCGGATAAATCTCTGGCGAAGATATTGATCGTCGTTCTCGTAGTCAAATACCAAACCTTGAATGAGCATCTCATGGGGGCCATCCCTTCGGGCGGAACCAAACTGTCTCAAGGCTAAGCAGGGGTTATAGGTGATACCTCCAAAAATTCCAAGTAAAGGGACATTAGGGAATTCTCCACAACGATCGACAATAGTAACATTCTCTATAGATCAGGAACACCAATGAATGTTTGAATGTTTGAGTGTCATCAACCTTTGTGACCACCTTGAACCTTGCTCGTTCTTTAATACAGATTGGGGAAGATGCGAAATAAACCATATTGCCAAGAGAGGAGTGCAACACATAAGGACACCTTTTTTCCTCATAGTGAGGGTGTGAAAAGAATGTAGAATGTCCCCTAGCAAAGTAGGCACCGGGTTACGAGATATGAAGATTTTGACGGCGTTCACATCTATGAGTTGGTCAGGATTTGGAAACAAAACCATCCGATAGATGAGGAGAGCCACAATTTCCTCAAAGGCTTGAAAATCCAAAGAGTTCCAAAAGTTTCGAGCTTTCTCAAACAAGAACTTTGCTGGGAATCCTTTGACACCACTCCTTGTTTCCCAATTAGTTGTGGCATCAGATGACTGCAAGTGTAGAGCTTGAGCAATCTCCTCTGGATTTAGGTCTCTTTCCGTACTGTTGAAAGGTAGTTGATAGAGAATGGGAATCCTCAAGATTTGGGATAATTCTTCCAAAGTTTATACAAGTTGATAATCGGGAAATGTGAAGCAATGGTGTAAAGGATCAAAGAATTGAAAGAGCACCTTCATCGTGTCTTCATCAGTGTTGGAGGTGACCAAGTTGAGTAGGAGACCATGTCTCTCAGTGAATGGAGAATTTTATGGAATCCTTGAAGCTAGCTCCTTAAGTTGTAGAGGGATCCTTACAAGATTGACTTGAATAGTTTTCCTGCGAATAAAATCCATGTCCTACAAAACAGAACAAAGATGAATCCCAAGATCTTTGAAATGGTTAGTGAATAAATATGATCTTATGATGTTCATGATGTTATGTATAAGTAAATATACACAAACAAATCAAATAAGTCCTTAGGTTTAGGCTTGCATGGATTCTTAT
This sequence comes from Vicia faba, assembly GCA_948472305.1. Lineage (NCBI taxonomy): Eukaryota > Viridiplantae > Streptophyta > Magnoliopsida > Fabales > Fabaceae > Vicia > Vicia faba. The sequence goes on from OX451741.1 coordinate 1,372,443,739, forward strand.
AGGTTAGTACCCTCTTGAAGTTTAGTTGGCTCAACATGTCCTAGCAATAGTAACCGGGTTCTAAGGAGCTCAATATCACTGGTTTGTTTCCTTGAGCATTATCTCATCACAATCCTCTTTAATGGCGACCGAAATATCTCAAGAAACCAAACCTCAATTAGTGTAGTATCGAGTATCTACCAACTTTGGACTGCACCAAAGTCGGTCATCTCACTACGTCATAATGGCTAAGTTGGTCAAGTAAAGGTTCTAAAAGTTCATTAGTGCTTCATAACATCACTCAGCGGCCCCATATTCTCCTTGATTAACTCAAGGGCTACCGGTACCCACAAATATGTCGCACTAACATAGCTATTGCTTAGACCATGTCGGTAAACCCCGTACAATTTCCACAACATATTGCTACTTACCTATAATGTATCCCAAATCCGGGTAGAGGATTCAAACCCAAACAAAGATCCATAATGTAAAGCATACAAGTCAAACAATGAAAGCAAGTAAATATGATCTAATCCTAAGGTAACCCCACTTTTAGAATTATCCCCAGCAGAGTCGCCCGTTCTGTGATACGGTGGGAGAACTGACTTGAAGGTTTTGCGTTTGATCACAAATGTTACAGTTAGCAAGAGTCACCACTGACTTTTCTTTTATCTAAAAGGAAAGGTGAAAAAGCACAGGAAAGACCTTTGAGATTATTTCTTGAGTTCGGGGGGTAGATTATGAAAACGGAAGGTATTAGCACCCTTTTCATCCATGGTTTTCATGGGCTCTTAGTTACTTGCTAGATCACTTGCTTTTGTTTGAAATTGTACTTTGTGTGGTTTTTGAAAGTATTTTGTAAAGAGGCCATTGTTTAGGCAAACTTTGTAATGATTCTTATTCGTAAGAATGTATACAAAGATATTGGTCTTTAGAAAATATTTTCAAGTTTGTAAGAGGTTTTGAAAGCGTAGGTGTTTGTTTTGAAAATAGCAAGGATGTTTTGAAATTGAGTAAGTAATTAGGAGCATTCTACCTACTCAAAAGTCTTTCTTGTTCATTTTCTTTTTCCTTTGACATTGATATCTTACCATTGATTTGGTAAGTAACCCTATCTTTGGATGTAAACGGGACAGGCGTGGGTCATCGTATAACCATGATTAGCAATGTTGCAAGGTATCTTATCATTCTCTTTTAGGGACTAAGATCATTTGAAAGGCAACTTAGATAGCTTCATCGAGGGACTATGATCTTATACTTTGCTTGTTTTTGCTAAGATACCTCACATGCGCAATATGGCCATTTTATAAGGCAACCAAGTGGATTTACCCTAGGGGTGCTTGTGTGCAAGTGTGTTGTTTTCATGCTTGATTTTGTCTTTGATTAGGGTTTTCTAAGCATTGGTTTTAGTCTTTCCATACAAATCCTAATTACTAGCATATTATATATAAAGCGATAAATTGCAGAATTTAAAGTTATTACGCTATTACAATACTTGTGGGAGGGGGTGTACAAATTGTAAATGGGGATTGCAAGAAAATAAACCTATTTAATCTATTACAACCATATTGAATTGATACAAAAATTGAAGTAAATAATGTACAAGATGAATAAATATGCAAGAATGTAAATGTAAAGAAAATAGATGTTTTTGTTTGGATTTTTTTAGGAAAATGGGTTTTGATTTTAACCTAATTAACTAGAAGAAAATAATTAATTAAACCTAAATTTACTAAGAAAAGATTTTAAATAAAATCCTAATTCTATTAATTGGTTAAAGAGAAATTAAGTTTAAGAGAAGTATTTTTGGTATTTTGGTCTTGAAAATAATTATAGCATTATAAAATATTTTTGGTCTTTTTGGTATTAAAATAATATATTTTAATTGGTGTAAAAGTAAATAAATAATAACGTAGTTTTAATTAAATTTACAAGAATAATTAGTAAAATAAATAAAGTATGGTTAAATAAAATATATTTTTTGTGAGAAAAAATAAATAAACTAAGTTAAAATATAAATGTACTATTTTTGTATTTTTTATGATTTTTTAGTATTAGAAAAATAATTAAGAAAATAAATAAAATGAAAATAAGAAAAGAAAATAAAAATTGGGCCAGGGGTGTTGTAGCCTGCAAGGGGGTTAGTGGTAAGAAAAAAAAAAGTACAAAGTCCAAAGGTGGCCCAAGTGCCTTGTCCAAAAAAGTCAGAATGCAAAAAATGTAAAGAAAATCAAAAGGGTACCACTGGGGCTCGAACTTAGGTCCCTCTAGTTACAGGCGCGCGTTTCTACCACTGGGGTGACTATACATCCGTTTATATAAATCAATCAATAAATACATAAAGAAAAACACGTTCCTAAGGCTAACTTGATCTTCAACCTTACGCCCAGCCAGAAGCTCTGTAACTTGTTCAAATCTCAACAAAAATGAAAACTGTAAATATGAAACTTGTAGAAAATTTCCTTACGGTTTCAGAAATGTAAAGCATTAAAACTATAGCTCAAAGATATGAATTTTAATGGCCCTATTCTGAACCCTAAAAATCTCAGAAAATTCAATCTTAAAATTCTCTAAGCTCAGGAAAAATTAATGGAAACTATGGACATGGTTAGCTTTAGGGAAATGATATCTACATGTTTCATTAAGAAATAAATCATTGATGATGCATGTATGAAAAGTTTTGAATTTAGAAAACTTACCTTTCAAGAGGGTATCAGGTTTGAAGTTTGAGCAGCTTTCAAGGAGTTCCAATGGTTGGGTTAGCTTGGATATAAAGCACGGAGTTGCATTGAATGCTAGAAATGAGACCTCTAACAGCTGTGCAAGCCATTAATTATGGAGTGCCTAACAAGTTTGAGGCCTGCAAAGTAGATTTTATGCAGCATAACTTTGAATTTGAATTTTGTTCATCACAAAATGCCTTGTAAATCAAGTGATAAAACCCTAACTTCATCTCTTCGATTCTCTCTACTCAAAAATGATCTCAAGGAGTTCTTGGACATTTTGGAAAGATTGTAATGTGCTCTACAACCCATCTTTGAATTGCTTTGGAAGATTCCCCTTGTAACTAAATGAAAAAGTGCCATGAAGTTGGGTAATTCAGTTTCAAAATTCTCATCCCACAGTCAATTAAAATGAAATTTAAGGATGTGGTTAACTTCATAGACAAGATATCTACATTTAATCTTTTGAAAGTAAGTGAAAATGATGCTTGTATCAAGATTTCAAAGTTGGAAAAACTTACCTCTTGATGCAAAAATTCAATGGCCTCTACACGACTTCCATAAGAATTATGATTATTGCTTTAGCTTCCTGGGACCTTGGTGAGTATGTTGAAACTTTTACTTTGCCTTGAAAGTGTTTGGATTGGTCTACTCAAGTCAAGTTGCAATGGTGGATTTTGAAAATAGTGGATGATGAAAATGATGTTATAGTGAGGAAACATGGGTATGTATAGTTTCTATATGATATATATGAAGTGTTTAGATGATTTGTTTGGACAATAGTTGCAAGAGTGATGAGTTTCGAAGTTAAGGTTTCAAAAGCTTAAAGATGGTGATTTTTGGCCAATTCGGGTTTGAGAGTGTATGAGAGGGTTTAAGGGCTTGTAAAATTGTCTCCTTAGTTACATAAGAGTGTCTTGATATATAGTAAAAGGTTTTGAGACTTGAGATGGTCAGATTACCAAGATCACATGTTATGGCATTTTTGCTTGTTTTTGAAGCAAAGTGGAAAACCAAAATCCCAATGTGTGGTACACGCTATGTAGAGTGGTTAAATCACTTTAAACATGCTTCTTTTTGAGTTTCTAGGTTGAGTGTATGCAGAAGAAGCCATTGAGAGGCTCAAGAAGGGTTGACATTGTGAAAAAGCTTGCTTTACAAGAATGAATATGTTACTTTTTGCAATTTTAACCATAAATGGTATCAAGACTTGGACAAAACATCAAATCCTTGTGTAATACACTTAGGGTCTGTGTAACTACTTAAATATGAAGATATTTAGAAGCAACATGGCCTGAAAAGTGAGATTGAATTATAAGGTTATGAGATTTGATTGTGAGTTTATCACAAAAATGGCTTATAATTTAAGTTTATCATGCCAACTTCAAGTCTTCGAATCTCCTAGCTCAAAAATGGTCTTGATGAGTTCTTGGACATTTTGGAAATCTTGTAGTATCTCCTACAACCTTCATGTTGGACATTTTTGAAGATTAAATTTTTAACTACGTGAAAAGTTACCATGAAGTTAGGTTAAAATCTTGACTAAAATACTCAAAATTTCACTAAGTATTTTAGTTTCATGGACATGTCTTCATAAATTCATAACTTGAAATACAACCATTTCTAGGAAACGTTCTTCCCTATAATGTTTTATATCTCATTGAGATCTACAACTTTCATGTTGGAAGTTTCCCTTGAATCATCTTGCATCATGGTGGAAATTTGGCACAAAGTTATGAAAAAAGTTAACTTTCCAACACTTAGAAAAAATTCCAAGTCTTGGAAATTTTGACTTTTCAAAAATAATTTTCAATTTTCAATTTCTTGATGAAAAATTTTCATATTTTGACATGTCTTGATGAAATATGATTTTTGAAACTTGATTTTGATCAAAAAGTCAAAGTTTGACTTTTCAGTGTATAGTTGACTTTTCATCAGTTCACTGAAATTCATCTGTCAATCCAAAGATCTTGAGAGGTGACTTGAACTATGAAATTAGGTCAACATGATGAATTTTAATCCTTGAGATCATGTCTTAAACCAACAAGTCATTTTCTTGGTCAAAAGTCAAAAACTGAGCCTTCTCAATCAAAACCCTAATTTTGACCATTTTGCCCTTTTGGTGTTCTAATCAAATTTCTTTGAGAAATTATGATCCAAACTTGATCAGTTGACATATATGAGTTTATAATGTTGATATGGATCAAAATTATAAAGTTTGACTGCAAGTTGACCACATATGACTTTTTCCCTAATATAGTTGATTTTAGGTCAACTGATCAACTGACTGAGCAAAAATGTGATCCAAAGCTTGAAACTTGACATGAGAAATCTTGAGGGTTCCTAATGACCCATGAAGGTCATACAAGGCATTATAAGTTCAATTATCTTTATACAAACGCAAACCCTAATTTTGAGTTGTCAGTGCTGAGGAGGTGTCTTGAGTTGATCAAACCTTGTATAGTCTTGAATCAATGGAGATCTTATGAGAGATTTCTTGAGAAATGAGAGGGAAAATTTTGGGGTACAAAAGCTTCCCCTGTTCAATCTTTTTAAACCTGAAGAGTTAGATTGGCGGATCTTCCATTCGTGACTTGAAGGTGAAAGATGATTGAACACTAGAGTGCCCGGAAATTTGCACTCGATGATGTGTTAGTTAACTGTGTAGGGAATGGGCTTAAAGATTCCATTTGGAGAGATGATGGAAAGTTATTGGAGATGAGCTTATAGATTCCATCCAGAGTGACTGTGGAAGGTATCAGGATAAACCTTTTGGTTGATTTATACTGAAATAATAGATGTCCTTTTCCTGTTTTGAACTGGAAGAGATAAATCTAACCAGAAGATCCCTTGGATTCGCCTGTTATTGACTGGAAGAAATGAATCTATCTAGAAGAGGACTTTTGGTCGCCGATGTAGGGCTACTTTATGAGTCATATGAGGGGGAAGCTTGGGTAGGGCTGCTTCAGGACGAGCCTGTGTAAAACTGTGTCTGGAAATATAGAGAAGCAACCTGGGTAGGGTTGCTTCATGATGAGTCCGTGTGAAACTATATCTGGAAATGTATGAGAAGGAACCTGGGTAGGGTTTCTTCATGATGAGTCCGTGTAAAACTTCATCTGGGAATAAGAAGGAACCTGGGTAGGGTTGCTTCATGATGAGTCAGTGTAAAACTTCATCTGGGAATGAGAAGGAACCTGGGTAGGGTTGCTTCATGATGAGTCCGTGTAAAACTTCATCTAGGAATGAGAAGGAACCTGGGTAGGTTTTCTTCATGATGAGAAGGAATCCATGTTAGATTGCTTCATGATGAGCCCGTGTAAAGCTGCATTTAGAAGTCAGAAGGAACCCATGTAAGATTGCTTCATGATGAGAAGAAATCCATGTAAGATTGCTTCATGGTGAGCCCATGTAAAGCTGCATTTGTAAGTCAGAAGGAACCCGTGTAAGATTTCTTCATGATGAGAAGAAATCCATGTAATATTGCTTCATAATGAGCCCGTGTAAAGCTGCATCTGGTCACGTAGGTACTTGCTTTGTATTGCTTCAGAAACTAATCTTGGACCTGTTGAAAATTGCTGATGATAGCCATCTTTGATTGACCTTTTCCTGAAAAAGTAAAACATTAGCCGTATGCACTGTCATGATGCATGAAATGTATGGTGTCCTAAAAATAAATGAGATTATGCCGTATGCATTTGTCATGTATGTAAATGTGAAATGTTAATGAAGTGTATCTTTGTCTGGAAAAATCAATCCTTGACAAATGTTGGGGAGTCTTGGGAAATGAAATCTCGGGCCGCTGTTGTGGATGAAGAGTATGCTCACCTTCGGACCTGGTTTTAGGATGTTTCCACTAGGGATTCCCGTTTAGTCAATTAAGGAGAAACTCTGTTGGGGAATACTGGCTTTGCTTGAGAAGGCTCTGTATAGAGTGTTGATCTCTGTTTTGGGGAAAAGAGTTCAAGAGTCTTTGTTGCTTTACTGGGGAGTTATTTTGGGGAAGATTAAATTAACTGTTATCTGGTCGTATTCCAGGCTTCGCAGAGAATTTTTGAATTTAACTGGTGTCTGGTTGGTTTCCATGCTTCGCAGTAACTTATTGGGGGTTGTAGAGCATTCTACTGGGGAGAGGAGTTGTGGTCTCTTGATTTGTAGCAATCGGAGAGGCAAACACAAGCTGGGGAATCTGTAGTTTGTTGGGTAAATAAACCCTGTTGAGCAGTATTTGATGAATTGCTGATAAGGTGAGTTCTCTTAGGAAGAGATCCACAAGACTTCTTATTTTAGGACCAACTCAGCTGGGGAAAAGGTTGTCCAGAGATTGAAACTCTGGTTGGGGATTGCATGGATCCAACCTTATGGGGATATCCATGAATTTGGCCTTGAGGGGTTTGTACCCTTATCCGTGAAAATTAATCCATGGGGATAACCTTGTAGAGATGACTTTGTTGGAGGTTTGTCACTGTCCCTAGTAGCAGGTGCTTGTGGCACTGCCAGGAAATGTTTGGTTATACGTAACCCTTTGTTGGGATTCATGTTCAATGCTCCAAGTTATTCAGATAAAGACCTGCCCCCGGTATATTCAGCATTTCTTGAGAGATTTCTTGAAATATCGATTGGACTTCCCCAGATGTACTAGATAATGATCATGTTGTGCCCCTTGCTTATAGGAGATCTGTTATGGGGAAGCGTCTTCCTACTTGAATTGATGTTGAGAGGTTTTTTGTTCGCTGAATATTCATCGTGTGAATTTCTTTGTTGCCAAACAATTCGCCATATGCAAACAACGATATTCAAATAATGCAAAGTTTATGCTTGTCTTGAAGTTTGAAAATGCGTTTTAGCAAGTAAAGAGAATTTTGTAAGAATATGAATTCAACTCAGGATTTAGAGTAAGCCTTACAGGAGTCAGGATACCTTTTGTAACAGTATGCTTTCTAACTAACTTATGCTTCAATTAGGACTTTTTAAGGGTTGTAGCGTGGCTTGGTTCACGGTTTAAGAAACAAAGGATAAGGCTCAAAGTGTATTTGTACCCGCCCATTCTTCGTGATGTTCTTCAGTCCTAAACTCAGTTAATTGTGCGTTTGAACTCCAATTGTGTGTGAAAGGACGTTTTGGTGATGGTTCAGACGAGTTTAGTTTATTGGAAGGCGGTCTTTTTTTTTTGCAACACTTTTCATGTTGGTCGATGATCTGTAGTGACCTCTTTTTTTTGTTTATTATCCATGATTTTTCCTGACCGTTCTTGTTTTTTGAGATTACAGTCAACGGGATGCCCTAGTTTTTCTTAAGTCTCTTTCATAGGTTTTGACTTAGTGAGCTTTTTCTTATTGAGAGATAATGACCGCCTATATGATAGGGAACCATCAGCATCTTTTGATTCCAGAGGAATGTTTTGATGTCATTCATTGTATTACAAAGTGAAAGTTTACGACTGAACACGCATTTGAATTAACTGAGAGACTACCCTGCCCCGGGTTTTGATTAAAGGTTTCAATTTGTGCGAAAAAGAAAACTTCTACTTCTTTGGCTCATAGGGGTTGACTAGGGATTATCTTCCTTATAACTCCAGTGTTTAGGATTTGAAAGAACGCCTGTACATCGTCAACAAGGTCTGCCCAAAAGCATACTGTATAGGATTAAGGCATTGTTTTCGTCATCCTCCCTCTAAAGGCTTGTAACTTTTAGCAAGAGTTGAGAGTAAAAAGCATAGGTTAAATATAGTGAAAACTAATGGATGAATTCAAGACAAACATATGCAATGCATTAATGAAACATAATTTAACATTAATAGATAATTGTTTGAATAACAAAAGAAATTACAACTGAAAATTCAAAAATGAACTAGAACACTCAATGATTTGGCATGGGAGCAGTGATCGTGTTGGGAGTCTCTGGAGGATCAAACTAGATCTCCTTGGCATCAATCATGTTTTGAATCTTATACTTCAGTGCCCAACAATCGTTAGTATCATGCCCAGGACTGCCAGAATGATAAGCACATGTTGCATTAGGATTGTAGTTAGGAGAAGAAGTTTTGGGGTTTGGATGAGTTCCTATCAACATAATCAGGTTCATCCTCAACAAGTGTTATAGTGCTTGAGACACCGACATCTTGATGTTGGTAAACTGTCTTTTGGGCTCGTCTGGCCTTCGTTGATTTTCCCTTTGTTGTTGTCGCTTCGATGCAGGACCAGAGATCAGGACTGTCCCCACATGTTAGTCATGATTGCTCTTGTTAAGACTTTTTTTGACTATATACATCATTGGACTCTTTATTCCCATTGTATGGCTTTTTCTGAGCATCAGAGGGTGTAGCCCCTTGGATCTTTTCGCTTTTGATGCCAGTTTCGACCCTTTCTCCAGTCAGTATTATCTCGGTGAACACGGTTGAGGAGCTTCCGATTAGGTGATTGAAGAAAGGTCCTGTCAAAGTTCCCATGAAGATGTCAATCAGCTCCCTGTCAGTTAATGGGGGCTGCACCCTACCATCCAAATCTCTCCACTTTTGGGCGTATTCTTTGAAGCCCTCATTGGAACGCATGGTCATGTTCTGCAACTGCACACGAATTTGTGCAAGATCAGCGTTGTATTGGTATTGCTTGTAAAAAGCAGCGGCTAGATCTTCCCAAGTGTGAATGTGGGAACTCTCCAATTGATAGAACCACTCAAGTTGCATCCCAGCTAAAATCTCTTGGAAGAAGTGGATCCAAAGCTTCTGATCAGTTGTGTATGGTTGAATCTTTTGGGCATAAGACTTTAAATGCATCTTAGGACAAGAGACTCCATCATATGGGGCAAAGGTAGGGATTTTGAACTTTGGTGGGATGACCACTCCAAAAACCAAACCCATGTTTCCTAAGTCCAAACCAAGCACAACTTGGATCTCCATATCTTTTAGTCTGTCTTCAAGCTGTTTGTATTTTTCATCTGCTGGTGGATACCGCTCCTCAAAAGATTCTTCGTTATTAGTAGCTATGTTAGCTCTAATGCTTCCAACTTCCTCTTCTTGACTGTCTTTAGAAGAAGCATCTTCTCTTTGAGTGAGGTGGGTATACCCCTTGGACCTTCTTCTCACGTTGAGGATGACAAACTTTTTCTTCTTCTTGCTCTCTTTGGTGAAGAGTGTTTTAAGATGTTCCTGCGCCTTGGCTAAGTTCATGAGTGCTTGCTGGAGCTGAGCATTTTGAGCTTGGAGATATTTAACTGTTTGATCTAGAGCCATCTCTTACTAAAATAAACAGTAAGCAGATAAGAAAGCCTGTACGGGAAAACTTGTTATGATGACATGCATGATATATGGATGCGATGTTTTCAAGGATCTCGCGGGGTAAACACAAAAAGATGTTAGAATTTAAACATTGATCAACAACTTTGATTGGAAAACTTTGTATCGGTGGATATCCTTCCACGAGAATCAAGCTCACCATGGTCATAGCCCTTGACTCAAGTTATACGTTTACCTTTGACGGTGTTTGATTAGAGAATGAATCCTTTTTCCCCTTGATAGGCGCATGGCTCAACATGACCCTACATCACAGGCCCTTGAGATCCTTGAAATAGTTATTGAAAATGCTATGGTATGATGTTTATGATGTTTATGATGTTATGTACAAGTAAGCAAGTTATTATGTACACACAAAGCAGACAAGTCCTTAGGTTTAGGCTTGCATGGAGTTTAAAGGTAAGTACCCTCTTTAAGTTTAGTTGGCTCAAACCTGTCCTAGAAATAGTAACCGAGTTCTAAAGGATCTCAATATCACTGACCTTTCTTTTAGGAATTGTCTCAGCTCAATCAATCTTTTCTTGCGGCCGAGATATCCCAAAAGTTCGGTCACAATGAGTGTAGCATCGAGTATCAACCAACTTCAGACTGCACCAAAGCCGACTATCTCACTACTTCCTAATGGCCAAGTTGGTCAATTAAAGGTTCTAAAGTCAGTTAGTGCTTCATGACACCACACAGCGGCCCCGTATTCTCCTTGACTACTCAAGGGCTACCGGTACCAACATATGTGTCACACTAACATAGCTATTGCTTATACCATGTCGATATACTCCACACAGTTTCCACAACGTGTTGCTACTTACCTATAAGGTATCCCAGATCCGGGTAAAGGATCAAAACAAGCCCAAACAAGGAACCAAAATATAAAGCAAGCAAGTCAAACAAATGAAAGCAAATAAAGGTGATCTAGCCCTAAGGTAACCCCACTTTTAAATTCTCCTCAGCAGAGTCGCCAGTTCTGTAATATGGTGGGAGAACTAACTTGGGATGTTTTGCGTTTTATCACAATTGTTACGGTTAGCAAGAGTCACCGCCGACTTTTCTTTTATCTAAAAGGAAAGGTGGAAAAGAACATGAAAGACCTTTGAGATTATTTTCTTGAGTTCGAGGGGTAGATTATGAAAAGGGAAGGTGTTATCACCCTTTTCATCCATAGTTATCTATGGGCTCTTAGTTCCTTGCTAGATCACTTGGTTTTATTTGAAAATGTGCTTTGTGGTGGTTTTCGAAAGTATTTTTGAAAAGGCGCCTTCGTTTAGGCAAACTTTATAATGGTTCTCGTTTTGTAAGAACGTATACAAAGTGTTGGTGTATTTGAAAAGATGTTTGTTTTGAAAGTGAGAAAGCAATTAAGAACGATTCTACCTACTTGTGATACGGTGGGAGAACTTACTTGGGATGTTTTGTGTTTGATCATAAATGTTGCGGTTAGTAAGAGTCGCCACCGACTTTTCTTTTATCCAAAAGCAATGGTGGAAAAGAACAGGAAAGACCTTTGAGATTATTTCTTGAGTTCGGGGGTTAGATTATGAAAAGGGGAGGTATTAGCACCCTTTTCATCCATAGTTATCAATGGGCTCTTAGTTTCTTTCTAGATCACTTGCTCTTGTTTGAAAATGTGCTTTGTGTGGTTTTTGAAAGTATTTTGAAAAGACGCCTTCATTTAGGCAAACTTTGTAATGGTTCTCGTTCGTAAGAACGTATACAAAGTGTTGGGCTTTTGAAAATATTTCATGTTTGGAAAATGTTTTTAAAGTGTTTTTGAAAGTATTGGTGTTTGTTTTGAAAATAAGCAAGGGTGTTTGATTTGAAAATGAGCAAGCAACTAGGAACAATCTACCTACTCAAAAGTCTTTGTTCATTTCTTCCTTTCCTTTGATTTTGCTATCTTACCATTGATTGGTAAAAAGCCTTATCTTTGGATGTAAAGGGACGGGCGTGGGTCATCGTATAGCCATGATAGCAATGTTGTAAGATGTCTTAGCATTTCTCTTCGAGGGACTAAGATCATTTTCAAAGGCAACAATTGATAGCGTCATCGAGGGACTATGATCTTGTGTTTTTGATTGCTTTTTACTAACATATCCCACATGCATAACATGGTCATTTTTGTAAGGCAACAAAGTGGGATTACCCTAAGGGTGTAAGTGTGCAAATGTGTTTGATTTACATGCTTGTTTATCTTGAATTAGGGTTTGCTACTTGTTTATTTTATCTTTCCATACAAACCCTAATTACTAGCATTTATATAAAGTGATAAATTGCGGAAAGTAAAATTACTAAGCTATTACATCATTAGGGGAGGGGGTATACTAATTTACAAATGGGTATTTTGCAAGAAAATTAAACCTAATTATCTATTACAACCATATTGAATAATATACAAGAATTAAATAAATATTGTACAAGGATAAATGGAAAAAGAAATGATTTTGTTTGATTTTTTTTATGAAAGGGTTTAGTCTTGAACAAATTTAGAAAATGATTAATTAAAATTAAACAAAATTAAACCTAAACTAATTAAGAAAATAAATTAACTTAAAAAGTATTTTTTTAGGGTTTTTTGTGAAAAGGTTTTAATTTAAGGAAAATAATATGAAAACTAATTAATTTAAAGAAAACCTAAGTTCTAAATTAATTTTAAATAAAAAAGAAAAACAATAATTAAACCAAAATATAAATATTTATTTATTAAAATAAAAATTAAATTTATTAAGAAAATATTTTTAGTCTTTTTGTTTTAAAAAGAAAATAAAATAAATGAGTTTTTTTTTTTAAAATATGCAAATAAATAAATAAAATATTTTTGGATTTTTTTATTAATAAAAATAATAATAATGATAATAATAGTAGTAATAAAAAAATAAAAATAAAAATATAATATAAAATATAAAAGAAAATAAATAAAATGAAAAATAAAATAAAAAAGGTTTGGGTCAGGGGTATGAAAATAGGCAGGGGGTCAGAAATCAGCAAAAATGTTTAAGCCCAATGATGGAGGCCCATGCGCTGGTTTGCCAGAACACAAAAAGAAGAAAATATGTGAAAAGTGAACAAAAGGTAGCGCTGGGTGTTGAACCCATGACCTGTCATATACACGCGCGCTACCTTTGCCACTAGGGTGGCTGTACATCCGGTAACATAAACAAAACAATAAATATGTAACATAAGTTATGCCCTAAATACAACTTCATCTTCAACCTCCAGCCTAAACATCTGTAACTTCACCATTTCTCAACAAAAATGAAATATGAAAACATGAAAGTTGCTCTATTTTTCCATATGAATCCAACCATATAAATATCATAAGCTATAAATCAAAGATGAATGAGAATTTTTCAAAGTACCAAATTCTTACCTAATTATTTTCAGAGATTAAAACCTAAAATTCTCTAAGCTCAATCAATATAAATGAAATCTATGGACATGTACAGTTTCAGGGCAATGATGTCTACATTTTATCTTCATAAATACAAGCCTAACAATGCCTAAATGAGAAGATAGAAGTTCATAAAATATACCTCAAAATTGGAAATTGTGAAATGAGTTTGAGCTGTTTTCAAGGAGTTATGATGATCAGGTTAGCTTCCTCAAGTTCCCAGGAAGCTAATGCAATTATTAGCTTGAGCAATGGATGGATGGAATGGCTTGGAGAAGTCAATGTGCAGACTCTTTTTTGGTTATGGAAGTTGATGTAAATGGTGTTACAGTTCTGGAATAAGGATGGGGATGGACTATATTTGATGTGTAGGAGCTTTAGGAAGTGAAAGGCCAAGAAACGCACGAGGGAAATATGAGTTACAAGTTCAAGGTCAAAAATTGTGCAACAATGGAGTTTTTGGAAAATTTCGGGTTTCAGGGAGTTTGGGAGTGTTTCAGGGTGTTAATGCTCGTGTCTCAGCTCACAAATAGTGCCTCTATTTATAAGCAACAAGTTTGGAGACTTGTCCTTGATCAGAATTCAAAATCACATGTTTGTGGCTTTTTGCTTGATTTTGAAGAAAGCTTGAAAAATGTGGTTCCAATGCACAAGTACCTGGATTATAGGGTGGCTTAGAAGCTTTAAACATGTTTCTTATGAGCATACATGTTTTGTTTGTTCAGAACAACAAGTTAGAGTATCAAGAAGAGTGGACTTTGTGCATAAAGCCACTTTTCCAAAATGGCAATGTTGCCTTTCTTCCTAAAATGGTATTAAGCATGGGCAATGCATTGAATGTTTGGATTAAAGCTTCTAGAAGTTGTGAAAAACATTAATTATGGAGTGACAAACAAGTTTGAGGCCTGCAAAGCAAAGATTGTGCAGCCTAGCATTGAGATTGAATCATGTGTTCATCAAGAAATGACTTGTAATTCAAGAATGAAACCCTAACTTGTTGCCTTCGATTCTCCTTGATCAAATATGATCTCAATGAGTTCTTAGACATTTTGGAAAGCTTGTAACATCCTATACAACCTCTATGTTGGACATTTTTTAAGATTCATCTTGGAACTATGTGATAAATTGCCATGAAGTTAGGTCAAAATCCTGCCTAAACTAGGGCAAAATTTCACTAAGTTTCCAAGTTTCATGAACATGTCTTCTTAAAATTTTAACTTGAAATCCATGCATTTATAAAAAAAGTTATGTTCTACAATGTTTTATATCTCATTCAGATCTACAACTTTCATGTTGGAAGTTTCCTTTGAATCATCTTGCATCATGGTGGAAATTTGGCTCAAAGTTATGAAACAAATGTGAATTTCCAACACTTAGAAAAATTTCTAAGTTTAGAAATTTTGACTTTTCAAAATGAAATCTTGACTTTTTGATTTCTTGATGAACAAGTTTCATATTTTTACATGTCTTGATGAATTGTGATCTTTGATACTTGATTTTGATCAAAAGGTCAAAGTTTGACTTTTCAGTGCATAGTTGACTTTTCATCAGTTGACTGCAATTCAACTGTCAATCAATTGATCTTGAGAAATGTTTTGAGCCATTCCATTAGGTAAAAATGATGCATTTTAATCCTTTAGGTCATGTATCAAACCAATAAGTCATTTGCTAGGTCAAAAATCAGAAATTGCACCTTCTCAGTCAAAACCCTAATTTTGACCATTTTTCCCTTTTGATGATCTGATCAAATTTCATGCGGAATTGTGATCCAAACTTGACAAAATTACATATATGAGTTCACGATGTTGATATGGATCAAAAATTATGAAGTTTGACTGCAAATTAACCATAATTGACATTTTCCCCAATAAAGTTGAATTTAGGTCAACTGATCAATTGACTGAGCAAAAATGTGATCCAAGACTTGAAACTTGACATGAGAAATCTTGAGGGTCCAAAATGATCCATGAAAGTAATATGGGGCATTAAAGGTCCATTTGTCCTTGTGCAAACTCAAACCCTAATTTCCAGTTATCAATGCTTGAGGATGTGTCTTGAGCTGATCAACCCTTGTGCAGTCTTGAATCAAGAGAGATCTTGTGAGAGATTACTTGAGAAATGAGAGGGAAAATTTTGGGGTACAATAGCTGCCCCTGTTCAATCTTCTTAAACCTTAAGATTTAGATTGGCGGATCCGCCATTTGTGACTTGAAGGTGGAAGATGATTGAACACTAGAGTGCCCAGAAATTTACACTCGAGGATGGATTGAGAATGGGCTTATAGATGCCATTTGGAGGAATGATGGTAAACACTGGAAGAAGTATCAGCATAAATCTTTGGTCGATTTATACTAAAACTTGATGTTTCACATGTGGAAAAAGGGTTAGTCAAATGCATATGTGTGCATGATGTTCACAAGATGTGGTATTATGCTAAATGAATTTTGTATGTATATGCTATGATGTATGAATGTGGGATGCATATTTTTCCAGGAAAATAAATCCCTGACCGTTGTTGAGGAGTTCTGAATCCCGGATTGTTGTTGGGGATTATCTCTTGAATGCTAGTTGTTATCTGGTCGGATCCAGGCTTCACAACTTGCTGAGGATGAGGAAGTCAACTGATATCTAGTCGGATCCATACTTCACGGTAACTTATTAGGGAAGAAATAATTAAATGTTATCTGGTCGGATTCCAGGCTTTGCAAGAAATTTCTTGGGGAGAGTGAAGTTAGTTGTTATCCGGTCGGATCCAGGCTTTACAGTAACTTGCTAGAAAGGATGAAGTTAAACTGATATCTGGTCAGATCCAGGCTTTATAGTAACTTGAAGTGGTAACTACTATCTGGTCGGGTCCAGGCGTCATAGTTTTTGCTGGGGATTAGTTGTTATTTGGTCGGACTTCAGGCTTCCCAATAAACTTTTGAGGGTAATTGTCATCTGGTTGAGTCTAGGCTTCACAATGACTTGCTTGAAAAGACAAAGTTAACTTGATATCTGGTCAGGTCCAGGCTTCGTACTAACTTGTTGCAATAGAGGCAATCTCTACTGGGGAAAAGAAGTTAATCCCTCGTCTGGTTGAGTCCAGGTTCTTCAATATCTCGAAAAGTTTAAACTTTCATTTGGTCGGGTCCAGGCTTAAAAGTAATTGAAAGTTATACTATTATCTGGTCGGGTCCAGGCTTCATAGTGACTTGAGAAGTTTACTATTTATCTGGTCAGGTCCAGGCTTCATAGTAACTTGAAAATTATACTAATATCAGGTCGGGTCCAGGCTTCATGGTATCTGAAAAGTTACACTAATATCTGGTCGGGTCCATGCTTCACAGTGTTTTGAATGAATGAAGTTGATTGCTATCTGGTCGGATCAAGGCTTCACAGCAACTTTTGGAGATAGTAAAGACTTTGTTGATTACTTTACTGGGGATTAGGGGTTGTGGCCCTATGATTTGCAATAGTCTGGAAGGCAAACTTAAGCTGGAGAGGATAAACTCAGCTGGGGAATACAGGCTCAGCTGGGGAGGATAGACTAAGCTGGGGAATTTTGTTGTTTGTTGGGGAAATAAACCTTGTTGATGAATACTCGATGAACTGCTGAAGAGGTGAGATCTTCTTCTTGTAAGATCAACCTAGCTGGGGAGAGAGCTGTCAAGAGATTGAGACTCTGGCTGGGAATCAATCCTATGCAAAGATACTTTATGGGCAACTCCGTTGGGGAAAGATTTATTGTAGCCGTCTTTGTAGGGATAATGTTAATGAGATAACTCTATGGGGATTGTGATACGGTGGGAGAACTGACTTGAGGTTTTGCGTTTGTGTTCGCACTTGTTCGGTTTAGCAAGAGTCGCCACCGACTTTTTATTTTATCCTAAGGAAAGGTCAAAAAGCACAGGAAAGACCTTTGAGATGTTTTCGTGGGTTCGGGGGGTAGATTATGAAAAGGGAAGGTGCTAGCACCCTTTTCATCCATGGTTATCCATGGGCTCTTAGTTACTTGTTTTAGATCACTTGCCTTTGCTTTTCAATTGTTTGAAATGGTGCTTTGTGTGTGTGGTTTTGAAAATGTTTTTAAAAAAGATGCCTTGTCTAGGCAACCTTTGTAATGACTCATGTTTGAGTATATACAAAGGTGTTTGTCTTTTTGAAAAGATAATTCAATGTTTTTGAAAGTTGTTTTGGAAGTTGTGTTGTGATGTGTGTTTAAAAATAGGCAAGGATGTTTTTTGCAAGATTTTGATCAAGTAACTAAGAGTTGTCTACCCTATTTTACTCAAAGATCTTTCTTATGTTTTTAACCCTTTTAACAGTGTTGTTTCACCATTTTATTTGGTGAACAACCTTGTGTTAGGATGTTTACGGGATGGGCGCGGGTCATCGTATACAATCATTGAAGGCAACTTGTGAGACGCTCTAGCAATTTTTGTAAGGGACGAGATCGTTTTATCGAAGGCAACATCGAGGGTCATCGAGGGACTACGATCTTTGTTTATCGAAGGGACATTTTCTAGAGTGTCTCATACTCGAGGGACATGATTGCGTTTTTTCGAGGCAACAAGCGAGGTTACCCTAGAGGTGCAAGTGTGAATTGTGTATTGATTTTCATGCATTTGTCTTGTATTAGGTTATCTAGCGGTTGATTTTTAATCTTCGCATACAAACCCTAATTACTAGTATATGGAAAGCGATAAATTGCAGGAATTTAAAGTCTAAGCTATTACAAATAAGTATCCGGGGATGGGGGTACAAATATTTACAAATGGGGATGAGTCTTATCAGAATAGTAGTGTCCAAATATGATTTACAACCAAATCGAATCGTCGCATTCTCAATGTAAAAATATAGCAAGGTATAAGAATAAAAGAGAAACAAAAGTATTTGTGAGATGCATATGATTATTTACAAATGATCAAAATGTTAACCTAATGTATTATTAAGTATTATTATCATTTTTTTTTGTGTTTTTGTTAATTTTATATAAACAAAAGGTTTTTTAAAGAAAAGAAATATTTAATCTTAAAAAATCTATTTTTATGTATTTTTATTAATGTTTTATATACAAGAAGTTCTTAAAGAAAGAATATTTTAGCCTAATAAAAAAAACTCTATTATTTACATATTTTGTTTAAAATGTGATTTAAAAAGAGACTATTAAAAACATTTTTTATACAAAAGTTCAATATATTGTTTTTATTTAATAAAAGAATTATATATATAATAAAAAATAAAGAAAAATAAAGTGATAAAAATGAAAATGGCATTGATTTGTTTAAGAAGTTAAATGGGCTTTAGGGGATAATGGGCCCAAGTAAAAAAACAAAGTATGTCAAAAGGGGGTGCAGGCGCCGGATCAATTGGGCTTAGCAGTTTGATGGGGCAGAGGCCTAAATGCATTTGATAATGTTTTTGTTAGGGTTTCAGATGTTTCGCTTCAGAATAGGGTTTCACAGTTTTGGAACGGCGCCGCTCTCCTCTCCTTTCTTCTTCCTCTTCATCCTTCTTAAGCAAAGCTTCTGAACGAACTCCCTCTCCACCTATGGCTACCAGAGCGATGCCTCCATTCTCCTCTCTTCACGGTTACACAGGGTGATAAGAAAAGGTGTTGAGTTCTCTTCAAACGCGCTTTAGGGTTTCAAGTTCTTATCTTGCATGTTTTATCTTTTTCATGTTTTAATCATGGATGTTCGTGTTTGTGTGAGATGTGAAGCAGAAAAAGGAAAGGGGGATAATACCTTTAGGGTTTTGGAGACGGAGGAGTGGACGGCGGCGCTTCTCAGGTGGCCGGGCGAGGGAGCGAGACGCTGAGGAAAGCTTGCTGGCTTGTCTTGTACTTATATCTTATGCTTTGAATGTTTTATGATGATGCTTCTGAAAACACTAGAGTAGACGTTTCTGACTCTCTTCCTCTCTTGGACTTTGATTCTGATGTTTACGAACTTTGTTATTCTGATGCTTGTTGCTTGATTCTGATGATGAACTTCTGAGAATACCTGTTGTATTATTATTGCTGCTGATTCTGTGAGGGCTTGTTGGAGTTTTGGTTGTTTGATACAGGCAAGCTTGAGCAGTTTGGCTTGAGGTTTTATGCAGGTTTGTTGAAGTTTATGCAGGTTGTGTTTATGCAGGCTTTAGGGCTTGTGTTTTGTGCAGGCTTTTTGAATAGGCTTCAAGGTTTTGGTTGTTTTGAAATTTTGAGGCCGATTTTGTTTTATGCAGGCTTGTGGTTGGTTTTAACACAGGTTTGAAGTTTGTGTTTTATGCAAGCCTGTGGTGTTTTGATTTTTGGGGGGTGGATACAATTTTGTGGTTTAGTAACTGGTTTTTGGTAGGCAGGCTTGAATCAGGCTTCTAGTAGTTTGAAACAGGCTTTTAGCATGCAAGCTTGAAGGTTACAGGCTTTTAGCAGGTTTGGGTGAGACTGGTTTGTTTGAAACTGGCAGTTTTGACAGGTTTGAGGCCAGCCTGAGGTGGTTTGGAGCAGGATTGAGGAAAACAGGTTGATATGCAAGTTGCTTGGTTTTGGGCTTGCTCTTAGGTTTGCTTCTGGTTTGAGGCAGTTTGAAGCTTGTTGGAGGCAGGCTGAAGCAGTTTGTAAGCTTGGAGGTTTTGGTAAGGTTCTGTAAGTTTGTTAACTGGCACAGGCTTGATGCTTGAAGCAGTTTGTAAGCTTGAAGGCAGTTTTGAGGCTACAGGCTGTGTTATGTGTTTACAGCTTTATGTTATATTTTTCTATGTGTTCTACCCCCCTTAACAGTGTTGGGATAATGTTATATTTATCTATCTTCTAAGCCTGCCCAAAAACTGTAAGCCTGCTTTTTACTCTCTTTCTCTCTCTTCAGAAAAGCATATTTTAATGCTTTAGAATAGCTTTTTTTCTGAAAAGATTGTGGCTGGGAAATGATGAAAATTTTGAAATATTGCTTGCGTTTTGGTTTTTCTCTGCATATCTCTTATCTTCCAGATTTTCTGCATTGGCTTTTGTGTACTTGTTGACAGTTTTTCTGTTTTGATATCTTTCTTGACAGCTTTGTTGACAGTTTTGTTGACAGCTTAGTTTGCCTTCCTTTGACAGTTTGGTTTGCCTAGTTTGGTTGCCAGTTTTGTTTGCCTTTATGCATTGTGCAACTTGTTTGTTCAGTTTGCAATCTGGTTTGCCTTTTTGACAGTTGGAATTTATGCAGCTTTGTGCATTTTGTTTAATTGATTCATATGCTTGCAAACATTTTTTCTTTCCCTCTTTGTGAACCAAGAAGAGACATCTTCTTGCGATTTGCAGAGAGGACGAACAAACTGATTCCGGCCAACAACCTTTAATGATGAATTTTTGCTTATCTGTCTGAAAAATACTTTTCCAAATTAACTGTTATTGACTTCTTCTTTTTTTGCTTTGCAGGTAAATATCAATTGGGGCAAGGGAAACAACAGTAGAAGATGAAGACTTCAAGCAACTTAGGATATAGATTTAATTTCTGTTCAATTATTTGTAATAAACATCATTGTAAATATTGTAAATAAATTTACAATATCCCAATAACATTTGTAACAATAATTAAAAATAAA
Source organism: Vicia faba (assembly GCA_948472305.1). Lineage (NCBI taxonomy): Eukaryota > Viridiplantae > Streptophyta > Magnoliopsida > Fabales > Fabaceae > Vicia > Vicia faba. The sequence continues at coordinate 1,372,464,671 of OX451741.1, forward strand.
TAAAAACCTTTTTGTCAGATAATTCTTTAATTTACACTGTTTATTTATTTATTTAAATCTCTTGAATTAAAACGACTGGAAATGCATTCCAATTATTTTAACTTAGATAAAATAAATAATTAATAAACACTGTAGTCTTGCAACTTCGCATTAACCAACAATACGCCCGGCATTCCAAATAACCAATAGCATTGCACAGTCAAACAAACAAACGTCCATACGTCTTTCACTTCACTGATTAACCCAACACTTCAAACTCTCAATTTAAATGCCTCAGCTTCTATCCCAGATGTTTTAGGCTTTGAGAAACAGACATCAATTTTGAACAAGCGACAAAACCATGTGACAGTCAAATGAAATGTTGTGGATTCAAATTCTTCTGAGAATGTGTGCGCAAACCCTAATTTTGGATTTATTGTCAAAGAAACGTCTGCTTGATCAAACCCTGAGCCAAACTCAAACAAGTCAATAGAAACCCTAATAATCTGTCTGACTGATTCAAAAGTCAATGAAAACCCTAATTTTGTCTGACTGATAAGAAAAGTCTGTTTGACCGATTCTTAAGCCAATCTGAAAAAATCAGGGAAAGCCCGAAGCTGTGATTTCTTGTGAAAAAGGGAGAGGGAAAATTTTGTGGTACAACAGGGATATTCCATATACATTAAAGAGATGCTTGCTGCTGCTTTACAGGACACATGTGCCAAACAGTTTTAATTATGTTCATATGCATATGTTCGTTCAATTTTAGTTATTGGACAATTTTGCATTTAAAAGAGAAAGTTTGCACTTCAAAGTATATTTGTATTGATATTTTGCCCATGAATAGGAGTTTGTACAAAGAAAAGGAGATCCTAGTAAGAGGAAATCGTCGAAAGGAAAACAAAGATTTAAAACAAAAACAAATATCCATGTGGAAATAATCTCATTACACTCCAACTCTATTATTGCCCCAATGTCTTCGAATGCCCCTTGCCGTTGACAAAAGTTGATTGGATTGATCTTTGATCATTTGAACTCAGACCTTGGTGATAAAGTTGACTGTGGTGATTCCATGGGACATAGTCATACGCTTTCAATCCTTAATTTTTTCCTGGACCTCCCTTTTGGGTTTTCAGCCCACCAGGATACCCATTTTTTCCCAAGTCGCCCTTTCGGGTTTTCAACTTGTCGGGTGTACAATCTTTTGCATATATCCCTAATTTTTTCCCAAACCTTTTGGTTTGCCGGGATGCCATTATTTTGCCTAGGTGTGTCAACCTAGCGGGTCTCTTATGCGTAGTATTTTTTAACTATTTCCGCGTTCACATGATGTGGGAAGTCTTCACCATCCATGGTAGTCAGCATCATGGCACCACCAGAGAACACTCTCTTGACAACAAATGGCCCTTCGTAGATGGGAGTCCATTTTCCTCTGGGGTCACCTTGTGGAAGAATGATGTGCTTTATCACCAAGTCACCAGCTTGATATACTCGAGGCTTGATCTTTTTGTTGAAAGCCTTGATCATACGTTTTTGGTACGTCTGACCATGACAAAAAGTAGCCAGTTGCTTTTCATCAATCAAGTTCAACTGATCCAATCTAATTTGAACCCCACTCGTCTTCACTTAAACCTGCCTCATTCATAATCCTTAGTGAGGGAATCTGAACTTCCACTAGCAGAACAACTTCCATGCTATAGACTAAAGAAAAGGGAGTTTCCCCAATTGATGTCCTAGCTGAAGTACGATATCCATGAAGAGAAAACGGAAACATCTCATGCCAGTCCTTATAGGTCACTACCATCTTCTGCACAATCTTCTTAATTTTTTTTACCACTTCGACCGCGCTATTCATTTTAGGTCTATAAGGAGAAGAATTGTGATGCTTGATTTTGAACTGAGTGCAAAGTTCAATAATTATAGCATTGTTGAGGTTAGTCCCATTGTTGGAGATGATCGTTTCGGGGATACCATAGTGGTAGATGAGGTTATGTTTGATGAATCTGGCTACCACACTCTTGGTGACTGAGGCAAAAAGGAAGCTTCGACCCATTTGGTGAAATAGTCGATAGCGACAAGAATGAAGCGATGTCTGTTAGAAGCAGTGGGCTTGATCTCTCAAATCATGTCAATGCCCCACATTGAAAACGGCCAAGGAGTGGTCATGATGTTCAGAGGGATAGGAGGTACATGGACCTTGTCAGCATAGATTTGGCATTTGTGGCAAGTCCTAGAGTGTTAATGGCAATCAGTCTCCATTGTTGACCAATAGTAACCAGCTCTTAAGATTTTATTGGCCATCGTATGTCCACTTGAGGAAGTACCAAAGAGACCATCGTGCATGTCTTCCATAATTTCCTCTGTCTCCTTCTTGTCCACACATCGTAGTAGAGTAGAATCATGGTTGCACTTATACAAGATTCCATTACTTAAGAAGAATTTGGCTGAAAATCTTTGTAAGAACTTTCTGTCGTTGATGGATTCTCCCTCGGGATATTCTTGCGCTTCAATATATCTCATCACCTCGTGGTACCATGGCTTTTCCGTGTCAGTGTCAAGCTCACAGCAGCGTGCAGGTTCGCCGAATCTTTCAATTGTAATCATAGGAGCTTTGTTGTCCCATCTGACCTTGAACATTGAAGACATGGTCGCTAAGGCATCAGCCAACTGATTTTCCTCCCTAGGGAAGTGTTCAAAGGTGATCTCTTCGAAGTAGGGAATCAGGGATAGCACAAGTTCCTTGTAAGGGATGAGATTAGGGTGCTTAGTGTCCCAATCTCCTTTTACTTGGCTAATCACTAGAGCGGAATCCCAAAACACATTCAAATGCTTGATCCTCAAATCAATGGCAGCCCTCATACCCAAAATGCACGCTTCGTACTCAGCCATGTTGTTCGTGCAATCGAAGCATAATCTGGAAGTGAAAGGAGTGTGGAAACCTTCAGGTGAGATAATCACATCGCCAATTCTGTTACCGAAAGCGTTGGAATCCCCATCGAAGACCATAATCCATCGGGATCCTTGTTCAGGTCTTTCATACGGTCCAAGTTTTGCACAGTCAGTCACCAGCATGATGTTTTCATCCGGGAAGTTGAAGTTCATAGACTGATAATCATCGACAGCTTGATGGGCCAAATGATCTGCTAGCACACTTCCTTTGATGGCCTTTTGCATTATGTATTGAATGTCGTATTCGGTCAAGATCATTTGCCATCTGGCGTTCCGTCCCGAAAGAGCGGGTTTCTCGAAGATGTACTTGATTGGATCCATATTAGAAATATATAGAGTCATATGAGTCAACATATATTGTCTTAGCCGGCGAGCAGCCCATGCCAGAGCACAACAAGTTTTCTCGAGCAGTGAATATCTGGTTTCACAGTCGATAAATTTTTTGCTCATGTAGTAAATAGCATGCTCTTTTCAGCCAGACTCATCATGTTGGCCCAAAATACACCCCATAGAGTTCTCTAGCACTGTCAAGTACATGATCAAGGGTCTTCCTTCAACTAGAGGCATGAAGATAGGAGGTTATTGCAGATATTCTTTGATTTTATCGAAGGCAGCTTGGCATTCATCATTCTGTGATACGGTGGCCAGAACCGGGACGTGGTTTCCCTATTTTTTAAGGAATTTACTGGTTTGCGTTTTGCGTTTGTTTTTGCAAAATGTCGCGGTAAGCAAGAGTCGCCACCGACTTTTATTTTATCCAACAGGAAAGGAAAAAAGCACAGAAAAATTCCTTTTTTGAGATATTTCTGAGTACGGGGGGTAGATTATAGAAAGGGAAGGTATTAGCACCCTTTCTATCTGTAGTTATCTACGGGCTCTTAGGTACTTGCTCATCATTTTCAAAATTGTTTTCTTTGTGTTTGTGTGCTTTGAAAAGTTTTTGTTTTGACTTCGATTTAACTCTTGCTTCTGTCTTCAAGAGTGTAATGAAGTGTTTTTGAAAACTTCATTTGTAAAGGAGTGTAAGTGTGAAAAATTTTGTTTGGATTGAGCAAGTACTTAAGAACTAATCTACCTACTCGAAAAAAGAATCGTTTTATGCTTGTTTCCTTTAGACAATGCCATCCCACTATTAGTGAGTAGGTAGCACCGTCGTTGGAGTTTTGAGGGTCAATTCGAAAGGGACGTACGGTCACTAAAGCAATGTTAGGACGTCTTAGTAATAACCCTAATGTCTTAGATCAATTATTCGAGGCAACAATTCCGAGGCAACCATTCCGAGGCAACTTTTCCGAATCGGGACTTTGATCTTTGTTTAGACAAAAGGACGACCACTAAAGCATCCTATACTCAATGACCGTTTACCGAAGGCAACCAAGTGGGAGTGTACCCTAGGAGTGCGCATGTGCGAATGATTCAATTTCAGTTTTATTTATATTTGCACATTTAAGGTGATCTAACTATTTTAAAATTAATCATACATTCTTGTCATGCATCCTATTATCATACATCTAACAGTTAATAATTTGCAGAATTTAAAATGCGGAAATTAAACTAAGCTATTACAAGGCTTCGGGTATTTACATAGCCAAAAACAAACCCTTTGAAAATAAAGTGATAAATAGAAGTAAACGTCCTAATTAACTATTACAAACTGTGAGCAGTTACAATAATATGGATAAAAATAAAATAATAAAACGCGCGATGAAAGTTAGAATCGGGAAGAAATTAGGGTTTTGACCCTTCTATCCTAATTAAAAGAGAAAATGTTTTTGTTGTTTTTTAATATTTTTTAAAGAAAAGAATTTAGGTTTTAAAATTAAATGCTAAATTAATTAGTGATTAAATTAATAAAAATAATTACATGACCTATTTTTGGTTTTTTTGATTATTTTAGGGGAAAAAATAAAATATAATTAAGTTAGTAATAAAACCTATTTATTCTAATTATTTTTAAGTTATTTACAAAATAATTAAAGTTTTTACCTAAAATTAAATCTAATTAAATTAATAAATTTATTGATAAAAAATACCTAAATCTAATTGGTGAAAAATATTTTTTATGATTTTTTTTATAAAAAGAAAATAATTAATTGTTAGTAGAATAAAATAAAATAATTAATTAAATGAAATAATTAAAAAAAGAAAAGAAAAGAGAGTAAGAGATATGGGCCTGTAATATGGGGGTGAAAAAAGAAGAATTATGGGCCCAAAGATCTGAAGTCCACGTTGACTTGTGAGATCCAATACTACGCGTTTGACTAGACATTTGGTGCTCCCTCCTGGATGGCCATCAGATTTGGCCATCTGGCCACTTAGCAGACCGAATCTTGAGGTCACATGATAGACCCTTGGCTTATGTATTTTGAACTGCTATGTGTCGACCCATGCTGCTATGCATCGACACATAGCTTTTCCTTGATCCTGTAAAACAAAATCAGTTCAGTATGGGTCGACACATAATGGGATATGTCGACTCATACACCTTCTTGTATCGATGCGAAACACGTATGTATCGACTCATAGGCTTTTCCAGCTTCTGTTTTGCTATTTGAACTCAATATGGGTCGATGCATGGGGGTTATGTGTCGACTCATACCCTATTTTTTCACTAGGATGAGTCGACACATGAGGATATGTGTCGATACCTGCTGTATTTTCCTGCCTTAAACATTGTTTTTCTTGTCTGTACAGGTTAGCTTACAACATATGATGGATAGATGTAAATAACAAATGAGTGAATAAGTCTAAATCATAAGCAAACGAATAGTTCAAAGGGATAATAAAATACTACATCTTATCTTCAAGAACAAAATACTGTTAATGATGTATAAAAAGATATCAAGTCAAAAGGACTTACCTTTGGGCTGCACTGGTTGTTTTAGATCTGAATGCTTTTCCAAATGTTGTGGTGACTTTGTAAGTCTTCAGAAAGCTGCTCCGGACTGCTGGAACTGAGTTGGATTGTACTGTAATATTTTTGGGATTTTTGATGGTGAAGATGAATAGCACTATAAGGATTGTTTTTATGTTTTTGGATGCAGGTTCTCTGTTTTGCTCTGGTTCATGCGCCTCTCTTTCCTCTTTTTTTTTTGGTCTGCCTTTGTTCTGTTTGTATCAAGGAATGGATTAGGGTTGATAGGATGCACTCAATCTTCTTCCATTATTGAATTTGATTGTGGTTTGATTCTCTTGAATATACTTCCAAAATTGGCCTAAAATCAATCTTTTTGTGCACACATGCCTTCACACGAATTTGAATACTTGCTAGATGTAATTTAAGACCTGAAACAAGCATAAAATCTTATGTTTTCAATACTTTAGATTTTACATGATTTTTTTTATTTAAATTAATTTAATTCAAATAAAAATCAAAACAAATAATGAAAATAAGATATTGACAAGTGGCAAAGGCTAGGGTTCGTGGACTATGTTGCCAACTCAAAACAAGTGAAAAAGATTGGGCCCATTTGGCAAAAATTGAAGTTTTAGACATAGTTGACTTTTGGCAATTTTGCAAAAAAGGTCAACTTCACCAATGCATAAATTCGTCAATTTTGACTCTTTGAAGGTGTTCTTGGACTTTTTAGAAATCTTGAGGTGTCCTATAATCAACCCTTTTAGTCTCATCTCATTTTGATATTCCATACTCATGTATGAAGCTTTGACAAAAAAGGTGTTTTTGTTGACTTTTCAAAATGACCTATAATGTCCAAATTCATAACTTCTTGTGAATGCATATTTTGAACTTGGGAGCTGAAGATGGATTGTAGGTAATTGCATCCTCTTCAAAATGAGCTTTGGATGGGTCATTTCTCATAAAGTATGAGAAAGTTAATCTTGGTCAAATTTGAGTTGGCTTTTCCTGCAAAACCCTAATTTAGCAACTTTTGGTCCTTGTTGAATTATGAGCAATCCTTGATGAATCATGATCAACCATTTATAAAATGATGAAATATACTTAAAAATGAGAATGTTTACCAAAAATCTTGAAGTTTGACTGTAGGTAAGCCATAGTTGACTTTTGCCCTAGCACAGTCGATTTTTGGGCCTTTGAGCAGTTGACTGAGCAAACTTTCTCTGTAGGGCTTGAAACTTGACATGGATGATCTTGAGAACATATTAGGACATTGGTGAGAATTTGGGATCCATTGGACTCAAGTATCTTGATGCAACATGAAACCCTAATTTGAGGTGGACTGCCTTAGGAGAGGGCTTGTCTGGTCAACTCTTGGACTTCCTTGAGCAACTTGAGTATCATTCTTGAAATGTTTTGAGAAATATGGGAGGGAAAATTTTGGGGTACAACAGCTTCCCCTGTTCAATCTTCTTAAACCTGAGGATGTAGATTGGCTTTCGTGCCTTTCGTGATCCGAGGGTGGAAGGTGATTGAACACTTGAGTGCCCAGAAATTTGCACTCGCATGAAGTGGTAATTGTCTTGTGATGTCAGGAATGGGCTTACATATGCCATTTAGAAACTGATGACGAGGGGATGGGCTTAAAGATGCCATCCGAAGGAGTGTCGATCGCATAAGAGATTCCTTAGCGAGAGTTTGTATACCTGTCGTTGAGGAAGATTCTGCTGGGGAATGTTGATCTCTGTCTTGAGAGAAATAGAATTTTTAGGAGCTTCGGTCGTCCGTTATTCTGCTGGTGAGTCGTCTCAGTTTGAATTTTAGGAACTTCGGTCGTCTGTATTCTACTGAGCAATCATCTCTGTTGAATTTTACGAACTTCGGCCGTCCGTATTCTATTGAGGAATCATCTCTATTGAAGAGGAAAGTTGAATTTTAGGAACTTCGATCGTCCGTATTTGACTGAGGAATCATCTCTGTTGAATTTTAGGAACTTCGGTTGTCCGTATTCTACTGAGGAATCATCTCTGTTGAATTTTAGGAACTTCGGTCATCCGTATTCGATTGAGGAATCATCTCTGTTGAATTTTAGGAACTTCGGTTGTCCGTATTCTACTGAGGAATCATCTCTGTTGAATTTTAGGAACTTCGGTCATCCGTATTCGACTGAGGAATCATCTCTATTGAATTTTAGGAACTTCGGTCGTCCGTATTCGACCGAGGAATCATCTTTGTTGAAGAGGAAAGTTGAATTTTAGGAGCTTTGGTCGCCCGTATTCAACTGGGGGAACCATCTCTGTTGACATTTAGGAACTTCGGTCGTCCGTTATTCAACTGAGGTAAAGGCTTCGTAACTTTGAATTTTATGAGAATAAGATTGTATCCTTCGTGAAAGGTAAAGGTTAGCTGTATGTAATTCATGATATGTATCAAGCAATGATGTTCTCAAAATAAATGAGATTGTGTTTGTATGATGCGTATATGCATGTGTCATGATGTATGGAAATGTGATGTTTTTAGCTGGGGAAAATAAATCCCAGATTGCTGCTGGAGAAAAGAGTTGATTTCTTCGTTTCCGCTGGGGATAGTGGATGAAGATGATTGTGAGAATAAACCTGCAGGAGAGAATAACTTCGTTGGGGAATAAACTGATGAGAAAATGACTCTGTGGGGAGGTTATATTCTGCTGGAGAACCTGTTGATTTGGAGAAATAACCTCGGTCGGGGATGAATTACCGTTGTTGGCGATGATAAACTCTGTTGGGAATTGAGTTTCTGTTTGTAAAAAGGAATCAACTCTACTGGAGATGATTTTCTAGTTGCGACTTTATTGGGAATAATTTTCCAGACTCCACTAGGGATAATCTTCCATACTCCATTGGGGATAATCCTCCAAACTCCACTGGGGATAATTTTCAGTGATGATGGTAGATAGACTATGCTTGGGGAGAATATCACTGACTCATTCGTGGTTGCGAGCCTCAGCTGGGGAGAATTAACACCACTGCCTTTCTCCTTACTCTGCGGGGAGTAAATATACTTTTAATCGTTTTCTCCAACTAGGTCTATCCCTACACCTGGTGAATAAAGAAACTGTAAGGCTTGGACATTTCTTGTTTGCCCCTGTTTCTGATATTACGAGTAATCGTCTTTTGTTTCGCATGTAAATGTTCATGAGCAGCAATTACTGTCAAATGCATATATAAAAAAAAATGAACACTGAACGTTCTTGCAAAACAAAACAAAAAAAGGAAAACAATTTGAAATTTCTTTGTGAAAATGAACTGTATTGATTTTGAAATTAACCCGCAAATAGGCGTTTTTGTACAAGAGACTGACTTCCTAGTAAGAGAACGCCGCTGAACAATAGAGTTTATACAACTTATGAAAAACAAAGAAAAACAGCTATGTGAACAATCCCACTGGGTTCCAACTCTGCTATCGCCTTTATGTCCTCGAGCATCTCATCACTCGCTACTTTGTTGAAGGTAGATCAGATTGATTAGTGTCGTCCAAGCTTGATAGTTAATACCGAAGTCTGGTTGCAAGGTGATCCAATGAGACATAGTGTTACGCTTTAATCCCTAATTTTTTCCTGGACCGCCCTTTCGGGTTTTCAGTCCACCGGGATACCCTGTTTTGCCCAAGTCGCCTTTTCAGGTTTTCGACTTGCCGGGTGTATAGATTTTTTCATTTTCATCCCTTATTTTTTCCCGAACCCTTTTGGTTCGCCAGGAAGCCCTTATTTTTGCCTAGGCCAGTCAACCTAGCGGGTCTTTAATTATGCGTAGTATTTTTTACTATGTCTGCATTAACGAGGTGAGGAAGGTCGTCACCATCCATGGTGGTTAGAATCATAGCTCCTCCTGAGAAAATGTTCTTAACCACAAATGGCCCTTCGTTTGTAGGGGTCCATTTGCCCCTGGGATCACCTTGTGGCAGTATTATGCGCTTGATCACCAGATCCCCAACTTGATACTCTTGTCGTCTAACTTTCTTGTTAAATGCCTTGATCATCCGTTTTTGATATGTCTGACCATGACAAATAGAAGTAAGTCTTTTTTCATCAATTAAATTCAGCTGATCAAGCCGAGTCTGGATCCAGTCATCTTCGCTCAAACCTGCATCCTTCATAATCCAAAGAGAGGGTATCTGAACTTCAATGGGCAAGACGGCCTCCATGCCGTATACCAAGGAATAGGGTATTGCCCCTGTTGACGTCCGCGCTGAGGTACGGTACCCATGAAGAGAAAATGGTAACATCTCGTGCCAGTCTTTGTATGTCACAGTTATCTTCTGCACAATCTTCTTGATATTCTTATTAGCCGCTTCAACAGCCCCATTCATCTTCGCCCGGTAAGGAGAAGAGTTGTGATGCTGTATCTTGAACTGCTTGCAGAGCTCAGTGATCATTGTATTGTTGAGATTTGTACTGTTGTCCATAATGATCCTCTCTGGTACACCATATCGACAGACCAGATTGTTCCGAATAAACCGTGCCACGATGTTCTTAGTTACAGTAGCAAAGGAAGCTGCTTTAACACACTTTGTAAAGTAATCAATAGCTACCAGGATGAAACGATGCCCGTTGGACGCAGTAGGTCTGATCTCGCCGATCATGTCGATGCCCCACATTGCAAAAGGCCAAGGAGCTGTCAAGACGTTCAGAGGTATTGGCGGTATGTGAACCTTATCAATATAGACTTGGCACTTATGACAGGTCCGAGAATGCTGATAACAGTCTCCTTCCATGGTGGACCAATAATATCCTGCCCGAAGGATCTTTTTTGCCATGGTGTGTCCACTGGAATGAGTCCTGAAAGTGCCTTCATGTAACTCTACCATAATCCTTTTTTCCTTGTTCTTATCCACACAACGCAGTAAGGTCGAATCATGGTTATGCATGTAAAGGATACCATTACTGATGAAGAACTTCGCTGCGAACCTTCTCAGAAATTTCTTATCATTAACAGATGCACCCTCAGGGTATTCTTGAACCTCAAGATACCTCTTCACCTCGTGGAACCAGGGTTTATCTGCTACCTCTTCAGCCTCAATGTCATAGCAATGTGCAGGTTCGTCTAACCTCTCAATGGTAATCTGGGGAGCCTCATTGTCCCATCTGACCTTGAACAAAGAAGACATCATAGCTAGCGTGTCCGCCAACTGATTCTCCTCTCTGGGGAAGTGTTCAAAGGTTATCTCCTCGAAGTGCGGAAGCAACATCAACACATACTCTTTGTAAGGAATAAGATTTGGGTGCTTCATATTCCACTCGCCTTTGATCTGACTAATCACGAGAGCGGAATCTCCGGATACACTTAAGAACTTAATCCTTAGGTCAATAGCTGCTCAAAGATCCATGATGCACGCTTCATACTCCACCATATTGTTGGTGCAGTTAAAACATAATCGGGCGGTGAGCGGAGTATGACAGCCTTCAGGAGATATGATCACGGCGCTAGTGCCATTACCCAAAGCGTTTGAAGCTCCATCAAAATACATAGACCATCTGGATCCCTCCTCAGGTCCTTCATCCGGTCCAGGTGTTTCACAGTCAGTCACCAACATGATATTCTCATCCAGGAATTCAAAGTTCATAGACTGGTAATCATCCACTGCCTGATGTGTTAAATGATCTGCCAACAAACTTCCCTTGATTACTTTTTGGGTCGTGTATTGGATGTCATACTCAATCAAGATCATCTGCCATCTTGCTATTCTGCCAGATAAGGCAGGCTTCTCGAAAATATACTTGATTGGGTCCATCTTCGATATCAACAGAGTAGTGTGAGTCAGCATATACTGTCTCAGCCGACGAGCAGCCCATGCCAAAGCGCAGCAAGTTTTCTCAAGCAACAAGTATCGGGTCTCGCAGTCGGTAAACTTTTTGCTAAGGTAGTAAATAGCATGCTCTTTTCGGCCAGACTCGTCATGCTGCCCCAGCACACACCCCATTGAATTGTCGAGTACCGTCAAGTATAAGATCAAAGGTCTTCCTTCAACTGGAGGCATCCGAATAGGAGGATCTTGGAGATAATCCTTAATCCTTTCGAAAGCGGCCTGGCATTCATCATTCCATCTTACCAGTTGATCTTTCTTCAGTAGTTTGAAGATTGGCTCACAAGTAGCAGTTAGGTGTGAGATGAATCGGGCAATGTAGTTTAGACATCCCAAAAAGCCTCTAACTTCCTTTTCAGTTCGAGGAGCTGGGATTTCCTGTATAGCCTTCACCTTTAGAGGATCCACTTGAATACCTTTATCACTAACGACGAAACCAAGTAGCTTACCGGACCTCACTCTGAAGGTGCACTTGTTCGGGTTTAACCTCAGTTTGTACAACTTCAACCTGTCAAATAACTTCTGGAGGTGGTCAAGATGTTCCTCTTCAGTTTGGGATCTCGCAATCATGTTGTCAACGTATACCTCAATCTCATGGTGAATCATGTCGTGGAACAAAGCGACCATGGAACGCTGATACGTTACCCCAGAGTTCTTTAATCCAAACGGCATGACCTTGTAGAAAAAGGTACCCTATTGAGTAACAAAGGTTGTCTTCTCCATGTCTTCGGGAGCCATCTTAATCTGATTGTAATCAGAGAAGCCATCCATAAAGGAGAAGACCTTATGTTATGCGGTGTTGTCAACCAGAACGTCAATATGAGGCAGAGGGAAATCATCTTTGGGGCTCGCCCTATTCAGATCCCTATAGTCAACACACATTCGAACCTTACCATCTTTCTTCGGCACTGGAACCACGTTGGCAACCCACTGCGGGTAAGAAGTAACTGCTAGAAAACCGGCATCAAACTGTTTCATCACCTTAGCCTTGATTTTCTCAGACATCTTTGGGCGCATTCGAAGAAGTTTCTGTTTCACTGGAGGACATTCTTCTTTAGTTGGCAAACGGTGAACCACAATATCGGTATCCAACCCAGGCATATCTTCATAAGACCAGGCAAAGATCTCAACATAATCACGCAGCATCTGAATCAAACGTTGCTTGACACTAGACTCCAAATTTGCACCGATCTTGACCTCTTTCTTGTCTACTTTTGTACCCAGATTTACTGTTTCCACTAGCTCTTCATGCGGCTGTATGGCCCTCTCTTCCTGAAGTAACAGTCTAGCAAGTTCCCCGGGCACTTCACAATCATCCTCACCTTCGTCCTCGGCTTGGTTGATTGGACTTTCGAAGTCATAATTGGCAGTAGCAGAGTCGTTATCAGTGGGATCCATAGTGGATGTAGACCTGTATATGTGAGTGTGTGTAAGACAAATAGCTATTTTGCAAGATAGAAAAGAAAAACAAGGAGCACAAAATTCGTAATGCAAGAAAATGTCCAATGCTTTTATTGATGATATATGGAGATGACACATAATAAGCCCTCAATCAAAGCCACGGTGTCTCGGGCAAAGCACCAGGCCGTAAAGTTTTAAATTGTCTGTTACAAACTCAAAACAAAAGTCGTATTACTGTGTAATAAAAGAAATGGGCACGAAGTCCTTTTCCGTCCAATTGCTTAATCCGCCGTCAGTAGTCGGGTAAATCCAGCTGTCAAACTCAGACTCTTCATCATCATCTTCAATTGCATTCACTTCCGGATTACTGATACGCAGGGGAGGTCTTCCAATTCGCGCATGCTGAACAACCCTTTGAGCTTCTGCAGTAAAACCCAAACCAAACTTGTCAGTCTTGTGGGCAAAGTCAGGGAGTTGTCCCCAATTCGCACACCCACCTTTTTCAATAACAGCCCGGCATTCCTTAAGGGAAGCCATCTTCATTGGAGGATCTTCAGCAACAGTTTCAGTTGACGCCAGAGTCTGTGGGACTTCTTCAAAGTTTTGACATGGGGTCTCAATGAACTCTCCATCCATCTCCACATACCGAAAAGAGTTAAGGTGGCTCACCATGTACTTCTCTTCTCCTCGTACTGTAACAATTTTCCCCTTCACTGGATACTTTAACATCTGATGGAGCGTAGAAGTCACTGCCCCAGCTTTATGGATCCACGGGCGACCCAGAAAACAAGAATAATACGGTCGAATATCCATCACATATAATGTAGACACGAAAGTCTGGGAACCAACCTTAACTGGAACATCCACCTCTCCATGTACCATCCTTTTGGACCCGTCAAAGGCCCTAACCACAATATTACTTGGCTTCAGCACCAACCCTTCACAGTCTAACCGGTCTAATGCTTTCTTGGGTAAAACATTTAACGAGGACCCAGTATCCACCAACACGTGGGCTAGAGTAGTTCCCCTGCACTCGATTGAAGCATGCAAAGCGTTGTTGTGATTCTTTCCTTTGTCAGTCAAATTTGCGTCGGAGAAACCCAACCCGTTGTCAGCGGTCAAACTAGCCACACAGTCTTTGAATTGATCAGCAGATGTCTCTTGTGGCACATGTGCAGTTTTCAGGATAGCAATTAGAGCCTTAGCATGGGCTTCTGAGCACAACAATAAAGATAACATAGAGATCTTCGACGGGGTTTGCCTCAGTTGTTCGACTACGTTGTAGTTGCTTTTCTTGATGATCTTTAAAATCTCCTCTATCTCCTGCCTAGAGGTTTCAACAATAATCTTCTTCGGTGCTTCCGTTCGGGCAGGCTCACTGGTGATCCCTTTGCCCCGAGCGTCAAATGACTCGGCGACAGGGGTAATGATTGGAACATGAACAGGGACAGTAGCAGATGTACTGGCAGGTGCAATAGCAACAGGCTTCTGAACAGTTGGTGGGGAGATCTCAGGAGAGAAAAGTCTTCCGCTGCGGGTGACCTTGCTAGACCCAACGATATTGCTGACATCAGTATCAGCCTTTTCAACCTTCAAGTCTTGTTTGATCCCATGATAATACACATCGGCCCCATAGTGCCACGGGACAGCCTTATCCGATGTGTAAGGGATAGGTCCAGGAATAGTAATGATCAATGGAGCAACTCTCGGAACAGATGTAATTCTAACAGGCTTTCTCGAGGAAGCCTTGGAAGAATTGGCGGAAATGGTGACTATGGAAACATCTTCAACAGGAATCAATGGAACCAAAGTTTTCTCGAACAAGATCTCTTTGTTATCCATTAGGTGCTGAATACCTGATTTCAACAAATGACAACCAGAAGGCAGGATGGAACATAGGTGGCAACCTTCGCCACAACCCGGAAATAAACCAGCCAACAATAAGTTCTTCTTAACGGTCAATAACGGAGTAGAAATGTCTTCCACAGAGATTACAAACGAATCATCATCCATAGCATTTACTCCATGCTTGGGCATATGAGCAGTCATGACATTAGGCTTTTTTGGCGCTTCAAACTCGATCTCTTTAGCATCAATCAGATCCTGCACTTTATTCTTCAAAGCCCAACAGTTATTGGTATCATGCCCCGGGCTATCGGAGTGATAAGCACAGCGGGCGTTCGGATTATACAGCGGTGATGTAGTATTGGGATTCTTTGGAGCCTCCTTCAGAATCACCAAGTTGGTTTTTAACAGTTGCGGCAAAATTTGAGATAGAGTTATACTGAGTCGAGTATACTGTCTTTGTGGTCTCTCTACTCTTTGCTGATTGTTGCATTGTGGGGCAACAATTGGTCTTGATATTACCACTGCATTAACTGCTTGGCGGCGTTCAGGACGGTTTTGGCTCCTTAAACTGTAAACTGCACTAGATTCCTTCTTGAAAGGCTTCTTTTCTGTACTTGACGAAGCACCTTTCTGTATCTTGCCACTTTTAATACCAGCTTGAACTCTCTCCCCAGTCATAATCAATTCAGTAAACCCGAACGATAAACTACCGATCAAATGATTGAAGTATGGACCAGACAAGGTCCCAAGAAACATATCCACCAACTCCGTATCAGCCAGAGGGGGTTGTACTCTTCCAACAAGATCTCTCCACTTCTGAGCGTAGTCCTTAAAACCTTCGCTCGCACCCATAGATATACCCTGAAGTTGGGTACGCGTGGGAGCAAGGTCGGCATTATAATGGTATTGCTTGTAAAAGGCAGCAGCGAGGTCCTCCCAGTTGCGGACATTAGCTCCTTCTAGTTGATAGAACCATTCAAGTTGAGTCCCTGATAGACTATCTTGAAAGAAATGAACCCAAAGGTTCCTATCAGTAGTATATGGTTGAATCTTTCTGACATACGAACGGAGGTGTAACTTTGGACAAGATATCCCATCGTACTTAGCAAGATAGGAGCTTTAAACTTGTGTGGGATCATCACCCCAGATGCCAAACCCAAGTCTCCAAAATCTAACCCAGGTATCTTCTAGATCTCCATTACACTCAATCAGTCTTCGAGTTGCTTATACCTATCCTCGGCAGGAGGATACTGGTCTTCATCAAAGTCAGTGTCATTGTCAGAAACCACAGGGCTAGGACCCTTCCTTTCCTCTTGATTCTCTCCCCCTCCAGATGAGTGAGATAAATCAGCTTCTTGTCTCAACCTGTTCCCGAACCTGTGACCCATATTCAGCAGGACCACCTTCTTCTTCTTCTTCTTCTTCTTCTTCTTGTCCTTCAAGATAAGAGTCTTCAAATCTTGTTGACTCTTGTCCAAGTTCATGAACATTTCCTGGAACTGAGCATTCTGAGCTTGCAGAGCCTTGATGGCTTGATCAATAGGTGTTTCAGAAGACATGTTGTGCTGAAATAAACAGCGAAGAAGATGATAAACCTGTAAGGGTACCTGTAATGAGGTGCATGGGAATGGAATGCGTATGAAATGATTTCAAAGACTTAGGGAGATTCAAATTTGTAAACCAAAATAAAACACACTATATTAGATTAAAACTTGAAATAATGTTTAACAAATTCCTTTAAGGCGTTACAAAAGAAATACTGAAAAGCAAATCTAAACTAGAAACAATAAAAGACATCAGAATTCCCATGGTCGTTTTCCTTTCATGCTGACATAATCGTTGATTGTCCTCTCAGTCTCCAGCTTCCTTGTAAGCTTCAGGATCTTCCTCTCCTACTCATGATACTTCTCTCTGTAAGTATCCCTTTCTTCCCTTAACTGGATCCAAGACCTTTTTAATGCCCCAATATCAGTAGGCATGTATGGATGGATGACCGTATAAGGAACCCCTTCTTCATCAGCATGCTCTACAATCACCGGCAAAAAGGCTTCATATGGCATCCCCAGCTTTTGAGCACGGGCTCGAACCCACTGGAGATACGGTTGCATTGGGAGAGAAGTCTTCATTCCTAGCTCATGTGGATCAGACCTGTTCACCCTATCCCAAGCTCGTATGAACCTGCGACGATGTCCCTCAACATCCCCCTTGAAGTTAAAGACAATACCTGTAAGCAGAAGCTCATGAGGACCGTCCCTCCGAGCTCGTCCAAACTATCGTAAGGCCAAACAAGGATTATAGGTTATGCCTCCTCGAATTCCAAGCAATGGAACATTGGGGTATTCCCCACACCGATCAATGACAGCTACCTTTTCCATATCCTTAGTAATCCAAAGGATGTCTGTATGAGCAAGGGACATGATTCTGTAAGCCCAACCCATACCTTCCTCATTCTTCAATACAGATTTGGGGAGGTGAGAAATAAACCACCTCGCTAGCAACAGTGTACAACACAAGAGGGTTCCCCTTCTCCAAATAGTACAGGTATAAAGAGCATGCAGAATATCACCTAAGAGAGTAGGCACTGGGTTACGAGACATGAAAATATTGATTGTGTTCACACCGACAAAAGAATCTGAATTAGGGAACAGAACCAAGCCATAGATGAGGAGTGCCAGGATGTCTTTAAAAAGCTTGAAAGTCCAAGTTGCCCCAGAACTGTTGAGCTTGATCGATCAAGAACTTAGCCAAGAAACCTTTAACCCCACTATGAATCTCCCAATTAGACATTACATCAGCCTTTGTCAGATGTAAGGCTGAAGCAATATCCTCTGGCCTAGGAGCTATCTCCAACCTGTAAAGGGTGTCGGCTCTAGAATAGATATGCCAAGTAAATCAGAAAACTCCTCCAAAGTAGGGACCAACTGATAGTCCGGGAAGGTGAAATAGTGATGCAAAGGGTCAAAGAACTGGAACAGGACACTCATCATTTACTCATCCAACTTAGAAGTGACCAAGCTAAGGAGGTAACCATGTCTTCTGACAAAGGAAGAAGTATCATGAACTTTTGAAACTAACTCTCTAAGCTGAGCAGGGACTTGCACGAAGCTGATTCGAATGGTATTTCTGCACATAGAGGCCATGATCTGCAAAATAGAACAAAGATGAATCCCCTTGGTCTTTGAAATGGTTAGTCTAATGAAATATGCATGCAATGTCATGATGCATGGTGTCATGATAAAAACACACCACAGGTATCACAGATAGCAAACATGGTAAGGGCAAACAAGTCACACAATAGCCCTTAAATTTCAGGCTGGCGTGGAGTTTAGGTATTACCCTCTTTCAGTTTAGTTGGTTCAACCTGTCCTAGTAATAGTAACCGGGTTCTAGAGGTTCTCAATATCACTGACCATCCTCGATCGTTCATAATTCCAGTTTAGCAATCTTTTCTTGCGACCGGAATCATCACGAGAGTATGGTCTCAATGAGTGTAGCATACTGCTACTTTCTATGTCCAAGTTAGTCAATTATAGGTTCTAAGGTCAGTTGATGCTTAATGACCCATTAGCAGCCCCATACTCTCCTTATTCCTCCACAAGGGATATCGGTACCAACTAATGTGTCACACCAACGTAGCTACTGCTTCAACCGTATCGGTCTATGCCGTACAGTTCCCTCACAGTCTATTGCAACTTACCTAAAAGGTATCCCCAGATCCGGGTTAGGATCTATAGTAACTCTGGTACAAAGCCCACAAAATAAAGCAATCAAATCAAGCAATTGAAAATAATATGATGAACTATTCCTAAGGTACACCCCACTTATTAATTCCCCAGCAGAGTCGCCAGTTCTGTGATACGATGGCCAGAACCAGGACGTGGTTTCCCTATTTTTTAAGGAATTTGCTGGTTTTTGTTTTGCGTTTGTTTTTGCAAAATGTCGCGGTAAGCAAGAGTCGCCACCGACTTTTATTTTATCCAACAGGAAAGGAAAAAAGCACAGAAAAATTCCTTTTTTGAGATATTTCTGAGTACGGGGGGTAGATTATAGAAAGGGAAGGTATTAGCACCCTTTCTATCTGTAGTTATCTACGGGCTCTTAGGTACTTGCTCATCATTTTCAAAATTGTTTTCTTTGTGTTTGTGTGCTTTGAAAAGTTTTTGTTTTGACTTCGATTTAACTCTTGCTTCTGTCTTCAAGAGTGTAATGAAGTGTTTTTGAAAACTTCATTTGTAAAGGAGTGTAAGTGTGAAAAATTTTGTTTGGATTGAGCAAGTACTTAAGAACTAATCTACCTACTCGAAAAAAGAATCGTTTTATGCTTGTTTCCTTTAGACAATGCCATCCCACTATTAGTGAGTAGGTAGCACCGTCGTTGGAGTTTTGAGGGTCAATTCGAAAGGGACGTACGGTCACTAAAGCAATGTTAGGACGTCTTAGTAATAACCCTAATGTCTTAGATCAATTATTCGAGGCAACAATTCCGAGGCAACCATTCCGAGGCAACTTTTCCGAATCGGGACTTTGATCTTTGTTTAGACAAAAGGACGACCACTAAAGCATCCTATACTCAATGACCGTTTACCGAAGGCAACCAAGTGGGAGTGTACCCTAGGAGTGCGCATGTGCGAATGATTCAATTTCAGTTTTATTTATATTTGCACATTTAAGGTGATCTAACTATTTTAAAATTAATCATACATTCTTGTCATGAATCCTATTATCATACATCTAACAGTTAATAATTTGCAGAATTTAAAATGCGGAAATTAAACTAAGCTATTACAAGGCTTCGGGTATTTACATAGCCAAAAACAAACCCTTTGAAAATAAAGTGATAAATAGAAGTAAACGTCCTAATTAACTATTACAAACTGTGAGCAGTTACAATAATATGGATAAAAATAAAATAATAAAACGCGCGATGAAAGTTAGAATCAGGAAGAAATTAGGGTTTTGACCCTTCTATCCTAATTAAAAGAGAAAATGTTTTTGTTGTTTTTTAATATTTTTTAAAGAAAAGAATTTAGGTTTTAAAATTAAATGCTAAATTAATTAGGGATTAAATTAATAAAAATAATTACATGACCTATTTTTGGTATTTTTGATTATTTTAGGAAAAAAATAAAATATAATTAAGTTAGTAATAAAACCTATTTATTCTAATTATTTTTAAGTTATTTACAAAATAATTAAAGTTTTTACCTAAAATTAAATCTAATTAAATTAATAAATTTATTGATAAAAAATACCTAAATCTAATTGGTGAAAAATATTTTTTATGATTTTTTTTATAAAAAGAAAATAATTAATTGTTAGTAGAATAAAATAAATAAATTAATTAAATGAAATAATTAAAAAAAAAGAGTAAGAGATGTGGGCCTGTAATATGGGGGTGCAAAAAGCAGAATTATGGGCCCAAAGATCTGAAGTCCACGTTGACTTGTGATATCCAATACTATGCGTTTGACTAGGCATTTGGTGTTCCCTCCTGGATGGCCATCAGATTTGGCCATCTGGCCACTTAGCAGACCAGATCTTGAGGTCACATGATAGACCCTTGGCTTGTGTATTTTGAACTGCTATGTGTCGACCCATGCTGCTATGCATCGACACATAGCTTTTCCTTGATCCTGTAAAACAAAATCAGTTCAGTATGGGTCGACACATAATGGGATATGTCGACTCATACACCTTCTTGTATCGATGCGAAACACGTATGTATCGACTCATAGGCTTTTCCAACTTCTATTTTGCTATCTGAACTCAATATGGGTCGATGCATGGGGGTTATGTGTCGACTCATACCCTATTTTTTCACTAGGATGAGTCGACACATGAGGATATGTGTCGATACCTACTGTATTTTCCTGCCTTAAACATTGTTTTTCTTGTCTATACAGGTTAACTTACAACATATGATGGATAGATGTAAATAACAAATGAGTGAATAAGTCTAAATCATAAGAAAACGACTAGTTCAAAGGGATAATAAAATACTACATCTTATCTTCAAGAACAAAATACTGTTAATGATGTATAAAAAGATATCAAGTCAAAAGGACTTACCTTTGGGCTGCACTGGTTGTTTTAGATCTGAATGCTTTTCCAAATGATGTGGTGAATTTGTGAGTCTTAAGAAAGCTGCTCCGGACTGCTGGAACTGAGTTGGACGGTACTGTAATATTTTTGGTATTTTTGATGGTGAAGATGAATAGCACTACAAGGAATGTTTTTATGTTTTTGGATGCAGGTTCTCTGTTTTGCTCTGGTTCATGCGCCTCTCTTTCCTCTTTTTTTTTGGTCTGCCTTTGTTCTATTTATATCAAGGAATGGATTAGGGTTGATAGGATGCACTCAATCTTCTTTGATTGTTGAATTTGATTGTGGTTTGATTCTCTTGAATATCCTTCCAAAATTGGCCTAAAATCAATCTTTTTGTGCACACATGCCTTCACACGAATTTGAATACTTGCTAGCTGTAATTTAAGACCCGAAACAAGCATAATATCTTATGTTTTCAATATTTTAGATTTTATATGATTTGTTTTGATTTAAATTAATTTAATTCAAATAAAAATCAAAACAAATAATAAAAGTCAGATATTGACAAGTGGCAAAGGCTAGAGTTCGTGGACTATGTTGCCAACTCAAAACAAGTGAAAAAGATTGGGCCCATTTGGCAAAATTTGAAGTTTTAGGCATAGTTGACTTTTGGCAATTTTGCAAAAAAGGTCAACTTCACCAATGCATATCTTCCTCAATTTTGACTCTTTGAAGGTGTTCTTGGACTTTTTAGAAAGCTTGAGGTTTCCTCTAATCAAACCTTTTGGTCTCATATCATTTTGATATTCCATACTCATGTATGAAGCTTTGACAAAAAAGGTGTTTTTGTTGACTTTTCAAAATGACCTATAATGTCCAAATTCATAACTTTTTTGAGTGAATATTTCGAACTTGGGAGCTGAAGATGGATTGTTGGGAATTTCATCTTATTCAAAATTAGCTTTGGATTGGTCATTTCTCATAAAGTATGAGAAAGTTATGCTTGGTCAAAGTTGAGTTGACTTTTCCTACAAAACCCTAATTTAGCAACTTTTGGTCCTTGATGAATTATGAGCAATCCTTGATGAATCATGATCAACCCTTGATCAAATGATGAAATATACTTATAATGTTGACCAAAAATCTTGAAGTTTGACTGTAGGTAAGCCACAGTTAACTTTTGCCCTAGCACAGTCGATTTTTGGGCCTTTGAGCAGGTGACTGAGCAAACTTTCTCTGTAGGGCTTGAAACTTGACATGGATGATCTTGAGAACATATTAGGACATTGGTGAGCATTTGGGATCCATTGTATTCAAGTATCTTGATGCAACATGAAACCCTAATTTGAGGTGGACTGCCTTAGGAGAGGGCTTGTCTGGTGAACTCTTGGACTTCCTTGAGCAACTTGAGTATCATTCTTGAAATGTTTTAAGAAATATGGGAGGACAAATTTTAGGGTACAACATATTCCATCTGACTACCTTATCTTTCTTCAAGAGTTTGAAGATTCTCTCACAAGTAGCAGTCAAGTGAGATATGAAGCGAGCGATGTAGTTGAGACGACCCAAGAATCATCTAACTTCCTTTTTAGAGTGGGGAACTAGCATTTCTTGGATGGACTTTACCTTGGCAGGATCAACTTCAATGCCTTTACCGCTGACAACAAAACCTAGAAGCTTTCCAGATCGTACTCCAAATGTGCACTTGATGGGGTTTAACCTCAACTTGTACTTTTGCAGCCTTTCGAATAACTTGTACATGTGATCAATATGTTCTTCTTCATTTTGTGATCTGGAAATCATATCATCCACAAAGACCTCTATTTTATGATGAATCATGTCATGAAACAGCGCTTCCATAGCTCTTTGATATGTTGCCTCTATATTCTTCAATCCGAACGGCA
The DNA here is from genome assembly GCA_948472305.1 of Vicia faba. Lineage (NCBI taxonomy): Eukaryota > Viridiplantae > Streptophyta > Magnoliopsida > Fabales > Fabaceae > Vicia > Vicia faba. The sequence continues at coordinate 1,372,487,495 of OX451741.1, forward strand.
TGACCTTGTAGCAAAAGGTGCCCCATTGCATAACGAAAGTGGTCTTATCCATATCTTCAGGAGCCATCCTAATTTTATTATAGCCAGAGAAACCATCCATAAAAGAGAAGACTTTATGCTGAGTAGTGTTATCGACCAAGACATGAATGTGAGGTAGAGGGAAGTCATCCTTGGGGCTTTCCCTATTCAGATCCATATAGTCTACGCACATATGAACTTTTTCGTCCTTCTTCAGCACTGGTACCACATTTTCCACCCATTGGGGATAAGATGTCACAGCTAGGAACCCTGCATCAAATTGTTTCATCACTTTAACTTTGATTTTCTCAGACATGTCAGGCCTCATGCGACGAACTTTTTGTTTGACAGGAGGACAATCTTCCTTTGTCGGCAGACGATGGACTATAATGTCGGTATCCAACCCTGGCATATCTTCATATGACCATGCAAACAATTCCATATAATCATGCAACATATGAATCAGTCTGCTTTTGACACTGCTTTCCAGGTTAGCACCGATCTTGACTTCTTTCTTGTCTGCCTCGGTACCCAGATTGATGACTTCAACTGACTCTTCGTGCGGCTGAGTAGCTTTTTCCTCTTGTAATAGAAGTCTGGCTAGTTCTCCCGGTATTTCACAATCTTCCCCGCCTTCGTCTTGGGCTTGGTTAATTGGACATTTGGAGTCAAAGTCAACAATAGTAGAGTCATTGGCAATGAGATCCAGAGTGGATGAGGACCTGCAAGAGTGTGTGTGTGTGTGTGTGTGTGTTTGTGTGCAAGTAAGCTACATGGCTATTTTTGAAAAATGCATTTGAAGAAAAGAAAGACAATGAGCACAAATATTTGAATTCAAAAGTCCAATGATTTTTATTGAATGATCATATGATAAGATGAACATAAATAAAACCCATGACAAATGGACCATAGTGCCCCGGGCTAGGCACATGGTTTAAAAGTCATTGTTTAATATTACAGACAAAATGTTCTTCAATTAATAAGCAGCAATAAACAAGTTTTTGTACCCCAAAATTTTCCCTCCCATTTTACTCAACAAATGTCAATGGAGGTCCCCAAGTTGCTCAAGGAAGTCTAAGAGTTGACCAGACAAACTCTCTCCTAAGGCAGTATACCTCAAATTAGGGTTTCCACTTTCATCAAGATGTGTGAACCACAAAGGGCTCAAATTCTTTACAAGGTTTTAATATGTTCTCAAGACCCTACATGTCAAGTTTCATGCCTTGCACAAGAAGTTTGCTCAGTCAACTGCTCAGATGCTTGAGAATCGACTGTATTAGGTCAAAAGTCAATTGTGGCCCACATACAGTCAAACCTCAAGATTTTTGGTCAACATCAACATTTTGAAGTTATATCCATCATTTGATCAAGGGTTGATCATGATTCCTCAAGGAATGCTCCAAATTCATCAAAACCCAAAAGTTGCTAAATTAGGATTTCTTAGTAAAAGTCAACCCAATTTTGACCAAGCATAACTTCTTCATACTTTATCAGAAAGTTTCCATCCAAATCTCATTTTGAAGAGGATACAATTCCCTACAACTCATCTTCATCTCACAAGTTCAAAATATGCACTCACAAAAAGATATGAATTTCTACATTATAGGTCCTTTTGAAAAGTCAACAAAAACACCTTTTGGGTCAAAGCTTCATACATGAACATGGAAGATCCAATTGAGATGAAACCAAAAGTTTTATTTATAGGACATCCTAATATTTCTAAAAAGTTCAATAACACCCTCCTAGGGTGAAAATTGAGAGAGTTGTGCATTGTCAAAGTTGGCAATTTTTGGAAAATTGTCAAAAGTCAACATTGATCAAATTTGCATTTTTTTTCCAAAGGGGCCCATGTTTTCTTGCTTGAAACATGTTTCTAATAGGACCCACGACCCCTGAGCTCATTTACCTCTTATTTCATTATTTTTATCATTTATTTTGATTTTTTATTCACTTAAATCAAAATAAATCAAATTAAATGGTAAAATAATGAAAACAAATCAAATCTTGGGTTTTTTAAGCACATTTTGAGTCCATATACAGCTAACATGCCAGCCAATTCATGAAAAGTGGATTTGGATTGAAAAAGATTGGATTCAAGCTTGTTTTAGAAAGATATCATACATGAAGCAAATCAAATCCAATTTTCATAATTCTCAAAGATATGATACAATTTTGTTGACCTAATTCAGTCTACTATAAGTGCATAATAATTCTAGATCAAAAACAAGAGGATTGGAGGCGTGAAACGGCAAGAAAGAAACTAAAAAATTTGGACAAAAGTGGGAGATCAAAATCCATCCTCAAGGAGTTTCAAGCCTAGCAATCGATTCCTGGACATCCCAGGAAGCTAACAACATCATTTTCAAGCCTCAAAGCATCTAGAGATCGTCCCTAAAAGCAGCACGGGGCTGTAGTGACAGCAAACGTCCGTAGGTAAAAGTTCTTCACCTAAGACGACAGTTTCAGTGAAGAAGGTGATGCATGGCAGCCCATGACCGGTTGGTTTGAATTTCGCTCATTTTTCTGGGCTTAGTGCGTTTTTTGTATTATATTATTTTTCATTTATATGAATTAACAAAGAACCAGCAGCGCAGATGGTTGGGAGGCACACCTTTGATGCACACGTCCTGGGTTCGATCCCAGGCGTGTGCATTTTATTATTTTCCTAATTGTTTCAGGCCAATCCAATGCATTGCTCCCTCACACGCCTATCATGCACCATCAACGTCCATCCACTGGATGCCCAGCACACCTCACCTTTTGAGGATCATCACGCGCCCTCTGATCTCATCCTCTGGATCCATCTCCAGACAGATCCAACGCCAGCATACGCAGGTCCACCATGAGTCCCCAGAAGATGGTCTTATTGGATCAGGCGCCAGACTCTGGGCCATCCTTCTAGGTTTCAGAAGTTCAACATACACCCCAGCACACTTCATCTTCTGAGGATCATCACGCGCCCTCTGATCTCATTCTCTGGATCCATCTCCAACCAGATCCAACGCCAGCATACGCAGGTCCACCATGAGTCCCCAGAAGATGGTCTCATTGGATCAGGCGCCAGACTCTGGGCCATCCTTCTGGGTTTCAGAAGTTCAGCATACACCCCCAGTTTGCTTCATCACTCCAGGCCCAAATCTTTCTCTCTTTTTTTTAATTCTTTTTATTGGTTATTTTAAATTATTTTCAAAACAAAAATCATTTTTTTAATCATAAAATCAGAAAATCACTAAAAAATTAGATTTTAGTTTTTTTCATAAAAATATTTAATTGCAATTAATTAATTAGCTTAATTAGATTAATTCAAATTCTTTTTTTATAATTAAAATTAATTAGACAAAATTAGGTTAAAATTTCAAATATTTTTCGCAACAATAAAATACAAAAAAATATTTCCTCTTTAATTGATTAGATTTTTTAGGACTCAGACTTTATTCTCGTGCGTAATTTGCCGCGCGCGCCTTGACCTTCTTTTAATTCAAATTATTGTAATTGTTTCAAGGTTGTAATAGTTTAATTAGGATTTTAAATTCCGCATTTTTTTATTTTACGTCAAGGCAATTGTGTAACTATCAAAGCCATGTAATAGCTAGGTTTATTTCCGCGTTTACTTTCAGCAAATTATTAACTGTCTAGATGTATGGCTAATAGGATTGTATGGCAAGAATGCATGAAAAATTAAAACAGTTAGAAAACCCTAATGTGCAAAGATTAAAATAATTGAAACAAATCACTCGCACATGTTCACTACTAGGGTTTACCTCACTTCGGTTGCCTTCGGTAAACAATCATCAAGCATAGGAGATTTTAGCGGTTTCCCTCCAGTCTAAAGAGATCAAAGTGTCCCATTCGAATGTTGCCTCGAAAAGATCTTAAGACTCTAGGGTTACTACTAAAGTTTTCTAACTATTGCTTTAATGATTGCATTCGTCCCTTTCGAACGTCCCTTACAAACTCCAACGACGGTGCTACCTACTCCTTAATAGTGGGATAGCGCTGTATAAAGGAAATAGAACAAAAATGATCTTTTTTCGAGTAGGTAATTGCTCAAAATAAAACTTTTCACACAAACACTTTTCAAAAACAGTTTTCAAAACAACTTCATCACACCCTTGAGGACTGATATAAGGATTATCACGAAGTAAAAACATTTTCAAGACAAACACACAAGAAATTTGAAAAATGAGTAAGTACCTAAGAGCCCGTAGATAACTACGAATAGAAAGGGTGCTAACACCTTCCCTTTCTATAATCTACCCCCCGTACTCAGAAATATCTCGAAAAATGTTTTTTCTGTTCTTTTTCCTTTTCCATGATTGGATGAAATAAAAGTCGGCGGCGACTCTTGCTTACCGCGACATTTTGAAAACGTAAAACGCAAACCAGTATTTAACAGTCGATTTTGCCACCGTATCACACAAGTCATTACTCATCAACAAAGGAGACAGGAACGAAGTCCTTTCCGTGCCAATTATTGAGCTCCATTTTAGTAGGATATACCCAATCTTCAAATGCAGCTTCATCCTCAGAATCACCTACATCGTTGACCTCATGGCTGCTAATACGGAGAGGAGGCTTCCCTGCATGAGCGCGCCTTACTTCCTTCCGAGCCTTGATAATAAAACCTAGGCCACATTTATCGGATTTGAATGGGATCTCGAGGAGTTGCCCCAAGTATCACAACTTCCTTCTTCAATTGCAGCACGAGCATCTTTGACTGAAACCATCTTCGACACGACCTTGACAGCTTTGGACTCATCAGAGGAACATTTGGTAGCAGCAACCATTGGCGGAACAACTTCAAAGTCTTGACACGGGGTCTCAATGAATTCTCCATCCATCTCTACATATTTGAAAGAGTTGAGGTGACTAACCATGAACTACTCCTCACTGCAGACAGTGACAATTCTTCCTTTAACCGGATACTTGAGCTTTTGATGGAGAGTAGATGTTACTGCCCCAACTCCATGGATCCAAGGGAGACCTGGAAAACAGGAGTAGGCAGGACGGATATCCATGATGTAGAAAGTATAATTGAAAATTTGTGAGACCACCTTGATTGGAAGATCTACCTCTCCATGAACTGTCCTCTTTGATCCATCGAAGGCCCTTACAATAATATCACTGGTGTGAAGCGGTGGGAGAACTGACTTGAGGTTTCGTGTTTTATCGCAAATGTTACGGTTAGCAAGAGTCGCCACCGACTTTTCTTTTATCCAAAAGGAAATGTGAAAAAGCACAGGAAAGACCTTTGAGATGTTTTCTTGAGTTCGGGGGGTAGATTATGAAAAGGGAAGGTATTAGCACCATTTTCATTCATGGTTTTCCATGGGCTCTTAGTTACTTGCTTAGATCACTTGCTTTTGTTTGTTTGAAATTGTGCTTGGTGTGGTTTTGAAAGTATTTTGTAAAAGAGGCCATTCGTTTAGGCAATCTTTGTAATGATTCTCGTTCGTGAGAATGTATACAAAGATGTTTGTCTTTTGAAAATGTTTTAAATAATTATAAGATGTTTTGAAATGTGTGTGTATTTTGGAAAATAGCAAGGATTGTTGTTTGAAATGGGGCAAGTAACTAAAAGTTATCTACCTACTCAAATGTCTTTCCTATGTATTTTCTATTCCTTTGACATTGTTGTCTTACCATTGATTTGGTAAGCAACCCTATCTTTGGATGTAAACGGGATGGGCGTGGGTCATCGTATAGCCATGATTAGCAATGTTTACAAAGTATCTTGGCATTTTTTAAGGGACCAAGATAATTTTGTAAGGCAACTTTTGAATAGCGTCATCGAGGGACTATGATCTTAAATTTGTTTTGTTTTTCCAAGATACTTCGCATGCGTAACATGGCCATTTTTGTTTTAGGCAACCAAGTGGGGAAACCCTAAGGGTGCTTGTGTGTAAGTATATTATTTTCATGCTTTTGATTTTGTCTTGTATTTAGGGTTTTCTATTTGCTTTGTTTTGTTCTTGTCATACAAACCCTAATTACTAATCATGGTATATGAAAGCGATAAATTGCGTAATATAAATATACTAAGCTATTACAACAATTTTATGGGAGGGGGGAATACAAGTTTGAATGGGGACTTGCACAAATATAAAGCTAAATATGTTATTACAACCAAATCGAATTTGTACGAATTTAAGATAAATACAAAACAATATTTAAAATGTAATGCAATGTACATGTAAAAGATTTTTGATGTCTTATTTTTGTGTAAAAGAATATTTAATTTAAACCTAAAAATATGAGGAAAAAGATTTAATTTTTTGAAAGGGATTTAACCCTAATTTTATTTAAAAGAAAATAAAGTTTCTATATTATTATTTTTTGTATTTTTTGTGTAAAAATAATAAATAATATTGTAATAAAATATAAAGTTTTGTATGTATGCAAAAAATAGGGATTTATAAATATGAAATGCAAAATAAAAATTCTAAGTATATTTAATTATATTTACAAATTTATTAAGAAAAATAAATTATATCCTATTAAAATAAACTATATTTTTATGTGAGAAAAAATAAAATAAAAGTGTAATATATTAATTTACTTTTTTTTTGGAATTTTTATGTTTTAAAGAAAAATATTTAAAAATATTAAATGTGAAAACAAAACAAAAATAAAATAAAATTTGAAAAGAGTTAGCAGGGGGGTGATGCAGTAAATCAGTTTTAATATGCTAGCAACAAATACTGGCCCAATAGCCAAGCCCAATCTGCAAAAAAAAGTCAAAAAACTTAAAAGGGAAAAATTGTAAAAATGCAAAAGTAGCGCGTAGGTTCGGACCCAGGACATGGATCTCACCAGCACGCTGCTTTACCACTGGGGTGGTAATACATCCATTGTCTTTATTGAAACAAAAATAATATATTACAAAACACGTTCTTGCCCTGTTTCATCTTCTTCCTCAAGCCTTGGTCGGATCCCCTGTAACTTCCTCATGCTTCCATAAAAATGAAAACTTATAACATGAAAAATGTAGCATTTGAACTCATGAATCCAACCATATAAGTTATGTAATCTAACTATCAAAGATCAAAGAGAATTTTAAAAGCCCCAAATTCTAACCTAATATTTTCAGAGATTTCAACTTCCAAATTCTCTCAGCACAAGTAAAATCAATGCAAGATAATGATATGTATAGCTTTGTTATGATGAGAACTACACTTTTTATTCACAGATCATGGCCTAAGGTTGCCTGTACAAGGAGATAGAGTTTGAAAATTTACCTCCTTCAACTGGAATCGTGTATGGAAATGTAGTGACTTTAATGGAGGCCTGATGCTTGCTTGAGCTTCCCTGAATCTATTCCAAACCTTGCCTTGCTCTGAAAGTGGCTAGAACTCCCTGACCAAGTCCAACTGCAAGCTTCAAAGTCAACAATGGCAGATGGTGGAAAAGAGAATACAGAACAGGGATGATGGTTTGGATGGGTTTGATATCAAGTATGTAAGGTATTGGAATGATCTAAACATAAAACGCACGAGCCAAATGGAAGTTGGATGTGTTTGTGCAGAAACTGTATGTTTTGGACAGTTTTTGGTGTTTTTCTTGCTCTCAGTGTTTCAGGTCTTGGCTAGGTGTTTTATGTGTTGCATATAGTTTGCATATTAGTATAGAAATGGTTTTAGTTCAGCTCTCTATCAGTTGTGCAAATGCTAGCCTTTTTGCCAACTTTCTTGTACTTGAAGCAAAGTAACAAGACCAAAGCTTCACATGCTTGTACCAGCTTGCTTAGGGTTGGTATGAGTTTGTACAACTTGCTTGAGACCAGTGCGGTTTATATGCATCAAGGGGACAGGTTCAAAGCTCAAAATTGAAAAGTTTGCAAAAGTGGTTCTTTTTCAAAATGGCAATGGAACCTTTTTGCCATAAATGGAATTACAAGTTGGATAAAGGTTCAAAAGTATGGATAGAGGCTTTATCAACTGAGTAAGAATTTAATTAAGGAGTGTGGAGCAAGTTTAGGACCTGTACAGCATGAAATAGTCAGCATAGGATTGATTTGCAACTTTGTTCTTCATGAAATGGCTTGAACAAAAAGTGAGAAAATGCCAACTTCCTCTCTTCGATTCTCCCTACTCAAAAATGATCTTGAGGAGTTCTTGGACATTTTGGAAAGCTAGCAATGTTCTCTATAATTCATCTTTGAAATTCATTTTAAGATACATCTTGTAACTAGGTGAAACATTGCCATGAAGTTTGGTCCAAAACTTGCCTAAATTAGGGCAAAATTTCACTAAGTTAAGAAGTTCATGACCATGTATTCACAAATTTATATCTTGAGATCCAAGCATCTTTAGGGAAACGTTTGTGAAGAAAAGTTGTATATTTCATGGAGTTCTACAACTTTCATGTTGGGAACTTTCCTTGAATCAATATGCATCATGGTGTAAAAGTGGCCTAAAGTTGAGAAAAAATAAGAAAATTTTATATACTTAGAAAATTTCTAAGTTAGGAAAATTTTCAAATTCAAACCCTAATTTTCAAATTTGGATTTCTTGATGAACAATTTTCATGTTTTTACATGTCTTGATGAATTATGACCCTTGGCACTTGATTTTGACCAAAAAGTCAAAGTTTGACTTTTCAGTGTACAATTGACTTTTGATTAATTGACTGCAAATTTCATCAGTCAATCCAATGAACTTGAGATGTTTTGAGCCATGTAATTAAGTCAATATGATGCCATTGAAACCTTGAAATCATGTTTGAACTCAATTGGTCATTTTCTAGGTTAAAAATCAGAAATTGCCCTTCCTCAGTCAAAACCCTAATTTTGACCATTTTGCCCTTTTTGTGATTTGATCAAATTTCTTGAGGAATTGTGATCCAAACTTGACCAAATGATACATGTGAGTTTAAAATGTTGATGTGGATCAAAAATTATTAAGTTTAACTGTAAATTGGCCATGGTTGACTTTTTCCCCAATACAGCTGATTTTTAGGTCAACTGTCCAATTAAGTGGTCAAAAATGTGGTTCAAGACTTGAAACTTGTCATGAGTGATCTTAGGGGTCCATAATGATGTTTGAAAGTAATATGAAGCAATTATGGTCCAAAAATCCTTGTGCAATATCAAACCCTAATTTGGGGTTATCAGTGCAAGATGAGATGTCTTGAGCTGACCAAACCCTAATCCAGTCTTGAGTCAAAGAAATCTTGTGAGAAAAGTCTTGATAAATGAGAGGGCAAATTTTGGGGTACAACAGCTTCCCCTGTTCAATCTTATTAAACCTGGGGAGTTAGATTGGCGAGCTTTGCCATTCGTGACTCGAAGGTGAAAGATGATTGGACACTAAAGTGCCCATAAATTTGCACTCGACGATGTGTAGTTGAGGGAATGGGCTTAAAGATGCCATTTGGAGGTGTGATAGAGTCTTGTTGGAGATGGGCTTGTAGATTCCATCCAAGAATGTTTGTTGAATTGTAATTTGTGAGCTGAAAGAATGAGTATCAGGATGGTGTTCGCGTCTGGAACGTATCTGAACTGTATCTGAACTTGAAATCTGAATGAGTATTAGAATGGCATCCGTGTCTAGAGTGTATCTGAAATGTATCTGATAGTTGAAATCTGAATGAGTATCAGAATGGAATCCGTGTCTGGAGCGTATCCGTACTTGAAGTATGAATGAGTAAAAGAATGACTTCCGTGTCTGGAGCATATTTGAACCGTGTCTGATAGTTGAAATCCGAATGAGTATCAGAATGGAATCCGTGTTTCGAGCATATCCGTACTTGAAGTCTGAATGAGTAAAAGAATGGCTTCCGTGTCTGGAGTGTATCTGAACTATATCTGATAGTTGAAATCTGAATGAGTATCAGAATGGCATCCGTGTCTAGAGCGTATCTGAACTGTATCTGATAATTGAAATCTGAATGAGCATCAGAATGGAATCCGTATCTGGAGCGTATCCGTACCGTATATGAATTTTGAAATTGAATGAGTAACAGAATGGCATTCGTATCTGGAGCGTATCTGTATTGTATTTGATTGTACATTGTTTAACAGTAGATGTTAATCTTATCCTGAAAAGGGTAAAATGTTAGCTGGAACACAAAATTATGTTGCATGAAATGTATGATGCAATATATGTGTTTATGATATGTAGATGTAATGTATGCGCATGTAAGCTGATTTGCTGTATTTGTTGAGGAAAATAAATCCTTGATTGCTGCTGAGGATATGTGAATTCTTCATGTCTTGAAGTTGGAGTATTGACAAAAATCTTATTGTGATGGCCATGTCGTATACTACTTAGGGAATCTGCTTGGGGAATCCAGAGAATCTTGATGACTTCTACTGGGGATTAATAATGGGAGTCTTTTTCCGTTGGGGAATATCAGAAGTCAGCTGCTATCCGGATGGATTTCAGGCTTCAAATAACTTGCTGGGGGATTTGGAGGAACTGGATGGTTTCCGTCGGGGATTGATAAACTAGAAGCTTTGTTCTGTTGGGTAGTTGGGAGTTTTGTTCCGCTGGGGATTATTGAAAACTCTGTGGGGAATATGGAGTGGTCTAGGAATGTTTTCCTGTTCCTTCAACCTATCAGTAATTGTCCTTTTCATTTTGTTTATTTGTAAACAATAATTATGTTCAAATGCATATGTTCATTAATGAATCATTGGACGTTTTTGCAAATAAAACACAAGTGTAAAGGAAAAGACAAATAATTTTCTGTACTTTAAAGGGATATCTTTGTATTTACTTTGAATAAGTATTTTGTACAAAGGAGACAGACATCCTAGTAAGAGGATGGTGCAGTAAAAGTAAGAAAAAATTTATACAAAGAAAGACAGCTATGTGTGATAATCCCATGGGATTCCCATTCTGCTATAGCCTCCGTATCTCCGAATATCTTGTCTATTTTGTTGCTTCGTCCGAAGATGATTGAATTGATCAAAAACCTCGAGTTTGTCAGTGAAGAGATTGTCCTCAAAGTGATCCAACGGGACATAGTCAGACGCTTTTAATTCCCTAACTTTTGCCTGGACCACCCTTTCGGGTTTTCAGTCCACTGGGAAACCCTTTTTTGCCCAAGTCGCCCTTTCAGGTTTTCAACTTGCTGGGTGTACAGATTTTTTTTATTTTATCCCTAATTTTTGCCCGAACCTTTTTGGTTTGCCGGGATGCCCTTTTTTGCCCAGGTGTGTCAACCTAGCAGGTCTCTTATGCGTAGTATTTTTTGACTATGTCCGCGTTTGCAGGGTGTGGCAGATCGTTGCCGTCCATGGTGGTTAATATCATTGCCCCACCGGAGAAGATGTTCTTGATTACAAATGGTCCTTCATAGGTAGGAGTCCATTTTCCCCTGGGATCACTTTGTGGTAAGATAATACGTTTGATCACCAGATCTCCAACTTGATACACTTGGCGTCTAACTTTCTTGGTAAAATCCTTGATAATCCGTTTTTGATACATCTGACCATGGCAAACGGCAGTAAGTCTCTTTTCATCAATTAAGTTTAGTTGATCAAGTCGAGTCTGGATCCAATCGTCTTCATTCAAACCTGCATCCTTTATAATTCTCAAAGAGGGGATCTGAACCTCAATAGGCAAGACAACATCCATGCCATAAACCAAAGAATAGGGTGTTGCCCCAGTTGATGTGCGAGCCGTGGTACGGTACCCGTGGAGAGAAAATGGCAGCATCTCATGCCAGTCCTTGTAGGTGACTGTCATTTTTTATATGATCTTTTTAATGTTTTTATTATCAGCTTCGACTCCACCATTCATCTTTGGCCGATAGGGGGATGAATTGTGATGTTGAATCTTGAACTGCTCGCACAAGGCGGTGATCATAGTATTGTTAAGGTTTGTAACATTATCAGTGATGATCCTTCCTGGGATACCATACTGGCAAATGAGATTCTGCTTGATGAAGCGGGCAACAACATTCTTAGTAACGGATGCGAAGGAAGCTGCTTCGACCTACTTTGTGAAATAATCAATGGCCACTAGAATGAAGCGGTGTCCATTGGAGGTTGTAGGCTTGATCTCTCCAATCATATCGATTCCCCACATAGAAAAGGGACAAGGATCCGTCAAGACATTTAGAGGAACCGGAAGCACATGCACCTTGTCAGCATAAATTTGACACCTATGACAGGCCCGGGAGTATTGATAGCAATTTGCTTCCATGGTAGACCAATAATAGCCTGCTCGTAGGATTTTCTTCGCCATCGTATTCCCACTGGAGTGAGTGCCAAAGGTACCTTCATGTAATTCAGCCTCAATCTTATCCAAACAACGGGGAAGAATAGAGTCATGATTACACTTGTACAAGATACCATTACTCAGGAAGAACTTAGCAGACAATCTCCTTAAGAACTTATTATCATTGATTGAAGCTCCTTCTGGATATTCTTGAGCCTCGAGATACCTCTTGACTTCATGAAACCAAGGTTGGTCCACTACTTCTTCAGTATTAATCTCGTGACAATGTGCTGGTTCATCCATTCGTTCAATGGTGATCTGGGGAGCTTCGTTATCCCAATTAAGTTTAAACATAGATGACATTGTGGCTAGGGCATCTGCTAGCTGATTTTCTTCTCGCGGGAAATGCTCCAAGGTAATCTGCTCAAAATGTGGTAGAAACGTCAAAACATGTTCTTTATAAGGGATAAGGTTTGGATGCTTAGTGTCCCACTCTCCTTTGATTTGACTGATGACCAAAGCTAAATCTCCAAACACATCTAAAGATTTGATTCCCAAGTCTATGGCAGCCTTGAGACCAAAGATGCATGCTTCGTATTCTGCCATGTTGTTCGTACAGTGGAAGCAAAGTCTGGCAGTAAAGGGAGTATGAAACCCTTCCAGAGATATGAGTACAGCGTCGATACCATTACCAAGTGCATTGGATTCCCCATCAAAGAACAGGGTCCATCGGGATCCTTGTTCAGGTCTGTCATATGGCCTGATTCCTTCACAGTTGTCTAAGGTCATGATGTCTTCATCCGGGAATTCAAACTTCATGGACTGATAATCTTCTACAGCTTGATGAGCAAGATGATCGACTAGCACACTGCCATTTATAGCTTTCTGGGTAGTGTAATGTATGTCATATTCTGTTAGGATCATCTTCCATCTAGTTATCCTCCCAGACATAGCAGGCTTTTTGAAGATGTACTTTATTGAATCAATCTTAGATATCAACAAAGTGGTATGAGTCAACATATACTATCTTAGCCGGCGAGAAGCCAATGCCAGAGCGCAGCAAGTTTTCTCGAGCAGTGAATATCTGGTTTCACAGTCGATAAACTTTTTGCTCAGGTAGTAAATAGCGTGCTCTTTTCGGCCAGACTCATCATACTGCCCCAATACACACCTCATTGAGTTCTCTAAAATGGTCAGATACATGATTAGTGGTCTTCCCTCGACTGGTGGCATCAAAACAGGAGGCTCTTGTATATACTCCTTGATGTTGTCAAAAGCAATTTGGCATTCGTCATTCCAACTAACTACTTGATCTTTCTTCAACAGTTTGAAGATTGGCTCACAAGTAGTTGTCAAGTGAGAAATGAATCTGGAAATATAGTTCAGGCGTCCCAAGAATCCTCTGACTTCCTTCTCAGTGCGAGGAGCAAGCATTTCTTGTATCGCTTTGACCTTGGCAGGATCAACCTCGATGCCTTTGTTGCTGACAACGAAACCTAAGAGTTTACCGGACCAGACTCCGAATGTACACTTGTTTGGATTCAATCTTAACTTGTACTCCTTCAACCTCACAAACAACTTTTGCAAGTTATCAAGGTGTTCCTCTTCAGTTTGTGATCGGGCTATCATGTCATCTACATAGACCTCTATCTCGTGATGTATCATATCATGAAACAAAGCTACCATGGCGCGTTGATAGGTTGCCCCAACATTCTTCCGTCCGAATGGCATCACTTTGTAGCAGAACGTGCCCCATTGTGTGACAAATGTAGTTTTCTCCATGTCCTCAGGTGCCATTTTAATCTGGTTATAACCTGAGAATCCGTCCATGAAAGAAAATACTTTGTGTTGGGCTGTATTTTCAACCAGGATATCGATGTGGGGAAGTGGAAAATCATCTTTAGGGTTGGCCCTGTTTAAATCTCTATAATCCACGCACATTCTTACTTTGTCGTCCTTTTTAGGCACGAGAACAATGTTGGAAACCCATTGAGGATAGGAAGTGACGGCCAAGAATCCAGCATTGAACTGCTTCATGACTTCCGCTTTGATCTTCTCTGACATGTCAGGTCTCATGCGGCGGACTTTTTGCTTCACTGGTGGACAATCTTCTCTTGTGGGTAGACGATGTACCACGATGTCTGTATCAAGTCCCGGCATGTCTTCATATGACCAGGCAAAGATCTCAACATAATCATGCAATAGTTGAATTAGACGCTCTTCGACACTCAGCTCAAGGTTGGCACCCACTTTGATTTCCTTTTTATCCTCCTCGGTACCCAAATTGATTGTATCCAACGGCTCCTCGTGAGGTTGAATAGCTCTTTCCTCTTGTTGTAGTAGTCTGGCCAATTCCCCTGGCACTTCACAATCTTCTTCACCTTCGTATTCGGCTTGATAGATTGGATCTTCAGAGTCACTGAAGGCTATAGCAGTATCGTTACCCATGGGATCCGGAATAGAGGGGTACCTGCATTTGTGAGTGTGGGTGTGTGTAAGGGTATAGCCACCTTTAAACAATAAAATGTAAAAGAAAGACAAAGAGCACAAAAAGTTTGTATGTGGAAAAACGTCCATGATTCATTGAATGTCATATGAAGATGAAATAAAAACCCTTACAAATGGACCGTTGTGCCTCGGGTAAGACACAAGGTTTTTAAAGTGCGAATTGTTTGTGAATATTACAAGTCCAACAGAAATGTAAAAGATAAATTACTGAGAGATGAAAGTTATTGGGACAAAGTCTCTGGCTTCCCAGTTGCGGAGTCCTCCGTTGACAGTAGGAAATATCCAATCTTCCAAGTTGCCTTCTTCTTCAACATCTTCCACTGCGTTGACCTCTCTGTTACTAATCTTCAAAGGTGGCCCTCCAGCACGGGCACGGCGCACAACCTTTTGAGCAGTTGAAGTAAACCCCAAGCCAAACTTGTCTGATTTATACGGGATGTCTGGAAGCTGCCCCCAGATGGTGCATCCACCCTCTTCCACTACTTCCTTAGCATCCTTTAGAGATGACATCCGAAGCGGAGGTCTTGTGATCTTGGGAATCGAGGATACCGCCTTGGTCACCGCTACTTCTTGAGATACTTCTTCAAAATGTTGGAAAGGGCTTTCAATGAATTCGCCATCCAACTCCACATATCGGAAGGAATTTAGATGACTAATCATGTACTCCTCTTCTCCATGGACAGTTATGATCTTTCCTTGGAACGGGTACTTCAGCATTTGATGTAGTATGGAGGTGACAGCACCGACATTATGGATCCAGGGGCGTCCTAACAAACAGGAATAAGAAGGACGGATGTCCATCACATAGAAGGTTGAGTTGAAAGTCTGAGTTCCTACTTTTATCGGGATGTCCACCTCCCCATGGACCATCCTCTTTAAACCATCAAATGCTCTCACAACTATGTTACTGGGTTTTAACGTCAGCCCTTCGCAATCCAATCTATCAAGGGCTTTCTTCGGTAAGACGTTCAAAGATGATCCCGTGTCCACCAAGACATGGGCCAGAGTCGTTCCTCAACACTCCACAGATACATGCAAAGCCTCGTTGTGTTTTCTCCCTCTGGGTGTCAAATCAGCATCAGTGAAGCCTAAGCCGTTATCAGCTATCAAACTGGCCACACAGTCTTGGAATTGGTCAGCAGACGTCTCTTGTGGCACATGGGTTGTCTTCAAAAAGTTTACCAGAGCTTTTACATGTGCCTCAGAGCATAACAGCAAGGCTAACATGGAGATCTTGGAGGGAGTCTGCCCCAACTGTTCAACCACGTCATAATCACTTTTCTTTATTATCCTCAGGATCTCTTCCATTTCCTTCTTGGATGTTTCGGGGATAACTAGTGATTGAGCCTTCGTCCGGACAGGCTCTTCTTGAATGCTTTTCCCTCGATCTTCGGCAGTAGAAGTGTTGGTAGGGACAACAGTAGGGATCGTGTCATTTTTGACGGTAGGTACACTTGCAGGTATAATCACTGGTACAGAGATAATCTTCGGAATAGCCACGGGTCCAAAAACTGTCTTTGGAGGGGCAATCTCTGGAGAGAAGATTCTACCACTACGGGTAATCTTACTAGTTCCGACAATATTTCTAATGTCGTAATTTTCTCCTTCGGAGCTTTCTTTTTCGATGGTCAACCCATCTTGTTTAATACCATGGTAGTAGATTTCTCCACCGCAGTTCCACGGTACTGTTTTGTCTGATTTGTATGGGACCGGCCCGGACATTGTAATTATGAGAGGAGTAGTCTTCAGAACTGATGTAATCCTAATGGGCCTTTTGGGGACCCTGGAAGGATTGGTGTAGATGGTTATGATTGAAACTTCTTCAATAGGAATGGGTGAAACAGGAGCATTTTCGAACAGAACTTCTTGGTTGTCAATCAGGCGTTGGATACATGACTTCAACAGAGGGCAATTAAATGGAGAGGATAAGCAAATATGGAAGTCTTTGTTACAACCTGGGAAAATACCATCTTTCAATAATTTCATCTTAATGATCGGGAGCGGAGTCAAAAGTTCATCTACTGTAGCAACAAACAAATCTTCCTCGATAGCATTGGCGTTGTGACCATGTCTAGGCATGGGAGCAGAAATGACATTTGGTTTCTCTGGCGCTTCAAACTCAATCTCCTTTGCATCTATGAGGTCTTGAATCTTGTTTTTCAAAGCCCAACAGTTATTGGTGTCGTGGCCCGGACTCTCGGAATGGTATGCGCATTTGGCATTCGGGTGATAATGGGGGGACGCCATGTTGGGATTCTTTGGAGCTTCTTTTAAGGTCGCTAGATTAGATTTCAGCAGATGTGGTAAAATTTGGGCTAGAGTCATATTAAGTCTGGTGAATTGCCGGACTGGCCTTTCCACCCTGGGTTGGTTACTCCTTGGTTGATCAGATGTCAGCTTTGGGATCATAACGGCGCCTACCATTGGTTGGCGCTCAGCCCTCCCTTGGTTTCTTTGTGGATACACAGTAGATACCTCATTCTTCCCAGTGAAGGGTTTTTTCACGGCTGTAGAGGCAGACGGGTCTTTCTGAATCTTCCCACTTCTTATACCAGCTTCCACCCTTTCTCCGGTTAAAATTAGCTCAGTAAACCCAGCAGATGAACTTCCAATTAGATGATTGAAGAAAGGGCCTGGTAGAGTTCCCAAGAACATGTCCACCAACTCCCTTTCGGACAGAGGGGTTGCACTCTTCCGGCTAGATCTCTCCACTTTTGCGCGTAATCTTTAAAACCTTCATTTGAAACCATAGCCATACTCTAAAGTTGAGTACGTGTAGGCGCCAAATCCGCATTGTACTGGTATTGTTTATAGAAAGTTGCGGCCAGGTCTTCCCAATTGTGGACGTCGGCCCTTTCCAATTGGTAAAACCAATCGAGTTGCGTTCCTGATAAACTATCTTGGAAAAAGTGGACCCACAAGTCTTTATCGGTAGAGTGCGGCTGAATTTTCCTGACATATGATCGGAGGTGCATTTTAGGACATGACACTCCCTCATATTTGGAAAATAATGGCACTTTAAACTTTTGCGCGATTACAATTCCTGACACCAGCCCCAACTCTTCAAAATCTAGACCTAGTACTCTCTGGATTTCCATAGCGCTTAAACGCTCTTCAAGATGTTTGTACTTGTCATCAGTCGGCAGATACTGCTCCTCAGAGTAGTCTTCTTCTTCCTCCTCTTCTTTAGATTCTGATGGTACTGCCGTTTCTTTTCCTTTTCCTTCTCCTTCCCCGGAAGTGGTTGCAAAATTAAGAGTTCTTCTAGTCTGTCCCTGAAATCTTCTCCCCATATTCAGAACCCCAGTGGCTTTCTTTGGTTTCTTCCTTCTCTCTTCAGCTAATAGAGTCTTCAATTCATCCTTCCCCTTGGCTAGGGTCATGAGCAACTGTTGAAACTTCATGTTTTGAGTTTGAAGATCTTTGACCGTCTGTTCGAGATCCATCTTACTGAAATAAACAATAGAGAGATGAGGAAACTTGTTGCAAAAGACTTGTTATGTTATGATGAATGATATGTATACATGCAATGCTTTCAAGGATTTAAAAATTCAAATTTGTTTTTAAAAAAAAGGAATGCACGTTATATTAATAAGATAGAATTTGGGTACATCAATGCCCCTTGGGCAAAATAATACAAAATTCTAAGATAAAAAAGTGTTGCGCATCCTCTTTGGTGCTATGTAGGTATTTAGAGTCCGCTCCTCATGAAGTAGCCTAGTGAGTTCCAAAACCTTCTTCTCGCTTGTGTAGAATTGGGCTTCGAAAGTATCTCTCTCTCCTTTTAGTTGTATCCAATCCCTTTGTAGATCCTTAAGTGATGTGGGCATGTCAGGATGTATGATAGTGTATGGAACTTCTCCTTCCTTAACAGGCTCAATAATCATTGGGAGAATGGAAGGATAAGGCATCATAAGACTTTGAGCGCGGGTTCGTATCCACTGTAGGTAAGGCTCAAGAGGGATGGAATTCTTGTGTCCCAAAGTCTTGCTATCCACCTTGTTTAGCATCCTCCAAGCTCGGATGAATCTATGGCGAAGACCTTGATCGTCGTTGTCGTAGTCAAAAACCAAGCCTTGAATAAGCATATCATGTGGGTCATCCCTTCGGAAATAACCAAACTGTCTTAGAGCCAAGAAAGGGTTGTAGGTGATGCCTCCCCTAATGCCAAGTAGAGGGACATTAGGGAGTTCCCCACAACGGTAAACAATGATAACATTCTCTTTGGATCGAGAGCACCAATGAATATTTAAATGTTTGAGCGTCATTAACCTTTGTGACCACCTTAATCCTTGCTCATTCTTTAAGACCGATTGGGGAAGATGAGAAATAAACCATCTTGCCAGGAGGGGAGTGCAACACATAAGGACACCTTTTTTCCTCATTGTACGTGTGTGAAAAGAGTGTAGGATATCCCCTAGCAATGTAGGCACCGAATTGCGTGACATGAAGATTTTGACGGCACTCACATTTATGAGTTGGTCAGGATTGGGAAACAAGACCATCCCATAGATAAGAAGAGCCACAATCTCCTCAAAAGCTTGCAAGTCTAGGGAATTCCAACAGCTTTGGGCCTTCTCAAACAGAAAGTTTGCTAAAAAGCCTTTGATGCCACTTCTAGTTTCCCAATGAGTTGTGACATCAGATGAGTGCAAGTGCAGGGCTTGAGCAATCTCTTCAGGCTTTGGATCTCTTTTCGTACCGTTAAAAGTTAGTTGATTGAGAATAGGAATCCTCAAGAGTTGAGATAATTCTTCCAAAGTAGGCACAAGCTGATAGTCAGGAAATGTGAAGCAATGATGCAAAGGATTAAAGAACTGGAAGAGCACTTTCATCATATCCTCCTCTATGTTGGAGGTGACCAAGTTGAGTAGACGACCATGCCTCTCGGTGAATGGAGAGTTCTCAGGGATCCTTGAAGCTAGCTCCTTAAGTTGTAGAGGAATTCTTACAAGGTTGATTTGGATAGTTTTCCTGCGAAGTGAGTCCATATCCTACAAAACAGGAACAAAGATGAATCTCCAAAATCCTTGAAATGGTTAGTGAATGCATATGATGTTCATGATGTCCATGATGTTATGTACAAGTATGCATATACAAGCAAAGCAAACAAGTTCTTAGTTTAGGCTTGCATGGTGTTTTATAGGTAAGTACCCTCTTGAAGTTTAGTTGGCTCAACCTGTCCTAATAATAGAAACCGGGTTCTAAGGAGATCAATATCACTAGATTGTTTCCTTGGTCATTGTTTCAGCTCAAGCCTCTTTAATGGAGACCGAAATATCCCAAGAAACCAACCCTCAGTGAGTGTAGTATCGAGTATCTACCAACTTTGGACTGCACCAAAGCCGGTCATCTCTCTACATCCTAAAGGCCAAGTTGGTCAAGTAAAAGGTTCTAGAAGTTTATTAGTGCTTCATGACATCACTCAGCGGTCCCGTATTCTCTTTGATTAACTCAAAGGCTACCGGTACCCATAAATATGTCACACTAACATAGCTATTGCTTAAACCATGTCGGTATACCCCGCACAGTTTCCACAATGTATTGCTATTTACCTATAATGTTTCCCAAATCCGGGTAGAGGATTAAAACCCTAACAAAGAACCATAATGTAAAGCAAACAAGTCAAACAATGTAAGTAAATAAATGTGATCTAAAACCCTAAGGTAACCCCACTTTTATAGAATCTCCCCAGCAGAGTCGTCAGTTCTGTGAAGCAGTGAGAGAACTGACTTGAGGTTTCGCGTTTTATCGCAAATGTTGCGGTTAGCAAGAGTCGCCACCGAATTTTCTTTTATCCAAAAGGAAAGGTGAAAAAGCATAGGAAAGACCTTTGAGATGTTTTCTTGAGTTCGGGGGATAGATTATGAAAAGGGAAGGTATTAGCACCCTTTTCATCCATGGTTTTCCATGGGATCTTAGTTACTTGCTTAGATCACTTGCTTTTGTTTGTTTGAAATTGTGCTTGGTGTGGTTTTGAAAGTATTTTGTAAAAGAGGCCATTCCTTTAGGCAATCTTTGTAATGATTCTCGTTCGTGAGAATGTATACAAAGATGTTTGTCTTTTGAAAATGTTTTCAATAATCATAAGATGTTTTGAAATGTGTGTGTGTTTTGGAAAATAGCAAGGATTGTTGTTTTAAATGGGGCAATTAACTAGAAGCTATCTACCTACTCAAATGTCTTTCCTATTTATTTTCTATTCCTTTGACATTGTTGTCTTACCATTGATTTGGTAAGCAACCCTATCTTTGGATGTAAACGGGACGGGCATGGGTCATCGTATAGCCATGATTAGCAATGTTTGCAAAGTATCTTGCCATTTTTTGAGGGACCAAGAACATTTTGTAAGGCAAATTTTGAATAGCGTCATCGAGGGACTATGATCTTAAATTTGTTTTGTTTTGCCAAGATACTTTGCATGCTGTTGTACCCCAAAATTTTCCCTCCTATTTTCCATAGAAAACACAACCCTAGGGTTTATTCAAATATTCAAGATTGGTTCAGGAATCGATCAGACAGATTTTCTCCTACGGCAGTAAATCAGGAATTAGGGTTTTTCTCGCATTTCTCAGAAGAAACTGAATTCTCCGAAATTCATTTGATTGTCACATATTTTCAGGCTCTCTCAAATTTATTGGAAATAGGCAGTGTTTGTTTGATCCAGGTTAACCAGTTAATTTGCGTCTTTTAAAACATCCGCTTGTTTATGGAATAAACATTTGCCTGTTTATTGGAATGCACAGTGCATGTTCTGATTGGAATACTGTTGCAAGGTTACAAGATTACATTATTGGATTACTTGGAGTTTAAGTTATCTGGATTGGAATGCAGTTTAATTATTTTTTATCAGGGAATCTTAAAGAATTAGTGAAGATGCAAAGAAAGAATTACAAGTTACTAACAATAATGGATATCAGATTATCTCATAAAGACTTTCTTCATTTATTTCAGATGTTGCTACAAAAATAATTTATTATTCAAATGCTTTAGGTTTTACAACTTATAGTACTTGAAAAATAAATTAATACAACTGATTGAAAATCTCTCTAAGTTACAAATCTAAGCCTAAGCTTCCATTGCTCCCGTGCTCGACAAAGTCTCCTGCTTCCTCTGCTTTGTCACCATCCAATTTGCGCTCACATGAAAGAAAGACAACAAAAAAAGATTAGTACAGTTAATTGAACATAAATAAAAATTTCAAAAAAAAAGAAAGAAAAAATGTTCATCATTAAAGTTTGTCGTTTGGAATCAAAGGGGCTATTTTCATTTCATCACGTTTTTATTTTTCTCTTTGCAAATCACAAGAAGATTACTCTTCTTGGTTCATAAAAAGAAAAATAAAAATGCAAGATGTCCAAGTAAAAAAGAATGCAAAGCAAGTTTGTCCAAATGCAACAATGGAAAGTAACTAGGCAAGTACAATGCAGCAAACATGCATCAAGTTATCCAAATGCAAACAAGGCGCCAAAGTGCAGCATGATGTTCCAAACAGCACAAACAAAGCCAAACTAAATTGAACAATACAGCAAAACAAGCAAACTAGACAGTAGCAGCAGCAGTGCAAGCATTACAATCAAGGTAACTAAACAAGGCAGCATAGTAGAAGAAAGTACAATGCAGCATGGCAAGTACAAACAGCAGGCAAGAAGAAAGAAAGTTGTATGGTAAACCAAACAACAAGCAAAGCTTGTTGCAAAAGCTTTTCATCATTTTCCAAAGTTTGGCAAACTTTTCAGAAAAAGGGGGAAAAAGAATTTCTGCTTTATCATTGAGAGAGGAGAGAAAGGAGAGATATCACCTAAATTATGGGAAAGGTACAGATTGGCCATCCTGCCCACAGGCTGTAAAAGAAAAAATCAACTAGGATATAACAGTAGAGAAACTATAAGAAGAAAGAGAACACAGTTTGTCAAACGAAAGTCTACATACAAAAACATGTATAACAAGTTCAAGTAACAACAACAAACGGCCAGAAATCTCAAACTGCAAAACACCCAAACCAAAACATTCACAAAGCCTAACAAACTGTAACAACACCAAAGCCTGTTAACAGTTCTCAAAAACCTCCAAACCTGTGAACCAACAACAAACAGCAAAAAACCTGCATAGCAAGTTCAACAACAACAAACAACCAAACTTGTAACCATAACCATCAAAAAACCTGTGCAAACAAATAGCCAAAACCCAAAACCTGCCAAACATTTCAAAAAAACCTGCAGAACCAAGCTGCAAAATATCCAAGTCCAAACAGTTACAATAAAACTGTAACAAACCATCAACCCAAAAATCTATTTCAACAACAAACAACCTCCAAACCTATTATCAAACCACAAAAATCATCCCAAAATTGCAGAACAATAACAAAACCATCAAAAACAACCTTCAACAACTCAAACAACAAGAAACAGGGCCATCAATCTCCAATCACCATAACCACAAAATCATACCAAACTACCAAAACCAGTTCGCAAACCAAAGGACTGTCAAAAGGGCATCAGGACTGTAAAGCCATTTTCAACAATTCAGAACATTTGACAAAACAAAGTTTCAGAAGCAATAATCATCATCAACCAACAACAAAACAAAGTTTCATAAGCAATAATCATCATCAACCAACAACAAAACAAAGTTTCAGAAGAAATAATCATCAATATCCAACAAACTTACAAGAAATCCCAAAGTCAGAAGTGAAACATCATCAGCATTCACAGTTCAAGGGACATAAAGGTTACCAGATAGCACGCGTTCTTCATCATTTCTTCCACCTCACTCCTCCGGCCACCAAGGAAGCGCCATCAGTTCAATCTCACATTCCTCTCCCTTCTTCCAGAAAAGTTCCAAAGGTATGTTCCTTTTCAAATCATTTTCTGTACCTCAAAACATAGCACGATAGGTTAAACAGAGAAAATATGAATAAGACAGAACCAACAACAAAAACTCGTTTAAGCTCAAAAGTAAGACTTTACCTTTCCAGAACAGAATCATTAACATTTGTTAGGAAGTGAGAGAAGAGAGGCGCTCCGGCAACGTGAAGCGAGAGGAAGATCAGAAAGTATGCCTCAAAAACGAGTAGAGGCGTTGAGTGATAAAGAGATGAAGGGATAATGAAGGAGCAACGGCGCCGCTCTATACAAACCTTAATCCCTTCCGTTAACCCTAATCAAACTCTTTGAAAAATTTAAGAAATTGGGCCTATCCGATCCACAAACATTAAACCCATGCGTAAATGCTAACACCCCCCCCCCCCCTTTTGCCCTTTTGTTTTTGTTTTCAGCATCAACATTGATTATATCTTTGGGCCTAGCATTTTGCAATTTATTTTAAAGCCCTTTTTTTTTTTGCTTTGTTTTCTTATAAATTTACCAATTAGAACTTTTAAAATAAAAAAAGAAAACATTTTATTTAGTTTAATTTAAGTCTTGAAATTATTTCTTTTTATCATTTCTTTTATCTTTATTAATTTGTTACACTTAATAAAAACACCAAAAAAACATTTAAGTTAGTTTATTTTTTCTTTCTTTATTTACATGATTAATAAAATACATAGAATAATAATAATAATAAAATTTTCTAATATTTTTTTAGAATAGACTTTTATTTATCCCTTTTCCAGTAAATACATACATTTCATACTTTATCGATTTTATTTTCGTAAATTGTCTTAGCTTTATATTAAATCGCACGAAAATTCGATTTGGTTGTAATATTTGGACATTGCTATTCTTATGAGATTCATCCCCATTTGTAATAATTGTACCCCCATTCCCGGATACTTTTGTAATAGCTTAGACTTTTAATTCCCGCAATTTATTGCTTTCGATATACTGTGTAGTAATTAGGCATGTATGACAAGATTCAAAAATCAATCGCTAGATGACCTAATCCAAGAATAAATAACTTGAAATCAATATACTTCTCACACGCGCATCTCTAGGGTAACCTCGCTTGTTGCTTCGGAAACACAATCATGTCCCTCGAATATGCGACACTCTAGCAAATGACCCTTGGATAAACAAAGATCGTAGTCCCTCGATGACCCTTGATGTTGCCTTTGATAAAATAATCTCGTCCCTTACAAAATTGCTAGAGCGTCCCACAAGTTGCCTTCAATGATTGTAAAATTGACCCACGCCTGTCCCGTTTAACATCCAAACACAAGGTTGTTTACCAAATACAATGGTAAAACAATAATGTAAAAGGGTTAAAAACGTATAGGAAAGATCTTTGAGTAGCGTAGACAACTCCTAGTTACTTGATCAACTTGCAAACATCCTTGCTATTTTCAAAAACACTCAACACAATTTCAAAACATTTCCCAAAATAAAACTTTCAAACATTGAAATATCTTTTCAAAAGACAAACACCTTTGTAAAACATTCAAACAAGAATTGTTACAAAGGTTGCCTAGATAAAGGCCTCTTTTCAAAAACATTTTCAAAACCACACACAAAGCACCATTTCAAAACAATTGAAAAGCAAAAGCGAGTGATCTAAACAAGTAACTAAGAGCCCATGGATAACCATGGATGAAAAGGGTGCTTGCACCTTCCCTTTTCATAATCTACCCCATGAACCCAAGAAAACATCTCAAAGATCTTTCCTGTGCTTTTTGACCTTTCCTTTGGATAAAATAAAAAGTCAGTGGCGACTCTTGCTAAACCGCACAAGTGCGAACACAAACGCAAAACCTCAAGTCAGTTCTCCCACCGTATCACAGAACCGGCGACTCTGTTGGGGAGAATAAATCTTCTATAAAAGTGGGGTTACCTTAGGGTTTAGATCACCTTTACATGCTTATCTTGTTTGCTTTGATTGCTTTACATTTGGTTCTATTGTTTGGGTTTGAAATCCTCAACCCGGATTTGGGAAACATTCATAGGTAAATAGCAATACGTTGTGGAAACTGTGCGGGGTATACCGACATGGTTGAAGCAATAGCTATATTAGTGTGACATATTTGTGAGTACCGGTAGCCTTTGAGTCAATCAAAGAGAATACGGGGCCGTTGGGTGATGTCATGAAGCACTAATGGACTTTTAGAACCTTTACTTGACCATCTTGGCCTTATTAGGGGTAGTGAGATGACCGGCTTTGGTGCAGTCCGAAGTTGGTAGATACTCGATACTACACTCATTGAGGGTTGTTTTCTTGGAATATTTCGGTCGCCAGTAAAGTGGCTAAACTGAAACAATGAACACAGAAAATAATCCAGTGATATTGAGCTCCTTAGAACCCTGTGATCGGTGGATTTAGAACTGACTATTTTAAAGCTGGATCGCGTATGTCGCGGAAGCAAGAGTCGCCACCGTCTTTTATTTTCTCCAACATGGACAGGACAAAAGCACAGCAAAATTCCTTATGAGAACGTTTCTCGGTTCGGGAGGTAGATTTATAGAAAGGGAAGGTGTTAGCACCCTTTCTATCCATGGTTATCCATGGGCTCTTAGATACTTGCTCTTATGTTTTCAAAATGTTGGCTTTTGAAAGTTCCCAAAATTTTCCCAACTTCTCCAATGCATATCTTGCTCAATTTTGAAGCTATGATCATGTTCTTTGACATTTTGGAAAGGTCTTGAAGTCCTCTAACCAATGCCCTTGGTCCCATGTCATTTTGATTTACCAATCTCAAGTTATGGTCTTTGACTTAAAGTGCCTTTTTGTTGACTTTTGAAAATGACCTATAATGTTGAAATTGATAACTTTTTGTGAGAGCATTTCTTGGACTTGGAATGTGAATATGAGTTGTAGGAAATGTCATCCCCTTCACAATGGGCTTTGGATGGGATTTTTCTGATAAACCATGAGGAAGTTATGCCTTGGTCAATTTCCAGTTGACTTTTCAGCTGTCCAAAAATAGAAACTTTTGCATCTTGAGACTTTTTGAGCCATGCTTGTGGAATCATGATCAAGAATTGATCAAATCATGATTGTGGCTTCAAAATAAGATGTTGACCAAAAATTTTGACTTTTGACTGTCAAATAACCATTTTGCCCCTGTAGTTGACTGTGGAGCAATTAGGGTTTTTGACTGTGCAACTTGATGCTGTGAGTCTTGAAACTTGACACATGGATGCTTGACAATGTATGTAGGCATATGGGACTTGATTGGACCCTTGAAAACCTCAATTTCTTTTGCAAGAACCAAAACCCTAATTTTGACTGTGTTAGGAAGCAATTGGACTGTGCAACCCTTGAGAGACTTTGAAGCTTGATCTTGCCAAATCTTGGAGAATATGGGAGGGCAAATTTTGGGGTACAACAGTTGCCCCTGTTCAATCTTCTTAGACCTGAGGATGTAGATTGGCTGGCGTGCCTTTCGTAATCCGAAGGTGGAAGATGATTGAACACTAGAGTGCCCAGAAATTTGCACTCACATAGTAGAATGTTAGCAGTGTGATGTAGGGAATGGGCTTACAGATGCTATTTGGAGCTGTGACAGAATCTTGTCGGGAATGGGCTTATAGATGCCATTTGGAGACTGTTGGTAGGTGGATGGGCTTATAGATTCCATCTGGAAGTGTGACAGAACCTTGTCGGGAATGGGCTTATGGATGCCATTTGGAGACTGTCGGTAGGTGGATGGGCTTATAGATGCCATCTGGAGGTTGTCTGTTGAATTGTAATTTTTGTAAGTTGAAAGAGGGAACCTGTGTAGGGTTGCCTGATGATGAGCTCGTATAAAACTGCATCTTGGAAAGAAGGACACCTGTGTAGGGTTGACTGATGATGAGCTCGTGTAAAACTGCATCTTTGAAGGAAGGAAACCTGTGTAGGGTTTACTGATAATGAGTCCGTATAAGACTGCATCTGTGTAGGGTTTCTGATGACGAGTCCGTGTAAGACTACGTCTGGAGAGAGAGAACCTGTGTAGGGTTTCTTCGGGATAAGTTCGTGTAAAACTTCTGGAGGAACCGGGGTAAGGTTACTGCAGGATAAGTTCGTGTAAAACTTCTGGATGAACCGGGGTAAGGTCATCTTGAGAATAAGTCCGTGTAAGACTTCTGGAGGAACTGGGGTAAGGTTACTGCAGGATAAGTTCGTGTAAAACTTCTGGATGAACCGGGGTAAGGTCATCTTGAGAATAAGTCCGTGTAAGGCTTCTGGAGGAACCGGGGTAAGGTTACTGTAGGATAAGTTCGTGTAAAACTTCTGGATGAACCGGGGTAAGGTCATCTTGAGATAAGTCCGTGTAAGACTTCTGGAGGATCCGGGGTAAGGTTACTGCAGGATAAGTTCGTGTAAAACTTCTGGATGAACCGGGGTAAGGTCATCTTGAGATAAGTCCGTGTATGACTTCTTCTGAAAGAAAAGGAATCGACGTAGGGTTACTTTGATGATAAGTCTGTGTAAGACTTCGTCTGAAAATTGAGAAGGTACCGGTGTAGGGTTACCTTGATGATAAGTCTGTGTAAGACTTCGTCTGAAAATTGAGAAGGAACCGGTGTAGGGTTGCCTGATGATGAGTTCGTGTAAAACTACATCTGAAAGAAAAGGAACCGGTGTAGGGTTGCCTGAGGATGATCAAGTAGATAATTGTCCTGTTTGGTTTCGGATATTAACCCATGATCAGTCGTCCACAGAATTTTCCTGGCTTGTTACCGGTGTTAATCTGGAACTGCGAAGGTAGATGGTAATCACCTTTTAATTGACCTTTTCCTGAAAAGGCAAAACGTTAGCTGTATGCAGTGTCATGATGCATGAACTGCATGATTTTAAGATGTTCTCAAGAATAAATGAGATTTGTGTTGTATGATGCGTATGCATGCTATAATGTATGAAGATGTGATGTTTATGAATGTATCTTCGTCTGGGAAAATAAATCCTTGACGAATGCCAGGAAGCTTGTTGAATCCTGGGCTGATGTTTGAAGAGTAGAGTTCTTCATTTCCGCTGGGGATGATGATTGCAAGGATAAACCGGTAGGAGAAGATGACTTCGTTGAGGAATAAACTTGGCGAAGAGATTATTCTGCGGGGAAGTACTCTGTGGGAAGAGAGGTACTTTGTTGAGATATTGATGATAACTCCGCTGGGGATACCGTTGATAAGTTTTGTTGGGGAATTGATGAACTCCGCTGGGGATAGGAAGAACTTTGCCGAGGACGATATTTCTGTTGTTAATTAGCTGAGGAACCCAGTTATAAGCTCTGGTGGGGAATAACCTTCTGAATAAAGCCGGGGAGATGCGTTCATACTCTGCAGGTGATAAGCTTCCAGAATCTACTGGGGATAAGCTTCCAGAATCTACTGGGGAGATTGATTCAACTTTCCTGGGGAAACTTTTTGGACTGTATTGGGGAAGTGGCTCCACTGGGGTGTCTGTATTCCGCCGGGGAACGATCTTATATTAAGACTGCCGGGGATTCTTGCTTAGGAACATCTGTATACTCCGCTGGGAAATATTGAGATTTTCTGGGGATACCCAACTTCCTTAATGCTGACAGTAGACTAACTCTGCTTGGGGAGAGTGTTGCTGACTTGCTGGAGATACTGTGCCTTTTTAGGGGCTGATGGGAGACCAACTCTGCTCGGGGGAGATTACTGTTAAATCTTGTCTTACTCTCGGGGGAGTGAAGGTATCTTGGTTGCATGTTCTTCAGCTGAACTTACCTTGGTACCTTGGTGAGCAAAGCAGCTGTACAGTTTGGACAACTCTTATTGCCCCAGCTTCTATGGGAGAAGGTACCTGTGGAGGTCTTGATAACTGCTGATTGACAAATCTCCTTCTGGTAGGCAAGTGATGAGATAACGGGACATAGTCGTACGCTTTTGATCCCTAACTTTTGCCTGGACCGCCCTTTCGGGTTTTCAGTCCACCGGGATACCCATTTTTGCCCAAGCCGCCTTTTCAGGTTTTCAACTTGCCGGGTGTACAGGTTTTTTTATTTTCATCCCTTATTTTTGCCCGAACCCTTTTGGTTCGCCGGGAAGCCCTTATTTTTGCCTAGGCCAGTCGACCTAGCGGGTCTTTGTAGTATTTTTCGACTATGTCCATGCTCTCAGGATGCAGGGAGTTGTCACTGTCAGTAGTGCAGTGTTACCACGCCACCAGAAGATCTTCGTTTGATCGTCCAATGCCCCAAGTGATCCGGATGGAGATTTGCCCCAAGTTGGTTGGCCTTTTGAGAGATTCTCCAAATCTTGACTTAACTTCCCCAGATGACGGACAATGATCGTGCCGTGCCCCTTGATTGGAAGTGCTTTTGTTCGTTAGACATTCGTCGTGCGAACTTCTATGTTGTTCAAACAAATAGTCATATGCAAACAATGTTATTTAAAAATGCAAAGCTTATGTCTGTCTTGAAGTTTTTGAAAATGCATTTTTCAGTAAAACAAGCAAATTTTGTAAAATGCGATGTCAACTCGTTGTTTTACCGCAAGCCTTAAGAAGTCAGGATACCTTTGTAACAGTATGCTTTCGAACTAACCCATGCTTCGGCTAGGACTTTTTAGGGTTGTAACGTGGCCTGGTTCATGGTTTAAGAAACAAAGGATAAAGGCTCAAATTTTATTTGTACCCACCCGCTCTTCGTGATGTTCTTCAAACCTAAACTCAGTTGACCGTGCGTTAGACCTTGTTTGAGTCTTTGTCCTGATATTCTGGTGATGGTTCGGATATTGACAGTTTATTTTGAATAGGCAGACATTTCTTTTTGGTTGAGGGTTTGTATGACCTCTTTCTTTTTTGATTTTGTTATCCCTATTTTTGCCTGAACTGTTCCTTTTTGTGATTACAGTCAGCGGGATGCCCCAGTTTTGTAAGTCTCCTTCATAGGTTTTGACTTATTGGGCTTTTATTTTGAGAGACAATGACTGCCTGTCCTTACGATTATACGGAACCATCACTGTCTTTTTCTTTGTAAGGACTTCTTTGGTGCCATTCGTTGTGCACTTGGATCAACTGAGAGAACTACCCTGCCCCAGGTTATGATTAAGGGTTTTAATTTTCGAAAAGAAAAACTCCAACTTCTTTGGCTCGAAGGGGTTGACGAGGGATTATCTTCCTTATAACTCCAGTGTTTAGGAATTGAAACAATGTCTGTACCTCATCAGCAGGGTCTGTTCAAAAGCATACTATAAAGATCGTGGTATCGTTTTCGTCATCCTCCCTCAAGAGGCTTAGAATTTTAAAATTGAGAGTTGAACATCAAAAATAAAAGCAATTTTGAATATGGTGAACACAATTACTTCAAAACAGACACGTGTAATGCATTAATGAAATAACCAAGTTTGACATGAAATAAAATGTTTGAACAATCAAAGAAAATTACAACTTGAACATTCGAATGAACAAAAAATTTCCAATCCTAGTCATGTTTTGGCAAGGGAGCGGTGGTCACATTGGGAGTCTCAGCAGGCTCGAATTCGATCTCCTTAGCGTCGATCATATTCTGGATCTTGTATTTTAACGCCCAACAATCCTCAGTATCATGCCCTGGGCTATCAGAATGATAAGCACACCTCGCATCTGGGTTGTAATTTGGAGAAGAGGTCTTGGGATTTGCAGGAGGGTTGATCACCGCAATCAGATTCATTTTCAACATGTGCTGCAATGCTTGTGACAATGGCATGTTGATGTTGGTGAATTTTCTTTTAGGCTCGTCCGGCCTTTGCTGATTTCCCTTTTGTGGTTGGCGGCGTGGTGCAAAACCAGAGATCATGACTGCCCATGCATGTTGGTCAAGACGACTCTTTTGACTGTATGCAGCATTAGACTCTTTCTTCCCCATGTAAGGCTTTTTGTGAGTATCAGAAGGTGCGGCCTCTTGAATCTTCCCAGCCTTGATACCAGCTTCAATTCTTTCCCCAGTCAAGATCAAATCTGTAAACCCAGCAGAAGAATTCCCAATCAGATGGTTGAAGAAAGGCCCAGACAGGGTCCCCAAGAACATGTCCATAAGCTCATGGTCAGTTAGAGGTGGCTGTACCCTTCCAGCAAGGTCCCTCCATTTTTGAGCATATTCTTTAAAGCCTTCGCCTGCACCCATAGACATCCCCTGAAGCTGAGTGCGCGTGGGAGCAAGGTCGGCATTGTACTGGTACTGCTTGTAGAATGCAGTGGCCAAGTCCTCCCAGCTGCGGATGTTGGCTCCATTCAGTTGATAGAACCAGTCGAGTTGAGTTCCTGACAGACTATCCTGAAAGAAGTGAATCCACAAATTCTTGTCAGCCGTGTAGGGATGGATCCTCCTTATGTATGACCTG
Source organism: Vicia faba (assembly GCA_948472305.1). NCBI lineage: Eukaryota > Viridiplantae > Streptophyta > Magnoliopsida > Fabales > Fabaceae > Vicia > Vicia faba. The sequence continues at coordinate 1,372,519,395 of OX451741.1, forward strand.
AGATGCAGCTTGGGACAGGAAGCCCCGTCATATTTTGCAAAAGCAGGTGCCTTGAACTTGTGTGGGATCACTACCCCAGAAGACAGACCTAGATCTTCGAAGTCCAGGCTGGGCACCTTTTGTATCTCCATAGCACTTAACCGGTCTTCGAGCTATTTGTACCTGTCCTCAGCAGGAGGGTATTGTTCGTCATTGAAATCGGTCTCGTTGTTGGAGACCACCGGACTAGGAACCTCTCTTTCTCGGGGACTGCCTTTCCTAATAGATGGGGTGGTCCGCTCAGCTTCATTTTGTGATGTCTCCCCAGATCTGCGTCTAGGATTGAACAAAACAGTCCTCTTCTTCTTCTTCTTCTGTATCAGAGTCTTCAACTCCTGTTGACCCTGGGCTAGGCTCATCACCAACTCTTGGAACTGGGCGTTCTGGGTCTGGAGGGCCTTGATAGCTTGTTCATTGGATGATTCAGGATTCATGATGATTGCTGAAATAAACAGCGAAGAAGATAAGTGACCTGTCAAAAAAGAGTACCTGTAATGTATGATATGCATGCAATGTTTTCAAGGATCTCGCGGGGTAAACAAGGGAAAATTGTTAGAGTTTGCATTTTGTAGCTTGATGGAAGGCACTGCATATTGTTGAGAGTCCTTCTTCAAGAGTCAAGGCTCACCATATCGAGTGGGTCATAGCCCCTGACTCAGGTCATCATGCTTGGATTTCTGGACAACCTTGGCTAGAGGAAAATAAATCCCCTTTTCCCCTTGCTAGACATTTGATTCATCATGACCTGTATCACAAACCCTTGAGATCCTTGAAATGAGTTAGTCCTTATGCAGGATGTATGCAATGGTATGATGTCATGCTATGCATGGAGTGATGTAAGTAGGCCCTGTAATGAGTCCCAATTAAGGACTGTAAACAAAACCTGCAAGGAACCCATGTGTTAGATAACAAGCATGCAAGTAGTCAAGTTTGAAAGCACACAAGTCACACAAGACAGCCCTTAGAGTTTAGGCCAGCATGAAGCTCAGGTACTACCCTATTTCAGTTTGTTGGTTAAGACCTGTCCTATCAAAAGTAACCAGGTTCTAGAGGATCCCAATATCACTGACTACCCTCAATCGGTCATAACTCCAGCATCGCAATCTTTTCTTGCGGCCAGAACCATCGCGAGAGTTTAGCCTCAATGGGTGTAGCATACTGCTACTGTTCTATGGCCAAGTTGGGTCAATTAGGGTTCTAAGGTCGGTTGGTGCTTAATGACTCCTCAGAAGACCCATATTCTCCTCGTTGCGACACAAGGGATATCGGTACAGACCAAGGTGCCACACCAACGTAGCCACTGCTTCACCCGTGTAGGTCTACGCCGGACAGGTCCCTCACAGCTTATGCTACCTAACAGGGTATCCCCAGATCCGGGTTAGGATCTATGAAACTCCAAGACAATGCCCATAACAATAAAGCAAGCAAAACACAGCAATTGAAAACACAAGTATGAGCTATCCTAAGGTACACCTCACTTTCGGTACCCCCAGCAGAGTCGCCAGTTCTGTGATCGGTGGATTTAGAACTGACTGTTTTAAAGCTGGATCGCGTATGTCACGGAAGCAAGAGTCGCCACCGTCTTTTATTTTCTCCAACATGGACAGGACAAAAGCACAGCAAAATTCCTTATGAGAACGTTTCTCGATTCGGGAGGTAGATTTATAGAAAGGGAAGGTGTTAGCACCCTTTCTATCCATGGTTATCCATGGGCTCTTAGATACTTGCTCTTATGTTTTCAAAATGTTGGCTTTTGAAAGTTCCCAAAAATTTCCCAACTTCTCCAATGCATATCTTGCTCAATTTTGAAGCTATGATCATGTTCTTGGACATTTTGGAAAGGTCTTGAAGTCCTCTAACCAATGCCCTTGGTCCCATGTCATTTTTATTTACCAATCTCAAGTTATGGTCTTTGACTTAAAGTGCCTTTTGTTGACTTTTGAAAATGACCTATAATGTTGAAATTGATAACTTTTTGTGAGAGCATTTCTTGGACTTGGAATGTGAATATGAGTTGTAGGAAATGTCATACCCTTCACAATGGGCTTTGGATGGGATTTTTCTGATAAACCATGAGGAAGTTATGCATTGGTCAATTTGCAGTTGACTTTTCAACTGTCCAAAAATAGAAACTTTTGCATCTTGAGACTTTTTGAGCCATGCTTGTGGAATCATGATCAAGAATTGATCAAATGATGATTGTGGCTTCAAAATAAGATGTTGACCAAAAATTTTGACTTTTGACTGTCAAATGACCATTTTGCCCCTGCAGTTGACTGTGGAGCAATTAGGGTTTTTGACTGTGCAACTTGATGTTGTGAGTCTTGAAACTTGACACATGGATGCTTGACAATGTATATAGGCATATGGGACTTGATTGGACCCTTGAAAACCTCAATTTCTTTTGCAAGAACCAAAACCCTAATTTTGATTGTGTTAGGAAGCAATTGGACTGTGCAACCCTTGAGAGACTTTGAAGCTTGATCTTGCCAAATCTTGGAGAATATAGGAGGGCAAATTTTGGGGTACAACAAACCCGGTTACTATTTATAGGACAGGTTGAGCCAACTAAACTTCAAGAGGGTACTTACCTATGAAACCCCATGCAAGCCTGAAACTAGGATCTTGTGTGATTTGTGTGTACATATATACTTGTGCATAACATCATGGACATCATAAAGCATCATATGCATCCACTGACCATTTCAAGGGTTTGGATCTTCATCTTTGTTCCTGTTTTGTAGGTTATGGAATCACTTCACAGGAAAATAATCCAGGTCAACCTTGTGAGAGTTCCTCCTCTACTCAAGGAGCTTGCTTCCAAGATTCCAGAGAATTCTCCCTTCACTGAAAGACATGGTAGACTTCTCAACTTGGTCAACTCCAACATTGAAGAAGACATGGTGAAAGTTCTCTTCCAGTTCTTTGACCCCCTACACCACTGCTTCACATTTCCTGATTACCAACTAGTGCCTACTTTGGAGGAATTTTCTCAACTCTTGAGGATTCCTATTCTCCATCAACTACCCTACAACGGTACGGAAAGAGAGCCAAAGCCTGAAGATGTTGCTCAAGCCTTACACTTGCAACCATCTGATATCAAAGGTCATTGGGAAACCAGAAGTGGTGTCAAGGGTTTCTTGGCAAAGTTTCTGTTTGAGAAGGCACAAGACTGCTGAAATTCTCTAGATCTGCAAGCTTTTGAGGAGATGTTAGCACTTCTCATCTATGGGTTGTTCTTGTTCCCAAACCCTGATCAGCTTATAGATGTGAATGCTGTCAAGATTTTCATATCCCGGAATCCTGTGCCTACATTGCTTGGGGATATCCTCCACTCATTTCACACACGAACAATGAGGAAGAGAGGTGTTCTCCTGTGTTGTACTCCTCTACTAGCAAGGTGGTTTATTTCTCACCTTCCCCAGTCAGTCTTGAAGAATGAGCAAGGCTTGAGGTGGTCACAACGACTGATGACTCTTACACATTCAGATGTCCATTAGTGTTCTCGATCCCGAGAGAATGTTATTATCATTGATCGTTGTGGGGAATTCCCTAATGTCCCATTACTTGGCATTAGGGGAGGCATTACCTACAACCCCTGCTTGGCTCTGAGACAATTTGGGTATGCCCGAAGGGACGGCCCACATGACATGCTGATTCCAGACTTGGTTTTTGACTTCGACAATGACGCTCAAGGACTTCAACAAAGGTTTATCTGAGCTTGGAGGATGCCCAACATGGTAGACAGTAAAACTTTGGGACATAAGAATTCCATACCACTTGAGCCTTACCTCAAGTGAGTACGAACCCGTGCCCAAAGTCTTATGATGCCTTACCCCTACATTCTCCCTGTGATCAAAGAGCCTGTTATGGAAGGAGAGGTTCCATACACCCTCCTACATCCTGACATGCCGACATCATTGGAAGATCTGCAAAAGAGTTGGATACAGCTCAAGGAAGAACGAAACACTTTTGAAGCCAGCTTCTACGCCAGTGAGAAGAAGGTTTTAGAACTTACTCATCGACTCCACAAAGAGCAGACTCTTAACACCTACATTGCGCCAAAGAGGATGCGCAATGTCTTTTTACCTTAGAATTTTGTATTGTTTTGCCCATGGGGCATTTATGTACTAAAAAATTCTATTAATATGACGTGTGTTCTTTTTGTTTACAACAAATTTGAATTTCTGAATCCTTGAATGCATTACATGAATACATATCATTCATCATATGCATAAACAGGTCTTCACACCAGGTTTCCTTATCTCTCTGCTGTTTATTTCAGCAAGATGGATATAGAGCAGACAGTCAAATATTTACAAGCGCAGAATTCACAGTTCCAACAACTCCTCATGACCTTGGCAAAGGGTCAGGAGGATCTTAAAGCACTGTTAGAGAAGGAAAAGGAGAAAAAGAAAAAGAAAAGAGTTGGTGTGGCTACTTTGGGTAGAAGATTTGAAGGTCAAACTAGAAGGGTCTTGGACTTCCCCTCAACATCTGATGAAGGGGTAGGAAAAGGAAAAAGAGTTGCAGTATCGTCTGAGTCTATGGCTGAAGAAGAAGAGGAGGAGGATGAAGACTATGCAGAACAGAAGTACCCTCTTGCAGATGACAAGTATAAGAATCTGGAAGAAATCTGGTAGATATGGAAGTGCAAAGAGTGCCTGGGCTGGATTTCGAAGAGTTAGGGTTGGTTTCTGGGATTGTCATTCCCCCCAAGTTTAAAGTTCCTCTGTTTGCTAAATACGATGGGTGGTCTTGCCCAAAGATGCACCTACGGTCTTACGTCAGAAAAATTCAACCCCATTCTTCTGACAAGGACCTGTGGGTCCACTTTTTTCAAGATAGTTTGTCGGGTACGCAATTGGATTGGTTTTACCAGCTTGAGAGGTATGATGTGCACAATTGGAAGGATTTGGATGCTGCCTTCTACAGACAATATCAATATAATGCGGACTTAGCACCAACCCGTACTCAATTACAGAGTATGGGCATGGTCTCCAATGAAGGCTTTAAGGAGTATGCCCAAAAATGGAGGGACTTGGCTGGAAGGGTGCAACCACCATTGTCTGAAAGAGAGCTTGTTGATATGTTTTTGGGGACTCTGTCAAGTCCTTTCTTTAATCACTTGATAGGAAGTTCGTCTGCAGGGTTCACCGAGTTAATTCTAACTGGTGAAAGAGTTGAAGCTGGCATCAAGAGCGGTAAAATTCAGAAAGATACATCTACTTCCGCTGCCGTCAAGAAGACTTTTCCAGCAAAGAAAGAAGTCTCAGTTGTTTATTCTCAAAGAGGCCAAGGAAGAGTTGAGCGCCGGCCAACAGTGGGGCCGTAATGATTCAGAAGTCTGCAGCTGATCAGCCTCGAAACAGTCAACCTAGAACCAACCAGCAAAGGGTAGAAAAGCCTACACAGCAATATACCCGGATAAACATGACACCTGCTCAGGTTCTCCCCCATCTCTTGAAGTTAAACCTTGCCAGTTTAAGAGGGGCACCAAAGAATACAAATACAACTTCTCCACATTACCATCCCAACGCCAAGTGTGCTTATCATTCAGATAGCATGGGGCACGACACCAACGATTGTTGGGCCCTCAAGAATAAGATCCAGGATTTAATAGACGCTAAGGAAGTGGAATTCGACGCGCCCGAAAAACTGAGTGTGATCTCTGCCCCAATGCCAAATCATGGTTACAATGCCCATGCTATTGAAGAGGATCTGTATGTTGTCGCTGTTGATGATCTGATGACTCCGTTGCCAATAATCAAGATGAATCTGTTGAAAGCTGGGATTTTCCTAAGATGTGGAAAAGATTGTTACCTTTGTTCGTCCCTACAATCTGACTGTCCATTGTTGAAATTAGGCATCCAACGCCTAATGGATAATCAAGAAATCCTCTTTGAGAAAACTCCTGTTACTCCAAATCCTGTCAAAGATGTTGCTATAATTACCATTTCTGCCAATCTTTCCAAGGTCTCCAAAAGACCTGTTAAGATTACACCCGATCCAAAGATTGTACCTCTGAAGATAACTATGCCGGGGCCTATCCCATACAAGTCCAACAAATCAATACCGAGGAATTATGGAGGAGAGATCTTCTACCACGGTGTTAAGCAGATTGAATCGGTTGAAGAAAGTTCCGATGAAGAGACTCCTGACATAGGAAATATTGCTGGGACGAGTAAAATCACCCGCAGCGGAAGAATTTTCTCTCCGGAGATTGCTCCTCCAAGGGAAATCTTCGGACCCTCCAATGCTCCTAAGGTTACTCCCGTGTCGGTCAACATATTTGTGCGAACTCTAGTTATTGAAGAAATTGTTACTCCTATGGTTGTACCCTCTGCTGTTGCTGTTGATAAAGGTAAGGGGATCCAAGAAGCGCCCGTCAGGATGAGGGCTCAGCCTTTGGTCATCCCCGAGACCACTCAAAAGGAAATGGAGGAGATTTTAAAAATAATTAAGAAAAGCGACTATGATGTCGTAGAACAACTAGGGAAAACCCCCTCAAAAATATCTATGCTCGCTTTGTTGCTCTGTTCCGAAGCTCATGCCAAAGCCTTGATCAAGTTCTTAAAGATGGCCCACGTGCCTCAGGAAACCTCCGCGGACCAATTCCAAGAGTGTGTAGCTATCCTAACAGCCGACAACGGTCTTGGCTTCTCCGATGCCGACTTAACATCTAAGGGGAGAAAGCATAATGACGCGCTGCATGTCTCGGTGGAATGCAGAGGGACTACTTTAGCTCACGTTCTGGTTGATACCGGGTCGTCTTTAAATGTCTTGCCAAAGAAAGAATTGGACATATTGGAATGTGAAGGTTTGACCTTGAAGCCCAGCAATATCATTGTCAGAGCCTTTGATGGTTCTAAAAGGATGGTCCACGGGGAGGTGGACATCCCGATTAAAGTGGGAACGGAAAATTTCAACTCCATATTTTATGTGATGGACATCCGTCCCTCCTACTCTTGCTTGTTGGGAAGACCCTGGATTCATAATGCCGCAGCCATCACTTCTTCTCTACACCAAATGCTCAAATTCCCAGTCCAAGGGAAAATTATAACAGTTCACGGCGAGGAGGAGTATATGATAAGCCATCTAAATTCATTTCACTATGTTGAATTAGACGGTGAATTCATCGAGACCCCCTATCAGCACTTTGAAGAGGTTTCTCCTGAAGTTACGGTAGCCAAGACAATGACTTTTGTGCCCATCATTACCAAACCTATGTCTCGAATGTCATCCCTCAAAGATGCGAAGGTTGTGATTGAGGAAGGAGGAAGCACAGTATGGGGTCAGCTGCCAGATTTTCCTTACAAGACAGATAAGTTCGGCTTGGGTTTCACTGCTTCTGCTCAAAAGGTTGTACGCCGCTCCCGGGCTGGAGGGCCGCCATTGAAGATCACCCATCATAGAGTTCATGCTTTGAAGGGTGGTGAAGATGAGAGCAACTTTGAAGATTGGATTTTCCCGACCGTTGAAGGAGGACTATACAATTGGGAGGCAAAGGATTTTGTTCCCATTACTTTCATCAATCAGTAATTTATCTTTCGAACATTTTCTGTTGGTTTGTAATAATTCCTAAACAATTCGTACACTTTTAACCTTGTGCCTTACCCGAGGTACATATGTCCATTTGTAAGGGCTTGATTTTTCATCTTCATGTGCCATTTTTAATGAATCATGGACGTCTTCATATATAAAATTTTGTGTTCATTTTCTTTCTTTTTACATTTTATTTGTTTAAAGGTGGCTATCCCTTACACACACCCACACTCACAAAATGCAGGTACCCATCCACTCCGGATTCCATGGGTAACAATTCTGCTATGGCCTTCAGTGACTCTGAAGATCTGGTCAATCATGCCGAATACGAAGGTGATGAAGACTGTGAAGTGCCTGGAGAGTTGGCTAGACTGCTGCAACAGGAAGAAAGGGCTATTCTACCTTACGAGGAGTTGTTAGAGACTATCAACTTGGGAATAAAGGTAGACAGAAAAGAAGTTAAAGTGGGTGCTAACCTAGAGCCAAATGTCAAGGAGCGCTTAGTTCAGCTGTTGAATGAATATGTTGAGATCTTCGCCTGGTCATATAAAGACATGCCGGGACTGGATACAGATATTGTGGTTCACCGTCTCCCTACAAGAGAAGACTTCTCACCAATTAAACAGAAAGTTCGTCGCATGAGGCCCGACCTGTCTGAAAAGATCAAAGCTGAAGTGATGAAGCAGTTCAATGTTGGCTTCCTTGCTGTTACTTCCTATCCACAATGGGTTGCTAACATTGTGCCCGTGCCTAAGAAGGACGGCAAAGTCAGAATGTGCGTGGATTACAGAGACTTAAACAGGGCTAGCCCTAAAAATGACTTTCCACTACCGCACATTGACATCTTGGTTGACAATACAGCTCAGCATAAGGTATTTTATTTCATGGATGGATTTTCAGGGTACAACCAGATCAAAATGGCCCCTGAAGACATGGAGAAAACTACTTTTGTTACACAGTAGGGTACGTTCTGTTATAAAGTGATGCCATTCGGACTGAAGAATGTCGGGGCAACCTATCAACGCACCATGGTGGATTTGTTTCATGATATGATACATCATGAGATAGAAGTCTACGTAGACGACATGATAGCCCATTCACAAACTGAAGAAGAACACCTCGACCATCTGCAAAAGCTGTTTGTCAGATTGAAAGAGTACAAGCTCAGACTGAACCCTAACAAGTGCACTTTCGGAGTCAGGTCTGGTAAACTTTTGGGATTCATCGTCAGTAACAAAGGCATCGAGGTTGATCCTGCCAAAGTCAAAGCTATACAAGAAATGCCTGCCCCTCGCACTGAGAAAGAGGTCAGAGGTTTCTTGGGACGCATAAACTACATTGCAAGGTTCATTTCTCACCTTAAATCTACCTGTGAGCCAATCTTCAAGTTGTTGAAGAAAGATCAGGTGGTTAAATGGAATGATAACTGTCAAGTTACTTTCGATAAAATCAAGGAGTATTGGCTAGAACCTCCTATCTTGATGCCTCCCATCGAAGGAAGACCACTAATCATATACCTGATTGTTTTGGATAATTCAATGGGGTGCGTATTGGGCCAACATGACGAGTCTGGCCGAAAAGAGCATGCCATTTATTACCTTAGCAAAAAGTTTACCGACTGTGAGACCCGTTACTCACTGCTTGAGAAAACTTGTTGCGCTTTGGTATGGGCTGCTCGCCGGCTAAGGCAATATATGTTGACTCATACCACTCTACTGATTTCTAAAATGGATCCGATCAAGTACATCTTCGAGAAGCCTGCTTTATCTGGAAGAATAGCTAGATGGAAAATGATCCTGACTGAGTATGATATCCAGTACACGACCCAGAAAGCTATAAAGGGGAGTGTGCTAGCTGACCATCTAGCTCATCAAGATGTCGAAGATTACCAATCCATGAAGTTCGACTTCCCCGACGAAGACATTATGACATTGGACAATATTGAAGATAATGGACCGTATGACGGACCTGAACAGGGATCCCGATGGACTCTGTACTTTGATGGTGCCTCCAACGCACTTGGCAATGGTATTGGTGCTGTGCTCATTTCTCCACAAGGTTGCCATTCACCTTTCACAGCTAGACTCTGCTTTAACTGCACCAACAACATGGCTGAGTATGAAGCTTGTATCTTTGGTCTCAAGGCTGCAATTGACTTGGGAGTCAAATCTTTGGTTGTGTTTGGGGACTCAACTTTGGTTATCAGTCAAATCAAAGGAGAGTGGGACACTAAACGTCCTAATCTCATCCCATACAAAGAACATGTCTTGACATTGCTACCTCACTTCGAACAGATTACCTTCGAGTACTTCCCGCGAGAAGAGAACCAACTAGCAGATGATCTAGCTACAATGTCATCCATGTTCAAACTTAACTGGGATAATGAGGCTCCCCAAATCACCATCGAGCGGATGGACGAACTTGCACATTATCATGAGATTAATACCGAAGAAGTAGTGGACCTACCCTGGTTTCACGAAGTCAAAAGGTATCTCGAGACTCGAGAATACCCTAAAGGAGCTTCAGTCAATGACAAAAAGTTCTTAAGGAGATTCTCTGCCAAGTTCTTCCTGAGCAATGGTATCCTATACAAGCGCAATCATGATTGCATTCTGCTTCATTGTGTGGACAAGGTTGAAGCTGAGAAGATCATGGCTGAACTGTACAATGGTACATTTGGCACCCACTCGAGCGGACATACGATGGCTAAGAAGATTCTACGGGCATGCTATTACTGGTCTACCATGGAAGCTGATTGTCATCAACATTCCCCATACTTGTCACAAATGTCAAATCTATGCTGACAAAGTACACATACCTCCAGTTCCTCTCAATGTCCTAACAGCTCCTTGGCCATTCGCAATGTGGGGAATCGATATGATTGGAGAGATCAAGCCTACAACATCCAATGGACATCGTTTCATCCTGGTGGCCATTGATTACTTTACCAAGTGGGTCGAAGCAGCTTCCTTCGCCTTTGTTACAAAGAATGTGGTTGCCCGCTTCATCAAGCAGGACCTTATATGCCGATATGGTATCCCCGACAGGATCATCACGGACAATGGTACATACCTGAATAATACTATGAGCACCGCTCTGTGCGAGAAGTTCCAGATTCAACATCACAATTCATCTCCTTATCGGCCAAAGATGAACGGTGTTGTCAAATCTGCAAACAAAAATATCAAGAAGATAATTCAAAAGATGACAGTCACCTACAAGGAATGGCATGAGATGTTACCGTTTGCTCTGCACGGGTAATGTACCACAGCACGCACATCAACTGGGGCAACACCCTTTTCTTTGGTATACAGCATGGAAGCTGTTTTACCTATCGAGGTTCAGATTCCCTCCTTGAGAATCATGAAGGATGCTGGTTTGAGTGAAGAAGATTGGATTCAGACCCGACTTGATCAACTTAACTTGATTGACGAGAAGCGACTTACTGCTATTTTCCATGGTCATACGTATCAAAAACGGATGATCAAGGCCTTCAACAAGAAAGTCAGACGCCAGGTATATCAGGTCGGAGATCTTGTAATCAAGCAGATCATCTTGCCGCAAAGTGATCCCAGGGGCAAGTGGACTCCTACCTACGAAGGACCATTTGTGATCAAAAACATCTTTTTTGGTGGGGAAATGATCCTGACCACCATGGACGGTGACGACCTGCCGCACCCTGCGAACGCAGACATAGTCAAAAGATACTACACATAAACGACCTGACAAGTTGAAAACTCGAAAGGGCGACTTGGGAAAAAATGGGCATCCCGGTGAATCAAAAACCCGAAAGGGCGGTTCAGGCAAAAATTAGGGATAAACAAAAAAAATCTGTACACCCGGCAAGTTGAAAACCCAAAAGGGCGACTTGGGCAAAAAAGGGTTTCTCGGTGGATCGAAAACCCGAAAGGGCGATCCAGGCAAAAGTTATGGAATTAAAGCGTATGACTATGCCTCGTCGGATCACTTTAAGGACAATCTCTTCACAGACAAACTCCAGGCTTCTGATCAACTCAATCATCATCGGATGAAGCAACAAATGGACAAGATGTTCAGAGTTACGAAGGCTATAGCAGAATGGGAACCCCATGGAAATTTTACACATAGCCACCTTTCTTTGTATAAATTTTTCTCATTTTTACGAAAACATTCTCTTACTAGGATATTTGTATCCTTTGTACAAAATACTTACACAAAGTTAATACAAAGATACTTCAAAGTGCATAAAACTATTTGCCTTTCCTTTCTTTTTACACTGGTGTTTTATTTGAAAACGTCCAATGATTTATTAAAACGAGCATATGCATTTTAATATAATCACTGCTTACAAATAAACAAAATGCGAAAGAATAATTACTGACAGGTTGAAAGTATAGGAAAATGTCTTTAGGCTATTCCAGGAGAAATCCCCTGCAGTACATCATCCAGGTCCCCAGCGGAGCTAAAATCTTGGAATACATATCCCCAACAGAGTTAAAATTCACAATCCCCGACAGAGTAAAGTATTCAAACTCCCAATCCCAGCGGAGCCAAAACTTTGAATTACAGATCATCGGTGAAGATGAAACTTTCTTCCCCAACGGAGTCAAGTCTTCAACCTTTAGAATTCCCCAGAGAGTTATCTTAAAATCGTCTTCCCCAGCGGAGTCAAACTATCAATCCACAACGGAAATTGTTCAGTGTCTCCGGATTCTCCAGCAAGTTGTCTTAAAGTCTGAGAATCAACCAGATAACAGTTAACTTTTGTCTTATCCCCAACCTAGGACAATTCCCCAGTAGATTGACATACAACCCAAACTCCTGATCTCCCCAGCGGGATAGCTTACTCTCCAGCAGTATAGCTATTCCCCACAGAGTTTTTTCACTCCCTAACGGATTGAAGATTCTTATTCTTGATTCCCCGGTGAAGTTGCCAGAGCTTTCTTTACTCTCAGCATGAATTCATCAGAATTTTTAATTCCCCTAGCAGATTGAAGATTCTCATTTCTCCGTAGAAGACATCAGAGTCTTCCTTATTCTCCAGCAGACCAAGGTTTTCCTTTGTGTGATTCTCGGTAGAGATCTCCAGAGTTTCCCTTATTCCCCAGCCGAGTAAGGATTCTCATCGTATAATCCCCACGAGTTTCCAAGGATTCTCTATCCCCAAGCAGTCAGCAAGGATTTCTCATCTTCAGCAGCCAAAGATTTTATTATCTCCAGCTATCAAGGATTTATTTTCCTTAGCAAGACAGCTATATTGCATCATGCATTTCATGCAACATAAACATTGATAACATGCATATATTGCATCATACATTTCATGCAACATAACTTTGTGTTTCAGCTAATATTTTACCCTTTTCAGGATAAGATTAACAAGCTACCAGTATAGGATCATGAAAACAGTTTACGGATGCTCCAGACATGGATGCTAATCTATTGCTTGTTCAGATTCAGCTCAGAAAACAGCCTAGGGATGCTGGACATGGATGCTAATCTATCGCTTGTTCAGATTCAGCTCATGAAAACAGTTTACGGATGCTCCAGACACGGATGCTAATCTATTGCTTGTTCAAATTCAAGGATCATGAAAACAGTTTACGGATGCTCCAGACATGGATGCTAATCTATCGCTTGTTCAGATTCAGCTCATGAAAACAGTTTACGGATGCTCCATACACGGATGCTAATCTATTGCTTGTTCAAATTCAAGGATCATGAAAACAGTTTACGGATGCTCCAGACATGGATGCTAATCTATCGCTTGTTCAGATTCAGCTCATGAAAACAGTTTACGGATGCTCCAGACACGGATGCTAATCTATTGCTTGTTCAAATTCAAGGATCATGAAAACAGTTTACGGATGCTCCAGACATGGATGTTAATTTATCGCTTGTTCATATTCAGCTCATGAAAACAGTTTACGGATGCTCCAGACACGTATGCTAATCTATCGCTTGTTCAGATTCAGGATCATGAAAAAAGTTTACAGATGCTCCATACATGGATGCTAATCTATTTCTTATTCAAATTCAAGGATCATGAAAACAGTTTACAGATGCTCCAGACATGGATGCTAATCTATCGCTTGTTCAGATTCAGCTTCAGAAAACAGCCTAGAGATGCTCCAGACACGGATGCTATTCTATTGCTTATTTAGATCCCCAGCTCAGAGATGCTTCAGACGCAGATACCATTCTGACGCTCACCTATAACTTACAATTCAACAAACATTCTTGGATGGCATCTTTAAGCCCATCACCGACAAGATTTTGTCACATCTCTAAATGGCATCTTTAAGCCCATTCCCTCAACTATACTTTGACGAGTGCAAATTTATAGGCACTCTAGTGTCCAATCATCTTTTACCTTCGAGTCGCGAACGGAAAACTCGACAATCTAACTCTTCAGGTTCAAGAAGATTGAACAGGGGCAGCTGTTGTACCCCAAAATTTGCCCTCCTATTTTCCATAGAAAACACAACCCTAGGGTTTATTCAAATATTCAAGATTGGTTCAGGAATCGATCAGACAGATTTTCTCCTACGGCAGTAAATCAGGAATTATGGTTTTTCTCGCATTTCTCAAAAGAAACTGAATTCTCCGAAATTCATTTGATTGTCACATATTTTCAGGCTCTCTCAAATTTACTGGAAATAGGCAGTGTTTATTTGATCCAGGTTAACCAGTTAATTTGCGTCTTTTAAAACATCCGCTTGTTTATGGAATAAAAATTTGCCTGTTTATTGGAATGCACAGTGCGTGTTCTGATTGGAATACTGTTGCAAGGTTACAAGATTACAGAGTTATTGGATTACTTGGAGTTTAAGTTATCTGGATTGGAATGCAGTTTAATTATTTTTGATCAGGGAATCTTAAAGAATTAGTGAAGATGCAAAGAAAGAATTACAAGTTACTAACAATAATGGATATCAGATTATCTCATAAAGACTTTCTTCATTTATTTCAGATGTTGCTACAAAAATAATTTATTATTCAAATGCTTTAGGTTTTACAACTTATAGTACTTGAAAAATAAATTAATACAACTGATTGAAAATCTCTCTAAGTTACAAATCTAGGCCTAAGCTTCCATTGCTCCCGTGCTCGACAAAGTCTCCTTCTTCCTCTGCTTTGTCACCATCCAATTTGCGCTCACATGAAAGAAAGACAACAAAAAAAGATTAGTGCAGTTAATTGAACATAAATAAAAATTTCAAAAAAAAAAAGAAAGAAAAAATGTTCATCATTAAAGTTTTCCGTTTGGAATCAGAGGGGCTATTTTCATTTCATCACGTTTTTATTTTTCTCTTTGCAAATCACAAGAAGATTACTCTTCTTGGTTCACAAAAAGAAAAATAAAAATGCAAGTTGTCCAAGTAAAAAATAATGCAAAGCAAGTTTGTCCAAATGCAACAATGGCAAGTACAATGCAGCAAACATGCAGCAAGTTGTCTAAGCAAGCATTGCAAGCAAAGCAAATTTATCCAAATGCAAACAAGGCGCCAAACTGCAGCATGATGTTCCAAACAGCACAAACAAAGCCAAACTAAATTGGACAATACAGCAATACAAGCAAACTAGACAGTAGCAGCAGCAGTGCAAGCATTACAAGCAAGGTAACTAAACAAGGCAGCATAACAGAAGAAAGTACAATGCAGTATGGCAAGTACAAACAGCAGGCAAGAAGAAAGAAAGTTGTATGGTAAACCAAACAACAAGCAAAGCTTGTTGCAAAAGCTTTTCATCATTTTCCAAAGTTTGGCAAACTTTTCAGAAAAAGGGGGAAAAAGCATTTTTGCTTTATCATTGAGAGAGGAGAGAGAGGAGAGATATCACCTAAATTATGGGAAAGGTACAGATTGGCCATCCTGCCCACAGGCTGTAAAAGAAAAAAGCAACTAGGATATAACAGTAGAGAAACTGTAAGAAGAAAGAGAACACAGTTTGTTAAACAGAAGTCTACACACAAAAACCTGTATAACAAGTTCAAGTAACAACAACAAACGGCCAGAAATCTCAAACTGCAAAACACCCAAACCAAAACATTCACAAAGCCTAACAAACTGTAACAATACCAAAGCCTTTTAACAGTTCTCAAAAACCTCCAAACCTGTGAACCAACAACAAACAGCAAAAAACCTGCATAGCAAGTTCAACAACAACAAACAGCCAAACCTGTAACCATAACCATCAAAAAACCTGTGCAAACAAACAGCCAAAACCCAAAACCTTCCAAACATTTCAAAAAAACCTGCAAAACCAAGCTACAAAATATCCAAGTCCAAACAGTTAGAATAAAACTGTAACAAACCATCAACCTAAAAATCCATTTCAACAACAAACAACCTCCAAACCTATTATCAAACCACAAAAATCATCCCAAAATTGCAGAACAATAACAAAACCATCAAAAACAACCTTCAACAACTCAAACAACAAGAAACAGGGCCATCAATATCCAATCACCATAACCACAAAATCATACCAAACTACCAAAACCAGTTCGCAAACCAAAGGACTGTCAAAAGGGCATCAGGGCTGTAAAGGCATTTTCAACAATTCAGAACATTTGACAAAACAAAGTTTCAGAAGCAATAATCATCATCAACCAATGTTGTACCCCAAAATTTACCCTCTCATTTCATCAACATTTTTCATCACAAGACTCTTGGAACTCAAGATCAAGCTAGGGTTTGCTCTGCTCAAGACACCTCCTTGCACTGTTGACTTAAATTAAGGTTTGAGTTTGCACAGTGATGTTTTGACCTACAATGCCCAAATTGACTTTCATACTTCATGTTGGACTCATAAGTTTGTCCATACCAAGTTTCAAGCCTTGATTCAAATTTTTGCCCAGTCAATTGGACAGTTGACCTAGAAATCAGCTGTATTGGGGAAAAAGTCAATTGTGACCAATTGACAGTCAAACCTCATGAAATTTGATTCACATCAACATTATGAACTCATATGAACCATTTGATCAAGTTTGGATCACAATTCCATAAGAAATTTGATCAGATCACCAAAAGGGCAAAATGTTCATTTTTAGGGTTTTGACTGTACAAAGGCAATTTTTGACTGTTTGACCTAGCCAATGGCAAATCAAGCTCAACCATGGACTAAAGGACTCAATGACATTGTCTTGACCCATTCAACAAGTTCAAAAGATCTCAAATGCATAGGATTGACAGATGAATTTTTCAGTCAACTAATCAAAATTTGATTGTATACTGAAAAGTTAAACTTTGACTTTTTGGTCAAAATCAAGTGCCAAAGGTCATTTTTCATCAAGACATGTCAAATTATGAAAATTGTTCATCAATAAACCCAAAAATGCAAATTAGGGTTTAAAATGGAAAATTTTCATAACTTAGAATTTTTCTAAGTTATAAAATTTTCTTATTTTTCCTAGCTTTGTCCCATTTTTTCACCAAGATGCAAATGGATTCAAACAAAACTTGCAACATGAAAGTTGTAGTCCATCACAAAGTCTACAACTTTGATTCACAGAGTTTTCTAAAAAGAGGCTTGTATCTCAAGTTATGATTTTTGGAACAAGGGTACCTAAAACTTTTAACTTAGAGAAATTTTGCCCTAGTTTAGGCAGGATTTTGACCCATCTTCTTGGCCATTTTTCACATAGTTCCACTGGGAGTTTTAAGTTGCATTTTAAAGATGGATTATAGTACATGTTTCAAGCTTTCCAAATTGTCAAAGAACTCCTCAAACACCTTTGTGGTTAGGGAGAATCGAATGCTTGAAGTTGACAAAAACTCACTTTGATCCATGGCCAATACATGTTCATACAAGTTTCATTTTCAAACCAGCATGCTTTGTACTTGTTGGCAGGCCTCTAAACCATTTTACACTCCTTAATTGAATGCAAATCCACTGAGATAACGCATTATCTTGGCCATTTGGACATTGCACACAAAACTAATCCCTATTTGGAAAAAGGTATATTGCCATTTTTGAAAAGTTATACTTTATGTCAAACCAAGATCTATGAGGCATGGGGCCATATCTCTGAGGCAAGATCAAATCCACAAATTGCAAGTATCAAGGGTAAAGGATGCATCATACAAGATAGGGATTACAGGCCTGTATTGACAGGTTACACACTCTTGCTTCAAAAAGAAGAAATTTGTCCAAAATCTTCCCAACTCAAAAACCAGCCATAGTCAGGTTACACAAAGATTGCAAACACAATTCACACAACCCTTTGAGTCATAAACACGAGCTCTTCACCACTCAAACCTCCTTGTACACAAAATCACCATTTTTCTGCAAAACAGGGCAAGTCCTGCAGAACCACCTCCATCTCCACTTTCCCTCGTGTGTTTTGCCTCAAACTTGTTCCAATACCTTCCATTCAACTCACCTGAACTATTCCAGACCTCCATTGCCAACTGTAACACCATTAACACACATTGCCATTTTTGTTTGGAAGCTTTGCAAGTTGAGTTCTGTAGCACGATTCAGGCTACTTCGAAACAAGCCAAGCATTGGGAAAGCTTCAGTGGATATCAGGCAAGCTCAAAAGAACCTCAAGCACCCTTGGAAGTTGCTGCATTGTCCAGCTCGAGCTCAACTGAAACAGGTATTTCATGAACTTCTATCTCTCTATTTGGGAATAGTTGGACTTAGGTTTGTGAATGAAAGATGTTGCATTCATAGCCCTGAAACCATACATGTGCTTAGTTTTCATTTATATTAATCGTGCTAGGAGAATTTTGTTCAAGAACTTTCTGAAAAAACTAGGTTAAGAATTAGGGCCAGAGAAATTCTCTCTGGTCTTTGAGAGTTAGCTTAAGTTTTTTATATGGTTAGATTCGTTGTTTGATGCTCTACAAGTTTCATGTTATGAGTTTTGTCAAAAAAGCAAGGAATCAGGAGATAGCATTTTGTATACAGAGCGCACGCGTTTCTGTTCAAAGGAAGAAGATGAAGTTGGTTTTGGGCTGGGCCTGTACAAGCTTACTTTTGGCACCCCCCCTCTTTTCTTTTTACACCCCCTGGCTCATTTCTTGTATATTTGTCATTTTTGCATTTTTATTTCATTTCTAATTTTGATATTTTATTTTCTAAATAAAAAATATTTAAAAAATATTTTCATAAATTTTTATATTTATTATATATTTATTATATATTTATTTTAATTAATTCTAGTATTAATACATTAAATACTTTATAGTTGCTTTTATTTAAATGTAAAAATAATGTAAAAAATACTTTTATTTTTATTTATTATTTTTATACATATTTGAAAATATTTTCTTAAAATATATACATTTTGTAAATAATTTATTTTATTTTTTTATACACACTTAATATATTTAATATATTTATATACATATATAATATGTTTTATTAAGTAATTAGGGCAAAAAACACAAAAATAATACATTTTTATTTTTATTAATATTTTATACTAAAAATACCTTTTTTACAATATACTTTTATTTTTTGTACAAATTGAATACATTATTGTACATAAATAATAAATAATACTATTTATTTAAGAAATTAGGGTTTTTGCCCTAAAAAACAAAATAATTGAAATTGACTTTTTATTTATTTACATTTCACATTAAAAATACTTTTCATACATAAAAAAACATTTTTTGCATAATACATTTTATTTAATATTTATTTATTGTATTTATTTAAATATTGTACATTTAATTGTTATGCCTTATACATTCAATTTGGTTGTAATAATTTTGGATTTAATTTCTTGCAAAATAATCCCCAATTCAAATTTGTACCCCTCTCCCTATTTCATGTTGTAATAGTGTAGAATTTAAATTCTCGCACCTTTAAATGCTTTCAATTATGCCATGATTAGACCTAGGGTTTGTATGCAAAATCAAATCAACAAATAACTTGACCTAATCAAAAGATAAAAATGCATGAAAAACAAACACAATGCACACTTGTACCCCTAGGGTTTCAATCCACTAGTTGCCTTCAAAAATGGGCCATGATATGCATGTCAAGTACTTTTGCAAAACAAAAACAAAACAAAAGATCATAGTCCCTCGATGACGTTATCTGAGTTGCCTAAACAAAATGATCAGGTCTCTCAAGAAAATTGCCAAAAATACTTGACACTATTGATATCATGGTCTATACGATGACCCGCGCCTGTCCCGTTTAACATCCTAACACAAGGTTGTTCACCAAATACAATGGGGAAACAACACTATTAAAAGGGTTAAAAACATAAGAAAGATCTTTGAGTAAAATAGGGTAGACAACTCTTAGTTACTTGATCAAAACTTGCAAAAACATCCTTGCTATCTTCAAAACACACTTCACAACAATTTCAAAACCCTACTTTCAAACATTGAAAACTTTTCAAAAGACAAAAACACCTTTGTATACATTCAAACAAGAATCATTACAAAGGTTGCCACAATGATGGCCTCTTTTCAAAACATCTTTCAAAATCACACACAAAGCACCATTTCAATCAATTGAAAAGCAAAGCAAGTGATCTAAGCAAGTAACTAAGAGCCCATGGATAACCATGGATAGAAAGGGTGCTAATACCTTCCCTTTCTATAATCTACTCCCCGAACCCAAGAAAACATCTCAAAGGTCTTTCCTGTGCTTTTTGACCTTTCCTTAGGATAAAATAAAAAGTCGGTGGCGACTCTTGCTAAACCGAAACATTTGAAAACACAAACGCAAATCCCAAGTCAGTTCTCCCACTGTATCACAGAACTGGCGACTCTGCTGGGGAATTCTTTAAAAGTGGAGTAACCTTAGGGCTTAGATCACCCTTTGCATGATTATTGTTTGCTTTGATTGCTTTACATTTGGTTCTCTTGTTTGGGCTTGAAATCCTCTACCCGGATTTGGGAAACATTCATAGGTAAATAGCAATATGTTATGGAAACAGTGTGGGGTATACCGACATGGTTGAAGCAATAGCTATATTAGTGCGACATATTTGTGAGTACTGGTAGCCTTTGAGTCAATCAAAGAGAATACGGGGCCGCTGAGTGATGTCATGAAGCACTAATGAACTCTTAGAACCTTACTTGACCATCTTGGCCTTTTATTAGGGGTAGTGAGATGACCGGCTTTGGTACAGTCCGAAGTTGGTAGATACTCGATACTACACTCATTGAGGGTTGTTTTCTTGGAATATTTCAGTCGCCAGTTAAGTGGCTAAACTGAAACAATGAACATAGAAAACAATCCAGTGATATTGAGCTCCTTAGAACCCGGTTACTATTTATAGGACAGGTTTGAGCCAACTAAACTCAAGAGGGTACTTACCTATGAAACCTCATGCAAGCCTGAAACTAGGGTTTTGTGTGACTTGCTTGTACATGTGCTTGTGCATACATCATGAACATCATAGAGCATCATATGCATCCACTAACCATTTCAAGGGTTTGGATCTTCATCTTCGTTCTTGTTTTGTAGGTCATGGAATCTCTTCTCAGGAAAATAATTCAAGTCAACCTTGTGAGAATCCCTCCTCAACTCAAGGAGCTTACTTCCAGGATTCTAGAGAATTTTCTCTTCAGTGAAAGACATGGTAGACTTCTCAACTTGGTCAACACCAACATTGAAGAAGATATGGTGAAAGTCCTCTTCCAATTATTTGACCCCCTACACCACTGTTTCACATTCCCTAATTACCAGTTGGTGCCTACTTTGGAGGAATTTTCTCAACTCTTGAGAATTCTTATTCTTAATCAACTACCCTAAAACAGTATGGAAAAAGAACCAAAGCCTGAAGATGTTGCTCAAGCATTACACTTGCAACCATCTGACATCAAGGGACATTGGGAAACCAGAAGTGGTGTCAAGGGTTTCTTGGCAAAATTTCTGTTTGAGAAGGCACATGACTGCTGGAATTCTCTTGATCTACAAGCCTTTGAAGAGATTGTGGCACTCCTTATCTATGGGTTGGTCTTGTTCCCAAACCCTGACCAACTTATAGATGTGAATGCTGTCAAGATTTTCATATCCAGGAATCCTGTACCTACATTGCTTGGGGACATCCTACACTCATTTTACACACGAACAATGAGGAAAATAGGTGTTCTCATGTGTTGTACTCCTCTCCTAGCAAGGTGGTTTATTTCTCACCTTCCACAATCAGTTTTGAAGAATGAGCAGGGTTTAAGGTGGTCACAACGGTTGATGACCCTCACACATTCTGATGTACATTGGTGTTCTCGGTCCAGAGAAAATGTCATCATCATTGATCGTTGTGGGGAATTCCCTAATGTCCCATTACTTGGCATTAGGGGAGGTATTACCTACAACCCATGTTTAGCTCTAAGACAGTTTGGATATGCTCTGAGGGATGGCCCTCATAACATGTTAACTCCTGACCTAGTTTTTGACTTCGACAACGATGCGCAAGGACTTCGACAAAGGTTCATCAGAGCTTGGAGGATGCCCAACAAAGTGGATAGTAAGACACTGGGGCACAAGAATTCCATCCCTCTTGAGCCTTATCTCAAGTGGGTATGAACCCGCGCCCAGAATCTTATGATGCCATATCCTCACATTCTCCCTGTGATCAAAGAGCCTGTTATGGAAGGAGAGGTTCCATACACCATCCTACATCCTGACATGCCAACATCATGGGAAGAAATGCAAAAGAGTTGGATCTAACTCAAGGAAGAATGGAATACTTTTGAAGCCAGTTTCTATGCCAGTGAGAAGAAGGTTTTGGAGCTTACCCGCCGACTTCATGAGGAGGAAACTCTCAACACTTACATCGCACCAAAGAGGATGCGCAGTGTCTTTTTACATTAAGAATTTGTAATATTTTGCCCGTGGGGCACTTATGTACTAACAATTTCTTCTTAATATGACGTGCGTTCCTTTTTGTTTGCAACAAATTTGAATTTATGAATCCTTGAATGCATTACATGGATAACATACCATTCATCATATGCATAAACAGGTCTTCACACCAGGTTTCCTTATCTTTCTGTTGTTTATTTCAGCAAGATGGATTTGGAGCAGACGGTAAAGGATCTGCAGGCACAAAATTCACAATTCCAGCAACTCCTCATGACCTTGGCAAAGGGTTAAGAGGACCTCAAAGCTCTGTTGGAGAAGAATAAAGAGAAAAAGAAAAAGATACCTGGAGTAGCCACTTTTGGAAGAAGGTTTAAAAGCAATGCCAGAAAGGTTCTTGAGTTCCCCTCAACGTTTGACGAAGGGGCTGGTAAAGGGAAAGGGGCTGTTGTTCTGTCTGAATCTGAAGTTGAAGAGGAGGAAGAGGAAGAAGACGAAGACTAATCCAAACAACCGTATCCACCAAAGGATGATAAATATAAGAATCTTGAAGATAGACTGGCAGCCATGGAGTTGCAGAGGGTCCCTGGTTTGGATTTTGAAGAACTATGGCTGGTAGTTGGGATTGTTATCCCTCCCAAGTTCAAGGTGCCAACATTTGCTAAGTACGACGGTTTGTCTTGCCCAAAGATGCACCTGAGGTCGTATGTCAGAAAGATCTAACCCCACTTGTCTGATAAAGACCTCTGGGTACACTTTTTTCAAGACAGTTTGTCTGGCACGCAGTTGGATTGGTTCTATCAACTCGAGAGATCAGAGGTTCACAATTGGGAAGACTTAGCAGCTGCTTTTTATCGCCAATATCAATACAATGCTGATTTGGCGCCCACTCGTACTCAGCTACAAAGTATGGGAATGGCTTCCAATGAAGGGTTTAAAGAGTATGCCCAGAAGTGGCGTGATCTGGCTGGAAGGGTGCAGCCGCCGTTGTCAGATAGGGAGTTAGTTGACATGTTTCTGGGGACCCTGTATGGCCCCTTCTTCAATCATCTAATCGGGAGTTCTTCCGCGGGATTTACTGAACTAATTTTGACTGGAGAAAGGGTCGAGGCCGGTATTAAGAGTGGAAAGATTCAGAAGGATACTTCCGTGTCCGCTGTTGTTAAGAAAGCCTTCCCAGCTAAGAAGGAAGCCTCTGTTGTGTATTCTCAAAAGGGTCAGGGAAGAACCGAGCACCGACCAACTGTAAGGGCTGTGATGATTCAAAACTTGTCAAATGATCAACCTCGTAACAATCAGTCGAGACCTAATCAACAACGGGTAGAAAGGCCACAACGGCAGTTCACCCGAATCAACATGACGCCCGCTCAGGTACTCCCTCATTTGTTGAAGCTGAATCTTACCAGTTTGAAGGAAGCGCCAAAGAACCCTAACACCTCCTCTCCATACTATCACTCCAATGCCAAATGTGCTTACCATTCTGACAGTGTTGGGCACGATACCAATAATTGTTGGGCGCTCAAGAACAAAATTCAGGACCTGATTGATGCCAAAGAAGTAGAATTTGATGCTCCTGAGAAGCCCAATGTGATATCTGCTCCGATGCCCAAGCACGGCCACAATATTCATGCCGTTATAGAAGACCTCCATGTGACTGATGTTTCCAATCTTTTGACCCCGTTGTTAGTGATTAAAGAGAAGTTGATGAGAGCCGGGATATTCCTAGGCTGTAGGAATGACTATTACTTTTGTTTGAACATACGAGCTAACTGCCCAATGTTGAAATCATGTGTCCAACGCCTGATGGATACCCAAGAGATACTTTTCCAGAAAACCCCTGTTGATACCTTCAATCCTGTTACTCCTGCTACTTTTGCTACTTCAACCAACGATATTGCAATCATAACCATTTCCGACAATCCTCCCAAGGCTTGCAAAAGGCCTGTCAGGATTACACCCAACTCTAAATGTGTACCATTAAAGATCACCATGTCGGGACTTGTCCCGTACCAATCAAGCAAAACGATACCATGGAACTATGGAGGAGAAATCTTCTATCATGGTATCAAACAAATTGAGGCAGTCCAAGAGAATTCTGAAGAAGAAAACCCTGATATAGGGAACATTGCAGGTACAAGCAAGATAACCCGCAGCGGACGGATCTTTTCTCCGGAGATTGCTCCCCCTCGAGCAGTTTTCGGACCCTTGAAAGCTTATGTACCTGTTGGACCATCTGTGCAAGGCCCGGTGATTGAAGAATTGGATACTCTTGAAGTAAGACCATCTGTTGATACTACCAATAAGGGTAAGGGGATACTAGAAGCGCCTGTCAGGATGAAGGCTCATGTTGTGGTTATCCCCGAAACCACTCAGAAAGAAATGGATGAAATATTGAAAATAATCAGAAAAAGTGACTACGACGTTGTGGAACAGCTAGGGCAGACCCCTTCTAAAATTTCAATGTTGGCTCTTCTACTCTGTTCTCAGGCCCATGCTAAGGCCCTGATCAAATTTTTTAAGGCGGCACATGTACCCCAAGAGACTTCGGCTTACCAGTTTCAGGAGTGTGTGGCCAGTCTTACTGCTGATAATGGCCTTGGCTTTTCTGATGCTGACTTGACTCCCAAAGGAAGGAAACACAACGACGCGCTACATGTTTCAGTTAAATGCAGGGGAACCACCCTCGCCCATGTCTTAGTTGATACTAGTTCTTCCTTGAATGTGCTGCCGAAGAAATCCTTAGACCGTTTGGACTGCGAAGGATTGACCCTCAAACCTAGTAACATCGTTGTTAGGGCTTTTGATGGTTCCAAAAGAATGGTTCATGGAGAGGTTGACATTCCTATCAAGGTAGGCACAGAAGTTTTCAACTCCACCTTTAATGTGATGGACATCCGTCCGTCATATTCATGTTTGTTAGGGAGACCATGGATCCATTATGCTGGGGCAGTTACCTCCTATTTGCACCAAATGCTGAAATATCATGTTAAGGGTAAGATTATAACAGTGCACGGCAAGGAAGAGTACATGATAAGTCATCTCAATTCCTTCCGCTATGTGGAGTTGGATGGCGAGTTCATCGAAACGCCTTTCCAACATTTTGAGGAAGTTTCTCCTGAGGTAGCAGTTGCGAATACAATGGTTGAGATGCACATCGTTCCCAAGCATGTATCTAGAATGGCATCTCTCAAAGACGCAGAGGTTGTAATTAAAGAGGGGAAGAGTACAGTATGGGGGCAATTTCCTGATTTTCCCCATAAGACAGACAAGTTTGGGTTAGGTTTTACTGCTGCAGGACAAAAGGCTATGCGTCGCTCCAAGGCTGGAGGACCACCCGTCAAGATCTCTCACCATGGAATCAATGTTGTAGAAGATGAAGATGAAGAGGGCCACTTTGAAGATTGGATCTTTCCGACCTTCGAAGGGGGTTTAAGCAACTGGGAAGCAAAGGATTTTATTCCTATCACCTTTATCAACCAATAATTTTATCTTTGAACAATTTCTCATTTTGTGGTCTGTAATAACTAAACAATTCGTACACTATTTTCACCTCATGCCTTGCCCGGGGCCTGTTGGTCCATTTGTAAGGGCTTGATCTTCTTCATTATCATATGCCATGTTTTAATGAATCATTGGACGTTTTTCATCTATAAACTGTTGTGTTCATTTTCTTTCCTTTTGCATTTTGTTTGTTTAAAGGATGGCTATCCCTTACACACACCCACACTCACAAATGCAGGTACCCATCCACTCCGGATTCCATGGGTGACTATTCTGCTTTAGCCTTCGATAACTCTGAAGATTTGGTCAATCACGCTGAGTACGAAGTTGACGAAGATTGTGAAGTGCCGAGAGAGTTAGCCAGACTTTTGCAACAAGAAGAGAGGGCCATTCCGCCTCATGAAAAGTTGCTAGAAACCATTAACTTGGGGACAGAGGAAGACAAGAAAGAGGTAAAAGTGGGTGCCAACCTGGAACCAAGTGTCAAAGAGCGCTTAGTGAAATTGTTGAACGAATATGTTGAAATCTTCACCTGGTCTTATGAAGACATGTCGGGACTAGATGTAACACCCTCTAAAACCCGCATATAATTTTCGCAAATATAAAAAAATTATAAACTCAGAGTACATGTAATAATCGAGGAATGCTACAATTCTCTTTTAATAAAATAAATTCCTGTCATGCATAATTTTAGTGGTAACTCATACATGTCTACACAGCGGAATAATTTATTTAATAAAATCAAATGTTATAATATTTTCCAAAATCATCAGGGATTAACACCTGGAAAAGTCAACGTCATATTATAATAATTAAAAGAAAATAAACGAGTCTGACTAAAGCAGCTCGACAACCAAACGTTCCCGGAGTTACAACTATCAGAGCATGACCCGGACATACTAAAACGAAACTAAACTAGACACGATAAGCCTTCGCCAAGCACCTGAGCGAAGCTCCTCAATCTGAAATATTCAACAGTAAGGGTGAGCTTCTCAAATATACATTTGGTTATACATTCATAACAATCAATTCACGAAATCATAAGCATCACCCAATAATTAGCATATTTCATAGTTTACAAAACCTTTACTATTCATATATCCATGACACATTGTCTTTCATATTTGCAAATATTCATCAAACATCATCAACCATTTATCAAATCATACGTGCATACAGACAATCAAATATAACATTGGAAAAATCATCCATTCATGTCATATTCGAGTAATGCAACACACCCATGCATGTGGTACCACTACACCTCCCCATTAAATCGCGGGTCACGGATAACTCACCGTTCCATTATATCGCGGACACGGCTACCACCTCAACGTTCCATTAAATCGCGGACACGTATATTGGCCACCATGTTAATTCCACACAATGGGAATTAACAAATGCAACATGATATGTAAGTATGTAACACTCAGCATACTATGAACATCGATCAACATATCATGCACATCAACAATATCAAACATAACATGATATGAATAGCATGTAATCACTCAGCATACTATTTAAACATCAATCCTATCAAGTTACGAATAGCATGTAATCACTCAGCATACTATTCAAACATCAACCAATCACATCAATTATATCATAATTCATGCTCGATACATATCTAAAAGCATGGCAATAAAAATCCGACATCAAAGCACTAAAACCAAAAATTCAGAAATTCATCACAGCAGAGCAACACGGGCACCCGTGTTGTGCAACACGGCCCGTGTTGTGCAGCACGTCCAGAAAAACGCACATTTAATTTTTATCAGTACAGGGGCTCTGACACGGGTACCCGTGTTGTGCAACACGGCCCGTGTCGTGCAACCAGGAGCACACCCCTTCCAACTCAGAGGAGCAACACGGGCACCCGTGTTGTGCAACACGGCCCGTGTTGCTGAGCGCGCACAGGATTTTCCTGAACCTGCAGCAGCTCAGAAAACAGCAGTCCAAACGCGGGAAAACGTCCGCCAAAACGCGCATTTCAGCACCTAACGCATCGAGTTTGTACAATTCACAACACACCACAATATCCAAGTTACCAACAATTATTATAATAACCTTAATCGGAAACTAACCGTCCTTTTGGGGAAATCTACTGACACGGAGGTTATCCCTACAACTTCCACGGTAAATTCACGATCATGATATATACTCTCAATTCCTCATTTGGGACCTAAAACTCTTAATCGATTCATAAACATTGGGAACCTAACCCTTTTCTAACAAGGTTCAGTCCTACAGTTATCGATCCCTAGAAACATCTAACAATTGGGAATTCCTACGATTACCCGAATCAACCGTACATAAACCCATAAACAAATATAAATCGAGTATAAACCCCCCTTACCTTATCAATTAGCAGCTTTGAGTTCTTGGGCGATGTTCTTCGTTCTCCGTTCTTCAGAGCTCTATTTTCCCAAATTCCAACTTTTGTTCTTACGTGAAAACCAAAAATGAGAAAATGGCCTAAGTCCCAAACATAAATTTATTTCTCTGCACCCCCACTCTTTACTAACAACATCTAAGCCCAATAACATAAAAATCCCAATATTCCTTATTTCTTTTATTTTTCCTCAAATACTCCAAAATAAATAATTCTTTTTATTTTATTAATTCTAATAAAATAAATTCCCAAATTTAAATAAATCAATTAGTTGAAAACGGGGTGTTACACTAGACACAGATATCGTGGTTCACCGCCTCCCTACAAGAGAAGACTGTCCACCGATCAAACAAAAGGTCCGCCGAATGAGGCCCGACATGTCTGAGAAGATCAAGGCTGAGGTAATGAAGCAATTCAACGCTGGCTTTCTGGCTGTTACTTCCTATCCATAGTGGGTTACTAACATTATGCTTGTGCCTAAGAAAGACGGCAAAGTCAAAATGTGTGTGGACTATCGGGACTTAAACAGGGCTAGCCCTAAGGACGATTTTCCACTGCCACACATCGGCATCTTGGTTGATAACACAACCCAACACAAGGTATTTTCCTTCATGGATGGATTCTCGGGATACAACCAAATCAAAATGGCCCCCGAGGACATGGAGAAAACTACTTTTGTCACGCAATGGGGTACCTTCTGCTACAAAGTGATGCCATTCGGACTGAAGAATGCAGGGGCAACCTATCAACGCGCCATGGTAGCTTTGTTTCATGATATGATACATCATGAGATCGAAGTTTACGTGGACGATATGATAGCTCGATCATAGACAGAAGAAGAACACCTTGATCATCTGCAAAAGTTGTTTGCCAGTTTGAAGGAGTATAAGCTCAGACTGAACCCAAGCAAGTGCACTTTTGGGGTTAGGTCTGGTAAACTTTTGGGATTTATTATCAGCAACAAAGGCATTGAGGTTGATCCAGCTAAAGTAAAGGCTATACAAGAAATGCCTGCCCCCCGTATTGAAAAGGAGGTTAGAGGATTCTTGGGACGCTTAAACTATATCGCCAGGTTCATCTCTCACCTGACATCTACCTGTGAGCCAATCTTCAAGCTGTTGAAGAAAGATCAGGTGGTTGAATGGAACAATGATTATTAATTTGCTTTTGATAAGATCAAGGAGTATTTGCTAGAACCTCCTATTTTGATGTCGCCCGTTAAAGGAAGGTTGTTAATCATATATCTGACTGTTTTGGATAACTCAATGGGGTGCGTGCTGGGCCAACATGACGAGTCTGGCCGAAAAGAGCATGCCATTTATCACCTTAGCAAAAAGTTTACCGACTGTGAGACCCGCTACTCACTGCTCGAGAAAACTTGTTGCGCTTTGGTATGGGCTGCTCGCCGGCTAAGGCAGTATATGTTGACTCATACCACTTTGTTGATTTCTAAAATGGATCCGATTAAGTACATCTTCGAGAAGCCTACTTTATCTGGAAGAATCGCTAGATGGCAAATGATCCTGACAGAGTATGATATCCAGTATACTACCCAAAAATCTATAAAAGGGAGTGTACTAGTTGACCATCTAGCTCATCAAGCCGTCAAAGATTACCAATCTATGAGATTCGACTTCCCTGACGAGGACATCATGACATTGGACAATATCAAAAGTAACGGACCGTATGACGGACCTGAACAAGGATCCCGATGGACCCTATACTTTGATGGTGCTTCAAATGCACTTGGAAACGGTATCAGTGTGGTACTCATTTCTCCAGAAGGTTGTCATACACCTTTCACTGCTCGACTTTGTTTCAGTTGTACCAACAACATGGCTGAATATAAAGCTTGCATCTTTGGTCTCAAGGCTGCTATAGACTTGGGAATTAAATCTTTGGTCGTATTTAGGGACTCAGCTTTGGTTATCAGTCAAGTCAAAGGAGAGTGGGACACTAAACATCCTAATCTTATCCCATACAAGGAACATGTCTTGACATTGTTGCCTCATTTCGAGCAGATTACTTTCGAGCACTTCCCGCGAGAAGAAAATCAGCTAGCAGATGCTCTGGCTACAATGTCTTCCATGTTTAAACTCAACTGGGATAATGAGGCTCCCCAAATTACCATCGAGCGAATGGATGAACCTGCGCATTGTCATAAGATTAATACCGAAGAAGTAGTGGAACAACCCTGGTTTCATGAAATCAAAAGGTATCTCCATACTAGAGAATACCTTGAAGGAGCTTCAATCAATGATAAAAAGTTCTTAAGGAGATTTGCTGTCAAGTTCTTTCTAAGCAATGGCATCCTTTATAAGCGCAGCCATGATTATGTTCTACTTAGTTGTGTGGACAAAGCTGAAGCAGAGTTGATCATGACTGAGATACACAGTGGCACATTTGGCACCCACTTGAGCAGACATACGATGGCTAAGAAGATTCTGAGGGCAGGCTACTACTGGTCTACCATTGAAGCTGATTGTCATCAACATTCCCGTACCTGCCACAAATGCCAAGTCTATGCCAACAAGGTACATATTCCTCCTGTTCCCCTCAACGTTCTAACAGCTACTTGGCCATTTGCAATATGGGGCATTGACATGATTGGAGAGATCAAGCCTACGGCATCCAATGGACATCGCTTCATCCTGGTGGCTATTGACTATTTTACTAAGTGGGTCGAGGCAGCTTTCTATGCCTCTGTTACAAAGAATATGGTTGCCCGCTTCATCAAGCAGAACCTCATATGCCGGTATGGTGTCCTCGACAGGATCATCATAAACAACGGTAGAAATTTGAACAACACTATGATCACCGCTCTATGCGAACAGTTCAAGATTTATCATCACAATTCATCTCCCTATCGGCCGAAGATGAACGGTGTTGTTGAAGCTGCGAACAAAAATATCAAGAAGATCATTCAAAAGATGACAGTCACCTACAAGGACTAGCATGAGATGTTAACGTTTGCTCTGCATGGATATTGTACCACGGCACGTACTTCAATAGGGGCAACCCCATTTTCTTTGGTGTGTGGCATGGAAGCTGTTTTGCCTATGGAAGTTCAGATTCCTTCCTTGAGGATTATGAAGGATGCCGGTTTGAGTGAAGACAATTAGATTCAGACCCGGCTTGACCAACTTAATTTGATCGACGAGAAACGACTTACTGTTGTTTGTCATGGTCAGACGTATCAAAAACGGATGATCAAGGCTTTCAATAAGAAAGTCAGGCGTCAAGTATATCAAGTTGGAGATCTTGTAATCAAGCGGATCATCTTACCGCAAAGTGATCCCAGGGGCAAGTGGACTCCTACCTACGAAGGACCATTTGTGATCAAGAGCATCTTTTCTGGTGGGGAAATTATTCTGACCACCATGGACGGCAACGATTTGCCGCACCCTGCAAACGCAGACATAGTCAAAAGATACTACGCATAAAATAACCCGACAAGTTGAAAACCTGAAAGGGCGACTTGGGAAAAAATGGGCATCCCGGTGAATCGAAAACCCGAAAGGGCGGTTCAGGCAAAAATTAGGGATAAAACAAAAAAATCTGTACACCCGGAAAGTTGAAAACCTGAAAGGGCGACTTGGGCAAAAAAGGGTTTCCCGGTGGATCGAAAACCCGAAAGGGCGGTCCAGGCAAAAGTTAGGGAATTAAAGTGTATGACTATGTCTCGTTGGATCACTTTAAGAACAATCTCTTCACCAATAAGCTCCAAGCTTCTGATCAATCCAGTCATTGGCGGAT
Source organism: Vicia faba (assembly GCA_948472305.1). Classification (NCBI taxonomy): domain Eukaryota; kingdom Viridiplantae; phylum Streptophyta; class Magnoliopsida; order Fabales; family Fabaceae; genus Vicia; species Vicia faba. The sequence goes on from OX451741.1 coordinate 1,372,551,391, forward strand.
GAAGCAGCGAATGGATAAGATATTCAGAGTTGTGAAGGCTATAGCAGAATGGGAATCCCATGGAATTGTTACACGTAGCCATCTTTCCTTTGTATAAAATTTTTTCAATTTTTACGACAACATTCTCTTACTAGGATGTTTGTCTCCTTTGTACAAAGATACTCACGAAAGTTAAATACAAAGATACTTCAAAGTGCAGAAATTTGCTTTCCTTTCTTTTCTTTTTACACTTATGTTTTATTTGAAAACGTCCAATGTTTTGTTAAATAAGCATATGCATTTGAATATAATCATTGCTTACAAATAAAACTAAATTGAAAAAGGATAATTACTGATAGGTTGAAGGTGTAGGAAGATATCTTTGTGCCATTTCAGAAGAAATCCCCTACGATACATCATTCAGATCCTCAACAAAGCTAAAATTTGGAGTATATCTCCCCAGCGGAGTTAAGCTTCAAGATCCTCAGCGGAGCCAGTGCATTCTAAAACTTGATTCCCCAGCTGAGTTAAGTTTCAAAATTCCCATCAGAGTTAAGCTTCAAGATCCCCAGTGGAGCCCGAAAAACCCTGAAAATCCTATCCCCAGCGGAGCCAGAATAGTGAACATTTCCCCCACAGAGTTATCTCCTAGCAAGATCGAAGATTCTCGGTCTCTTTTTTCCAAGAAGAATCCTCCTAGGTTTTAACTCCCCCAGTAGAGATTTTTCAGAGTTTCCCCTATTTCTAGGAAGGTCATGAAGGATTCTCATTCCCTGCAGAAGTTGTCAAAGGCTTTGTTAATCCCTACAAATCGCCAATGATTTTCAATCTCCAACTGTGGTCCCAGGATTTCTCATTCTCAACAATCAGAGATCTTTAATCCCCAAGCAGTCAGCAAGGATTTCTCATCTTCAATAATCAAAGATCTTTGGAATCCCCAGCATCGGTCAAGGATTTATTTTCCCCGACCGCAATCAAAGATTTCATTATCTCCAATTGTCAAGGATTTATTTTCCTCAGCAAGACATCTGCTCAGTTTACATGCACATCCATTACATTCGTATATCATAAACATTGATGAAACACAATTCATTGCATCATACATATCATGCAATATAACTTTGTGTTTTAGCTAACATTTTACCCTTTTCAGGATAAGATTAAAAGGCTGTTGATAACAATTATTCAGATACAGTATGGATACACCCCAGACACGGCGGTCATTCTATTACTCATTCACAATTTCAAGTAAAAATACAGTACAGATACACCCCAGACACGAAGGTCATCCTACTACTCATTCAAACTTCAGCAATCCGATACAGACTAGATACGCTCCAGACACGGCAGCCATTCTATCTCTCATTCAGATTCAACTATCAACCACAAGTTCAGATACGCTCCAGACATGGATGCCATTCTGGCCCTTACACCAGCAGTTTGATTCTCCCCAGTGCAATCGCCACGGAAGTCATTCTATCACTTATTCAGATCTCAGTTACAGTCTCATATACACTCCATACACGGAAGTCATTCTGCTACTCATACAGATCTCAACTTCAGATACAGTCCAGATACGCTCCAGACACAGTTGCCATTCTGTCACATTCGGAAGTTATCCCCAACCCAAAGATGCTTCATACACAGATGTTTCTCTGTCGCCCATTCAGAATTTAGATACAATACAGATACACCCCAGACATGGCAGTCATTCTGATATTCATTCAAAGTTCAAATACAGTTACAGCTCAGATACGCTCCAGACACGGACGTCATTCTTTCGCTCATACATACTCAGTCTCCAGATACAGTTCAAATGCATTCCAGACACGGATACCATTTTAATACTCATTCTTCTGACCTACCACATTGCAATTCAACAAACATTCTTGGATGGCATCTTTAAGCCCATCTCCAGCAATATTCTACCATCTCTAAATGGCATATTTAAGCCCATTTCCTCATCTATATTCTGACGAGTACAAATTTACGGGCACTCTAGTGTCCAATCCTCTTTTACCTTCGAGTCGCGAAAGGCAAACTTGCCAATCTAACTCTTCAGGTTCAAGAAGATTGAACAGGGGCAATTGTTGTACCCCAAAATTTACCCTCTCATTTCATCAACATTTTTCATCACAAGACTCTTGGAACTCAAGATCAAGCTAGGGTTTGCTCTGCTCAAGACACCTCCTTGCACTGTTGACCTAAATTAGGGTTTGAGTTTGCACAGTGATGTTTTGACCTACAATTCCCAAATTGACTTTCATACTTCATGTTGGACTCATAAGTTTGCCCATACCAAGTTTCAAGCCTTGATTCAAATTTTTGCCCAGTCAATTGGACAGTTGACCTAGAAATCAGCTGTATTGGGGAAAAAGTCAATTGTGGCCATTTGACAGTCAAACCTCATGAAATTCGATTCACATCAACATTATGAACTCATATGAACCATTTGATCAAGTTTGGATCATAATTCAACAAGAAATTTGATCAGATCACTAAAAGGGCAAAATGTTCATTTTTAGGGTTTTGACTGTACAAGGGCAATTTTTTGAATGTTTGACCTAGCCAATGGCAAATCAAGCTCAACCATAGACTCAAGGACTCAATGACATTGTCTTGACCCATTCAACAAGTTCAAAAGATCTCAAATGCATAGGATTGACAGATGAATTTTTCAGTCAACTGATCAAAATTTGACTGTATACTGAAAAGTCAAACTTTGACTTTTTGGTCAAAATCAAGTGCCAAAGGTCATTTTTCCTCAAGACATGTCAAATTATGAATATTTTTCATCAAGAAACCCAAAAATGCAAATTAGGGTTTAAAATGGAAAATTTTCATAACTTAGAATTTTTCTAAGTTATAAAATTTTCTTATTTTTCCTAACTTTGTCCTTTTTTTCACCAAGATGCAAATGGATTCAAACAAAACTTGCAACATGAAAGTTGTAGTCCATCACAAAGTCTACAACTTTTATTCACAAAGTTTTATAAAAAGAGGCTTGTATCTTAAGTTATGATTTTTGGAACAAGGGTACTTAAAACTTTTAACTTAGAGAAATTTTGCCCTAGTTTAGGCAGGATTTTGACCCATCTTATTGGCCATTTTTCACATAGTTCCACTTGGAGTTTCAAGTTGAATTTTAAAGATGGATTATAGTACATGTTGCAAGCTTTCCAAATTGTCCAATAACTCCTCAAACACCTTTGTGGTTAGGGAGAATCGAATGCTTGAAGTTGGAAAAAACTCACTTTGATCCATGGCCAATACATGTTCATACAAGTTTCATTTTCAAACCAGCATGCATTGTACTTGTTGGCAGGCCTCTAAACCATTTTACACTCCTTAATTGAATGCAAATCCACTGAGATAATGAATTATCTTGGCCATTTGGACATTGCACACAAAACTAATCCCTATTTGGAAAAAGGTATATTGCCATTTTTGAAAAGTTATACTTTATGTCAAACCAAGATCTATGAGGCATGGGGCCATATCTCTGAGGAAATATCAAATCCACAAATTGCAAGTATCAAGGGAAAAGGATTCATCATAAAAGATAGGGATTACAGGCCTGTATTGACAGGTTACACACTCTTGCTTCAAAAAGAAGAAATTTGTCCAAAATCTTCCCAACTCAAAAACCAGCCATAGTCAGCTTACACAAAGATTGAAAACACATTTCACACAACCCTTTGAGTGATAAACACGACCTCTTCACCACTCAAACCTCCTTGTACACAAAATCACCATTTTTCTGCAAAATAGGGCAAGTCCTGCAGAACCACCTCCATCTCCACTTTCCCTCGTGCGTTTTGCCTCAAACTTGTTCCAATACCTTCCATTCAACTCACCTGAACTATTCCAGACCTCCATTGCCAGCTGTAACACCATTAACACACATTGCCATTTTTGTTTGGAAGCTTTGCAGGTTGAGTTCTGTAGCACGATTCAGGATACTTCAAAACAAGCCAAGCATTGGGAAAGCTTCAGTGGACATCAGGAAAGCTCAAAAGAACCTCAAGCACCCTTGGAAGTTGCTGCATTGTCCAGCTAGAGCTCAACTGAAACAGGTATTTCATGAACTTTTATTTCTCTATTTAGGAATAGTTGGACTTAGGTTTGTGAATGAAAGATGTTGTATTCATAGCCCTGAAACCATACATGTGCTTAGTTTTCATTTATATTAATCGTGCTAGGAGAATTTTGTTCATGAACTTTCTGAAAAAAACTAGGTTAAGAATTAGGGCCAGAGAAATTCTCTCTGGTCTTTGAGAGTTAACTTAAGTTTTTTATATGGTTAGATTCGTTGTTTGATGCTATACAAGTTTCATGTTATGAGTTTTGTCAAAAAAGCAAGGAATCAGGAGATAGCATTTTGTATACAGAGCGCGCGCATTTCTGTTCAAAGGAAGAAGATGAAGTTGGTTTTGGGCTGGGCCTGTACAGGTTAACTTTTGGCACCCCCTCTTTTCGTTTTACACCCCCTTCCCATTTCTTGTATATTTGTCATTTTTGCATTTTTATTTCATTTCTGATTTTGATATTTTATTTTCTAATATAAAAAATATTTAAAAAATATTTTCATAAATTTTTATATTTATTTGATATTTATTTTAATTAATTCTAGTATTAATACATTAAATACTTTATAGTTGCTTTTATTTAAATGTAAAAATAATGTAAAAAATACTTTTATTTTTAATTATTATTTTTATACATATTAGAAAATATTTTCTTAAAATATATACATTTTGTAAATAATTTATTTTATTTTTGTATACACACTTAATATATTTAATATATTTATATACATATATAATATGTTTTATTAAGTAATTAGGGCAAAAAACACAAAAATAATACATTTTTATTTTTATTAATATTTTATACTAAAAATACCTTTTTTACAATATACTTTTATTTTTTGTACAAATTGAATACATTATTGTACATAAATAATAAATAATACTATTTATTTAAGAAATTAGGGTTTTTGCCCTAAAAAACAAAATAATTGAAATTGACTTTTTATTTATTTACATTTCACATTAAAAATACTTTTTCATACATAAAAAAAACATTTTTTGCATAATACATTTTATTTAATATTTATTTATTGTATTTATTTAAATATTGTACATTTAATTATTATGCCTTATACATTCAATTTGGTTGTAATAATTTAGGATTTAATTTCTTGCAAAATAATCCCCAATTCAAATTTGTACCCCTCTCCCTATTTCATGTTGTAATAGTGTAGAATTTAAATTCTCGCACCTTTAAATGCTTTCAATTATGCCATGATTAGACCTAGGGTTTGTATGCAAAATCAAATCAACAAATAGCTTGACCTAATCAAAAGATAAAAATGCATGAAAACGAACACAATGCACACTTGTGCCCCTAGGGTTTCAATCCACTAGTTGCCTTCAAAAATGGGCCATGATATGCATGTCAAGTACTTTGGCAAAACAAAAATAAAACAAAAGATCATAGTCCCTCGATGACGCTATCTGAGTTGCCTAAACAAAATGATCAAGTCCCTCAAGAAAATTTCCAAAAATACTTGACACTATTGTTATCATGGTCTATACGACGACTCGCGCCTGTCCCGTTTAACATCCTTACACAAGGTTGTTCACCAAATACAATGGTGAAACAACACTGTTAAAAGGGTTAAAAACATAAGAAAGATCTTTGAGTAAAATAGGGTAGACAACTCTTAGTTACTTGATCAAAACTTGCAAAAACATCCTTGCTATCTTCAAAACACACTTCACAACAATTTCAAAACCCTACTTTCAAACATTGAAAACTTTTCACAAGACAAAAACACCTTTGTATACATTCAAACAAGAATCATTATAAAGGTTGCCACAACGATGGCCTCTTTTCAAAACATCTTTCAAAATCATACACAAAGCACCATTTCAAACAATTGAAAAGCAAAGCAAGTGATCTAAGCAAGTAACTAAGAGCCCATGGATAACCATGGATAGAAAGGGTGCTAATACCTTCCCTTTCTATAATCTACTCCCCGAACCCAAAAAAACATCTCAAAGGTCTTTCTTGTGCTTTTTGACCTTTCCTTAGGATAAAATAAAAAGTCGGTGGCGACTCTTGCTAAACCGAAACATTTGCGAACACAAACGCAAATCCCAAGTCAGTTCTCCCACCGTATCACAACAAGCCACAATCTAATCCCCTCGTGCGTTTTGTACCAAATCACTTCAAACACATTCTAAACAATACACCTAAGTTGTCCAGACCATTCACAAGCTACTGTAACTCCATTAACACACATCACCATTTTTGTTTAGAAGCTTTGCAGGTTGAGTTATGTAGCACGATTCAGGCCACTTCAAAACAAACTAAGCATTGGGAAAGGTTCAGGGGACATCAAGAAAGCTCAAAAGAACCTCAGGCCCCATTGAAAGTTGTTGCATTGTTCAGCTCGAACTCAACTGAAACAGGTATTTCATGAACTTCTATCTCTCTATTTAGGAACATTTAGACTTAGGTTTGTGAATGAAAGATGTTGTATTCATTGCCCTGAAACCATACATGTGCTTAGTTTTCATTTATATTAATCGTGCTAGGAGAATTTCACCCATGTACTTTCTGAAAAAACTAGGTTAGAAATTAGGGCCAGAGAAATTCTCTCTGGTCTTTGAGAGTTAGATTTAATGTTTTATATGGTTGAAATCGTTGTTTGATGCTCTACAAGTTTCATGTTATGAGTTTTGTCAAAAAAGCGCTGAAACAGGAGATACAAGTTTGAACTGGCCATGCGCGCGTTTCTGTTGGACAGAGGAAGAAGATGAAGTAGCTGGGCTGGGCCTGGCTATTTCCTACTTTTGACACCCCCATTTTCAGTTTCACACCCCCTGGCCCATTTCTTTGTATATTTATTATTTTTGCATTTTAATTTCATTTCTGACTTTATTATTTTATTTCCAAACATAAAAAATGCCTAAAAAATATTTTCATAAATTTTTACATTTTATTTGGTATTTATTTTAATTATTTCCAACATTAAAATGTTTAAATACTTTATATTATTTTGTTAAAACTTAAAAATAATGTAAAAAATACTTTTATTTTCATTTATTATTTTTATTCACATTTGAAAATATTTTCTTGAAATATATACATTTTTATAAATAATTTATTTTATTTTTTACACACTTAAAATATTTAATATATATATATATATATATATATATATATATATATATATATATATATATATATATATATATATATATATATATATATATATATATATATATATATATATATATATATATATATATATATATATATATATATATATATATATATATATATATATATATATATATATATATATATATATATATATATATATATATATATATATATATATATATATATATATATATATATATATATATATATATATATATATATATATATATATATATATATATATATATATATATATATATATATATATATATATATATATATATATATATATATATATATATATATATATATATATATATATATATATATATATATATATATATATATATATATATATATATATATATATATATATATATATATATATATACACACACATATACTTTATTTTATTAAAAGCATAGAATAAAAAAAAACACAAAAATAATACATTTTTATTTTTTTTTACTAAAAAATACCTTTTTTCAATATAATTTTATTTTTGTACATATTGATACATTTTTATATAAATAATAAATAATACCATTTCTTTAAGGAATTAGGGTTTACCCTAAAAATAATTAAAATTAACTTTTTATTTTATTTTTTTCTTTACATTTCTTTCCATTTTAAGATACTTTACATACATAAAAAACCTTTTTTTGCATAATACATTTTCATCTAATATTTATTTATTGTATTTTATTTAAATATTGTACATTTAAATATTATGCCTTGCAAATTCAATTTGGTTGTAATAATTTAGGGTTTAATTTCTTGCAAAATAATCCCCTATTCAAATTTGTACCCCCCTCCCTATATCATGTTGTAATAGTTTAGGACTTAAATTCTCGCACCTTTAAGCTTTCAATTATGCCATGATTAGAGAATTAGGGTTTGTATGCAAAAATCAAAACCAACAAATAGTTTGACCTAATCAAAGACAAAATGCATGAAAATCAAACACAATACACACTTGCACCCCTAGGGTTACAATCCACTTGTTGCCTTCAAAAATGGGTCATGGTATGCATGTTAAGTACTTTGGCAAAACAAAAACAAAACAAAAGATCATAGTCCCTCGATGACGCTATCTGAGTTGCCTAAACAAAATGATCAAGTCCCTTAAGAAAATTGCCAAAAATACTTTACACAATTGCTATCATGGTCTATACGATGACCCGCGCCTGTCCCGTTAAACATCCTAACACAAGGTTGTTCACCAAATACAATGGTGAAACAACACTGTTAAAAGGGTTAAAAACATAAGAAAGATCTTTGAGTAAAATAGGGTAGACAACTCTTAGTTACCTGATCAAAACTTGCAAAAACATCCTTGCTATCTTCAAAACACACTTCACCATACAATTTCAAAACCATACGTTCAAACATTGGAAACTTTTCAAAAGACAAAAAACACCTTTGTATACATTCAAACAAGAATCATTACAAAGGTTGCCACAACGATGGTTTCTTTTCAAAACATCTTTCAAAATCACACACAAAGCACCATTTCAAACAATTGAAAAGCAAAGAAAGTGATCTAAACAAGTAACTAAGAGCCCATGGATAACCATGGATAGAAAGGGTGCTAATACCTTCCCTTTCTATAATTTACTCCCTGAACCCAAGAAAACATCTCAAAGGTCTTTCCTGTGCTTTTTGACCTTTCCTTAGGATAAAATAAAAAGTCGGTGGCGACTCTTTCTAAACTGAAACATTTGCGAACACAAACGCAAAACCTCAAGTCAGTTCTCCCACCGTATCACACACGCACTAAATTTAATGAAATAAAAACAAACTGAAATTTTCATTGAAATAAATGTTTGTTCTTTAACAGAAATTTAAAAGTTGCAGAAAGTAAACTTGTTTAAAATGAAATTTTAAATTTTTGCAGAAAGGGAAACTACCTAGAAACATAAAACAGAAAGAAAAGTAAAAACAAATGTTGATCACTGCTACTTCATCCAAGTCGCGTTTTTAAATCTTCGAAAGCTGCATTTATGTGATAAAATTGCTCCACAGTCATGTCAGTCAGGCCTATTATGTCCAAACGCATGCTCTTCAACTCGTCCTTGATTCCATTAATGCCAGTTTGATAAACATCCAGTGTGGTAAAGATTTTGTTCAAATTCTCAGTGTATTCTCCTTTGGTTATTTCAGGGGCATCAATATCCTCTGCAATGTTGTTACTGTCATAGTAACTAGAAGGGGTCTCAGGATCACTCTCATCAGACATCTTAGCATCAGTAACTTGGTAAGATTGTGGTGTCTCAGGTGTTGAAGGATGGTCGGGAGGATTTAGCTCATAAAGCCAGTTGTTGCGATTGTGGGCACTCACTTTAGCATGGTTTGGAAGTGTAAATAAAGTGACAACTTCATCCCTTATCAGGTATTTGAAAGGTGCAGGACCTAGATTTCCTATTATTCGTAGGTCGAAACAGAAATCAATATTCATAGGGCGGATCGAACCAAATTGTGTACACCCATGTAGTTGGTAAATTGTGTACACCCATGTAGTTGGTATCTAAGTCTGAGGGAATTGGTAATCATGGTGACTAGGCCTCCTATGATGATCGGTTCATTAGGGTTCTGAGCAATGCGAGAAAAGGTTTGCATCATGAATGGCACAACATTAACAGGTCAGCCTTGGGTCATACATTGCAGTAAAAACATCTCATCCTTAGACACTGCAGTATGGTTCTGTTCTTTTCCGAATACAGTATGGGCTAGAATCTTATGAAAATAGCGGATAGCGGGGTTGTGTATTTCATTGTTGTCCATGCTATCCAGCTCAGGGTGGTAGTTTCCGATTAAGGTTCCCCAAAATTAATCTAGCTCGAAATCCATTAATTCCGCCTGGGTGGTAGTAAAAGAAAAAGGTCCGCTAGGGAATCCTAGTAGGTCAGTTAATTCTTTATGGTTATAAATGAATTCGATACCGAATAGTCTAAAAGCTATAAATCCTTTTCTGGTTTCGAAACTGCGCTCAGGTATATGAACTAGGTGTTTACCGTGGGAATTGGTAAACAACCGCTGATCTTCCAAAAGGTTACTTATTTGGTGACTCGCAGGATCGATCAGATTGATCCTAAGACATGGTTGATTTTGTGGTTTTGACTAAGTTCAATAATGGTTAAATGACAAGAAAATAAAGAAGCTTTATGTAAATTACATGAAGAAGAAAACTTGATAGAATAAAGGAAGGCTTGAAATGAAGGCTTCGACTGGAAAAGTAAATGAAGAGCAATAAAGTTCTGGAAAATAAATGACTTTGATTAATTAAAGTGGTGTTTCACACATACATTCTCAACAATTCTTTCTCTCACGCTGGGTACTCGAATCTATATGAGTAACTTGTATATAATTGTGAACACACGCGAAAAACTGCGTGAACTACTAATATTTATACTAAACACATCCCAAGTAACCGTCGGGAAGTTACGCTGCTTCGAGATGACTCCACTTGGCACGCTCACAGCATTTGACACTCCAGATCTTGGCACGTTCACAGCGTTCGACGCTCCAGATCTTGGCATTTTGCACTTGGTAACCGCTGGGAACCGTTTTCCCTCCAAACGTTTGAATCTCAAGGCGTTCCACTCTGAGCAATCGAACACCTTCGTCGAGAAGCACCTTCGACGTCGAAGGCAACAAGATTCTTCCTTGGAAGAAATTCTCTAAATACATTGCCATCTTCTGATGAGCATTTCGACAGAACCAGACGGTCGAAACCATTCTTCAGCTTTAATGGCTTATATTAATAAAAACAAGGGTGTCGAATTTAGGAGCCAACACTAGGGAGCTCAAAAATTCAAGGGTAAGCTCACGGTATGTGACAAATTTAGACTTAATGTGGGCTTTTTCCCATCCCAGTTGGTTAAATAGATAAAGGACACTATCCTTAATACCTAAAGTGTCCATGGTTGGTTCATCATAATACAAAGTCATACCGATGTTCCTTTGTGACAATTCTTCAAATCTTCTCATTTGGTTCCTTCCTCTAAAAGTGGTTTCCATAGTAAGTATAGTGGGGAAACAAATCAGGGGAGAAGGTAGGATAGAAAAAGACTTTTCAGAAATCCTGTAGCAAGTAAGGTTGTTTTAAAATCAGCAGTAGTTTTATAAAGATTTTTTTTAGAAAAAATGGAAAAGAAAATAATGAAAATAAGGCTTTAAAAGAAATAAATGCAGAAACGGAAAAGAAAATCAAAAGTAATAAATAAAAACATACGGGAACAATAACAAAAACAAATAGGTGGGTTGCCTCCCACTAAGCGTTGTTTTTAACGTCATAAGCCTGACATAGTGCTTAGCAGTAGATCATTCAGGGGAAATAGTGGGTAATTCTAAAAGTTTTAGACTATTCGCATAGTCTCTATTCTCAATGTGATGATATTGTTTTAATCGTTGTCTGTTCACTGTGAACGGATCACTATTCCTATCCTTAATTTCTATTGCTCCGCTAGGGAATACTTTTGTAACTTCAAAAGGCCCAGACCATCTGGATTTCAGTTTTCCAGGAAAGAGCCTAAGTCTAGAGTTAAATAGTAGCACAACGTCTCCCACATTGAATTCTTTCCGGGATAAGGGCTTATTGTGCCATCTTTTGGTTCTTTCCTTGTATATCTTAGCATTCTCATAAGCGTCTAATCTCAATTCTTCTAATTCATTCAAGTTGAGGATTCGCTTTTCTCCAGCGGCAGTGTAGTTTATATTGAGCATTTTGATTGCCCAATATGCCTTGTGCTCTAATTCTACCGGGAGATGACAGGACTTTCCGTACACAAGCTTGAAGGGTGTAGTTCCTATAGGGGTCTTGTAGGTTGTCCTATAAGCCCATAAAGCCTCGTTAAGCTTAGATGACCAATCTTTCCTAGATATGGCGACAATTTTCTCTAGGATTTATTTAATTTCTCTGTTCGAGACTTTGACCTGTCCACTGGTTTGTGGATGATACAGTGTTGCTACGTGATGTTTAACTCCATACTTAGATAATAATTTGTCGAATATCTTCGAAATGAAATGAGAGCCACCGTCACTAATGAAAAGTCTAGGCACACCAAATCTTGGAAAGGTTGTGTTTTTAAAGAGCTTAATTACTACTCGTGTGTCATTTGTAGGAGAGGCTATAGCCTCAATCCATTTTGAAACATAATCGACAACTACGAGTATATACTTGTTTCTGAAAGAAGATGGGAAAGGTCCCATGAAATCGATTCCCCAAACATCAAAGATTTCTATTTCTAGTATTCCTCTTTGAGGCATTTCATCGCGTCTTGAAATATTACCGGTGCGTTGACACCGATCGCAGTTTTTAACAGCGATGTGGACATCCTTCCATAGATCAGGCCAGAATAGGTCGGCTTGTAGAATCTTTGCACAAGTTTTAGAAGTGCTTGCATGTCTGCCATAGGGAGATGAATGACAGTGAGAAATAACATCTTCTATTTCTTCTTCAGGTATGCATCGGCGGAAAATTTCGTCCGGTCCTCTTTTAAATAATAAAGGTTCATCCCAATAATAGTACTTGAGATCATGGAAGAATTTCTTTTTCTGTTGATAAGTTAAGTCCGGTGGGAGCGCGCATGCAGCTAAGTAATTGACTATGTCAGCATACCATGGTAGTACCATGGTTGTATGGATCGCTTCCACGGTTTCCTTGGCTTTTGGTTTGTTTAGATCCAGTTGAGCTAGATCGCTTCTTATTTGTGCTATCAGCTGTTCATACGGAAAATCATCGTTAATCGGTACTTGTTCGGGTTTTATACTTTCTAATCTTGACAAGTGGTCTGCTACGACATTTTCCGTTCCTTTCTTATCCTTAATCTCTAGATCAAACTCTTGCAAAAGTAGGATCCATATGAGGAGTCTTGGTTTTGCATCCTTCTTGGTTAGTAGATATTTGATAGCAGTGTGGTCTGTGTAGATGATTATCTTCGCTCCTACTAGGTAAGAACGGAATTTGTCAAGCGCAAAGACAACTGCTAACAACTCTTTCTCAGTTGTGGCGTAGTTCATTTGAGCTGAGTCTAACGTTCTACTGGCATAGTAGATTGCGTGAAGTTTCTTGTCCTTCCTTTGTCCAAGAACTGCACCTATGGCGTAGTCACTTGCATCGCACATGATTTCAAAAGGCAATCTCCAATCGGGTGGTTGCATGATTGGTGCGGTGATAAGGGTCGATTTTAAAGTTTCAAACGCTTTAAGACAATCTTCATCGAATTTGAACTCAGTGTCTTTCATTAATAGACCGGTAAGTGGTTTAGTGATCTTCGAGAAATCTTTGATAAATCGTCGGTAGAAACTGGCATGTCCTAAAAAACTTCGTATTTCTCGAACGGTCTTAGGTAGTTGAAGTTCTTTTATGACTTCTATCTTAGCTCTGTCAACTTCAATTCCCTTATTAGATATAACATGTCCTAGTAGGATTCCTTCTCTGACCATGAAATGACATTTTTCCCAGTTAAGCACGAGGTTTACTTTCACACATCTTTCTAAAATCTTTTCTAGGTTTGATAGGCATCCTTCAAAACTTTTCCCGCACACAGAGAAGTCGTCCATGAACACTTCCATGATGTTATCGATGAAATCTGCAAAGATTGACATCATACATCGTTAAAAGGTTGTTGGGGCATTGCCCAATCCGAAGGGCATTCGTCTGTAAGCAAACGTTCCATAGGGACATGTGAATGTAGTCTTCTCTTGATCATCAGGGTGAATAGAAATTTGGAAAAATCCAGAATAACCTTCTAGATAGCAAAAGTAGGAATGTTTGGCTAATCGCTCTAACATTTGATCTATGAAGGGTAGAGGAAAATGGTCTTTTCGAGTAGCTTTGTTTAGTTTTCTATAATCAATGCACACTCTATGCCCATTTACCACTCTTTATGTTATCGGTTCGCCTTTTGCGTTCTTCACAACAGTGATACCTCCTTTCTTCGGTACGACGTGTACTGGGCTAACCCATTTACTGTCGGAGATTGGATATATGATTCCTGCTTCCAATAGCTTCTTAATTTCATCTCTGACTACAGTGCTAAGGATTGGGTTAATCCTTCTTTGAGGTTCTCTAGAGGTTTTGCAATCTTCTTCTAGCATAATACGATGCATGCAAATTGAAGGACATATTCCTTTCAAGTCGGATATGTTATAACCTAATGCAGTCGGGTACTTTCTTAGGACGTCTAAAAGTTTCTTAGTTTCGAGCGTTCCTAAACTAGAATTGACTATTACTGGTTGCGTACATTTGGTATCTAGGAATTCGTATCTTAGGTTCTTGGGTAAGGTTTTTAATTTTAAACCCGGTTTCTTTGGACATGGCATATGATCAGGTATAAGTGCTAGACTTTCGCTTAGACTATCATCTTGGTATGGTTCACGCTAATTGTCGTCTTCGAAAATCAGAGAGGTTTGGATTTTCATTATTTTAGAGTACGTGGTTTGTTCTGCTTCCATCTCTCTTATGCACTCGTCTATAACGTCGATTAGATAACATGTGTCATTCATGGCTGGTGCTTGTAAGAATTGAGTGAGGATGAATTCCACTTTTTCCTCTCCAACTTTGAATGTCAGTCTGCCCTTCTTCACGTCAATTATAGCTTCAGCTATGGCCTGGAAGGGTCTTCCTAATATGATAGAAGTAACTGAGTCCTCAGTAATGTCCATGATTATGAAATCGGTCGGGATATAGAATTGACCTATTCTAATTAGAACGTTTTCCAGTATACCTACAGGGTATTTAGCTTATCGGTCAGCTAATTGAATGGACATTTTTGTGGGTCTAAGTTCTCCCATCTCCAGCTTTTTGCAAATAGATAGGGGCATGACACTGATACTTGCTCCCAAGTCGCATAGAGCTTTGTCTATGACAAACTTTCCAATGTTACAAGGTATAGAGAAACTACCTGGATATTTTAACTTAGGGGGCATATCATTTTGAATAATAGCGCTACACTCAGCAGTAAGTGTAATTGTTCTGTTATCTTCTATCTTTTTCTTGTTAGATAGGATTTCCTTGAGAAATTTAGCATACAAGGGCATCTTAGTGATAGCTTCTGTAAACGGTATTGTGATATTCAGTTGTTTCAAAAGTTCAACGAATTTCTTGAATTGGCCCATTGTTTTGGAATTGGTAAGTCTCTGAGGGTACGAAATCGGTGGTTTATAGGGTGGTGGAGGCACATAAGGCTTCTCTTTCTCCACTGCCTCTTGGTTTTCGTTTTCCTTTTCCTTTGGTTCATTCTCATTTTCAGTTGGCTTGTTCTGCTTTTGGTACATGGCTGGATTTTCGAATCTTGGATCAACAGGTCCGTCAAGTTCTTTTCCACTTCTCAGTATTACAGTGTTAGCTTGTCCTTTTGGGTTAGGTTGTGGTTGACCAGGGAAAAATCCAGTTGGGGCAGCAGTAGATGCTTGTTGTTGGGCTACCTGTGAAATTTGAGTTTCAAGCATCTTATTATGGGTAGCTAAAGCGCCAACTTTACTAGATAATTGTTTAATCTGCTCATTAGTATGTAAATTCTGATTTAGAACATCTTTATTAGTCTGATATTGAGAAGCAATGAAATGTTCTATCATGATTTCTAGATTAGATTTCCTAGGGGCATTGGATGTATTAAGTCCATTATTGGGGTGATTTGAGATAGCTTTTGGGTAGCTAGGTGGCGTGGCAGGAGCTTGTCCAGGTGCGTACAACGCATTGTTGCTTTTATATGAAAATTTTGGATGATTCTTCCAACCAGGGTTATAGGTATTGCTATAAGGGTTTCCCTGTACGTAATTCGCTTGTTCAGCTGGAACTCCTGTTAGAAGTGGGTATTCTGGAGTAGGGTGTGATTGAAGACCACATAGATCGCAAGCTTGAGCTACTGCAGCCGCGGTAGCTGCGGGAGCGGTGGTAAGATTTTCTAGCTTTTGGGTAAGGGCTTCCACTTTAGCGTTGACTTGATCCATACTATTCACTTCAATCATGCCACCTTTTGTTTAAGTTTTTTCCATATTAGCTCTTTCTCTTCCCCATTGATAATGGTTCTGAGCCATGCTTTCGATAAGTTGATTTGCTTCGGTATATGGTTTATCCATCAATGCGCCACCAGCAGCAGCGTCTATAGTCATTCTTTTATTGTACAAGAGACCGTTATAGAACGTATGAATGATCAGCCATTCTTCTAAACTATGATAAGGACAGAGTCTAATCATGTCCTTATAGCGTTCCCACGCTTCAAAAAGTGATTCGTTATCTTTTTGTCTGAAACCATTGATGTTGGCTCTGAGCATAGCAGTTTTGCTTGGTGGGAAATATCTAGCCAAAAAGACCTTCTTCAACTCATCCCATGTGGTGATTGAGTTTAAAGGAAGAGATTAGAGCCATGCTCGAGCTCTGTCTCTTAAAGAAAAAGGAAATAGGCGCAATCGTATCGCCTCGGGGTTTACACCGTTCGCTTTTACAGTGTTTGTGTACTGCACAAACACTGACAGATGTAGGTTTGGGTCGTCAGTAGGAGATCCAGAAAATTGGTTTTGCTGAACGGCAGATAGAAGCGAAGGTTTCAGCTCGAAATCGTTTCGAGCGATAGCAGGAGCGGCAATGCTGTTGTGAGGTTCCGCTTGAGAAGGAACTGCGTAATCCTTAAGAGCACGAGGTGGATTTGGTACGTCAGCCATCTTTGATTCTTCAATTAACTCATGGATTGAGATATCGGGAAGCTTAGTCGGAGGAAGATTGTTAAGATCACGGTATTCTTGAATTCAGCATCTTACTCTGAGATAGCGCTCGATATCGTTGATTTGTAGGTGTAAAGGCTCGCTTCGGGAGCGAGTATTTGGCATACAACAGAGGGAAAAATAAATAGTTGCCTTAGTCTATATAGTGCTACTTTATGAGTGCACTAGTGACTAAATCAAAGTCCCCGGAAACGGGGCCAAAAACTTGATGTGTGATCGACCTAATGTGTCTAACGGTATCTTAACTGCAAGTGCACAGCCTATCGCGGTAGTAATAAAAATATGTCGAACCCACAGGAAATTTGTAATCACTCTAGTGATATAAAGGTTTGCTAGTTTAGCTAAGGAGGATGTTGTCACGTTTGGTTTTTTAGAGGTTAAAGTAGAAGAAAACTAAATCGAATTAAGGTAATAATAATAATAATAAAACGGTCGGTATGTAATAAAGTGAACCTACGCGGATTTAGTCGAACCTAAGCATATAAAGATGTTTAACTTAGATGGTTCTGTAGAAATTATCAGTTTAAAAACCCTCAACTCACACTTTCGTGGTCTTATCTCGGATTATACCCCTAAAGCCCTATGCCTGCTCTCACTAGCCCATAAGTGTTTAGAAAATACTCTTTGAAAACTTAATAAAGTCTAATTCGTTTTAAAGCGCTCTCGCTGTATTTAAATCAAATGCCTAACTTTAGCTATCTAGTTAAAACCTCACACTCTCGTGGTCTTGATCCTAACCTATTCTACTTTTCTTACTCTCGTAACAAAAAGATTGATTTTAATTATAAAAAGTCGCAGCCCGAAATTAAGTTAATTTGGATTTTAGCTTAGGAACAATTTAATCTATTTAGTTACTATTATCACATCCCGACTCTAGAAAATTAGCTAGTCATGGTACTTGAAACAGACAGACAGAAAATATAATCGGGAAACAATAAAACATTCATGATAAATAAATAACGGTAATTTAACGTAAACAAATTGTATTAAAATTAAATTAAATGCGATTAAAAACCTGAATAATAATACTATTCCTCAAGCTCCCTCTTCCACAAGTCGGCAAGATTGGAACCTTCGGAATCGAAACTTGAAACGAAGTATGAGGCTAAAAACAAATTCTAACTAAAATAGAAATTTCCTAATGTTGGAAATGGCTATTAAATGGTAAAAAAGGGAAATAAAACAAGAACAGTAAAAAAAATGCAAACTGATGGTTCGTAAATTCGGCAGGGCTTCTGCAAGAAACTCTGTAAATAAAACTCTGTCCCTTTCTTCATTGAAATCTCTCCTATTTATAGAGGAGAAATTGGCAGTTAAGAAATAATAGGAACGTGGACTTGTACTTCTTTAGTGGAGAAAAACTAGGATTGGGTGTTGGTGAGGTTGAGAGATTGTATGAGTGAATACTCCTTTCTTTACGTTGCCCACGTCTCCATGTTCTTCATAACGTTAGTTTAGGCGCGTGACGGTCGTTAGGCTAAGGTGACGGTCGTAAGACGCTTAAATAGCGCGTTACGTTCGTCAATGATGTGTGACGAGCATTCTTCATGATGTGAGCGCGTTACGGTCGTAATAGATGTGGGACGACCGTCACAGCATCAAAATCTGCAGAACTTTGCAGATTTTTCCCTTTTCTTCTGTTTTTCATGTTAACTTTCTTCATATGATCTTTTTCACTAAATTGACTTGAAACATGTTGTACCTGTGAAAAGACATAAAAAAATCGGAACAATCGGGAGTTAAATGGATTAATGTAGTATGAAAATGGATTAAAAACATAGCAATTATACGATACGATTTCTCGTTATCACTGCGGTGAATGTCTAGGATGATGGGATCGGCTGCGACGACGACTGCACTGAGAAGCCTCAAACTGGTCGAATCTGGCGGACAAGGCAATTTGTGAACTCTGAATCTCGTGAAGGTTGCCTAAAAGGTAACCTTGAGTGGCCTCCATGAGGGCAGAGTGCCTCTGAAACTGGGCTTGTTGCCTATGTTGCTCGCGGGATATCGCCAATTGAGATTCCATAAGACTTTGAAAAGAGCAGTATGTCTGCTGTCGTGACGCCTCCATAAAACTCATGTTATCTGCCAACTGCTGTTGGATGGCAAAAATTAAACCATCTTTTCTCTCCTCCTGGGCTAGCTGGTCACGCCACATCTCTTCAGGGATGTAGAAGCCAGGAGTCATACCTGCAAAAGTGTTAGAAGTAGAAGGTGAAGTGTGTGCGGGTGAAGCATGGTAGGGGGACACAGATGGGGCATGAGGTTCATCCCTCTGCTCGTATTCTTCATCAGTCTCGTGTCCGTCGCCAAGTGGGACATTAGGAGGTAATGGACCCGTAAAAGGTGGAGCATCTAGATCGTAGGTCCAGTTCCTCACAATTCGTACATCAGCACGTCTAGTGCAAGGCAGAACGATTGATGGGACATCGACACCCCGAACCATAAGTTCAAAGCCACCCGCTCTTCTCACCTTGCATAATTTCATATCTTTTAGAAATTTCAAATTAATTGTGCAGGGAGGCAGGGGTTCTAGGGTAGCTATCTCAGCGTCAATATGCAGAGTTCTAGCAATAGATGTAACTAGTCCTCCAAAAGTTATGGTCCATGTGTGCCTCAGGACAGCAATCATGTGAGCAATCATAAACGGGATTGAATTAATTCTTCTATTAGTGAGACTACCTTGCAAAAATAGAAGTTCTCTAGCATTTACCTTGTTTGGATTCTCCCGGCCAAAAATAGTACAAGCGAGCATATATCGAAAAATTCGAATAGTTGGGTTATGGATCAATGATGCTAAAATTCCTTCAAAAGAATTTATAGAAGAGTTTGACAATTGACCCCAGAAGGAAAATGCATCAGTGGACCATTCAGAATCCAAAGGGGTCTCACAAATAGCGCCATCACCATGAGGAATACCCAACAAAGCTGCTAGTTCGTCGGTGTTGTATTCATATTCAACATTAAACAAACGGAATTTAACCGTACCGACGGTACTAGCAGTGTCGGGGTGAACCAAATAAATTAGGGAACTTAAGAATTCCCGAGTTAGCCTCTCAAAGGTGGGCTCTTTTATAGTAAAAATCTCGTGCAATCCTAGGATGTCAGCTAAATGAAAAAAAAAACTATGATAAAGTCCTAAAGTATACACACAGTTTTCATCGACATACCTGGTTGAGACAATTTCTCGTCCTTGCAATTTTTCAAGGATTTTCCGTTGTCGGTCTGCGGGTTTTCCTTCACGAAGAACGTATCCGTTGAACTCCATTGTTGCTCCTTTGGAAGAAAATTGAAAAAATATGGGTTTCAAAATGGGTGTTGGAGATTGGGAGGAGAAAGTTTGAATTTTTATGAAGGTTAAAAAAATGGATGTTGGAGTGGTTAATGGGGTAGTAGGTGGTTGGTAAAATGAGAGTTTTTGGGTGGTTTTGGGGTTGAAAATGGTTGATAAAATGAGAGTTTTTGGGTGGTTTTGGGGTTGAAAATGGAGAAAGTGGGAGGTTTTTGAAAATCTGCCTGTTATAGCGCCATACTTGGAATTTGGGTTGGGCTCAAATTTCTTTGTTTTGTTGGTTTGAGCTTCTTATTCCAATTTCTTCTCGTAGTTACAAACAACAATTCTTCATTTTGTGCTTCCAAGGATTGGTGTATTTTTTTTTTCTTTTATGTTTATAACTTGAAAATAATAAACTCATAAAAATAAAATAAACAATTAATTAAAGAGAAAAAAATGATAAAATATAAATATACTTAATTATGGTAAGTCACGAAAAATAAAAATAAAAAGAAAGTAGAATGCAAGAGTTAGGCGTAAAAATAGATAAGTCTGAAAAAGAAAACAACATGATAAAATAAATAACAAAACAACAAAACAGTGCAGATATGAATCAAGATCATCAAGGAGAAGTGGGGTCCTTGGTCGACTCAGAACCATGAGTTGCAGCTAACTTACTGTGAAGATTATCAATTTCCTGTTGTAGGTGGTCTGCCTCAGTAGAGTGAGTAGCATCGGAAACCATAACCTGAAGAGAGAGGTATTCAATTGTCTGATGAAATTGGGCTACCTCTCTACGCAGCTCAGCAACCTGTGCATAGATGTCGGGTTGCTGCAAAGAGAAATTATTAGAGAATACAATGGTCCTTTCTGGCGATAAACATGGATGATACTCAGGTACCGGAGGTGATTTTCGCTCGTCCACGGTCTCTCCAAGACCTTCTAAGGCATATGTCCAATTGGCAGGGTTATGGACATTGGTCATCATGGGATCAGGCAAGGTAAAATAGTGAAAGAATTCATTATCAATCAGGAGTCTATACTGGTTAGGATTAAAGTGGACTCTTCTATCAGCCCACGATCCAAACAGAAATCAATTTCTATTGTAGTATATCCATAGTAGGAGGTAAGTGAGATAACTTACTTGTATAACCAAAGCAGAAGCAATCTGAGTCACTATCCCTCCCACATGGAGGATACCTTCAGCAGACTTAGAAGTCATCATGAGATTCCACAATAGAAAATTTCCACAGGCTACAGGGCGAGATTGGGTCGCACAGTAGAGGAAAAAGATCTCCTCCTCGCTAACATGGGTATCAGTGTCGGCCTTCCCTAGGAAAGTGTGAGCAATAACCATCTGAAAATACCTGAAAGCGGGGTTGTGAATAACAGTGGATAGCTGAGTGGAAAGATCAAGGCTCCCTCCAGCAGTAATATCTCTCCAGAATTTCTCTATGTCCCTAGTCATGAAATAGCCAATTGGTAGCTCAGGTATAGCATCGGGTGTGGTCTGGAAGCCTAGAAAGTCGCCAAACTCCCTCTGGGTAAAACAGTATTCTATCTTGAATAGTCTGAAAGTGAGATATCCATCATGGCCATTATAGGGCTCAAACTCGAATGAGCTGAGGAATTCTAAGGTGAGGTTCATGTAGGTCACATTTAGGTCATCTGCATACTCGTCCCACTTTAGCTGGTTGCATAGATACTTGATATTGGCTTCAAAGCCAACAACTTCCATGCAAATCTGGTATGGATATCTGGTCGGTGCCATGGTTCGCTGTGAAAGAACCGCATAGCATTGTCTTTGAGTGTCATCTCGAAAGGAAACATGCATGTCATCGGAATGCTCCATCTTGAAAATTGTAGTTAGCAAAGACGGCTAGCAGGTGATGCCTGAAATCATAAATTTTGCAACTGTTAGTATAAAGATAAAAATAAAATTTGATAAAGTAAAAAGTAAATAAATTCAAAAAATAAAAATAAAACCCATGGGTTGCCTCTCATGCAGCGCTTGTTTAACGTCGTTAGCTTGACGAGTAAACTTCATATATCGGAAACTGGTACTGGTGGATCAATCAGAGTGTGGCTGGAGTAGTTGGTGGGAATGATACCTCCTTCGTAGTGCTTCAACCTCTGCCCATTGAAGATGAATGGGATGCAAGAATTATTCTTGATCTCGATTGCTCCAGATCTTAGGATTCTAGAGACCTCAAAAGGACCAGTCTATCTTGAACGTAGCTTGCCGGGAAAAAGTCGCAACCTGGAATTGAAAAGGAGAACGAGGTCGCCTATATTGAAATCTTTCTTTAAAATACTTCTGTCATTCCAAGTTTTGGTTCTTTCTTTATATATTATAGCATTCTCATAGGCAGACTGGCGAAATTCCTCCAATTTATGAATGTCAAGGATGCGCTTTTCACCAGCAGTCAAATATTCCAAATTTAGGGTCTTAATGGCCCAATAGGCTTTATGCTCTAACTCGAAGGGTAAATGACAAGATTTTCCATAGACTAATTGGTAAGGGGTTGTTCCAATAGGGGTTTTAAAAGTTATTCTGTAGGCCCATAGTGCTTCATGTAGCTTCTGAGACCAATCTTTAATGGAAATTGAAACGGTTTTTTCTAAGATTTGTTTAATCTCCCTGTTGGACACTTCTACTTGGTCGTTATTCTGTGGATGATAAGGTGTTGCTACTATGTGCTTTACTCCATACTTACTCAAGAGATTATCAAAGATTCTGGATATGAAATGTGATCCTCCATCACTTATAACGAGACGGGGTGTTCCAAACCTCGGAAAAATGATATTCTTAAATAACTTGACTACCACTCTTGTGTTGTTTGTGGGTGATGCAATATCCCTAATCCATTTAAACATGTAGTCTACATCTACCAAAATGTACCTATTTCCCATTGAAGGTGGAAATGGTCCCATAAAGTCTATATCCCAAACATCAAAGAGTTCAATTTCCTGGATATTCCTCATTGCCATCTCGTCACGTCTTGATATGTTCCTGGTGCATTGGCATCGGTCGCACTTGACAATGTAGGCATGAACATCGCTCCATGAAGTTGGCCAATAGAGTCCTGCTTGAAGAATCTTGGTGTGCGTTTTAGATATACCTGCATGTCCACCTTAAGATGCAGAATGACAGTGTCTGATGATGTCTTCTATTTCCTCTTCTGGGACACAACGCCTGAAAATATTATATATTCCTCTCTTGAATAGGAGTGGTTCATCCTAGTAGAAATGTTTAACATCTTTGAAGAACTTCTTTTTCTGTTGGTAATTTAGATCAGGGGGTATGATATATGCAACTAGGTAGTTTACAAAATCAGCGTACCAAGGTACGCTCTTCATTACTGAAATTTTTTCAAAATCTTTATCTCTGTAAGGCTCAAAATCATCAGTCTTAGCTATAAGTCTGTCATAGGTGAAATCATCATTTATAGGCAATAAGTCAGGTTTTAAGTGTTCTAATCTAGAGAGGTGGTCAGCGACAACATTCTCTGTGCCTTTCTTATCCTTAATGTCTAGATCAAACTCTTGGAGTAACAGGATCCATCTGAGTAATCTAGGTTTAGCGTCCTTTTATTTAATAGATAATGTATGGCAACATGATCAGTGTAAACAATGATCTTTGCTCCAACTAGGTAGGACCTAAACTTATCTATCGCGAAAATTACTGCCAGTAATTCTTTCTCTGTTGTTGCATAGTTGAGCTGGGCAGTATCTAGGGTTCTACTATCATAATATATAACATGTAATTTCTTGTCTTTTTGTTGCCCTAGAACAGCACCAACTGCATAACCGTTGGCATCGCACATGATTTCAAAAGGTTGTGTCCAATCTGGGGGTTGCATGATTGGAGCTGAAACCAGTGCTTGTTTCAAAAATTTAAAAGCTTCGAGACATTTCTCGTCAAAAACAAATTCAAAGTCCTTCATTAGAAGATTAGTCAAAGGTTTTGTTATTTTAGAGAAGTCTTTTATAAAACACTGATAAAAACCAGCATGTCCAAGAAAACTTCTAATCTCCCTAATGATTTTAGGTGGGTTGAGGTTTTCTATAACTTCAATTTTGGCTCTATCGACCTCAATGCCTCTTTCAGAGACAATATGTCTTAATACTAAACCTTCATTAACCATAAAATGGCATTTTTCCCAGTTTAGCACTAGGTTCACCTCTACACATCTTTCAAGGATTTTTTTGAGGTTGGAGAGACAATATTTAAAATTGAATCCACACACTGAGAAATCTTCCATGAAAACTTCCATTATTCCATCTAGGTAATCTGCAAATATAGACATCATACAACGTTGAAAAGTGGCAGGGGAATTACAGAGTCTGAAGGGCATTCGTCTATAGGCGAACGTTCCATAAGGACAAGTGAAGGTTGTTTTCTGTTGATCCTCAGGGTGAATAGGTATTTGGAAAAATCCTGAGTATCCATCTAGATAACAAAAGTGTAAGTGTCTGACTAGACGTTCGAGCATTTGATCTATAAATGGAAGAGGGAAATGATCTTTCCTGGTTGCTTCGTTTAATTTTCTATAATCTATACACATACGCCAACCTCCTTCTGTTTGTTTAGAAATATGCTCACCTTTCTCATTTTCTATGAATGTGATGCCTCCTTTCTTTGGTACCACATGCACAGGGCTCACCCAATTACTATCTGATATTTGGTAAATTATACCATCCTCTAGTAACTTAAGAACTTCTCTTTTAACAACATCGCTCATTATAGGGTTTATTCTTCTTTGATGTTCTCTTGAGGCTTTTGAGTTTTCCTCTAACAAGATCCGGTGCATGTACACTGGTGGACTTATTCCTTTTAAATCGGAGATGTTATACCCTAAAGCTGAGGGATATTTTCGTAAGATCTCTAAGAGTTGAGTTATCTCGTCTTGACTTAAAATAGTGTTAACTACAACAGGACGATTCATCTCTTTATCTAAGAATTTGTATCTGAGGTTCTTAGGAAGTTCCTTCAGTTTTAAAGATGGTTTCAAAGGGCAAGGCATGGGATCGGGAGTAAGCTATAAACATTCATAGAGGCCGTCATCAATGTAAGGTTCTAAACTTTTAAATCCATCGTCCTCCATAATGGGGGTCGAAGGTAACTTGATATTTTTGTTAGATTCCTCTCGCTTAAGTTCCAATATACACTCGTCAATGAAGTTGATGGCATAACAGGCATCTCCTATGACTGGTGCCATTAAGAATTTTGAAAGAATAAATTCTATCTTTTCATCACCCACCTCAAATGTTAATTTTCCTTAACGTCAATTATGGCTCCGGATGTTGATAGGAATGGTCTACCTAAGAGGATTGGGATTTCTTCATCTTCTTTAATATCCATAACCACGATATCAGTTGGGATATATAGCTAACCAATCTTAATTGGTATGTCTTCAAGTATGCATATAGGATACTTAACTGATCTATCATCCAGCTGGAGAGACATTTTAGTCGGCTGCAATTCTCCTAAGTTTAACCTTCTACAAACTTCTAAAGGCATAAGGCTGACGCTAGCTCCTAGATCTAAGAAGGCTTTGTCAATAGTATGATTTCCTAAGATACAAGGAATGGAAAAACTTCATGGGTCCTTTTCTTTCTTGGCAAGTTTATTTTCTGAAATAAAATTGCATTCGATAGGTTTGGGATCATCAAGTCTATGCTTGTTGGTCAGTATGTATTTTAGGAATTTAGAATAAGATGGTATCTGAGTGATGGCTTCAGTGAAAGGAATCTCTACATAGAGTTTTTCTATAACTTTAACGAATTTCTGGTATTGATTGTCAAGTTTGGTTTGTTTAAGTCTTTGCGGAAATGGGACTGGGGGTTTGTACGGGGGTGGTGGTTTATTAGTTTTATCTTTTAATTCTGGTTCTTTTTGCTTTTTCGGGTTCCTCTGGTTCCTCCACTTGGTCTGTAGGAAAAACATTTGTCTTAGGTTGTGAGGGTGTACTCATGGCTGGATTCTTGGGTCCATCGTAAGTAGTCCCACTTTGTAAGGAAATGGCATTAGCTTTCCCTTTAGGATTTGGTTGAGGTTGTCCAGGGAATTGTCCTCCAGGTGTAGTTTGTGGGGCTTGTGTTTAGGCTATCTGTGAGATCTGGATTTCAAGAATCTTGTTATGCGTAATTATCTGATCAACCTTAGTTCCTAATTGCGTGATTAGTTTGTTTACGTGAATATTCTGATTTAGGAACTCTTTGTTTTGCTGGGTTTGAGCTGAAATGAAATTCTCCATGATTTTCTCAAGGTTTGTGTTGGGTGCCATAACTTGCATAGGTTGATTTGGTCTTTGGGCTTGGAAACCTGTAGGTCTCGGAGGTGCAGCGTTTTGTATTGGGCTATTGTTTTTATAAGAAAAGTTTGGGTGATTCCTCCATCCGGGGTTGTAAGTGTTTGAAAATGGGTTTCCTTGGGTGCAATTTACTTGGTCTGAGCAAGGCTCATTCAACAAGTTACATTCCGACGGTTGATGTCCTTGGGTCCCACAGAGTTTGCATTATGAAGTTATTGCGGCTACAGTATTAGGGTTTTGAGACATGTTTTGAACTTTTAAGGCAAGAGCGTCCTTTTTAACTTGCATCATGTCTAGAGAACTTATCTCATGTTTTCCTCCTTGGGTCTCCTTTTTTTCTACCGTAGCTCGTTCTGTTCCCCATTGGTAATGGTTTTGGGCCATGTCCTCAATGAGAGCGCAGACTTCTAGGTAAGGTTTATTCATTAATGCGCCACCAGCGGCAGCATCGATAGACATCTTTGTGTTATAATGGAGTCCATTATAGAAGGTGCAGATGATTAGCCATTGTTCTAGGCCATGGTGTGGACAGGCTCTTAACAGGTCCTTATATCTCTCCCATGCTTCAAAAAGTGATTCTCCCAGGTTTTGGTTAAATCTAGTGATTTTGTTTCTAAGGACAACAGTTTGCTGGGCAGAAAATACCTTGCGAGAAATACTCTCCTAAGGTCTTCCCGGGTTGTTATTAAATTGGGTGGAAGGGAATCCAACCAATCTCGTGCTTTATCTCTGAGGGAAAAAGGGAATAATCTTAGTCGTATTGCCTCAGGCGAAGCACCATTGCATTTTAAAGTGTCTGCTAATTGTATAAAAGTTTTTAAGTGTTGATTTGGGTTCTCAGTAGCGAGACCACCGAATTGGTTTTGTTGCACCAATTGTAGCAATGAGGGTTTTAGTTCGAAATTATTTGTGGTTATAGTTGGGCTTACGATACTTGAACTAGGTTCCTCATCTGACGGTTGGGCAAATTCCTTAAGGGGTCTTTGGTTACGATTCTCGGACATAGTTTTTCTAATTCTACTGAGAAAATGGATGTAACGTTTAGGTTCCGCTAAAGGATTGAATAAGGTTTCGGTGCTGCGAGATCTTCACATCAACCGGACTGTAAAACTTAGTCTAGATGGTGCGACTATAGGGTGAGAAATTTGACGAAATTGCTCCCCGGTAACGGCGCCAAAAACTTGATGCGGTGTATTCGCAAGTGTACGAATCGCGTCAGAGTAATATAAAAGATTATCAATCCACGGATACCAATCGTTAATCTATCATTTCCTATTGTTACGGTGTTTAGCTAAGTCAATATCAAATAGGGAATTGAGCATGCAAGAAAGTAAAGTGCGGCGAAATAAACTTCAGATATAAAAGCAGGGTCGAATGTAATTCACATAGCCAGATGATATTCGCAATGCTTCGGAATAGAACTACTTATAGGGCAATATTTTCTACTAAAGAATAGAACTAATTTAACAAGAATTGTCGCTTTCGCGTAATCAGAACCGAGTTTACTCTCTAATCAGACCTTCTTATCGTCACTTATAAAAAGGTGCGCATTGCGTTAAAGTAATAAACCTATTTTTAAGAAATAAAGTACTTGACCAAGTTGAAAAGTATTTTGATCTGGAATTTCTAATAAAAAGGGGACCTAATTTTAACCCTATAAACGCGTCCGAAAATAGTTTCAAAATTGATTTCTTTGATAATAAAATCCCTAACTAACTGGACAAAGCGCTTTCGCTTCCTTTGACCAGTTAGAACTAACCGAGTTTAACAAAGGGTTGGACGGCTTTCAATCTTACCCAACAACAATAAAGTATAGAAAACTCGTATTAAAAACCAAAATAGCCCATAAGCATTTCTATTGACACATTATTTGGAATATCGATCTAACTAGATTCCTTACATTTTAGCCCAGTAAGGTTCATCCTGACATGGGAATGTAAACAGACATGTTAAAATAAATCATGCGAGAAAGTAAATAATTTAAAGTGCGGTGTGGGAAATAAAAAAAGTAAAAGCAGTGCAGAAAATAAACAAAGTAAAAGCAGGTGCGGGAAATAAACAAAGTAAAAGTAGGTGCGGGAAATAAACAAATTAAAAGTAGGTGCGGGAAATAAACAAAGTAAAAGCAGGTGCGGGAAATAAACAAAGTAAAAGCAGGTGCGGGAAATAAACAAAGTAAAAGCAGGTGCAGAAAATAGACAAAGTAAAAGTAGGTGCGGGAAATATAAATAGAAACCTGCTCCAAACGGGGAGTTTTAAATGTGGTACAAACTGGAAGTAAAATGCGACTGGAAATAAACAGTAGTTGAAAATAAATGTGGCAGGATAAACTTCTGCCGAAGTGCTCCAAACTCGATTACAGACTCAATCTACGAACTCGATCACAAACTAAATCAACAATGCAATAATTCCCCGATGTGAAGAATTATCGCTTTACAATGGTGAAATTATATGGCTTAAGTTCGCAACTATGGTTGGATCAAGTTTGCAACTAAGCTTGGGTGAATTGAAATGAAATCAGGAACTTCTATTTATAGAGGATGAAGAATGCAGGAAATCACAAGAATGCCCCCCAACTCCTTTTGGGGGAGGGGGGGGAACATCGTCCAAAGATGGCGCCCGCCATGAGTGTAAATGAAAGGAAGTGGGGAACGTGATAGTTGAGGTTAGCAGAAGATGGTTCACGTCATGGCCTACCTTATGGTTGGCGCCATGATGGACGCCATGAGTGCAAATTTGACCTAAACTCCTATTTTTCATCATGTTTTCCTTTATTTCTTCAGGGGAGCTCTGGATAATTGAAATACCTGAAAAGGAAACAAAAGATAGGCATAATACGAGAAAACAATAATAAAAAAGCTAAATAACATGTGAAATCAGAGTAAAAAACAAGTGTAAAGTAAGTGTTATCAACAGACTACCTCTCAAGGAAGGTTGCTCCCTAGTTAGACAGAAGCTCCAAAGAACTCGTCCAGACATGTCTAGCAAGATTCGAGAAGAGGTCCTTAAACAATTTGACGCAAGGTTCTTAGTAGTGGTAGATTATCCACCTTGGATGGCTAACATCACGCCAGTGCCCAAGAAGGACAGAAAAGTACGCATGTGTGTAGATTATCGAGATCTAAACAAAGCAAGTCCAAAACACGACTTCCCGTTACCTCACATAGATGTTTTGGTGGATAATACAACTCAAGCTTTGGTATTCTCATTCATGGATGGTTTCTCGGGATATAATCAAATCAAAGTGGCACCCAAAGACATGGAAAAGACTACTTTTATGACACCTTAGGGAAATTTCTATTATAAAGTAATGCCTTTTTGTCTAAAGAACGCATGGGCAACTTATCAACGAGTTATGGTCACACTATTCCATGATATGATTCACAAAGAAGTTGAGGTGTACATAGATGATGTGATTGCCAAATCTCATGCGTAGGAGGATCACATCATACATTTATAAAAGCTATTTGAGCACCTGTGAAAGTTCAAATTGAGATTAAATCCAAACAATTGTACATTTGGTGTCAGGCCAGGCAAGTTGCTAAGTTTCATTGTAAGTCAGCATGGTATTAAGGTAGACCCCGACAAGGTAAAAACCATACAAGAAATGTCAGCTCTGAGGACAAAGGAAGAGGTTCGTGGTTTCTTAGGAAGATTGAATTACATTTCAAGGTTCATATCACACTTAACTACTACTTGTGAGCCTATATTCAAATTACTACGAAAAGATCATACATTAGTGTGGAATGAAGATTGTCAGACAGCCTTCGAGACAATAAAGCAATATTTACAAGAGCCACCAATTTTGATGCCACCAGTTCCCGGAAGACCGCTCATCATGTATCTGACAGTGCTTGAAAGATCAATGGGATGTGTATTAGGATAACATGACAAAACGGGTAAAAAGGAACATGCAATCTACTACCTCAGTAAGAAATTCACCGACTGCGAGACCAGGTACTCACTCCTCGAGAAGACTTGTTGTGTGTTAGCTTGGGCTACTAAAAGACTGAGGCAATATATGTTAACTTACACCACATGGTTAATAGCAAGAATGAATCCTTTAAAGTATGTGTTCAAAAAATCAGCTCTTATAGGAAGGATTGTCCGATGGATGATGTTGTTATCAGAGTACGACATCCAATATGTTACTCAAAAGGCTATCAAAGGTAGTGAGTGTACTAGCTGACCATCTAGCTCATCATCCATTACCAGAATATCAACCAATGAAGTTTGACTTTCTAGACGAAGATGTAATGGTTATAGGTAACTACGAAATACCAGGGCTCGATGAAGGACCTGAACCAGGGGAATGGTGGACACTCATGTTTGAAAGGGCTTCAAATGCACTGAGGCACGACATTGGCGCAGTTTTGACTTCTTCGAAAAACTTTCACAAGCCTTATACTGCAAGGTTATGTTTTGACTGCACCAACAATATCTCTGAATATGAAGCTTGTATCCTAGGTCTGGAAGCTGCTATCAATCTAAGAACGAAACATCTCGAAGTGTTTTGAGACTCAGTGTTAATCATATACCAAGTCAATAACGAGTGAGACACTAAACAACCCGGATTGATTCCATATTGGGATCATGTTCTAAAGCTAGCTACGGAATTCACCGAGATTACCTTCAGTCATATTCCGCGAGAAGAAAATAAGATGGCAAACACCTTGGCAACTTTATCATCCATGTTCAAGGTAACTTGGCCAAACCATAAACCACGCATTATAATTATAAATTTTAAAGAACCTGCACATTACCTTGCTATTGAAGAGGGACTAGATGACAAGCATTGGTTCTATGAAATTAAGAGATACCTTGAGAAACAGGAATATCCAGAAAATGCCTCTATCATCGAAAAGCAAACTCTGCGGAAGCTAGCCTCAAAATTCTTTTTGACTGGTGACATGTTATACAAAATAAACTATGATATGGTGTTACTCAGGTGTGTGGAGAAATAGGAAGCAGATGCACTTATGAGAGAAATCCATGAAGGTACTTTCAGAACTCATACAAATGGATATGTCATGGCTAGAAAAATCCTGCGAGCAGGTTACTATTGGCTGACGGTGGAAGCCGACTGCTACAATTATACAAAGACATGTCACAAATGCCAAATTTATGCCAACAAAATGAACGTGCGACCAACTCCTCTGAATATCATGAGCTTTCCTTGGCCATTTCCGATATGGGGAATTGATATGAAAGGCATGATTGAACCAAAAGCATCTAACGGACACTGGTTCATACTAGTTGCCATTGATTACTTCACCAAATGGGTGGAAGCGGCATACTACGTGAATGTAACAAGTCAAGTGGTTACTCGATTCATCAAACAGAAGCTCATATGCAGATATGGGGTCCCAAGCAGAATCATTACAGACAACGGGTCCAATTTGAACAACAAAACAATGAAGGAATTATGCGATAGTTTCAAGATCGAGCATCATAATTCCTCACCATATCGACCCAAGATGAATGGGGCCGTTGAAGCTGCCAGTAAGAACATCAAGA
Organism: Vicia faba; assembly: GCA_948472305.1. Classification (NCBI taxonomy): domain Eukaryota; kingdom Viridiplantae; phylum Streptophyta; class Magnoliopsida; order Fabales; family Fabaceae; genus Vicia; species Vicia faba. Next base: position 1,372,583,443 of record OX451741.1, read on the forward strand.
AAATCATTCAGAAAATGGTGAAGACATACAAAGATTGGCATGAAATGCTTCCCTTCTCCCTACATGGCTATTGTACTTTTGTATGAGCATCAACGTGTTGATGCAACTCCTTTATCTCTAGTATATGGCATGAAGGCAGTACTCTCGGTTGAAGTAGAAATTCCATCACTTCGATACTATCTCAATACTTTCATTCCTGCTCTCTATACTTCCATCCCTTCAATACTATAAATTCTTTGAAATTCAAATTAAAAAATCTTGATCATAAATAATTTTACAAAAAAATCTAAAATCTAATAGAAACACGGGATAATATACAAAAATTTATACAACACATCAAATTTGAACTGGAGATGAAAGCCGCGATGCTGTATGGGAATATGGTGCCACTAGAGTTTACTTTGTTGCTGCAAATTTAGTTCTTGGTATGATGAAGGAACTCCTTCATTAAATATCAAGTTGAAACCGTTATTTGATTGGCTTTTTGAGGTGTCGAAAGAATTAATGCCTTTGAACACTGCTTTGGCTCACAATCCTTTGAACACTGCTCTGGCTCAACTTGGAGTTATTAAACCAATTTTTAAGCGACGACATATTCCTGTTCCTGCTCCTGTTGAAAAGAGAAAAGAGTTTATGGATTTAGTGGAACAAATTGGCAGAGATAATTTTGTTGGTGAAAAAGATGTTCAAGTTCTTGATGATCGTGACTTTCTTCCTTATTGAATGCTTTGGGTGATAATTCCTTTGTGAAGAAATCTGCTAGTTTAGTTTTGGTTGAAATAGGAAGCAATTTCAACAATCCTTGTTGAATCCTTGCTGAAAATGAGGAAAATAGCTAAAATATCCAACAAATACAAGAATCACTGTCCTCTTTCATCACTATACCAGTATTTGCTTTCACTTCTTAAAATCAATATATTCTTTCAATAAATCTTGATCATTGGTGGAAATCATTGGAACATCTTCCTCTTTAATCAACTCTCCTGTATTTGCATTTTTCAACTGCCATGCAAATAACTCTGGCCAAGTCATTTCATCTTCATCATCTTCTTCCATCTTCATTTTCGCATCACCATTTTCTTCTTTCTCCATAATGCCATTTTCAGTCTTGTTATTTCCATTCTTCTCAGTCTTGTACAAAATCAGATTGTAACAGTACCATAATAAGGAATCCATATACTTAATAGAAGGTTAAATGCCTTCTATCCCCTCAACAAACACCTTTTAGCCCAAGATTTCATTTGAAATTATTTAAATCCATGTAGAATTTTATTTATTTTTAATTTTATATTTTATTAACTTTATTTATTAACATTTTTTTTATTTATGTTATTTAAATATTTTATTTGGGACAAAATCCATTTAGGTTTCAATAGCAACCCACTTGCTTTCACATTATTTTCAATTCATAATTCCATAAGTTTGATTGGTATATAAACACTAATGGTGTTTTATACCAACCGGTGTGGGACTATTGCTGAAGCAACACAATATTTTCATCCCTTCAATAATGTCTCAATATTTCCATCCCTGCCTATATACTATCTCAATACTTATATCAAAATGTTTGATATAAGTATTGAGATAGTATATAGGCAGGGATGGAAATATTGATGGAAGTCTTCTTTCGTTTCACGAGCTCGAGGGCGAAAAAATTATAGCCACTCCCCACATTCCAAAAAATTAGAAGCCACCAATGTAAACTTAGAAAGAGACACGCAATTCCATAGAAAGTCAGCGTGACTCCTTGTGTCAAAAAAGGAATGACAAATTCGGACGAAATGAAAGAGAAAAAATCCCTCCCATAATAACTGGAAACTGAAATATATAAAACTCCTAATGAACCTAAAAGAGTGAAAGACGCCAGAATAAATTGATAATTTTTTGGGACCCCGGTACAATGTCAAGCCATGCGTCTTATGAATGACAACCAAGTTTTTCTGACCCCCAACTAATGAATTTTGGAACATGAACCAATAAAGCAAACATTACAATTAATACAAGACAAATAAACGTTTATCATAAAATGGGTGCCTCAATTTCATATTTGTACCTGTTATTTTTTCTTGATTGTTAGATTAATATTTATGTTGTTATATTAAAACCTCCTTATCTTATTAAGGCTTATATAATATTAGTACTTTTTTATTGAAGGCAATAGTTATTCAAAAATGGAACAAAAGAACAAATCCAAACTAAAAAATTTAACCCTATTTTCAAAAATATATGAAACTTGTGGTATCTAAAAAATCTTGTTTTTTTGAACATGAAGAAATAAAGAAGCCATTGTGTCATACCCCAATTTTTTACCTAAGATCCCATTTTTATTTTTACAAAAGTCAAGGTCACTAAATACAGTTGGTTTTAACCTCTCACCTTCGAGCATTGATTATGCAGAAATTGTCAAGTGTTTTGAACATTCTTAGCCTATGTATCACTAACTTCTAATCAAGCACGAAATGTGTGTTTTTTGTTTCTTTGATTTCGTGTGCTGACAGGTCTCCTCCGATTCAGCCTGCTTCGATTGGACAAGTTTGCTGCCTGCAAGCCTCTTTCGACTGGACAAGTCTACTGCCTGCAAACATGCTTCGATTGGGCAACATTGCTTCTTTCGAACACGGACTTTCGATTGGGCAATATGTTTGTTTCGATCCACATGCTTCGATTGGGTAACATTGCTTCCTTCGAACACGGGCTTTCGATTGGACAATACATTTGTTTTGATCCAAGATTCGTTTGGACAACACAATCTCCCTTCAGTCACAAGCTTCGATTTGGCCATGTAGTGTCCTTCGAAGTGACTCCCTTTGATCCACAAGTTGGACATGTGATTTCCTTCAAGGTGGTCTCCTTCGATTCATAAGTTGGACCATTAAACCCTTCGAAGCAACGTACTTAGAGCACACATTGTTTGGAAACGAACATTTTTGTGTAATCATGAAGCTGGTCGAAGTGATCAAAACGAAAGGGGGAAGCATTCAAGGAGTTTGTTGACTAAAGTCCCATATACTGCCAAACTCAAGCCAGCTGTGCTGCTATGCAGCAGTCCTGCACCAACCTGCCACTAAGCTCCAAAATACTGATAAGCCTGCGTTGTCTCAGTCCTGTACTTGCACAAAAAAAGAGTGCACAAGAGCTACATTGAAGAAAACAAGGGGGCAGTATACCCAAATAATTCAAATATCATTTGATTTCCCCCCAAAACCATATCAAAGCTCGCCTATAAATAAAGAGGCTCCAACACATATTTTTGAGAGGATCTTTGGACCAAGAGGACGAATCCTCCAAATTTTCTCAAACACAAAAAATCTCTCAAGTCCCTTCAACACTTGTGAGAAAAAACCCAGAATCACATTCATCTCCTTCGACTCTGAAGAACAACCACACTTCAGTCTCCTTCGAATCAAAGAAGCATCACACTTGCTTTTTCTTTTCCTTCAAATCCAGCGCTCCAAGCACAGCCTGTGACCCCTCTTTCGAATCCAGCATCCAGGGCCACCACTCAAGGTCCCACATCCATTCAATGCCAGAAGCAAGGTAAGTCACTCTTACCCTTGAACTTTTCGTTTCATGGCATAACATGTAAATAATACTTTTGTTCGTTTCAAACATGTACATAACACTCTGTTTCTTTTCGTTTCCACCTACTTAATATGTTTTCAGAAGTTACCCCTTTCGTTTTGCTTTCTGTTTACCTGAACTAGCTTTAATTATTAAACTGTTTGAAAGACAAATACTAGTATGGCCCCAGGCCATGTTGTCATTTAATGCTTCAAATGAAAGAAACAGGAAACAGGAAATAGGAAACGAAGCTTCTGGCTTCTACCCCCTTTCTCCAGGTCAAACGAAAGAGACAACCAGGAGGCAAACCATGTCCAATCGAAAGGCATTCCCTCACTACTTTCAACCTCCATTCGAAGAAGGCAACAAGGCAGAATCAAAAGACTTTGCCATACCCTGACTGCCAGGCCAATCGAAGGACAGAACCTCACTGGTGCGAACTCCCAGTCGAAGGATACAACTTGCTGCTGCCTTTGCCCAATCGAAGGACAGGACCTCGCCCCTGCCAAGGCACAATCGAAAGACGTGACTTTGCTATTGCCAGCCCCAATCGAAGGAGGCCAACAGAATTCAAATCGAAGGATGCTACTGCCTGGGTCGAAAGACACTCATTTTTCTTACTTTTATCTTATTTTTTCCTTCATACTTTTTATGCCTTTGTAATAGCGTAGGATTTTATCTTTCTGCATTTTATTTACTTTGTAAAAATGCTAGTAATTAGGCGTGTATGCAAGATAAAATCAACAAGTAAACAAACCAAAAAAAATCCAAAACACTCTTTAATCATTACTTGAATATACTTGAAAACATGCAAAAACACTCAACAAATCAAAACTCCCCCAAGGGCATGTTATCTTTGTTCTACCGCGATACCGGCCGTGCCTATTGCTAGAATGCGTGCGTTAATGTCGCCCACTAAAAAACACAAACAAATTAACTTTTTTCTAGAGGAACTACGGTGTTTTGATTCCTTCATTGGATAGGTAGGCAAAGGGTCACGAAACCCTCACGAACGCAATAATAAAAACTCATTTCTTTCCCCTTAAACAAACATAGTTGTAGATAAATACACCCTTGTATATAACAAACAATTTTAACCAAAAAACAGATATTTCAAAAGGTTCCTGCGGAGTACCGCAGATGCATTGGATGCTAATACCTTCCCATTGTATAACCAACCCCCGAACTCTTGATCTCTTTCAAAAACGCATTGTATTTTCATTACTGTTAAGTATTATTTTACATTGCATGTTTTAGGGTTTTATTTCGCTCTTTTCCCTTTTCCCTTGGAAATAATAAAGCGCGGTGGCGACTCTTGCTTTTGTGAGTCAAGTTAATCAATAGCTTGATCTCCGATTTTCACCGCTACAGAATTGGCGACTCTGCTGGGGAAAGATTGACCTCTTGCTGGTCCATCCCTAAGTGGGTTAAGCCTAATTTGTCTTATCTGTTTTATTATTATTTGTTTGTTTGTTTGATTATATGTATATATTGTGATTATTTGGGGTGTTGATTACAAAGGACAAGTCCTATACCCGGACTAAGTTACACTTAGGAATAGGACGGGCGGTATAGTCATGTTAACTTTGAGGGAGTAATCCCGAAGAAGGAGGCATGAGATCCCCCACTCAGTGGAAGGCCCTTTTGAACGTAGTATTTGTTTACCGAGTAATCGGGAAGACATTATTATTTTCAACCTGGGAGCCAGAGAAGCTGAGAACCGTAGAACCCTAACCCATCTTGGCCTTTTAGGTGTAGCGCGGAGATTATAACAGAGTAATCCGGAAGTAATTGTTACGCGATGCTACGCTCGGATGAGTTTCTCTTGAGAATATTGCTAATTATTGAGTAATCAAGACGTTGGTAATATCCGAAGGAGGAATGTAGACTCCGGGAACTCTTAGAACCTTGTCTTGCAGGTGTGATTAAACCGTTAGTACATACCTTGGGGATGTTTTTTTTACCTTTGACTCCATGCTCGTGAGGTTGAACCTTTCGACTTTATTTGTGACCTTGCTTGTGGTTGTTGCATATACATGCATTCATGCATCCATGAAACCCTTTTCACTTGATTTTCAAGGAATTTGGAGGTCTTCCTTTGTAAACATCACAAGTTTCGTCAAGCTCAATGGATATTGGGTGTTGATAGGGTGAAAACCCTAATCCACCAAAATGGATGATTGATCTTGATGATAACTTGATCAACGCTTTGATCCAATTTAAAATTCATCTTCTATCTTCATACTTTGATGTTTACAACTTAATATCTCGAGTTCCTTGAAAGTCAAATAAACACTTTCTTTTGCATATCATGCATCATTCTACATTTTTTGTTTCACTTTCAAAGGTCTTTTTCCAAGTCTTATTTTTCCTTTGGTCTCACCAGTACAACACTCGCGCTAAGAGAACAATGGAGAATATCAAACAAGAGGTTTCTGAACTCTGCAGAAAGATGATTACTTTGAAAGCTAGTGTGGAGCCCTTAACTGGTTTGGTATGAATTTTGGTTGCCGCCCAAGTCAACCCCTTTGCTAAAGCATAAGTGAATCTCTGTTGATTTTGGCCTTGAAGTTTAGGACAGGTTTCCTTCAGCACAAATCCAGATGGAAAGCCTTCCTAGATTATTAACTTATTCATGCTTTTTGCAAAAAAAATTCTTGTTTATCAAAACATTGTTTGCATGTAAGGACTTGTTTACATCTGAATGATTATCTTAATACAATGAGTATGTTTGTCTTGAAGAAAATTCATTCGTTTCACTCATATTTGTTTTCAAATTTTAAATTGCTTTTGCATTATGATACCAACTTGTTGCCCATTCTCTTGCCTAGGCAGAGATTGAAGGGAGGATGATGATCTAAAGAACAAAATCTCTGGTTGTATGCTTTCTGAATAAAATCTTGCTGACGATGTACAGGCGTTGTTTCAAATCCCTAAACACCGGAGATATAAGGAAGATAATCTCTTGCTAACCCCTTTTGAGCCTTGAAGTAGGATTTTCTTTTCTATACGAAAAAAACCCTCAAATTTTAACCTGGGGCAGGGTAGTTTTCAGTTAATCTGATTGAGTGTTCAAAATTCAAAAGGAAGATATTTCCGAAGCGAAACTACGAGGGTTATCCTTCATGTATAATGAAGCCAGAAGACGTGGAACCACAATGTTATCCCTCATTCATCAAGAAACGAGAAAGTCACAATCCTCTCAACAAGCAAATACAAGCTGACGTCACACATTTTGTTCAAAAGTCAAAAATCAAGAGAAAAAAGCCTGCTAAGTCGAAAACTTGAAAACGTGCGGCTTAGGCAAAAATTAAGGCATCCTGCTGGACTATCAATTCAAAAGAATTAGTCCAGGCAAAAGTTAGGGAAAATAAAATTGCAAAGAAAGGACTACAAAGAAAAGTCCTCAGCAAAGAACAAATTGGTGACTACAAACACGAAGACATAAGAGTGGTTGCAACTCTGAAAGCCTCGTCATTTCCTTAACCGTCACAAAATCCTTTTGAGAGATGAACACTCATGTTGAATTAACTGAACATAGGGTTGGAGAACATCACGAAGAATGGGTGGGCACCTATAAATTTTGAGCCTTAAAAATCTTTTTTCTAAAAACCATGAACCAGGCCACGTTACAACCTTCAAAAGTCCTAATTGAAGCAAGGTTATTTTGAAAGCATACTTCAATGAGATAGTGTTCCTGACTCCCATTAATGTTTGTTAAATAGTTATGTTGGTATCATATGCTTTTGCTATACAAAAACTAATGGTGCTCTGACTCGCAAAATTTGTGCGATATCTTTTCAAAATCTTCAAGACTTACATAACTGTTGCATTAGAATTTTCATTCTCATAATAAATTTTTCTAACTGCAAAACATTTGTTTGATATCAAGGAAGCTCACATATAAGCACTAGTGATGAGTTTATTCTTTTAAGGCTTGAAACTATGTTGAGTAATTGGAGAATCATTTCAAGAAAAAATCATATCAGGGGGCATGTCACCTGAAGACCTTAAGCACGAACATGTTGCTTCTCCTAGTTAATGCTTTCCCAACTTGTTTACTCTTTTGGGGCAAAATTTGAAGACTTTGTTGTGCCAACTACAGTCAATTCGGGGCAATCACGTTGAGACTTGATGAATCTCTCTAAGAGTTTGAAGACACCAGAGCATGGTGAATTCCAGGTCTTTTGTAAAATCCTCTTGAGACGATTTCTCCTCATCAACCATATAGATTGGGGCATTTTAGAAGTAAAGTTACTCGCAAGAATTGTTGTGCAACATGCAGCTTATCAGCAGTAAACTTGGGGCATCCAAATTTAGTCCCGGGGGCAATCCAGATTTGTCAAGATATGTTTTGCACACATTATCAGAGGGTGGTGTTCCCAGTATCTCCAGCTAAGCATGACTTTTTCCAGTTGAAACATTGTTTGTGTTTTATCCTTTCAATGGATTGTTTGTGATAGAAGACTGGACTTTGGGTTTTCTACCTGAAAATATCTTCCTCTCCAGAGAGGTTTAAGCCTTGTAAAAGGACTTTGCTCCAATGATGGCTTTTGTTCTATCTCCAGTAATGTTCCCATCTTGTTGAGATTAGCCGAGTGTCAGGTTGTGCTCTGATGTCTTATCATCTTCAGTCTATCTCCCATGTCTGTTTTGTCAGCATATACATGACATTCATTCATTCGTTCATACTTGCATCATGCACACACATTGATATTTGTTGATGTTCTTGATCTGTATACTTTGGTTACCGTATTTCATCTTCTCAAATAGAGTGTCAACTTAAGCATAAAGTGCGCCTCCTTTCTAATTCCCCATTGAGTTAACTCTCGTGGAAGAATCTTGCTTTAGATTTCCTTTTCCATCTCTGGATATGATAAATCCCCATTTGAGTTGTTTCCTCATTGGGTGGAGTCTTGTTTGACTATTTTCTCTCCAGTTTATTCCTGGATTGAGCTTTGTCTCTTGTGAACGATACCCTGTGGATCTCTCTAGACTACGAAACTTAGATGGAGAGTGCATTTATTTTGCAATGTAAATACTTGGTCTCCTCAGGAAGGATTTATTCATGGTTCCCCATTGAAGATGAACTTTATTCCCTAGTAGTGTTATCATAACCTTCTTCTGGAATATCGACGTGACAACAAGCGACTGACTCTTTATTTAAGCAGTTTGATTATTTCTGAATTTCTTTATGACAAATGGCGGTCTCTTCATGAGCAGTTTGTCCATCCCCGAGGAAATTATTGATTCTCACCTCCAGCAATATCTTCACGATATTTTATGGGTATCTTTGAAAAAATAGCAAGCGGCGGTCTCTTCATGAGCAACTTGTGTGTTATTGTTATCGTTGAAAAAATAGAAAGTGGCGGTCTCTTCATGAGCAACTTGTGTGTTATTGTTCTCTTGAAAAACAGCAAGCGGCGGTCTCTTCATGAGCAACTTGTATATTATTGATACCTTTGAGAAAACAGCAAGCGGCGGTCTCTTCATGAGCAACTTGTGTGTTATTGTTCTCTTGAAAAACAGCAAGCGGTGGTCTCTTCATGAGCAACTTGTATGTTACCATTACCTTTGAAAAAATAGCAAGCGACAGTCTCTTCATGAGCAACTTGTATGTTATTAATATCTTTGAAAAACAGCAAGCGGCGGTCTCTTCATGAGCAACTTGTGTGTTATTTATACCTTTGAGAAAACAGCAAGCGGCGGTCTCTTCATGAGCAACTTGTATGTTATTGATACTTTTGGAAAAACAATAAGCGGCGGTCTCTTCATGAGCAACTTGTGTGTTATTGTTCTCTTGAAAAACAACAAGTGGCGGTCTCTTCATGAGCAACTTGTGTGTTATTGATACCTTTGAAAAACAGCAAGCGGCGGTCTCTTCATGAGCAACTTGTATGTTATTGATACTTTTGGAAAAAACAACAAGCGGCGGTCTCTTCATGAGCAACTTATATGTTATTTTCACCTTTGAAAACAGAAAGCGGCGGTCTCTTCATGAGCAACTTGTGTGTTATTGTTCTCTTGAAAAACAGCAAGTGGTGGTCTCTTCATAAGCAACTTGTATGTTATTGATACCTTTGAGAAAACAGCAAGCGGCGGTCTCTTCATGAGCAACTTGTATGTTATTGATACCTTTGAGAAAACAGTAAGCGGCGGTCTCTTCATGAGCAACTTGTATGTTATTGATACCTTAGAGAAAACATCAAGCGGTGGTCTCTTCATGAGCAACTTGTGTGTTATTGTTCTTTTGAAAAACAGCAAGCGGCTGTCTCTTCATGAGCAACTTGTATGTTATTGACACCTTTGAAAGATAGCAAGTGGCGGCCTCTTTATTTGAGCAGCTTGTGTATCCCCAACAATAATGTTTACTCAGCAAACGACACCTCTTTGGAAGAGTTCCATGGGGAAGTTTGTATTTTATCCTTTTCAAGCGATATCTTGGTTAAAGAAGAAATGTGTTACCGTTCTTGGTAAAATTCAGAAGTCAGAGATGTTTATCTCCAGTCTCAGTACTGATGACAATCATTTTCCAGTCTCAGTACTGATGTCAATCATTTTCATTTTCCAGTCTCAGTACTGATGTCAATCATTTTGTTTTCCAGTCTCAGTGCTGATGTCAATCATCATCTGCCAGCCTTAGTGCTGATGTAAATCATTTCTTTTTCCAGTCTCCGTACTGATGTAAATCATTTCTTCTCCAGTCTCCGTACTGATGTAAATCATTTCTTTTTCAGTCTCAATACTGATGTAAATCATTCAAGAGTCTCTCATTTGAAGCCTATGGCTCTGTTTCCCCAGTGGAGTTATAACCTCTTCCCCTGTGGGATTACTGTATAATGTGCTTGGTTTCTCCAGCAGTAGTTTGTCTCATACAACATCATTCCTCATTAAATTCAAAATATTACATTCATATCATATCATAAACATAATTTCGGTATCTTAAGGCCAAAAATTGTGTATTCTATATTTAAGTCCCTTTAATCTCGTCTAAATGAAGATCCCAATCTTCATATCTCCAGATAGAAGAAACTTAAATAGGGGCAGCTGTCATACCCCAATTTTTGACCTAAGATCCCATTTTTATTTTTACAAAAGTCAAGGTCACTAAATACAGTTGGTTTTAACCTCTCACCTTCGAGCATTGATTATGCAGAAATTGTCAAGTGTTTTGAACATTCTTAGCCTATGTATCACTAACTTCTAATCAAGCACGAAATGTGTGTTTTTTGTTTCTTTGATTTCGTGTGCTGACAGGTCTCCTCTGATTCAGCCTGCTTCGATTAGACAAGTTTGCTACCTGCAAGCCTCTTTCGACTGGACAAGTTTACTGCCTGCAAACATGCTTCGATTGGGCAACATTGCTTCTTTCGAACATGAACTTTCGATTGGGCAATATGTTTGTTTCGATCCACATGCTTCGATTGGGCAACATTGCTTCCTTCGAACACGGGCTTTCGATTGGGCAATACATTTGTTTCGATCCAAGATTCGTTTGGGCAACACAATCTCCCTTCAGTCACAAGCTTCGATTTGGCCATGTAGTTTCCTTCGAAGTGACTCCCTTTGATCCACAAGCTGGACATGTGATTTCCTTCAAGGTGGTCTCCTTCGATTCACAAGTTGGACCACTAAACCCTTCAAAGCAACGTACTTAGAGCACACATTGTTTGGAAACGAACATTTTTGTGTAATCATGAAGCTGGTCGAAGTGATCAAAACGAAAGGGGGAAGCATTCAAGGAGTTTGTTGACTAAAGTCCCATATACTACCAAACTCAAGCCAGCTGTGCTGCTATGCAGCAGTCCTGCACAAACCTGCCACTAAGCTCCAAAACACTGATAAGCCTGCGTTGTATCAGTCCTGTACTTGCACAAAAAAGGAGTGCACAAGAGCTGCATTGAAGAAAACAAGGGGGCAATATACCCAAATAATTCAAATATCATTTGATTTCCCCCCAAAACCATATCAAAGATCGCCTATAAATAAAGAGGCTCCAACACATATTTTTGAGAGGATCTTTGGACCAAGAGGACGAATCCTCCAAATTTTCTCAAACACAAAAAATCTCTCAATTCCCTTCAACACTTGTGAGAAAAAACCCAGAATCACATTCATCTCCTTCGACTCTGAAGAACAACCACACTTCAGTCTCCTTCGAATCAAAGAAGCATCACACTTGCTTTTTCTTTTCCTTCAAATCCAGCGCTCCAAGCACATCCTGTGACCCCTCTTTCGAATCCAGCATCCAGGGCCACCACTCAAGGTCCCACATCCATTCAATGCCAGAAGCAAGGTAAGTCACTCTTACCCTTGAACTTTTCGTTTCATGGCATAACATGTAAATAATACTTTTGTTCGTTTCAAACATGTACATAACACTCTGTTTCTTTTCGTTTCCACCTACTTAATACGTTTTCAGAAGTTACCCCTTTCATTTTGCTTTCTATTTACCCGAACTAGCTTTAATTATTAAACTGTTTGAAAGATAAATACTAGTATGGCCCCAGGCCATGTTGTCATTTAATGCTTGAAATGAAAGAAACAGGAAACAGGAAATAGGAAACGAAGCTTCTGGCTTCTACCCCCTTTCTCCAGGTCGAACGAAAGAGACAACCAGGAGGCAAACCATGTCCAATCGAAAGGAATTCCATCACTGCTTTCAACCTCCAGTCGAAGAAGGCAACAAGGCAGAATCAAAAGACTTCTCCATACCCTGACTGCCATGCCAATCAAAGGACAGAACCTCACTGGTGCGAACTCCCAGTCGAAGGATACAACTTGCTGCTACCTTTGCCCAATCGAAGGACAGGACCTCGCCCCTGCCAAGGCCCAATCGAAAGACGTGACTTTGATGTTGCCAGCCCCAATCGAAGGAGGCCAACAGAATACAAATCGAAGGATGCTACTGCCTGGGTCGAAAGACACTCATTTTTCTTACTTTTATCTTATTTTTTCCTTCATATTTTTTATGCCTTTGTAATAGCGTAGGATTTTATCTTTCTGCATTTTATTTACTTTGTACAAATGCTAGTAATTAGGCGTGTATGCAAGATAAAATCAACAAGTAAACAAACCAAAAAAAATCCAAAACACTCTTTAATCATTACTTGAATATACTTTAAAACATGCAAAAACACTCAACAAATCAAAACTCCCCCGAAGGGCATGTTATCTCCGTTCTACCGTGATACCGGTCGTGCCTATTGCTAGAATGCGTGCGTTAATGTTGCCCACTAAAAAACACAAACAAATCAACTTTTTTCTAGAGGAACTATGGTGTTTTGATTCCTTCATTGGATACGTAGGCAAAGGGTCGCGAAACCCTCACGAACGCAATAATAAAAACTAATTTCTTTCCCCTTAAACAAACATAGTTGTAGATAAATACACCCTTGTATATAACAAACAATTTTAACCAAAAAACAGATATTTCAAAAGGTTCCTGCGGAGTACCGCAGATGCATTGGGTGCTAATACCTTCCCATTGTATAACCAACCCCCGAACTCTTGATCTCTTTCAAAAACGCATTGTATTTTCATTACTTTTAAGTATTATTTTACATTGCATGTTTTAGGGTTTTATTTCGCTCTTTTCCCTTTTCCCTTGGAAATAATAAAGCGCGGTGGCGACTCTTGCTTTTGTGAGTCAAGTTAATCAATAGCTTGATCTCCGATTTTCACCGCTACACATTGCAACTGCCGGAAATACTAGGCCTACTAAAGGAACAAAAAGGGATGGTAAGTTTATCATAAAATGGGGTACCTCAATTTCATATTTGTACCTGTTCTTTTTTGTTAATTGTTAGATTAATATTTAGATTCTTCTTATATTGGAATAAAGAAAGTCTATAATCACTAGAATTCATATAGACTTATACTAAGTCTATTTTTTTAATTCTACTATGTAGAGCTAAATAAATAGATATGAATATATATATATATATATATATATATATATATATATATATATATATATATATATATATATATATATATATATATATATATATATATATATATATATATATATATATATATATATATATATATATTCTATATGGAGTATAAAAGAGAATAAACCCATAAGAAAAAAATGGAATAAGATTTATTAAGAATCAAAATCGTTAATTTTAATAATTTGAATATTAAATTAAATATAAGGAATGTCGAACGAAATAACTGGATTTATTTTGCTGTCTATTTCTACAAGAAATATGTCCATGATAATTAATATTTATTTTTTATTCTTATCTTATTACTTTACTTTTGTGTGTTCTCATTTTCTTTTTATATCATTTTTATATAATAATAAGATTTCTTTATGATATTCATTTTATGATATTAATGAAAAGTTAAAAATTGAAAAACATAAATAAAATGATAGTCTGCATTAGTTTTCATTTTCAATCCAAGGAAAGCAACCATGGAATTCAAATAACTCACTTAAAAAGTCCTTTAAAGAATCACGTGATACGATTGCATCCAATAAGCCTTTTTCGAGAAAAACTTCAGCCGATTGGGAACCTTCAGGCACTTCCTTATTCAACTTTTGTTCAATTACTCTTTTACCCGCAAATGCAAGGTAAGCTTTTGGTTCGGCAATAATGATATCCCCCAACATCCCAAAACTAGTTGTTACCCCACCAGTAGTAGGCGATGTAAGTATCGCTACATAGAGTAACTTTTGATTGATTTGATAATTATATAAAGCAGGAGATATTTTAGCCATTTGCATTAAGCTCAAACTTCCTTCTTGCATACGCGCTCCTCCGGACGCACATACTATAATAAGAGGTAAAAGTTGATTGGTAGCATATTCGATCAACCGAGTTATTTTCTCACCCACTACGGATCCCATACTACCCCCCAGAAACTGAAAATCCATAATACCTATTGCTACAGGAATACCATTTAGTTGACCTGTTCCTGTTTGAACCGCCTCCAGTAATCCTGTACTTTCTTGATAAAAATCAAGACGGTCTATATAAGGTTCGTCTTCCGTAGAAGAGTCATATTCGTCTTCCGTAGAAGGTTCGTCTTCATGACTTTGTGAAAAACATCAACACCTTCATAGTGTTGGTATCCACTCAGTGTTATTCGGTTCGACAATGGACTTGAGTTAATGATTGGAAAACTTCCTTATTGACAATTAAACTAATCCAGACACAAAGTAAAACTTATCACTGTCATCAAAAGATTCAGTCCAATTAAACTTCCTTCCTTTTTTTTAGAATCTTTTCCTTTTTTTATTCAAGAAAATATCATATTCTAAATATATATATATATATATATATATATATATATATATATATATATATATATATATATATATATATATATATATATATATATATATATATATATATATATATATATATATATATATATATAAAAGAATACCATTTTACTTTCTAACTCAAATGAGTTTACTCTATTAGAATGATAACAAGAACTTAATAGAGTTGAAATTCGATTTTTTAATGAAATTCAACTATTAATTAGTTTTTTTTATTACAAACAGAAACTTCTTACAAATATCAAGAATATTTCTAATATTTCTATATCTTCCTTCAAATAGGAATACTACTGTTATCATTTTTTGATACAAAAGCCCCTTATCATTTTTTGATACAAAAGCCCCTTATCATTTTTTGATACAAAAGCCCCTTATCGGATTTGAACCGATGACTTACGCCTTACCATGGCGTTACTCTACCACTGAGTTAAAAGGGCGACGTTTGAGTAAATTCCCCAATACGGAATCATCCAATATGAAGATGAGTTTAGTACATCTATTTGTTACTGCATATACTTATTCTATATCTATTATTATAGATAGATATACAAAATAGATATATACAAAATTGGTATATCAATCTGAAGAATATATATATATATATATATATATATATATATATATATATATATATATATATATATATATATATATATATATATATATATATATATATCTGATTTAGATATATGTACATTTAGATATATGTACATTTAGATGTATGTACATAGATCTATTTTTTGTACATAGCAACTCATTAACGAACAAAAAATTGGATTTAATAGTGAAAAAAGAATTAATTCATATTGGATTTGATAAATAGGAATGAAATTTTTCAAAACCGATTTGAATTGAAGTCATCTTCATCATAACATGAAATTCATTTCATTGATACATGGACCCCTAATTCCAATATTTTCGAATCTTTGATAAATGGATTCTATCATGTCCCTCAACTCAATTCTTATTGATCTTCATCCTTTTTTACTCAATTTCCGGATTCATTCGCATTTTTTTATTTCCCAACTTAGTGTGAAATACAAATATACCCAATTTCATCTTCTTAACACTGAATGAAAGTGAAAGAAATAAGGTGTTAACGCCCCCCTGTTCCAGCAAATCAATTCTTTCCACAAAGTATTCTATGTTTATTTTGGTTTCTTTCGCATTACTTCGTTTTATTTTCTATTTTGTTGAATTCTATAGATTGGTGATTGGAATGAACAATTTAGAAATCAAAAGGATGAATAAAAAAATTGTAAGGAATTCTGAAAGATGGGAAGATCCTTTTGATCGAATCATATCATTCCATTATATTGACAATTTCAAAAAACTGTTCATACTATAAACATAGTAGAATGGAAATCGAGCAAGGAATATATCAATTTATGATACTATCGGAGTTAAACAAGTAGATCTAAAGAAAAAGGGGGGTTGTATTCTATTAGTAACAAGTAAATCCTTTCTATGTCAAAAATTCCAAAATTCATTTTTCGAGGTATAACAGGCGAAAGGTTTGAGCATAGACATATAACCATCGAAGACTGTTAAAGTGACTAATTCCGGGAAATGAAGCGGCGTTGAACCTATTTGAAGTTGCTCATTTCGTACCCGAGAATCCCATGTATGAACAAGGCTTAATTTTACTTCCCCATCTAGCTACTCTAGGTTCGGGGGTTGGTCCGGGAGGGGAAGTTATCGACACCTTTCCATACTTTGTGTCTGGATCAGTTTAATTGTCAATATAGACAGAAAAGAATAAATTTCATACAGGCACAGGTCAACTAAATGGTATTCCTGTAGCAATAGGTATTATGGATTTTCAGTTTCTAGGGGGTAATATGGGATCCGTAGTGGGTGAGAAAATAACTCGGTTGATCGAATATGCTACCAATCAACTTTTTTATTGCATTAAAATTATTTTAGCCATGCATTAAAAAAATATCTAACCAACACCAAACTTTTTTTAATAATTTAATTAAATTTAAAACAATTTTAAAAAAGGATTATGAGAATTCTTTTAAATCGATTGCGAACTTCGTCTAACAACTCCACTATTCACACACCCAGACTTAGTACAAGAGAAATTCAAGACATCTTCGTAATCTATAAAAAAACATCAACGAACTACGAATTGGGACTCTGATTCCTCATAAGAGGATACGTAGACATACGACTAAAATCGTGGCGAGTTCCCCTAATAAAAATTAAAATCTTATTTCCTAAGCAGTAATTCTAAACCCTAATATCCTTGTGAATAAGGTGGATGAGAAGTGTCTAACACCTTCCCTACGTCTAAGAACGAGTCAAACAACTTAGAATCTCTGATCAAATTAGGGTTATCCTTTATATTTTCTTCCTAAAGATAAAAATTAAGGGTGACGACTCTCATTTTAAAACCGGTTACAACAACTCCAAACTTGTATCAAAAATTTCTCTGCAAACCGAGTCGCAAGAATGACCTGAACCACCCACAGACAAAGTTCTAATATTACCAGAGGAAAAAACCCTGTTTTCACCATTGGTATCTTCTTAACACCCACATAAAAATCTACTGAGCAAGTATCCCCCCCTGATTTTACCGGTCTCCTAAGCAGAAGAAAAGAATTACTAACCGTAATGTGGGAAGAGGATTCACCTGGGACCGACACCAACCCATCATTGGAAAAACGAGACTCGGCTAAGAAGGATGACGAAGACTAACCCTGTGACTTCGACTGATGAAAACAAGAAGGGATAGAAGAAGCCAATAAGAAACCTCCAATACCATACGAAAAAGTGTTGGTACTTTCATACAGAGAAGAAATTATGCTAATGTGCAAATATGGCATCGGACCACACGGACCACATAAGGATACCCTCGAATGGGCCTTGAAATTAGATTGACCCAGATCTAAATGAGTTGAATTGAACCAGCCCAGTTCAACTGAAGCGACCCTTCGTTTTAGGTCTGACATCCATTTTCCACATGATTAAGAGAAACAGAACCAAAGGTATTTGATTCCAATGTATAAAAGTCATATCACATGAAATGCAAATTACACTTTTTGATCTCTACTATTCAACTTGATCTTTAAATGATAATGATTTGATTATAGTTTTTTAATTAATAAAGATGAGAGAGAGAGAGAGAGAGAGAGAGAGAGAGAGAGAGAGAGAGAGAGAGGGAGAGAGAGAGAGAGAGAGAGGTGAGAGAGTGGTTAAAGAGGGAGAGAAAGTTTAAGATGAGTGGAGTGAAAAGTAGAGATCAGAAAGTGTATCTTACATTTCATGTGATATGGCTTTTATACATTGAATTGTGTGGAGTGGGTTTGAGTGGATCTAGACCTTATCGATTTGGACCTGTCGCGGACCCAGAATAATTTCCCATAAGGTTTGCCTAACTTTTAACGTGTCGGGGAAGTCTTTAGTGATCGTGGTAGGCCTCCTAAGATGTCGTATACAAGGATCTTCACTATGAAGTCCAACATGCAAAATCTTGTCTTAAGAGGTGGCAAGCATTTTCATTATAAAATACAGCATACAAAATATTGCCTTAAGAGAAAGAGGAAACCATTGCATATCATTATGGAATAGCAAACCAAAGAGGTCTTATTGTGTGTAAAGAGATGAGAAGTATTATAGATAATAAAAAGCCTTGTAAGGTAACTCTTGCACACTATGATGCTCTTTTGAATTACTCAAGAAATAAAAGATTAAAAAAAAAGTTAAGGAGATTAAAAACCCCACAAATTAAAATTAAAAAAAAAACTCCGCTAAATATCTAAATTTCAAAATCCTAACAGACCTTTAACATTGATTTTG
This sequence comes from Vicia faba, assembly GCA_948472305.1. NCBI lineage: Eukaryota > Viridiplantae > Streptophyta > Magnoliopsida > Fabales > Fabaceae > Vicia > Vicia faba. Next base: position 1,372,602,107 of record OX451741.1, read on the forward strand.
TGTGGTTCTGAGATTGAATTTAGTGTGGTGTGTCTGAATTTCATTATCCATAAATTTTTAATCCAGATTTGATTTGTTTCAAATAAAATTTATTGTGTATTCTATGTGTTTTGATTTCAAAATTTAGATTCTAAGAGTATTTTAGAAATTTCACCTGAGTGTATGAGTAAAACATTGGATATAATAAGTAAATAAAAAATACTAATAAAATATTTTTTATTTCCACCAACAAAATACAACTTCCTATAACAAAAAAAAAGCAACAATTTTCTATTGCTTACAAAAATTAAAAGCATTAAAAGGCAGCATATCAGTTATGACAAGTCAAGTATCATTTTTTCCAAGAATACCAACTCCATGACTCGCAAAGAAATCCTCCAAGTAGTAGCCATTAAGGAAGCAACTTATATGTGGCTTTACCTTGGAGTCCCTAAAATTAAGATATTATACTATCTGTTGGTTTTATTATAGCAGAGAAATTGAGAAAATGGGAATACAGTTTTTATTCATGACAGCCAAAACACTTATAGTGTTTACAAAAGTAAAGCAAACCACCACCATATTAGGAACGTGGGGTAACTGACTAGACTTGCTCCTAAAGTTTAGGATCCACTAATTGACTAAAACAAAAACTGAAACAATAATAATAAATAAAGAAAAAACTTAATGCAGTCCAAAAGCAAATAATTAACACTCCTCCTTGCTTTAGGATCTGCAAACTCCAATTTTCTGCCTCAATAGCTCAAACTTGCTGACAGGAAGTGGCTTTGTAAACAAATCTGCCAATTGATCTTCTGTCCTGCAATAAACCAAAGTCACTTCTCCATTTTGCTGCATCTCTCTTAAGAAGTAGAGCTTGATGTTAAAATGTTTAGTCTTGCCATGACACACTGGATCCTTTGAAATTGCAATTGCTGCCTGGTTGTCAATAAACACTTTTGTCTTATGATTCTGTTGGAGATGTAAGTCACATAAGATCTTTTTCAGCCACAAAACTTGATTTACGACTGTTGTTGTTGCTATGAATTCAGATTCTGCAGTGGATTGTGCTATTGTCTCCTGCTTCTTTGTGCACCATGAAAAAACTCCTGAGCCTAGACTGAAACAATATCCTGAAGTGCTCTTCATGTCATCAATGGACCCAGCCCAGTCACTATCAGAGAATCCACATAACTTGAAATTTTGACAGCTCTCAAACTTGACACCATAATCAGCAGTACCTTTAATATATCTCAATACCCTTCTTGTTGCCTTTAAATGCATTTCACTAGCACAATGCATAAATTGAGAGAGCAGACTTACAGCAAACAGAATGTCTGGTCTTGTTGCAGTGAGATACATTAAACATCCAATCAAGCTCTTGTAATAGCCTTCATCAACTTTATCAATACCATCTTCCTTGCTCAGCTTCTCCTTTTGGTTCATTGGTGTGCTAACCGCTTTGCACTCCTCCATTTGCAATTTTTTTAAGATTTCCTTAGCATATTTTTTTTACATATGAACACATCACCCTAATTTTGTTTGATCTCAATTCCAAGAAAATAAGACATAAGACCAAGATCTGTCATTTCAAAAACTTGCATCATTTCTTGTTTGAATTCTTCAACCAACCTTGTATCATCTCCAGTCACTAAAAGATCATCAACATAGAGGGAAACTATGAGATAATTTTTTCCCTTATGTTTTACATAAAGAGTGGCCTCAGATAAGCTTTTCACAAAGCCTATGCTCAATAGGTGTTCATTTATCCTATTATACCAAGCTCTTGGTGCTTGTTTTAATCCATAAAGGGCTTTTTTGAGTAGATAGACTTTATCTTCTTCACCATGCATAACAAATCCCTATGGCTGCTCCACATATATCTCTTCTTGTAAGACTTCATTTTAAAAAGCTGATTTGACATCTAACTGGAATACTTTCCAGCCTTGTTGAGCAGCAACTGCTAACACCAATCTAATTGTATCTAATCTGGACACTGGTGCAAAAGTGTCAGAATAATCAACACCAAAAATTTATGCAAACCCTTTTACTACAAGTTTGGCCTTGTATTTATTGATAGAGCAATCTGCATTAAGCTTTATTCTGAAAACCCATTTAACTCCAATAACTTTTCTATCTTGAGGCTTGTCAACCAGCTCCCATGTGTTGTTTTTTTGAATCATCGAAATCTCATCTTCCATTTCCTTTTTCCATTTTGGATCCTTGAGTGCTTCCTCACAGCAACTAGGTTCGCATACTGCTACATTGCATCTTTCATAATGTCTGACAGCAGCCTTGTGCCTCTAATAGGAGGGTCATCTTCTAATTCATTCTGACACAACTCTGTTGTTTGGTTTCCGCCATAATCATCTTCAATATTGTTAAAAAGTCCAATTGTTTTTTGTGGGTCATTCCAATCCCATTGTTGATCTTCATTGAAATGCACATCCCTAGAAACAATCAACTTTCCAGTTTGAGGATGATACACTTTGTAGGCTTTTGAAACAGAACTATAACCCACAAAAATACCCGGAATTGCTTTCTTGTCAAGCTTGTCGCGCTTAACCTGTGGAACATGTGCAAAACAAACACAACCAAACACTTTAAGAAAGGTTAGTGAAGGCTTATATCCATGTCAAACCTCAAAAGGAGTTTTGTCTTTCAAAGCCTTGGATGGAAGTCGATTTTGAAGAAAAACGACTGTGTTTGCCGCTTCGGCCCATAATTTTTTAGGCAATTCCTTCTCATGCAGCATGCATCTGGCCATCTCCATTACTGATCTATTTCTCCTTTCACTAACTCCATTTTGCTCTGGAGTGTATGGGGTTGTGAGTTGATGTACAATACCAGCTTCTTCACAAAATAGATTAAATTGTGTTGAGGTGTATTCCTTCCCATTATCTGATCTTAGAAATTGTATCTTGCAACCACTTTGAGTTTCCACCATATTCTTGAACTTTACAAAGACTCCAGCCACTTCATGTTTGAATTTCAAGAAAAAAATCTAGCACGTTCTTGTAAAATCATTTATGAAAAGAATAAAGTATATACTACCTTGTAACGATGGAGTTCTTTGAGGTCCTGCCACATCAGTGTGAATGAGTTGCGGCTTTTGAGAGGCTCTCCAAACTGTTTTGGGAAATGACACTCTGTTTTGTTTACCAAATTGACAGGCATTACAATTTGGCAAATGATCAGAAAGTACTGGTAGACCTTCAATCATATCTTTCCTCTTCATGTTCAGCAACCTTTGAATATGACAGTGACCAAGTCGCTTATGCCAGAGTTCAGTGGGACTGACTTGAGTGATGTAAGCTGTCTGCTCCTCCATAATTGGATCAAATGAGAAGCTTTTACCTCTCATTTTAACCCTTAAAATCTCCCGACTGGTAGTGTCAAAGATAAGACAATGTTGATTTTCGAAAAGAACTTTAAATCCCTTTTCTAACAATTGACCCACACTAAGCAGATTTTGGTCAATATCAGGCACATACAGAACATTTGAGATTGTTTTCATACCTGAGCTAGTTGAAATTACAATGGTTCCTTTTCGTTTTGCAGAAATATAGTCACCATTCCCAATTCTGACTTTTGAGAATTTTACAGGCTTCAAATCCTTGAAGAGAGTTTTATCATATGTCATGTGGTTTGTACAACCACTATCAATCAGCCAGCATTCAGAACTACTCCTTGTTGAGAAGCATGTTGCCACAAAAATTTGATCTTTTTCATCATGCTCTACAACCTTGGCATTGGCTTCATGTTGTTGAAATTTTCCTTTGCAAATTACAGCTTCATGTCCAAGCTGATTGCACTTGTTGCATTTTGCGTCTGGTCTTCTCCAACATCTGAACGGTGGGTGACCCATTTTGCCTCAATGCTCACAAGGTGGGTAATTTTTCTTTTTACCTTTGTCTTTGCCTTGGCTGCTTTGACTACTTCCAACTTCATGATGCTTTGCTGGTAAAGCACCTTCAACCACATGATCTTGTCTCATAAGCCTTCGCTGCTCTTGGGCCTGCAAGGCATGTAACACTCCTTCTAAGGTGATTTTGGACAGATCCTTCGTATTCTCCAAAGGAGTTATTGATGCTTCGTATCTCTCTGGCACTGTGACCAGAATTTTTTCCACAATTCTGGAATCAGTGAATTCAGTGCCGAGTAATCTAACCTTGTTCGCAATGAAAAGCAGTCTGTCAGAGTATTCTTTGATTGTCTCAGAATCTTTCATTCTCTGCATCTCGAATTCCCTCATAAGTTAAGCACTTGCATGCCTCGAATCCTCTCATCCCCTGCGTATTCTTCCTTTAAGTAGTCCCAAATTGCTTTTGATGTTTTTAGGGTCATGATTCTGGTGAAGATTATTGATGAAACACCAGTAAAGAGACATGATCTTGCCCTTGCCTTCTTGGTTTTTTTCTCCTTGTGCAATTTTATTTGAGCCATGGTAGGATTGTTCGGCAGCGGAGGAATTTCGTAATCCTCTTCCACAGCTTCCCAAAGGTCCAATGCCTCAAAATAAGACTTCATTTTAACTGCCCAAAGGTCATAGTTGTCTCCATCAAAGGTGGGCGGAGTAATTTGTGAGAAACTTGCTTCACCTTCCATTTTCACAGGCCCCGTAAGAAGAAAGCTTTGATACCAAGTGTTGGTTTTATTATAGCAGAGAAATTGAGAAAATGGGAATACAGTTTTTATTCATGACAGCCAAAACACTTATAGTGTTTACAAAAGTAAAGCAAACCACCACCATATTAGGAACGTGGATAACTGACTAGACTTGCTCCTAAAGTTTAGGATCCACTAATTGACTAAAACAAAAACTGAAACAATAATAATAAATAAATAAATAACTTAATGCAGTCCAAAAGCAAATAATTAACATTATCAATATATCATAGAGAATAGAGAAGGTGAAATCAAACTCACTATATGGAAAGTTAAACAACTTTCTATGTCTGGAAGGGTGACCTTTGCTAAAGCAATCATTGAAGCCTTGCCAACTTATTCCATGTTGAGCATTAGGGTACATATGAGTTGCCTTAAAGAGATTCAAATGTGTTAGAGAAATTTTATATGGGAGACACAGATGGTGACAAGCACATTCAAACTGTCCATTGGAGCAAGATTGCAAAGCCCAAAATTATTGGTGGTCTTGGTATGAGGCAGTTGAAAGTGATGAACAAAGCTTGCCTGACTAAAATTGCTTGGAATCTTTTCAAGGAGGATAATGATATTTGAAAAAAGATTCTTAGAGGGAAATATAGTAGAGGTAATGTTAATGCTGAAAGTACTAAAGCCAAGCAACGACTCAGGCTTGTGTAAAACTCTGATTCAGTCAAGGTCGGCTATTGATAGTCAATTGGTATGAGAGGTTGGAAATGGTGGAACCATTTAAGCCTAGAATAATTTCTAGATTACTCAAGGGCTTAGGTTGAAATATTATACGATAAATAACAGGACTGGGCCTCTGAATACTAAAATGGTGGAACTTGTTGATGCCACGGGTGATTGGGATTGGAGAAGGCTTAGTATGTTGTTCAATCAATACATTTTAGATTGCATATCTGTTATACACCCTCTTAGTAGAGACATGAGCAATGATGTGTGTGTTTGGGGAGCAACCAATAATGGAACCTTCTAAATTACTTCAACTTGAAATAGTTTAACTAACAACGAGGAGCTCATAACTAATATTGACTAGAAGGCCATCTGGAAACTTTAAGTGCCTGAACGAGAAACTATAATTCGTGTTCTTAGAGATTGGAAAAGTGTGCAGCATATCTGGAAAGAGCTTGTTCATCCAAACAAGTGGGATACTTTCTTCAATTCAAACAAGGAGAGGTGGTTTGCATGGAACATGAATCTCAACAAGTTCTCTCAGGAGGCAAACTCTTAGCCAGAAACATGGGTCACAACGTATCATGTTTTATGGCATTGGAGAAATAAAAAAATGTTTTGCTGATGACTACATCATGCCAAAGAATTTGGAAAAAGACATTAAGGAGCGTGTCTTGAAGTACAAGGAAAGCACCCTTAATTCTAGGAAAGCCACAATCACGAATAGCGCTATAATTCATCTTAGATGGAAGCCTCTTAAAATCAGTTGGAAGACTCTCAATATTGATGGCGCTGTCACATGAAATCAAAAAGCTGGCAAAGGCATTATTAGAGATGACAAAGGAAGTTAGATTATTGGATTCACGCATGCTTTAGGAAGCTGCGCTGCAAGCCATTTATAACTGAAATGTGGACAATGTTGGAAGAAATGAAGATTGCTAGAAGCGAGACATTTATAGCTGAAATATGGACAGTGTTGGAATAAATGAAGCTTGCTAGAAGCAAAGGTATCCAAAAGTTAATAATACAAACGGATTCCAAAGAAGTCATGGAAAAAATCGCCAAGGAAAACCACTTTACATAGAGAGGTGGCAGCATTCTTAAATGCAACAAACTAGAGATGAGCAATGAGCATCGTGAAGTTCAAGCGTATAGGAAAGAGAACAAATGTGTTGATGAATTAGCAATGTTAGACGTTATGCATAGTTTAAGTACTTGTATTCTTGATCATTGTCCTATGGAGGTCTTTACCACATATGTATTTGATACGAGGGGATTGAAATTCTGGCTATCAGATCTTGGATGTCCTAAGAGATGTCAAGACATCAAATTCGACTTCACACGCAATAGCAAGATGTATAGACAAAATAAACAGTGTTGAAAGTAAATAACACAAGATATGTTTATCCAATTCATAACAACATTCCTACTCTTGGAGCTACCAAGTCAGGGACGAATTTAACTAGATAATATCAATTTGTATACCTCACACCAAACATCCCAATTTACAACCTACACGCTTAATCACTACTATTTGCTTAACTTCTATCTAAGACACACATAGGTATGAGGCCCTCCTCAAATCCCTCTTCAATTACACTCAGAATTTGGAGCAACTCTAAACACAAGTAGAGAACAAAATCGGAAGTCACTCTTCCAAGACACAGAAAACTCAATGCTTAAAAACTTATGAGAATTGACACACAAACATTCAATGATTAACAACTTATGAGCATCTGACACGCAAATGTTCAATGCTTAAAAGCTTATGAACATCTAACACGGAACTTACAATCCAACAATAAGGATTCTAAAACCTTAACAAAACACACACGTAAGTTCCACCTAATAATAGGTATACACCAGTCTATTTATAACTTTAATCTGGGCTGGATTGGACTTCGAAATCGTAGCAGTGAGGCTGCACAAAGTCTGCAAATTCTTCTCCAAGAAAATAGGTCTTCAATCATTAGTTTCCTAAAATGTCTCTGTATTTAGAAACTATGCAAATCTTCGAAACCAACATAAAATATTCTGATTTGTCAATCTGGACGCCACATAAACTAACTAAATATTCCCTGAATATTCAGTAGCTAACAAATCAACTAAATCATAACTGTCAGGTGTTGCAAACGCGGTGTCCTATCTCCTGGTTGGGACATCTTACTTGACATGTTGAAAATTGTAAGTTGGAACATCGTGTTTAACATGTTGCTGCCAAGTTGGTTTTACCAAAATGTATGCCAATCATAAATTGAGAGAAATAACAATCTCCTCCTTTGGCACATTTTAACTAAAACACCCAAATAACCCTTGCTCAAGAAACATCACAAAGTATGCTTGAAAGTAAATCAAACACACACATCAAAGGTACATCAACGGAAAAAAATAGAAGCAAGGTTAGCAGCACACAAATAGAGACATAGTTATTAGTTAGTTGATCTACTAACACAACTGCAACAACAAAATAGAGAACCTAAGTTCTCAACACCATGATGTCAAGACATCATGTCTAGCATCTTTTCAGAACAGCAGGAACTCCCCCTCAACACCTACTATCACAACAAAGAATCCTAAAATTCTCCCCCTCAGCAGTAGCACCAGCTAGTACCAGCTCCAACACCCTTAATATCATACTACTCCCCTTTTTAATCATAATATGACAAAGGTAAGTAGACAATATTAGAAAAAAATTTAAGCACCTAAAGTTTAAGTATCAGGGTGAAAAAACTAAAAATATCCTGGGCGTTATGCCCTTACAAAATCATAAACCAAAATAAACAGAGATAAGGCAATAGAAAAACAAAAGAAAGATGTAGCTTTCATGCAATGGCAACACCAATATCACCATCCTCATCAGAACCAGATTCCTCACTTTCCTCATCAGTTTCACTCCTTGCAGAGGTATCATCGTCATATGTATTATCATCAGATGCATAATTTTCATATGCATTGTTGACTTCATCATCAACAACCTCTGCTTCCTTTTCTGGTTACTCCATTAAGGCTTTAATCAACTCTTCAAGCTTAGCCTTCCTAGCTGTGTCAGTCCTGATAGAGTCCTCCAACTCCCTGTAAGTTTCCTTCAATAGAGATATTATTTCTTCTTTTGTTGTTTCAGGAATAGGTGCCTTTAAAGGTGTTACAACAATGTCTGGATCATATGTTCCACCAAACAATTTGTGATGCAGTGATAAAAGGGATGCTATTTTCTTTACTCTGTCAATGGGTAACAGGATCCTAGGATGTTGATTCAGAATTATTTCACATATGAGTGAGGGAAAACAAATGGACAGCTTCACAACAGTAGATGCAACTTGCTTCATGACTTGATCAAAGATGTATCTTCCATGATCAAAAATTCTTTTAGTACCAACAACAAAAATGAACTTTCTAAGGCCAGTGGAAATGGTGGATGTGATACCGTGGGAGAACTGACTTGATGGTTTTGCGTTTGATTGCAAATGTTGCGGTTAGCAAGAGTCGCCATCGACTTTTCTTTTATCCAAAAGAAAAGGTGAAAAAGCACAGGAAAGACCTTTGAGATTGTTTCTTGAGTTCGGGAGGTAGATTATGAAAAGGGAAGGTCATTCATGGTTTTCCATGGGCTCTTAGTTACTTGCTAGATCACTTGCTTTTGTTTGAAAATGTGCTTTGTGTGGTTTTTGAAAGTATTTTTAAAAGGTGCCATCGTTTGGAAAAACTTTGTAATGATTCTCATTCGTAAGAATGTATACAAAGTGTCGATCGTTTGAAAATGTTTTCAAGTTTGTAAGATGTTTTGGTGTTTGTTTTTGAAAATAGCAAGGATGTTTTGGTTTTGAAATGGAGCAAGTAACTAGGTACATTCTACCTACTCAAAAGTCTTTCATGTTTATTTCATTTTTCCTTTGACATTGTTATCTTACCATTGATTTGGTAAGTAACCCTATCTTTGGATGTAAAAAAGGGACGGGTGTGGGTCATCGTATAACCATGATTAGCAATGTTGTAAGATATCTTAGCATTCTCTTTAGGGACTAAGATCATTTTGAAAGGCAGCATAAATAACGTCATCGAGGGACTATGATCTTGTATTTTGCTTGTTTTTGCTAAGATACCTCACATGTATAATATGACCATTTTGTAAGGCAACCAAGTGGATTTATCCTAGGGGTGTATGTGTGTAAGTGTATTGATTTTTATGCTTGATTTGTCTTTGATTAAGGTTTTCTAAGCATTGATTTTAATTTTTCCATACAAACCCTAATTACTAGCATTTGTATATAAAGCATTTAAATTGCAGAAAATAAAAATACTAAGCTATTACATCATTTAGGAGAGGGGGGTATACAAATTACAAATGAGGAATATTGCAAGAAATTAAATCTAAATAATTATTACAACCATATTGAACCTGAATAAAATGTACAAAAATAAAGATAAAAATGCAAGGATGTAAATGTAAGAAAGAAATGTGATTTTTATTTGATTTTTTAATGAAAAAGGTTTTTTAACCTAATTAATTAAAATAAAATAATTAACTAAAAATAAGAAAATTAAGATTAAGTTAGTAAACTAAATTAATTTAAAGAAAACACGTTTTTTAGGGTTTTTGTGAATTTAATTAAATTAGTAAATAAAAATAATTAAATAAAAATCCTAAATTCAAAATTAATTTTAATTTACAAGAAAAATAAATAATATAATATAATAATAATTAAAATTAAATAATCTAAGTGAAAAAAGGGTAAATTTAATTATTAAAGAAAATGTAAAAGAAATGTTTTTGTTCTTTTGCCTTTGTGAAGAAAAATAAAATATAAAATATGAAAATAATAAATAAAAATATTTTTTTTGGGTTTTTATTACTAACAATAAAAATTAATATTAATAATAAAACTAATAATAATAATAATGAAAATAAAAAATAAAATAAAATAGGACAGGATGTATGAACAACAAGGCAAGGGGGTTAGAACATAGCAAAAAAATAAGGCCCAAACAAAAGGAGGCCCAAGCGCTGCAAAAAGTCAAAAAAATGTGAGAAAATATGAAAAAATGCAAAAGGTCACGCTGGGGCTTGAACCCAGGACCTAAGGGCGCGCGTTTTAACCACTAGGGTGGTGATACATTTGTTAACTTATGCCAAACCATAAATATATATTAGAAACTGCTTCCTGAAAACAACTTCATCTTCAACCTCTAGCCAGACCACCTGCATCTTGTTCATTTCTCATCCATTTGCAAAAATGTAAACATGAAACTTGTGGCAAATTTCACCATGATTCCAGAAATGTAAATAACTTAAACTAATTCTAAAAAATGAGCATGAATTTTAAATGGTACCAAATTCTGACCTAACTTTTCCAGGATGTTCAGATTCAAAATTCTAACTACTTAAGCAATATAAATGAAATCTAAAGACATGGTTAGATTCAGGGCAATGGTGTCTACATTTTTCATTCACAAATTAAACATTAATGATGCTTGTATGAAGAGTTCCAAGTTAAGGAAACTTACCTCAAAACTGTAAATCGTGTTCTGAGTTTGAGCACTCCTCAAGGTGTTGTGATGATCAGAATAACTCCATTGAGGTCCCAGGAAGCTGATGCAATGTTTTGTTTGTACTGGAGATGGCTGAATTGTGCTGGAGAAGTCCAAGTGCAAAGCTCTGTTTTTGAAAATGGAGGATGGTGTTAATGGTGTTACAGTCTTGTAACAAGGTGTGGGATGAGTGCTAAATGATGTTTAGAAGCTTTAGGAACAAAAAGGCTTGAAAACGCACGAGGGAGATGTGAGTTTCAAACTCTTGGTCAGGTTCTGTAAGAATGGAGGTATGTGATACAGTTCTGAGTTCTTGGGAGTTTTGGGACTTAAGCATGCGTATGTTTTGTTGCCAAGGACTTATACATGAGTAATGAGAAGGTTTGAGTGCTTGAGAGGGTCAGAAGTACAAGCTCTAGACTGATTGCTATGTTACTTGGTTTTGAAGAAAAGTGAAAGTATGGTTCTAAGATGAAGTACAAGCATGGGCTGAGTGATTGTGAGGCTTGAGACAAACTTCTTTTGAGTTATAGGTCGTGTATGATCAGAAGAAAACCATTGCAAGGCTCAAGAACAAGTTTGTGTATAAAGCTACTTTTTCAAAATGGCATTGTGCACTTTCTTCCTAAAATGGACATAAAGTATGGGCATTGCATTGAATGCTTGAGTTGAAGCCTCTAACAGCTGTGCAAGCATTTAGTCATGGAGTGCCTAACAAGTTTGAGGCCTGTAAAGCAGAGATTATGCAGCATAGATTTGAGATTTGAATCTTTGTTCATCACAAAATGACCTATAATTTTAGTTTGAAACCCTAACTTCCTCTCTTCAATTCTCCTTGCTCAAGAATGATCTCAAGGAGTTATTGGACATTTTAGAAAGCGTGTAATGTTATCTACAACCCCTATTTGAATAAAATTTGAAAAATCCCCTTTGAACTATATGAAAAAGTGCCATGAAGTTAGGTCAAAATCCTGCCTAAACTAGGGTAAAATTTCACTAAGTGTTTAATTTCAAGACCATGACTTCATGAATTAATAACTTGAGATTCAAGCATTTCTAGGAGAATTTGTGTAAAGAAATATTATATATATCATGGAGAAATATCGTATCTGAACTGTATCTGAAAGCTAGATTTGAATGAGTATCAGAATGGCGTCCATATCTGGAGCGTATCTGAACCGTATCTGAAACCTGAATCTGAATGAGTATCAGAATGGCGTCCGTATCTGGAGCGTATCTGAACTGTATCTGAAAGCTGAATCTGAATGAGTATCAGAATGGCATCCATATCTGGAGCGTATCTGAATTGTATCTGAAAGTTGAATGAGAAGAAACCCGTGCAGGATTGCTTCAGCTGGTCGTGTAAATGATTGTCCTGGCTTGTTTCAGGTATTATTCTCTTACCTTTTGCAAATTATTGATGATAGACATCTGCTGACTGATCTTTTCTGAAGAGATGAAAGATTAGTTGTATGCAATGTCATGATATATGAAATGCATTGTACAATGATGTTCTCAAAGAAATGAATGAGATTATGTTGTATGTATTCGTGTTGTCAATGTTATGACGTATGGATGCGATGTATGGGCATGTAAGTTATTCTTCTGTAATACTTTAGAGAAAATAAATCCCTGACGGCTGCTGGGGATGTAGAGTGTAAGTCTTCATGTTTTGAAGTGCTGATGAGTTGATGAGCTTCTATTTGTTAGAGAAATAAACTCTGTTGTAAGGGAAATGTCGTGTATTGCTTGTGAAACCCTGTTGGGGAATCCTGAGAAATTGGGCGACTTCTACTGGGGAGTGATAACTGGAAGTTTTGTTCTGTCGGGGATGTGAGAGAGCTTGATATCGTTAAGCTGCACACTGTGGGGGATTTTATAGAATAGTCTAAAGACATTATCCTATTTGTTAAAGCCATTAGTGATTGTCTTTCTATTTTTCTGTTCCCCTTTTTTTTGTTCATTTGTAAACAGTAGTTACGTTCAAATTCATATATTCAAAAATAAATCATTGGACGTTTTTGTAAACAAAACACATAAATAAGGAAAAACAGATAGTTTTGCACTTTTAAAGGAGTATTTTTGTATTAACTTTGAATAAGTATTTTTGTACAATGAGACGATCATTCTAGTAAGAGAATGTCATCGTAAAAAATGAAAATTTGATACAAAGAAAAGATAGCTATGTGTAGTAATCCCATGGGGTTCCCATTCTGCTATAGCTTTTGTGTCTCTGAGCGTCTTGTCCACTTGCTGCCTTGTCCGAAGTTGATTGGATTGATTAGAACCGTGGAGTTTGTCAGTCGAAGTTGAAGGTTGTCTGTAAGGTGATCCAATGGGACATAGTCATATGCTTTAATTCCCTAACTTTTGCTTGGACCTCCCTTTCGAGTTTTCAGTCCCCCAGGATACCCCTTTTTGCCCAAGTCGCCCTTTCGGGTTTTCAACTTGCCGTGTGTACAAGTTTTTTTGTTTTATCCCTAATTTTTGCCCGAACCTTTTTGGTTCACCGGGATGCCCTTATTTTGCCTAGGTGTGTCAACCTAGCGGGTCTCTTATGCGTAGTATCTTTTGACTATGTCCGCGTTCACAAGGTGCGGCAGGTCGTCGCCATCCATAGTGGTTAAGATCATTGCTCTACCAGAGAATATGCTTTTGATCATAAATGGTCCCTCGTACGTAGGAGTCCATTTGCCCCTGGGATCACCTTGTGGTAATATGATACGCTTGATTACCAAGTCACCAACCTGATATACCTGACGTCTGACCTTTTTGTTAAAGGTTTTGATTATGCGTTTTTGGTACACCTGGCCATGACTGACAGATGTGAGCCTTTTCTCATCAATTAGGTTCAACTGGTCAAGTCTAGTCTGGATCCAATCCTCTTCATTCAACCATGTGTCCTTCATGATTCTCAGAGAAAGGATCTGGACCTCAATAGGCAAGACAACTTCCATGTCGTATACCAGAGAGTAAGGTGTTGCCCCGGTTAATGTGTGCAATGTGGTACAGTAACTGTAGAGAGTGAATGGTAGCATCTCATGTCAGTCTTTATAGGTTGTTGTCATTTTCTGTATGATCTTTTTGATGTTCTTATTTGCGGCTTCGACAACACCATTCATCTTTGGCCGGTAAGGAGAAGAATTGTGGTGCTGGATCTTGAATTGCACACACAGTGTAGTGATCATAGTATTGTTGATATTCGTACCATTGTCTGTGATGATTCTCTCTGGGATGTCGTACTGATAGATGAGATTCTGTTTGATGAAACGTGCCACAACATTCTTGGTAACGGAAGCGAAAGAAGTTGCCTCAACCCACTTCATGAAATAGTCAATGGCAACCAAGATGAAGCGGTGTCCATTAGAAGTTGTAGGTTTGATTTCTCCAATCATATCAATGTCCCATATCGCGAATGGCCAGGGAGCAGTCAGGATATTCAAAGGAACTGGAGGTACATGCACTTTGTCAGCATAGATCTGACACTTATGATAGGTTCGTGAATGTTGATAGCAATCTGCTTCCATGGTGGACCAGTAATACCCCGCCCGTAGGATTTTCTTAGCCATCGTATGTCCACTGGAATGGGTGCCAAAAGTGCCTTCATATAGATCAGCCATGATCTTTTCAGCCTCAACCTTGTCTACACAACGGAGAAAAACATAGTCATGGTTATGTTTGTAGGGGATGCCATTACTGATGAAGAACTTAGCAGAGAATCTCCTTAAAAACTTCTTATCATTGACTTAAGTTCCTTCCGGATACTCTTGATCCTTGAGATACCTCTTGACTTCATGGAACCAGGGTTAGTCCACTACTTCTTCGGTACGAATCTCGTGACAGTAAGTTGGTTCATCCATCCGTTCAATGGTGATCTGGGGAGCCTCGTTATCCCATTTGAGTTTAAACATGGATGACATTGTGGCTAGCGCGTCCGCTAGTTGATTTTCCTCTCGTGGAAAATGCTCAAAGGTAATTTCCTTGAAATGTGGGATTAATGTCAACACATGTTCTTTGTATGGGATGAGGTTAGGGTGTTTCATATCCCAATCTCCTTTGATCTGACTGATGACCAAGGCTGAATCTCTAAATACACTTAAGGACTTGATTCCCAAATCTATGGCAGCTTTGAGACCAAAAATACACGCTTCGTACTCTGCCATGTTATTTGTACAATTGAAGCAAAGTCTTGCAGTTAATGGGGTATGACATCCTTAAGGGGAAATAATTACAACACTCATGCCATTGCTGAGTGCGTTGGATGCCCCATCAAAAACCAGGGTCCATTGGGATCCTTGTTCAGGTCCGCCATATGGTCTGAGTTCTTCACAGTTGTTTACCATCATGATGTCTTCATCTGGGAATTTGAATTTCATGGACTGGTAGTCATCCACAACTTCATGAGTAAGGTGATCGGCTAACACACTCCCCTTTATTGCTTTTTGGGTAGTGTACTGAATGTCGTATTCTGTCAGGATCATCTGCCATCTTGTTATTCTCCCAGAGAGGGCAGGCTTCTCAAATATGTATTTTATTGGATCCATCTTGGATATCAATAAGGTAGTATGGGTCAGCATATACTGTCTTAGCCGGCGAGCAGCCCATGCCAGAGCGCAGCAAGTTTTCTTGAGCAGTGAATATCTTGTTTCACAGTCGGTAAACTTTTTGCTCAGGTAGTAAATAGCATGCTCTTTTCGGCCAGACTCGTCATGCTGCCCCAACACACACCCCATTGAATTTTCCAAGACAGTTAGATACATGATCAAGGGTCTTCCCTCGACTGGTGGCATCAAAACAGGAGGCTCTTGTAGGTACTCTTTGATCTTGTCAAAGCCAGTTTAGCATTCATCATTCTATTTGACTACTTGATCTTTCTTCAGTAATTTAAAGATTAGTTCACAAGTAGCAGTCAGGTGAGAAATGAATCTGGCAATGTAGTTTAGCCGTCCTAAGAATCCTTTGACTTCCTTCTCGGTGCAAGGAGCAGGCATTTCTTGTATTGCTTTCACCTTGGCAGGGTCCACTTCGATACCTTTATCATTGACGACGAAGCCTAGGAGTTTACTGGACCTCACCCCAAATGTGCATTTATTCGGGTTCAACCCCAGCTTGTATTTCTTTAGTCTCTCAAACAGTTTTTGCAAATGGTCAAGATGTTCCCCTTTAGTTTGAGATCTGACTATCATGTCGTCCATATAGACCTCTATTTCGTGATGTATCATGTCGTGAAATAAAGCTACCATGGCACGTTGATAGGTTGCCCCAGCATTCTTCAACCCGAATGGCATAACCTTGTAACAGAATGTGCCCCACTGTGTGATAAAGGTCGTTTTCTCCATGTCCTCAGGCGCCATTTTGATTTGGTTGTAGCCTGAGAAACCATCCATAAATAAGAACACTTTATGTTGTGTGGTATTGTCAACCAGAATATCATGTGGGGAAGTGGGAAATCGTCCTTAGGGCTTGCCCTATTCAAATCTCTGTAGTCCACGCACATGTGTACTTTGCCGTCCTTTTTAGGCACTGGAACAACATTGGCGACCCATTATGGATAGGAGGTAACGGCTAAGAATTTGGCGTTGAATTTTTTCATGACTTCAGCCTTGATCTTCTCTGACATGTCTGGCCGCATGTGACAGACTTTTTGTTTTACCAGTGGGCAGTCTTCTTTTGTCGGTAGACGATGGACCACGATGTCAGCATCAAGTCCTGGCATTTCTTCGTACGACCAGGAAAAGACCTCAACAAAATCATGTAGAAACTGAGTTAGACACTTCTTGACACTGGGTTCCAGATTGGCACCCACCTTGACTTCTTTCTTGTCCTCTTTGGTACCTAGGTTAACTGTGTCCACTGGTTCTTCGTGGGGTTGTATGGTCCTTTCTTCTTGTTGTAGTAACCTGGCTAGTTCCCCTGGAACTTCACAATCTTCCTCACCTTCGTCTTCGGCTTGGTAGATTAGATTTTCAGAGTCACAAAAGGCCATAGCAGAATTGTTACCCATGGGATCCCGAATGGATGTAGATCTGTATTTTGAATGTGAGTGTGTGTAAGAGTATAGCTATCTTTGAAAGAAATAAAAATGTAGAAAAGAAAGATAAAGAGCACAAAGTTTGTATGCAAAAAACGTCCATGATTCATTGATGACATATGAAAATGAGGTAACAACCCTTACAAATGGACTGTTGTGCCTCGGGTAAGACACAAGGTTTTAAAAGTATGAATTGTTTAATTATTACAAGTCCGACAAAATTTAAAGACAATTACTATTGGATAAAAGTAATTGGGACAAAATCTTTAGCTTCCCAGTTGCTGAGTCCTCCATTGATGGTTGGGAAAATCCAATCTTCTAGGTCACAACTATCATCATCATCCTCCACTGCATTGACTCCATGGTTGCTGACCTTCAAGGGTGGTCCCCTGGCACGAGCATAGCGTACAACTTTCTGGGCTCCTGAAGTGAAACCCAAACCAAATTTTTTCAGATTTGTATGGGATATCCGGGAGCTGGCCCCAAATAGTACACCCACCTTCTTCGATTACGGCCTTGGCATCTTTCAGTGAAGACATCTTTAGCAGAGGACTTGTAATCTTTGGGATTTGGGAAACAGTCTTAGTTACTGCCAAGGTTTGTGGGACTTCCTCGAAATGCTGAAACGGAGTTTCAATGAATTCACCATCCAATTCCACGTATCTGAAGGAGTTCAAGTGATTGACCATGTATTCCTCTTCTCCATGGACAATAATGATTTTCCCCTCGGTTGGGTATTTTAGCATCTGATGTAATGTAGAGGTGACAGCACCAGCGTTGTGAATCCATGGTCGGCTCAATAAGCAGGAATAGGAAGGGCGAATGTCCATCACGTAAAAAGTTGAATCAAAGGTTTGAGTCCCAACTTTTATGGGGATGTCCACCTCCCCATGCACCATCCTCTTTGAACCATCGAAGGCCCTTACCACTATGTTGTTGGGTTTTAAGGTCAAACCTTCACAGTTGAGTCTATCGAGAGCCTTCTTAGGCATCACATTCAAAGACGGACCGATATCCACCAAGACATGGGCCAAAGTTGTGCCCCTGCATTTGATAGAGACATGCAATGCCTCGTTATGTTTCCTCTCTCTAGGTGTCAGGTCAGCATCAAAAAAGTCTAAACCATTGTCAGCGGTTAAACTGGCCACACAGTCTTGGAACTGATCAGCAGAGGTTTCTTTTGGCACATGGGCAGTTTTAAGGAATTTTACCAAGGCCTTCGCATGAGCCTCAGAGCACAACAATAAAGCCATCATGGAAATCTTTGGCGGAGTCTTCCCTAGCTGTTCGACTACGTTGTAGTCGCTTCCCTTTATAATTTTCAGAATTTCTTCCATCTCCTTTTGGGAGGCTTCCGAGATAGATACTGATTACGCCTTCATCCGGACAGGCTCAACCAGGATGCCTTTGCCCCGAGTATCAGTCGACTCGGTGGTAGGAGTGTCAGTAGGGGTAACCATAAGAATTGTAGTAGTAGTGTCAATAGGAACAGAAGCAGGGATGATTACAGGACCGGTAACAGTCTTCGAAGGAGAAATCTCGGGAGAGAATACTCAGTTACTTTAGGTTATCTTGTTGGTTCTCGCAATATTGCTGATGTCAGGGTCATCCTTCTCAAAAATCGAGTCTTCGTCATCCAACCAATCTTGCTTGACACCGTGATAGTAGACGTCACCCCCATAGTTCCATGGGACAGTTTTATCTGATGAGTACGGGATTGGTCCAGGCATAGTAATTATCAGTGGAGCTACTTTAGAAATTGATGTAATCCTAACGGGTCTTTTGGTGGAGACCCTGGAAGGATTGGCGGAAATGGTTACTATTGAAACGTCCTTGTAAGAAATGGTTGGAACGGGAGTCTTTTCAAACAAAATCTCTTTGTCATCCATTAGGCATTGAATACCTGCTTTCAATAAATGACAGCTAGTTGGTAGGGATAAATAGAGGTGGTAGCTTTCGTCACAGCCCGAAAATAAACTGGCCCTCAATAGGTTCCTCTTGATATTCAGGAGAGGAGTAACAAGTTCATCAACAACAGTAACAAACATATCATTTTCAACATCGTTAACATCACGGCCATGCTTGGGCATAGGAGCAGTGATAACATTTGGGATCTCAAGAGCATCAAATTCAATTTCTTTTGCTTCGAGAAGGTATTGCACCTTGTTTTTCAAAGCCCAACAATTGTTGGTATCATGGCCTGAGCTTTCTGAATGGTAAGCACAACGAGCATTAGGATGGTAATGAGGAGAGGTTGTGTTAGGATTCTTCGGAGCTTCCTTCAAAGTTACCAGATTAGATCTCAACAAATGTGGAAGGACTTGAGATAATGTCATATTAATCTGGGTAAATTATCTTACTGGTCTTTCTATTCTAGGCTGATTGCTCCTTTGTTGAGTAGGTGCAGGCTTAGGGATCATGACAGCCCCCACCATTGGACGGTGTTTAGTTCTTTCTTGATTCCTTTGAGGATACACAACACCAACTTCTTTCTTCCCAATAAATGGTTTTCTTACGGCACTGGAGGATGCGTCCTTTTGAATCTTCCCACTCTTAATCCCAGTTTCCACTCTTTCTCCGGTTAAGATTAATTCAGTGAAGCCTGCTAAAGAGCTTCCAATTAGATGATTAAAGAAAGGGCCAGACAGGGTACCCAGAAACATGTCTACTAACTCTCTTTCGGACAGGGGAGGCTCGACTCTTCCTACTAAGTCCCTCCATTTATGAGTGTAGTCTTTGAAACCTTCACATGAAACCATAGCCATACTCTGGAGTTGAGTATGGGTGGGAGCAAGGTCTGCGTTGTATTGATATTGTTTATAGAAAGCAGCGGCAAGGTCTTCCCAATTATGGATATTGGCCCTATCTAGTTGATAGAACCAATCTAGTTGAGTCCCGGATAAACTGTCTTAAAAGAAGTGGACCCATAAATCTCTGTCAGCAGTGTGAGGCTGTATCTTCCTCACATAAGATCGGAGATGCATCTTGGGACACAAAAGCCCGTCATACTTAGCGAACACTGGTTCCTTGAATTTTTGTGGAATAACAATCCCATACACCAAACCCAGCTCTTCAAAGTCCAACCCAGACACTTTCTGAATTTTCATTGCACTTAGACGCTCTTCCAGATGTTTGTATTTGTCGTCGACCAGGGGATATTGTTCTTCAGAGTAATCTTCTTCTTCTTCCTCTTCAGATTCTGGCTGGGCAGTTACTTCCTTGCCTTTCCCCTCTTGATTGTCTTTTTCACCAGATGATGTTGCGAAGTCTAAGATCTTTCTGGCTGCCCCTGGGAATATTCTTCCTAGATTCAGAACATCGGTTTCTTTCGTTGCTTTCTTCTTCTTTTCTTCAATCAACAAAGTTTTCAAATCCTCTTGTCCTTTGGCTAGAGTCAAGAACATCTGTTGAAACTGAGCATTCTGCGCCTAGAGGTCTTTTACTGTCTGCTCGAGATCCATCTTACTGAAATAAATAGTAGAAAGATGAGGAGACTTGTTGTAAGAAACCTGCTTATGTTATGATGAATGGTAGATGCATATGCAATGATTTCAAGGAAATTATAGATTTAAATTTGCTTTAGACCAAAAAGGAACACACATTATATTAATAAATTAAAGCTTGAGTACATCATGCCTCTTTTGGGATTACAAAGAAATACAAAAACTCTAAGATAAAAAAGTGGTACGCATCCTCTTTGGTGCAATGTAGGCGTTCAGGCTTCGCTCCTCATGAAGTTACTTAGTGAGTTCCAAAACCTTCTTCTCGGTGGCATAGAATTGGGCCTCGAAACTGTCCTGCTCACTCTTAAGCTGTATCCAATCCCTTTGTAAGTCTTCGAGAGAGGTGGGCATGTCAGGATGCATGACAGTGTATGGAACATCTCCTTCCACCACAGGCTCTATGATAACTGGGAGAATGGAGGGGTAAGGCATTATAAGACTTTGAGCATGGGTTCGTACCCGTTTGAGGTAAGGCTCAAAAGGGATGGAATTATTGTGCCCCAATGTCTTTCTATCTACCTTATTCAACATCCTCCAAGCTCGGATAAATATTTGGCGATGACCTTGATCGTCGTTCTCGTATTCAAATACCAAACCTTGAATAAGCATTTCATGTGGGAAATCCCTTCGGGCGTAACCAAACTGTCTTAAGGCTAAACAGGGGTTGTAGGTGATACCTCCTCTAATTCCAAGTAAGGGGACATTAGGGAATTCTCTATAACGGTCGACGATATTAACATTCTCAATAGATTGAGAACACTAATGAATGTCTGAATGTTTGAGCGTCATCAACCTATGTGACCACCTTGAACCTTGCTCGTTCTTCAATACAGATTGGGGAAGATACGAAATAAACCATCTTGCCAAAAGAGGAGTACAACACATAAGGATACCTCTCTTCCTCATAATGTGAGTGTGAAAAGAATGTAGGATGTCCCATAGCAAAGTAGGCACCGGGTTACGAGACATGAAGTTTTTGACGGCATTCACATCTATGAGTTGGTCAGGATTTGGAAACAAAACAATCCCGTAGATGAGGAAAGCCACAGTTTCCTCAAAAGCTTATAAATCCAAAGAGTTCCAACAGTTTTGGGCTTTCTCAAACAAGAACTTTGCTAGGAAACCTTTGACACCACTCCTTGTTTCCCAATTAGTTGTGATATCAGATGGTTGCAAGTGTAGAGCTTGAGCAATCTCTTCTGGCTTTGGATCTCTTTCTGTACCGTTGAAAGGTAGTTGATTGAGAATGAGAATCCTTAAGAGTTGGGAGAATTCTTCCAAAGTTGGTACAAGTTGATAATCGAGAAATGTGAAGCAATGGTGTAAAGGATCAAAGAACTGGAAGAGCACCTTCATCATGTCCTCATCAGTGTTGGAGGTGACCAAGTTTAGGAGGCGACCATGTCTTTTGGTAAATGGAGAATTTTCAGGAACCCTTGATGCTAGATCTTTAAGTTAAGGAGGGATCCTTACAAGATTGACTTGAATGGTTTTCTTGCGAATAGAATCCATGTCCTACAAAATATAGCAAAGATAAATCTCAAGATCCTTGAAATGGTTAGTGAATATGAGTATGATGTTATGATGTTTATGATGTTATGTACAAGTAGATATATACAGACAAAACAAACAAGTCCTTAGGTTTAGGCTTGCACGGAGTCTCATAGGTAAGTATCTTCTTGAAGTTTAGTTGGCTCAAACTTGTCCTAGCAATAGTAACCGGGTTCTAAGGAGCTCAATATCACTGGTTTGTTTCCTTGGGCATTGTTTCAGTGCAAGCCTCTTTAATGGCGACCGAAATATCCCAAAAAACCAAACCTCAATGAGTGTAGTATCGAGTATATACCAACTTCGGACTGCACCAAACTCGGTCATCTCACTATGTCCTAATGGCCAAGTTGGTCAAGTAAAGGTTCTAGAAGTTAGTTAGTGCTTCATGACATCACTTAGCGGCCCCGTATTCTCCTTGACTACTCAAGGGCTACCGGTACCCACAAATATGTCGCACTAACTTATTTATTGCTTAGACCATGTCGGTATACCCCACACAATTTCCATAATTTATTGCTACTTACCTATAAGGTATCCCAAATTCGGGTAGAGGATTCAAACCCAAACAAAGAACCATAATATAAATCATACAAGTCTGTTGTACCCCAAAATTTTCCCTCCCATATTCTTCAAAGATTTGCCAAGATCAATCTTCAGAAGGTTCAAAATCTCCCAAGGGTTGCACAGTCCAATTGCCTCCTAACACAGTCAAAATTAGGGTTTTGGTTCTTGCAAAGAAATTGAGGTTTTCAAGGGTCCAATCAAGTTCCACATGCCTATAAACATTGTCAAGCATTCATATGCCAAGTTTCAAGGCTCACAGGATCCAATTGCACAGTCAAAAACCCTAAATGCTCCACAGTCAACTACAGGGGCAAAATGGTCATTTGAAAGTCAAAAGTCAAAATTTTTGGTCAACATCTTATTTTGAAGCCACAAACATCATTTGATCAATTCTTGATCATGATTCTCAAAGCATGGCTCAAAAAGTCTCAAGATGCAAAAGTTTCTATTTTTGGACAGTTGGAAAAGTCAACTGCAAATTGACCAAGGCATAACTTCTTCATGGTTTATCAGAAAAATTCCATCCAAAGCTCATTTTAAAGAGAATGACATTTCCTAAAACTCATCTTCACACTTCAAGTCCAAGAAATGCTCTCACAAAAAGTTATCAATTTCAACATTATAGGTCATTTTCAAAAGTCAACAAAAAGGCACTTTAAGTCAAAGACCATAACTTGAGATTGGTAAATCAAAATGACATGGGACCAACGGCATTGGTTAGAGGACTTCAAGACCTTTCCAAAATGTCCAAGAACATGATCAAAGCTTCAAAATTGAGCAAGATATGCCTTGTAGAAGTTGGGAAATTTTTGGGAATTTTGAAAAGTCAACTTTGCACAAAAGGCTTCAAAAATGCTAATGGGCCTCAATTTCTTTCATGAATCATCACCCAAAGGCTATGCACGACCCATTGACCTTAAAGGGATTTATTTTCTTATTTTTGATTAATTATTTGAATTTT
Source organism: Vicia faba (assembly GCA_948472305.1). NCBI lineage: Eukaryota > Viridiplantae > Streptophyta > Magnoliopsida > Fabales > Fabaceae > Vicia > Vicia faba. The sequence goes on from OX451741.1 coordinate 1,372,625,562, forward strand.
TATTATTATTAATTCATTTAATTAAATTTAAATATGAAAAAATATCAAATAACACCTTTCAAATCTTTTTGTGCAGAGAATTCACTCATTATGTGCTAAGGATTTCGTTTCACATTTAAAAAGGCAATATCTTTCACAATTGGCAAGAGATTCATGGCAAAAAGATTGAAAAAGATTGGATTTTATATGATTGGAAATCAAATATCAAAATCATAAATGGATGGACTTTGGGCTTGTTTTCTTGACCTAATTCTATTCACTTACTTATGCACAAGTTAACCTAAGGCATTAGACACAAAAAAGCTGCGCAGGAAACAAAGAACCAAATTGCATTTTTTTCACAAAAAGTTGGAAACTGTTTTCATACCTAGAGCACAATTCAAAGCTCCAAACGCATTCCAATATATTGCCAAAGCATCCAGGAATCGATTACAATCAAATCCAGGCCTCCATACCCAAAGAAGTGGTAGAACGACATCACACTTTTCTTGAACTTGTTCATTATCGTGTTTCAATTTACATGCATTTTTCATATGTTTTAAATGTTGATTTACACTAATATGGATGTTCTGAAGCTAATGGTACCCTTGAATTGAACTAAGAATGCCTGTATCAAAAGTTGCCATTAACGTTCTCTAGGGTTTCAGAAGCTTGGATTTAGGGGTTTACACATATGGCAAAATTGGACCCTCAAACTGGTACCATTGAATTCGTGACATGAAGACGAATCATTTGATTACCTCGCGCCCTTTTTATGTTTATCTATGTGCTAATCGCTATTTTCTGGCATTTGTTTTTGTGGGGGTTTAAAACCCCTGCTAATTGCTTGTATTACAGGTACAAAAGGAAGAAGATGCACGCGTGTATGAACATGATTGGATGATTTGAACGTTGGCACATTTTTTTGTTTGTCTCAGCATAATGATTGGTTTTCATATATATTATTTGTATTCCATAATATTAACAAAGCGCGCAAACAGATCAACTGGCAAAGCACTCACTTGGTAAACGCTGGGACCTAGGTTCGATTCCCAGGTCCCCCCATTTATTCCATAATTTTTTCATTAACATGTTTCTATGCAGCATGCCATCAACGTCCTACCATACAACTCCACATGCTGGCTTGCCACATATGCATGATGATCCATCTGAAGGCTATGAATGGAGGTCCATCGTGTACCTCAGTCAACGCTCATGCACACGCGCTAGAAAGTCAAACAGGCTTCTTGATTCAGTGGGCCAAAAATGCTCCAAAAAACCTCCTATATGGGCCAGACACCCCCCCATGGTTTGCATCATGTTTATTTATTTTTATTTGATTTTCCTTTTGATTCTTGTAATTGCTTTTAATTGTTTTATTTAATTTCACAAATTAATTTTCATAAAATCTAAAAAATCAGAAACTAAAGTATATTTAATTATTATTATTCCACCATTAATTTATTTTTGTAAATAAACTTTAAATAATAAATTTAGTTAATTTAGGTTTTCAATTTTAACACTTTTTCTTAAATAAATAAAATATGTAGAATTAGGGTTTCTAACCTTTTTATCCTTTTTTTAATAAATAATTTTCTCATTTTTGTTATTATTAATTATTAAATAATTTTGTAAATAAATATGTAAATAATTAATTAGCATAAATTAGGTTAAACTTTAACATTTTTTTATTAATAATTAAAAATAACTTAGAACTAGGGTTTCTTTCAATTTTAATTTCTTTATTTCATAAAATACAAAAACCTAAAAAATGTTTCTTTTCTTTAATTAAATAATTAATTAGCTCTTTAATTCTATTTAATTTCCAAAGGGTCCAACACCCTCGAACGTTCTATTTCATTCTTTTCGCACGTTATTTTATTTTCCTTTGTAAATATTATGTAATTTCTCAAGCCTTGTAATAGTAATTAGGAATTTATTTATTTTCCGCATTTTTTATTAAAACGGGTCTTTGTTAATTTGGCGATGTATAGACTCGCGCCTTGTAATAGCGTAGGATTTTATTTTCCGCATTTAAATTTCCGTACTCTTAAACTGCTATTATAATTGCATGAAAGAATGAATGCCTAAATTAAAAACAAGCGTAGATCACCATGATGCATGTACAAGATAAAACATAACTGAAATGACACACAAATTCACACACCACTCTTAGGGTACGCCTCACTGTTGCCTTGCCCTCGAAACGTGGTCGTCGAGTATAGGACGTCTTAGTAAGTCCTTATGTCCGTTGATCCATATGCCTCAAAACAAGTTGCCTCGGAAAAGTTGCCTCGAATTAAAAAAGGATCAATGGCATAAGGGTAGCTTCTAAGGTGTCCTACTGTTGCTTCGGTGACCACACTGTCCCTACACTCGAATTGACCCGAACACCTCCAACGGTGGTGCTACCTACCTCTCAATGGTGGGATGGCACTACCTTAAGGACATTTACACAGCCTAATTCCTTAGGGTAGGTAGATGACTCGTAGATACTTGCTCTATTCAAAAAAACAAATCAAAACTCTTTTCACACTGACACTTTCAAAAAGCTTTCAAAATAATTTTTCAAACACTCTTGAGGACTGATACAAGAGTCGATTTGAAATCTTTAAACGAAACTTTTTCAAACCCACTCACAATTGAAAAGCAAACACTTTTGAAAACACAAATGAGCAAGTATCTAAGAGCCCATGGATAACCATGGATAGAAAGGGTGCTAACACCTTCCCTTTCTATAAATCTACCTCCCGAACCGAGAAACTATCTCATAAGGAATTTTGCTGTGCTTTTGTCCTGTCCATGTTGGAGAAAATAAAAGACGGTGGCGACTCTTGCTTCCGCGATATTTCGCGAACCAGCATTAAACAGTCAGTTCCAGATCCACCGATCACAGAACTGGCGACTCTGCTGGGGATGAATTTTAAAGTGAGGTGTACCTTAGGACTAAGATCACTTGTGTTTTCAATTGTTGTGCTTGTTTGTTTTATTATTGTGGGACTGTCTCGGGAGTTCTATAGATCCTAACCCGGATCTGGGGATACCTTCTTAGAAAGTATCAACAAGGTTGTGAGGGAACTGTGCGGGGTATACCGACATGGTTGAAGCAGTCTGCTACGTTGATGTGGCACTTTGGTGTGTACCGGTAACCCTTGAGTTCAGTCAAGGAGAGTACGGGGCCTCCGCGTGGTGTCGTGAAGCATCAACTGACCTTAGGAACCTTAACTGAACCATCTTGGCCTCTTTAGGGTAGTGAGATAACTGACTTTGGTGCAGTCCGAGGTTGGTTGATACTCGATACTACACTCAATTGAGGGTTGTTTTCTTGGAATATTTCGGTCGCCAGTTCAGTGGCTAAATCGAAACGATGAACAATGAAAGCAATCCAGTGATATTGGGACCCTTAGAACCCGATTACTTCTGATAGGACAGGTTTGAGCCCACCAACTTCAAGAGGGTAATACCCAGACCCCATGCTGGCCTAAACTCTAAGGGTTGTGGTGTGACTTGTGTGCCTTATCATGTTTGCTTCTTGTGAATATTTATGGTGTGTTTAATCATAGCATCATGACATCATACAGCACCACATGCATTGACTAACCATTTCAGGGGTTCGAATCTTCATCTTTGTTCTTGTTTTGTAGGACATGGAAACTGTTCGCAGAAAGACAATTCAGATCAGCCTTGTAAGGATCCCTCCTCAGCTTAAGGAGCTTATATCCAGGATTCCCGAGAGCTCTTCATTCAGTGAAAGACATGGAAGACTCATCAGCTTGGTCAACACCAACATTGAGGAAGATATGATAAAGGTCCTGTTCCAGTTCTTTGACCCTCTGCACCACTGTTTTACTTTCCTGGATTATCAATTGGTACCTACATTGGAAGAGTTCTCCCGGCTTCTGAAGATCCCTATCCTTAGTCAACTACCCTACAATGGTACGGAAAAGGAACCCAAACTTGAAGAGATTGCTAAAGCCTTACACCTATAACCCTCTGCCATCAAGGGACATTGGGAAGTTAGAAGTGGTATCAAAGGGTTCTTGGCCAGGTTTCTGTTTGAGAAGGCCCAAGAATGTTGGAACTCCTTTGACCTGCAAGCCTTTGAAGAAGTTGTGGCTCTCCTTGTCTATGGATTTGTTTTGTTCCCGAATCCAGATCAGCTTATAGATATCAGTGTCGTCCAGATCTTCATGTCCAGGAATCCTATACCTACGTTTCTTGGGGACATCCTTCACTCATGTTACACTCGAACCATGAGAAAAAGAGGTGTTCTTATGTGCTGTACTCCTCTCTTGGGAAGGTGGTTTATTTCGCACCTTCCACAATCAGTTTTGAAGAATGAGCGGGGTTTGAGATGGTCACAACGATTGATAACTCTTACACATGCAGATATACATTGGTGCTCTCCGTCCAGAGAAGATGTCACTATCATTGATCGTTGTGGGGAGTACCCTAATGTTCCTTTACTTGGAATCAGAGGAGGTATTACTTACAACCCGTGTCTGGCTTGGAGACAATTTGGTTATGCTCGGAGGGACGGCCCTCATGACATGTTAATTCTTGACATAGTGTTTGACTTCGACAGTGATGCACAAGGATTTCGCCAGAGATTTATCAGAGCTTGGAGGATGCCCAACAAGATAGACAGCAAGACACTAGGGCATAGGAACTCCATCCCTTTGGAACCTTATCTCAAGTGGGTACGAGCCCGCTCCCAGAAGTTAGTGATGCCATATCCTCATGTCCTCCCTGTGATCAAAGAGCCAATTTTGGAAGGAGAGGTGTCGTACACCATTCAACATCCTGACATGCCTACATCCTGGGAAGAAATGCAGAAGATCTGGATCCAGCTTAAGGAAGAACGAAATTCTCTTGAGTCCAGCCTACATGCCAGTGAGAAGAAGGTCTTGGAGCTCACCTGCCTACTGCACGAGGAGAAGACTCTCAACACTTACATTGCTCCGAAAAGGATGCGTAGTGTCTTCTGGGATTGATTTGTTTTTGTAATGTTTTGCCCATGAGGCTTTGATGTACCAAACATTTATTTCCTAATGATAACGTGTGTTCCTTTTTGTCTGCAACAAATTTGAACTTTCGAACCCTTGAATGCATTGCATAAACACATATCATGCATCATGTGCATAGCAGGTACTCTTCTTTTCAGGTTGCTTAATGTTCTTCGCTGTTTATTTCAGCATCAAGAACCCTGAATCATCTACCGAGCAGTCCATCAAGGCCCTTCAGGCTCAGAACGCCCAATTCCAAGAGCTGATTATGAGTTTGGCCCAAGGTCAAGAGGAGTTGAAGGCTCTGCTGGTTAAGAAGAAGAAGAAGAAGAGAACTGTTCTATTCAACACGGGCCGAAGGTTTGGTAACACACTGCAGAATGAGGTTGATCAAGCTGGTTCTTCTGTAGGCAAAAGCAGTCCCCAAGGGGGAAGAGTCCCTAGTCCGGTGGTCTCTGACAACGAGACTGATTTTAATGAGGAGCAGTATCCTCCAGCTGAAGACATATATAAGCAGTTGGAAGACCGTCTGAATGCCATGGAAATTCAACAGGTGCCTGGTTTGGATTTCGGAGACTTGGGTTTATCTTCTGGTGTGGTCATCCCACACAAATTCAAAGCACCATCTTTCGCAAAGTATGACGGGGCGTCCTGCCCTAAGCTACATCTCAGATCTTATGTGCGGAAGATTCAGCCGTACACTGTAGACAAGAACTTGTGGATCCACTTCTTCCAGGAGAGTCTTTCAGGGACTCATCTCGAATGGTTCTATCAGCTGGATGGAACCAAGGTTCGTAACTGGGAGGAGTTGGCTACTGCTTTTTACAAGCAGTATCAATATAATGCCGACCTCGCTCCTACACGTACCCAACTCCAGGGTATGTCGCTAGGATCGGGATAAGGTTTTAAAGAGTATGCGCAGAAGTGGAGGGACCTGGCTGGCAGGGTGCAACCACCATTAACAGACCGTGAGCTAGTGGATATGTTCTTGGGGACCCTCTCCGGGCCGTTCTTCAATCATATCATTGGCAACTCATCTGCAGGATTCACAGACCTTATTCTGACTGGGGAAAGGATAGAGGCTGGTATGAAATCAGGTAAGATTCAGAAAGGTGCGTCCTCAAGTGCTGAGAAGAAACCTTTTAAGAAGGAGGCCAGTGCTGTGTATGGGCCTAGGAGGCAAGACAAACCAGAACGCCGCCAAGCTGTCAACGCAGTGGTTATTGCTAAACCTGCTGCCACTCCTCGGCAACCCAACCAACCAAGGACTGAGAGACCCAGAAGGGAATACACTCTGATGAGTATGACCTTGTCACAAATCTTGCCGCAACTGCTATCGACCAACTTGGTAACCGTCAGAGAGGCTCCGAAGGTTGTGAATACTGCATCCCCCAAGTACAATCCAAATGCCCGCTGTGCTTATCACTCCGATAGCCCGGGGCATTCTACTGATGACTGCTGGGCCCTGAGAAACAAGGTTCAAGACCTTATTGATGCGAAGGAGATACAATTTGAGGCGCCTGAGAGATAAAACATTGTGACTGCTCCTATGCCCCAGCATGGAGTAAATGCTGTTGATGAAGATTGTATGCAGTTTCTGTGAATGATGTTGCTACCCCTCTATTGACTGTTAAGAGGAACCTGTTGCTAGCCGGTTTATTTCCGGGTTGTAGCAAGGGTTGCCTTCTGTGTGCTGTTACCCCCACTGGTTGTCCGTTGCTGAAGTTAGGCATCCAAAGCCTGATGGATAGCAAAGAAATTTTGTTCAAGAAGACCGTTGTTCCTTTTGTTCCCGCTGAAGAAGTATCTGTCGTCACAATTTTCAACAATCCTATCAAGGCTCCCCCGAGGAAGCCAGTCAAGATCATGTCTGTTGCACCCATTATTATTACTGTTCCGGGGCCCCTCCCCTACGAATCTGACAAGGCTGTCCCATGGCACTATGGGGCAGATGTATATGTACTTGGAGTGAAGCAGGAGTTCAACACCGGTACCAGCATCAGCAATATCACCGGTCCAGCTAAAGTTATCCGCAGTGGCAGTCTCTTCTCGCCTGACATTGCGCCACCAGTTATTCGAAGACCTCTTATCATTACGCCTGCAAGTGCGCCTGTTTCCACTTCTGATCCAGTTTCTACCCCTGCTGCTGAGTCATCTAATACTCGGGGCAAAGGGATTGATGATGAGCCTGCCCGGATGGAGGCACCAAAGACTGTGAATGTTGAAGCCTCCCAGCAAGAAATGGAGGAAATTCTTAAGATAATCAAGAAGAGTGACTTCAACGTCGTTGAACAGCTGGGGAATACCCCCTCCAAGATTTCTATGCTATCATTGTTGTTGTGCTCAGAGGCCCATGCCAAGGCCTTGATTTCATTTCTGAAGACGGCCCATGTGCCACAAGAGACATCTGCAGATCAATTCACTGACTGTGTGGCCAATTTGACAGCTGACAATGGTTTGGGTTTCTCGGATGCCGATCTTACCGCCAAGGGAAAGAACCACAATGATGCCCTGCATGTCTCCATTGAATGCAGGGGCACTACTCTCGCACACGTATTGGTGGACACCGGTTCTTCCCTGAATGTATTTCCCAAGAAGGCCTTAGACCGGTTGGATTGTGAGGGCTTGGAGTTGAAGCCTAGCAACATCATTGTCCGAGCCTTTGACGGGTCGAAGAGGATGGTTCATGGTGAGGTAGACATTCTTATTCATGTGGGTTCTCAAGTATTTGACTCGACCTTCTATGTGATGGATATTCGTCCATCTTATTCCTGTTTGCTGGGTCGACCTTGGATTCACAAAGCTGGGGCAGTGACTTCCATTCTACACCAAAAGCTCAAGTACCCTGTCAGAGGGAAGATTGTTACTATGCAGGGGGAGGAGGAATACATGGTTAGTCATTTGAATTCATTCCGGTATATTGAGATGGACAGGGAGTTTATTGAAACCCCCTTTCAGCATTTTGAAGAGGTTCCTCCAACATTGGCAGCAACAGAAGCAGTGAGTGAAGAAGACCTTCCTTTGAAGATGGCCTCCTTGAAGGACGACCGGGCTGTAATTGAGAAAGGTGAAGGTGCTAACTGGGGCAGGCTCCCTGATTTTACTCCTAAAACTGACAAGTTTGGGATGGGTTTTACTGCAGAGGCTCAGAAGGCTGTACGCAAAGCAAGGATCGGAAGACCTCCCGTGCTTATCACCAACCCGGGAGTGAATGCTATAGAAGGCGATGTGGAGGAATCAGAGTTTGATAGCTGGATCTACCCGACGACTGACGGTGGACTGACCAATTGGAGTGCAAAAGATCACATACCTGTTACTTTTGTTACGCAGTAATGAATTCCTTTGTTTGTTTTTAATTTGTATTGAACAATAAACTAAAACTTTATGGCCCGGTGTCTTACCTGGGGCACCGTTGGCTTCATTTGTGAGGGCTTATTAACTATCATTTACATATATCATGAATAAAGACATTGGACGTTTTTCGCATTTCAAATCTTGTGCTCTCTTTCTTTCTTTCTTTCTTTATATATTGCAAAACAGCTGTATTTACACACACTCACCCATACAGGTTTCAATCCACTCTGGATCTCACTGGTAACGACTCTGCTACTGCCAGTTATGACTTCGAAAATCCGATCAACTTAGCCGAAGACGAAGGTGAAGATGATTGCGAAGTGCCTGGAGAGCTTGCAAGACTGTTACTCCAGGAAGAGAGGGCCATTCAGCCACATGAAGAGCCAGTGGAAACGGTAAATCTGGGTACTGAGGCAGACATAAAGGAAGTTAAGATTGGTGCCAATCTGGAGCTCAGCGTGAAACAACAGTTGGTTCAGATGTTACATGATTATGTGGAGGTCTTTGCCTGGTCCTACGAAGACATGCTTGGGTTGGATACTGACATTGTGGTCCATCATCTGCCCACCAAGGAAGACTGCTCTCCGGTTAAACAAAAGGTCCGCCGTATGCGTCCAGAGATGTTCGAGAAGATCAAAGCTGAGGTTATGAAGCAATTCGATGTCGGGTTTCTAGCAGTGACTTCTTACCCTCAGTGGGTTACTAATGTGGTTCCAGTGCCAAAGAAAGATGGTAAGGTCAGAATGTGTGTTGATTACAGGGATTTGAACAGGTCGAGCCCCAAGGATGATTTCCCTCTGCCTCATATCGATGTCCTGGTTGACAATATTGCTCAACACAAGGTGTTCTCCTTCATGGATGGTTTTTCAGGTTATAATCAGATCAAAATGGCTCCTGAAGACATGGAAAAGACTACCTTTGTTACTCAGTGGGGCACTTTCTGCTATAAGGTCATGCCATTTGGGCTGAAAAATGCTGGGGCAACCTACCAACGTGCCATGGTTGCTTTATTTCATGACATGATCCACCATGAGATTGAAGTGTATGTCGACGATATGATTGCAAGGTCCCAAACTGAGGAGGAACACCTTGACCATCTGCAGAAACTGTTTGACCGTCTGAAGTTGTACAAGCTAAGATTGAATCCAAACAAGTGCACCTTTGGGGTAAGATCTGGAAAGTTGCTAGGCTTCGTTGTGAGTGACAAGGGTATTCAAGTGGACCCTGCCAAGGTTAAAGCCATACAAGAGATGCCAGTTCCTAAGACAGCGAAAGAGGTCAGAGGCTTTCTAGGACGTCTGAATTACATTGCTCGATTCATCTCGCACCTAACTGCTACCTGTGAACCAATCTTCAAGCTGCTGAAGAAAGATCAGGTAGTACGTTGGAATGATGAATGTCAGGCCTCTTTTGACATAATCAAAGAGTATCTCCAAGAACCACCCATTCTCATGCCACCGGTTGAGGGGAGACCTCTAATACTATACCTGATAGTACTTGACAGCTCAATGGGGTGTGTGCTGGGGCAGCATGACAAGTCTGGCCGAAAAGAGCATGCCATTTATTACCTTAGAAAAAATTTTACCGACTGTGAGACCCGATACTCACTGCTCGAGAAAACTTGTTGCGCTTTGGTATGGGCTGCTCGCCGGCTGAGACAGTATATGCTGACCACACTACCTTGTTGATCTCAAAGATGGATCCGATCAAGTACATATTCGAAAAGCCTGCATTGTCCGGAAGAATAGCAAGATGGTAAATGATCTTGACGGAATACGACATCCAGTACACGACTCAGAAAGCTATCAAGGGAAGTGTATTGGCAGACCATTTGGCATACCAGGCAGTAGACGACTATCAGTCAATGAACTTTGAGTTTCCTGACGAGAGTATCATGATTGTGACTGATTGTGAAGTACCTGAACCGGATGAAGGACCTGAGGAAGGATCCCGATGGTCTATGCACTTTGACGGAGCCTCCAACGCTTTGGGTAACGGTATCGGCGCGGTGATCATATCCCCTCAAGGCACTCATACTCCACTTACCGCTCGGCTATGTTTCAACTGCACCAATAACATGGCGGAGTATGAGGCATGCATCATGGGTCTTCAAGCTGCGATTGACTTAAGGATTAAGTTTCTGAGTGTCTTTGGAGATTCCGCTCTCGTGATCAATCAGATCAAAGGCGAGTGGGATATGAAACATCTGAATCTTATTCCTTACAGAGAATGTGTGTTGACATTGATCCCCTATTTCACGGAGATAACTTTTGAACACTTCCCAAGAGAGGAGAATCAGTTGGAGGACGCGTTAGCTACGATGTCTTCCATGTTCAAAGTGAAATGGGACAATGAGGCTCCCCGGATCATCATTTGGAAACTGGACGAACCGGCATACTGTTGTGATCTTGAGGCTGAGACAGTAACTGAGAAACCCTGGTATCATGAGGTGAAAAGGTACTTGGAAGCTCAGGAATACCCTGAAGGTGCATCTGTCAACGACAAAAAGTTTCTGAGAAGGTTCGCAGCGAAGTTCTTCCTCAGCAACGACATTCTGTACAAGCGAAACCATGATTCAACCTTATTGCGTTGTGTGGATAAAACTGAAGCAGAAAAGATCATGGAAGAGTTGCATGAAGGTACCTTCAGAACGCATTCCAGTGGACACACTATGGCAAAGAAGATCCTTCGGGCAGGATACTTCTGGTCCACAATGGAAGCTGATTGTTACCAACATTCTCGGACATGTCATAAGTGCCAGATTTACGCAGACAAGGTGCACATTCCTCCAGTTCCTCTGAATGTCCTGACTGCACCTTGGCCTTTTGCAATGTGGGGCATTGATATGATCGGCGAGATTAAGCCTACGGCACCCAATGGGCATCGCTTCATCCTGGTAGCGATCGATTACTTTACGAAGTGGGTTGAAGCAGCTTCCTATGCTACAGTAACCAAGAATGTTGTGGCACGGTTCATTCGGCATAATCTGATTTGTCGATACGGCGTCCCGGAAAGGATCATTACAGACAACGGTACCAATCTCAATAACAAGATGATCACTGAGCTCTGCAAGAAATTCAAGATACAACACCACAACTCTTCTCATTACCGGCCAAAGATGAATGGGGCTGTAGAAGCAGCTAATAAGAATATCAAGAAGATTGTGCAGAAGATGACAGTGACTTATAAAGATTGGCACGAGATGTTACCGTTCGCTCTTCATGGGTACCGTACCTCAACAAGAACGTCAACCGGGGCAACTCCTTTTTCCTTGGTCTACAACATGGAGGCAGTCTTGCCCATTGAAGTCCAGATACCCTCTCTCCGGATAATGAAGGATGCAGATTTGAGCGAAGATGACTGGATCCAGACACGACTTGATCAATTAAATCTAATTGACGAAAAGAGAGTCACTGCTATTTGTCATGGTCAAACATATCAAAAACGGATGATCAGGGCATTTAACAAGAAAGTCAGACCACAAGAGTATCAAGTTGGGGACCTGGTAATCAAACGCATCATCCTTCCTCAAAGTGACCCCAGGAGCAAATGGACCCCTACATACGAAGGGCCATTTGTGGTTAAACATGTGTTCTCAGGAGGAGCCATGATTCTAACCACCATGGACGGTGACGACCTTCCTCACCCCGCCAATGCAGACATAGTAAAAAGATACTACGCATGATAAAAGACCCGCTAGGTTGACATACCTAGGCAAAAATTACGGCTTCCCGGCGAACCAAAAGGGTTCGGGCAAAATGAGGGATGAAATGAAAAACAATTGTACACCCGGCAAGTCGAAAACCTGAAAAGGCGGCTTGGGCAAAAATGGGTATCCCGGTGGACTGAAAACCCGAAAGGGCGGTCCAGGCAAAAGTTAGGGATAAATCGTAATACTATGCCTCATTGGATCACTTTGCATCCAGAATCCGGTATCAACATCAAAGTTCAGAAGGCATCGATCAATCAGCTTCATCGTTAACTGAGCAGCAAAGTGATGAGACGCTCGAAGATATAAAGGCGATAGCAGAGTTGGAACCCAGTGGATTTATTCTTTTCACATAGTTGTTTTGTTTTCCCTCTTTGTACAAAATTGTATAAACTCTTTTGTTCGGTGGCATTCTCTTACCAGGACGTCAACCTCTTGTACATAAACGCCTATTTACGGGCAAATTCAAAAATCAATACAAATCATGTTCAGATCAATTGCCAATTGTTTTTTCTTTTTCTGTTTTGTTTTGTGAAGAACGTCCAAGGTTCAATTTGTGATATATGCATCTGACAATAATTGCTAACTCATAAATATTTGCATACGAAACAAAGGATTAATTAAAGGTAACATTAGAAACAGGGGCAATAATGAGTTGTCCAAGCGATCTAATTGCTCTGTCCACCAAGGTACCGAGGTAAGTTCGGCTGAAGAACATGACCAAGATATCTTAATTCCCCAGAGAGTGAGCCAGCAAGTCAGCAATACTCTCCCCCGAGCAGAGTTAGCCTACTGTCAGCCTTATGGAAGTTGGATATCCCCAGAAGATCTCAACATTCCCCAGCGGAGTATACAAACATTCCTAACAAGCATCCCCGGCAGTCTTGATCTAAGATTGTTCCCCGGCGGTATACCAGACATCCAGTGGAGCCACTTCACCAGTACAGTTCAAAATTCCCCAGGAGAGTCCAGTCCAAAAGTTTCCCCAGGAAAGGGGAATCCATCTCCCCAGCAGGTCTTAAAGCTTATCCCTAGTAGATTCTGGAAGCTTATCCCCTACAGAGCACGAACGCGTCCCCCAGATTTATTCAGAAAGTTATTTCCCCACCAGGATATAACTGGGTTATCCTCAGCCAATTACCACGGAAAGATCGTCCCCGGCGAAGTCTTCTTATCCCCCAGCGGAGTTCATCAAACCTTCCAAACTTAACAATGGTATCCCCAGCGGAGTTATCATCAGCATCTCAGCAAAGCACATCTCTTCCCCACAGAGTTCATTCCCCGCAGAGTATTCTAGTCGCCAAGTTTATTTACCAACGGAGTCATCTTCTCCTACCGGTATTCTTGCAACCATCATCCCTAGCGGAAACAGCGAAACTCTTCTCCTCAAACATCAGCCCAGGATTTAACTTCCCGGCACCCGTCAAGGATTTACTTTCATAGACAAAAACATACATTCATAAACATCGCATTTTCATACACTATAGCATGCATATACGCGTCATGAACATACAATCTCATTTAATTTTGAGAACACCACGCATGTCATACATCATGGCATTGCATACAACTAACGTTTTGTCTTTTCAGGACAAAAGTTAATACAAAGATGATTACCATCAACGGTCGCAACTAAAGATCTGATTCCTGTATCTTGCCAGGGTGTATCTGTTGACGACTAACATTACCAGACTCGATTCCTGTATCCTGCCAGGGCACGTCTGAAGAGTTCGAAGATCCGATTCCTGTATCTCGCCAGGGTGTATCTGTTGACGACTAACATTACCAGACTCGATTCATGTATCCTGCCAGGGCACGTCTGAAGAGTTCGAAGATCCGATTCCTGTATCTCGCCAGGGTGTATCTGTTGACGACTAACATTACCAGACTCGATTCCTGTATCCTTCCAGGGCACGTCTGAAGAGTTCGAAGATCCGATACCTGTATCTTGCCAGGGTGTATCTGTTGACGACTAACATTACCAGACTCGATTCCTGTATCTTGCCAGGGCACGTCTGAAGAGTTCGAAGATCCGATTCCTGTATCTCGCCAGGGTGTATCTGTTGACGACTAACATTACCATACTCGATTCCTGTATCTTGCCAGGGCACGTCTGAAGAGTTCGAAGATCCGATTCCTGTATCTCGCCAGGGTGTATCTGTTGACGACTAACATTACCAGACTCGATTCCTGTATCTTGCCAGGGCACGTCTGAAGAGTTCGAAGATCCGATTCCTGTATCTTGCCAGGGTGTATCTGTTGACGACTAACATTACCAGACTCGATTCCTGTATCTTGCCAGGGCACGTCTGAAGAGTTCGAAGATCCGATTCCTGTATCTTGCCAGGGTGTATCTGTTGACGGCTATATTCTCCGGACTCGATTCCTGTATCTTACCAGGGCACGTCTGAAGAGTTTAAAAGATTCGATTCCTGTAGCCAGCCAGGGCACATCTATAAAAAAAAATTTGAAGATCAACTCCTGTAACAGGCCAAGTAATTATCTTTCTTTTTCAGGTACGCAAGTTCTCGCTAAGGAAACTCTTACGCGATCAACACCCAGATGGCATCCATAAGTCCATCCATATACCAACAGTCTCCAAATGGCATCTATAAGCCCATTCCCGACAAAGTTCAGTCACACTTCCAGATGGCATCTATAAACCCATCCTCCTATCCATCAATCTCCAAATGGCATCTGTAAGCCCATTCCCTACATCATACTACTGATACTCTACTATGCGAGTGCAAATTTCTGGGCACTCTAGTGTTCAATCATCTTCCACCCTCAGATTATGAAAGGCACGCCAGCCAATCTACATCCTCAGGTCTAAGAAGATTGAACAGGGGCAACTGTTGTACCCCAAAATTTGCCCTCCCATATTCTTCAAATATTTTCCAAGATCAATCTTCAGAAGGTTCAAAATCTCCCAAGGGTTGCACAGTCCAATTGCCTCCTAACACAGTCAAAATTAGGGTTTTAGTTCTTGCAAAGAAATTGAGGTTTCCAAGGGTCCAATCAAGTCCCACATGCCTATAAACATTTTCAAGCATTCATATGCCAAGTTTCAAGGCTCACAGCATCCAATTGCACAGTCAAAAACCCTAAATGCTCCACAGTCAACTGCAGGGGCAAAATGGTCATTTGACAGTCAAAAGTCAAATTTTTTGGTCAACATCTTATTTTGAAGCCATAAACATCATTTGATCAATTCTTGATCATGATTCTCAAAGCATGGCTCAAAAAGTCTCAAGATGCAAAAGTTTCTATTTTTGGACAGTTGGAAAAGTCAACTGCAAATTGACCAAGGCATAACTTCTTCATGGTTTATCAGAAAAATTCCATCCAAAGCTCATTTTGAAGATAATGACATTTCCTACAACTCATCTTCACACTTAAAGTCCAAGAAATGCTCTCACAAAAAGTTATCAATTTCAACATTATAGGTCATTTTTAAAAGTCAACAAAAAGGCACTTTAAGTCAAAGACCATAACTTTATATTGGTAAATCAAAATGACATGTAACCAAAGGCATTGGTTAGAGGACTTCAAGACCTTTCCAAAATGTCCAAGAACATGATCAAAGCTTCAAAATTGAGCAAGATATGCCTTGTAGAAGTTGGGAAATTTTTGGGAATTTTGAAAAGTCAACTTTGCACAAAAGGCTTCAAAAATGCTAATGGGCCTCAATTTCTTTCATGAATCATCACCCAAAGGCTATGCACGACCCATTGACCTTAAAGGGATTTATTTTCTTATTTTTGATTAATTATTTGAATTTTTATTATTATTAATTCATTTAATTAAATTTAAATATGAAAAAATATCAAATAACACCTTTCAAATCTTTTTGTGCAGAGAATTCACTCATTATGTGCTAAGGATTTCGTTTCACATTCAAAAAGGCAATATCTTTCACAATTGGCAAGAGATTCATGGCAAAAAGATTGAAAAAGATTGGATTTTATATGATTGGAAATCAAATATCAAAATTATAAATGGATGGACTTTGGGCTTGTTTTCTTGACCTAATTCTATTCACTTACTTATGCACAAGTTAACCTAAGGCATTAGACACAAAAAAGCTGCGCAGGAAACAAAGAACCAAATTGCATTTTTTTTACAAAAAGTTGGAAACTGTTTTCATACCTAGAGCACAATTCAAAGCTCCAAACGCATTCCAATATATTGCCAAAGCATCCAGGAATCAATTACAATCAAATCCAGGCCTCCATACCCAAAGAAGTGGTAGAACGACATCACACTTTTCTTGAACTTGTTCATTATCGTGTTTCAATTTACATGCATTTTTCATATGTTTTAAATGTTGATTTACACTAATATGGATGTTCTGAAGCTAATGGTACCCTTGAATTGAACTAAGAATGCCTGTATCAAAAGTTTCCATTAACGTTCTCTAGGGTTTCAGAAGCTTGGATTTAGGGGTTTACACATATGGAAAAATTGGACCCTCAAACTGGTACCATTGAATTCGTGACATGAAGACGAATCATTTGATTACCTCGCACCCTTTTTATGTTTATCTATGTGCTAATCGCTATTTTCTGGCATTTGTTTTTGTGGGGGTTTAAAACCCCCGCTAATTGCTTGTATTACAGGTACAAAAGGAAGAAGATGCACGCGTGTATGAACATGATTGGATGATTTGAACGTTGGCGCGTTTTTTTGTTTGTCTCAGCATAATGATTGGTTTTCATATATATTATTTGTATTCCATAATATTAACAAAGCGCGCAAACAGCTCAACTGGCAAAGCACTCACTTGGTAAATGCTGGGACCTGGGTTCGATTCCCAGGTCCCCCCATTTATTCCATAATTTTTTCATTAACATGTTTCTATGCAGCATGCCATCAACGTTCTACCATACAACTCCACATGCTTGCTTGCCACATATGCATGATGATCCATCTGAAGGCTATGAATGGAGGTCCATCGTGTACCTCAGTCAACGCTCATGCACACGCGCTGGAAAGTCAAACAGGCTTCTTGATTCAGTGGGCCAAAAATGCTCCAAAAAACCTCCTATATGGGCTAGACACCCCCCCATGGTTTGCATCATGTTTATTTTTTTTATTTGATTTTCCTTTTGATTCTTGTAATTGCTTTTAATTGTTTTATTTAATTTCACAAATTAATTTTCATAAAATCTAAAAAATCAGAAACTAAAGTATATTTAATTATTATTATTCCACCATTAATTTATTTTTGTAAATAAACTTTAAATAATAAATTTAGTTAATTTAGGTTTTCAATTTTAACACTTTTTCTTAAATAAATAAAATATGTAGAATTAGGGTTTCTAACCTTTTTATCCTTTTTTTAATAAATAATTTTCTCATTGTTGTTATTATTAATTATTAAATAATTTTGTAAATAAATATGTAAATAATTAATTAGCATAAATTAGGTTAAACTTTAACATTTTTTTATTAATAATTAAAAATAACTTAGAACTAGGGTTTCTTTCAATTTTAATTTCTTTATTTCATAAAATACAAAAACCTAAAAAATGTTCCTTTTCTTTAATTAAATAATTAATTAGCTCTTTAATTCTATTTAATTTCCAAAGGGTCCAACGCCCTCGAACGTTCTATTTCATTCTTTTCGCATGTTATTTTATTTTCCTTTGTAAATATTATGTAATTGCTCAAGCCTTGTAATAGTAATTAGGAATTTATTTATTTTCCGCATTTTTTATTAAAACGGGTCTTTGTTAATTTGGCGATGTATAGACCCGCGCCTTGTAATAGCGTAGGATTTTATTTTCCGCATTTAAATTTCCGCACTCTTAAACTGCTATTATAATTGCATGAAAGAATGAATGCCTAAATTAAAATCAAGTGTAGATCACCATGATGCATGTACAAGATAAAACATAACTGAAATGACACACAACTTCACACACCACTCTTAGGGTACGCCTCACTGTTGCCTTGCCCTCGAAACGTGGTCGTCGAGTATAGGACGTCTTAGTAAGTCCTTATGTCCGTTGATCCATATGCCTCAAAACAAGTTGCCTCGAAAAAGTTGCCTCGAATTAAAAAAGAATCAATGGCATAAGGGTAGCTTCTAAGGTGTCCTACTGTTGCTTTGGTGACCACACTGTCCCTACACTCGAATTGACCCGAACACCTCCAACGGTGGTGCTACCTACCTCTCAATGGTGGGATGGCACTACCTTAAGGACATTTACACAGCCTAATTCCTTAGGGTAGGTAGATGACTCGTAGATACTTGCTCTATTCAAAAAAACAAATCAAAACTCTTTTCACACCGACACTTTCAAAAAGCTTTCAAAACAATTTTTCAAACACTCTTGAGGACTGATACAAGAGTCGATCTGAAATCTTTAAACGAAATTTTTTCAAACCCACTCACAATTGAAAAGCAAACACTTTTGAAAACACAAATGAGCAAGTATCTAAGAGTCCATGGATAACCATGGATAGAAAGGGTGCTAACACCTTCCCTTTCTATAAATCTACCTCCCGAACCGAGAAACTATCTCATAAGGAATTTTGTTGTGCTTTTGTCCTGTCCATGTTGGAGAAAATAAAAGACGATGGCGACTCTTGCTTCCGCGACATTTCGCGAACCAGCGTTAAACAGTCAGTTCCAGATCCATCGATCACAAAGTCAAACAATGAAAGCAAGTAAATGTGATCTAACCCTAAGGTAACCCCACTTTAAAAATTCCCCAGCAGAGTCGCCAGTTCTGTGATACGGTGGGAGAACTGACTTGATGGTTTTGCGTTTGATCGCAAATGTTGTGGTTAGCAAGAGTCGCCACCGACTTTTCTTTTATCCAAAAAGAAAGGTGAAAAAGCACAGGAAAGACCTTTGAGATTGTTTCTTGAGTTCGGGAGGTAGATTATGAAAAGGGAAGGTATTAGCACCCTTTTCATCTATGTTTTTTATTGGGCTCTTAGTTACTTTCTAGATCACTTGCTTTTGTTTGAAAATGTGCTTTGTGTGGTTTTTGAAAGTATTTTGAAAAGGTTCCATCATTTGGGTAAACTTTGTAATGATTCTCGTTCGTAAGAATGTATACAAAGTGTCGATCGTTTGAAAATGTTTTCAAGTTTGTAATATGTTTTGGTGTTTGTTTTTGAAAATAGCAAGGATGTTTTGGTTTTGAAATAGAGCAAGTAACTAGGAACATTCTACCTACTCAAAAGTCTTTCATGTTCATTTCCTTTTTCCTTTGACATTGTTATCTTACCATTGATTTGGTAAGTAACCCTATCTTTGAATGTAAAAAAGAGGCGGGCGTGGGTCATCGTATAACCATGATTAGCAATGTTGTAAGATATCTTAGCATTCTCTTTAGGGACTAAGATCATTTTGAAAGGCAACATAGATAGCGTCATCGAGGGACTATGATCTTGTATTTTGCTTGTTTTTGCTAAGATACCTCACATGCATAATATGGCCATTTTGTAAGGCAACCAAGTGGATTTACCCTAAGGGTGTGTGTGTGTAAGTGTATTAATTTTCATGCTTGATTTGTCTTTGATTAAGGTTTTCTAAGCATTGATTTTAATTTTTCCACACAAACCCTAATTACTAGCATTTGTATATAAAACATTTAAATTGCGGAAAATAAAAATACTAAGCTATTACATCATTTAGGGGAGGGGGTATACAAATTACAAATGGGGAATATTGCAAGAAATTAAATCTAAATAATTATTACAACCATATTGAACTTGAATAAAATGTACAAAAATAAAGATAAAAATGCAAGAATGTAAATGTAAGAAAGAAATGTGTTTTTTGTTTGGTTTTTTTATGAAAAAATGTTTTTTAACCTAATTAATTAAAATAAAATAATTAACTAAAAATAAGAAAATTAAGATTAAGTTAGTAAACTAAATTAATTTAAAGAAAACAATTTTTAGGGTTTTTGTGAATTTAATTAAATTAGTAAATAAAAATAATTAAAGAAAAATCCAAAATTCTAAATTGATTTTAATTTACAAGAAAAATAAATATTATAATATAATAATAATTAAAATTAAATTATCTAAGTGAAAAAATGTAAATTTAATTATTAAAGAAAATGTAAAAGAAATGTTTTTGTTCTTTTGCCTTTGTGAAGAAAAATAAAAAATAAAATGTGAAAATAATAAATAAAAATATTTTTTTGGGTTTTTATTACTAACAATAAAAATTAATATTAATAATAAAACTAATAATAATAATAATGAAAATAAAAAATAAAAAAAAATAAAATGGGCCAGGATGTATGAACAACAATGCAGGGGGGTTAGAACATAGCAAAAAAATAAGGCCCAAACAAAAGGAGGCCCAGGCGCTGCAAAAAGAAAAAAATATATGAGAAAATGTGAAAAAAATGCAAAAGGTCACGCTGGGGCTTGAACCCAGGACCTAAGGGTGACAGGCGTGCGCTTTAACCACTGGGGTGGTGAAACATCAGTTAACTTATGTCAAACCATAAATATATATTAGAAACTGCTTCCTGAAAACAACTTCATCTTCAACCTCTAGCCAGACCACATGCATCTTGTTCATTTCTCATCCATTTGCAAAAATGTAAACATGAAACTTGTGGAAAATTTCACCATGATTCCAGAGATGTAAATAACTTAAACTAATTCTAAAAAATGAGCATGAATTTTGAATGGTACCAAATTTTGACCAAACTTTTCCAGGATGTTCAGATTCAAAATTCTAACTACTTAAGCAATATAAATGAAATATAAAGACATGGTTAACTTCAGGGCAATGATGTCTACATTTTTCATTCACAAATTAAACATTAATGATGCTTGTATGAAAAGTTCCAAGTTAAGGAAACTTACTTCAAAACTAGAAATCGTATTCTGAGTTTGAGCACTCCTCAAGGTATTGTGATGATCAGAATAGCTCCACTGAGGTCCCCAGAAGCTAATGCAATGTTTAGTTTGTACTGGAGATGGCTGAATCGTGTTGGAGAAGTCCAAGTGCAAAGCTCTGTTTTTGAAAATGGAGGATGGTGTTAATGGTGTTACAGTCTTGTAACAGGGTGTGGGATGAGTTCTAAATGATACTTAGAAGTTTTAGGAACAAAAAGGCTTGAAAACGCACGAGGGAGATGTGAGTTTCAAACTTTTGGTCAGGTTCTGCAAGAATAGAGGTATGTGATACAGTTCTGAGTTCTTGGGAGTTTTGGGGCTTAAGCATGTGTTTTTTTGTTTCCAAGGACTTGTACATAAGTAATGATAAGGTTTGAGTGCTTGAGAGGGTCAGAAGTACAAGCTCTAGACTGATTGTTATGTTACTTGATTTTGAAGAAAAGTGAAAGTATGGTTCTAAGATGAAGTACAAGCATGGGCTGAGTGATTGTGAGGCTTGAGACAAACTTCTTTTGAGTTATAGGTCGTGTATTATCAAAATAAAATCATTGCAAGGCTCAAGAACAAGTTTTGTGTATAAAGCCACTTTTTCAAAATGGCATTGTGGACTTTCTTCCTAAAATGGACATAAAGCATGGGCATTGCATTGAATGCTTGAGTTGAAGCCTCTAACAGCTGTGCAAGCATTTAATTATGGAGTGCCTAACAAGTTTGAGGCCTGTAAAACAGAGATTATGCAGCATAGGTTTGAGATTTGAATCATTGTTCATCACAAAATGACCTATAATTTTAGTTTGAAACCCTAACTTCCTCTCTTCGATTCTCCTTGCTCAAGAATGATCTCAAGGAGTTCTTGGACATTTTAGAAATCTTGTAGTGTGATCTACAACCCCTCTTTGAATAAATTTTGAAAATTCCCTTTGGAACTATATGAAAAAGTGCCATGAAGTTAGGTCAAAATCATGCCTAAACTAGGGCAAAATTTCACTAAGTGTTTAATTTCAAGACCATGACTTCATGAATTAATAACTTGAGATCCAAGCATTTTTAGGAGAAGTTGTGTAAATAAATGTTTTAGATCTCATGGATATCTACAACTTTAATTTTGAAAGTTTCTTTTGAATCATCTTGCATCATGGTGAAAAATTGGCTCAAAGTTGTGAAAAAACATGAAGTTTTCCATACTTAGAAAAATTTCTGTTTGAAAACTTTGACTTTTCAAAATGAAATATTGACTTTTTGATTTCTTGATGAACAAGTTTCATATTTTGACATGTTTTGATGAATTGTGATCTTTGACACTTGATTTTAACCAAAAAGTCAAAGTTTGACTTTTCAGTATACAATTGACTTTTGATCAGTTGACTGAAAATCAACTATCAATCCAATTGATCTTGAGCAATGTTTTGAGTCATACCATTAGGTCAAAATGGTGAAATTGAACTCTTGAGATCATGCTTCAAACCAATTAACCATTTGCTAGGTCAAAAAATCAGAAATTGCCCTTTCTCAATCAAAACCCTAACTTTTACCATTTTGCCCTTTTGATGATTTGATCAAATTTCTTAAGGAATTATGGTCCAAACTTGATCAAATGATACACATGAGTTTATATGTTGATGTGGATAAAAAATTATGAAGTTTGACTCTAAATTGGCCACATTTGACTTTTTCCCCAATATAGCTGATTTTTAGGTCAGTTACTCAATTGACTATGCAAAAATGTGATTCAAGGCTTGAAACTTGACATGAGTAATCTTGGGGGGTCCATAATGATCCATGAAAGTCATATGAGGCATTGAAAGTTCAATTATCCTTGTGCAATATCAAACCCTAATTTTAGCCATTAGTGCTTAAGTAGGTGTCTTGAGCTGATCAAACCTTGTACAGTCTTGAACCAAAGGAGATCTTGTGGGAAAATACTTGATAAATGAGAGGGAAAATTTTGGGGTACAACAGTGGAGGTATGATGAGCGGGCAACCAATTAGCAGTAGCAATCCTATGAAGGATGGCATACTTCACAGTGAGTCTACCGGATGACAATTTTCCATTCTCACCCCAATGTTGCACTTGTCCACATGTAATTTCCCTGCAGACTTTATCATCTGATTCCTCTAGTTCTGCTTGAGGTTCTTCTGATCTTCCTAGATATTTGTTGATCATCATAGGTGGAAAATTCAAAAACTTCCCTGAGACTACTACCTTTTCATATTCTTTACTCCCTTCATCATTACATTCATCGGGAATACTAACAACAAATTCTTTGACCAACCTTTCATAACAAGGACCAATTTTTGTGACTGTTTTCATTAGGCCAACAACCTTTATGAGCTTCATAGTTTCAAGACATTTTTCAAAATCCTTTTTAAGTTCTCTTTCCAATGCTACCCTTCTCTGATCAACATATTTTAGTTTCTCAGCATGTTCTTCAGTCTTGAAGGAAGCTTTATTCACTGATGAGCTCTTCTGAACGACATAATAAGTCTTCTTACGAGCAAATTTATTGTGAGAGGTGATGTCCTGGACATCTTCTTCAACATCATACTCAGAATCACTGGAAGGAACCTCCTTCCTCTTCTTAGTAGGTACAATAACTTTACTCCATGGCTTTGGAGGACCAATAGGAGCTTTTCTCCTGAAACTCTTTGGAGGATTGTCTCTCTTTTCATTAGCCTTTCCTTGATCCTCATTAGAGGGAGGGCAATCCACCATCACAACCTTTTCTTTCCTACTTTTGAGTCTGATGGCTATTCCCGGAGCTAACTTCTTGATGATGGATTCCTCATTAGATAATAAGTTATCAACATCAACCACATCCATCACCCTAACATCGACTCTTTTCTTACTGTGTTTATCACGAATAACTTGGCCAGGCGTAGATTTTTTAATCCTTGCCTTAGATGTTTCAATTGTACTATTCTCTTTTACCAAAGATGTTAGATCATCTGACATTACATTTACACCTCCTTATTTTAGAACTTTGGTCGCAAACTTCCTACGTCTCTTATCAAGGTTACTACAATCATCTTCAGACAGGCTTTCATCAACAATAATAGGTCCAATAAGGCTTTTCTCCTTGGATTATTTCTCTAGGTTAACATTGGTTCTATTTTTACCAACATTAGAGGAAGATGACTTACCAGAAGGCCTATCATCTTTTGAATCTGATGTTCTTGCTTCCTCTTGAGTAAAGGTTGGAACAATGGATAATGGAATAATATCCAAGACTAGGTCAGACAGATTAATCATTCATATTGAAATGCCAACCCTAGAATTTAAATGAGATGATCCTTGATCTTCAGATGATGCATGCACGTAATCACCTGAATGATGTTGAGACATTGTTGATTTTTGTAAAGCCAAATTAGTAGTTGAGCCAAGGGAGTACAAACATACTAGCAATTTCTTTTGAATAAATGCAACCGTTTTGAGCGAACAGTTGGTTTGGTATAAATAGTGTGCCCAAATGATTAAGCCTTGGAAGAATGGTCTTAGGTAGACGTTAGAGTCATAAAATTTGAAAATCTGATTGACCCAAATGATTAAGCCTTGGAAGAATGGTCTTAGGTAGACGTTAGAGTCTAAAAGCTACGTCTTTCCTTTTGACTTGATCCTTCACATCATGTGACTTGATTTTTGTGATTTTAGTCCTACTTTGTTAAGTAGTAGGTTCATCACTTTTTGTTACTCTCAAGTTGTCACAATACAATATCCTGACATCTTGTGTAACTTTGTAAGCACACAACATCCGTTTTAACTTCATACTCCTTTCAACAACTCTCTTGGCCCTCAGACGTGTTACAGAGCATTCTGTCTCTTTAGAACTCCATAAATAACAATTATCTTTTGATTTTCTACCCTTCGTGATAACCTCATTCTTATAATTTGTTATCAGACATTCAGAGTTTGTAAAATTGACTGAGACCCTGGTTACATAGTTGACTTATACTTATCAGGTTGGCATTCAATCCTTCAACAAATAGTACATCATCAAGGCTAGGTTTCCCTATATAATCCAACTTTCCAATACCCATTACTCTACCTTTAAATGTGTCTCCATAAGTTACAATTTTAGTGGAGGGTAGTTTAAATCCCACTAAAAATTTCTTGATACTTGTCATATGTCTTGAACACCCACTGTCAAAATGTCATGCTTTTCTAGTTGATGCTTTAAGAGAGGCATGGGTTCTTTCTTCAAACATTCTCCTTTTGGGAATCCATCTTTTCTTTTTCTTGTCCACAATATGCCTTCTTCCTGGTTGTGTGTTGGATTTGGGATAACCATATAATTTGTAGCAGTAGGGTTTTATATGACCAAATCTTCCATAATAAGAGCATTTCCATCTCTGATTTCTGCCTCTTTTATACTTTATTTGATGTTGGAACATGTGCTCAAACATCTTTTGTTCTTGTTTCTTCTTTGGAGGTACAAACTTTACAACAAGCTTAACTTCTTTATTCTTTACAACTCGACCCTCATAACCCAGACCTCTAACATTTCCAACATTCCTGCCAGATTCAAGAATCTCATCCAGAGCATCAAAACCACTATTTAACATTCATATAGTTTTAGTCATATTGTCCAGTTTTGAATTGAGCAATATAACCTTTTCTCAAAGGTCAAAAATAATGGATACATGCTTCCCTTTCTCAGCCAGTAGTTGAGCAATGGTTATCTTTTGCTCTTCTCATTGTTGACATATTTCTTCACTTTTGACACATAACTCCCTGCATGATACAATGAGTTCCTCAAAAGTAAGTTCATCATCTGATTCTTCATCAGAATCAAAGACTCCAGTCAAGGTACTCACTTGTTTGACTGATTTCTTTTCATGATCGCTTTCAGAATCTTCCTCTGACCATGACACAGATAAACATTTCTTCTACTTCTTGAGATAAGTGGCACACTCAGATTTTATGTGTCCAAATCCCTCACATTCGTAGCACCGAATTCCTTTTCCCTCACTTGGATTTTCTTCAAACTGGGACCTTCCTCTATTGTCATGGTCTTTGTTGATGTCGAAGGACATGTTCTTGACATTTGACTTGGACTTTTCTCAGCAATTTGTTGAATTGTCTTCCTAGTAACACAAGATATTCAGATACTCCTTCTAAGTTCAACTCGTCAGAGTCCTCTAAGTCTTCAGTACTAGAAGTAAATGCTATATTCTTCTTCTTTTCAGACCTTTCATTGATTGCAGATTCAAAGGTCTTAAGGGAGCTTACAAGTTCATCCACAGTCATAATGCTTATATCATGAGATTCTTCAATGGAAATCACCTTCATATCAAACCTCTTTGGAAGAGATCTGAGCATCTTTCTGATCTGCTTATCCTCTGATATCTTCTCTCATAGGTCTTTTGAGTCATTAACAATGTCTAGAACAACCACGTGAAAGTCCTGAATACTTTCATCTTCCTTCATCTTCAAGTTATCAAATTTTGTAGAGAGAAGTTGAAGTTTTGTCATATTTACCTTAGTACTTCCTTCATGAACTTTCCATAAGGTCTCTCAAGCAACTTTTGCATGTTTACAATTCTTTATCAGCTTTAAAATATTTTTATCAACTCCATTGAATATGGAATTCAATGCTTAGGAGTTTTCTTAAGCTAATAGCTCTTCAACATCATTCCAGTCTTCTTCAGGCTTCAACACATCCGTAACTTTTCCATCTGTATCCGTAGCACTTGGTGGTTCCCATCCTTTGACAGTATTTTTCCAGGCCTTGTTGTCCAAAGATTTTATGAACATTTCTATATGAGGTTTCCAACTGTCATAGTTGGTACCATTAAGAATAAGTATTTTAACCACAACTCCACCATCCTTGTCCGTTGCACCAAAAAGTAATTTCCCTGAATCTCACCCAGAGTCTGAGCAGGATGCCTGCTCTGATACCAATTGAAATTCTGCCTATCAGATCCCGAATATCCTAAGAGATGTTGAGACACCAGATCTGACTTCACACATAACAACACAGTGTATAGACAAAATAAGCAGTGCTAAAAGTAAATAACACAAGATATGTTTACCCAGTTCGGAACAACCTTCCTACTCTGGGTGCTACCAAGTCAGGGACGAAATTAACTAGATAATATCAATTTGTAGACCACAGCAAACATCCTAATTTACAGCCCACACACTTAATCACTACCATTTTCTTAACTTCTACTTAAGACACACATATGTATGAGGTCCTCCTCAAATCCCTCTTCAATTACACTCAGTAATTAGAGCAACTCTAAACAGAAATAGAGAACAAAACTGAAAGTCACTCTTCCAAGACACAGAAAACTCAATGCTTAAAAGCTTATGAGAATTGGCACATAAACACTCAATGCTTAACAACTTATGAGCATCTGACACATAAATGTTCAATACTTAAAAGTTTATGAACATCTGACACAGAACTTACAACCCAACAATAAGGATTCTAAAAACCCTAACAAAACACACACGTAAGTTCCATATAATACTAGATATACACCAGTCAATTTATAAGTTTAATCTGGACTGGATTGAGCTTTAAAACTGCAGTAGTAAGGCTGCACAAAGTCTGCAAATTCTTCTCTAAGAAAATAGGTCTTCAATCATTAGTTTCCTAAAATGTCTCCATATTTAGAAATTATGCAAATCTTCGAAAACCAACATAAAATATTATGATTTGTCAATCTTGGACTCCACATAAGCTAACTAAATATTTCCTGAATATTCAGTAGCTAACAAATCAACTGAACCATAATTGTCAGTTGCTGCAGACACGATGTCCTATCTCCTGGTTGAGACATCTTACTCGACATGTTGAAAACTGAATGTTGGAACATATTGTTCAACATGTTGCTGTCAAGTTGATTTTACCAAAATGTATGCTAATCATAAATTCAGAGAAATAAAAAGGAGAGTCTCATACACGAGAATTATGCGGGTTTATAACATGTTTGAATTGGCGTTTGGAAGACCCAAAATCAATTATAGAGTTGTAAAATTGATCATGGGTGATTTTGAAGTGTTTATTTCATCAAAAATAGAATTAATTTTGTCTCTAGAATTGATTCTATTTGAAGGTATAATTTATAGCCTATGTCTCCATAATTGATTATGAATAATTTTTACACTAAAATTTATTGTTCAACTCACTTTTATATAAATTTATCCAAACATAAATAAATTTTATTAAACTCAATTTTATAAAAATCAATTCTATCAAACTCAATTCTGATAGAATCAAGGATGTCTCAAGTCAATCCGAAGATATTCTTAATTGTTTTTGGGGTTAAGCCCTCTTTTCTTAAAAAAAATTAAAAGCAAAAAAAAAAAAAAATCTTTGACATACATGATACATTCTCCCTTTTCCCGCGTTATCACCTGGCAAAATTTGGTCACGAAAAATTCAAAACGCAACTGAACAACTACAGTAAAAAAATCAGGTTTCTGTGTGTATGAGCTCAAACTAACAATGGCCGATTCGAAGAAGCGATGGACGGTAACGTACACAAAACACATCAAACAGAAACGCAAAGTCTACCAAGACGGATTTCTAGTGCTCAACGTTTCCACCACCAAGGTTTTCTCTCAAATCTTTTCTCTCTCTAAATTACCGTCAATTTCATCGAATCGAACACTTTTGGGATCGGAATTTCACATTGGATTCACTCAATTGCAAAATCTGACGAAGTTTTTTCTCTCAATTTCTGTGTAGTTGTCGCTGTATGATGAATGCGAGAAACTGTTGGAGTGTAGGCTCTTGAAGAGCGACGAAACTGTTGCATCTGGTG
Source organism: Vicia faba (assembly GCA_948472305.1). NCBI lineage: Eukaryota > Viridiplantae > Streptophyta > Magnoliopsida > Fabales > Fabaceae > Vicia > Vicia faba. The sequence goes on from OX451741.1 coordinate 1,372,654,263, forward strand.
AGAGTTTGACGTTTAACGGTCATCTTGTTGATATTGGTAGTCTTGAAGGAGAAAACAAGCCTGAATCTCAATTGAAGGTTGATAAAAAGCAAAAGAATGTTTTCAGATTCAGAACTCCTGGTATGAACTCTATCGTAATCTTTTATAAATTTATAGATAGATATATCTATGTTAAAATTAGTTGGAGTTTGTTAAAGGTAGTTGCAGACTATGTAGCACCGACACCTCTGAAAAGACATGTCAGTGTCGTTGTTCGAAATCGACATCAACACGTGCGATTAAACTTAATTTATTTATTTTTTCAAGTTATTATTTTATATAATGATCTTAATTATGCTAACTAATTTTAATCGGCTTGAAATTAATTCTGACCAACTTTTGATTTCCTTTAACGACTCCAACTAATTTTAATAAATATGTTTATTTATTTATTTGCTAATTTTTGAGGCATCATTTCGAATGCTTAATCATGATTTGCTGTTTATGTCTTTTTGATGCGTGTGTTGATGCAAAAGATGTCAAAGTTAAAGCGAAGGAGACTATTCGGACACAGAAACCTCTCAGTCCATCACAAAAAATTATCAAAGGTTAACATTAGCATCATTAATTTCAAAATTTGGCTTTTAAGCTTTGTGAAAATATTTTTGTGCTCTTAGATTGTTCTTGTTGAGTGTCTAGGAGTTCAAACTATGATGGCATGATGTGTATTTTCAAATTACAAAAAGATCAGCATGTCCATAGTTTCTTATCAACTTATTTACTTATGCGGTTTGCGCCATTTCTACATGTTATGATGATAATTGATTAGCCGTAGCCTATAGGTACTTATATGATTTGCAGTGCGGTTTAGTTGTATAATTAGTGTGGCTGTAAACATTGCAGAATTTAAGAAGAGAGAAATTCTTAAGTATCAGTCACCAAAGATAAGTCAGGAAACACCAAAACCTAGTTCAACTGGTTAGTGTAATGCTGAGTTCACTCTGCTTTTCTTGCCTTATTTGTCTTTTTCTGTCATTCTGGTGCAAAATATGGCAATGCAGCATTGATTCTGCCTAGTTACTCTCTTTTAAATTCAAAGTTGAGATACACGGGGAACATGACAGTATGTTGTAGGACATAATGAGTAAGAAACTTCCTTTTCTTGTTATATTTATCTTCTAATTATTAGAACTTTTTCTATATCCAATTAGAGTGGCAAGTTCTATACACCAGTCAAATGACTCAGAAGGCAAAGAAGTACCATGATGGTTATTTACGACTTGATTCATGCGGATCTCGGGGGGCACAGGTTAACTTCCAAACGTCTATTTCTTTTATCCAAAGTTCAATATATGTTTTGATTTCAGGATATGATTGGTGAGATTATTTTAATGCATACATACTGAATACTTTTTTTGTCTGTTATTATTGCATTGTGGTCAATGGCATGCTTGGATTAGCTTAAATACTAAAATTGTTTCCATAATTGCTTGTAAAGATATTTATCCAAACAGGTTATAAATCTTAAAATGTCCCAGTTGCAGTCAGGATTACATGATGGGCTTAATAAATGGTTATCCGTCCCTCTTCTGTCTGTATTTCAGGTTAGGCTGTTTGATGCAAGCAGGACGCTCTTAGATAGCAGGTTCCTTAAAAAAGATGACGTAATAAAACCCGGCGAATCAATTACATTTGATACATATTTGGTTGACATTAGTGAGGATCAAGTAAGTCATACACCAGATTCCAGTGTTCAGGGAAACAATTGCACTAATATAAAGAGAATAGAGAAGATAGACAGACAGAAAACTTCTCTTGACACTGATAGCCATGTAACCGTTGGAAAACGTGGTTAGTTGACAGTTATACTTAATTGTTTTGAAAATATTGTATTTGCCCAGTTGCTTTTAGTTGCATCAGTTCTTTTTCCATTTTGTATTTTTATTTAATAGGATAGTTATAGATTTCATTAGCATTTCCTATTTCCAATAAATTCTTAGTTACACTAATTTTCTTTCTTGTTACTCAGTTCTGTAACTTCTAGCTGTTTTAAAATTGAAGCAAGAATATCAAGAAAAAAGTGCAGAGTCTTTATGTGTCAGTCACTGATATGATTTGGTTAATGAGTCAAATATGATTTACGTGATGCATGTAGCTGTTCTATTTAATGACAACATTTGGATCTAAAATACAGAATTTGCACTTTTAATTGACAAAGTACTTTGCCTTTTCAAAAAATAATGAAAAGAGTACTGATTTTATTACGTGAGATCTTACATTTGAATGGTGATATACAGAATTCCGTGAAAACACTCACACACACACACACACACACATGTATAGTATTTATAGTTTTATCATGAATCAACGGAAACTAATAAGTGTGTCAATTAATGGGTTTTGTTCTTTCTTTCTTATGGATTCCTTCTTGCTTGTATATGGTCAGTTTCGTTTGAAGTTTATTGGTTGCATTTGTTTTCTGCTTTGACTGCCTTCAGTTTTTTCTTCTTCATTAACTGTTTAGCATTCACCTGTATATCTCTTTCTTTTCCAATATAGAATGGAAGATCATATACACAACACAATTATCTCAAAAAGCCAAGAAGTATCATGACGGCTTTTTACAACTAGAGTGCTGTGGATCCCATGGGCGGCAGGTTAATTTTTCTCACTTGTTATAATTTTCTTTTTCCTGTTTGTATCGCCACATGTTTCTTTATCTGTCATCAGTTTGTTTGATTTTTTGTTTATTTTGAAACTGGTTCCATGGAAATGAATTATTCAACTTTTCTTAATAACACCAGACCTTATTTAAACACACATTATCTTGGCACAGTGATAATTTTATTAGTTGTGTTTCCAGGTCATACTGTATGATTTGAGCAAAAGACCTTTAGAACGCAGGTTTCTAAAGAAAGATGAAGTTATAGAAGCTGGTTCCATGGTATATTTTGCTGGACATTTAGTTGATGTTGGAGAACCTGAGGGAAGTCATCAATCTTCAGTGAAGTTGAGTGAACGAGGGACTGGTGGTGAAAATGTTGTTGAGAAGAGAGAACAAAGACATGGGCAAAAGGTCCGTCGCGAGCTTCATCCATCTACTGCTAAAGGTTAGTCCTTAGCTATGCAGAAGTTTCTTCAATTCATTTTATTGTTGTACAATTCTGTACTTCCATGCATGTCATTCAATTGTTTTGAACTTACTATCATCCATTCTTTATACACAATGATCTCATTAAGAAATATCATATATTTCTGTTGTATTATATCTTTTGCTCATTTAGTTATTATGTGTCTTTAAAGCTTCTTCTGTCTTGTTTTCGTTGTTACCCATTAATGACACCCATCTATCTTAGAAATTGAATGCAAAATAATAAATATTAATGAATAATCATTTAGGATTAAAGAAGAAACCTCCTTAATATCAGTGAAGTCTAAAGACAAGGAAGCTATGAATATTGAAAATCATTCACAAAAATCACAATAAAAAAACACCAAATCTGGCACTAGAAATCAAAAACACTGTTTGAATAGCATGACTTGATAAGAGTTAGCAATTTACTAATTAGTTTCATGTGAGGAATCACAAACAACTTCAAATTGTGCTATACATGCATGAATCAATCAATGCAATTAATAATTTAGTATCACCAATTTGAATCACATGATTCAATTTTCAACATTTTTTTCTTGTATGCTTTAACCAATTCTCATCAAAATATCGGTATTGGGTGCACCCTGATAACCATGAGCATGAAGCATGTCTTGAAAAAATAACTAAAGACATGCTATCACTATTGGGTGCACCCTGATAACCATGAGCATGAAACATGTCTTGAATGAGGTGTGAATAGGTTTTAATTTTTGACTCTCATCTGTTTATGGTTATGGCATGCAGGACAACCTTCGAGCTGGCCTTGTCTTCGGCAAGATGCAGGCTTGAACTCTCAATTTTCCAAGATTGAAGAGATCAAACCAAACAAGACAGTCCCAGTAGTCAAGCCTTTACATGATGGTTTGTACTTTGTACCTCTGGTCTGGACTCTAATCTTCCTGCTCTTGTTTGCTTTATTGCTCCCCCCTCCCCCTCTAGCAGGAAACAATGGAATGACTGGTGGACAGGTTTTGATTTTCACTCTCATCTGTTTGTGGCTATATTATGCAGGACAGCTTCCGAGCCGGGCTTGTCTTCCGCAAGATGCAGGCTTGAACTCTCAATCTGCGATAAAATCAAACAAGGCAGTCCCGTCAGTCAAGCCTTTACGTGACGGTTCGTAACAATGGTCTTGAAGCCAATCTTTTTATTCTCCCTCTACTAATAGGAAGTTGTGACTTAACATCTATAAGTATATCTTTATTAATACACCTCTTTAGAATTAAGTTGATTTGTCATGTCTAATCCAAACTATATTGATTCCATATTCATATTAGCGTTAGCATCTCTAACTTCACATAATGAGGTAAGTATCAAAATATAACTTGGCGAATGGCAATAATATACATCAACTGTGAGATAAGATAAATTATGAGCTCCCATTTACTAATATAAAATTCGATCAAGCCAGTCATTCTGCGACAGAGACACAGACATGTGATTCCTGTGCTATGATATATGGATCTTCATCAACATTGCTAATCTCAATATGTCATTTCATTATTCGTACATGTGGCTGATTTCTGGTTTTTGTGCAGTCAATCAGATATTGTCCTTTTTACAAGACCCTAAGGCTAAGCCTTCTGAATGTTATATCACAGGTTAGATGCGTAACCTTGTAAGATATCAATCTGTCTTTAGATCACAATAACGTGACTATGTTGGATTTATATAGGTGACCGATCTCCCAATAAGTCATATCAAAATATTTTGGATAGTGAATCAATGGAGACTACGATGTCTCCAGATATTACACCTACCAAAGGCAAGTCATGATGGATATTTTGGATTTCTTGCTCTTTTGTTTGTTTTTGGAAAATCTCAGTAGCGGTTCTTTGTTTTGACTTTTAAGTAGCACTGTTGACACAGCTTAATTTGGGTTCTGCAGCAACATCTGGTGGCGGTAGTTTCCAGTGTAGGGAGAATGTCAAAGTCTATCACCAGGTCTACTCTCTTTCTCTCTACATTTTCTCTAGTTGCCATTTCATACCATTGCTTTCTGTTCATTAAACGTCACGATGAAAATATTAACTCTTGGTCTTAAAGGATTGTTTGGGATTTTCTATGAAAGGCCAAGAGTACAATTAGGAGCATGGTAAACAGTAATAGTGGCAGCTAGAATGCAGAATGTTCATGTGATTTCTATGGCATTAGTTTCGTAATTTCCATACGGTTGAGAACTTTTCTTATGCGTTGTTTGGCAACCAGAGAAAAATACTTTTTCTCTATGAATTTTGTTTGTTTTCTATACGCTGCAAAATCATCAGTCGTCTAAAATTTGTTTGAGTGGTTTTGAAATTGTATATGTAGTCCAACTCGGACAAGGAAGCTCCACAAAGTATCAGTGAGGCAGATTTTGACTTATTATTATCAAGTCCGGATGTTCATTCTTCTTGCCTCGTTTCCAATGAAGGTGAGAGTGTGGAGGAGTTTTCGCGTGAAAGGGAAGAATTCCCAAGCTTTGACCTTGGATTTTGATGGGTAATGCTTCTTAAAAGTATGCATAATATTATTTTTCTCACCACTGCAACCTTTTGATATATGGACGTATACCTTATATATCACATGATCATTTAAAATTGAAATGATTGAAGAAACATTTCCTGTCTATTTCATATACATAAACTGGTGTGCATTTGTTCTATGTTGCTTCTTGCAGGCCAGTGTCTAGACAGTCTGATACATTAGTTCAGCTAGTTTTTCAATATTAGAAATGAAAAAGGAAAAGCTAAAGCTTCAACATTAATGTAAGTTACTTATACAAGGTTATTACCTGAATTAAAATTAATCAATACAAGGTTATATAATTCAAATATTGAACTTTTTTAATTAGAATTGTGACATGGAACCAATACTTCCTTATAGCCGTTGCAGGGTAGTCGATTGCAGAGACAGTAGATATGAATTCAGTCCTACATCCATTACTTTGTGCAGTGGCCTTGGGAGATCCAAACACAGAAAGTAGTTTATTAGCATTTTATTTCGCACTATCAAACAAGTAGAAACAATGTGTTATGCAAGTTGAAGCACCCAACAATGGTAGGTTTGGTATTGGATGGTTATTTGTGCTTTTTTATACAATAGCTTAAAATGCTAGAAAGAAAAAATAGTGGTTCGTAATATTTCTCTATTAGAGCTCTGCTTGTCAAGGCGGAAACTACAGGTTCGAAGACAACATTTATTAATTTATTCACTTTAGTATTTTTATTTATTGGATCTTAATTTATTTAACTATTCTATTAATTATTATTATTATTAATAAAAATATGTTACTAAATAAATTTTATTTTAGTATTAAAAACAACACGATTAATTAGAGCAACTCCAGCAGCATGTCTTTCACGCATATCGTTTGACATTAGAAAATGTTAGAGGAATTCCTTAATCCACAATATGAGGTGGAAAAGAATCTTATATAAAATCGAAAATATTTATTCAGTTTTCAAAAATACATTTTCGGATGTACCGTTTGCATCACACGCCAACGAGTGAAAATAGATTCACTTAATAGACAAACATAATATTATTTCAGAGATATATCTTCTTAGAAGAGTATCAAATAAATTGTCTATTGTCAATTTTAGGAAGTTATACAAAGATGTATATCCAAACATTTAAAGCGAGAATTTTAGAAATTTGTCACTTTTACATGCCAGATAATTCGGAAAATGCATCTCTAAAAAAATCTGATGTGTTATTGCTAAAAACAACTACTTGTATGATCAAGCCTCATATCCAAGTATTTCATAAACCCTCTCCAAAAATCCTTCTATTCTCGATCAAGATTTTCACTCCAAAACTTCAATCTTGTGTTTCATCAAATTAAAAGGAGCAAAAGAAGTTGGAATTTAAGGTAAAGTTCATTTATTTCAATCTTTATTGCTCACATTAATCATGTTTTGATGATGAAATAAGTTACGTTTTCTCTAGAAATGTATCTTCGAATTCTCTATGAACTCATCTTGAAAATTCTGGTACAGGTAACATACATACATCTCAACATCAGAATGATGTTAAGACAGATGTTACAACACCTGGTAGTAGACCAGACCAATGAAGTTATAAGTAATACATAAATAAAGTTGCAGAAAGATAAATAACACAATGACTTGTTAACCCAGTTCGGTGCAACATCACCTACTATGTGGCTACCAAGCTAGGAAGAAAATCCACTATCAGTAGTATTAGTTCAAAGTAAAACTCACCCGTTTACAACTTCTTGCTTAATCCCTACCCAATGCAACTTCTACCCAGGTCCTTCCTAAATATGAGAAATCACCATCTCACTTCCTAAATCACCTCAATGATATCTAACAGTCTTAATCCTAGTGACTGCAACAAATACAATTCAATTTAGAAGATTACACTTCAAATACAAAACTCAATCTCTTGCTTAAAAGCTTCGAGTGAGAACAATACTCAGCTCATTGCCTAAAGGCTTCTGAGTGAGAATTATAACTTGACTAACAATCAAGTAACAATCAGTCGACCACATGGTATCCAAGGATACATGGATGAGTTACAAACTACACAAGAGACTCTCAAAATCTAAGACTTATGCTTCCTCTAATTTTACAATTGTTGAATACATTAGGTTATGATTCTCCTTTAAATATAACTCTACAGTTCATGGGTTTTGATATTTTGAGTCCAAAAGTTTCTTGATCTATAAGCTGAGTGATGCACCAATTGTATAACGGATCTCCTTAAATCTTGGAACCACCAATACATAGTTTCCAAAATTGTCTCAACGCTCAATTTAGTAACTTTTGCACAACTGGAGATACAAATTTGTTCCAACAAATCTTCTTGACCAGTGAAAATCTCTGAAATATATCCAAGAGAAATATAATAGAAATAAATCAAATTTGTTAAGATTTAAAATACAACAGCACAAGCCAGCTGCATAACAGAACATGGTGTTATGACATCTTGTTCGACATCGGGTCAGAACCATGTTTTAGCAAAATGTTGTCAATCCATAAAACCATGGTACTAACAATCTCCCTCTTTGGCAAATTTTGGCAAAAACAACTAAAGACCAAACAACATGGGAAAAGGAATAAAACCATAAAACGTAAACACAAGCATCATTCTAAACATGTAAACTTTGTACATGAGGAAGAAGATAAGAGATAACCCCCTTAAACATAGTCCCGATTTTCCATCTTGAACTTTCCAGGTGAAAGCCCACAGGAGCAGACCCCAATTCCGGATAACTCAGAATACAAGTCACAACTATGCTCATAACTCAGAACACAAGACCCAATAGAAACACAAACACAAACTCAGGCAAGATGTTAGAACATTCTATGAAACGTCCTTGCAAAACAACTGCAAGAACAAACTCAAGACTCACATGATGTACAATCATGCTTCTCCTAAAGTGTTGCATACAACAAGCAACAACACTCACTTGACTCAGACCTAGACCTACCACTACTTTTCTCCCTCTTTTTAACCAAAAATTAACAAAAACAGGTTGAAAAGAAACTGACCAAAAATAGAATCAAAACATGCAAGAATTGATTCAAGACACCAAAGAAAAAACAGACTCAATAACAGAACTAAACACATAAACTATATCAAGGGAAAAGAACTCCCTCAACCAGAAAAGAGTCAACAAAAAAAAACAGAAAATCCCAAAGAAACAAAGAGTAAGTATAAGTTTCTCCCCAAACAAAAAAAAACTTTATGGAGGACTAAAAGCATCAAATTGACTTAAGGGAAAACAACTCCCCTAAGCAAGACTGACTCAAAAAAATATGTACAAGATATCAGTGACCAACTATCCAACTCTCCCTCCTGATTCAATGAAATTGACCAAGTCTTCATCAGCGTCTGAATCTGAATCATGCAAATGAACCTGATTCTTCTTCAAAGATTTCACCTCTGTCACATATGTTATCCCTGTCCATGATGCTCCATTTTATGTTCCAATATTTGTTTCAATGTTGAACCCATCCTTCTTTGGATCACAACTCTTATCCTTGTTGAACTCTAGCAGATGACCCTTCTTAATACCATCATTTCTTGAAAATTTACCCATTGTTGAAATGAAACAACATAGGATGTTGAGGTATACAATATTAAAAGCCAAGAGAAGTTACTTTGATTATAATGAAACCTTATTTATAATGATGATGCAGTCAATGTAAGCATTGCTGGAAGGAGATAAAATCTTCTTGAGTAACTGTGCACTTTTCCAAATAGAAGAGAGACATGTTCCTATTCAATCCTTTCTCTTTTAAAAATATTTGACTGTTGAAAATGTTACAACATTTGAAATGACATTCTTCACGCCATTGAAAATGCTTTTTCTGAAACTGCACACTTCACAAGGATAATGGATAAAACCGTTCAAACAGTTTCTACCAAAATTCTTTAGTATTGCAATACCAAAATTACCCTTCATCTTCTTACTTGTAACTTGAATTTCATGTTATGAGAGTACTTCCTAGAGCTTCTCGGATGTACCAGGTTTAGGAGAGCCAAACCTTGCTAGTAATAAAACTCTTGACACAATGTTGACTCAAACCCATGTCTTTATATTCTGTGAATAAAACATACTTCTTGAGTTTCTTCACTCTATTGGCTTGTCAAATTGCAATGTCATGACATTCACGTTGGCATTGTACTTTTCTTAGTAACTAACCCAAATGGGAACACATCTTTTCTTCAACAATATATCTAATCTTCAGAATATACCAGAATTCAATTAATTCTAATCCAAGTGACCAGAATATCCTCCAATAATATAATCTTCTTCAGACTTGGAAAATAACTTTTTTACCCCAAGAATCACAATTATTCAATATTCCATCTCTGAAACATCTGATGATCACAGACCAAAACAAACTCCAAATGTTGAACTCCCTCTTAACATTGCTATTTTGAGAGCTTCTTTATTCAGTGTTTCCTAGCCCTTTAGAATCTTCCACAGACTGGAGTAACAAACTGCTGAAGTGATGTTCCAACATCTTTGTTAAACATCAGCATCTTCCTCGATGAATATATCACTAATTTTGATCCTGAAGATACTCATCAACTAAAAGTACTTTTCTCACCAGTAACTCAGAAACATACCTTATTTTCATTCAAGGAATAGATAAGACCCTTTGAAGACTTCATAAATAATAGATTCACCTTAACAAAAGAAAAGCATATACACCTATCTATCCACTAGAACTCTCACCTTGTATTGAACTAAACATAACCATAGAACATGTTCTAAAGCTTTTGAAATTGTCTGATGTTGCATCTTTTGGTGTAACATCCTGACTTCTTCTTTCTTGAACACCAAGTAAGAGAATAAACAATTAAATAATTGTGAATTTCACAAATAGAAATTGTTCTTAAATCCTCAGAGGAACTTCATACACCTCATTAGTGACAAACAACTCATCCTTGATGACAAATACTTTCATACTTAGATCACACAACTGACTTTTGTTTATAACAATAGTCACCAGTTTTTAAGAAGAAGAAAACCAATCACCAAATCCTAGAGAATCCATCCCGAATTATTTAGTTTGTCCAATTCCCTTAATCAGTCCTTTTATCATCATTAGCTAAGAAACATTAGAATGAGACTTAAACAGACCACCAAGAACACTTTTATTGTAGATAAGTGCCTGGAAATGTCAGTGTCAAAATATCAATCATTTTAGGTGAAATTCTAAGAAGGTATGATGAAATAAGGCAGTTAACACCTTTCCTGAGTTTTAACCACTGCTTGGTTAAACACAACTGAACTTGACCTTTAAGAAAGTAACCAGATCTGTTAAGATCAATTTATCACAAAAGAGATATCTTCAGTGTAAGTGTGATACGTGGGATAACTGACTTCAGGTTTTGCGTTTGTGTTCGCAAATGTTGCGATTTAGCAAGAGTCGCCACCGACTTTTCTTTTATCCAATAAGGAAAGGTGAAAAAGCATATAAAAGACCTTTAGAGATGTTTTTGAGTTCGGGGGGGGGGGGGGGGGGGGGTAGATTATGAAAAGGGAAGGTATTAGCACTCTTTCCATCCATGGTTTTACATGGGATCTTAGTTACTTGCTAGATCACTGGCTTTTGTTTAAAAATGTGCTTTGTGTGGTTCTTTGAAAGTATTTTGAAAAGGTGCCATCGTTTAGGCAAACTCTGCAATGATTCCCATTCGTAAGAATGTATACAAAGTGTTGAGCTTTTGAAAATATTTCAAGGTTTTGGAAAATGTTTTGAAGTTGTTTTGAAAGTGTATGTGATTGTTTTTGAAAATAGCAAGGATGTTTATATTTAGATTTGTGAACATGGCCAATTTTAATTTGTTTGTGCTAAGACATCCCAAATGCATAACATGGCCAATTTTGTAAGGCAACAAGTGGAATTACCCTAAGGGTGTAAGTGTGCAAGTGTGTTTGATTGCATGCATTTAGTCTTGATTAGGGTGATCTATTTGTCAATTTCCATATCTTGTCATACATACCCTAATTACTAGCATATATTGAAAGCAATAACAGTACGGAAATGTAAAGTCCTACGCTATTACAATATTTAAGGGGATGGGGATACATATTTATGAATGGGGGTTGTAAGTTAAAATTCTAGGTTACTATTACAATCATATTGAAATATATAAGAATGTATAGGAAATGTAAAATGCTTAAAAAAGAAGTAAGTTTTGTTTAAGAAAATATTTTTTGTCTTTTTATGTTAAAAGAAAATATAATATGCAAAATATAAAATATTTTTGGTGTTTTTTGATTAACAATAAAAAATAATATGATGGCAAAATAATAAAAGAGAAAGAAAACTAAAATCAGCGCAAATGTATGAGAGTAGAAGAGGTCAGAAGTTCTGACTCTGCCTTGCTGCACAAACAGAAACATGTTAGCAAAAATATGGAAGTTCAGAAGTTCTGGATCTTCTGAGAACTTCAGAAGTTTTCAGAAGTTCTGACACAACTGTCAGAACTTTGCCTCTCTCCATGTCAGTCAGAACATCTGCAGCTTAGACATTTACAAAACAGAAGTTGCATGTATAACAGTTATGACAAATTTCATGAAATATCAGAAGCACAAATCAGAAGCAACATGTATTTGCTAATTCTAATTTTGAGTCCTAATTTCTTTATGAAACTCTGAATTGGGATTTCTTTTACTTAGGCAAGCAAACGCAGGAATTTTGAGAATATGTATATCATCAGGATCAGAATATCTACATTGTGCTGAATATGCAAAATCTGAGAATGCTTAATCAGTTATGATGAGGGTCAGCAGAAAACTTACCTTGCAGTTGGAAAGGATTCTGTGAACTGGAAATTGGTCTTGAATTCTGGTGATGTTCTGAGCAACTTCTTCACGTACTGAGCAGGATGGAAGTTTACAACTTCTGGAACAGCCAAGAGGTGATATTCTGACTCCTTTGAGGTGGAAATGAATGGAGAGTGTAGGGAAATAGGAATACAGAAGTTTAAGGTAGCTTCTGATGTATGAATCAGCAGCTGCATGGATGGCTTTAGTCAAGAACACTTGAGGAAAACAATGGAGTTTGAGTGTAAGGAATCAATGCTAAGATTTTGGTATTTTGTGTTTATAGTTTCCTGGGTTCTTTGGAATTTTTGCAGTGGTTCAAAACCTTTTTTCTCAATTCTCTCGCCTCTTTCACAATATTTTCTGGCCCCTTTTCAGTGGCCAATGGTGTTATATTTATAGGCAAAGGTTTTGCAGTTGGGGCGGTCAAGTGGTACCAGCATCATATGCTAGATGCTGACTTACTCTTGAAGTAAGTTTAAACAAGTGGGGGTTCAATGCATTCAAGTTGGATGGTTAGCAACGCCTCAGCTGGATTTAGCAGCGTGAATTAAGGAAAAGTAGAAACAGCGTGTGGGTCTAGCATACTTTTACACAAAAGTTTGTCTTCCTAAGACAGTAGGGGTACACGTGGGGAAAATCCCTCGGATAAAGACTCAGAGGCGGTTATGAGCATTAAATGTGTTCCCATGTGAAACTCTGCACCCTTGCTTGACTCTGGATTGGAAGTTCTGCTTCAGCGTAGCATCTCATCTTCTGATCCTCTTATCTTCTGACTTCAGTATGTTCTGAAGGATCCTTCAGAACTTCCAGTATACTTACAACATACTTTGTTACCTTCTTTGATTTACCCTTGCAAACTCTGACTGAACCTTTGTGAACACTGGCCCAAAAGTTCTAACCAAACTTTGTCTTGAGACTATCCATAATTTGCTGAGTGTGAATACTGACCCAGAAGTTCTGAAGTTATCATATTTCTTAAACACAGAAAATTCCTAAGTATTTAGAATTTGGCTTCTCCAAAGTAAAATTTGACTTTTGAAATTCTTAATGAAAAAAACTTCATATTCCAACATGTCTTGATGAAATATGATTTTTGAGATTTGATTTTGATCAAAAAGTCAAAGTTAGACTTCTCAGTGTGCAAATGACCATTTTGCCCTTGTGAATGGTTTGCTTAGAAAAATTGATAATTCAAGGCCTGGAGACTTGATGAAGGAAAACTTGAGGATCCATGGTGGTTACTTGATAAATGAGAGGGCAAATTTTGGGGTGCAACAGCTGCCCCTGTTCAAACTTCTTGAACCTGAAGAGTTAGATTGGCGGATCCGCCATTTGTGACTTGAAGGTGAAAGATGATTGAACACTAGAGTGCCCAGAAATTTGCACTTGAAGATGGATGGTGAATGGGCTTATAGATGCCATTTGGAGGAATGTTGGTAAACGATGGAAGAAGTATTAGCACATATCTTTTGTTGATTCATACTAAACTTGTTGTTTTACCTGTGAGAAAAGGAGTTAGAAAAATGCAGATGCTTGCATGATGTTCACCAGATGTGGTATCATGCTAAATGCATTGGTATGTACATGCTATGATGTATGAATGTGAAATGTGTGTTTTCGTCCGGGAAAATAAATCCCTGACTGCTGCTGTGGGAATTCTAGGGTCGAATCCCTGATTGCCTGCTGGAAATGAAGAATATACATATCTTCAAATTTTACAGAAGGGATGCTTTCGCTGGGGAACATCACTCAGATATCAGCTGTTATCTGGTCGGATCCAGGCTTCACAGTTGCTGAGGATGAAGTAGTCGGTTGCTATCTGGTCGGATCCAGGTTTCACGGTGACTTACTGGGAGAAGAGATGAATTAACTGTTATCTGGTCGGATCCAGGCTTTACAGAAAATTCCTTGAAATTGAATAGTCGTCTGGTTTAGTCCAGGTTTCACGACAACTTGCTGGGGATGTGGAAGTTAACTGTTATCTGGTCGGATCCAGGCTTCACAGTAACTTGTTGGAGGAAAGGATGAATTAACTGTTATCTGGTCGGATCCAGGCTTTGCAGAAAATCCTTGAAATTGAATAGTCATTTGGTCGGGTCCAAGCTTTATGGTTTTTTGGAAAGCTATACTATTATCTGGTCGAATCCAGGCTTCATAGTGTCTTTCCAGGAATCATGGATAATTGTTATCTGGTCGAGTCCAGGCTTTACAATGTACTGTTTGAAAACTGTTATCTGGTCGGGTCCAGGCTTTGCAGATTTCTTTGATGAAGTTAATTGTTATCTGGTCGAGTCCAGGCTTCACAATAAACTGGTTGAAAACTGTTATCTGGTCGGGTCCAGGCTTTGCAGATTTCTTTGATGGAGTTAATTGTTATCTGGTCGGGTCCAGGCTTCACAATAAACTGGTTGGGTATTTTGTTGTTATCTGGTCGGTTTCCAGGCTTCACAACGAATCTCTGAGGATGATTGCTATCTGGTCGAATTCAGGCTTCGCAATGGCTTTCTTGAAAGGATGGAAATGAGGATTGATATCTGGTCGGGTCCAGGTTTTGTAGCCATTTGTTAGGGATAGAGAGACAACTCTACTGGGGAAAAGAAATTAAACCTTGGTTGGATTGAGTTCAGGTTCTTCTGTATACTTGAAAAGTTAGGCTATCATCTGGTCGGGTTCAGGTTTCATAGCATCTTGAAATTGAGATCATCTGTTATCCGGTCGGGTCCAGGTTTCAGTAATTCAAGAAGTCAAACTGTTATCTGGTCGAGTCCAGGCTTCAGTAATTGAAGAAGTCAAATTGTTATCTGGTCGGGTCCAGGCTTCAGTAATAACTTGAAAATTATGCTAATATATGGTCGGATCCAGGCTTCATAGCATTTCTTGGTAATAATAAAGGCTTTGGAAGGCTTTACTAGGGATTAGGGGTTGTGGCCCTGTGATTTGCAGTCATTTGAAAGGGAAATTCAAACTGGAGAGTATAGACTCAATCGGGTAAGGCAGACTCAGTATGGGGAGGATACGCCCAACTGGGGATGATGGGCTCAGTCGGGGATGATGAGCTCATCTGGGGATGATGGGTTCATCTGGGGAGGATAGATTCTGTTTGGAGAAAATAGCCTTGGTCGGAGAAGATGCACTCAGCTGGGCAATTTGGACTAAACTGGGAAATTTGGGTTCAGTTGGAGAATTTGGGTTCAACTGGAGAATTTGGGTTCAGTTGGAGAAGATGGACTCAGCTTGGGGATAAAAACCTCGGTTGGGGAAGATATACTCAGTTGGGGAAGATGGTCTCATCTGGGCAATTTGAACTCGCCGGGGAGTATATACTCAGTTGGGGAAGATATACTCAACTGGGCAATTCGGACTCGCTGGGGAGTATATACTCAACTGGGCAATTCGTGGTGTCTTGATTGTTATATGCTTGAGAAATTTGCACTTGGCTGGGGAAATAACTATGTTGGAGAAATAAACCTTGTTGAGAAGATGAATTTCCTTTAGGAAGAGATCCCTTAGGCTTCAATTTCTTAGCTGGAGAAAGTTGCCAAGAGATTGAGACTCTGGCTAGGGATTATCATATGTGAAGAGATTTTTGTAGGCAACTCCGCTGGGGAAAGGTTGCATTGTTGCTGTCCCTATGGGGATAATGATGATGAGATAACTTTGTGAGGCTACTTCATGTACATTAAAGGGATTCTTACTGCTGATGTGCGCTGATGCTCTGTTGTTGATGTTGCTGCTTAGCAGGACACATGTACCAAATAGTTTTAATTATATTCATATGCATATGTTCATTCAATTTTAGTCATTGGACAAATTTGCATTCAAAACAAAGACATAAAACTTTGCACTTCAAAGTGTATTTGTATTGATATTTTGCCCATGAATGGCCGTTTTTGTACATAGAGGCGGAGATCCTAGTAAGAGGAAATCGCCAAAAAGGAAAACAAAATTGAGAATGAAAACAAATATCCATGTGAAATGATCTTATTGCCTTCCAGCTCTATTATTGACCCAATGTACTTGAACGTCCCTTGCTGTTGATCGAAGTTGATTGGATTGATCCTGGACCATTTGAACTTGGACCTTGGTGATAGCATTGACTGTTTTGATTTCACGGGACATAGTCGTACGCTTTTAATCCTTAATTTTTTCCTGAACCTCCCTTTCGGGTTTTCGGTCCACCAGGATACCCTTTTTTGCCTAAGTCGCCCTTTCGGGTTTTCAACTTGCCGGGTGTACCATCTTTTACATATATCCCTAATTTTTGCCCAAACCTTTTGGTTTGCCGGGATGCCCTTATTTTGCTTAGGCGTGTCAACCTAACGGGCCTCTTATGCGTAGTATTTTTTGACTATGTCCGTGTTTATAGGATGCGGGAAATCTTCACCATCTATGGTGATCAGTATCATGGCACCGCCAGAGAAAACTCTCTTGACAACAAACGGCCCTTCGTAGGTGGGAGCCCATTTTCCTCTGGGGTCCCCTTGTGGTAAAATGATGCGTTTTATCACCAGGTCTCCAACTTGATATACTCGAGGCTTGACCTTTTTGTTGAAAGCCTTGATCATCCGTTTTTGATACGTCTAACCATGGTAAATAATAGCTAATCTTTTTTCGTCGATCAAGTTCAGGTGATCCAATCTCGTTTGAATCCACTCGTCTTCTCCTAGGCCTGCCTCGATCATAATCCTCAGCGAGGGAATTTGAACTTCTACTGGCAAAACAACTTCCATGCCATAGACTAGAGAGAAAGGAGTTGCCCCAATTGATGTTCTAGCTGAAGTACGGTAGCCATGTAGAGCAAATGGTAACATCTCATGTCAATCCTTATAGGTCACTACCATTTTATGTATGATCTTCTTGATATTTTTGTTGGCTGCTTCGACTGCGCCATTCATTTTTGGTCTATACGGAGAAGAATTGTGATGTTTGATCTTAAATTGAGTGCACAACTCCCTAATCATGGCATTGTTGAGGTTAGTCCCATTGTCGGTGATGATCCTTTCGGGGATACCATAACGACAGATGAGGTTGTGTCTGATGAATCTGGCTACCACATTCTTGGTGACTGAGGCAAATGAGGCGACTTCGACCCATTTGGTAAAATAATCGATGGCGACAAGAATGAAGCGATGTCCGTTGGAAGCAGTAGGTTTGATTTCTCCGATCATGTCAATGCCCCACATCGCAAATGGCCACTAAGTGGTCATGACATTCAGAGGGATTGAAGGTACATGGACCTTGTCGGCGTAGATTTGGCATTTGTGACAAGTTCTTGAATGTTGATGGCAATCGGTCTCCATCGTTGACCAATAGTAGCCAACTCTTAAGATTTTCTTAGCCATCGTATATCCACTTGAGTGAGTACCAAAAAGGCCATCGTGCATATCTTCCATAATTTCCTCTGCCTCCCTCTTATCCACACATCGGAGTAGAGTTGAATCATGGTTGCGTCTGTATAATATCTCGTTACTTAGGAAGAATTTGGCTGCAAATCTTCGCAAGAACTTTCTGTCATTGATAGATGCTCCCTTTGGATACTCTTGTGCTTCGAGGTATCTCATTACCTCATGGTACCATGGCTTTTCCGCATCGGTGTCAAGCTCATAGCAATGTGCAGGTTCATCAAATCTTTCAATTGTAATCATATGGGCTTCATTATCCCATCTGACTTTGAACATTGAGGACATGGTTGCCAAAGCGTCAGCCAACTGGTTTTCTTCCCTAGGGAAATGTTCAAAAGTGATTTCTTCGAAGTGAGGAATCACGGATAGCACAAGTTCCTTGTAAGGGATAAGATTAGGGTGTTTAGTATCCCAATCTGCTTTTACTTGGCTGATCACCAAGGCGGAATCTCCAAACACATCCAAATGCTTGATCCTTAAGTCAATAACAACTTTTAGACCTAAGACGCATGCTTCATACTCAGCCATATTATTTGTGCAATTGGAGCATAGTCGGGCAGTGAAAGGAGTGTAGCAACCTTCGGGATAGATGATCACATCACCAATTCCATTACCTAAGGAGTTGGAAGCCCCATAGAATACCATAGTCCATCAGGATCCTTGTTCAGGTCTGTCATATGGTCTAGGTGTCGCACAGTCGGTTACCAGCATAATATTCTCGTTAGGGAAGTCGAAGTTCATTGACTGATAATCATCCACAGCTTGATGGGCCAAATGATCTACTAGTACACTTCCTTTGATGGCTTTTAATTTGTGTATTGAATGTCGTACTCAGTCAAGATCATTTTCCATCTGGCTATTCGTTCTGAAAGGGTAGGTTTCTCGAAGATGTACTTAATCGGATCCATCTTAGAAATCAACAAAGTGGTATGAATCAACATGTACTGCCTTAGCCGGCGAGCAGCCCACGCTAAAGCACAACAACTTTTCTCGACCAGTGAATATCTGGTTTCACAGTCGGTAAACTTTTTGCTTAGGTAGTAAATTGCATGCTCTTTTCGGCCAGACTCGTCATGTTGGCCCAAAACACACCCCATAGAATTCTCTAGTATTGTCAAGTACATGATCAAAGGTCTTCCTTCAACTGGAGGCATGAGAATAGAAGGTTCTTGTAGGTATTCTTTGATTTTGTCAAAAGCAATATGGCACTCATCGTTCCACCTGACTACCTGATCTTTCTTCAAGAGTTTGAAGAGTGACTCACAAGTAGCAGTTAAGTGTGATATGAAACGGGCAATGTAATTGAGACGACCCAAGAATCCTCTGACTTCTTTTTCAGAATGAGGGATTGGAATTTCTTGGATGGCCTTTATCTTGGCGGGATAAACTTCAATGCCTTTATTGCTGACAACAAAACCTAGAAGCTTCCCAGAGCGTACTCCAAATGTACACTTGTTAGGGTTTAACCTCAACTTGTACTTCTTTAGCCTCTCAAATAGTTTGTGCAGGTGAACGAGATGTTCTTCTTCGGTTTGTGATCTAGCAATCATGTCATCCACATATACCTCTATCTCATGATGAATCATGTCATGAAATAAAGAAACCATAGTCCTTTGATATGTTGCCCCTGCATTCTTTAACCTAAACGGCATGACCTTGTAGAAGAAGGTGCCCTATTGTGTCACGAAAGTAGTTTTTTCCATATCTTCGGGAGCCATATTTATTTGATTATAGCCTGAGAAGCCATCCATGAATGAGAAGGCTTTATGCTGATTAGTATTATCGACTAAGACGTCAATGTGTGGTAGAGGGAAATCATCCTTGGGGCTTGCCCTATTCAGATCACTATAATCTATGCACATGCGAACTTTCTCGTCTTTCTTTGGTACCGACACTATATTGGACACCCATTGAGGATAGGATGTTACAGCTAGGAATCCTGCATCAAACTGTTTCATTACTTCGACTTTGATCTTTTCAGACATGTCAGGCCTCATGCGACAAACTTTTTGTTTAACTGGAGGGCAGTCTTCCTTCGTAGGCAGACGATGAACCACAATGTCGGTATCAAACCCAGGCATATCTTCATACGACCAAGCAAATACTTCCACATAATCGTGCAACATCTGAACCAAACTGCTTTAAATACTGCTTTCCAAATTAGCGCTGATCCTGATTTCCTTCTTATCTGACTCAGTACCCAAGTTGATAACCTCAATCGACTCTTCGTGTGGTTGAATAGCTTTTTCTTCCTGTAACAGAAGTCTGGCTAGTTCTTCTGGTATATCACAATCTTCCTCACCTCCGTCTTGGGCTTGGTTGATAGGATATTCAAAGTCATAGTCAGAAATAATAGAGTTATCGGCAATAGGATCCAGAGTGGATGTAGACCTGCAAGAGTGTGTGTGTGTGTGCATGTAAGATACATGGCTATTTTTTGGAAATGTATTTGAAAGAAAAGAAAGACAATGAACACAAATATTTGAATGCAAAAGGGTCCAATGTACTGAATGATCATATGATTAGATGAACACAATATAAAACCCTTGACAAAAGGACCAAAGTGCCCCAGGCTAGGCACATGGCTTAAAAGTCATTATCAAAATATTACAGACAACGAGTTCTTGAATTGATTAAAAAAGCAAAAACAAGTAGATTACTCCTCAATGAAGGAGATGAGCAAAAAATCCTTTGTATGCCAATTGTTGGGCTTCCCTTCGGTTGTCGGGTAGATCCAACCTTCAAAAGCACACTCGTCATCAGAGTCTTCTATAACATTCACTTCATGATTTTTGAGGTGGAGAGGCGGCTTTCCAGTATGAGCACCTCTAATTTCTTTCTGAGTTTTAGAGGTGAAACCTACCCAAACTTGTCTGCCTTGAACGGGATATCGAGGAGTTGACCCCACCTCTCATTTTTTCCTTCTTCTACCACAACACGGGCATCCTTAAGAGAAACCATCTTGGGGATAACTTTATCGGCTCTTGGAGTGTCAGAGGAGATTTTGGTGGTGGCCACAACTTCAAACGTCTAGCACAAAGTTTCTATGAATTCGCCATCCATTTCTACGTACTTGAAAGAATTGAGATGGCTTACCATAAATTCTTCTTCACCGCAAACAGTGACAACCTTCCCTTGAACTGGATATTTTAACTTCTGGTGGAGAGTAGAAGTGACCGCACCTGCCCCATGGATCCACGGGCGTCCAAGCAAGCAAGAATACGTAGGTCGTATGTCCATTATGTAGAATATGGAGTTGAAAATCTGTGAACCAACCTTAATTGGGATATCCACCTCTCCATGAACCATCCTTTTCGACCCATCAAATTCCCTCACAACAATATTACTTGGCTTCAAAACCAAACCTTCAGTCTAGCCGATCTAAAGCGCCTTTAGGTAATACATTTAAAGATGAGCCTATGTCCACCAAAACATGTGCCAGAGTGGTCCCCTTACATTCAACAGAAACATGCTAGGCTTTACTGTGATTCTTTCCCATGGGAGTTAAATCTGCGTCAGAGAACCCCAGACCATTGTCAGCTGTCAGACTTGCTACACAATTCTCAAATTGGTCGGCTGTGGTTTCTTGAGGCACATGGGCCTTTTTCAAGAACTTAATCAAAGCTTGTGCATGGGCGTCGGAACATAGTAATAAGGACAACATTGATATTTTATAAGGGGTTTGCCCCAACTGCTCTACTATTTTGAAGTCGCTTTTCTTGATGATCTTCAGAATCTCCTCCATCTCTTGAGTGGATGGTTATTCCATAACAGACTTTTTAGCAGGTGTCTCTTCCCTAGCAGGCTCACTTTCTTTCTCTTTCCCTCTAGTAATGGTACCAACTTTTCCATTGGTTATGCGGACTGGAACTGTGGTAGTGATTGGTGGTGAGATAACAGGGGAAAGACCCTTCTTGTTCTTGTGACTTTACTAGAACCAGTAATATTAGTAACACCAACTTCATTATTATCAATCCAAGACTCTTGTTTTACCCCATGGTAATAAACCTCGGCACCGTAATTCCATGGTACCGCTTTATCAGTGGTGTATGGAACAGGTCCGGCAGCAGTGGTTATGAGAGGAGCAATGATTGGTTCATTTGAAATCTTTATAGGACCTTTTGATGAGATCCTAAGAGGTTTGTTTGAATTTGTTATGATGTCCAAATATTCAGCTTTGTCGATTGAATTCTCGATGGTGGGAATCTTTTCGAATAGGATTTCGCGGACATCCATTAGGCGTTGTATACCTTTCTTCAATTCCTCACACCCATTGGGTTGTCTCATACATCACACACAGTCTTTTTCACAGCCATGAAAAATCCCAGCTTTCAATAGATTGCTCTTGATTACATTCCACGGAGTAGCTAATTCTTCAACAGAGGCAATGAAAATTGTATCTTCGACAGCATTAACACCTTTGTCGTGCTTCGGCATTGGAGCGATAATTACATTTGGCGTCGGAGGAGGATCAAATTCAATAGTCTTGTTGTCAATTAAATCCTGGATTTTTTTCTTCAAAGCCTAACACTGATTAGTCTCATGCCTGAGGCTGTTTGAATAGTACGCGCACTTTGCATTTGGATTATATCTTGGCAACGAGGTGTCAGGGTTGGCCGGAGGATCCTGCAATGTCACTAAATTGGCCCTGAGCAGATGTTGAAGGGCTTGAGATAATGACATGCCTAACCTTGTAAACTGTCTTCTTGGAGCTTCAACATGTTGATGATCTGCAGATGGTCTTTGAGTAGCAGTCGGATTGGAGATTCAGACAGCATTGACAGACGAATGATTATTCATTTTGGTATAGGCCTTTGCTCCATACACAACATTAACTTCTTTTTTCGCGGCAAAAGGTTTCTTGACAGGATTTGGAGTGGAAGTAGATGCCACAGAGATCTTTCCACTTTTAATGCCACTTTCGACTCTTTCACTGGTTAGGATTAATTCGATGAAACCAGAAGAAGAGCAGCCAACCAATAGATTAAAGAAAGGACCAGATAATATGCTCATGAACATGTCAATGTGTTCCCTATCAGTCAAGGGAGGTTGGACCCTACTAGAAAGGTCTCTCCACTTCTGCGCATATTCCTTAAATCCCTCATTCTTCCCCATGGTCATACCTTGCAATTGAACCCTTGTCGGTGCCAAGTCGGTGTTGTACTGATATTGATGGTAGAAGGCAGTAGCTAGACCCTCCCAAGTATTGATGTGAGAGCCATCCAACTGATAAAACTATTCAAGTTGTGTTCCAGCCAGACTCTCTTGGAAAAAGTGAACCCAGAGTTTGTTATCAGCGGTGTGCAGTTGTATCTTGCGCACGTAGGACTTTAAATGGAGCTTTGGGCAAGAAACCCCATCGTATTTTGCAAAGGTTGGTATTTTGAACTTGTGGGGAATTACTACCCCAGAGATTAAGCCGAAATCGTCAAAATTTAAACCGGGAATGGCTTGGATTTCAACCGTTTTCAACCTGTCTTCTAGCTGCTTGTATTTGATGTCTGCGGGTGGATATTGTTCATTGAAATAATCATCATCATATTCTTGGTCATTGATACAGTCGGCCTGGGTACTCTTGACCTCACCAATTTGGTTCTCGTCCTCTTCGGGTAAATCTTCCTCTATTGGAATTTGACGGATTATCCTTTTGAACCTTTTGCCCATGTTGAGTAGAGCTTTCTTCTTTGGCTTTTTCTTAGCGGCCAACAAGGCCATCATATCCTGCTGCCCCTTGGCCAGGGTGAGTAAAGCTCCTGAAATTGAGAATTATGGGCCTGAAGTTCCGTCACAATTTTCTCTAGATCCATCTTGCTGAAATAAACAGCGGAGAGATAAGGAAACCTGTTATGCGGAAGCCTGTTATGTCATGATGCATGAATATGCAATATGCAAATGATTTCAAGGATTTAAAGAATTTAAATTTGTATAGACAAAGAGTGAACAAATGTTAACTTGTATTAAGGAGTTCTGATTTGAATACAAACATGCCTCTTGGGCTTACAACAACATAAATATACATAAAGTAAACTCCTAAAACAGAAAAGTTGTGCGCATCCTCTTTGGCGCAATGTAGGTGTTTAAGCTCCTTTCTTCATGAAGCTCCCTTGTAAGCTTTAATATCTTCCTCTCGCCCTCATAGAACTTAGCTTTAAAGGTGTCTCACTCTCCTTTTAACTGAATCTAAGCGTTTTGCAAATCTTCAAGAGTAGTAGGCATATCAGGATAGAGGATAGTATGTGGAACGTATCCCTTAACTATTGGCTCTATGATAACAGATAAGACGGCTTCATAAGGCATCTTAAGACTTTGAGCGCGAGCCCTCACCCATTTAAGATAAGGTTCCAAAGGAATGAAATTCTTACGCCCCAACGTCTTGCTATCAACCTTGTTAACCATACCCCAAGCTCGTATAAATCTTTGGCGGTAACCTTAGGTATCACTTTCGTAGTCGAATGCAATTCCTCGGATGAGTACCTCATGAGGGCCATCTCTCCTGGCGTATCCAAATTGTCGCAAAGCTAAACAAGGGTTGTAAGTAATGCCTCCCCTAATGCCGAGTAGAGGGACATTGGGGAATTCCCCACAACGATCAATGATGGTAATGCCTTCCAAAGAGCGATAATACCAACAAATATCAGCATGTGAAAGTGATATTAATCTTTTAGACCATCTCATTCCTTGTTCATTCTTCCCCACGGATCGGGGTAGGTGCGAAATAAACCACCTATCCAAAAGAGGAGTGCAACACATTAAAGCCCCTCTTTTCTTCAAAGTGCGAGAGCGAATAGAATGCAAGATGTCCCCGAGCAATGTAGGCACCTGATTACGAGATATGAAAACTTTGATCGCATTTACATCTATAAATTGGTCAGGATTGGGAAATAGTACCAATCCATAGATGAGAAGAGGCAAAATTTCCTCAAAGGCTTGTAGATCCAAAGTATTCCAACATTCTTGGGCCTTCTCCAACAAAAACTTTGCTAGGAACCCTTTGACACCACTCCTTGTTACCCAATTTGCTACTATGTCAGATGGTTGCAAATGTAGAGCTTGAGCAATTTCCTCAGGTTTAGGGTCTCTTTCAATACCGTTGAAAGGTAACTAATCAAGAATAGGGGTCCCCATGAGTTGAGAAAATTCTTCTAAAGTGAGCATAAGTTGGTAATCGGGAAAAGTGAAGCAATGATGCAAAGGGTCAAAGAATTGGACAAACACCTTTACCATATCTTCTTCAATACTTGAGGTAACCAGACTAAGGAGTCGAACATGTCTTTTGGTGAACGGAGAATCTTCAGGGACCCTTGATACTAAATCCATGAGTTGTGGAGGTATCCTCATAAGACTGACTTGGATAGTGCTCCTACGAGCGGAAGCCATGTCCTACAAAACAGAACAAAGATAAATCCAAAAATCCTTGAAATGGTTAGTGATGTTTATGATGATTATGATGTTCATGATGTTATGTACAAGTGTATAAACAAAGCAAACAAGTCCTTGGGTTTAGGCTTGCATGGGGTTTCAGATAAGTACCCTCTTGAAGTTTAGTTGGCTCAACCTGTCCTAATTAATAGTAATCGGGTTCTAAGGGATCTCAATATCACTGATCTTTCCCCCAAGTTTCGTTCAATAAGCGATTGACTCACGACCAAACAAAACTCAAGAGTCAAACCTCAATGAGTGTAGTATCGAGTATCTACCAACTTCAGATTGTACCAAAGCCGGTCATCTCACTACGTCCTAATGGCCAAGTTGGTCAACTAAGGTTCTAAGGTCAGTTGATGCTTCACGACACCATGCGGCGGCCCCGTACTCTCCTTGACTGACTCAAGGGTTATCGGTACCAACCAAAGTGCCACATCAACGTAGCTACTACTTCAACCGTGTCGGTATACCCCACACATTTCCCTCACAGTTTATTTCTACTTACCTAAAAATGTGTCCCTAAATCCGGGTGTAAGATTTAAAACAAATCCAAACAAGGAACCAAAATGTAAAGCAAACAAATAAAACAATATAAGCAAGTAAATATGATCTAACCCTAAGGTAACCCCACTTTTAAGAAACAACTTCCCCAACAGAGTTGCCAGTTCTGTGATACGGTGGGAGAACTGACTTGAGGTTTTGCGTTCGTGTTCGCAAATGTTGCGGTTTATCAAGAGTCGCCACCGACTTTTCTTTTATCCAATAAGGAAAGGTGAAAAAGCACAGGAAAGACCTTTAGAGATGTTTTTGAGTTCGGGGGGGGGGGGGGGGGTAGATTATGAAAAGGGAAGGTATTATCACCCTTTCCATCTATGGTTTTCCATGGGCTCTTAGTTACTTGCTAGATCACTTGCTTTTGTTTGAAAATGTGCTTTGTGTGGTTCTTTGAAAGTATTTTGAAAAGGTGTCATCGCTTAGGCAAACTTTGCAATGATTCCCGTTCGTATGAATGTATACAAAGTGTTGAGATTTTGAAAATATTTCAAGGTTTTGGAAAATGTTTTGAAGTTGTTTTGAAAGTGTATGTGATTGTTTTTGAAAATAGCAAGGATGTTTATTTTGAAATTGAGCAAGTAACTAAAAGTAATCTACCTACTCAAAAGGTCTTAGATATGCTTTTCCTCCTCCTTTAGATGTTGCTACCTTACCATTGATTTGGCAAGAAGCCCCATCGTTGGATGTGAAGGGACAAGCGTTGGGTCATCGTATGACCATGATAGCAATGTTGTGAAATGACTTAGCACATTTCCTTTAGGGACTAAGATAATTTTGAAAGGCAACTTTGATAGTGTCATCGAGGGACTATGATCTTGTATTTTTCGATTTGTTTGTGCTAAGACATCCCACATGCATAACATGGCCAATTTTGTAAGGCAACAAGTGGAATTACCCTAAGGGTGTAAATGTGTAAGTGTGTTTGATTGCATGCATTTAGTCTTGATTAGGGTGATCTATTTGTCAATTTCCATATCTTGTCATACATACCCTAATTACTAGCATATATTGAAAGCAATAACAGTATGGAAATATAAAGTCCTACGCTATTACAATATTTAAGGGGATGGGGGTACATATTTATGAATGGGGGTTGTAAGTTAAAATTTTAGGTTACTATTACAACCATATTGAAATAGATAAGAATGTATAGGAAATGTTAAATGCTTAAAAAAGAAGTAAGTTTTGTTTAAGAAAATATTTTTTGTCTTTTTATGTTAAAAGAAAATATAATATGCAAAATATAAAATATTTTTGGTGTTTTTTGATTAACAATAAAAAAAATATGATGGAAAAAATAATAGAAGAGAAAGAAAACCAAAATCAGCGCAAATGTATGAGAGTAGAAGAGGTCAGAAGTTCTGACTCTGCCTTGCTGCACAAACAAAAACATGTTAGCAAAAATATGGAAGTTCAAAAGTTCTGGATCTTCTGAGAACTTCAGATGTTTTCAGAATTTTTGACGCAACTGTCAGAACTTTGCCTCTTTCCATGTCAGTCAGAACATCTGCAGCTTAGACATTTACAGAACAGAAGTTTCATGTATAACAATTATGACAAATTTCATGAAATATCAGAAGCACAAATTAGAAGCAACATGTATTTTCTAATTCTAATTCTGAGTCCTAATTTCTTTATGAAACTCTGAACTGGGATTTCTTTTACTTAGGCAAGCAAACGGAGGAATTTTGAGAATATGTACATCATCAGGATCAGAATATCTACATTGTGCTGAATATGCAAAATCTGACAATGCTTAATCAGTTATGATGAGGGTCAGCAGAAAACTTACCTTGCAACTGGAAAGGATTCAGTGAACTGGAAATTGGTCTTGAACTCTGGTGATGTTCTGAGCAACTTCTTCACGTACTCAGCAGGATGGAAGTTTACAACTTCTAGAATAACCAAGAGGTGATATTCTGACTCCTATGAGGTTGAAATGAATGGAGAGTGTAGGGCAATAAGAATACAAAAGTTTAAGGTAGCTTGTGATGTATGAATCAACAGCTGCGTGGATGGCTTTAGTCAAGAACACTTGAGGAAAACAATGGAGTTTGAATGTAAGGAATCAATGCTAAGATTTTGGTATTTTGTGTTTATAGTTTCCTGGTGTTGTACCCAAAAATTTTCCCTCTCATATTTCTCAAAACATTGCAAGAAAAATCTCCAAGTGGCTCAAGATTGCTCAAGAGTTGGACAATCAAGCTATCTCCTAAGGCAGTCAACCTCAAATTAGGGTTTTGTGTTGCATCAAGGTCCTTGCATCCAAATGACCTCAAGTGCTCCCCAATGTCCTAATATGCTCTCAAGATAATCCATGCCAAATTTCAAGCCTGACAGAGGAAGTTTGCTCAGTCAATTGCTCAAAGGGTCCAAAAATTGACTGTGCTAGGGCAAAAGTCAACTGTGACCCAAATACAGTCAAACCTCAAGATTTTTTGTCAAAATTCTCATTTTGAAGTATATTTCATCATTTGATAAAGGGTTGATCATGATTCATCAAGGATTGCTCAAAATTCATCAAGACTCAAAAGTTGCTAAATTAGGGTTTTATAGGAAAAGTCAACTCAACTTTGACCAAGCATAACTTTCTCATACTTTATGAGAAATGACCCATAGAAAGCTCATTTTGAAGAGGATGCAATTTCCTACAATCCATCTTCTCACCCCAAGATCAAAAAATGCACTCACAAAAGGTTACAAATTTGGACATTATAGGTCATTTTTGAAAGTCAACAAAAACACCTTTTTTTACAAAGCTTATAACTTGAGAATGGAATATAAAAATTAGATGATACCAAAAGGGTTGTGTTGTACCCCAAAATTTGCCCTCCCATATTCTTCAAGAAATTGCCAAGTCATGCTTCAAAATTCCCCAAGGGTTGCACAGTGTAAGAGCCTCCTGAACAGTCAAAATTAGGGTTTGGTTCTGAGCAAGAAAAAGAAGTTTCCAAGGGTCCAATCAAGTCCCACATGCCAATAAATATGGTCAAGCATCCTCATACCAAGTTTCAAGACTTTCAGCACAAAATTGCACAGTCAAAACCCTAATTGCACTACAGCCAACTGTAGGGGCAAAATGGTCATTTGACAGTCAAAAGTTCAAATTTTTGGTCAACATCTCATTTTGAAGCCACAAACATCATTTGATCAATTCTTGATCATGATTCTCAAAGCTTGGCTCAAAAATCATCAAGATGCAAAAGTTTCCTTATTTGGACAGCTGAAAAAGTCAACTGTAAATTGACCAGGGCATAACTTTCACATGGATTATCAGAAAAATTCCATCCAAATCTCATTTTGAAGATAAATACATTTCCTACAACTCCTCTTCACACTTCAAGTCCAAGAAATGCTCTCACAAAAAGTTATCAATTTCAACATTATAGGTCATTTTCAAAAGTCAACAAAAAGGGACTTTAAGTCAAAGGCCATAAATTGAGATTGGTAAATCAAAATGACATGGGACCAAAGACATTGGTTAGAGGACTCAAATACCTTTCCAAAATGTCCAAGAACATGAGCAAAGCTTAAAAATTGAGAAAGTTATGCCTTGTGGAAGTTGGGAAATTTTTGGATATTTTGAAAAGTCAACATTGATTCAAATGACCTAAAATTGCTAATGGGCCTCTTTTTCTTCCACAATTCATTATCCAAGGCATGTGCACGACCATTAGGCCCAAAGGGAAGTTTTTCTCCATTTTTATTTATTTATTTGGATTTTTTATTATTAATAATTCATTTAAACCAAATAAAATATGGAAAAATGCTAAACTAATGAAATAAAATCTTTTTGTGCAGAAAATACTCTCATTGGACACTCAAATTCGTGCATGATCAATTAGGGAAGGATTGGATATGATTTGATATCAAATTGCATGAAAAAGATTGGAAAAACTAATGCTTGAAAATCAAATATTGCATAATCAATTCTTGGATTCTTTTGATCAAATATTTGACCTAATTCATTCATACATATACAAAGAAGCAAAACCTAATGCCATTAACCAAAAAGCTGCGCCAGAAACCCTTGCACAAACTTGGAATTTTATCAAAAAAGCTCAATTCTGAAAACCTAATTCTAGAACGATTCAAGGCCAAATAGCTATTCCATTAGCTTCCTTAAGGATCATAGAACGTGTTCCAATCATTCCCTAAGCCCCATACTCAAGAAAACGCGAAATCACCATTGAAGTTGGTAGGGAAAATTTCAGAATCGTTTTCTATCATTCATGCATTGTTAACATGTTTCATTGTTGTTTTTGTGTTTAGAATAATGTTTGCAAGCTAACCATATGCTTTGATTGGATTTTTATGTACTGTATGCAAAGATGCCATGGTTGTATTTTAGGGTTTGCAGAATTGTGAATTGGGGGTTTTCGTTTAAGGAAAAATTGGAGCTTGAAACCCAGGCCATTCAATTCAGTGAGCTTGGACGAAAAGAATGAGACTATCGCGCCTAATTTATGAGGCTCCAATGGCTATTCGCTATTTCCCCTAATGATGCCTTTTAGAACGGTGTAAAAACCGTTGCCTATGTTTTTTTATTTCTGGAAAAATAAGCCAACGAAGAAGACGCTGATGTGTAAGGAGTTGATTGCTTCATTTGAAAATTCGCGCTAAAAAGATACTAACGCGTTGGTTTATTTTATATTTATTATTTGTTATTTAATATACAAAGAAAACAAATATCCTGGTTGGTGAAGCGCTTGAGTGGTAACGTTCAGGACCTGGGTTCGAGCCCCAGGTCCTCACCCCCTTTCATATTATTTTCCATTTAATATTCCTATGCAGGTTCAGCGCTGAAGGTTCACTATGCTCACAATTATCTGGCCGTCCACGTGCCTATGGAGATGGATCACATGGCCACAATCAGAAGCGCACCATAGACCTGAGTCAAAGAAGCTGCACGCTGATGGAAAAGTCAAAAAGGCTTTAAAACCTTGGGCCCAAATTGTTAAAGGAAACCTCCAAATTAGGGGCAGACCCCCTTAGGTTTGCAAATCCTTTTTACTTCTTTATTTTTTTATTATGTTTATTTTCTTTTAATTGTTGTTTGTAATTAATTCAAATATTTTCATAAAATATAAAAAAAACACATAAAAAAAAAAAGAGAAAAAATAATAAATATTTTTATTTTAGTATTTTTATAAATAAATTGCATTAATTCATTTAGTTTTAATTTAGGGTTTAATTGTAATATTTTCATAATAAAAATCTAAAATTAATAGTATTAGCGTTCATGATAATTTTTATTCCTTTTTATTTTTCTTTCATAATAATTAAAATATTAAATATTTATTTTTGTAATTAAATTGCATATAAATTAATTAGGGTTAATTTTAGGTTAAAATTTAATCTTCTTTTTTTAATAAATTAAAAGCAACTAGAATTAGGATTAGCATTTATTTTAATTAATTCTTTTTCATTAAAATCATAAAATACCAAAAAATACCAAAAACAATTTTTCTTTCTTTGTTAATTAATTAATTTCATCATTTAATTTAATTTTGCAAAAAGGGTCCAACGCCCTCGTTTTAATTCTTATTCAATTCGCATATTTATTTTATTTCGTATAATACTTATGTATTTCTCCCAAAGCCGTGTAATATTTATTTTTCGCACTTTACTTTACTTTATTCTTTATTTTTCTGTCAAATCGGGTCCTGGAAATTTTGGCGATGTGGACCCGCGCCTTTGTAATAATTTAGAACTTTTAATTTCTCGCAATTTTTAACTGTTAACAAATGCATGCAAGAATGAATGGACAAAATAAAAACAAACGCTAGATCACCAATAACATGACAAGACAAAATAACTGAACATGACACACAAATCACACACCATCCCTAGGGTACGCCTCACTGTTGTCTTGCCTCGAAAGGTGATCGTCGAGTAGAGGATGTCTTAGTAAGTCCTCATGATCCGGGAACCTGGCATGAGGGTAGCTTCTAAGGTGTCTTCCTATTGCTCCGGTGATCACCATGTCCCGAACCTCGAATTGACCCGAACACCTCCAACGGTGGTGCTACCTACCTCTCAATGGTGGGATGGCACTACTTTAAAGGACATCTACACAGACGAATTCCTTAGGGTAGGTAGACGACTCTAGATACTTGCTCTAAATTTCAAAACAAATTCAAAAAATACTTTTCACACCGACACCTTTTCAAAAAGCTTTCGAAAGCAACTTTTCAAACACTCTTGAGGACCGATACAAGAGTCGAACTGAAATTTTCAAAGAAACTTTTTAAAACCCACAGTTGAAAAGCAAACAAACCATTTTTGGAAACACAAATGAGCAAGTATCTAAGAGTCCATGGATAACCATGGATAGAAAGGGTGCTAATACCTTCCCTTTCTATAATCTACCTCCCGAACCGAGAGCAATCTCTATAAGGAATTTTTCTGTGCTTTTGTCCTGTCCATGTTGGAGAAAATAAAAGACGGTGGCGACTCTTGCTTCCGCGACATTTCACGAACCAGCGTTAAACGGTCAGTTCCAGATCCACCAATCACAGAACTGGCGACTCTGCTGGGGATATACTTTATAAAGTGAGGTGTACCTTAGGGATAGTTCATAACTGTGTTTTCAATTGTTTTCTTTGCTTGCTTTAAATTGTGGGACTGTCTTGGGAGTTCTATAGATCCTAACCCGGATCTGGGGATACCTTATTAGAAAGTAGCAACAAGGCTGTGAGGGAACTGTGCGGGGTATACCGACATGGTTGAAACAGTCTGCTACGTTGATGTGGCACTTTGGTGTGTACCGGTAACCCTTGAGTTCAGTCAAGGAGAGTACGGGGCCTCCGCGTGGTGTCGTGAAGCATCAGCAGACCTTAGGAACCTTAATTGAACTATCTTGGCCTCTTTAGGGTAGTGAGATAACTGACTTTGGTGCAGTCCGAGGTTGGTTGATACTCGATACTACACTCAATTGAGGATTGCTTTCCTGGAATATTTCGGTCGCCAGTTCAGTGGCTAAATCGAAACGATGAACAATGAAAGTAATCCCGTGATATTGAGACCCTTAGAACCCGGTTACTTTGATAGGACAGGTATGAACCAACAAATTGAAAGAGGGTAGTACCTAGACCTCACGTTGGCCTAAACTTTAGGGGTTTGTCTTGTGTGACTTGTGTGCCCTCCTACTTGACTATTTGCATGCTTGTTATCTGACGCTTGAGTTTCTTGCAGGTTTTGTTTATAGTCCTTAATAGGGACTCATAACAGGGTATACTAAGTTTCTTACAGGTTTTGGTTTGCAGTCCTTAATTAGGACTCATAACAAGGTTTACCGAGTTTCTTGCAGGTTTTGTTTTTAGCCCTTAATTGGGACTCCTAACAGAGTGTACTGAGTTTCTTGCAGGTTTTGGTTTGCAGTCCTTAATTGGGACTCATAACAGGGCTACTTACATTACCCCATGCATAGCATAACATCATACCATTGCATACATCCTAACCCATTTCAAGGATCTCAAGGGGCTTGTGATGCAGGTCATGATAAATCAAACATCTAGCAAGGGGCAAAGAGGATTTATTTTCCTCTAGCCAAGGTTGTCAGAGGCTATGACCCACTTGATATGGTGAGCTCTGACTCCTGAAGAAGGTTCCCCTAACCAAGTTTGTTTGGAAATCAAAACCAGACATGATGATTAAAGTCAGAGGCTATGACCCACTGGATATGGTGAGCCTTTGACCCTTGAAGAAAGACTCTCAATGAATACGAAATTCTTTCAATCAAGCTACCAGATCCAGATGCTAACTAATTTTCTTGTTTACCCAGCGAGGTCCTTGAAAACATTGCATGCATGTCATATACATCATTACATAACAGGTATCTTTGTTGCAGGTCACTTACCTTTCTCGCTGTTTATTTCAGCAATGGCCTTCCAACCAGATAACCAGGACCTTCTCGCTCAAGAGACTCAGTTCAGGGAAATCCTCCTGAATCTATCCAAGGGGCAGGAGGAGCTAAGGACACTTCTCATGGAGACTTTTGTCAGGAACAGTGCTGAGGATGAGCGGCTGAAACATCTGCAAGCTGAAGTGGATATAATGAAAGCCCAAATGCTGGGGCAGGTGACTGCCATTCAAGGGTTGGCTCACAGACAAGACGAGCTCGGGTTTCTCGTCAACCAACTGCTTCAGGGTAACCAACTGGGGAAAACGTCTAAGGGTAAAAAGCCAGTCATCGTTCAACCACCTTTGAGACAAGGAGATAAAAGGAGAGCTCCTCAAATGGCTCCAGTGTCACAAATTCAGCATCAACCTCACCGGCTTCAGCCAGACAAGTCCAGGAGGCAATTCACCCCGCTTAACATGTCGCTGTTTCAAGCTTTACAACGCCTGTTGAGATTGAATTTGATCACATTAAGGGCTCATCCCCAGAATCCCAACACAGCACATCCTACTTATGATCCCAATAAAAGGTGTGCCTACCACTCTGCCTGTCCAGGACATGATACAAATGAGTGTTGGGCTCTGAAGAACAAAATCCAGGACCTGATTGATGAAGGGGCATTGGAATTCACCCAAGATGGTCAGGCTGAATTTTTCTACCATCCCTCCAAGGCTCACCATGTGAAGTGACAAGCCCTGAGACTAGAAAACTTTTGTTCATTCGAATGTTCAAGTTGTGTTGTTCTTTGATTGTTCAAACATTTATTCATGTTAAACATTGTTATTTCATTAATGCACTACACATGTATGTTTTGAAGTAATATATTCGTATTCACTATATGCAAATTATTTTCATATTTTTTTCTGATGTCAACTCTTGATCTAAAATTTTAAGCCTCTTGAGGGAGGATGACGAAAATGATACCACGATCCTTACAGTATGCTTTTGAACAGACCCCGCTGATGAGGTACAGGCATTGTTTCAATTCCTAAACACTAGAGTAATAAGGAAGATAATCCCTCGTCAACCCCTCTGAGCCAAAGAAGTAGGAGTTTTTCTTGTCGAAATTTAAAACCCTTAATCATAACCTGGGGCAGGGTAGTCTCTCAGTTGATCCAAGTGCATAACGAATGTCACCAAAGAGGTCCTTACAAAACAAAGAAGACAGTGATGGTTCCGAATATTCAATAAAGAAAGGCAGTCATTACTTCTCAAATTAAAAACCCATTAAGTCAAAACCCATGAAGGAGACTTACAAAACTGGGGCATCCCGCTGACTGTAATTCCAAAAAAGGAAACAGTTCAGGCAAAAAAAAGAAAGGGATAACAAAAATCAAGAAAGAGGTCCTGCAAACCCTCGACAAAAAAGAAATGACTGCCTGGTCAAAATAAGTTATCAACATCCGAATCATCACCAGAAAATCAGAGCAAAGACTCAAACAAGGTCTAACGTATGATCAACTGAGTTTAGGTTTGGAGAACATCACGAAGAGCGGGTGGGTACAAATAATTTGAGCCTTTATCCTTTGTTTCTTAAACCGTGAACCAGGCCACGTTATAACCCCTAAAAGTCCTAGCTGAAGCATGGGTTAGTTCGAAAGCATACTGTGACGAAAGGTATCCTGACTCCTTAAGGCTCGCAATAAAATAACGAGTTGACATCACGTTTTACAAACATTCACTCGTTTTATGAAAGAGAATGCATTTTCAAAATCTTCAAGACAGACATAAGCTTTGCATTTTTGACATAACTTTGTTTGCATATGACTTTTTGTTTGAACAGCATAGAAGTTCGCACGACGAATGCCTAATGAACAGAAGTACCTCCAATCAAGGGGCAGACATGACCATGGTCCATTATCTGGGGCAGTCCAATCAAGATTCAGAGAATCTCTCAAAGGCCAAATAGCCTGGGGCAAATCTCCGCCTGAGTCACTGGGGGCATCCTAGCAACGAACCTTGCCTGATCAAACACCTTCGGGTGGCATGGCAAAATATTTCTAACAGGGGCAACTCCCTACATTCTGAGAGCATGGACATAGTCGGAAAAAATACTACGCAAAATCAAAGACCCGCTAGGTTGACACACCTAGGCAAAAATAAGGGCTTCCCGGCGAACCAAAAGGGTTCGGGCAAAATGAAGGGATGAAATGAAAAAATCTGTACACCCGGCAAGTCGAAAACCTGAAAAGGCGGCTTGGGCAAAAATGGGTATCCCGGTGGACCGAAAACCCGAAAGGGCGGTCCAGGCAAAAGTTAGGGATCAAAGCGTACGACTATGTCCTGTCATCTTATCACCTGTCTACCTGAAGAAGGTTTGACCCTCAACAATTATCAGCATCCCACAGGTGCCTCCCCCATAGAAACAGGGGCAATAATGGGTGGTTTAAGCAATCTGATTGTTCTATCCTCCAAGGTATCAAGGTATCAAGGTAAGATTCAGCTAGAGAACATAACCAGGTATCTCAATTCCCCAGAGAGTGAGCCAGCAAGCAGTATACTCTCCTCAAGCTAAGCTATATTATCAACCTTAAGGAAGTTGAGTATCCTCCAGCAGATCACAACAGTCTCCAGCAGTATACATGTATTCTTAACAAGCATCCTCGGCAGTCTTGGTCTAAAGATTGTTCCCCGACGGTATACCAAGCATTCATTGGAGTCACTTCCCTAGCATCTCAAAACTTCCCCAGGAGAGTCCAATCCAGTTTCCTCCGGAAAGTTGGGATCCATCTCCCCAAGTAGTAAGCTTATCCCCAGTAGATTCTGGAAGCTTATCCCTCGCAGAACACGAACGCGTCTCCCGACTTTATTCAAAGAGTTATTTCTTCACCAGGATATAACTGGGTTATCCTCAGCCAAAAGCCACGGAAAGAGCGTCCTCGACGGAGTCTTCTTACCCCCAGCGAAGTCCATTCACACTTCCGATACAACAAAGATATCCCCAGCAAGTTATTATCAACAACTCAGCAAAGTATCTCTCTCCCCACAGAGTATTGCTTCCCAGCAAGATCGCTAGAGTACTTTTCTCCCCGCAGAGTTATCCATTCGCCAAGTTATTCCCCAACGGAGTTATCTTCTCCTACCGGTATTCTTGCAACTATCATTCCCAGCAGAAGCAAAAATCTATTCTCCGACATCAGCCCAGGAGCGACTTCCCGGCACCCGTCAAGGATTTACTTTCCTAGACGAAAAAACACATTCATAAAACATCACATACATCATTATAGCATGCATGGACGCATCATACAAATCTCATTTATGTTGAGAACATCATCGCTTGATCCATATCATGCATTGCATATGACTGACCTTTACCTTTCAGGAAAGATTCAGTTAAATTCCCAATCATATTTCAAGACCTAGACCGGTTCAGTTAATCGACTCCAAAGATTTCTTGTCCAGTCCAAGGCCTTCTCTAGTCCAGCTAAATCGACCCCAAACAGATTTTTCTGATGAAGACTCAGTAGAAGTTATCACAGGTTTTTCTCAAACGTCCGCTTTTGAGATTATAATTTCCTATGGTTCTCTCCCCAATGTTGCGGAGACGATAATTCCATTTCAGGTTTTTCTCAAACGTCCGCTTTTGAGATTATAATTTCCTATGGTTCTCTCCCCAATGTTGCGGAGACGATAATTCCATCCCAGGTTTTTCTCAAACGTCCGCTTTTGAGATTATAATTTCCTATGGTTCTCTCCCCAATGTTGCGGAGACGATAATTCCATCCCAGGTTTTTCTCAAACGTCCGCTTTTGAGATTATAATTTCCTATGGTTCTCTCCTCAATGTTGCGGAGACGATAATTCCATTTCAAGTTTTTCTCAAACGTCCGCTTTTGAGATTATAATTTCCTATGGTTCTCTCCCCAATGTTGCGGAGACGATAATTCTATCACAGGTTTTTCTCAAACGTCAGCTTTTGAGATTATAATTTCCTATGGTTCTCTCCCCAATGTTGCGGAGACGATAATTCCATCCCAGGTTTTTCTCAAACGTCCGCTTTTGAGATTATAATTTCCTATGGTTCTCTCCCCAATGTTGCGGAGACGATAATTCCATTTCAGGTTTTTCTCAAACGTCCGCTTTTGAGATTATAATTTCCTATGGTTCTCTCCCCAATGTTGCGGAGACGATAATTCCATCACAGGTTTTTCTCAAACGTCCGCTTTTGAGATTATAATTTCCTATGGTTCTCTCCCCGATGCTGCGAAGACGATAATTCCATCCCAGGTTTTTCTCAAACGTCCGCTTTTGAGATTATAATTTCCTATGGTTCTCTCCCCAATGCTGCGGAGACGATAATTCCATTTCAGGTTTTTCTCAAACGTCCGCTTTTGAGATTATAATTTCCTATGGTTCTCTCCCCAATGTTGCGGAGACGATAATTCCATCCCAGGTTTTTCTCAAACGTCCGCTTTTGAGATTATAATTTCCTATGGTTCTCTCCCCAATGTTGCGGAGACGATAATTCCATTTCAGGTTTTTCTCAAACATCCACTTTTGAGATTATAATTTCCTATGGTTCTCTCCCCAATGTTGCGGAGACGATAATTCCATCCCAGGTTTTTCTCAAACGTCCGCTTTTGAGATTATAATTTCCTATGGTTCTCTCCCCAATGTTGCGGAGATGATAATTCCATTTCAGGTTTTTCTCAAACGTCCGCTTTTGAGATTATAATTTCCTATGGTTCTCTCCCTAATGTTGCGGAGACGATAATTCCATCCCAGGTTTTTCTCAAACGTCCGCTTTTGAGATTATAATTTCCTATGGTTCTCTCCCCGATGCTGCGGAGACGATAATTCCATTTCAGGTTTTTCTCAAACGTCCGCTTTTGAGATTATAATTTCCCATGGTTCTCTCCCCAATGCTGCGGAGATGATAATTCCACCAAGATTTCGCTCAATGATTGCTGTTGAAGTGAAGTTATCCAAGATTTTCTCAATGATTGCTGTTGAGGTTAAGGTCATCCAAGGTTCTCTCACCGATCCTGTTGAGGTAGTAACCATCCCTGGTTCATTCATCACCGCTTGAAGATCCAGACTCAGCTCCTGTAACCAGTCAGGACACATACCTACCAA
This sequence comes from Vicia faba, assembly GCA_948472305.1. NCBI lineage: Eukaryota > Viridiplantae > Streptophyta > Magnoliopsida > Fabales > Fabaceae > Vicia > Vicia faba. The sequence continues at coordinate 1,372,693,051 of OX451741.1, forward strand.
GCATCTGAAGACCAACTCCTGCAACATGTCAGGTATTCATTTTTCTTTTGCAGGTACGCAAGTTCTCGCTAAGGAATATCTTATGCGATCAACATCCAGATGGCATCTATAAGCGCATCCACCTTCCAGCATCTCTCAGCATGGCATCTGTAAGCCCATTCCACTACTACATCACTACTACTATGTGAGCGCAAATTTCTGGGCATCCTAGTGTTCAATCATCTTCCACCCTCGGATTACGAAAGGCACGTCAGCCAATCTGCATCCTCAGGTCTAAGAAGATTGAACAGGGGCAACTGCTGTACCCCAAAATTTTCCCTCCCATATTTTTCAAGAAATTGCCAAGTCATGCTTCAAAATTCCCCAAGGGTTGCACAGTGTAAGAGCCTCCTGAACAGTCAAAATTAGGGTTTTGGTTCTGAGCAAGAAAAAGAAGTTTCCAAGGGTCCAATCAAGTCCCACATGCCAATAAATATGGTCAAGCATCCTCATACCAAGTTTCAAGACTTTCAGCACAAAATTGCACAGTCAAAACCCTAATTGCACTACAGCCAACTGTAGGGGCAAAATGGTCATTTGACAGTCAAAAGTTCAAATTTTTGGTCAACATCTCATTTTGAAGCCACAAACATCATTTGATCAATGCTTGATCATGATTCTCAAAGCTTGGCTCAAAAATCATCAAGATGCAAAAGTTTCCTTATTTGGACAGCTAAAAAAGTCAACTGTAAATTGACCAGGGCATAACTTTCACATGGCTTATCATAAAAATTCCATCCAAAGCTAATTTTGAAGAGAAATACATTTCCTACAACTCCTCTTCACACTTCAAGTCCAAGAAATGCTCTCACAAAAAGTTATCAATTTCAACATTATAGGTCATTTTCAAAAGTCAACAAAAAGGGACTTTAAGTCAAAGGCCATAACTTGAGATTGGTAAATCAAAATGACATGGGACCAAAGACATTGGTTATAGGACTCAAAGACCTTTCCAAAATGTCCAAGAACATGAGCAAAGCTTAAAAATTGAGAAAGTTATGCCTTGTGGAAGTTGGGAAATTTTTGGATATTTTGAAAAGTCAACATTGATTCAAATGACCTAAAATTGCTAATGGGCCTCTTTTTCTTCCACAATTCATTATCCAAGGCATGTGCACGACCATTAGGCCCAAAGGTAAGTTTTTCTCCATTTTTATTTATTTATTTGGATTTTTTATTATTAATAATTCATTTAAACCAAATAAAATATGGAAAAATGCTAAACTAATGAAATAAAATCTTTTTGTGCAGAAAATACTCTCATTGGACACTCAAATTCGTGCATGATCAATTAGGGAAGGATTGGATATGATTTGATATCAAATTGCATGAAAAAGATTGGAAAAACTAATGCTTGAAAATCAAATATTGCATAATCAATTCTTGGATTCTTTTGATCAGATTTTTGACCTAATTCATTCATACATATACAAAGAAGCAAAACCTAATGCCATTAACCAAAAAGCTGCGCCAGAAACCCTTGCACAAACTTGGAATTTTATCAAAAAAGCTCAATTCTGAAAACCTAATTCTAGAACGATTCAAGGCCAAATAGCTATTCCATTAGCTTCCTTAAGGATCATAGAACGTGTTCCAATCATTCCCTAAGCCCCATACTCAAGAAAACGCGAAATCACCATTGAAGTTGGTAGGGAAAATTTCAGAATCGTTTTCTATCATTCATGCATTGTTAACATGTTTCATTGTTGTTTTTGTGTTTAGAATAATGTTTGCAAGCTAACCATATGCTTTGATTGGATTTTTATGTACTGTATGCAAAGATGCCATGGTTGTATTTTAGGGTTTGCAGAATTGTGAATTGGGGGTTTTCGTTTAAGGAAAAATTGGAGCTTGAAACCTAGGCCATTCAATTCAGTGAGCTTGGACGAAAAGAATGAGACTATCGCGCCTAATTTATGAGGCTCCAATGGCTATTCGCTATTTTCCCTAATGATGCCTTTTAGAACGGTGTAAAAACCGTTGCCTATGCTTTTTTATTTCAGGAAAAATAAGCCAACGAAGAAGACGCTGATGTGTAAGGAGTTGATTGCTTCATTTGAAAATTCGCGCTAAAAAGATACTAACGCGTTGGTTTATTTTATATTTATTATTTGTTATTTAATATACAAAGAAAACAAATAGCCTGGTTGGTGAAGCGCTTGAGTGGTAACGTTCAGGACCTGGGTTCGAGCCCCAGGTCCTCACCCCCTTTCATATTATTTTCCATTTAATATTCCTATGCAGGTTCAGCGCTGAAGGTTCACTATGCTCACAATTATCTGGCCGTCCACGTGCCTATGAAGATGGATCACATGGCCACAATCAGAAGCGCACCATAGACCTGATTCAAAGAAGCACGCTGATGGAAAAGTCAAAAAGGCTTTAAAACCTTGGGCCCAAATTGTTAAAGGAAACCTCCAAATTAGGGGCAGACCCCCTTAGGTTTGCAAATCCTTTTTACTTCTTTATTTTTTTATTATGTTTATTTTCTTTTAATTGTTGTTTGTAATTAATTCAAATATTTTCATAAAATATAAAAAAACACATAAAAAAAAAAGAAAAGAGAAAAAATAATAAATATTTTTATTTTAGTATTTTTATAAATAAATTGCATTAATTCATTTAGTTTTAGTTTAGGGTTTAATTGTAATATTTTCATAATAAAAATCTAAAATTAATAGTATTAGGGTTCATGATAATTTTTATTCCTTTTTATTTTTCTTTCATAATAATTAAAATATTAAATATTTATTTTTGTAATTAAATTGCATATAAATTAATTAGGGTTAATTTTAGGTTAAAATTTAATCTTCTTTTTTTAATAAATTAAAAGCAACTAGAATTAGGGTTAGCATTTATTTTAATTAATTCTTTTTCATTAAAATCATAAAATACCAAAAAATACCAAAAACAATTTTTCTTTCTTTGTTAATTAATTAATTTCATCATTTAATTTAATTTTGCAAAAAGGGTCCAACGCCCTCGTTTTAATTCTTATTCAATTCGCATATTTATTTTATTTCGTATAATACTTATGTATTTCTCCCAAAGCCGTGTAATATTTATTTTTCGCACTTTACTTTACTTTATTCTTTATTTTTCTGTCAAATCGGGTCCTGGAAATTTTGGCGATGTGGACCCGCGCCTTTGTAATAATTTAGAACTTTTAATTTCTCGCAATTTTTAACTGTTAACAAATGCATGCAAGAATGAATGGACAAAATAAAAACAAACGCTAGATCACCAATAACATGACAAGACAAAATAACTGAACATGACACACAAATCACACACCATCCCTAGGGTACGCCTCACTGTTGCCTTGCCTCGAAAGGTGATCGTCGAGTAGAGGATGTCTTAGTAAGTCCTCATGATCCGGGAACCTGGCATGAGGGTAGCTTCTAAGGTGTCTTCCTATTGCTCCGGTGATCACCATGTCCCGAACCTCGAATTGACCCGAACACCTCCAACGGTGGTGCTACCTACCTCTCAATGGTGGGATGGCACTACTTTAAAGGACATCTACACAGACGAATTCCTTAGGGTAGGTAGACGACTCTAGATACTTGCTCTAAATTTCAAAACAAATTCAAAAAATACTTTTCACACCGACACCTTTTCAAAAAGCTTTCGAAAGCAACTTTTCAAACACTCTTGAGGACCGATACAAGAGTCGAACTGAAATTTTCAAAGAAACTTTTTAAAACCCACAGTTGAAAAGCAAACAAACCATTTTTGGAAACACAAATGAGCAAGTATCTAAGAGTCCATGGATAACCATGGATAGAAAGGGTGCTAATACCTTCCCTTTCTATAATCTACCTCCCGAACCGAGAGCAATCTCTATAAGGAATTTTTCTGTGCTTTTGTCCTGTCCATGTTGGAGAAAATAAAAGACGGTGGCGACTCTTGCTTCCGCGACATTTCGCGAACCAGCGTTAAACGGTCAGTTCCAGATCCACCGATCACAGGTTGGTTATAGGACATCTCAATCTTTCTAAAAAGTCAAAGAACACTTCCAAAAGTTCAAAATTGAAGAAGTTATGCATTGTTGAAGTTGGGCATTTTTGCAAAATTGCCAAAAGTCAACTATCCCCAAAACTTCAAATTTTGTCAAATGGGCCCATTCTTTTCCACTGGATTTGATCTTGTCACACTACACACGTGTCCTAGCTTCATTCTTGTGTCCATTTATCAAATTTTCTATTTTATTTGATTTTTTATTGAATTATTTCATTTTAAATCAATTTAAATCAAATAAAATCCCAAAACTTGATTATATGAGATCTTTTTCTATTTTCAGGACCTAATCACCATCAATATCATGATCAAATTAATATAAAGTATTACATGTGCAAAAAGATTGGATTTTTGGCAAATTAAGCAAGTTTTCAATGGAGAATCAAATCCAATCTCAAGGCATCAATGTGCAAGGATTCAGTCCATAAAAGTTGACCTAATACATTGCAGCATACATATACAATCCAAAGCACACGAGATCAGACGTAGAGGCTGCAAGAATACTGAAAACCAAACTTGAAAAAAGGTGGAAAAAGTGTGAAACCAAAATCACACTTAGAGGCAAATTCAGGAGCAAAACTCAATACCAATCGCTTGCTGAAGGATCACTGAAGGAGAACAAACCCAAAACCAATCTCCATACACGCCCTAAAGCTCTGTAAGTATCTCAAAAAACCGCTTTTCGTTTGAAATTGTAACTCCCTATTCTTGCATTTTCCTGGCGAATCTTTGACATATTTATGATGCTCATGAAATTTCTGAACTTTTGGCATTGTTTGATTGCATTTATATGGACTGTAGCCTTATAACCGAACCTAGGGTTTTATAGTTGTTTTTTAGGGCATTTCTTTTACAGGCAAAATTAGTGCCATTGATGGACATAGGCGTGACCAGGGGAGATAGACGAACACAACCATGGTCTTGGGGGTCGTTTTCATGGCCTAGATTTAATTTTTGGAATGTCCTGCAAATTTAGCTGCGGATATAAATCCGCAGGTAAATATACAGGGTTGAAGGAAGAAGACGAAGACGTGTCTCCCCCTGGTTGGATGGTTCAAACTTGGCGCGTTTTATTTTTGTTCTGGCATAATGACGCGTTTTTATATATTATATTTAGTTTGTGTTATATTAACAATTGAGACACAGTGGTGCAGTGGTAGTGGCGTGTGTTAAAAATCCAACAGGACCTGGGTTCGAATCCCAGGTCCCCCATATGCTTTGTATTTTTTCTCTTTAGGTGATCTAGTATTGACTCAAGCGCGTGATGCATCATACTCCCTCATTCAATCAAGGGACAGGTGGCCCTAGGCCAAATCTGATGGTCCAGATGTGATGTCCACCATACCACCTGGTCAAAGTGCACACATGGAATCAGGAAAAGTCAAGGCAGGCCAACGAAATTGGGCCCTGGAATTGCTGAATAAACCTCCAAAATCAGGGCCAAACCCTAACTCTTTCTCTTTTCTTTTATTATTTCTCTTAATTATTTATTGTTATTATTTTTAATTATTAACTAACCAATCACATTTTTTCCTTCATAAAATTAAAAAAACCAAAAAAAATAATATTTTGTTTATTAAATTAATTTTCAGTATTTTATTTTATTAATAAATAATAATTTAATTAATTTAGTTTTAATTAGGAATAACTTTTAATATATTTTGCAATAATTAAAATTAACTTAGACAATTAGGTTTTATTAACTTTGATTAAATTTATTTTTATTTCCTTAAATACCAAAAACCCAAAAATATTTTTATTAATTAATTTATTTATTAATTTAATAATTAACCTAGATTAGTTTCTTTCTTAATTAAAAAATAACCAAAAAATCTTTTCTTTAATTAAAGGGTCAAAACCCTAGAGCTCACACCCGATTTAATTTCCCGCACGCGATCCATTTTATTCAATATTGTATCTGTTTCCTGGAATGTAATAGTTTAATAGGACTTTAAATATTTTTATCGCTTTATTTATTTTCCGCATTTAATTTCAAGGGTTGCTTTTGGAGATGTAAATACCCGACGCCTTGTAATAATTAGTTTAATTTCTGCAATTTAATTTCCGCAACTTATAAACTGTTAGATGTTTGGTAATAGGGAATGCATGACAAGATCGAATGTTAAACCTAAAATTAACATAGATAACCATTGTTGTACAAAAGACAAAATTAACTGAAAACAACACACTCGCACATGCGCACTCTTAGGGTACACCTCACTTGGTTGCCTTCGTATGCGGTCATTGAGTATATGAAGTTTTAGAGGCCGCCCTCTTGTCCAAAGATCATAGTTGTCTCAAAACGGTTGCCTCGGAAAAATGATCTAAGACATTAGGGTTATCGCTAAGGCGTCCTAACATTGCTTTAGTGACCGCACGTCCCTTAATCGAATTGACCCTTAAACTCCAACGATGATGCTACCTACTCATCAATAGTGGGATAGCATTGTCTAAAGGACATTAGCACAAATTGATTCCTTTTTCGAGTAGGTAGATGGTTCTTAGATACTTGCTCTTTTCAAAACAAAACAAATTTTCACACTTACACCTTTCAGACAAAAACTTCTTCAAACCCACAAAGACAAAGAAAAGCAATTTTGAAAACACTTTGAGCAAGTACCTAAGAGCCCATGGATAACCACGGATAGAAAGGGTGCTAACACATTCCCTTTCTATAATCTACCCCCCGGACCCGAGAAACATCTCAAAAAATGAATTTTTCTGTGCTTTTTTCCTTTCCTTGTTGGATAAAATAAAAGACCGTGGTGACTCTTGCTTACCGCGACATTTTGCGAAAACAAACGCAAAACGCAAACCAACATTCCAAAAAACAGTCAGTTCTCTCCCACCGTATCACAGAACTGGCGACTCTGCTGGGGACGCTTAATAAGTGGGGTGTACCTTAGGAATAGTTCATAATGTTTTCAATTGCTTGAATTGTATGCTTTATATTTGTGGGCTTGTATCGGAGTTACTATAGATCCTAACCTGGATCTGGGGGATACCCTTTAGGTAAGTAGCAATAAACTATGAGGGAACTGTACGGCGTAGACTGATATGGTTGAAGCAGTAGCTACGTTGGTGTGGTACTTTAGTTTGTACCGATATCCCTTGTGTTGGAACAAGGAGAATATGGGTCTTCTAAGGGGTCATTAAGCACCAACTGACCTTAGAACCTTTAAATTGACCAACTTGGCCATAGAACAGTAGCAGTATGCTACACTCATTGAGACTAAACTCTCGCGATGATTCCGGTTGCAATAAAAGGTTGCTAAACTGGAATTATGACCGATCGAGGGTAGTCAGTGATATTGAGATCCTCTAGAACCCGATTACTATTTTTAGGACATGTTTAAACCAACTGAACTGAAAGAGGGTAGTACCTAAGCTCCTTGCCAGCCTGAAATCTAAGGGCTCTCTGTGTGACTTGTGTGCCTTTACCATGTTTGCTATTTGTGGATACTTGTGATGTGCTTTCTATCATGACATCATGACATCATAACATTGCATACATCTTGCATTGGACTAACCTATTTCAAAGACAGGAGGGATTCATCTTTGTTCTGTTTTGTAGGTCATGATGCCCATGCGTAGGAATACCATCCGAATCAACTTTGTCCAGGTTCCCACCATGCTTAAAGAATTGGTTGCAAAGATGCCTGATACTACCTCCTTCATCAGAAGACATAGATATCTTCTCAGTTTGGTTACCTCCAAATTGGACGAACAGATGATGAGTGTTTTGGTCCAATTCTATGATCCGTTGTACCATTGCTTTACTTTCCAGGACTACCAGTTGATTCCCACCTTAGAAGAGTTCTCTGATCTGCTCGGTATCTCTATTCTGGAGCAGACCCCGTTTACTGGTTGGGAGAAGATCCTTAGGCCAGAAGAGATTGCTTCAGCCCTTCATATGACAAAGGATGAGGTAATGGCTAATTGGGAGACTAGAAGTGGAGAAAAGGGCTTTCTGACTAAGTTCTTGGTTGGTAAGGCTAATTATTTCTAGGATAGTATAGACTTAAAGGCATTCGAAGATGTTCTGTCTCTTCTGATATACGGCTTGGTATTGTTTCCAAATCCTGACTCCTTTGTTGATGTGAATGCGGTGAAAATCTTCATCTCTCGTAATCCTGTACCCACTCTCTTGGGTGACATTCTTCATCAGCTTTATGCTCGTACTGCCCGAAAGCGGGGAACCTTGATGTGCTGTGCTCCATTATTGGAGAGGTGGTTTATTTCGCACCTCCCCAAATCAATGCTGAAGAACAAAGAAGGCATGGGCTGGGCCTATAGGGTTATGTCTCTCTCTCATAATGACATCATCTGGACTATCAAGGGTATATACGAGGTGGCTATCATTGATCACTGTGGGGAATACCCCAATGTTCCACTGATAGGAACCCATGGGGGAATTTCTTACAATCCATGCTTGGCCTTACGTCAGTTTGGGCGAGCCAGAAGAGAAGGACATCATGAGCTGCTGATGCCTAGTATCATCTTTGATTTTCAAGGGGATAACGACGAGCAACGCCGCAGATTCATAAGGGCTTGGGATAGAGTTCACAGATCTGATCCACATGAGTTGGGTCCAAAGACTTCTCTTCCAATGGAGCCATATCTCAGATGGGTCCGTATCCGTGCCCAAAAGCTGGGTATGCCATATGAAGCCGTCCTGCTTATCATTGTTGAAGTTGCTAACAAAGAAGGGGTTCTTCCTACCATCCTCCATCCTTACATGCCCACTGACATTGGGGAACTGAAAAGGTCTTGGATGCAGCTGAGAGAAGAGCGGGATGCTTATCGAGAAAAGTTTAACGAGCAAGAGCAGAAGATCCAGAAGTTGACTAGACAGCTGGAGAACGAGCAGATTCTCAATGACTATGTCCGCACCGACAATAAGCGACCATGGGAGCACTGATTGTCCTTTGATTATTTCATTTCCAGTTTTTATTTACTTTTCAGCATCTCTTTTCTTGTAACGCCTTAAGGGCAATTTGTTGAACAATTTGAATTTCAAAGTTTATCTAATAAAAGTGTGTTTCATTTCTTGTTTACGAATTTGAATCTCTCGATTGTCTTTGAAATCATATCATACGCATTTCATCCCATGCACTTCATAACAGGTACCCATTACAGGTCTCTTATCTTCTTCGCTGTTTATTTCAGCACTCATCATGTCTGCTGAACCATCAACCGAGCAAGCAATCAAGGCCCTACAGGCCCATAATGCCCAATTCCAGGAGCTGTTCATGAATCTAGCTAAGGGTCAGCAAGATTTGAAGACCCTGATTCTAAAAATAAGAAGAAGAAGAAGAAGAGGACAGTCATGTTTAACACAGGTCACAGGTTTGGAAATAGGCTACGAGATGAAGTAGATTTGACCACCTCATCTGGAGGGAAAGATAGTCAGGAAGAAAGGAGGGCTCCTAGCCCTGTGGTCTCAGACAATGAGACAGACTTCGACGAAGACCAGTATCCTCTGGCCGAGGATAGATACAAACAACTGGAAGACCGGTTGAGTGCGATGGAGGTACAGAAAGTGCCTGGTCTGGACTTTGGTGATCTGGGTCTGTCATCTGGGGTGGTGATTCCCCATAAATTTAAAGCACTAGCCTTTGCTAAGTATGACAGAGTTTCTTATCCGAAGCTGCACCTCCAGTCATATGTAAGGAATATTCAGCCGTACACCACTGATAAGAACCTATGGATCCACTTCTTTCAAGACAGTCTCTCAGGGACTCAGCTTGAATGGTTTTACCAGTTGGACGGAGCCAGTATCTGCAGTTGGGAGGATTTGGCTATTGCTTTCTACAGGCAGTACCAATACAATTCCGACCTCGCTCCCACGCGTACCCAACTCCAGGGTATGTCAATGGGAACGGGAGAAGGTTTCAAAGATTATGCTCAGAAGTGGAGGGACCTCGCCGGAAGAGTGCAACCACCCTTGGCTGATCGGGAGCTTGTGGATATGTTTCTGGGGACCTTGTCTGGTCCATTTTTCAACCATATGATTGGAAGCTCTTCGTCTGGGTTTATAGAGCTAATTATGACCGGTGAAAGGATTGAGGCTGGTATTAAGGATGGCAAGATACAAAAGGGTGTTTCATCAAACACCGAGAAAAATCCTTTTAAGAAGGAGTCCAGTGTTGTCTACAGTTTGAAAAGCCATAATAGACCTGAACATCGCCAAGCTGTTAATGCGGTTGTTATTTCAAGACCTGCTGGTGCTACTCAATGCGACAATCAACAAAAGGCCGAGAGACCTCGAAGGCAATTCACCCATCTCAAATGACTCTGTCTCAGATTCTGCCGCAGTTGTTAAAGACCAATCTAGTGATTCCAAGGGAGGCCCTGAAGAATCCCAACACTACATCACCAAAGTATAACCCTAATACCCGCTGTGCTTTTCACTCTAATAGCCCGGGACATAATACAGATGATTGTTGGGCTTTGAAGAACAAAATACAAGACTTGATTGATGCGAAGGAGATCGAGTTCGGAGCACCAGAAAATCCTAAACAGGATGCAGGGGTGAATGCTATCGGGGATGACGATGATGAAGAGTTTGACATTGACAATTGGATCTACCCGACTGCCAACGGTGGATTAAGCAACTGGACAGTAAAGGATTCTATGCATGTTTCTGTTATCACCCAGTAATGAGACTTTTTGTTTTGAATTCGTAACAGACAATGTTTTAAACTCTACGACCCGGTGTCTTACCTGGGGCACCGGGGCTTCATTTGTGAGGGCTTTATGTGTGTCATTTTCATATATCATTAATAAAAGCATTGGACGTTTCTTGCATTTCAAATTTTGCGCTCCTTGTTTTTATTTTATTATATATTGCAAAATAGCTATTTTACACACACTCACATATACAGGTCTACATCCACTCTGGATCTCACTGGTAACAACTCTGCTACTGCCAGTTATGACTTCGAAAATCCGATCAACTTAGCCAAAGACGAAGGTGAAGATGATTGAGAAGTGCCTGGTGAGCTTGCAAGACTGCTACTCCAGGAAGAGAGGGCTACTTAGCCGCACGAAGAGCCAGTGGAAACAATGAATCTGGGTACAGAAGAGGACAAAAAAGAGGTCAAGATCGGTGTAAATCTGGAAGCTAGTGTGAAGCAATGGTTGATTCAGATGCTGCGTGACTATGTTGAGATCTTTGCCTGGTCTTACAAAGATATGCATGGGTTGGATACCGATATTGTGGTTCACCGCCTGCCTACCAAGGAAGATTGTCCTCCAGTGAAACAGAAGGTCCGTCGAATGCGCCCAAAGATGTCTGAGAAAATCAAGGCTGAAGTGATGAAACTGTTTGACGCCGGTTTTCTAGCAGTTACTTTTTACCCGCAGTGGGTGGCCAACATGGTTCCTGTAGCGAAGAAGGATGGTAAGGTTCGAATGTGTGTTGACTATAGGGATCTGAACAGGGAAATCCCCAAGGATGAATTGCCCTACCTCATATCGACGTTCTGGTTGACAACACCGCGCAGCATAAAGTCTTCTCCTTTATGGATGGTTTCTCCGGTTATAATCAGATTAAAATGGCTCCTGAAGACATGGAGAAGACAACTTTTTGTTACTCAGTGGGGTACCTTTTGCTACAAGGTCATGCCTTTTGGATTGAAAATTGATGGGGCAACGTATCAGCATGCCATGGTTGCTTTGTTTCATGACATGATCCATCACGAGATTGAGGTATACGTCGACGACATGATTGCAAGATCCCAGACGGAGGAAGAACATCTTGACCACCTTCAAAAGTTGTTTGACAGGTTGAAGTTGTACAAGCTGAGGTTAAACCCGAACAAGTGCACCTTCGGGGTGAGATCTGGTAAGCTGCTGGGCTTCGTCGTAAGCAATAAAGGTATTCAAGTGGACCCTGCAAAGGTGAAGGCCATATAGGAGATGCCAGCTCCCAAGACAGAAAAAGAAGTCAGAGGCTTCCTGGGACGATTGAATTACATTGCCCGATTCATCTCGCACCTGACTGCTACTTGTGAGCCAATCTTCAAGCTACTGAAGAAAGATCAAGTAGTACGTTGGAATGATGAATTCCAGGCCGCTTTCGAAAGGATCAAAGAGTATCTCCAAGAGCCACCCATTCTGATGCCTCCAGTTGAAGGGAGACCTCTGATCTTATACTTGACAGTACTCGACAACTCAATGGGTGTGTGTGCTGGGTCAGCATGACGAGTCTGGCCAAAAAGAGCATACTATTTATTACCTTAGCAAAAAGTTTACCGATTGCGAGACCCGATACTCGTTGCTCAAGAAAACTTGCTGCGCTTTGGCATGGGCTGCTCGCCGGCTGAGACAGTATATGTTGACTCACACTACTCTGTTGATATCAAAGATGGATCCAATCAAGTATATCTTCGAAAAGCCTGCCTTGTCCGGAAGAATAGCGAGATGGCAGATGATCTTGACTGAGTATGACATCCAATATACGACCCAAAAGGAAATTAAGGGAAGTGTGTTGGCAGACCATTTGGCACATCAGGCAGTGGATGATTACCAGTCTATGAACTTTGAATTTCCGGACGAGAATATCATGATAGTAACTGACTGTGAGACACCTGGACCAGATGAAGGACCTGAGGAAGGATCCCGATGGTCTATGTACTTTGATGGAGCTTCAAACGCTTTGGGTAACGGCATTGGCGTTGTGATCATATCTCCTAAAGGCTCTCATACTCCGTTCACCGCCCGACTATGTTTCAACTGCACCAACAACATGGCGGAGTATGAGGCGTGCATCATGGGTCTTCGAGCAGCCATTGACTTAAGGACTAAGTTTCTGAGTGTCTTTGGAGATTCCGTTCTCGTGATCAGTCAAATCAAAGGCGAGTGGGATACGAAACACCCAAATCTTATTCCTTACAAGGAGTATGTGTTGACATTGCTTCCCTATTTCGAGGAGATAACCTTTGAACACTTCCCTAGGGAGGAGAATCAGTTAGCGGACGCGCTAGCTACGATGTCTTCTATGTTTAAAGTCAATTGGGACAACGAGGCTCCCCGGATCATCATCGAAAGATTGGATGAACCTGCACATTGCTGTGACATTGAGACTGAAGAGGTAACAGAAAAACCATGGTTTCATGAGGTGAAAAGGTATCTTGAAGCTCAGGAGTACCCCGAGGGTGCGTCTGTTAATGACAAGAATTTTCTGAGAAGGTTCATGGCGAAGTTCTTCATCAGCAATGGCATCCTTTACAAGCATAACCATGATTCAACCTTACTACGATGTGTGGATAAGAACGAGGCAGAAAGGATCATGGCAGAGTTACATGAAGGTACTTTCGGGACTCATTCCAGTGGACACACCATGGCAAAGAAGATCCTACGGGCAGGATATTATTGGTCCACGATGGAAGCCGACTGTTATCAGCATTCTCGAACGTGTCAGAAGTGCCAGGTCTATGCTGATAAGGTTCACATACCTCTGGTTCCTCTGAACATCTTGACGGCTCCTTGGCCTTTTGCAATGTGGGGCATTGATATGATCGGTGAGATTAGACCTACAGTGTCCAATGGGCATCATTTCATCTTGGTAGCAATTGATTACTTTACAAAATGGGTTGAAGCAGCTTCCTTTGCTACAGTAACCAAGAACGTCGTAGCACGGTTTATTCGGCATAATCTGATCTGTCGATACGGTGTACCATAGAGGATCATTACAAACAATGGTACCAATCTCAACAACAAGATGATCACTGAGCCCTGCAAGCAATTCAAGATACAACATCACAACTCTTCTCCCTACCGGCCGAAGATGATGGGGCTGTTGAAGCGGCTAATAAGAAAATTAAGAAGATTGTACAGAAGATGACAGTGACATACAAAGACTGGCACGAGATGTTACCATTTACTCTTCATGGGTACCGTACCTTAGCGCAGACGTCAACAGGGGCAACACCCTACTCCTTGGTATATGGCATGGAGGCAGTCTTGCCCATTGAAGTTCAGATACCCTCTCTTTGGATCATGAAGGATGCAGGTTTGAGTGAAGATGACTGGATTCAGACCCGACTTGATCAGCTAAACCTAATTGACGAAAAGAGACTTACTGCTATTTGTCATGGTCAGACGTATCAAAAACGGACGATCAAGGCATTTAACAAGAAAGTTATACGACAAGAGTATCAAGTTGGGGATCTGGTAATCAAGCGCATTATTCTACCTCAAGGTGATCCCAGGGGAAAATGGACCCCTACTTACGAAGGGCTATTTGTGGTTAAGAACATTTTCTCAGGAGGAGCTATGATTCTAACCACCATGGATAGTGACGACCTTCCTCACCCCGTCAATGCAGACATAGTGAAAAGATACTACGCATAATCAAAGACCCGCTAGGTTGACTGTCCTAGGCAAAAATAAGGGCTTCCCGGAGAACCAAAAGGGTTCGGGCAAAAATAAGGGATGAAAATGAAAAGACTGTACACCCGGCAAGTCGAAAACCTGAAAAGGCGGCTTGGGCAAAAAAGGGTATCCCGGTGGACTGAAAACCCAAAAGGGCGGTCCAGGCAAAAATTAGGGATCAAAGCATAACACTATGTCTCATTGGATCACCTTGCATCCAGACTTCGGTATCAACTATCAAGCTCGGACGACACTAATCAATCTGATTCATCTTCAACCAAGCAGCAAAGTGATGAGATGCTTGAGGACATAAAGGCAATAGCAGAGTTGGAACCCAGTGGGATTATTCACATAGCTGTTTTGTTTAGTTTTTCACAAATTGTGTAAATTCTATTATTCGACGGCGTTCTCTTACTAGGACGTCAGCCTCTTGTACAAAAACGCCTATTTACAGGTCAGACTTCAAAATCAATACAATTCATTTTCAAAGAAATTTCAAACTGTTTTTCCTTTATCTATTTGATTTGCAAAGAATGTCCAAGGTTCATTTTTGATATATGCATTTGACATTAATTGCTGCTCATAAATATTTACATGCGAAACAAAAATGATTACTGGTAATATCAGAAACAGGGGAAAATAAGAATTGTCTGAACTGTATAGTTGCTTTGACCACGAGGTACAAAGGTAGATTCAGCTGAAGAATATGGCTAAGGTACTTTCACTCCCCACAGAGTAAGACAGTAATGGTAGCTCTCCCCAGCTGAGATTTTCAACTATGAGCGAATTAGCAATGCTCTCCCCAAGCAGAGTTGATCTACTATCAACACTAAAAAGGCTCGATATCCCCGACAGTCTTAATATTCCCTAGCGAAGTATAAGAACGTTCCCCAGCAGAATACAAGATACCCCCAGTGGAGTTAAAATTTTCCCAGCGAAGTCTGAAAAAACTTCCCCAATGGAGTTGAAGCATCATCCCCAGTGGACTCTGGAAGTTTATCCCCAACGGAGTACAAAAATAAATCTCCCCAGCCGAGTTCAAAGGATCATTCCCAACAGAACTCAGAGGATTATCCCCACAAAAGTCTGACAAGTTACCCCCAGTAAAGTCGCCACTGAAAGATCATCCCCAGTGAAATTCTTTCCTTTCACAAACAGGAATTCAATCCTCAACAAATTCAATATCACCAGCAACGATAATTCCTCCCGACGGAATTTATCAGTGGAATCTTCAGCAGAACGTCTCTTCCCCACAGAGTAATCTCCTCATCAGTTTATTCTCCCAACGGAGTCATCCTCTCCTGCAGGTTTATTCTCTTTGTTCGCCATCCCCAGCGGAAACGAAGAATCCAACTCTATTCTTCAGCAGCTATCCAGGATTTATTTTCCCCAGCTAAAAGATTACATTTCCATACATCATGATACATGCATATACGCATCATACCATATAATCTCATTTATTTTGAGAGCATCATTGCTTGATATATATCATGCATTTCATACATTATGACATTGCATATGACTGACCCTTTACCGTTTCAGGGAAAGACGAACCAATAAACACCATTGACTACTCATGACCTGGTAGTCCCCTCAAAAGAAAAACTACATCTATGGAAGACTTTTGTCTGGTTCAGTTAAATCGATCCTAATATTTTTCTGATTCTTATCCAGTCAAAGTAATCTGAGACCTTCTCTGGTTCAGTCAGATCGACCCTAAGATCTCCCTGATTCGTATTCCAGTTGAAGATATTCCAAGACTTTTGTCTGGTTTAGTTAAATCGATCCTAAGATTTTTCTGATTCCGATCCAGTCTAAGTTAATCCAAGACCTTCTCTGGTTCAGTTAGATCGACGATAAGATCTCCCTGATTCATATTCCAGTTGAAGATATTCCAAGACTTTTGTCTGGGTTAGTTAAATCGATCCTAAGATTTTTCTGATTCCGATCCAGTCAAAGTTAATCCAAGACCTTCTTTGGTTCAGTTAGATCGACGATAAGATCTCCCTGATTCGTATTCCAGTTGAAGATATTTCAAGACTTTTGTCTGGTTCAGTTAAATCGATCCTAAGATTTTTCTGATTCTGATCCAGTCAAAGTTAATCCAAGACCTTCTCTGGTTCAGTCAGATCGACCCTAAGATCTCCCTGATTCGTATTCCAGTTGAAGATATTTCAAGACTTTTGTCTAGTTCAGTTAAATCGATCCTAAGATTTTTCTGATTCTGATCCAGTCAAAGTTAATCCAAGACCTTCTCTGGTTCAGTCAGATCGACCCTAAGATCTCCCTAATTCGTATTCCAGTTGAAGATATTTCAAGACTTTTGTCTGGTTCAGTTAAATCGATCCTAATATTTTTCTGATTCTGATCCAGTCAAAGTTAATCCAAGACCTTCTCTGGTTCAGTTAGATCGACGATAAGATCTCCCTGATTCGTATTCTAGTTGAGGTTATTCCAAGACTTTTGTCTGGTTCAGTTAAATCGATCCTAAGATTTTTCTGATTCCGATCCAGTCAAAGTTAATCCGAGACCTTCTCTGGTTCAGTCATATCGACCCTAAGATCTCCCTGATTCTTATTCCAGTTGAAGATATTCCAAGACTTTCGTCCGGTTCAGTTAAATCGATTCTAAGATTTTTCTGATACTTATCCAGTCAAAGTTAATCTAAGACCTTCTCTGGTTCAGTCAGATCGACGCTAAGATCTCCCTGATTCTTATTCTTGTCAAAGTTCAGACCTCCTATCAACAGTCTCCAAATGGCATCTGTAAGCCCATTCCCGACATCACCAAGCTGATACCACTTCATGCAAGTGCAAATTTCTGGGCACTCTAGTGTTCAATCATCTTCCACCTTCGGATCACGAAAGGCACGAAAGCCAATCTACATCCTCATGTTTAAGAAGATTGAACATGGGCAGCTGTTGTACCCCAAAATTTACCCTTTCATATTTCTCAAAACATTGCAAGAAAAATCTCCAAGTGGCTCAAGATTGCTCAGGAGTTGGACAGTCAAGCTATCTCTTAAGGCAGTCAACCTCAAATTAGGGTTTTGTGTTGCATCAAGGTCCTTGCATCCAAATGACTTCAAGTGCTCCCCAATGTCCTAATATGCTTTCAAGATAATCCATTCCAAATTTCAAGCCTGGCAGAGGAAGTTTGCTCAGTCAATTGCTCAAAGGGTCCAAAAATCGACTTGCTAGGGCAAAAGTCAACTGTGACCCAAATACAGTCAAACCTCAATATTTTTTGTCAACATTCTCATTTTTAAGGATATTTCATCATTTGATCAAGGTTTTATCATGATTCATCAAGGATTGCTCAAAATTCATCAAGACTCAAAAGTTGCTAAATTAGGGTTTTGCAAGAAAAGTCAACTCAACTTTGACTAAACATAACCTTCTCATACTTTATGAGAAATGACCCATACAAAGCTCATTTTTAAGAGGATGCAATTTCCTACAATCCATATTCACACCCCAAGATCAAAAAATGCACTCACAAAAGGTTACAAATTTGGACATTATAGGTCATTTTTGAAAGTCAACAAAAACACCTTTTTTTCCAAAGCATATAACTTGAGCATGGAATATAAAAATTAGATGATACAAAAAGGGTGGGTTAGAGGACATCTCAAGCTTTCTAAAAAGTCAAAGAACACTTCCAAAAGTTCAAAATTGAAGAAGTTATGCATTGTTGAAGTTGGGCATTTTTGCAAAATTGCAAAAAGTCAACTATCCCCAAAACTTCAAATTTTGTCAAATGGGCCCATTCTT
Source organism: Vicia faba (assembly GCA_948472305.1). NCBI lineage: Eukaryota > Viridiplantae > Streptophyta > Magnoliopsida > Fabales > Fabaceae > Vicia > Vicia faba. The sequence continues at coordinate 1,372,711,263 of OX451741.1, forward strand.
TTCCACTGGATTTGATCTTGTCACACTACACACGTGTCCTAGCTTCAATCTTGTGTCCATTTATCAAATTTTCTATTTTATTTGATTTTTTATTGAATTATTTCATTTTAAATCAATTTAAATCAAATAAAATCCCAAAACTTGATTATATGAGATATTTTTCTATTTTCAGGACCTAATCACCATCAATATCATGATCAAATTCGTATCAAGCATTACATGTGCAAAAAGATTGGATTTTTGGCAAATTAAGCAAGTTTTCAATGGAGAATCAAATCTAATCTCAAGGCATCAATGTGCAAGGATTCAGTCCACAAAAGTTGACCTAATACATTGCAGCATACATATACAATCCAAAGCACACGAGATCAGACGTAGAGGCTGCAAGAATACTGAAAACCAAACTTGAAAAAAGGTGGAAAAGGTGTGAAACCAAAATCACACTTAGAAGCAAATTCAGGAGCAACACGCAATACCAATCGCTTGCTGGGGGATCACTGAAGGAGAACCAACCCAAAACCAATCTCCATACATGCCCTAAAGCTCTGTAAGTATCTCAAAAAACCACATTTCGTTTGAAATTGTAACTCCCTATTCTTGCATTTTCCTGGCAAATCTTTGACATATTTATGATGCTCATGAAATTTCTGAACTTTTGGCATTGTTTGATTGCATTTATATGGACTGTAGCCTTATAACCGAACCTAGGGTTTTGTAGTTGTTTTTTAGGGCATTTCTTTTACAGGCAAAATTAGTTCCATTGATGGACATAGGCGTGACCAGGGGAGATAGACGAACACAACCATGGTCTTGGGGGTCATTTTCATGGCCTAGATTTAATTTTTGGAATGTCCTGCGAATTTAACTGCGAATATAAATCCGCAGGTAAATATACAGGGTTGAAGGAAGAAGACGAAGAAGTGTCTCCCCCTGGTTGGATGGTTCAAACTTGGCGCGTTTTATTTTTGTTCTGGCATAATGATGCGTTTTTATATATTATATTTAGTTTGTGTTATATTAACAATTGAGACATAGTGGTGCAGTGGTAGTGGCGTGTGTTAAAAATCCAACAGGACCTGGGTTCGAATCCCAGGTCCCCCATATGCTTTGTATTTTTTCTCTTCAGGTGATCTAGTATTGACTCAAGCGTGTGATGCATCATGCTCCCTCATTCAATCAAGGGACAGGTGGCCCTAGGCCAAATCTGATGGTCCAGATGTGATGTCCACCATACCACCTGGTCAAAGTGCACACATGGAATCAGGAAAAGTCAAGCCAGGCCAACAAAATTGGGCCCTGGAATTACTGAATAAACCTCCAAAATCATGCCCAAACCCTAACTCTTTCTCTTTTCTTTTATTATTTCTCTTAATTATTTATTGTTATTATTTTTAATTATTAACTAACCAATCACATTTTTTCCTTCATAAAATTAAAAAAGCCCAATTTTTTTTGTTTATTAAATTAATTTTCAGTATTTTATTTTATTAATAAATATTAATTTAATTAATTTAGTTTTAATTAGGAATAACTTTTAATATATTTTGCAATAATTAAAATTAACTTAGACAATTAGGTTTTATTAACTTTGATTAAATTTATTTTTATTTCCTTAAATAACAAAAACCCAAAAATATTTTTATTAATTAATTTATTTATTAATTTAATAATTAACCTAGATTAGTTTCTTTCTTAATTAAAAAATAACCAAAAAATCTTTTCTTTAATTAAAGGGTCAAAACCCTAGAGCTCGCACCCGATTTAATTTCCCGCACGCGATCCATTTTATTCAATATTGTATCTCTTTCTTGGAATGTAATAGTTTAATATGACTTTAAATATTTTTATCGCTTTATTTATTTTCCGCATTTAATTTCAAGGGTTGCTTTTGGCGATGTAAATACCCGACGCCTTGTAATAATTAGTTTAATTTCTGCAATTTAATTTTCGCAACTTATAAATTGTTAGATGTTTGGTAATAAGGAATGCATGACAAGATCGAATGTTAAACCTAAAATCAACATAGATAACCATTGACATGTACAAAAGACAAAATTAACTGAAAACAACACACTCGCACATGCGCACTCTTAGGGTACACCTCACTTGGTTGCCTTTGTATGCGGTCATTGAGTATAGGAAGTTTTAGAGGTATCCCTCTTGTCCAAAGATCATAGTTGCCTCGAAATGGTTGCCTCAGAAAAATGATCTAAGACATTAGGGTTACCGCTAAGGCGTCCTAACATTGCTTTAGTGACCGCACGTCCCTTAATCGAATTGACTCTTAAACTCCAACGATGATGCTACCTACTCATCAATAGTGGGATGGCATTATCTAAAGGACATTAGCACAAATTGATTCCTTTTTCGAGTAGGTAGATGGTTCTTAGATACTTGCTCTTTTCAAAACAAAACAATTTTTCACACTTACACCTTTCAGACAAAAACTTCTTCAAACCCACAAACACAAAGAAAAGAAATTTTGAAAACACTTTGAGCAAGTACCTAAGAGCCCGTGGATAACCACGGACAGAAAGGGTGCTAAAACCTTCCCTTTCTATAATCTACCCCCCGGACCCGAGAAACATCTCAAAAAATGAATTTTTCTGTGCTTTTTTCCTTTCCTTGTTGGATAAAATAAAAGACGGTGGCGACTCTTGCTTACCGCGACATTTTGCGAAAACAAATGCAAAACGCAAACCAGCATTCCAAAAAACAGTCAGTTCTCTCCCACCGTATCACACCTGGGTTCTTTAGAATTTTTGCAGTGGTTCAAAACCTTTTTTCTCAATTCTCTCGCCTCTTTCACAAATTTTTCTGGCCCCTTCTCAGTGGCCAATGGTGTTCTATTTATAGGCAAAGGTTTTGCAGTTGGGGCAGTCAAGTGGTACCAACATCATATGCTAGATGCTGACTTACTCCTGAAGTAAGTTTAAACAAGTGGGGGGTTCAATGCATTCAAGTTGGATGGTTAGCAACACCTCAGCTGGATTTGGCAGCGTGAATTAAGGAAAAGTAGAAACAACGTGTGGGTCTAGCATACTTTTGCACATAAGTTTGTCTTCCCAAGACAATAGGGGTACACGTGGGGAAAATCCCTCGGATAAAGACTCAGAGGCGGTTGTGTGCATTAAATGAGTTTCCATGTGAAACTTTGCACCCTTGCTTGACTCTGGATTGGAAGTTTTGCTTTAGTGTAGCATCTCATCTTCTGATCCTCTTATCTTCTGACTTCAGCATGTTCTGAAGGATCCTTCAGAACTTCCAGTATACTTACAACACACTTTGTTACCTTTTTTGATTTACCCTTGCAAACTCTGACTGAACCTTTGTGAACACTGGCCCAGAAGTTCTGACCAAACTTTGTCTTGAGACTATCCAGAATTTGCTGAGTGTGAACACTGACCCAGAAGTTCTGAAATTATCATATTTCTTAAACACTTATAAAATTCCTAAGTATTTAGAATTTGGCTTCTCCAAAGTAAAATTTGACTTTTGAAATTCTTAATGAAACAAACTTCATATTCCAACATGTCTTGATGAAATATGATTTTTGAGATTTGATTTTGATCAAAAAGTCAAAGTTAGACTTCTCAATATGCAAATGACCATTTTGCCCTTGTGAATGGTTTGCTTAGAAAAATTGATAATTCAAGGCCTGGAGACTTGATGAAGGCAAACTTGAGGATCCAGGGTGGTTACTTGAGAAATGAGAGGGCAAAATTTGGGGTGCAATAGTAAGTTTATACCTCTAGCACGAGTAAGCTGATGTTAAGCATAATGTTAAGACATCCTTGACTCAGCTTGACTTTTGATATAAACACCCTTTTGTGACCTTGAGTTTTCCTTTTTCCTATCATAGCTTGAAAATCCAAACACTTCCAACAATCTTCCCACTTGAAGAACTTTCTTCAGCAATACTGAATTATCCTTACAGACTTGATCTTTGACATCAAGTTTTTAGGATTGATGAGTCACTTCACCTTGCAGGATATAGATGGTAGATACTCCTTCATTCTGTTAAGACCTAAGATCATAGAAACATTACCTTTTAATTCTTCATGGCTGATAACACATTTTATTCTAGATACACAAATTTTTGAATAAAACTTCCAGCATATTTTAAGATAATTCTTCACAAACAGAATTCTTCATTAGAAATTCATCTTCCAGTTAGACCAGAAGAAAAAAAAACCCACACGGTTGCTCTTTGAGCTAGAAAGGGAAATTGTTCCACAAGAAATCCAAGGCCTTCACGCTCATATTATTGAATGTTTGACATTAATTAGATTTATTTCCAGCTCCAACGTGTCATGAGCATCACATACTTGTTGATGTTAGCACAAATGTTCTAAACATTTGGTCCATACATCTCTTCCATTGTTCTTATAAACTAATTGGAATACCTTGCAAGGGATACAACAATAATAAGAAAACCTTTAGTAGAAACCAAAACCAAGCTCATGTAGATTTGAAAGAAAAAATAAATTGCTCTTGTCTTTCTTCAATGACTTGTTACTTTTCATGTCAAACCTTCGGAGAAGAGACCTGATAATCTTCTTCTTGATCAACCTCAATCTAAACATTTTCTTCCAAACACACTTAGATATGCCTTTATTAGTGGACTTGAGAGATTTCCCAAGTATCTTTGGCCATAACACAAGTGATATATAGTCTAAAAAAAAACTTATCAATTCCATAGATTGTGGTATTGATAATTTTAAATTCATAGAGACTCCACACATGCTCTGTTCTTCATTCTTCTAAAACTCCAGGATTCTTCCAACCTGATAAACTTCACAGTTCCATATTCCATTGATGACCAGAAGGATATCACTCTAGCTTTCCTAAAAGACACATAGTACCATAAATATATCTCCCTGAAAACTCACCCAATAAACCAGGGTGCCTACTCTGATACCGATTGATAATTCGGGTACAGGCAACATACGTACATCCCAATATCAAAATAATGTTAAGACATATGTTACAACATCTAGTAGTAGACCAGATCAATCAGGCTATAAGTGATACAGAAATATAACTGCAGAAAGATAAATAACACAATGAGTTGTTAACCCAATTTGGTGCAACATCACCTACTCTGAGGGCTACCAAGCCAGGAAGAAAGTCCACTATCAGGAGTATTAGTTCAAAGCTAAACTCCCACATTTACAAATTCTCGCCTAATCCCTACTGTAGCAACTAGATTTAAAATAAGAGCCGCCACTATTAGTTTTTACCCTAGGGAAGGGAATCTAATAGAAAACCCTAATTCGCAAATAGAGATTCTAGGTTTCGAACTTCATTAGATGAAAGGAAGGTGTTAGGCACCTTTCATCTACCTTGTTCACAAGGATATTAAGCTCTAGGTTTAGGTTTGGGATAATCAGGTTTTAAGTTTTAATTAGCAAGACTCGCCACAATTTTTGATTGTATGCCTACGTATCCTCTTATGAGGAATCAGAGTTCCAATTCGTAGTTCGTATGGGTTGGTGTTTTTTAGGGGTTTGCAAACATATTTTGAATCACTTCGCACTCGACCGAGAGTAGTGATTGTGGAGATTTTGACTGAGAACGCAGTAAGTCAAAACCAGTTTGAAACCCATTTGCAAAAAAGACATTTGATTAGCTTAGTTTATTGGAAAATAGTTTTGATATTTGTTGGGTAATTTTTAATAATATTAATTGCAAAAAGTCTTGATTAATGCATGATAAAAATATTTTAATGCAAATAATATATAAAATAATATATGTAATTTTAATATGAAAATAATTTATTTAGTAATATTATAATATATACATATGATAATTAAAAATATAATAAATAGTATGAATAATAAATATTATGTAAAAAAAAAATTATAATAATATAAAAATAATTATAATAATCATTAACTAATAGAATAAAAAAAATTAGAATTATAAGAAAATATAGAAAAAAATGGTTAAACCAAGGGGGGGGGGGTGCAATTTACGTTGACAAGTAAAAGCAAATGGGCGCTAAAAGGAAGCTGGGCTAGGCCCAGAACGGTCCAGACAGGGGGGGGTGTAGGTTATTGATGCGTTTAGTAAACAGAGGTAAAGGGGGGGTGCAAACAGCAGTGGGCCTAAGCCCATTACGGATTTTTGAAGGAGGCAGGCTGATTGTGTGTGCACGGGTGTATGGATCTTATCATGTGGCTTGGCCTTATGGCCGCCTGATTAAAATCACGTGGATGATAAGCGAGGGAGCATGCTATTGTGATGGGTGCGTTATACTGGAATGGTATATGACACATATTTGTTTTTTCTGTTTTTATTCATTTCATTATTCAACATAACCCGTTCGTTTCTCTCCCTCGAATCCACACACTTTGTTCATCCCCTTTTAACCCTAGAATCAAACCGGACCTCCCCGTGACGCCGTGACCACCCCTCCTAACATAAACCCAACCAACAATTCCCCAAATCCACAATCAGAAAACCAGAAAGATAAGTTTACCCCTTTCGTCTCTATATTCTGAATCTCGATTTTTTGCTTTGAGCTAATCCTCCATTTTCTTCTTTGATTTGCAGGTCTTTGGCGATGATTGAAGGTTTGAGGATGATGGTGCAAGTCAACGGTGATCGGGGTTTCAGAAGTTGAAGCCTAATCACCCCACTCTTCTTCTTTGACAACGACTTCTTCAACTCTTAGCGATTCAGTATAAGCTTCGACTCCTTTCCGTTTCCGAATCTCTTTCTTTTTTCTTCGTCTCAGAAATCCCTCCTTGTTTTCTGTCAAAGGATACGCCTTCTCCCCGTTCTCTGTAAAAGACCCCTCTCTCTATTTTCTGTAGACGATTCGCCTTCTTGTTCTTCTATATCAACAAAAATCCTCCTCCTCCTTTTATTAATTTTCTTTTTATTTATATCCTTAGGAATTTTAGGGTTTTGAGTTGTTAGCATTAGATTTAGGCAGAAGTTTAGGAATTAGTTTTTTTTAGAGATTTCTGTAATTGATTGCTATTGATTCGTTGTAATTGCAACATATATATTATGAGATTTGATTCATTAATTTTTCTGCTGTAAATTATAGATTTTGTAATTTTTTATTATAGATTTTGTGTTATATTTGATTCTGAGATTGATTGCTATAGATTTGTTTTGCGGATTGAATTTAAATCTTGAGATTTGATGTGAAACATATGTGATTTTGTATAGCTTTCTGGATTCAATTTGAACAGTGCCTGTTTGTGCGGTAAAACGCGCGTGATTGATACAGTAATCATTTTTTTGTGTGATTTTGGGCCAACTTCTTTTCCTTGTTTACAACAACAAAAAACAATTGGGCCTAATTTTGCTTAGGTTGAATTGGGCTCCCGAGCTGAAAAAACATCTTTAAACAATCTTTCTGCGAACTGGGTCAAATACTTGGTCCTTTAAAACAGACCCCATTTCATTAAAAACAATAAGTGATTTTATATATAAAAAAACATTTAACAAAACAAAAAATGCTTTAATAATATTATAATTATAATAACTTCACTTATAATTTGTGAAAGGTTTCTCTTAACAATAGTAATACTGTTTAATCATATTGGTAAATAATAAAAACGTCAAATGGGCTTTGGCTAAAGAAAACTCAATGGGCTAGTAACCTTATAACTATACCCCTCTTTTGCTGCTTAATGACTAACAAAAAATTGGGTCAAATGAAATGGGTTCTTAATTGCGATTTCACCTCCTCTAACAACAAATAACACTTAAATAAGCTTAGCTATATTTAATTTTAATAATTATTTTTGAAATCATTTTACATATTCGAATTTCATGGGTCATTGGCCAACATGCTTTGTAAACGAACCTGCAGATATATGAGTCTTTCCAATTTAGAAAGCCCCACTCTCCTGCATTAAAGTACACCCCTAGTTGGATAAAGACGGACCATCAGATACTGCCGTATCGTCTTTAGTTGAATATATCTTCAATTTTAATCTTGAAATATAAAGTCATCCAGGTAGGACAAATTTGGGGTACGACACCTACCCAATGCAACTTCTACCTAGGCCTTTCCTAAATATGAGAAATCACCATCTCACTTCCTAAATCACCTCAATGATATCTAACTGTCCCAAACCAAATAACTGCAACAAATATAATTCAATTTAAAAGATTACACTTCAAATACAAAAACTCAAACTCTTGCTTAAAAGCTTCGAGTGAGAGCAATACTCAACTCATTGCCTAAAGGCTTTTGAGTAAGAACCATAAGTTGACTAATAGCCAAGTAACAATTAGTCGACCACATAGTATCCAAGGATACATGGGTGACTTACAAACTACACAAGAAACTCTCAAAATCTAAGACTTATGCTTCCCCTAATTTTACAATTGTTGAAAACTTAAAAATACATGATGGTGTCATGAAAGACGGTAAATCAAATATCTCTATCTTGACCGAATGGGAAGTGATACAAGAGAGATTTTGGAAAGCTGATAACAACATCAAACTCTACATAAAAAAGAAATTGAGGAATATTTCATATCTAAAAATGAAAGGCTTGAAACCACCCTCTTAACCGGTAAAAACCAAAGGAGCTCCTGAGAAGGTAAAACCTACATCATTTGACAATTCAACAATGACGTGTCCTTCATATTTTGAACATATTAACAAAAAAATTCTCGATTCACCAACTTTGAAATCTCAAAAAATTGTTTTCAAATGAGCTCGTATTCACAAACCACCTCTTTCACTGCCTCCACCAAAAATTCCATTCATTATGTCGGTTTTTATGCACAAATACATTGAACAAATTGTCAATGTCAAAGGTGACAGTAACTGTGATTTTTGAGCTGTTTCTACTTTGCTCAGGAAAGGAGAAGGGGATCACACACTTGTTTGTGATACTCTTATCCAAGATTTGAGGGGTAATAAAGAATCATACACACGGCTATACGAGAATAAAAATTTTTTTGAAGCAGTTTATCACTATCTTGTTCCTTGCATTAGTGGACCTGCACCGAAGGATAAATGGATGTGATTTCTTGAAATGGGTCATCTCATAACAACTGCGTATGCTAGAGTGTGTATTGATCTTACAAGATACAGTTTCTCGAAAACTTTTTTTCCATTGTGCATTGCTCCACCTCCAAGTAATGATCGTATTATTCGTGTTGGGTGGATTTCAAATTTGCGGCATTTTGTTCAAGCTTATTTGAAAGTGGAATGCCTATACCACTTACATCACCGTAGTGGACAACTCATTCTATAACTAAAGTCGAACTTGGCCGGACTAATTTGTTGAAAGGATGAGAGAGTTCACCAAATTAAGTAAGATTTAAAGAGAAATAAATAAACAAAATTCAAAGGGGGTACCACCAATACTTGTAGATTTGACGGACGACAAGTCTTTCGGTTCATTTTAGTATTTATTTATCAATTTATTGTAAGTAATATTGTATTAATGTGTTAGATGTCTAATATATATATTTTGAAGTTTATCAATTTTTTTGGGTATAAATTACATCTTATGTTTCTGTATTGTTCTACCAGCGAAAATTTTGAAAATACATTTCTGAAATAAAGGATGGTATCAGAGATGCATTTCCGGAATGTACTCTAGTAGAAGATAAAATTCTTGAGGTCAGTATTAGTCCACCACTACGATAAATGTAGGGAACATGTCTTATTGTTTCATACCAAAATACAATACAAAAGAATGAATATCATCTGACATAATGTTCACTTTAACGGGGTTACACCCTCAAGAGAATTTAATATTACTAAAAACACCCTCAAGATATGAAATACACACCGCAAGAGCTCCTACCATACGGTGATGATCAGTGCATCTTCATTCACATTCTTCTACTGTTATACTTTGACATTTCCTTAGTTTATTTCATTAGTTTCACCATTTTAATGTGTTTTCATAATTTAGTTTATTTTTGCACTTGATTAATTTTCGTATTTTATTTTCAGCATTAGCAGCTTTCAATAAAAAATTCATAACTGGAGCTACAGGAATCAGATTGAGGCGTTCTAATATTCGTTGGAAAGATGAGAAAGAGAGATAAAACTTTCATGTTAAAGCCAAAAGCTTATTCAAATTGTAGATGCCTCAGAAAATTTGTTGAAGTTTCAGTCATAAGAAGCAATTAGTTTTTGACCGATTTTGGGTCGGTTTTTCATGTTTTTGACCCAGTTGGGTTATGACCCGAATTTCTTATTTTCATGTATACCTAGGGAAGCGTGTTACTGTTCATGTTAACTTTTATTCAAATTGTAGATGCCTCAGAAAATTTGTTGAAGTTTCAGTCATAAGAAGCAATTAGTTTTGGACCGATTTTGGGTCGGTTTTTCATGTTTTTGACCCAGTTGGGTTATGACCCGAATTTCTTATTTTCATGTATACCTAGGGAAGCGTGTTACTGTTCATGTTAACTTCTATTCACGAAAATTACTTTTGGCTTTGTACGCTTGCTATGGAGAACTAATTCCCGAAGGCAAATCCTGCTGATTACGGGTTCTATTGCTTTGAGGTTATTCTAATACTAATTTAAATTCGATTTCTGTTCAATCTTTCTCTATGAAATTATTAGCTTTATTTGATTGCAATTGTTTGCTTAATTCAATTGCTGCTCATAAGATTGAATTTGGTTAAATTCGATTGTATGCATGTTCCTAAATTTAATTGCGTGTTATTATTTTCTTAATTCGCTAACTCGTCATATTCTTAACCGTTTGCTTAATTCGGTAAATAGGAACATAATTCTTATAATTTTGATAAGCACTTGTCTGATTGATCTCATAATCAAATAAGATCGAAGTCGTTTAGGGATTGGTGTTGTTATAACCGATGATAAGTCAGAACCCAAATAAGTAGGATTAGCCGTTTTAGCTGATTGAATAATCACTTTTTTTACTCTATTTGTTAATTCGAACCTTAAACCAAACCTCCCCATTAATCGCTACTGTTAGTTAATAAAACCAAGAATCCTTGCGATACGACTCGAGTCATTGTCGCTATCTGCAGTTTTTAAAATACTCGTTTTGATCCACGTGCGACAGTGGATTATATGACAATTAGAATATTGTGAAGATCGAGTATCACTCGTCATCTGTTGACAAAGAAGGGAAGATTGAGTTCATCAACTATGAGCTGAAGGCAAGTGCTAATTTAAGGGCTATGTTGAAAAAAAATCCATTTAGAATCAAAAGTTTTGATCGAGCTGGATGCGACTGTTTCGAGATCGGTCGATGATATTATCAAGATATTGCAACATCCACTTGGATGTTGAAATATAATGTTTGATTTTATGTTAAAATCTCTTATGTATTGCTAATTTCATGATATCAATGATAATTTTATTTCGTCAACATGTTATTTTTCGATTCTGTTTTTCTGCTTCTGCTTCATAGCACTCCGGAAATACATCTTCGAATGTTTTACGAAGATACATCTATGAAATAAAAGTCTCATAAGTATACGGTTGATACGTCCGAAGATACATCTCTAAAACTTAGAAACATTATTATATTTACACGCAGTAAGCTAGAGATATCTAAGATGCATTGAAAAATTCCTAAATGTTAAAGTATGCCACATTGACTTTTACTTTAGTGATTTTGGATAACTTTAGCTATTATTAATGAAAAAGAAAGTGAAAAAATGAAAGAAAATAGAATGAGAGGGAAAGTTATTTAGTGAGAGACACACAAAATTATACTGACTTTACGCCCCAAAATCACTTAAACTCAATTCTAGGGGTGTTCGTGGTCCGATTTGGATCGGTTTTGAGACAAAATATCATCCGATCCAAAAATATATAAAGCATACGGTTTGGTTCGGTTTTTGGATGACAACAAGAAAAATCCAATCCAATCCAATCCAATTTATACGGTTTACTTCGGTTCGGTTGAATCGATTTTATTCGGTTTTTAAACCAACACTATTTAGAAATTTAAAAAGAATATATTTCAATACCAGTTACAATTATGCCACCAACGTCTACTGAGACAATATCTAATTGCTATGTTCATATGGCTATTTGATGTCATTATTGCAAAGTTTCATTATAATATAGGTATAATATCTATCCCAACGAAATAGACATGGCTATAATATATAATATATATGGAGATGTGCTTAGTTCTTATATGGAGATTTGTATTATAAATTAAATATATGACAAATATATAAAACAGTGAACAAATGAAGATTCCAAAGCTATATTAAAGCGAATATAATAATAAAACTTCAAGAAAAATATCAATAACAGTGGACATGCGAAAGTTGCATCACAAGGAATATATAATAATAATATGACAAACTGCATTATATATAGAGAGAAGATCTGTTTTATATATGACAGCATAATTGATAGTTTCAAAATCAGAGCCTGCAACATAATTGATAGTCAAATAACAAATTTTCTAATTATCCTGCAATAGCTCCACTCCAGCTTCACAATTCTACCCAATTCTTTTAGAATGCGGATATCAACAGCTAATCAGAGTCTATATCAGATACACCTTCATTCAATTGAGGGATTGAAGCAAGTTCTACAAAAATAAAGATAAATATTACTCAATATAAAAGATTAACAATGCTCAACAAAAAATAATATAAGTTATAAGTAAATTACCTAATTCCAAATTTTCTAACTCATCCACAAGCTCTTCAATATCCACCGACACCGGGGAAGATTTACACCAATTTTGTGTATAAATTAAAGCTTCAACTGTTTTTGGCGTAAGAGAGCTTCTATAACAAGTAAGCACTCTTCCTCCGGTAGAGAAAGCGGACTCTGAAGCTACAGTAGACACAGGCATGGCCAATATATCTCTAGCCATTTGACCAAGAATAGGATACTTGTTAGAATTCACCTTCCACCAGTTCAAGATATCAAAACCAGGACCTTTCTTCTCCAAATTCTCCATGAGATACAAATCCAATTCATTTTTCTGCATGTTCTCATTAAGATTCATGTCCATCTCAACCTCTAAAGCAAATGCATCCTCTGGTGCTTTAAGTTCTACCAATTCCACTTCTTGAGTGGAATGTGTAAGATTTTCAGTTTGACCGTTACCAAGGAAAAGCCTATAACTCTCAAATATTTTATTTAATGTCTCCTATATTTTTTTGTACAAAGATACAGCAAGTAAATGGAAGTAATACCGGTTCGGTTTGGACCAGTTCGGTTCTCATGAAGCCAACCGTAAACCGGACCGAACCGGTCGATTATGCTACATGGTGATCCAAATACATTCAAAAAAATTCGGTTTTTTTTGGATTTCGATTTTTTTGGTTCGATTTTTGAATTTTTTTTAGATCTGATTGGATCTGAACACCCCTACTCAATTCTAGTAGGAGTCCAATTCCTACAACAGGGAGTAGCTTTAGGTCCTTTGGATAAAAAACAACTCCATAAATATTGTTAATCGTTATTTTTAATTTTTTTAAATATTTTTTATTTACTGTTGTTACAACTTTGTTTATTAATATGTTTTTTTTTTAATAATTTGAAAACTCTTCTACTTATTAAATATAATTATTTATAAATATTGTCAAAAATTTCCTTTCATAATTTCATTTATTTTCACAACTTTAGACCTTCACAATTTTCTCTCTTTAGTATTCATTTACAATAGTTTTTATTCAACATTTTATCTTATTGTTTCCACACATTTATGGTAATTTAGTATTTTAAATAGTAATAAAATTAAATATGAATAAAATGTTAGTATGAGTAATTCAACATTTTATCTTATTGTTTCCACACATTTATGGTAATTTAGTATTTTAAATAGTAATAAAATTAAATATGAATGAAATGTTAGTATGAGTAAAATTGTGAGACTTAGGGTGAATTTTTTTTAGAGGTGTTTTGAAAAAATTAAAATTGAATGAGTTATTTTAAAATGACGTGACTTAAGATATTTCATATAATAATTCAAAAATAATTTGTATTTGTTTACATATTTGAAAACAAAGTTGATGATAGGTCGATGATGATCGATGATGATTTTCTAGTGATCATAAAAGGTATTTATAAAATATTAATATTTTAATATTCAAGTCAGTATATGAGTAAGATGAAAATTTTATAAGTGAAAATATATTCAGTAAATATATTTTTAAAATCACTGATTAATTAAAATTATTGTAACATCGAAAAAAAATAGATTAAACTGTTCAAACCAGTTTGGATCAAACAATTAAATTAAGTTTTGTGAGAGTCTTGTCTAAAAAAATGCATACAATTTCAATTAAATATTTTTTTTTATCAGCATCGAAACTTAAAATATTTTCCTTCACAAAAACACAAACCATCATTAAAGCTTAAACAAGATTCAGTTATTCATAAACAAACAAAGAAACCACAACTTTAATCTCATCATATTTAATAACATTCTATTAGTCTAGAATAAATGAACTCCAAAATCACTTTAATCTCATCATATTTAATAACATTCTAATAAGTCTAGAAGAAATGAATACTATCACTACTATATATATATATATATATATATATATATATATATATATATATATATATATATATATATATATATATATATATATATATATATATATATATATATATATATATATATATATATATATATATATATATATATATATATATATATATATATATATATATATATATGTGAGAATACTAGCAAATATATCATTCATTTGGTAATCCGTAATATTTGAGATCCCATCATATATTAATCAATTATTAAAATATTTTTTATCAATATTAAAAATAAAATTAAAAAAGTAATAAATTGGTTTTAAAACTAAGCAAAATCAATAATAACTTCATCATCAATAGTAAGAGAAGATATGATGTTAGTATGATGCCTACTTTTAGCGGTTTCATTAAAGAATTCTGTGTCATAGTACCTTCGTCACACCATTTGATTCTAACCTTCTCATGTCAAAAGCTCTCTTCAGCCTTCAAAGTCTGCTCATAAGAAATTATGATATTTTTTCTCTTGTTCCATCAAAGCATAACTATAGCGATGATCATCAATTTGCTCATGTATAACACCATGCATAAAGACATTTATCTGGAATATTAACATGGACATCACCAAAGATATTTTTGTTCCATCCTCTAAGAATGATTTTGAGGTTCTTCAATTTTTGAGATAAAATACACATATGATCACCATAATCTTGATTATTCCAACTATCTTGTATGAACTTGACTCAATTAGGTGAGTGGATCACATTTTCATAAATCTAAAGGAACCATAATGCATAATATTATTATATTTATATTAAAGTATAAGAGGAAAGTTATCAGGGTTATTTTTATTAAGGGTGTAATAGATGGTTAAAATCTAACTGTCAATCCAATAAAGATTGCAAATGGTTCAATCAAATATTTTTTTAATAGAAGTGTTACCTCTTTTTTTATTGGACCAAGTAAAGAATGAATCTCTATTTTGCAAATGAATGAGATGACACTGATCTAAGCTTGAAAATTGTAGCGATATAATTTTATTAGACCCTTAAGAAGGGATAATCCATGGAAAAAGGAAGGCCATGCGCAATGGCGAGGGGCAAGCTACCCTGCAAAGCTAAGGACCACCCAAATGAGCCACATGGTCGTCCGAAAGGAGCCGCGATGCCATTCAGATTGGACTCCCACAGTTCTTCTCTTTAGCTTTCTTACTTCTATCTTTCTTGGAGAGAACATGAGTGTAATCCTCCTTTTTCTTATGATTAGAATTGTTCCCTTCATTGACCATATCTTCCCGGTTACCTTTTTTTTAGCAACATTCATATCACTTTGAACCACATTAGATATATTAGCATTATTGTCAAACACCACAATAATGTTTCCTTCAACAATAATTTTCTCATTAATATGTATTTCCTGATGGTTTGTATTATCCGCAAACTCAGAGTTCATGAAACTAACATCCTTTTTATCATTGTTGGCTGGTATAACACCACCATAACTATTACTAGAAGCCTCACATTCATCAAGGACACTAGTATCTGAATGAGGAGGTTGCAGAGTTTCAAGATGACCAATAGATTTTGAATTGTTCTCCTCATTGACATGAGGAGAATTACCATCCTCATTGGAGATGTTAACATCATTTGTGTTAGGATCAATCTTGAAAGGATCTTCATTGGAATTATTGCCACTCTTCTTTTCGTGCACACTATTGTCCTTGTGCTCTTCTCGAGTATCTTTAGTTTTCTTACATTATGTGATAAATGACCAACATTCTTGTAGAAATTACAAAAGCTATAAACTTGTCATATTCAATATCAACATAAAAAGAATAACCACTTTTCATCAAAATTTTGTCTCACAACTAACTAGAAAAAATCAACATCAACAAATATTCTAGCGTAATGACCAAAACTTTTATCAAATAAGGATTTACTCATATTGTTATTCAAACGTATGAGATACGTATGAGATGTTTAACCTTCATTATTCCTGAATCGTCCTAGTACTCGCACGAGACTTAAGTGTTAATCATCTTTACTTTTTATTTTCAATCATTAACCCAAAGCATTAAGGAAGAAGTTATTGAACCTAATTGGATTTGAACCTTGTTTGTCCACTTACACTTTTTTTGGTATAAATATAGACATTTTTGGCAGTTAACACACTCTTATAAGTGGTGTAATCGAAAATACATATTCAAAATGTGTGAAATTTTAAAATTGTATATATAAATTATATCAAAATTTATGAAAAATAATAGTTTCAGATATATATATTAAAATTAAAAGATATTTTAGACATAGAATCTCTAAGAAACGGCAAGAGTTCGTTCATAAATTTTTATTTTAAAAATCTTGACTCTAAATTGAGTTTAATTTAGTTGAATTAATTTTCTTCCCGAAAAAATAAATAAAAAAGCGGCCGTCTCATAAAGAACAAAATAACTGCATTCTAAATTGCGCCGTGTGCGCACGGTTAGCCTTATCTGATTCTATCTATCATTCATTCTTTCACAGTAACAACATTCATCTTCTTCAAAGCAATGACACCAATGGCATCATCCTCTTCACTCAATTCAATTCCTCTATCCGCTCCTTCCATTTCTTCCCCACTTCGTGCATTCTCCACTCCTCTCTTTCCTCAATCAAATTCCCACTTTCACCAAACCAGGAACCACCATTTCAACTTCACCGTTAAAGTACAAACCCTAGATTTCACCGGTTCGTTCTTCGAAGGCGGATTCGGTTCAGGCGATGATCCGATTTCTCCCGGAACCGGTTTTACAACCGCCGTTGAAGAGAAACCGGAACCGCAATGCCCGCCCGGACTTAGACAGTATGAAACTATGGTGGTTTTGAGACCTGATATGTCTGAGGATGAACGTCTTGAACTGACTCAGAAATATGAAGAGGTTAAATTCTCTCAATTTTCAGTTCTTTCTCGCGCTTTTGTTTTTGTTTAGTTTATCAAATTGAAGTTATAGTTTTTGTTTATGTTATCTTGTTCTTTGTTACTGATTGATTTGAATTATCAATTAACGTTTCTGTAATGAGTTTGAAACTTGATGAGTAGCTTCTGTTTATGTGTATGGTATTAGAGGGACCTGATATGTTAGAATTGTAGAATTCATAATTCTAATTGAATGAGTTGATTCAATTTGGAAGAGTATGAATTAATCTAGTATAAATCGCAAATTGCTTCGGGAATTATGTGATTTATGCATGAACCGGTGCAATTATGTATCTCTTGTTTGGATTGACGGAATCAGATGGAGCAGAGTAGTATGAGATGGAATGACGTGGTATGGATTCCATTCCATTCCATCACTTATCATCATATTTCTTTCTCTCTAATTTGGGCGGAATGAAGAACTTGCCTTGTTCCTTCCTAAAATGTTCAAACGATGGAATGAAATCTTCTTTCTGCTCTGCTCCATTCCGTTTCATTCCACTCTGCTCCTTTCCATTTCGCTCCACTCATTTTATGATATCCAAACATAGCCTAAATGATTATGTGGTTATTTATTTGTTAGTGTATATTACCAGTCCTCATCATAGAAACTCAAAACTTGGAGAAGCTTAAACCGCTTATTGATGAATTAGGGAACTAGAGGAACACTAGTGAATGCACTGCTGTTTGGTTGTGTCTGTTTCTTTTTGTCTTCATTCTTTCGAAACAGACACTTGATTACACTCAACACCTTATTTGATTAAATCATTGCTCTGTTTTGTTCTTCACAAACACAGGCTTCATGCAATCACTTTATGTGTTTCCTAAAAGAAAGCAAGATTGATGTTATGTCCATAAACAAAGTCGGGTACAAACTCTAAGGATGAACTACCCTTTTAGAAAGTATCATAACTTGTGAATTCTCTCTTGTTACTTATGAGTTGAGTTTTATTTATTTATTTGTAGCTTCTATGTTATTTTACAGGAAGGTAGGACTCAATAATTACCTATCGTTTTGTTTTGTCGGATTTATTGTCTAGTTGTTTTCTTGATTCGTAGATTAAAATTATTCCATTGAGCACTATACTTCATTCATATGGCATAGTTTAAGGTGCTCTACATTATGTCTCTAAATCTTGTGATTTGATACGGTTTATGATTTGAAAATAAGCTTCATAATTATAAATTGCGCGAACTAGATTTTTACACCGTTCTATTCTCATTTGAATAAAACACTCCATTTCTATGTTTTTTCTTTGTGCAGCTTCTTGTTGCTGGAGGTGGTATGTATGTAGAGGTTTTTAACAGGGGTATTATTCCACTAGCATATACCATCCAGACGAAAAACAAGGACGGAGAAACTAACACGTATTTGGACGGCATCTACCTCTTATTCACCTACTTCACAAAGCCCGAGTCCATAACCGCCCTTGAGGAGATGCTAATGAGGGATGATAACGTTATCCGATCAAGTAGCTTCAAGATCAGGATCAGGAAAAGGAAATATTAGTTTATCTTGGCGTCTCGAGTAGCTCTGATAAAAGGATGGATAGAAAAAAAATGTAGCATTCATCATTTGTTGCTGTGGTATGTTTTTTTCATTTTCATATGGATTCAAGTATTTTTGTAACATGGTTGTATCAAATTAAAAGAGGGATGTATGTGCTATTACTTAAAAGCCAATGAGTCTACAGAATTTTGTTAAAGGGGTTCGTATTAGACAAACAGTAGAAACTGTCACTTGAAAAAATAACATGTTTCTAATTCCTTACATATAATCACAGGATCCAGTAATGTGAAAAAAACACTAATACAAAATCTGCTTGAGCTTGAATTCCACTTAGGGTTTGAATGGAGCAAAGACAACTACTGAATTGTGTCCACCAAATCCAAATGAATTGGAGATAGCTGCAAAAAGGATAATAAATAAAGGTCAATAACATATAGTTTTTTATTTTTCATTTTCACACCAAAATAACAACCTACTTACCAACATTAACTTCATGCTTTTTCTTAAAATTAGGGACAGTATCAATTGTAACATCCTCTTCCAAATTCTGTACAAAAATAAAAAATAAAAATCAGATTTATTATTCTTTAATAAGATGAGTTTCTAGGCTAAGACAGTACATCTTGGTTAATAGTTGGATGCAACCATCCAGTAGTTATTGTTTTAATAGTTGCTATAGCTTCCAAACCACCAGCAGCCCCAAGACAATGGCCAATCATTGACTGAAAAATGAAAAATGAAACAATAATGATAAGCTTCAAGATCACAACGAGGAATATGTTAGGGTTCTAAAATATTTATAAGTAAATAAATTTCTTACCTTAGTCCCATTCATTTTTAGTTCTGATGTATCCTTAAAAACCTTTTTGATTGCATTAACCTCAGCCAAGTCACCAGCTAGTGTTGATGTAGCATGAGCATTTACATAGTTCACCTTAACAGTTTAGAAATTAATCAATTAAGATTCATCAATTTACATGAATTTAAATCAAATTGAGTTTGATGAAATCACGGGACACTGTGATTTTGATAAAGATTCAAAATATAATTTTTGCCATAATCACGATTGTGATTCTGCCAAATTCATCTCTTTCTTACCTCTTCAGGGGAAACACCGGCGTCTTGTAAACTCTTGCTTATGCAAGATGAAACTCCAAATCCATCTGATCTTGGATCAGTCATGTGATGAGCATCACATGTTATGGCACCACCCAAATATTCAGCAATTATTCTTGCTCCCCTCTTTGTTGCACTCTCCAAGCTCTCCATTATCTTCTCTCAATAATGCAAAATCAAGTTCAAAGAAAAACTTATAAATACACAACGCTAGTAAAGAAAATAGTATAACCTAAAATAAGGATCAGACTCAAGTAAAGTAAGTAATATCAACTGTTGATTTTTCCACTTTACTAATTATTCATACATTCATTATAGAGGGTTGATAACTCGTGAAACAAAAATGGTAAGTTGAAGATTCTACCAGGACACCGGAACCTTCACCAATGACAAAACCATCGCGATTTTTGTCCCATGGCCTTGAAGCCTTCTTAGGGTCATCATTCCTCTGAGACAAAGCCCTGCAAGCAACGAATCCTCCAACACCAGAAGGTATAATCGAAGCTTCAGTACCACCAACCACCATAATATCTACTTCACCACTTCTAATGTGATGTGAAGCTGCACAAAAGCAGTAATTTGCTGTGGCACAAGCAGTGGAAATGGAATAATTTGGTCCCATTAGTCCTGTCTCTATAGCCAACAAAGCAGAACTCATGTTAATGGTGTAGGGAATGAAAAATTGATTGATTTTTTCATGTCCCTTATGCTTCAGAGCATCAACAGCATTGTTAATACTACTCACACCTCCCATTCCTGTTCCCACTAGAACTCCTATTCTTGTTTTGTCCATCTGTTAGACAAATAAATTATACGTTCAAAAATGTAAAGATATGGAATATGAAAAATACAAATAATATATGCCAACTTCAAATTTTTTTGGACTTACATTGTTGAGGGCTTCATATCCAAGATTAGCATCTTCAAGTGCCCTCTTGCCTGCAACTAAACAATACCTCGAGCAATCGTCGAGGCGTCGATCATTCTCATAATCAATGTAACCTTGTGAAGAAAAATCGCGTATCTGACCGGCGAAACGGACGGGGAAGCTCGAGGCATCAAACCTATCTATTAGGCTAATCCCACTTTCTCCTTCAAGAAGCTTGTTGTAAAATACATCTATATCACTACCAAAGACAGAAACAAGACCCATTCCAGTTATTACTACTCTCTTTTTTGGATCTTTCTGTCTTTGAGGAGCTGCTACATTTGGAGAAGACATGGCCTTGATTGTTTTGTATTTCTTGGCTGCAATGTAAGTAGAAAGCTTCAGCTAGATAAACATCAAGAATGTTGAGAAAAAAAAGAGAGCTAAAAATACAAATACGAAAGGTTAGAAAAAGGAAGGAGAGTTACTTGTAGCTAAAGTGTAGCTTTTTGGCATGCATGCAGTTGAAAGCATTTGCACTCTTTGAGTAAACCTAAGACCTTCATAGTGAACCAAAGATACCTCAAAAAGACATGTATTAAAAAAGCCATTGCATGCCATGATTATTTTGTGTGAAAAGTGTGGGATTTAATGTTGATTTTACATGCAAAGGAGTGAACTTTGAAGAATGAGTTGTGGGTGGAAGAGGAAGAGGAAGTTATATAAAAGGAAAGCTTTGATTTCAGTTTTGTTAAAGTGTGCAACTGGTTTTATTTGTCCTGAATTGTATGTAAACAAACTAATAGCTATGGGGAAATAAATACTAGTACACTTGTTATGAGTTTTGGTTTGCATTTATTTCCTTTAAAGGTACTAGTACAGTATATTGACACGTATTAGTCATGTACTTAATATATATATATATATATATATATATATATATATATATATATATATATATATATATATATATATATATATATATATATATATATATATATATAAAACACTTACAAATTTTGAATTTCATTAACCACAAATTATATTTGAACACATACAAATTTATGTATTTTTATTTATAGTTTTAATGATTAAAAGTGTTAAATTGTAATTCAGTGTGTCGAAAAGATTTGATTTGTTTAGATTTAAATAAATTTGATTTAAGTTTAGAATAAATTAGATTTGATTTAGTAACAAAATAGATATTTTGGACTTTGGGCTTAGGGTGTAAGCTCAGTTATAAATAAATGGAGTAACCCCTATTTTCAAGCAAGTTGTATTCACAGAATTTGCAGTTGCAAGTGAATAACAAAGTTTTCACAGTTTGTGAACAGAGAGAAACTCTGCAGAAATTATTTGTCTTGTCTTCTTTTCTTTGTTTGTCTCATAATTAAATTGTCATTGTGGTAGAAATTCATCATAGACTTTGGTGGATTTCCAACATCTGGTATCAAGAACTTTTGTTTCGATTCGAGGGAAGTATCAATCAAGAACGATTGAAGAATTCACGATGACAAGTTATGGGAATGCAAACTATCCAGCAACGCTACCAATTCTGAAAGTTGACAACTATGAGAATTGGTGCAAACAGATGAAAGTCTTATTCAGGTGTCAAGGTCTTTGGGACCTTGTAAAAGATGGAGACGAAGCGCTTGGAGAAAACGCTTCAGAAGAAGAAAAGAAGAAATACACAGAATCTGAGAAACTGAGTTATAAAGCATTATTTATAATTCATCAATGTGTCAGCCCAGACAACTTCGAAAAAGTTAGTGATTCAGAATCTGCAAAAGAAGCTTGGGAGATCCTTGAGAAGTCTTTTGGAGGCGCTGAGAAGGTGAAAGAAGTGAGGTTACAAACTCACAAAAGGACGTATGAACTCCTTCAGATGGAAGATAGTGAAAGCATATCTGATTTTTTCACTAGAGTTACAAAACTAGTAAATCAAATCAAGATATGTGGAGAAGCGTTAACAACAAGAGCTGTTGTTTCGAAGATCTTAAGATCTTTAGCTCCTAAGTTCGACCACATAGTGGTGGCGATAGAAGAGGGGAAAGACTTGTCGAAATTAACAAAGGAAGAGCTTCAAGGGACGCTTGAATCTCATGAACAAAGAATGAATGAAAGAGCTGCAGGCAAATCGAAGAGCGATGTGGCCTTGCAGACACATTCAGCAAAAGAAACCAAAGGCAAAGGAAAATGTTTCGATAGAGATAGAGGTGGCTATAACAAATCGAATGGTAGAGGAAACCAGATCGAAAGAAACGTGTCGAATCAAAGAAGGTCATACCAAGGCAACCAAAGAGGTGGTGTTGCAAATAGAGGAAGAGGTGGTGGTCGAAAACCTGATAAGAGTCACATTCAATGTTATAATTGTCAAAAGTATGGTCACCATTTGAGTGATTGTCCAGAAAAACGAAAGAATCAAGAAAGTGATGCAAAGCTTACAAAACATGAAGAAGAAGAGATGATGCTGATGGTCACAACAAAAGATGAAGATAGATTCAAGGACCAATGGTACTTGGACTCAGGATGCTCATCACATATGTCTGGAAGGAAAACTTGGTTTGTCAACATAAAGCCCTCAACAAAATATATGGTAAAATTTGCAAATGACAATACCCTAGCAGCTGAAGGTATTGGTGATGTTATGATTATGAGGAAAGATGGCAAGAGGTCAGTAATTTTCAATGTATTGTACATACCAGGCATGGAGAGCAATTTGCTCAGTATAGGGCAGTTGGTCGAAAAGAATTATTAAGTGTTAATCGAAGATAAGATGATGAGAGTCGTTGATGCAAATGGGAGATTAATTTGAAGGCTCCTATGTCTCAGAATCGAACCTTCAAGATTGAATTAAATGTGATGGAGCACAAGTGCCTTTCAACTGCAGCTAGCAGAGATGAATGGATATGGAATTATAGACTAGGCCATCTCAACTTCAGAGACATCATAGATTTGAAGAGAAAAAATATGGTCTCAGGATTTCCTGAAATTAACATTCCAAACGAGGTATGTGAGGAATGTGTGCAGGCGAAGCAACACAAGAATAACTTCAGCAAGGATGCAGGAAGCAGATCGAAGGCTATTCTTGAAGTCATATACTCTGATCTATGTGGACCAATCCAGGTGGATTCAATGGGAGGTAACAAATACTTTGTTACATTCATAGATGATTTCAGTCGAAAGCTGTGGACTTATCTGATCAAGAAGAAAAGTGAAGTGATCGAAGTATTTTCCAAATTTAAGTCTATGGTCGAAAGACAAATCAGTCGAAAGCTCAAAGTTTTGAGAACTGATGGTGGTGGAGAATATGTGTCGAAAGACTTCGAGAGACTATGTGAAAAGGAAGGGATTGTGCATGAGGTGGTGCCACCCTATACTCCAAAACAAAATGGAATTGCAGAAAGGAAGAATTAAACCATCATGAATATGGTGAGAAGTATGTTAAAAGGCAAGAATTTACCTAAAGAGTTTTGGGGTGAAGCTGTTTCGATTGCAACATATATTTTAAACAGATGTCATACAAAGAAGCTAGAAAGAATTACTCCAGAAGAATGTTGGTCTGGTGTGAAGTCTAGCTTGAGTCATTTGAAGATATTTAGATCTATTGCACATAGACATGTGCCAGATCAGTTGAGAAGAAAACTTGATGACAAATCAAGTCAAATGATTCTAGTTGGTTATCATTCGACAGGAGGCTACAAGTTGTTCGATCCAGTGAAAAAGCAGATTGTGATCAGCAGGGATGTGATCATAGATGAGTTTAAAGAATTGGATTAGACTGATAATTTCAAAAAAGATTCAGTGGGAATCCTTCTTGAAGAGCCAGAAACTCAAATCGAAAGAGAAGTTCGACAAGAGGAACCAGCAAATATACCAAGTACAAGCAGGTCTCAAAGAACAAGACGCATGCCTGCAAGATTACAAGATTGTGTGATTACATCAGATGATGTAATAGATAATGAAGGTGTGCTGGTACATTATGCTTTCTATGCAGATGTCGAACCCGTTAACGCAGTTGAAGAATTGAAGGATTCGGAGTGGGTGAAAGCAATGAACGAAGAAGTGAAGTCTATCGAAGACAACAATACTTGGTCACTTGTCGAATTGCCTAAAGGCAAGAAGGCAATTGATGTCAAGTGGGTATACAAAGTGAAAACAAATTCAAAAGGGGAAGTAACTCGACACAAAGCAAGGCTTGTGGCGAAAGGATTTCTACATAAAGAAGGAATAGACTTCAATGAAGTTTTTGCACCTGTTGCTAGGATCAAAACAATCAGGTTGGTTGTTGGTCTAGCAGAAATAAACAGTTGGCACATATGTCAGATGGACGTGAAGTGTGCATTCCTAAATGGACCCTTAGATGAAGAAGTCTATGTTAAACAACCAGTTGGGTTTGTGAAACATGACGAAGAAAGAAAGGTGTACAGGCTACATAAAGCCCTGTATGGATTGAAACAAGCTCCAAGGGCTTGGAATAAGAAAATTAATAGTTTTCTAAGGGAGAAGGAATTTGTGAAGTGCACAACTGAACATAGAGTATATGTAAGAAGAAGAAAGAGTAAATTGCTTATACTATATCTCTATGTAGATGATTTGTTGATAACAGGTAGCTGCAAGATTGAGATCAAAGACTTCAAAGATGATCTCAGCAAGGAATTCGAAATGTCTGATTTGGGTGAGATTTCATATTTCCTTGGAATTGAATTCTACAAGAGCAGTAGATGTTTGATGATGCATCAAAGAAGATATACATGAGAAATTCTCAAGAGGTTTGAGATGGAAGAATGCAACTCAACTTCGACACCTGCAGAACCAAGACTGCAACTGTCGAAAGATGCAGATGAAGATGATGTTGATCCAACCCAATACAAAAGACTAATTGGATCATTGAGATACCTTTGTCATACAAGGCCTGACTTAGCATATAGTGTAGGTATGGTAAGTAGATTCATGCAGAATCCAAATGTATCACATCTAGCAGCAGTGAAGAGGATACTAAGGTATCTCAAAGGAACTTTCGATTATGGCATTTTATTTCCTGCAACTGATAAAGGAAAAGAATGCAAGTTAGTGGGATACACTGATTCGAGTTGGTGTAGTGATGCTGAAGATCGAAAGTCAACAGCAGGATATGTGTTTATGCTAGGTGGTGCACCAGTTACTTGGAATTCAAGAAAGGAACCAGTAGTGGCATTATCATCATGCGGAGCAGAATACATATCTGCTTCTCTTTGTGCATGTCAATCAACTTGGATGGTGAACTTGGTCGAAGAGATAACAGGGAAAGATCATGGAGCAATTACCATGAAGATCGACAACATGTCAGCTATCAATCTGGCGAAGAACCCAATAGCACATGATTGTAGTAAGCACATCGAAATGAGGTTCCATTATCTTCGAGAGCAGGTAGCAGATGGGAAGATGAATTTGAAACACTGCAGAACTGAGAATCAGATTGTAGACATCATGACGAAGGGAGTGCAATTCGAAGTATTCAGAAGACTAAGAGCCATGATGAACATAGATAGTTTAGACACAATGAATTATGTGGTGTGTTAAATTGTAATTCAGTGTGCCGAAACTATGTGTCAAAAAGATTTGATTTGTTTAGATTTAAATAGATTTGATTTAAGTTTAGAATAAATTAGATTTGATTTAGTAACAAAATAGATATTTTGAGCTTTGGGCTTAGGGTGTAAACTCAGTTATAAATAGAGAGAGTAACTCCTATTTTTGTAAGAAAGTCAAGCAAGATGTATTAACAGAATTTGCAGTTGCAAGTGAATAACAAAATTTTCACAGTTTGTGAGCAGAGAGAAACTCTGCAGAAATTATTTGTCTTGTCTTCTTTTCTTTGTTTGTCTCATAATTAAATTGTCATTGTGGTAGAATTTTATCGTACACTTTGATGGATTTTCAACAAAAAAATACATGCGTATATTTAAACACTTGAAAATTTTAATGTGATTAATATTTATTTAATCTAAAATTTGATCTTCATCTAAATATTATTCTAACAATTTAGTTATTTAAATTTAGATATTTTTAATTTTAAATTAATTAATCACACAATTAATAAATAATTAATTGAATTTTGACATTAACTGCATCAATAATTAATTAATTGAATTACCACACATTAACGTTTATTTATCAGAATTTAAAGAAAGTGATCAAATAAAATAACATTAAGACGTTTTTTAATTAAAGAATTGAAATGAAGCATTAAATTAAGTTAATGGAGCTGAAGATTAAATATAATTGTTTTTCTATAAATTGATATGGAGTAGTATTCTGATAGTAATGTCGAAAATTTAATGTCAATTTTTATGTTTAAATAGGGCAAAATTGCTTTTAATTTCTTACCTACACGACTCTATTTATTCAAGCTTCAATAAATAATGGCACATTTTTCGAAAGAAATAGAAAATTGTTGGTGGAGTGTGATTATTGTCCAAACTACTAGACTGACACATTCAAGGAATACGTACTACAAAGTTCAACAATAAGTTCTTGTGCGAGACATTTTGTCTTAAAATAAGAGGTTCTTTAAATATTTATTTTTACTTAATTGCACAGTTATCTAATTAATATTCTCTGTCCCACAATATTTAGTGTAGCTTTAGTTTCCATTATTTTGACGCGTGTGACACTCATCTAAAATAACTAAAAAGATGGAGAAGACTAAAGGGTTACGAATAACTAAAATCAAGAAGATGATAAGAGGTATGAAGCAAAATAGACAGAAGGAAACCACCTTCCATGCAATGAATAAGGGGAAACATAAGAAAACAAAACATCTGCAAAAAGACATTGATCAGTACAATCAGACATACAAAAAACATAAAACCCAACAAGACAATAACATCATGATGAAGCATACCTCTAGGTCTTCAGATACTCGGAAAGGATCAGGGTCTAATTCCAATGCTAGAGTCGTCACAATGGAGATGGATAAAGATCATAATTCCTACGGAAACACCAAGAAGAAAATGTCAGTTTTCAGGATAAGGGGCAAAAGAACTATGTGGAGCATAAGGAGAAAGGGTGGAATCAGAGCGAACTCAGAAAGAGCAACGCTCATAACAACGTGGCAAAAAACAAATAATCTATGTATTATAAAATAAATTATATGTACTTTCCACAATAGTTATATGTAGTAATTATGATGAATTATAATTTATTATGGTCTGAAATGTCAATGTTGAGAATCGAACCTATGACCTTTAGTTCTATCATAACGACACAGATAACTAATCGTTGTGATATCGCGTGCGCTTTTCAATATACTACAATGGTTCCGTGACCGTGATTGTAGGTAACACATTTACAACAACCCTCTACATAACAACATCTGGACCTGTGTGATTATATATCTTTTTCAACTGTTGTTAAATTTCTTTTTCGTAGTAGTGGTTGTGCTTTAGTCCTTCTATATAAAATACATCTTCAATAGTTGTGAAAGGTGATGATATAAGTTTGCTATGCCCAGATTCTTTCCTTTGTTGTTGTCCCCATATATAACATGTCTCTTAGCCTTTAGTAATAGAGATGGGAATTTTTTTATATCTCTGATCATATACTTAGAACAACCACTATCAAGATACAATAGATTTGTAGTGGTCTTCAAGCAAACTTACAAAACAAATTAAGTTTTGTTAGATACCCAACGTGCCTTGGGTCCTTAATAATTAGTTCCTTTCTTGATCCACACATAATTTCCACTTGGATCACTAAAGTTCCTTACATAGCAAGCATTAGATGTGTGACATATTAAAACACAATAGAAACACGTAGGAACAAAATTACTTTTATATCTAGGAACATAAGGCTTTGTTTGAACAAACATTTTCTTAGGATGATGATGAACATTTTACACTTTATTAACTTTCTCTTTATTCGATTGGTCACTTGCCTTGACAAAGATAGTCTTACTAGTACTTGACTTATCAAATTTTTGAGTAGCCAAATCCACTTTTATCATTGAAACATCTTTGTCTACAAAGGGCGTCTTCCAATCCAATTTGTCTTTTTTTCATATCTTTCAATGTCTCTTTTTAATTGGACAATTTGAAAAGAAAGTGGCGTACACTCATCGCATGTAAAATTCTATTTTTCTTTTTCAAAATAATTGTTTTTCCTTATCAAAATATTTTTGCATTGTGTTAATCTTCTCTTCTAGAGATACATTTTTTTCTTTTGAGTTGACACGATTTTGTACAAAATTTTATAATGATTGAGTAATTCATCAATTGCTTCTTGTGCATCATCATCATAAGAAAGTTTTTCATCACTAACCTCATCTTTTTCGTCATCAAATGATTAGATTCCATCAATGCAAGTTTTAAGCATTATTTTCCTTTTGACTAGAACGATGAACTTACTCCATTATCATTCCATGCAATATAGGCCATTTTGGTATTTGATTCCTTTCTTCGTTTATGACCAACTTTCTTAGAAAGCTTTGGACAGTCTGTCTTTATGTGTCCTTACTTTCCATATTCAAAGCAAGTTAAGTTTTGGGTTGATGTAGAAGCTTCATTCTTCTTGAATAATTTCTTCCTTTTAGCAAAGTTAGGATTATTATTATTAAAGGGTTAATAGCCAGTTTTCTCCTGCCATTTGGGCGAGTTTTGAAAAATTCCCCTGTAAAAAAAAATTTAATTCCCACCGTGTCATTTTGAGATTCCACTATTTTCACCCTTCATTAAACCATGTCACTCAACTGGCTTACGTGGATTTGCTGAGATGACTTTTATTTAAATTAAATCTATTTTTTATATTCCACATGTAATTTATTTATCTATATTATAAGATTTTTTTCATTTAAATTAATATGAACCCTAAATTTTACTTATTCTCACCGTGTCCTTCTTCTTCCTTCTAAATCCTTCTCACCGTGTCCTTCTTCTTCTTCATTCTTCTCACCGTGTTTCTCTGAGTAATGGTTGGGAGTTCGAAGAACAACATGTCATCAAATGCCAAAATATCTCCTAAATATGGATACGAAATGTCAATGAAGATTTTCGTTTCTAAATCTGCTGCAAATCCAGGGAGAAAATACTGGAAGTGCAAATATTGGGGGCAAGAAGAAGACTGTCAGAAATTTTATTGGGATGCTGAATACTTTGGCACAATTGATAGGAAACAAATTGTAGATGCCGATGATGCGTGCAGTCGTTGTGATGTAATGATTGAGCATTTGAGATAATTTGGGCGAGATTATGGGAAAGAATTTGGAAGAGAGTTTGGGTCCAAAATTAGTTCGAAGGAGATGGAAGATTTGAAGAACAAGCTGGAAGATTTGAAGAAGAAGCTGGGGAGCACAAGGAAAAAATTAGTTTTTGTAGTTGTTGTACTTGTATGTTCCTGGGTTAACTTTGGTATAATGTTAGCATACTATTATATGCTCTTGGGTTCATTTTGGCATAATGTTAGTGTTCTGGACTGGGCCTGCACTTGGCCCAAACATCATACAAGGTCCAATCCAACTATGTTGCAGGAGAAAACCAACAGGAGAGAGTCTATCCTTGGCCATATCGGGCAGTGATTCCACTATTCTCGTCGACCAGGATAGATCCTCTGGGGATAATCCTGTGACTGGCGAGGAGGGCCAATGATGCTTAGGAGGTCCTCGTGAGCATCCTCCACTCCTATTGTCAATCAGGATATGTCCTCTAGGGACAACCTCACGACTGGCGAGGAGGACCAACGATGTTCAGAATGTCCCCACGAGCATCCTCCTCGTAGGGCTGACACCTAACACCTTCAAATGTCATAGAGTCCTCTTGATCCCGAAAATACCACATCCACATCCTCATGATAATTCGGAGGAGTCCATTCAGGTTGGGGACCACGTGCTAGCCCCCACTACGCATGTAGGACCTGACAATCTCCATTTTGGGCCTGCTTGCTCAGCCCAGCAAGGGGGGCCTTGGCCCAACTCTGGGGGATATAAATACTCTCTCATTTGAGAGAGTCAGTTATTCATTCATTCACTCATAATCTCACACTTACTTGCACTTACTCTGAACCTTACTTTGGCATCAAAGTGTCTTACAGGTACCCCCCACTTCACATTCAATCACTGCACAACTTGAAGCTCGTGGGCCTTGATAATCCCTCCTGGTCAGGTACGATCAATGGCGCCGTCTGTGGGAATCCAGCTACCTCGTCTTCCTCTCATGACCAAAGCAACTCTTCATCAACCTTACGATTATCATGGTCGACCAAGCGGTCGATGATAACTAAAATGTCTATTTCACTGACCCAAACAACAACAACATTGGCGAAAACAACGTTGGCAATAACAACGCGAGCAACAACAACGACGTGCCCGGTCCCAAGCAAGACTACAGGGATGGAATGACTGCCTATTCATATGAAGACTACCATCGTCCACAGAATTATGAACCCAGTACATATCAGGAGATCCTCGTTCCTGCATATGTTGACGCCACGACCAGAGCTATGTTTGCGACAATCAACTAGACCAATTACACGATCTTCTCATAGGGTGAGCGGCTGATGATGCTCAAGTAGACTCACTGGGCCCCCAAAAGACACATAAGACCTGACTCTCGAACTCCTCCTCCTCCTCGAGGGAACGAGGACCTCCCACGATATCCCCCACAGAGACACAGACGTGACGACTCTCGAAGCCATTCTCCCTGCCGAATTGGGCGAGGGCCTGCATTGGAGAAGAGCCAGCCTGAAGCCGCGAGGAAGCATGGTCGCACCCCCGCGCAAGGAGCGACGATCCCATGAACATAAAATAAATAGGGGGAATGAAGAAAAGCAGTCTCGGCCAAGGGACCCTCCCTGTGGCCAAGTTCGACTCAACGACCACTGCTATAATTGCTCCTCCTCTTGCTCTCTAGACAGAAGCGACGAAGACGACCCCCGCAGTCCACTATCCCAAGCCATCACGGAGGCTCCCATTCCTAAAGGAATGAATAAGCCTCCCCTACTGAAGGAGTAAAACGACATTGCTGATCCTGTCGACCATATCGACGGGTTTGAAGCGATGCTCCACTACCACAACGTCAGGGCCCCAATTAAATGCAGGTTGTTCCCCATGGTGCTTAGGAAAACAACCATGGATTGGTTCAAGAATATCTCCCCCGGGTTGATCACCTCTTGGAGGAGCCTAAAAAACCAGTTCATCAGCAGCTTCACTGTGTCTCGTTGACACCCGAAGACAGAGGCTGCCCTCGAGGCAATCATCCAGAGAAGCAACGAGAACCTCAGGGAGTACATAGATCGGTTCAACCGCGAGGCCATTTAGGTCCCATGCGCCGATCAGATGAAAAGATACCTGCTCGAGAGGGGATACTGTAGCGATAAAAAATGTAGCGGGGTAAATTGAAGATCGAATTATTGATTAATTCGTCTCACAAAAGCAAGAGTCGCCACCGCGCTTTATTATTTCCAAGGGAAAAGGGGAAAGAGCGAAATAAAACCCTAAATATGCAATGTAAAATAATACTTTTTAAAAGTAATAAAAATACAAAGCGTTTTTGAAAAGAGATCTATGGTTCGGGGGTTGGTTATACAGTGGGAAGGTATTAGCACCCAATGTATCTATAGTACTCTATAGGAACCTTTTGAAATATCTGTTTATTAAAATGTTCGTTTGATTAAAAATAAATTGTTTTGGCCGAAAAGGGGTACGGACGGTTTTTTTGAAGGTACGACGACCTAATGTCGAAGTTTTGGCTTAAAAGGTATAAGTTTTGAAAAGATTGAATATTTGGGGAAAAATTGTCTTAAGTTTTAATGAAATGCAGATGTTCGCGTGATTGGACTTGAGGACATGAAGTCAACAAATTTAATCGTTTTTCTCTTGGATTTAGACGTAAACGGAATAAACAAGTAAAGACGAAATAAT
Source organism: Vicia faba (assembly GCA_948472305.1). Taxonomy (NCBI): domain Eukaryota; kingdom Viridiplantae; phylum Streptophyta; class Magnoliopsida; order Fabales; family Fabaceae; genus Vicia; species Vicia faba. Next base: position 1,372,744,053 of record OX451741.1, read on the forward strand.
TAAACAGAAAATTATGCAGATAATGATTAATAGCTAAGTGATATATAACCACAACAATGATTAAATAAACTAAAGGATGTGAACATGCATTTTTTGTATTTTCATCTAATATTAATTAAAGCGAGGGAATTAATTAAAGAAAATAAAATGTTTTAATTTTTCATGTTTTTTATGTTTCTATTTCTATATGTTTTTTTTTAATATTAATAAAAAGTATTATTTTTAAGAGTTGTTAAATAATTAAACTAAATTAAAACTTAAAAGTTATTAATTTGAAAATAATACTAAGATTTCTAAATTAATCCTAAAGTTAGACTAATAAAGATTGGTCAAATTATTAAAGTTGTTTAACTAAATTATCTCTATTTGATTGAGTTTTATAATCAAATTAAATTAATAATAATTCAAAAAAAAGGGTTAAAGAAAACAAATAAAAATAAATGTATTAAGAAACAAAGGGGGTAAGACATAAACTAATTACATGGGCCAAAGGGGTTCCAAGGGGCCTAATCAGAAAACAAACAGAAATAAGGGGGGTGTGCTAAGGAATTTCGCTGGGGCTTAGGCAGGAAATAGGTAAGGCCCAATTATCATAATTGTTTTTCTTAGGGTTAAACATAATTGCTTTCATTAGGGAAATGTTAGGGTTAGCAAAAGGGCTAAAGGTTTTGCGCCGTTCTCTTCATCCTTGTGCGTTCTCCTTCGATCGTCTTCTTCGTTGCTCTCATGAAAACGCCTTCTCTTCGCCTTCCCTTGCCCGAGCCACCAACGCCTCCTCTCTCCAAGTGCCGCTCAGTGATACAGTGAAGGTGACGATTCGTCCATTAACGCATTAAGCTTTTTTTGATTTGCATGCTTATGATTTGTGTTCATTTCGATTCTGACTTCGTTTTTTTACATGATTTCTGCTGAGATGGTAAAAAGGAAAAGGGAAAAACAAGGCTACCTTTATGGAGGAGAAGGGAGAAGCGTTACGGAGGCTTTGACGGTGAGGGGAGTTTGATGAGGCTGTGCTTGCTTTTTGGTGACCCTGGTACTCTGTACTCTTTATCTCCTTTTTGTTGCCTTGATGTTTGCCTTGAACGTTGCTTCTGTCTACTTCTTCTGTTGCCTATTCCTTACTTCTGTTGCCTTTACACGCTTATGTTGCCTTGGACGCTTTGAATGCTATTGTTGAAATATTTTTGTTTTGACTAGCTTCCCCATGTTGATGCTTGACTGTCGCCTTCGTTTGTATGCTTTTCCTCTTCTTCTTCTTGCCTTACTTCTGTTGCCCTTTTTAATTGTTGGCCTATGATGGAGTATTCTGAGGCCTGATGCTTGACTGTTCCTCTTTGTTTGGTCGAGGCTAGAAACAGATTATGGATGGTTATTGATTGTTAATGGTTTTTGTAAGGATTGACAGGTTTTATGGTTTGATGAGGTTTTTGGTTTTTGTATGGATTGACAGGTTTTATGGTTTTAGGCCATAAGGTTTATGTTACAGGTTATCTCTTTTGAAAAGGGATAAGGTTTTGGCCTTGGTTTATGTTACCATGGCTTAGGCTTTGAAAATGGTTATGGTTTTGCTGGGCAACAGTTTTGACATGGTTATGGAAACAGGTTTTATGGTTTATGTTGATGGTGTTTTGAAATGGCTATGGTTTTGGCCATAGTTTTGACATGGTTTTGACATGGTTTTAATGCAGGTTGTGTATGTTTTGGTTTATGTTGTAGTTTGAGTTTTTGGAACTCTGTTTTGGTTTAAGGCCTTCAGCAGGTTATGAACTATGAATTTTTTGAAGAGTTTTTCGTTGTTATAACAGTTGCTGGCCTCTATCTTGATAACTCAGGTTTTGGTATATTTAACTATATTTTGCCTTTGACCTCTGCACTCTATACTGCTACATCAGTTTGTCCATATTCTTTTTCATGCTTTCCTTCTCTCTTACTGTATTGCTGCTGTTCTGTTTTGTGTCTATTTTTTGCCTAAGCCAAAAACCTGTAAACCCACACTCTTCCTCTCTTCTCTCTCTCTAGTACAATTGACATTAAAATGATGTATGTACTTTAAGTTCTGAAAAAGTGAAAGCTGGAAAATGATGTAAAATAGAAATATTTTCTTGCATAGTTTGATTTTAAAACTGCACATCTCTTTGTCAGCTGCAATGTAACAGTAGAGGAGCCTTGTGTTTTGACTTCTTCCATACTTGGGGTCATTTACGTTACATGTTGGCTTTTGAAAAATTGAAACTTGACTTGCATACTTGCATATGCTGTTGCTTTTTTTTTTGAAATATGCAGTTGGCTTTTGAAATGTGCAATTGATTTTTAATTATGCAGTTTATTTTGAAAAATGCAATTTTGACAAAAGTGAGTTTGTGCATATTTAAATTTGTGCATTCATATTTGTCAATAAAATTCACCCCTTTTTGTGAACCGGGAGAAATCCCGTGATTTGCAAAGAGGGTAAAAACTGATTCCATCCGTTTGCTTTTAATGATGAACGCTTAAATTAATTTTCTGCTTTTAATTATATATTCATTTCTGACTTTTCTTTTAATTCTTTTGCAGGTAAAATCAAATGATCATTAAAGAAGCATTGGATAGAAGATGAAGATTTAGAATCTTAGAAAAATAGTTTTTATTTTACTTTAAACATTTTATGTAATTGTCAATTGTAAATACTTTGTACATAATACAATATTTAAACAACAATTGTAATAATTAGAATAAAGATGAATAAAATTCTATTATTTCAGTTAATTCTTTTCTTCTTTCCAATTATTTATTTTATCATTTATAATTCTTTAAATTATATAATAACTGAAAATCAATTCCAATTATTTAAATTTAGAATGATAAATAATTAAATAAACATCATTGATCAATTAACTTCTCTTCAATCATTTACTTCATTATTTATAATTCTTCTAAATTATAATAACTGAAAATAAAATTTCAACTATTTAAACTTAGAATAATAAATAATTAGATAAACATTGTTGATCAATTAATAAACTCTTTTCAAATATTTATTTTATTATTTATAAATCTTTAAATTATATAATAACTGAAAATAAATTCCAATTATTTAAATTTAAGATAATAAATAATTAATAAACATCGTCTGATCAATTAATAAACTTCTTTTCAAATATTTACTTTATTATTTATAAATCTTTAAATTATATAATAACTGAAAATAAATTCCAATTATTTAAATTTAAGATAATAAATAATTAATAAACATTGTTTTAGCATTGATCAATTAATAAATTTAGCGTTCAAAAAATAAACAGCTCTTGACTTGAAAAAGTTATGAATTTTAAATCTGCTTTGAAAATTGATAAAAATAGTTCAAAACCCTTGCAATGTAATGATGCAGATGGGAGATGGTATCTTAGGTCAAAATTTGGGGTACAACAGCTGCCCCTATTTAAGTTTCTTCTATCCGGAGATATGAAGATTAAAATCTTCGTCTCGACGAGATTGAAGGTACTTAAATACATAATACGCAATTTTTTGCCCTAAGATACCGCCATTATGTTTGATATGAATGTAGTAAAAGATATTGTATGAGACAAGACAATGCTGGAGAAATCAAACACCAACAAAACACAAAGACATGGATTATACACTACTGGGGAAACGAGCCATCGACTTCAAATGGCAGACTCTTGACAGCGAATAAAATTGAGGGAATACGACCTCTGACCCTAACAAAGAAGGCATCCTGCATAGGCCATAAAACAGATTATTGACCCAAAAATATCAGTGAGTTCACAACTCAAGGTCAACGATAGACAAAAAGTATCAATTTTGCTGATGATGGATTACCAACTTCTGAAGGTAAAGATTCATAACAAACTTCTCTGCGAGATTTCCCGAGATATACCAATTAATGCTGAGATATAATATGGTTGTAGATACACAAGCTGCTCAAATAAAGAAGCTGCCACTTGCTGTCTTCCAAAAAATATTATGACATACCAGCTGCTCAAATAAAGAGGCCGCCACTTGCTGTCGTCCAGGGATGTCAATAACATACAAGCTGCTCAAATAAAGAAGCCGCCGCTTGCTGTTTTCCAAAAAAATACCAATAACATACAAGCTGCTCAAATAAAGAAGCTGCCGCTTGCTGCATTCTAAAAAAATAATAACGTACAAGTTGCTCAAATAAAGAGACTGTCGCTTGCTGTTTTCCAAAATAATAATAACGTACAAGTTGCTCATGAAGAGACCGCCGCTTTCCGTTTTCCAAAAAATAATAACACACAAGTTGCTCATGAAGAGACCGCCGCTTGTCGTTTTCCAAAATAATAATAACGTACAAGTTGCTCATGAAGAGACCGCCGCTTGTCGTTTTCCAACGATGTCTATAACGTACAAGTTGCTCATGAAGAGACCGCCGCTTGTCGTTTTCCAATAATAATAACGCACAAGTTGCTCGTGAAGAGCTGCCGCTTGTCGTTTTCCAACGATGTCTATAACGTACAAGTTGCTCATGAAGAGACCGCCGCTTGTCGTTTTCCAATAATAATAACGCACAAGTTGCTCGTGAAGAGCTGCCGCTTGTCGTTTTCCAACGATGTCTATAACGTACAAGTTGCTCATGAAGAGACCGCTGCTTGTCGTTTTCCAATAATAATAACGCACAAGTTGCTCGTGAAGAGCTGCCGCTTGTCGTTTTCCAACAATGTCTATAACGTACAAGTTGCTCATGAAGAGACCGCCGCTTGTCGTTTTCCAATAATAATAACGCACAAGTTGCTCGTGAAGAGCTGCCGCTTGTCGTTTTCCAACGATGTCAATAACGTACAAGTTGCTCATGAAGAGACCGCCGCTTGTTGTTTTCCAATAATAATAACGCACAAGTTGCTCGTGAAGAGCTGCCGCTTGTCGTTTTCCAAAATAATAATAACGTACAAGTTGCTCATGAAGAGACCGCTGCCTGTCGTTTTCCAACGATGTCTATAACGTACAAGTTGCTCATGAAGAGACCGCCGCTTGTCGTTTTCCAATAATAATAACGCACAAGTTGCTCGTGAAGAGCTGCCGCTTGTCGTTTTCCAACGATGTCTATAACGTACAAGTTGCTCATGAAAAGACAGCCGCTTGTCGTTTTCCAATAATAATAACGCACAAGTTGCTCGTGAAGAGCTGCCGCTTGTCGTTTTCCAACAATGTCTATAACGTATAAGTTGCTCATGAAGAGACCGCCGCTTGTCCTTTTCCAATAATAATAACGCACAAGTTGCTCGTGAAGAGCTGCCGCTTGTCGTTTTCCAACGATGTCTATAACATACAAGTTGCTCATGAAGAGACCGCCGCTTGTCGTTTTCCAATAATAATAACGCACAAGTTGCTCGTGAAGAGCTGCCGCTTGTCGTTTTCCAACGATGTCTATAACGTACAAGTTGCTCATGAAGAGATCGCCGCTTGTCGTTTTCCAATAATAATAACGCACAAGTTGCTCGTGAAGAGCTGCCGCTTGTCGTTTTCCAACGATGTCTATAACGTACAAGTTGCTCATGAAGAGACCGCCGCTTATCGTTTTCCAAAAATAATTCAGAAGGAAATTGCGATTACACTGGCAGAGAATAAAATCTTCGTCAAAGGGAACCATGAATCAATCCTTCCCGAGGAGATCACATACTTAAATGTGCAAAATAAATGCACCATTCGTCTAGGTCGCGACTTCACTGGGGAAAATCATGAGGTAGCCTATGCAAGAGACAACAACTTCATCCAGGAATAAACTAGAGGGAAAACAGTCGAACAAGATTCCACCCAATGAGGAAGTAACTTGATTGGGGATTCATCCTATCCAGAAATGGACAGGGTAGGCTAAATCAAAAATCATCCACGAGGATTAGCTCAGTTGGGGAATTTAGAAAGGAAGCACATTTTCTGCCTAAGCTAACCTTCTACTTGGAAAGAACGTGTACATTGTCTGAATAAACAAAGTACAACCCAAAATTAACGACAAATGCGAATATGCATGCTGATATGAGTGTAAATGAATAAATGAATGTTATGCTGACAAAACAAACAGATGGAATATCTTGAAGACAATAAGATATCACAACATAATAGATACTCGGCCAATCTTAAAAAGACGGAAAATAACTGGAACTGGAAACACAAAGCAACGTCGGAGCGTAACACGCCACAAGGTTCAAGTCTTCTGAGGAGAAAAGCAATCAAATACAATCTTCTAATACCAATAGACCACTGGCATGAGACAAAACGTACCACACTTCAGAAATTGCCCAAATAAAGGTAGCCAAAACAACGCTTAACTGGAAAAACTGGGGAGTCAACAAACTTAGTACCGTGAGAAACACAAGCTTACACAACCAACACCTCATGACAATTTTGAAATAAAACATGTTCATCATACAAGGATAAATTACAGTACTGTTTCGCATTTCATGGCTTGACCATCCTCAGAACAACTGTTAATATTCCTTTCGTTATTCACGACACATTTTTAACATAAGAATACTTTAAATACCTTTGTTTCAAATATTTCCGTAAAAAATAAAATTTTGTCCACGAATGGTAAATGCTCAAATTTTATTAATAAGATGGTAGTTCGCTAACAACGCGACTCCAACGGTTTACAAAAGTTTTGGGAAATAGTACATGAAAGAAAAAAAAGGTTACACAAAAACAATGATCACTATTCTCCCTAACAACTTTGAATTCCGAAATGTGTTCAAATGCCGAGACTGGTCTGACCAAAAGCTTGCCTAAGCCGCCCCTTCGGGTTTTCAACTTAGCAAACTGTCAACTCAAACCTAGGCAAAATACTTCTTGACTGCATCGGCGTTCATGGAGCGCGGGAGCTCTTCACCGTCCATATTGGTGAGAATCAAGGAACCTCCAGAGAAAACTTTCTTAACGACATACGGTCCTTCATAATTCGGAGCCCACTTGCCCCTAGAATCAGGTTGGAAAGATAATATCTTCTTGAGTACAAGGTCACCTTCTCTGAACTCGCGTGGTCGAACCTTCTTATCAAAAGCCTTCTTTATTCTCTGCTGATACAATTGACCATGACACAAAGCTGTCAATCTCTTTTATTCAATTAAATTCAACTGATCATATCTACTTTGACACCATTCAGCCTCAGAAAGTTTAGCTTCCATCAACACTCTCAAAGACGGAATCTCAACCTCCACGGGGAGTACTGCTTCCATACCATAAACTAAGGAAAAATGGGTTGCACCTGTTGAAGTTCGAACTGAAGTACGGTGTCCATGAAGAGCAAACGGAAGCATTTCATGCCAATATTTATAAGTTACTACCATCTTCTGGACAATCTTCTTGATATTCTTGTTAGCAGCTTCAACAGCCCCATTCATCTTCGGTCTGTAAGGAGAAGAATTATGATGTTCGATCTTGAACTCTTCACAAAGCTCTTTCATCATCTTGTTATTCAAATTCGAACCATTATTAGTGATAATCTTGCTCGGGATACCGTATCGACAAATGATCTGATTCTTGATAAATCTGACTACCACCTGTCTGGTTACATTAGCATAAGATGCTGCTTCCACCCATTTAGTAAAATAATCGACCGCTACCAAGATGAAACGATGACCATTGAAGCTTTGGGTTCAATCATTCCAATCATGTCAATGCCCCATATAGAGAAAGGCCAAGGTGAAGAGATAACGTTGAGGAGGGTCGGTGGTACATGCATCTTGTCCGCATAAATCTGGCATTTATGACATTTCTTCACATATTTGCAGCAATCAGATTCCATCGTCATCCAATAGTAACCAGCTCTCAACATCTTTTTAGCCATCGCATGTCCGTTGGCATGAGTGCCAAAGGATCCTTCATGTACTTCTTACATCAGCATGTCTGCTTCATGTCTGTCTACACATCGAGCAAGACCATGTCATAATTCCTCTTATACAAAACTTCTTCATTGAGGAAGAAACTGCTTGCTAATCTTCTCAACGTCTTCCTATCTTTATTTGAGGCCCCAGGCGGGTACTCTCGAGTTTGAAGAACACGTTTAATGTCATAGAACCACGGTTTGTCATCGGTAACCTCTTCTACTGAGAACACATGAGCAGGTCTGTCGAGGCGCATAACTCTGATTGTAGGCACATTGTTCCAACCATTCACTTGAAACATTGAAGACAAAGTAGCTAAAGCATCAGCCATTTGGTTTTCATCTCTAGGGATATGATGTAATTCCACTTTGTTGAAGAAAGTTAACAATCTTCTAGCATAGTCTCTGTAAGGGATCAAAACAGGATGAAGAGTCTCCCATTCTCCTTTGATTTGATTAATTACCAATGCCGAATCTCCGTAAATATCAAGAATCTTAATCCTTAGATCCACTGCTTCTTCGAGACCCATAATACATGCCTCATATTCAGCCATGTTGTTCGTGCAGTCAAACTTCAATCTCGCCGTGAACGGGATATGAGTACCTCGGGGAGTGACGATGATTGCCCCAATTCCATTTCCATAAGAGTTCACAGCTCCGTCAAATATTAAACCCCAATGGGATTCGGGATCAGGTCCTTCTTCAGGTAACAGCTCTTCACAATCTTTAGCTTTCAAGTACATAACATCTTCATCTGGGAAATCAAACTTGATGGATTGATAATCGTCAATTGGTTGGTAAGCCAAATGGTCGGCTAAAATACTCCCTTTGATTGCTTTCTGAGTGTGATACTCAATGTCATATTCGGATAACAACATCTGCTAACGGGCTATTCTTCCAGATAAGGCGGGTTTCTCAAAGATATACTTGATCAGATCCATTTTGGAGATCAACCAAGTGGTGTGGTTAATCATATACTGGCGCAGACGGCGAGCAGCCCAAGCTAAAGCACAACAGGTTTTCTCAAGCAATGAGTATCGAGACTCACAGTCTGTGAATTTCTTACTCAGATAATATACGGCATGTTCCTTTCTTCCAGTCTCATCTTGTTGACCAAGCACACATCCCATGGAATCTTCCAATATAGTCAGGTACATAATCAAGGGCCTTCCTTCCACCGGAGGAATCAAAATGGGAGGTTCAAGCAAATATTCTTTGATGCTATCAAAAGCTCTCTGACAATCTTCTGTCCATACACATCCTTGGTTCTTTCGGAGAAGCTTGAAAATCGGCCCACATGTAGCAGTCATATGAGATATAAATCTAGAAATATAGTTCAGTCTCCCAAGGAATCCTCTTACTTGTTTTTCCGTCTTGGGTATGGGCATTTCCCGAATAGCTTTGACTTTATCAGGATCTACCTCAATACCTTTCTGACTAACAATGAAACCCAGAAGTCTTCCAGAACGAACACCAAAAGTGAACTTGTTGGGATTCAGACGGAGTTTATACTTTCTCAAACGCTGGAATAACTTCAATAAATGTTCCAAATGATCTTCCTCAGTTTGCGATTTGGCAATCATGTCATCTACATACACCTCTATCTCTTTATGCATCATGTCATGGAACAAAGCAGTCATGGCCCTTTGGTATGTTGCACCAGCATTCCTCAAACCAAACGGCATAACCCGATAACAAAATGTTCCCCAAGGTGTAATGAAAGCTGTCTTCTCCATATCTTCTGGTGCCATCTTGATTTGATTGTAACCAGAGAAACCATCCATGAAAGAAAAGACTTTGAACTTTGCGGTACTGTCGACCAAAACGTCAATGTGCGGTAATGGGAAGTCATCCTTTGGGCTAGCTCTATTCAGATCTCTATAGTCTACACACATTCGAACTTTGCCATCTTTCTTAGCAACAGGCACTATATTGGCTAACCATTGAGGATAGACCGATGTAACAAGGAAACCTGCATTAATTTGTTTTTTAACTTCTTCTTTGATCTTGTCAGCCATATCGGGACGAGTCCTTCTTAACTTCTGCTTAATCGGCGGACATTCAGGTCTCAACGGTAAACGATGCTCCACAATATTGTTGTCCAAACCTGGCATATCTTGGTAGGACCAAGCAAACACATCAACATACTCTTTGAGAAGCTCCAACATTTTCTCTTTAACCTCTGGGATAAGCAATGCTCCGACCTTGACTTCCTTCTTATCTTCTTCATCACCCAAATTGATCAACTCTAAAGGCTCTTCAAACGGCTGAATAGTCTTTTCATCGTGCTCAAGTAAACGGGAAATTTCATCAGGAATCTCTTCACTATCCTCTTCCTCGGCTCTAAACACAGGGAATTCAAAGTTGGGAGAGGGCATAGGATCATTGTTTTCAATGGTTAAGTCATGGATTAATCTGCACATATGATTATGCTTTATTTTAGAAATCGATTTGTACAAATAAAACAAAAAGTTATTATATTTTCCTATTACTACCAATTAATTTTCATTACTATTTCCTAGAAAAAGTGAAAAATAAAACAGTAGTGGACAAAATAATATTTTTATTCATGACGGGAAATACTTGAAACAAAGAGCCCAGACATTTTCTCTTTTGCCTTGGGCAGAGCAAAAGGATTTATTTTCAACATAGCCCGACACAAATACTTTTCGCCTTGGGCAGAGCGAATTTTTTTTTTCAAAAATAAAACAAAACATTACTCAGAAATGTGCATCACAACAGGAACATCAACAACAATCCAGTTCTGGCAAACCACTCCATGCGTTACAAAATCGGGTAAATCCTCTTCAGAATCGTCTCCTATTATAGCATCAACTTCAGGAGGAGTCGGATGGATAAAACCTGCGCTTCGGAAAACCTCTTGTATCGGACGAGTAACTACTTCCTGCTTGACTCTTGCAGACACGGGATGAAAACCAAAACCTTCTCCAGACTTGTTCTCGGGCAAAGTCAACACCTGGCCCCAACCTTCAGCCGAACCACTTTCAACCACTCGCCGCGCATCCTCAAAAGAAGAAATAGATGTCCCTTGCTTTTTCACTTCATTATTAGCAACAGATAGAGCTTGGAATTGGGTTCCAACATCCTCATCAGCATCAATAAAAGAGAAAGATGACAAATGGCTTACCACCATAGCCTGCTCTCCACCAATCATTACCAGCTTTCCATGCCTTACAAACTTCAATCTTTGATGGAGCGTGGAAGTGACTGCCCCTGCATCATGGATCCATGGACGACCCAATAGGCAACTGTAGGCGGCACGAATATCCATTACTTGAAATGTGATCTGAAAAGTATGAGGGCCAATTACTATAAGAAGATCTACTTCACCAATGACAGACTTCCTAGAACCATCAAACGCTTTGACAATTACCCCACTAGGTCTCATGGGAGCACCTGGATATGAGAGTCGAGCTAATGTAGTTTTGGGCATTACATTTAACGACGAACCTGTATCTACCAACACACTTGATAAGGTATCATTTCCACAACTTATTGAGATATGCAAAGCCATATTATGGTTCCTTCCCTCCTCCGGGAGTTCTTCATCACTGAAACCAAGATTGTTACACGAAGTAATATTTCCCACAATTCCATCAAATTGGTCAACCGTTACATCATGATCCACGAACGCCTGGTCCAGGACCTTCATCAAAGCTTCTCTATGGGCACCAGAATTTCTTAGTAAAGCAAGCAAAGAAATCTTGGAAGGAGTTTGCAATAGTTGGTCCACAATCTTATATTCACTTCTCTTGATAAGCTTCAGAATCTCATCATCATCGGGATGAGGGATAGGTTCATTGGATCGGCCTATCTCAACCCTTGGTTCAACATTTCTCGCTGGAACTTCTGCCGGTATGGGCCTCCTGACTTGAACTTCTGGTCTCTTCAAAGGTACTGCTGCAAAAACACGTCCGCTTCTCGTAACTCTACTCACATCAGCGATGTTAACAAAAGATGGCCTTGTTGGTATAGGGACTTCTACCCCATTCTCAATCATTGTGGCATTATACTTATACGGTACAGCTTGGTCTGAGTTGTAAGGCACAGGACCAGGTGGATAAATGGTCAAAGGAGCAACAGGTGCAGTCTGACTGTCGTAAACGATCTCTACTGATTCAGGCAAATTGAATTGTGGTATTATAACATTCACTTCATCCTCCGGATCTCTGTCATATGTAATAGTGATAACCCTCTAGTCTAACAACTTTTGAATATCCTCCTTCACAATAGGGCAATCAACCTCTCTTGAACAAAATTCACAAACATCATAATCATGCTGATGCCTAACAAAGGCAAGTCTTCTTAAGCTCTGATGTAACCTGATCAACGACTCTCTTATGTGTTCAACTTGAAAAACTCGAAACTTTCCCGGACAACCCTCCACCATATTCACTGATGCGCCCCATGTCGAGGCAAAGGATTATCTCTAACATTTGGGTTAACATCCTTGAAAGACAAGATACCATTCTTAATTAACCTCTGCACATCCGCCTTTAGAGCAAAACAATTCTCAAGGTTGTGCCCCGGCGACCCTTGATGATATTCACAAAACTGATCTGCCTTGTACCATGGAGATGTACTATTTGGTGCGACAGGAGGAGGTTTTGTCGTTATGAGGTTCTTTCTGATAAGAGCAGGGAACAATTCAGTATAAGTCATAGGAATGGCATCGAATTGCGGTTTTCTTGGTGAACGGTTCTGGTTGTTGAATGGATAAGCCTGTTGTCGAGGCTGCTGTTGAAATGGCCGTTGTTGAGTTGGTGGGGTTTGATGAGCTGGGGTCATCAAAGCTGGGCGGACAGCCGGAGTGACTGCCGCAACATGTGAGTAACCTCTCCTCGGTCTCCCTGGGAAGATCATGCTGACATCCTGCTCTTTTCTTTTTGGGAAAACACTTCCAAACTTCTTAGTACTGCTAGACGGACTTCCTTCTTTAACCAAACGCCCTTCACGAATCCCTTCCTCCAACCGCATGCCCATGCTTACCATTTCGGTGAAGTCACTGGGTGCACTGGCGATCATTCTTTCATAGTAAAAGGAACCTAAAGTCTTCAAGAATATCTTCGTCATTTCTTTCTCCTCAAGAGGAGGATAGATTTGAGCAGCAATTTCACGCCACCTCTGGGCGTATTCCTTAAAAGATTCTCTGTCTCTCTGGGACATCGCCCGGATTTGATCCGTGTCCGGTGCCATGTCAACATTGTATTTATACTGGTGAACAAAAGCTTCGCTAAGATCGTTGAAGTTGCGGATCCGAATACTGTCTAAACCCATATACCACTTGAGAGCAGCACCCGTCAAACTGTCTTGAAAATAGTGAATCAACAAGTCATGATCATCAGAATACGTAGACATCTTTCTCACGTACATAGTCAAATGACTTCGAGGACACGAATCACTCTTATATCTTTCAAAGTCTGGCACTTTGAATTTTGCTGGAATCTTGACATTCGGAACTAAACAAAGGTCATGAGTGTTCTTCCCAAACAAATCCTTCCCCTTTAACGCTCTGAGCTCCCTCTGCATTTCTTGGAATTGGTCCTGAAATTCTTCCATTCTATCAAAAAGACCCAAACTTTCAGCAGGCTCGGCAGGATAAGTAGGTTCATTCAAGTATGGCATGGAGTGAACCACAAAAGCGACAATTGTCATTACTGGTTGCGGAAAAGGTGTTACAGACGGGATTACCGGCGGCATGGCAGTCGTCTCTGGTTGAGGAAGAGACAAAGTAGGTTGAAACAAAGGCTGTACGACAGGATGATACCCCTCTGGCACAAAGTTGTAAGGCATTCCCCACGGAAAACCTTTCGGCATCTTATGTTGAAGCGGAGAGTTGATTTGAGTCACAGATGTTGGAACGGTAACAATCTCGGAAACTACAGTAGTTGAAGTCTGAATCTCAGCAGCTGTAGTCGATGGCTGATTCTGAGCAGCCATCAAACTTTCCACTAGCGCAGTTAACTTTTCCATACCGACACGAAGGGTAGCGACCTCCTCACGAAGCTCGTGGTTTTCCTGTTCCAGATCTTCCATTTTCCTCTGACGATTGGCTCGAGTATCGTATCGATGAGACAGCTTGACAATCTACCGGAGTGGAAAAAGAAACAAGGATAAGACTCTAGAAAACATGTGAAGTGGAATGTTGGATGATGCATGATATGTGATGCAAATGATGATTCATTTTAATAGTTTTTCAAGGAACTTCAATAATTTTGCACACATCAATGGTAAAGGAATTTGGAACAACAAAAACTCAATCCATTAATCAAAAGCGGTAAATTACAACTTACAACTTTGGAACAACAAAACAATAAATTACAACTTTGGGATAACAACCCAATAATAAAAGTAGTAAACTACAACTTTGGAACATGAAGCCCATAATAAAGCAGTAAATTACAACTTTGGAACATGAAGCCCATAATAAAAAGCAGTAAATTACAACTTCGGAACATGAAGCCCTTTTACAAAGTTTTACAAAATGACATCAATAAAATAAAACTAAAAGCTAAAGATCACTCAGAATCATCAGATGAAAGACCAAATGCAAACTGTAACCGGAGCTTCTTGATCTTCTCTTCATAAAAGTCTTCCATCTCTTTCTTCTCAGCTACCAGTCGATCAATGATTTCCTTTTGCGGATCAGGAACGAGAGCAACGCTTACCGAACCTTCCTTCTTTCTCTTCCTTTCACTAGCATACTTCTTCAGTAAAGCATCCTTTTGACGAAGCTTCTCATCATGATCAATGAACCAGCCGTCTTGAATAAAGAGTAACTTCTCCTTTTCCTTTAGTTGTCGAGCCAGGACCCGATTCTCATATTCAGACATATTATACTTTTCTTTCCAAGCATCTCTCTCGGACTTCATCCTAGCCAGATTTCCTTGGTATTCTCCCATATTCTCGATAGGGATATCAACAGATGATGATGCAACAGCAGGGAATAAAGGTTTCTCAGGTTTATAGGGCATCCTGAGAGCACGAGCCCTAGCGCGGACCCATTGCAGGTAAGGCTCCAAAGAAACGGCACCCCTATGTCCTAACATATCTCTCCCTTTCCTATGGATGTGGCGCCAAGCTCCTTCGATCTCCCTCTTAGCTGCCTGATGATCTTGTCCCTCTTGTAGAAAGAAACCACTCACATGGATGTTGTTTGGCTTGTCCCTCATCGGGTATCCAAACTGACGACGCGCGAGAACATGGTTATAGTTAATTCCACCTTTCGTACCAAGAAGAGGCACGTTAGGAAAAGCACCACAGCTATCGATGATCTTCACGTCATAGTAAGCTCGATTATACCAATCAATGTCGAAATGGGTGAGAGCCATAATTTTTGGCGCCCATCGCGGCTCCTTCTCGAGATCCCAGAAAACATCAGACTTAGGTAGATGAGAAACATACCACTGATACAACAATGGTGCATAACAAATAATCATTCCTCCTTGATAAGAGTTTCGAAGATGGATGAAGTAGTAGGTATCTCCTAGCAGCGTAGGGACCGGATTTCCAATCAAGAAAATTCTGATGGCGTTGATATCCACAAACTTATCAACGTTAGGGAACAAGAATAGACCATAAGCGAGTAAAGAAAAGACGTCTTCAAAGGCAAAAGTATCTTTTATCTCAGCAAAATGACGAGCTTTCCTCAACAAAAACTGCACAGTCAAGCCTCGAATTCCCCCTTTTGTAGTCATGTTCTCCTCTATCTCTGATTTCTTCAAGTGGGTGATGGTCGCTATCTCGTGAGATTTGGGCTCCTCTTCTAAGCCAGAAAAAGGAACACAGTCGGTGATCGGCAAACCAAGTATGTAGGAGTACTCTTCTAAGGTGGGCATCAACTGGTAATCCGAAAAGGTGAAAAATCGGTACAAAGGATCGTAGAATTGGACCAACGTATTAAGGATGCCTTCCTTCATCTTGCGCTTCATGAGAGGTATAATGGACCCATACTTCTTCTGAAAATCTTTCGGGTTCTTGATCTTAGGAATCAAACTCTTCAGTTCTTCAATCTCGGGCTCCTTAAAACTAAAACTTCGAGTGTTTCTCCTTCCAAATTCCATAATAATAGTACCTGAGATGTCTGCAAAAATCATTCTTAAGTTCTTTTGAAAAACAAGTTTTTTACAAAAATGTCGATGAATGCATGAATGAATGATAATGCAACAGTTACACACAAGTTCACAAACATGGGGTTTAAAGGTTCAACGTTTCAGCATGGAGTCAAAGGTAAAGCCCACCCCAAGGTATGTACTAACGGTTCAATCACACCTGTAAGACAAGGTTCTAAGAGTTCCCAGAGTCTACATTCCTCCTTCAGATATTACCAACGTCTTGATTACTCAATAATTAGCAATATTCTCAAGAGAAACTCATCCGAGCGTAGCATCGCGTAACAACTACTTCCGAATTACTCCGTTATAGTCTCCGCGCTACACCTAAAAAGGCCAAGATGGGTTAGGGTTCTACGGTTCTCAATTTCTCTGGCTCCCAGGTCAAAAATAATAATGTCTTCCCGATTACTCGGTAAACAAATATTATGTTCAAGAGGGCCTTCCATTGAGTGGGGGATCTCATGCCTCCTTCTTCGGGATTACTCCCTCAAAGTTAACATGACTGTACCGCCCGTCCTATTCCTTAAGTGTAACTTAATCTGGGTATAGGATTCGTCCTTTGCAAAAAAAACCCAAACAACCCCAATTTAAACACATAATCAAACAAATCAAATAATAATAAAACAGATAAAACAAATTAGGCTTAACCCACTTAGGGATGGACCAGCAAGAGGTCAATCTGTCACCAGCAGAGTCGCCAATTCTGTAGCGATAAAAAATGTAGCGGGGTAAATCGGAGATCGAATTATTGATTAATTCGTCTCACAAAAGCAAGAGTCGCCACCGCGCTTTATTATTTCCAAGGGAAAAGGGGAAAGAGCGAAATAAAACCCTAAATATGCAATGTAAAATAATACTTTTTAAAAGTAATAAAAATACAAAGCGTTTTTGAAAAGAGATCTATGGTTCGGGGGTTGGTTATACAGTGGGAAGGTATTAGCACCCAATGTATCTATAGTACTCTATAGGAACCTTTTGAAATATCTGTTTATTAAAATGTTCGTTTGATTAAAAATAAATTGTTTTGGCCGAAAAGGGGTACGGACGGGTTTTTTGAAGGTACGACGACCTAATGTCGAAGTTTTGGCTTAAAAGGTATAAGTTTTGAAAAGATTGAATATTTGGGGAAAAATTGTCTTAAGTTTTAATGAAATGCAGATGTTCGCGTGATTGGACTTGAGGACATGAAGTCAACAAATTTAATCGTTTTTCTCTTGGATTTAGACGTAAACGGAATAAACAAGTAAAGACGAAATAATTAAACAGAAAATTATGCAGATAATGATTAATAGCTAAGTGATATATAACCACAACAATGATTAAATAAACTAAAGGCTGTGAACATGCATTTTTTGTATTTTTATCTAATATTAATTAAAGCGAGGGAATTAATTAAAGAAAATAAAATGTTTTAATTTTTCATGTTTTTTATGTTTCTATTTCTATATGTTGTTTTTTTTTAATATTAATAAAAAATATTATTTTTAAGAGTTGTTAAATAATTAAACTAAATTAAAACTTAAAAGTTATTAATTTGAAAATAATACTAAGATTTCTAAATTAATCCTAAAGTTAGACTAATAAAGATTGGTCAAATTATTAAAGTTGTTTAACTAAATTATCTCTATTTGATTGAGTTTTATAATCAAACTAAATTAATAATAATTCAAAAAAAAGGGTTAAAGAAAACACATAAAAATAAATGTATTAAGAAACAAAGGGGGGTAAGACATAAACTAATTACATGGGCCAAAGGGGTTCCAAGGGGCCTAATCAGAAAACAAACAGAAATAAGGGGGGTG
The DNA here is from genome assembly GCA_948472305.1 of Vicia faba. Classification (NCBI taxonomy): domain Eukaryota; kingdom Viridiplantae; phylum Streptophyta; class Magnoliopsida; order Fabales; family Fabaceae; genus Vicia; species Vicia faba. Next base: position 1,372,761,824 of record OX451741.1, read on the forward strand.
TGCTAAGGAATTTCGCTGGGGCTTAGGCAGGAAATAGGTAAGGCCCAATTATCATAATTGTTTTTCTTAGGGTTAAACATAATTGCTTTCATTAGGGAAATGTTAGGGTTAGCAAAAGGGCTTAAGGTTTTGCGCCGTTCTCTTCATCCTTGTGCGTTCTCCTTCGATCGTCTTCTTCGTTGCTCTCATGAAAACGCCTTCTCTTCGCCTTCCCTTGCCCGAGCCACCAACGCCTCCTCTCTCCAAGTGCCTCTCAGTGATACAGTGAAGGTGACGATTCGTCCATTAACGCATTAAGCTTTTTTTGATTTGCATGCTTATGATTTGTGTTCATTTCGATTCTGACTTCGTTTTTTTTACATGATTTCTGCTGAGATGGTAAAAAGGAAAAGGGAAAAACAAGGCTACCTTTATGGAGAAGAAGGGAGAAGCGTTACAGAGGCTTTGACGGTGAGGGGAGTTTGATGAGGCTGTGCTTGCTTTTTGGTGACCCTGGTACTCTGTACTCTTTATCTCCTTTTTGTTGGCTTGATGTTTGCCTTGAACGTTGCTTCTGTCTACTTCTTCTGTTGCCTATTCCTTACTTCTGTTGCCTTTACACGCTTATGTTGCCTTGAACGCTTTGAATGCTATTGTTGAAATATTTTTGTTTTGACTAGCTTCCCCATGTTGATGCTTGACTGTCGCCTTCGTTTGTATGCTTTTCCTCTTCTTCTTCTTGCCTTACTTCTGTTGCCCTTTTTTATTGTTGGCCTATGATGGAGTATTCTGAGGCCTGATGCTTGACTGTTCCTCTTTGTTTGGTCGAGGCTAGAAACAGATTATGGATGGTTATTGATGGTTAATGGTTTTTGTAAGGATTGACAGGTTTTATGGTTTGATGAGGTTTTTGGTTTTTGTATGGATAGACAGGTTTTATGGTTTTAGGCCATAAGGTTTATGTTACAGGTTATCTCTTTTGAAAAGGGATAAGGTTTTGGCCTTGATTTATGTTACCATGGCTTAGGCTTTGAAAATGGTTATGGTTTTGCTGGGCAACATTTTTGACATGGTTATGGAAACAGGTTTTATGGTTTATGTTGATGGTGTTTTGAAATGGCTATGGTTTTGGCCATAGTTTTGACATGGTTTTGACATGGTTTTAATGCAGGTTGTGTATGTTTTGGTTTATGTTGTAGTTTGAGTTGTTGGAACTCTGTTTTGGTTTAAGGCCTTCATCAGGTTATGAACTATGAATTTTTTGAAGAGTTTTTCGTTGTTATAACAGTTGCTGGCCTCTATCTTGATAACTCAGGTTTTGGTATATTTAACTATATTTTGCCTTTGACCTCTGCACTCTATACTGCTACATCAGTTTGTCCATATTCTTTTTCATGCTTTCCTTCTCTCTTACTGTATTGCTACTGTTCTGTTTTGTGTCCATTTTCTGCCTAAGCCAAAAACCTGTAAACCCACACTCTTCCTCTCTTCTCTCTCTCTAGTACAATTGACATTAAAATGATGTATGTACTTTAAGTTCTGAAAAAGTGAAAGCTGGAAAATGATGTAAAATAGAAATATTTTCTTGCATAGTTTGATTTTAAAACTGCACATCTCTTTGTCAGCTGCAATGTAACAGTAGAGGAGCCTTGTGTTTTGACTTCTTCCATACTTGGGGTAGTTTACGTTACATGTTGGCTTTTGAAAAATTGAAACTTGACTTGCATACTTGCATATGCTGTTGCTTTTTTTTTTTGAAATATGCAGTTGGCTTTTGAAATGTGCAATTGATTTTTAATTATGCAGTTTATTTTGAAAAATGCAATTTTGACAAAAGTGAATTTGTGCATATTTAAATTTGTGCATTCATATTTGTCAATAAAATTCACCCCTTTTTGTGAACCGGGAGAAATCCCGTGATTTGCAAAGAGGGTAAAAACTGATTCCAGCCGTTTGCTTTTAATGATGAACGCTTAAATTAATTTTCTGCTTTTAATTATATATTCATTTCTGACTTTTCTTTTGATTCTTTTGCAGGTAAAATCAAATGATCATTAAAGAAGCATTGGATAGAAGATGAAGATTTAGAATCTTAGAAAAATAGTTTTTATTTTACTTTAAACATTTTATGTAATTGTCAATTGTAAATACTTTGTACATAATACAATATTTAAACAACAATTGTAATAATTAGAATAAAGATGAATAAAATTCTATTATTTCAGTTAATTCTTTTCTTCTTTCCAATTATTTATTTTATCATTTATAATTCTTTAAATTATATAATAACTGAAAATCAATTCCAATTATTTAAATTTAGAATGATAAATAATTAAATAAACATCATTGATCAATTAACTTCTCTTCAATCATTTACTTCATTATTTATAATTCTTCTAAATTATAATAACTGAAAATAAAATTTCAACTATTTAAACTTAGAATAATAAATAATTAGATAAACATTGTTGACCAATTAATAAACTCTTTTCAAATATTTATTTTATTATTTATAAATCTTTAAATTATATAATAACTGAAAATAAATTCCAATTATTTAAATTTAAGATAATAAATAATTAATAAACATCGTCTAATCAATTAATAAACTTCTTTTCAAATATTTACTTCATTATTTATAAATCTTTAAATTATATAATAACTGAAAATAAATTCCAATTATTTAAATTTAAGATAATAAATAATTAATAAACATTGTTTTAGAATTGATCAATTAATAAATTTAGCGTTCAAAAAATAAACAGCTCTTGACTTGAAAAAGTTATGAATTTTAAATCTGCTTTGAAAATTGATAAAAATAGGTCAAAACCCTTGCAATATAATGATGCAGATGGGAGATGGTATCTTAGGTCAAAATTTGGGGTACAACAGATACCTCCTGGGCACTGAATTTAGAAAGGCCGTCGACATTAAGCCCCCCAGGTCTTTCGACGATCTCCTCGAAAAATCCAGGGCTTACATGGACTGCAAGGGAAAAGAGGTAGCCAACAGAGCCCTCAATTCGAGGAATCACGAACCAAATAACATCCTGAGACACCACTATGCAAGCCCTTCTCGATGGAATGGGGAGAAGAGAAGGGAGGAGAAACCTCACGACCCTCGCGGGCATAGATGACCAGTCGGACGGTTCATAGAGTACACCCTGCTGATCGTTTCCCGCTAGTGTATCCTTGCATAGTACTCCAATGCCGAGTTCAAGGACGTTGGCGTCAGAGTTCTTCGACCCGCCCATGCAAAGCCCGGGGCCGACAGAACAAAATAATGTCAGTACCATCGGAGCCACAATCACTTGACCAAAGACTGCGTCCACTTGAAGGATGCTGTAGCACCCCAATTCTACCCCGACAATTATATAAATAAATCAGAGTTATAAACATTCATGCAAACGAATCAGGATGCCACAAATTCATCTTTAAAAACACATTGCATTCAACTTGGATACATAACACTTTAAAACTTTAGATGAACCACCAGCATAGCAATTTAATCTCTTGAATCAACAATTTAACATCTACGTAGCGGAATTCTTAATAACATCTTTATCATCGTTACAACAACTTCAAAACAACACATATTTAATAATAATCAACTTAAAGTTCAATAACTGAATAATCAACAATCAAAAGCAACATGCGTTCATCCCCCCGAGTGTTACATGTCAGAGCAATGACACCGACTCGAACTACTGAAGGTATAAAACCTTCACTCTCGATTACCTGCACGTTACCAACATAAGGGCAACATTCAAACAGAAGGGGTGAGATATCTAACAATATAATAAAATGTATGATAATTAATATATTAAATTAGATCACATAACATCACCACTTCTCATCTTATAATCAATAATAATTGCAACAGAAATACCAACTATAATACACATTCATCACATCAATTCACAACTTCTTTATGCCATCGTATAATGCGACTCAACACTATGCAAATGCATGTGGTACCATTAGAGCAGAACTACCATCTTAAAAATCTTCCAATAAATAGAGGCATCAACAAGGCATAAGCCTTCATCTTAATATTCGCCAATACAGGCCATCTTAACGAGCATAAGCTCCATCTTGAAATGCAATGTATGCGACACAATCATGAATGTAATGACAACACCATAATTACAACATCTCAACACAACATCATTGTTGGCCATAAGCCTACATCTTAATAGCTGCCAATTATTAGAGGCATCTCAACATCTTTCATCAATATCATTTATACATCATAATTCATCAAACATCATATATACATCATATATTCACAACAACTCAGCCACAACAATAATACAACAACAATTCGCCAATCTCGCAACGTTGGCCATAGGCCTACAACATGATATTGCCTATAATTAATTAATCATATAAGGCTTACTTATAAATCTCCAAACCTCTACATATTACTATTCTGTAATACTGCATCATTATCATCATTAATCCTACTGTTACAAATCAGACAGTAATCTATAAACGTTTCATCCTCATCATGCTTCCAAAAATCAACATAACGATCAATCACGGGAACTAATTCAAATCCTAATTTGGATACTATGATTATCCTTCCTATTCTTCATTTTAATCTTTAAGAATAAATTTCATCGCGTTAGCTATTCAACGCTTTGAACGACGCCTCAAACGGAGTCCAAAAACTCAAGTTACAGCCTTTTCCAAATGATTCTGCCAAAAACTAGACAACATGAATCGATGCATAACGTCTTGGGTCGACGCGTACTGAACTGAACATGCTACATGAGTCAACGCATACCCTCTTGTATCGACTCGTACTGAGTCTGCAACACTGCATGTACCAACACATGCCCCTACGTATCGGCTCATACTAAGTTCGAAAGCCCTCATGTATCGACACATGACTCCTTCGTGTCGACTCATACTAAGTCTAACAACATTCTTGTATCGACACATATCATTTGGGGTCGACACATACTGCTCTGCTAAGGATATTTTATGCGATTTCTCTGCATTTTCACTACGGGTTCCATACTTTAAGCCCTAAAAACATCATCTAATCATAGATAAGCATCAATTACAATTATCCTATAATTCTACATCAAATAAACATCATTGGGACATCATCATTCATCTTTCAATCATCGATTTTCATCATAGAACATCATATATAATTCAATCATAAATCAAGCAATCTTCCACCTCTAACCCCACATACCAATTATCACAAACCCTATTATAGAGTCAGAACCCCACCCTTACCTTGGATTTAAGGTTGCTCTATAACTTTCTCCAATTGATTTTCTGCTCTGCCTCTTTCCTCCTTTCCAACATCTTTCACGTTCTTTCTCTTCTAACCCTTATTCTTCTTACTGCTTCTTCTTTCTTGTTATTTCTAACATTAATAAAATAACCCTATTATTCTCTTTATTCCTTAATGGGCTTAAGACTACTACAACCCCTTATTACTACTTCTATCCTTTAAAACAAGCCCACATCAAATAATATTATCCTTCTAATATTATTCCACAACTTAATAAAATAATTAAATCCAACTAATCACAACCCATCAATTATTCCAATAATAATTTAATTAAATAATTAATTAAATTACGAGTGTTACAACTCTCCCCCACTTAGAATATTTTCGTCCTCGAAAATTTACCTTAAACAAACAACTCAGGATAGTAGTCTCGCATCTTGCTCTCCAACTCCCAAGTCATGCTTTCTCTGGAAGCCCCTAGCCAAACCACTTTAAATAAAGCAATCTCTTTGCCCCTCAGAGTCTTTATTTCATGATCTGCGATTTGTACAAGCATCGTCTCCACCGTAAGATTATCCTGTACTTGCACATCGTCCATATGAATCACATGAGATGGATCTGAAATATACTTCTGGAGTTGTGACACATGAAACACATCATGCAAATTCGAAAAATTAGGCGGTAAATCCACTCTATAAGAAACATTTCCCACTCTCTCCGAAATCTGATACGGTCCAATAAAACGAGAAGTGAGCTTCTTAGACTTCAATGCTCGCCCAACACCAGTCACTAGTGTAACTCTCAAAAACACATGGTCACCCGCTTGAAATTCTAAATCCTTCCTTCGCTTGTCATGATAACTCTTATGTCTACTTTGGGAAGATTTCATCCTTTCTCAAATCAACTTCACCTTCTCAGTAGTCTCACGAACAAGTTCAGGCCCAAGTACTACACTTTCACCAGATTCATGCCAACATAAAGGAGTTCTACATCTCCGACCATACAACGCTTCAAAAGGTTCCATCCCAATATTGGAATGGTAACTGTTATTATAAGTGAACTCTATCAACAGAAGATAAGTATCTCACAAACCTCCCTGCTCAAGAACACATGCCCTCAACAAGTCTTCTAACGACTGGATAGTCCGTTCAGTCTGACCATCTGTCTGAGGATGATACGCTGAACTCAACCTCAACTTAGAACCCAACGCTTCTTGCAAACTCTTCCAACACAAAGAACGGGTGGGTACAAATATACTTTGAGCCTTTATCCTTTGTTTCTTAAACCGTGAACCAGGCCACGTTATAACCCTTAAAAGTCCTAGCTGAAGCATGGGTTAGTTCGAAAGCATACTGTTACCAAAGGTATCCTGACTCCTGTAGGGCTTGCTGTAAAATTTTGAGTTGACATCACATTTTACAAAAATTCACTTGTTTTATTGAAAACTGCATTTTCAAAAAACTTCAAGACAGACATAAGCTTTGCATTCTTAAAATAACATTGTTTGCATATGACTATTTGTTCGAACAGTAGAGAAATTCGCACGACAAATATCTAGTGAACAAAAATATTCTCAAGGGTCACCTCAAGTGGAAGAAACACTTCCAACCAAGGGGCAGACATGATCATTGTCCATCATCTGGGGCAATCAAGTCAAGATTCAAGGAATCTCTCAAAATGCCAAATAGCCAGGGGCAAATCTACGCCTGAGTCACTTGGGGCATTGGACATGGATTCCAGCGACGAATCTTGCATCTTCTGGTAGCATGGCAACACAATACTACTGACAGTGACAACTCCCTACATCCTGAGAGCACGAACATAGTCGAAAAAATACTACGCATAATCAAAGACCCGCTAGGTTGACACACCTAGGCGAAAATAAGGGCTTCCCGGCGAACCAGAAGGGTTCGGGCAAAAATAAGGGATGAAAATGAAAAATTTGTACACCCGGCAAGTCGAAAACCTGAAAAGGCGGCTTGGGCAAAAATGGGTATCCCGGTGGACTGAAAACCCGAAAGGGCGGTCCAGGCAAAAGTTAGGGATTAAAGCGTAATACTATGTCTCATTGGATCACCCTACATCCAGACTTCGGCATCAACTATCAGGCTCGGACGACACCAATCAATCAGCTTCATCTTCAACTAAGCAGCAAAGTGATGAGACACTTGAAGACATAAAGGCGATAGCAGAGTTGGAACCCAGTGGGATTGTTCATATAGCTGTTTTGTTTTCTTTTCACAAAATTGTATAAACTCTATTTTGTTCGGCAGCGTTCTCTTACTAGGACGTCAGCCTCTTGTATACAAAACGCCTATTTACAGGCAAAATCCAAAATCAATACAAGCATATTTTTCCAAACAAATTGCAAATTGTTTTTTCCTTTATCTGTTTTGTTTTGCAAAGAACGTCTAATGTTCATTTTTGATATATGCATTTGACATTAATTGCTGCTCATAAATATTTGCATGCGGAACAAAGGACTAATTACAAGTGACATCAGAAACAAGGGCAATAAGAATTGTCTAAGCGATCTAGTTGCTCTGTCCGCCGAGGTACCAAGGTAAGTTCAGCTGAAGAAATTGACCGAGATACCTCCACTCCCCGCAGAGCAAGACAAGATTCAGCCATGCTCTCCCCAAGCAGAGTTGGTCTCCCATCAGCCCCAAAAAGGCACAGTATCTCCAGCAAGTCAGCAATACTCTCCCCCGAGTAGAGTTAGTCTACCATCAAGTTGGGCATCCCCAGAAGATCTTAACATTCCCCAGCAAAATACAGACACCCCAGTGGAGCCATTTCCCTAGTGCAGTCTAAAAAGTTTCCCTAGGAGAGTTGAACCATCTCCCAAGTAGACTCTGGAAGCTTGTCCCCTGCAGAGTACAAATGCATCTCCCCAGCCGTATTCAAAAGGTTATTCCCCACCAGGATCTAACTGGGCTATCCTCAGCAACTTGCAAACGGAAAGATCATCCTCAGCGAAGTTCTTTCTATCCCCAGCGGAGTTCATCAAAATCCCTCAACAGAGCTTATCAACGGTATCCCCAGCGGAGTTATCATTAAAATCTCAGCGAAGTATCTCTTCCCCACAGAGTAATTCACCGTAGAGTAATCTCTCCATCAAGTGTATTCCCCAACAAAGTCATCTTCTCCTACAGGTTTATTCTTGCAATCATCTTTGTTCATCATCCCCAGCGGAAACGAAGAACTCTGTTCTTCAACATCAGCCCAGGATTTAACAAACTTCCCGGTATTCGTCAAGGATTTATTTTCCCAGACGAAAATACATTCATAAACATTTCACATTTCACATCTCCTATTCATATACATGATAAAGTGCATACGACACAATCTCATTTATTCTTGAGAACATCATGACATCATGCATTTCATACATCATGACATTGCATACAACTAATGTTTTGCCTTTCAGGAAAAAGTCAATCAAAAGATGATTACCATCAACATTTTGAAGTTCCAGATTCGATACTTGTATCTAGCCAGGGCATATCTGTGAGCGATTGTTTGTAGATTCGATACCTGTATCTAGCCAGGGCATATCTGTAAGCGACTGATTAGAGGTCTACGCCTGTATCCAGCCAGGAAAGCTATCTCGATCAACCTTTTGAAGTTCCGGATTCGATACCTGTATCTAGCCAGGGCATATCTGTGAGTGACTGATTAGAGGTCTACGCCTGTATCCAGCCAGGAAAGCTATCTCGATCAACCTGTTGAAGTTCCAGATTCGATACCTGTATCTAGCCAGGGCATATCTATGAGCGATTGTTTGTAGATTCGATACCTGTATCTAGCCAGGGCATATCTGTAAGCGACTGATTAGAGGTCTACGCCTGTATCCAGCCAGGAAAGCTATCTCGATCAACCTTTTGAAGTTGTAGATTCGATACCTGTATCTAGCCAGGCATATCTGTAAGCGACTGATTAGAGGTCTACGCCTGTATCCAGCCAGGAAATCTATCTCGATCAACCTTTTGAAGTTCCAGATTCAATACCTGTATCTAGCCAGGGCATATCTGTGAGTGACTGATTAGAGGTCTACGCCTGTATCTAGCAAGGAAAGCTATCTCGATCAACCTTTTGAAGTTCCAGATTCGATACCTGTTTCTAGCCAGGGCATATCTGTGAGCGACTGATTAGAGGTCTACGCCTGTATCCAGCCAGGAAAGCTATCTCGATCAACCTTTTGAAGTTCCGGATTCGATACCTGTATCTAGCCAGGGCATATCTGTGAGCGACTGATTATAGGTCTACGCCTGTATCCAGCCAGGAAAGCTATCTCTACCACCATTTTGAAGTTCTAGATTTCGATACCTGTATCTAGACAGGGCATATCTGTAAGCAATTGATTGTAGATCTATACCTGTATCTAGCCAGGAAAGTATCTGCATGAAGAGATTGAAGATCAATACCTGTATCTAGCCAGGAAGTCATCTTTCATTCGCAGGTCAAGGGTCTACACCTGTATCCAGCCAGGAAAGCTATCTCGACCAACCTTTTGAAGTTCTAGATTCGATACCTGTATCTAGCCAGGGCATATCTGTGAGCGATTGTTTGTAGATTCGATACCTGTATCTAGCCAGGGCATATCTGTGAGTGACTGATTAGAGGTCTACGCCTGTATCCAGCCAGGAAAGCTATCTCGATCAACCTTTTGAAGTTCCAGATTCGATACCTGTATCTAGCCAGGGCATATCTGTGAGTGACTGATTAGAGGTCTACGCCTGTATCCAGCCAGGAAAGCTATCTCGATCAACCTTTTGAAGTTCCAGATTCGATACCTGTATCTAGCCAGGGCATATCTGTGAGCGACTGATTAGAGGTCTACGCCTGTATCCATCTAGGAAAGCTATCTCGATCAACCTTTTGAAGTTCCAGATTCGATACATGTATCTAGCCAGGGCATATCTGTGAGCGATTGTTTGTAGATTCGATACCTGTATCTAGCCAGGGCATATCTGTAAGCGACTGATTAGAGGTCTACGCCTGTATCCAGCCAGGAAAGCTATCTCGATCAACCTTTTGAAGTTCCAGATTCGATACCTGTATCTAGCCAGGGCATATCTGTGAGCGACTGTTTGAAGATCAACACCTGTAACAGGCCAGGAAATTATCTTTCTTTCTCAGGTACGCAAGTTCTCGCTAAGGAATCTCTTACGCGATCGACACCCCTGGATGGCATCTTTAAGCCCATCTCCACAACTATCCATCACATTTCCAAATGGAATCTATAAGCCCATTCCCGACAAGATTCCGTCATATTTCCAGATGGCATCTATAAGCCCATCCTCCTATCCATCATCTCTCCAAATGGCATCTGTAAGCCCATTCCCGACATCACATTGCTGATACTACACCATGCGAGTGCAAATTTCTGGGCACTTTAGTGTTCAATCATCTTCCACCTTCGGATCACGAAAGGCACGCAAGCCAATCTACATCCTCAGGTCTAAGAAGATTGAACAGGGGCAACTGTTGTACCCCAAAATTCGCCCTCCCATATTCTCCAAGATTTATCAAGAATCATCTTCAAATGGTTCAAGATCTCTCAAAGGATTACACAGTCAAACACCTCCTAAGCCAGTCAAAATTAGGGTTTTGGTTCTTTCAAGGAATTTGAGGTTTTCAATGGCTCAATCAAGTCTCATAGGCCTATACATATTCTCAAGCATCTACATGACAAGTCTCAGGACTCACAATGTCAATTTGCACAGTCAAAAGCATCATTTGACCTACAGTCAACTGCAGGGGTAAAATGGTCATTTTATAGTCAAAGGTCAGAATTTTTGGTCAACATCTTATTTTGAGTCCACAATCATCATTTGATCAAGTCTTGATCATGATTCCACAAGCATGGCTCAAAAATCATCAAGATGCAAAAAGTTACTATTTTTGGACAGTAGAAAAGTCAACTGTATCTTGACCAGGGCATAACTTTTTCATGGTTCATCAGAAAAATCCCATCCAATGCTCATTTTGAAGGGGATGACACTTCCTACAACTCATCTTCACATTCCAAGTCCAAGAAATGCTCTCACAAAAAGTTATCAATTTCTACATTATAGGTCAATTTCAAAAGTCAACAAAAATGCACTTTAAGTCAAAGACCATAACTTGAGATTGGTAAATCCAAATGACATGGGACCAAAGGCATTGGTTGGAGGACTTCAAGACCTTTCCAAAATGTCCAAGAACATGTTCATATGATCAAAAGTGAGCAAGATATGCATTGGAGAAGTTGGGAAATTTTTATGAATTTGCAAAAGTCAACTTTGCCCAAAACACCTTGTTTTTGCTAATGGGCCTCAAATTTCTTCTTGAAACTTTATTCAAAGCTTATGCACAACCCATTAAGCTTAAATTGATTTATTTTCTTATTTTTTATTAATTAATTGGATTTTTAATCAATTTTAATTCATTTAATTAATTTAAATTGTAGGAAATATCAAGATATGGGTTTTCAATCTTTTCATGAAGCAAATATGACCTAAAAGAGCTGGCAAACTCGTGTGCACATCAAGGGGACAAGAATCTCCAAGTTTGGCAAGATTTTCCAATAAAAAAGATTCAAAAATATATGATTGAAAATCAAATATTGAAACCATCATTCCATGGATCTTTGCTCAAGGATTTAACCTAGTTTCATTCTTCTATAAGTACACAACCTAACCCTATTCATGTGGACGTGAAATTGCTGCATACAAAGCCATAACAACATTGAAAAAATTCAAGAAAAAGTGAAAACTGATTTCCACATTCTAACGTGATTCAAAGCTTTTTATTGTTTCTAATACATTGCTAGAACTCCCAGAAACGTATTGGAATCAAAACCAAGTGCTAAGGCATAAGAAATCGCTCTACACGAACCCACGATTTGCACATTTTTTTCATAATCGAAACTCATGATTCATGCATACTTAATATGATTTTTTGTTGGTTTTGCATTGCTAGCACTCATAGGAAACTAATGGCATAAGCTAATTGGATTATGAGGCGCAGAATCGAAAGTTACCATTGGAGAATTTTAGGGTTCATAAACCTTGAATTTAGGGATTCAGTAACCGAGCAAAATTGGAACCTCTAATGCACATGGTTGAATTCGTTGAGACAAGACGAACATGTTGGCACCCTCGCGAAATATTTATATAGCCTAGGGAGCTAATCACTATTATTCCTCATGTTAAATTGTGGGGGTTAAAAACCCCTGCTATCTGTTTGTGTTTTACAGGAAATATGACGAAGACGAAGGACGTGGCCATATGCTGTTGGACAATTCAAATTGCGCGCGTTTTCGTTTGTGTTACAGCACATGCATTGATTTTGTAATATTATATTTCCTTATTATCATACTAACAAATGCAGCGTAATGGCCTAGTGGATAGTGTGTTGTCCAAGAATCATTGGGACCTGGGTTCGAATCCCAGGTCCCCCCCAAAACAATTATTTGTTATTTTCTTATGCATGTTCACGTGCAGCTTTCCAAGGGTGGTACACCATGTGCCTCCAGACATCCAAGCGCCATGTGGCTTCAGGCACAAATCTAGTGGTCAGAATTGAATGATCATGGTATTCTCAGGTCAATGCATGTGTAGACGAACCAGAAAGTCAACAAGGCTTGGAGTTAATGGGCCTGAGAAATTTCCAAACGAACCTCCTTCTGGGCCCATCACCCCCCTGGTTTAATTATTTCTTTTCTTCTTTTATATTTTTGTTTTCTTTTAATTATTTGATTATAATTAATATTATTATTATTTAATTAACTTAACTATTATTTTCATAATAAATTCAGATAATTAAAAAATGTAAATATTTTTATTTTTATTATTTATTAATTTCACTTTATTATTTTGTAAATAAATTCTAACAAATTAATTTAGATAATTAGGTTAACTTTAATCTTTTTCACAATAAATAAAATCAATCTAGAATTAGGTTTTTCTTTCTTTTGATAATTTTAATTTCTTTTTATTTTATTTTCATTAAAACATTAAAAAACATAAAAAATACTTTTTTCTTTTAATTATTTAAGTAAATTAGGTTTAATATTAATTAATTGCAAAAAAGGACCAAAATTCCATTCTTTTGTCAAAAAAGGGTCAAAACCCTAAGGACGTTCCCGATTTAATTTCTTTTCGCGCATTCCTATTTTGATCATATTTATGTATCTGCTCCGAGAATGTAATAGATAATTAGGACCTTTTATCGCTTTCTTTAATTTCTCGCATTTATCTTTTCAAGGGTTATGTTTTTGGCGATGTAAATACCTGACGCCTTGTAATAGCGTAGATTTACTTTCCGCAATTTTCTTTCCGCAAATTATTAACTGTTAATTATGCATGACAAGATTTGCCTGAAAAATAAAATTAACTCGTAGCTCACCATGAAATATGCAAAGATAAAATAAATTGAATCCTGACACACTCGCACATGCCACTCATAGGGTACGCCTCACTTGGTTGCCTCGAGATGGTCATTAAGTATAGGGTGTTTTAGAGGTCGCCCTCCTGTCTAAAGATCCAAGTTGCCTCGAAACAGTTGCCTCGGATAAAAAGGATCTAGGACATTAGGGTTACCGCTAAGGCGTCCTACTATTGCTTTGGTGACCACACATGTCCCCATAATCGAATTGACCCAAATAACTCGAACGACGGTGCTAACTACTTCTCAATAGTGGGATAGTACTGTCTAAAGGACTCTTACACAGTTTAATTCCTTAGAGTAGGTAGATTTCTCCTGGGTACTTGCTCTTTCAAAAAAAACAAAAACAACTTTTCGCACCTACACTTTCAAAAAGTTTTCAAACAAACTCTTCATACACTCTTGAGGACAGATACAAGAGTTACCTAGAAGTTTTCAAAGCAAACTTTTTTTCAAACCCACATACACAATAAAAGCAAACTCTTTTGAAAACATAGTGAGCAAGTACCTAAGAGCCCGTGGATAACCACAGATAGAAAGGGTGCTAACACCTTCCCTTTCTATAATCTACCTCCCGAACCGAGAAACATCTCGAAAAGGAATTTTGCTGTGCTTTTGTCCTTTCCTTGTTGGAGAAAATAAAAGACGGTGGCGACTCTTGCTTACCGCGACATTTCGCGAACCAGCATTTCAAAACAGTCAGTTCTATTTTCACCGATCACAGAACTGGCGACTCTGCTGGGGAAACTTAATAAGTGAGGTGTATCTTAGGATTAGACCACTCTTATGTTTTCAATTGAATGCTTTGTTTGATTTATATTATGGGCTTGCATCAGAGTTTCATAGATCCTAACCCAGATCTGGGGAATACCCTTTAGGTAGCATAAGCTGTGAGGGACCTGTCCGGCGTAGACCGACACGGGTGAAGCAGTGGCTACGTTGGTGTGACACCTTGGTCTGTACCGATATCCCTTGTGTTGGAACAAGGAGAATATGGGTCTTCTGAGGAGTCATTAAGCACCAACCGACCTTAGAACCCTAAATTGACCCAACTTGGCCATAGAACAGTAGTAGTATGCTACACTCATTGAGGCTAAACTCTCGCGATGGTTCCGGCCGCAAGAAAAGATTGCGAAGCTGGAGTTATGACCGATTGAGGGTAGTCAGTGATATTGAGACCCTCTAGAACCCGGTTACTATTTTTAGGACAGGTCTTAACCAATGAAACTGAAAGAGGGTAGTACCTAAACTCCATGCTGGCCTAAAATCTAAGGGCTCTTTGCGTGACTTGTGTGCCTACAAACTTGAACTACTTGCACATTCTTGTTATCTGACAACATGAGTTCCTTGCAGGTTTTGTTTACAGTCCTTAATCTGGGCTTATAACAGGGTTTATTTACATCACTCCACGCATAACATAACATCATACCATCATAACATCGCATACATCCTGCATAAGGACTAACCCATTTCAAGGATCTCAAGGGTTTGTGGTGCAGGTCATGATGAACCAACTGTCCAGCAAGGGGCAAAGAGGATTTATTTTCCTCTAACCAAGGTTATCCAGAAATCCAAACATGATAACTTGAGTCAGGGGCTATGACCTACTCGATATGGTGAGCTTTGACTCTTGAAGAAGGACTCTCAACAACATGAAGTTCCTTCAATCAAGCTACCAGATTCAAATTCTAACAAGTTTCTCTGTTTACCCCGCGAGATCCTTGAAAACATTGCATGCATACATACATATCATTGCATAACAGGTCACCCTTTACAGGTTTCTCATGTTCTCGCTGTTTATTTCAGCAATAGCTCTCCAACGAGACAACCAAGATCTCCATACTCAAGAGACTCAGTTCAGGGAGATCTTCCTAAACCTATCCAAGGGGCAGGAAGAATTGAGAACACTCCTCATGGGGAATTTGGTCAAGAAAAGTCCTGAAGACAGTAAGGATGAACGGCTGAAACATCTGCAAGCTGAGGTAGATGCAATGAGAACTCAGATGCTGGGGCAGATGGCTCTTATCCAAAGCTTAGCTCGGGAGAAAGAAGAGTTGAGAACCATGATCAATCAGCTTCATCAAGACAAATGCAACAGTATGAAGCAAATAGTCAAGGCTGAGGATCAGGTCATTAATCAACTTCCGAGAAGTCAAAGGTTTGGTTTGATGAAGAAAGGACCTCTCCAGGTTGCTACTACCCCACAAGTCCAACAACGACCTCGCCAAGAACAACGGGTTAATCAGAGCAAGCAAAATAAGCCCAGGAGGCAATTCACTAAGATCAACGTGTCACTGACTCAAGCGCTACAACAAGTGTTGAAGGCAGGGATGATTACATTAAGGGCTCCTCTCCGGAATCCAAACACTTCCGCTCCTACCTATCATCCCAATGAAAGGTGTGCCTACCACTCTGACAGTCCGGGACATGACACAAACAACTGTTGGGCCCTGAAAAACAAGGTCCAAGACATGATTGATGCCAACGAAATCCAGTTTGACCCTCCAGAGACTCCAAACATAATCACTGCTCCTATGCCAAATCGTTGAAGGCTTTTGTTTATTTGAATTTTCAAGTTGTATTTTTCTTTGCTTATTCAAACAATTATTGTCATGTCAAACTTTATTACTTTATCAATGCATCACATATGTCTGTTTTGAATCAATCCATTCGTATCCACTATATTTAAATTGCTTTCATTTTTTGTGATGATCAACTCTCGATTAAAAAATTCTAAGCCTTTTGAGGGAGGATGACGAAAACGATACCACGATCTTTACAGTATGCTTTTGAACAGACCCCGCTGATGAAGTACATGCATTGTTTCAAATCCTAAACAGTGGAGTTATAAGGAAGATAATCCCTCGTCAACCCCTTTGAGCCAAAGAAGTTTGAGTTTTTCTTTTCAAAAATTAAAACCCTTAATCATAACCTGGGGCAGGGTAGTTCTCTCAGTTGATCCAGGTGCACAATGAATGGCATCAAAGAAGTCCTTCCGAGATAAAGAACAATGATGGTTCCCTATAATCGTCAAGACAGGTAGTCAATATCTCTCAAAATAAGAGCCCAATAAGTCAAAACCTATGAAGGAGACTTACAAAACTGGGGCATCCCGCTGACTGTAATCACAAAAGAAACAGTTCACGAAAAAACAGGGATAATAAAATAAAAAAGAAAGAGGTCCTATTAACCCTCAACAAAAAATGACTGCCTGTTCGAAATAAACTGTCAACATCCGAAACATCACTGGAACATCAGAGCAAAGACTCAAACAAGGTCTAACGCACGATTAGCTAAGTTTAGGATTGAAGAACATCACAAAGAACGGGTGGGTACAAATATACTTTGAGCCTTTATCCTTTGTTTCTTAAACCGTGAACCAGGCCACGTTATAACCCTTAAAAGTCCTAGCTGAAGCATGGGTTAGTTCGAAAGCATACTGTTACCAAAGGTATCCTGACTCCTGTAGGGCTTGCTGTAAAATTTTGAGTTGACATCACATTTTACAAAAATTCACTTGTTTTATTGAAAACTGCATTTTCAAAAAACTTCAAGACAGACATAAGCTTTGCATTCTTAAAATAACATTGTTTGCATATGACTATTTGTTCGAACAGTAGAGAAATTCGCACGACAAATATCTAGTGAACAAAAATCTTCTCAAGGGTCACCTCAAGTGGAAGAAACACTTCCAACCAAGGGGCAGACATGATCATTGTCCATCATCTGGGGCAGTCAAGTCAAGATTCAAGGAATCTCTCAAAATGCCAAATAGCCAGGGGCAAATCTACGCCTGAGTCACTTGGGGCATTGGACATGGATTCCAGCGACGAATCTTGCATCTTCTGGTAGCATGGCAACACAATACTACTGACAGTGACAACTCCCTACATCCTGAGAGCACGGACATAGTCGAAAAAATACTACGCATAATCAAAGACCCGCTAGGTTGACACACCTAGGCGAAAATAAGGGCTTCCCGGCGAACCAGAAGGGTTCGGGCAAAAATAAGGGATGAAAATGAAAAATTTGTACACCCGGCAAGTCGAAAACCTGAAAAGGCGGCTTGGGCAAAAATGGGTATCCCGGTGGACTGAAAACCCAAAAGGGCGGTCCAGGCAAAAGTTAGGGATTAAAGCGTAATACTATGTCTCATTGGATCACCCTACATCCAGACTTCGGCATCAACTATCAGGCTCGGACGACACCAATCAATCAGCTTCATCTTCAACTAAGCAACAAAGTGATGAGACGCTTGAAGACATAAAGGCGATAGCAGAGTTGGAACCCAGTGGGATTATTCATATAACTGTTTTGTTTTCTTTTCACAAAATTGTATAAACTCTATTTTGTTCGGCGGCGTTCTCTTACTAGGACGCCATCCTCTTGTATACAAAACGCCTATTTACAGGCAAAATCCAAAATAAATACAAGCTTATTTTTCCAAACAAATTGCAAATTGTTTTTTCCTTTATCTGTTTTGTTTTGCAAAGAACGTCTAATGTTAATTTTTGATATATGCATTTGACATTAATTGCTGCTCATAAATATTTGCGTGTGGAACAAAGGACTAATTACAAGTGACATCAGAAACAAGGGCAATAAGAATTGTCTAAGCGATCTAGTTGCTCTGTCCGCCGAGGTACCAAGGTAAGTTCAGCTGAAGAAATTGACCGAGATACCTCCACTCCCCGCAGAGCAAGACAAGATTCAGCCATGCTCTCCCCAAGCAGAGTTGGTCTCCCATCAGCCCCAAAAAGGCACAGTATCTCCAGCAAGTCAGCAATACTCTCCCCCGAGCAGAGTTAGTCTACCATCAAGTTGGGCATCCCCAGAAGATCTTAACATTCCCCGGCGAAATACAGACACCCCAGTGGAGCCATTTCCCCAGTGCAGTCCAAAAAGTTTCCCTAGGAGAGTTGAACCATCTCCCCAGTAGACTCTGGAAGCTTGTCCCCTACAGAGTACAAATGCATCTCCCCAGCCGTATTCAAAAGGTTATTCCCCACCAGGATCTAACTGGGCTATCCTCAGCAACTTGCAAACGGAAAGATCATCCTCAGCGAAGTTCTTTCTATCCCCAGCGGAGTTCATTAAAATCCCTCAACAGAGCTTATCAACGGTATCCCCAGCGGAGTTATCGTTAAAATCTCAGCGAAGTATCTCTTCCCCACAGAGTAATTCACCGCAGAGTAATCTCTCCATCAAGTGTATTCCCCAACGAAGTCATCTTCTCCTACAGGTTTATTCTTGCAATCATCTTTGTTCATCATCCCCAGCGGAAACAAAGAACTTTGTTCTTCAACATCAACCCAGGATTTAACAAACTTCCCGGCATTCGTCAAGGATTTATTTTCCCAGACGAAAATACATTCATAAACATTTCACATTTCACATCTCCTATTCATATACATGATAAAGTGCATACGACACAATCTCATTTATTCTTGAGAACATCATGACATCATGCATTTCATACATCATGACATTACATACAACTAATGTTTTGCCTTTCAGGAAAAAGTCAATCAAAAGATGATTACCATCAACATTTTGAAGTTCCAGATTCGATACTTGTATCTAGCCAGGGCATATCTGTGAGCGATTGTTTGTAGATTCGATACCTGTATCTAGCCAGGGCATATCTGTAAGCGACTGATTAGAGGTCTACGCCTGTATCCAGCCAGGAAAGCTATCTCGATCAACCTTTTGAAGTTCCGGATTCGATACCTGTATCTAGCCAGGGCATATCTGTGAGCGACTGATTAGAGGTCTACGCCTGTATCCAGCCAGGAAAGCTATCTCGATCAACCTGTTGAAGTTCCAGATTCGATACCTGTATCTAGCCAGGGCATATCTATGAGCGATTGTTTGTAGATTCGATACTTGTATCTAGCCAGGGCATATCTGTAAGCGACTGATTAAAGGTCTACGCCTGTATCCAGCCAGGAAAGCTATCTCGATCAACCTTTTGAAGTTGTAGATTCGATACCTGTATCTAGCCAGGCATATCTGTAAGCGACTGATTAGAGGTCTGCCTGTATCCATCCAGGAAAGCTATCTCGATCAACCTTTTGAAGTTACAGATTCGATACCTGTATCTAGCCAGGGCATATTTGTGAGTGACTGATTAGAGGTCTACGCCTGTATCCAGCCAGGAAAGCTATCTCGATCAACCTTTTGAAGTTCCAGATTCGATACCTGTATCTAGCCAGGGCATATCTGTGAGCGACTGATTAGAGGTCTACGCCTGTATCCAGCCAGGAAAGCTATCTCGATCAACCTTTTGAAGTTCCGGATTCGATACCTGTATCTAGCCAGGGCATATCTGTGAGCGACTGATTATAGGTCTACGCCTGTATCCAGCCAGGAAAGCTATCTCTACCACCATTTTGAAGTTCCAGATTTCGATACCTGTATCTAGCCAGGGCATATCTGTGAGCAATTGATTGTAGATCTATACCTGTATCTAGCCAGGAAAGTATCTGCATGAAGAGATTGAAGATCAATACCTGTATCTAGCCAGGAAGTCATCTTTCATTCGCAGGTCAAGGGTCTACACCTGTATCCAGCCAGGAAAGCTATCTCGACCAACCTTTTGAAGTTCTAGATTCGATACCTGTATCTAGCCAGGGCATATCTGTGAGCGATTGTTTGTAGATTCGATACCTGTATCTAGCCAGGGCATATCTGTGAGTGACTGATTAGAAGTCTACGCCTGTATCCAGCCAGGAAAGCTATCTCGATCAACCTTTTGAAGTTCCAGATTCGATACCTGTATCTAGCCAGGGCATATCTGTGAGTGACTGATTAGAGGTCTACGCCTGTATCCAGCCAGGAAAGCTATCTCGATCAACCTTTTGAAGTTCCAGATTCGATACCTGTATCTAGCCAGGGCATATCTGTGAGCGACTGATTAGAGGTCTACACCTGTATCCAGCTAGGAAAGCTATCTCGATCAACCTTTTGAAGTTCCAGATTTGATACCTGTATCTAGCCAGGGCATATCTGTGAGCGATTGTTTGTAGATTCGATACCTGTATCTAGCCAGGGCATATCTGTAAGCGACTGATTAGAGGTCTACACCTGTATCCAGCCAGGAAAGCTATCTCGATCAACCTTTTGAAGTTCCAGATTCGATACCTGTATCTAGCCAGGGCATATCTGTGAGCG
The DNA here is from genome assembly GCA_948472305.1 of Vicia faba. NCBI lineage: Eukaryota > Viridiplantae > Streptophyta > Magnoliopsida > Fabales > Fabaceae > Vicia > Vicia faba. Next base: position 1,372,782,662 of record OX451741.1, read on the forward strand.
ACTGTTTGAAGATCAACACCTGTAACAGGCCAGGAAATTATCTTTCTTTCTCAGGTACGCAAGTTCTCGCTAAGGAATCTCTTACGCGATCGACACCCCTGGATGGCATCTTTAAGCCCATCTCCACAACTATCCATCACATTTCCAAATGGAATCTATAAGCCCATTCCTGACAAGATTCCGTCATATTTCCAGATGGCATCTATAAGCCCATCCTCCTATCCATCATCTCTCTAAATGGCATCTGTAAGCCCATTCCCGACATCACATTGCTGATACTACACCATGCGAGTGCAAATTTCTGGGCACTTTAGTGTTCAATCATCTTCCACCTTCGGATCACGAAAGGCACGCAAGCCAATCTACATCCTCAGGTCTAAGAAGATTGAACAGGGGCAACTGTTGTACCCCAAAATTTGCCCTCCCATATTCTCCAAGATTTATCAAGAATCATCTTCAAATGGTTCAAGATCTCTCAAAGGATTACATAGTCAAACACCTCCTAAGCCAGTCAAAATTAGGGTTTTGGTTCTTTCAAGGAATTTGAGGTTTTCAATGGCTCAATCAAGTCTCATAGGCCTATACATATTCTCAAGCATCTACATGACAAGTCTCAGGACTCACAATGTCAATTTGCACAGTCAAAAGCATCATTTGACCTATAGTCAACTGCAGGGGTAAAATGGTCATTTTATAGTCAAAGGTCAGAATTTTTGGTCAACATCTTATTTTGAGTCCACAATCATCATTTGATCAAGTCTTGATCATGATTCCACAAGCATGGCTCAAAAATCATCAAGATGCAAAAAGTTACTATTTTTGGACAGTAGAAAAGTCAACTGTATCTTGACCAGGGCATAACTTTTTCATGGTTCATCAGAAAAATCCCATCCAATGCTCATTTTGAAGGGGATGACACTTCCTACAACTCATCTTCACATTCCAAGTCCAAGAAATGCTCTCGCAAAAAGTTATCAATTTCTACATTATAGGTCAATTTCAAAAGTCAACAAAAATGCACTTTAAGTCAAAGACCATAACTTGAGATTGGTAAATCCAAATGACATGGGACCAAAGTCATTGGTTGGAGGACTACAATACCTTTCCAAAATGTCAAAGAACATGTTCATATGATCAAAATTGAGCAAGATATGCATTGGAGAAGTTGGGAAATTTTTATGAATTTGCAAAAGTCAACTTTGCCCAAAACACCTTGTTTTTGCTAATGGGCCTCAAATTTCTTCTTGAAACTTTATTCAAAGCTTATGCACAACCCATTAAGCTTAAATTGATTTATTTTCTTATTTTTTATTAATTAATTGGATTTTTAATCAATTTTAATTCATTTAATTAATTTAAATTGTAGGAAATATCAAGATATGGTTTTTCAATCTTTTCATGAAGCAAATATGACCTAAAAGAGCTGGCAAACTCGTGTGCACATCAAGGGGACAAGAATCTCCAAGTTTGGCAAGATTTTCCAATAAAAAAGATTCAAAAATATATGATTGAAAATCAAATATTGAAACCATCATTCCATGGATCTTTGCTCAAGGATTTAACCTAGTTTCATTCTTCTATAAGTACACAACCTAACCCTATTCATATGGACGTGAAATTTCTGCATACAAAGCCATAACAACATTGAAAAAATTCAAGAAAAAGTGAAAACTGATTTCCTCATTCTAACGTGATTCAAAGCTTTTTATTGTTTCTAATACATTGCTAGAACTCCCAGAAACGTATTGGAATCAAAACCAAGTGCTAAGGCATAAGAAATCGCTCTACACGAACCCACGGTTTGCACATTTTTTTCATAATCGAAACTCATGATTCATGCACACTTAATATGATTTTTTCTTGGTTTTGCATTGCTAGCACTCACAGGAAACTAATGGCATAAGCTAATTGGATTATGAGGCGCAGAATCGAAAGTTACCATTGGAGAATTTTAGGGTTCATAAACCTTGAATTTAGGGATTCAGTAACCGAGCAAAATTGGAACCTCTAATGCACATGGTTGAATTTGTTGAGACAAGACGAACATGTTGGCACCCTCGCGAAATATTTATATAGCCTAGGGAGCTAATCGCTATTATTCCTCATGTCAAATTGTGGGGGTTAAAAACCCCTGCTATCTGTTTGTGTTTTACAGGAAATATGAGGAAGACGGAGGACGTGGCCATATACTGTTGGACAATTCAAATGGCGCGCGTTTTCGTTTGTGTTACAGCACATGCATTGATTTTGTAATATTATATTTCCTTATTATCATACTAACAAATGCAGCGTAATGGCCTAGTGGATAGTGCGTTGTCCAAGAATCATTGGGACCTGGGTTCGAATCCTAGGTCCCCCCCAAAACAATTATTTGTTATTTTCTTATGCATGTTCACGTGCAGCTTTCCAAGGGTGGTACACCATGTGCCTCCAGACATCCAAGCGCCATGTGGCTTCAGGCACAAATCTAGTGGTCAGAATTGAATGATCATGGTATTCTCAGGTCAATGCATGTGTAGACGAACCAGAAAGTCAACAAGGCTTGGAGTTAATGGGCCTGAGAAATTTCCAAACGAACCTCCTTCTGGGCCCATCACCCCCCTGGTTTAATTATTTCTTTTCTTCTTTTATATTTTTGTTTTCTTTTAATTATTTGATTATAATTAATATTATTATTATTTAATTAACTTAACTATTATTTTCATAATAAATTCAGACAATTAAAAAATGTAAATATTTTTATTTTTATTATTTATTAATTTCACTTTATTATTTTGTAAATAAATTCTAACAAATTAATTTAGATAATTAGGTTAACTTTAATTTTTTTCACAATAAATAAAATCAATCTAGAATTAGGTTTTTCTTTCTTTTGATAATTTTAATTTCTTTTTATTTTATTTTCATTAAAACATTAAAAAACATAAAAAATACTTTTTTCTTTTAATTATTTAAGTAAATTAGGTTTAATATTAATTAATTGCAAAAAAGGACCAAAATTCCATTCTTTTCTCAAAAAAGGGTCAAAACCCTAAGGACGTTCCCGATTTAATTTCTTTTCACGCATTCCTATTTTGATCATATTTATGTATCTGCTCCGAGAATGTAATAGATAATTAGGACCTTTTATCGCTTTCTTTAATTTCTCGCATTTATCTTTTCAAGGGTTACGTTTTTGGCGATGTAAATACCCGACGCCTTGTAATAGCGTAGATTTACTTTCCGCAATTTTCTTTCCGCAAATTATTAACTGTTAATTATGCATGACAAGATTTGCCTGAAAAATAAAATCAACTCGTAGCTCACCATGAAATGTGCAAAGATAAAATAAATTGAATCCTGACACACTCGCACATGCCACTCCTAGGGTACGCCTCACTTGGTTGCCTCGAGGTGGTCATTAAGTATAGGGTGTTTTAGAGGTCGCCCTCCTGTCTAAAGATCCAAGTTGCCTCGAAACAGTTGCCTCGGATAAAAAGGATCTAGGACATTAGGGTTACCGCTAAGGCATCCTACTATTGCTTTGGTGACCACACATGTCCCCATAATCGAATTGACCAGAATAACTCCAACGACGGTGCTACCTACTTCTCAATAGTGGGATAATACTGTCTAAAGGACTCTTACACAGTTTAATTCCTTAGAGTAGGTAGATTTCTCCTGGGTACTTGCTCTTTAAAAAAAAACAAAAACAACTTTTCGCACCTACACTTTCAAAAAGTTTTCAAACAAACTCTTCATACACTCTTGAGGACAGATACTAGAGTTACCTAGAAGTTTTCAAAGCAAACTTTTTTTCAAACCCACATACACAAGAAAAGCAAACTCTTTTGAAAACATAGTGAGAAAGTACCTAAGAGCCCGTGGATAACCACGGATAGAAAGGGTGCTAACACCTTCCCTTTCTATAATCTACCTCCCGAACCGAGAAACATCTCGAAAAGGAATTTTACTGTGCTTTTGTCCTTTCCTTGTTGAAGAAAATAAAAGACGGTGGCGACTCTTGCTTACCGCGACATTTCACGAACCAGCATTTCAAAACAGTCAGTTCTATTTCCACCGATCACAGTGCCATAGACACAGGTCTGGTACCAGGTACAAGATCAATTGCAAATTCAACTTCCCTCTCTGGCAGTACATCAGGAATTTCATCAGGGAAAACTTCAGGAAATTCACACACCACCAGCAATTCCTCAATTATAGCTTGAGTATCTACAGATAGCGACGCCATCAACGAGAACATTTGTACTTCTTCTTGCATCAACTTCCTCAACTGTCTAGCAAATAACAGACCACCTTCCTCTTCTTCAGGAGTAGAAAACTTCACATACTTTTCATAACAGTTAATATGAACATAGTTATGCTCTAACCAGTTCATACACAAAATCACATCCAAACCTCTTAACGGTAAAGAAACCAAATCAACAACAAAGTCTCTGTTGAAGATCGACAAGGGACACTTCAAACACACAAAAGAAGTAGTCACCGACCCCTTGGCTGGAGTATCGACGACCATTTCTCCATTCATAGAGGATAACATAAGACCCAACCTTTCAACAAAGTCAGCAGCAATAAAACAATGAGTAGCACCGGTATCAATAATAGTAATTAAAGGAATACTATTAATGAAACATGTACCTCTGATAAGTTTGTCCTCAGTAGCTTCCTGATCCTCAACCAAAGAAAACACTTTACCACTTGTTTGTGCCCTTCTTCACTACAGTTGTAACAAATCATATCCTTATGTTTGCACTCAGATACAACATATCCGTTATTACCACAACGGAAACACCTCTTCACTTCAGTAGTACACACATTACTCTTATACCCAGGTTTCCCACATTTAAAACAAACCACACCAGCAGGAGCATCTCCTCCACTAGTCCTCTAACCCTGAGCAACTTTCTGTTTACCTTTACCAGATGGGGCATCATAAGGCTTACCATGATTCTGTTGGTGCTTACCCCTCTTCTCACTGATAATCTTGTAATGAGCATTATTATCCTCCTTGTAGCGATAAAAAATGTAGCGGGGTAAATCGGAGATCGAATTATTGATTAATTCGTCTCACAAAAGCAAGAGTCGCCACCGCGCTTTATTGTTTCCAAGGGAAAAGGGGAAAGAGCGAAATAAAACCCTAAATATGCAATGTAAAATAATACTTTCTAAAAGTAATAAAGATATAAGGCGTTTTTGAAAAGAGATATATGGTTCGGGGGTTGGTTATACAATGGGAAGGTATTAGCACCCAATGTATCTATAGTACTCTATAGGAACCTTTTGAAATATCTGTTTATTAAAATTGTTTGTTTGATCGAAATAAATTGTTTTGGCCGAAAAGGGGTACGAACGGGTTTTTGAAGGTACGACGACCTAACGTCGAAGTTTTTGCTTAAAAGGTATAAGTTTTGAAAAGATTGAATATTTGAGGAAAAATTATCCTAAGTTTTAATGAAATGCGAAAGTTCGCGCAATTAGACTTGAGGACATGAAGTCGACAAATTTAATCGTTTTTCCCTTGGATTTAAATGTAGACAGAATAAACATGTAGATATGAAATAATTAAACAAAAAAAATAATCATGCGGGTAATGATTAAATAACAACAGTTAAATAAATGACTAAATGGTATAAATATAATTTTTTTGGATTTTTGTTTAATATATGCAAAACAAGAGAATTAATTAAGAAATAGAAATGTTTTTTTAGTTTTAATTTTTTTATGTATTTTAGTATTACGATAAAATGTTATTTAAAGTTTTAAATTCTATTTTTGTGTTTTTTAGAGTTTTTATTTTAAGAATCATTAAGTGATTAAACTAAATTAAAACTTAAAGTTATTAATCTAACTAATTAAGAAAGAATATTAAAATTACCAAATTGAACTTAAGGTTGAACTTAATAAAAAGTCAAATTATAAAATTTGTTTTAATTAAAATCCAACTCTTATTGATTAAATTCTATTAACTAACCAAATTAATAATAAACCTAAAAACTAAAGGGAAGCAAAATAAAAAAAAAGGGCATCGAGATATAAAGGGGTGATGTTAATAAAAGACGTTTGGGCTGAAGGGTTTAAAGGCCCAAAACAGAAAACGGAAATAAGGGGGTGTACAAGGAATTCGCTGGGTTTTGTGAGCTGGCAACGGGTCAAGGCCCAATTCATAACTTGTTTTCTTTTTAGGGGTTAAACATTGTTTTAGATAATTGAATTAGGGATTTAGGTTAACATGTGCACAGCAGCGGCGCTCCATCATTCTCGATTCATCTTCTTCGTCTTTTGCCTTTGCCTGAGCTTTTGCCTGAGCTTTCTCGCCTCAATGGCCACCAGCATCCCACTTTCCACTTCCCTCCAGCCAAACGTTAGGGGGCGACGGATTCTTACGGTACCAATTTCGTTTAATTACTCGTTTAGGGTTTTATTGCAAATGCATGTGCGTGATTTAAGTTCATTTATGATTCTTATTCGTATTATCATGCTTGTTGGAGGTATTATGACAGTGAAAGAGGGGAAAAAAATGCTACCTTGAGGCGGAGACGGAGGAGGAAGGTTTGACGAGCTAGGAGGCCGGGGCGAGCGAGGAAGATAGTGACGGCGTGATAGGCTTCTGATTATTGGTATTTCGTTCTTGTTACACCTTTTTCTTCTTCTCCTTGCCCGTATCACTGTTGCCTCGTCATTTGCCTTGAATGCTTTTGTTGATACAAAATTAAACTGTCTTCTTTCTTCTTCTTTCTCACTTTGCTACTGTTGCCTGAATGTTGCCTATGATGATATAATTTTGAGGCTTGGTGGGTTTGGAAAATGATTTTTATGGTTTAGCTTTTGTGGTTATGGTCGATTGCTTCAGGTTTGGCCTAGCTTGGTTTAACAGGTTGAACAGGTTTTAAGCCATGTTGGTTTGAAAGGCTATGTTGGTTGTTGTTTTGGTGAGGCTATACGGTTTTATGCAGGTTGATGGAAACAGGTTGAATCTGGTTTTATGGTTTAGGCCATGATGGTTTTGAGCGATTTTTGGTGATATTGGCTTGATGGCTCAATCAGTTTTGTGAGGTTTTCTATGGTTTAAGGCAACAGGTTTTGGTCATGTTGGAGGTAGCAGGTTCTGTTGGTTTAGGAAAAATGGTTTTTTTTGATATTTTTGTTCTGTTTTGAATGCTTGGAGATAGATAGATGATCCTGTGTGTGTAGTGATTTTTGTTATGTTATAACAATTTTTGCCTTCAGGTTTACGTTGAAGGCTTTGGTATATTTTTAATATTCCTTTACTTTGGCCTCTGCATCCCATACTGTTGCATCAGTTTGTTTGATATCTTATTTCATGCTTTCTGCCTTCTTACTGACTGTGTTACTGCAGTTTGTCTTGTATCTATTTCCTGCCTAAGCCAAAACCTGTAAAACCACACTTCCTCCTCTCTTCTCTTTCTCAGTACATTGATACATCAAAATGATATACTGTACTTTCTTGTTCTGAAAAGGCATAGGCTGGAACATGATGAAAAATGGAATACATATTGCTTGCAAAATGGTTATTAGACTGCACATTTCTTTTGACTTCCAATGCAACAATGGAGCCTATTTGTTTTGGCTTCTTCTATGTGCATGGCATGTAGGTTTACGTTGGAATTTTGTTTGTCTTGCATATGCTGTTTTGAAATTATGCATGGACTTTTTGTATGCTGTGCATATTTTTGAAATATGCATTGGACTTTGAAAAATGCAATTAATTTTAAATATGCAGTTTTGAAACCAAAAATGAATTTGTGCGTGTTTTAAATTGTGCATTCATTTATGAAAATAAAAATTCCTCCCTTTTTTGTGAACCGGGAGAAATCCCGTGATTTGCAAAAAAGGGTAAGCTGATTCCAGCCGTTACTTTTAATGATGAACATTAAATTTATTTTTGCTTTTAATTATTTATTTATTTCTGACTTTCTCTTTTAATTGTTTTTTGCAGGTAAAATTAAATGAGCAGACAAAAGCATTGGATAGAAGATTAGAATTAGAACCTTAGAAAAATAGTTCTATTTTACTTTAAACTTTTATGTAATTTGTTATTATAAATATATTTGTAAATAATACAATATTTAAATAACAATTGTAATAAAATAGAATAAAGTGAAATAAAATTCTATCCTTTCCCAGTCAATTCTTTTTCTTTCCAATTATTTGTTTATTGTTTATAATTCTTTAAATTGTATAATAATTGAAAATCAATTCCAATCACTTAAATTCAGAATAATAAACGAATAAATAAACATCATTGATCAACTAATAATTTCAATTATTTAATTCGTTATTCATAATTTTCTAAATTATAATAATTAAAAATAGAATTTCAATTATTTAACTTAGAATGATAAATAATTAAATAATCATTATTGACCAATTAGTGAACTTCTTTTCAAATATTTATTATATTATTCATAAATCTTTAAATCATGTAATAACTGAGAATAAACTCCAATTATTTAAATTTAAGATAATGAATAATAAATAAACACTGTCTGAACAATTAATATGCCTCTTTTCAAATATTCATTTTATTATTTATAGATCTTTGAATTATATAATAATTGAAAATAAATTCCAATTATTTAAATTTAAGATGATAAATAATTAATAAACATCATTTAAGTCTTGATCAGTTAATAAATTTAGCGTTCAAAAATAAACAGCTCTCGACTTGGAAAAGTTATGAATTTTTACACTGCTTTGAAAATTTGATAAAATAGGTCAAAATCCTTGCAATGCAAATGATGCAGATGGGAGATGGTATCTTAGGTCAAAATTTGGGGTACAACAGCTGCCCCTATTTAAGTTTCTTCTATCCGGAGATATGAAGATTAAAATCTTCGTTTCGACGAGATTGAAGGTACTTAAATACATAACACGCAAATTTTGTCCTAAGATGCCGCCATCATGTTTGATATGAATGCAGTGATCGAATTCACAGAGAAAGATATTGTATGCAACAAGACAATGTTGGAGGAAGCGAACACCAACAAAACACAGAGACCTGGATTATACATTACTGGGGAAACGAGCTATCGACTTCAAACGACAGACTCTTGACAGTGAATAAAGTTGAGGGAATACGACCTCTGACCCTAACAAAGAAAGCATCTTGCATAGGCCATAAAACAGATTATTGAACCAAAATAACAGTGAGTTCGCAACTCAAGGTCAATGATAGACAGAGAGTATCAAATTGCTGATAACTGATTACCGACTTCTGAAGGTAATGATTCATGACAAACTTCTCTGCGAGAATTTCCGGAGATATACTCATTAATGCTGAGATAATATGGTTGTAGATACGCAAGTTGTTCAAATAAAGAAACTGCCACTTGCCGTCGTCCAAAGAAAATACCAATAACATACAAGCTGCTCAAATAAAGAGGCTGCCACTTGCTGTCGTCCAGAGAAAATACCAATAACATACAAACTGCTCAAGTAAAGAGGCCGCCGCTTGCTGTATTCCAGAAAAATAATAACGTACAAGTTGCTCAAATAAAGAGACTGCCGCTTGCCGTCTTCCAGAAATCCTAATAACGCACAAGTTGCTCGTGAAGAGCTGCCGCTTGTCGTTTTCCAAAATAATAATAACGTACAAGTTGCTCGTGAAGAGCTTCCGCTTGTCGTTTTCCACAAGATAATAATGACGCACAAGTTGCCCGTGAAGAGCTGCCGCTTGTCGTTTTCCACCAGATAATAACGCACAAGTTGCTCATGAAGAGCTGCCGCTTGTCGTTTTCCACCAGATAATAACGCACAAGTTGCTCGTGAAGAGCTGCCGCTTGTCGTTTTCCACCAGATAATAACGCACAAGTTGCTCGTGAAGAGCTGCCGCTTGTCGTTTTCCAAGAATAACTCAGAAGGAACTTGCGATGACACTGGCAGAGAAATAAATCTTTGTCAAAGAGAATCATGAATCAATCCTTCCCGAGGAGATCACATACTCAAATGTGCAAAATAAATGCACCATCCGTCTAGGTCGCAATTTCACTGGGGAAAATCATGAGATAGCCTATGCAAGAGGCATCAACTTCATCCAGGAATAACTAGAGAGACAACAGTCAAACAAGACTCCACCCAATGAGAAAGCAATTCAATTGGGGAATTCATCCCATCCATAAATGGACCAGGGTAAGCTAAATCAAAAATCATCCACGAGGATTAGCTCAGTCGGGGAATTTAGAAAGGAAGCACATTTTCTGCCTAAGCTAACCTTCTACTTGGAAAGAAACATGTACATTATTTGAATAAACAAAGTACAACCCCAAAATCGATGGGAAACGTGAATATGTATGCGTGATATAAGTGTGAATGAATAAATGAATGTTATGTTGACAAAACGAACAGATGGAATGTCTTGAAGATAATAAGATGTCACAACACGATAGATACTCGGCCAATCCTAAAAAAAGACGGAAGATAACTGGAATTGGAATCACAGGACAAATGTCAGAGCATAACACGCCACAAGGCTCAAGTCTTCTGAGGAGAAAAGTATTCAAATCCAAACTTACAATGCCAATAGACCACTGGCATGAGACGAAGCGTACCGCACTTCAAAATCTCCCGAACAAAGGTGGCCAAAACAACACTTAACTGGAACAACTGGGGAGTCACCAAACTTAGTACCACTAGAACGCAAACTTACACAACCAACACCTCATGACGATTTTGAAAGAAAACAAGTTCATCATGCAAGGATAAATTACTGTACTGTTTTGCATTTCATGGCTTGACCATCTTCGGAACGACTGTTAATATTCCTTTCGTTATTCACGACACATTTTAGAAATAAGAATATTTTAAATACTGTGTTTCAAATATTGCCGTAAAAATTAAAATTTTGCCCACGAAAGGTAATGCTCAAATTTCATTAATAAGCTGGTAGTTCACTAACAACGCGCCTCCAACAGTTTACAAAAGTTTGGGAAATAGTACATGAAATAAAAGGTTACACAAAAACAATGATCACTATTCTCCCTAACAACTTTGAATTCCAAAATGTGCTCAAATGCCAAGATTGGTCTGAACAAAAGCCTGCCTAAGCGAAATACTTCTTGACTGCCTCGGCGTTCATGGGACGCGGGAGCTCATCACCGTCCATATTGGTGAGAATCAAGGCACCTCCAGAGAAAACTTTCTTAACGACATATGGTCCTTCATAATTCGGAGCCCACTTGCCCCTTGAATCAGGTTGGAAAGATAAAATTTTCCTGAGCACAAGGTCACCTTCTCTGAACTCGCGCGGTCGAACCTTCTTATCAAAAGCCTTCTTCATTCTCTGCTGATACAATTGACCGTGACACAACGCTGTCAATATCTTTTCTTCAATTAAATTCAACTGATCATATCTACTTTGACACCATTCGGCCTCAGAAAGTTTGGCTTCCATCAACACTCTCAGAGACGGAATCTCAACCTCCACGGGGAGTACTGCTTCCATACCATAAACCAGGGAAAATGGAGTTGCACCTGTTGAAGTTCGAACTGAAGTACGGTACCCATGTAAAGCAAACGGAAGCATTTCATGCCAATCTTTATAAGTTACCACCATCTTCTGGACAATCTTCTTGATGTTCTTGTTTGCAGCTTCAACTGCCCCATTCATCTTCGGTCTGTAAGGAGAAGAATTATGATGTTCGATCTTGAACTCTTCACAAAGCTCTCTCATCATCTTGTTATTCAAATTCGAACCATTATCTGTGATGATCTTGCTCGGGATACCGTATCGACAAATGATCTGATTCTTGATAAATCTGACTACCACCTGTCTGGTTACATTAGCATAAGATGCTGCGTCCACCCATTTAGTAAAATAATCGATCGCTACCAAGATGAAACGATGACCATTTGAATCTTTGGGTTCAATCATTCCAATCATATCAATGCCCCACATAGAGAAAGGCCAAGGTGAAGAGATAACATTGAGGAGGGTCGGCGGCACGTGCATCTTGTCCGCATAAATCTGGCATTTATGGCACTTCTTCACATACTTGCAACAATCGGATTCCATCGTCATCCAATAGTAACCAGCTCTCAACATCTTCTTAGCCATTGCATGTCCGTTGGCATGAGTGCCAAAGGATCCTTCATGTACTTCTTGCATCAGCATGTCTGCTTCACGTCTGTCTGCACATCTGAGCAAGACCATGTCATAATTCCTCTTATACAAAACTTCTTCATTGAGAAAGAAACTGCTTGCTAATCTTCTCAACGTCTTCCTATCTTTACTGGATGCCCCAGGCGGGTATTCTTGAGTTTGAAGAACACGTTTAATGTCATAGAACCACGGTTTGTCGTCGGTAATCTCTTCTACGGAGAACACATGCGCAGGTCTATCAAGGCGCATAACCCGGATTGTAGGCACATCGTTCCAATCATTCACTTGAAACATTGAAGACAAAGTAGCTAAAGCATCAGCCATTTGGTTCCCGTCTCTAGGGATATGATGTAATTCCACTTTGTTGAAGAAAGTTAACAACCTTCTAGCATAGTCTCTGTAAGGGATCAAACCAGGATGACGAGTATCCCATTCTCCTTTGATTTGATTAATTACCAATGCCGAATCTCCGTAAATATCAAGAATCTTAATCCTTAGATCCACCGCTTCTTCGAGACCCATAATACATGCCTCATATTCCGCCATGTTGTTCGTGCAGTCAAACTTCAATCTCGCCGTGAACGGGATATGAGTTCTTCGGGGAGTGACGATGATTGCCCCAATTCCATTTCCATAGGAATTCACAGCTCCGTCAAATATTAAACGCCAATGCGATTCGGGATCAGGTCCTTCTTCAGGTAACGGCTCTTCACAATCTTTAGCTTTCAAGTACATAACATCTTCATCTGGGAAATCAAACTTGATGGATTGATAATCGTCAATTGGTTGGTGAGCCAAATGATCAGCTAAAATACTCCCTTTGATTGCTTTCTGAGTGTGATACTCAATGTCATATTCAGATAACAACATCTGCCAGCGGGCTATTCTTCCGGATAAGGCGGGTTTCTCAAAGATATACTTGATCGGGTCCATTTTGGAGATCAACCAAGTGGTGTGGTTAATCATATACTGGCGTAGACGGCGAGCAGCCCAAGCTAAAGCACAACAGGTTTTCTCAAGCAATGAGTATCGAGACTCACAGTCCGTGAATTTCTTACTCAGATAATATACGGCATGTTCCTTTCTTCCAGTCTCATCTTGTTGACCGAGCACACATCCCATGGAATCTTCCAATATAGTTAGGTACATAATCAAAGGTCTTCCTTCCACCGGAGGAATCAAAATGGGAGGTTCAAGCAAATATTCTTTGATGCTGTCAAAAGCTCTCTGACAATCTTCTGTCCACACACATCCTTGGTTCTTTCGGAGAAGCTTGAAAATCGGCCCACAGGTAGCAGTCATATGAGATATAAACCTAGAAATGTAGTTCAGTCTCCCAAGGAATCCTCTTACTTGTTTTTCCGTCTTGGGAGCGGGCATCTCCCGAATGGCTTTGACTTTATCAGGATCTACTTCAATACCTTTCTGACTGACGACGAAACCCAGAAGTCTTCCAGAACGAACACCAAAAGTACACTTGTTGGGATTCAGACGGAGTTTATACTTTCTCAACCGCTGGAATAACTTTAACAAATGTTCCAAATGATCCTCCTCAGTCTGCGATTTGGCAATCATATCATCCACATACACTTCGATCTCCTTATGCATCATGTCATGGAACAAAGCAGTCATGGCTCTCTGGTATGCTGCGCCCGCATTCCTCAAACCAAACGGCATAACTCGATAACAGAAAGTTCCCCAAGGTGTAATGAAAGCGGTCTTCTCCATATCTTCCGGTGCCATCTTAATTTGGTTGTAACCAGAGAAACCATCCATGAAAGAAAAGACTTTGAACTTGGTGGTACTTACGACCAATACGTCAATGTGAGGTAATAGGAAGTCGTCCTTCGGACTAGCTCTATTCAGATCTCTGTAGTCTACACACATCCGAACCTTGCCATCTTTCTTTGCAACAGGCACTATGTTGGCTAACCATTGAGGATAGACCGATGTAACAAGGAAACCTGCGTTAATATGTTTCTGAACCTCCTCTTTGATCTTGTCAGCCATGTCGGGACGAGTCCTTCTCAACTTCTGCTTGATCGGCGGACATTCAGGTCTTAACGGTAAACGATGCTCCACAATGTCATTGTCCAAACCTGGCATATCTTGGTAGGACCAAGAAAACACATCAACATACTCTTTGAGAAGCTCCAACATCTTCTCCTTAACTTCCGGGATAAGCAATGCTCCGACTTTGACTTCCTTTCTATCCTCTTCATCACCCAAGTTGACCAACTCTAAAGGTTCTTCAAATGGTTGATTGACCTTCTCATCATGCTCAAGCAAACGGGAAATCTCAACAGGAATCTCTTCGTCATCCTCTTCTTCGGCTCTGAACACAGGGAATTCAAAGTTGGGAGAGGGCATAGGATCATTGTTTTCGATGGTTAAGTCATGGACTAATCTGCACATATGATTATGCTTTATTTTAGAAATCGATTTGTGCAAATAAAACAAAAGGTTATTAATTAATTTTCATTACTATTTCCCTGAAAAAGTGAAAAATAAAACAGTGGTGGACAAAATAACGTTTTTATTCATTAAAGGGAAATATTTGAAACAAGGAGCCCAGACATTTCTCTTTCGCCTTGGGCAGAGCGAAAGGAATTATTTTTCATAGCCCGACACAAAATACTTTTCGCCCTGGGGCAGAGCGAATTTTTCAAAGAAAAATAAACAAGACATTACTCGGAAATGTGCATAACAATAGGAACATCAACAGCTATCCAGTTTTGGCAAGCCAATCCAGGCGTCACAAAAACGAGCAAATCTTCCTCGGAATCATCTTCTATGATAGCATCAACCTCAGGATGTATAAAACCTGCACTTCAGAAAACCTCTTGAATCGGACGAACAACCACCTCCTTCTTGACTCTTGCAAACACTGGATGAAAACCCAGACCTTCCCCAGACTTGTTCTCGGGTAACGTCAACACCTG
Source organism: Vicia faba (assembly GCA_948472305.1). NCBI lineage: Eukaryota > Viridiplantae > Streptophyta > Magnoliopsida > Fabales > Fabaceae > Vicia > Vicia faba. Next base: position 1,372,797,722 of record OX451741.1, read on the forward strand.
GCCCCATCCTTCGGCCGAACCACTTTCCACCACTCGCCGCGCATCCTTAAAAGAAGAGATGGATGCCCCTTGCTTCTTCACTGTATTCTTAGCAACAGAAAGACCTTGGAACTGGGTTCCAACATCCCCGTCCGCATCAATAAAAGAGAATAATGATAAATGGCTTACCACCATAGCTTGCTCTCCCCCAATCATCACTAGCTTCCCATGCCTTACAAACTTTAGTCTCTGATGGAGCGTAGAGGTGACTGCCCCTGCATCATGGATCCACAGACGACCCAATAAGCAACTGTAGGCAGCACGAATATCCATTACTTGGAAAGTGATTTGAAAAGTATGGGGACCAATCACTATAGGAAGATCCACTTCACCAATGACTGTCTTCCTAGAACCATCAAATGTTTTAACAATTACTCCACTAGGTCTCATGGGAGCACCTGGATATGAAAGCCGAGATAATGTAGTCTCGGGCATCACATTCAACGACGAACTTGTATCCACCAACACACTTGACAAGGTATCATTCCCACAACTTGCTGATATGTGCAAAGCCATATTATGGTTTCTCCCCTCCTCCGGGAGCTCTTCATCACTGAAACCAAGATTGTTACACGAAGTAATATTTCCCACAATCCCATCAAACTGGTCAACCGTCACATCATGATCCACGAACGCCTGGTCCAAGACCTTCATCAAAGCTTCTCTATGGGCACCAGAATTTCTCAGTAAAGCAAGCAAAGAAATCTTGGAAGGCGTTTGCAAAAGCTTGTCCACAATCTTATATTCACTTCTCTTGATAAGCTTCAGAATCTCATCATCCTCAGGGTGAGGGATAGGTTCACTGGGTCGGCCTATCTCAACCCTTGGTTCAACATTTCTCACTGGAATCTCTGCCGGTATGGGTCTCCTGACTTGAACTTCTGGTCTCTTCAAAGGTACTGCTGCAAAAACACGTCCACTTCTCGTAACTCTACTCACATCAGCAATGTTGACAAAAGACGGTCTTGTTGGTGTAGGGACTTCTACCCCATTCTCAATCATTGTGGCATTATACTTATACGGTACAGCTTGGTCTGAGTTGTAAGGCACAGGACCAGGTGGGTAAATAATCAAAGGATCAACAGGTGCAGTCTGACTGTCGTAAGCAATCTCTACTGATTCAGGCAAATTGAATTGTGGTATGATAACTTTCACTTCATCCTCCGGATTTCTGTCATACGTAATAGTGATAACTCTCTGATCTAGCAACTTCTGAATGTCCTCCTTCACGATAGGACAATCAACCTCCCTTGAACAAAATTCACAAACATCATAATCATGCTGGTTCCTAACAAAGGCAAGTCTTCTCAAACTCTGATGTAACCTGATCAACGATTCTCTTATGTGTTCAACTTGAAAAACTCGAAACTTCCCCGAACAACCTTCCACCATATTTACTGAAGCTGCCCCATGCCGAGGCAAAGGATTATCTCTAACATTTGGATTAACATCCTTGAAAGACAAGATACCATTCTTAATCAATCTCTGCACGTCCGCCTTCAAAGCAAAACAATTCTCAAGGTTGTGCCCCGGCGACCCTTGATGATACTCACAAAACTGATCCGCCTTGTACCACGGAGAAGTACTATTCGGTGCGACAGGAGGAGGCTTTGTCGTTATGAGATTCTTTCTGATAAGAGCAGGGAACAATTCAGTATAAGTCATAGGAATGGCGTCAAACTGCGGTTTCCTGGGTGAACGGTTCTGATTGTTGAATGGATAAGCCTGTTGTCGAGGCTGCTGTTGAAATGGTCGTTGTTGAGTTGGTGGAGTTTGATGAACTGGGGTCATCAAAGCTGGGCGGACAGCCGGAGTGACTGCCGCAACATGAGAGTAACCTCTCCTAGGTCTACCTGGAAACAAAGCGCTGACATCCTGCTCTTTTCTTTTCGGGAAAACACTTCCAAACTTTTTAGCACTGCTAGACGGACTCCCTTCTTTAACCAAACGCCCTTCGCGAATCCCTTCCTCTAATCGCATACCCATGCTTACCATTTCGGTGAAGTCACTGGGTGCGTTGGCTATCATTCTTTCATAGTAAAAGGACCCTAAAGTCTTCAAAAATATCTTCGTCATCTCTTTCTCCTCAAGAGGTGGATAGATTTGAGCAGCAATTTCACGCCACCTCTGGGCGTACTCCTTAAAAGATTCTCGGTCTCTTTGCGACATCGCCCGGAGTTGATCCCTGTCCGGTGCCATGTCAATGTTATACTTGTACTGATGGACAAAGGCTTCACTAAGGTCGTTGAAGTTGCGGATCCGAATACTGTCTAAACCCATATACCACTTCAGAGCAGCACCCGTCAAACTATCTTGAAAATAATGAATCAACAAGTCATGATCATCGGAATACGTAGACATCTTTCTCACGTACATTGTCAAATGGCTTCTAGGACACGAATCACCCTTATATCTCTCAAAGTCTGGCACTTTGAATTTTGCCGGAATCTTGACATTCGGAACTAAACAAAGGTCATGCGTGTTCTTCCCAAACAGATCCTTCCCTTTTAATGCTCTAAGCTCTTTCTGCATTTCCTGGAACTGATCCTGAAATTCTTCCATTCTATCAAAAAGACCCAAACTTTCAGCAGGCTCGGCAGGATAAGTAGGTTCATTCAAGTATGGCACGGAGTGGAGCACAGGAGCAACGATTGTCATAATCGGTTGTGGAAAAGGTGTCACAGACGGAATTACTGGCGGCAAGGCAGAGGTCTCTGGCTGAGGAAGAGACAAAGCAGATTGAAATAAGGGTTGTACGGCAGGCTGATACCCCTCTGGCACAAACTTGTAAGGCATTCCCCACGGAAAACCTTTCGGCATCTGATGTTGAAGCGGGGAGTTGATTTGAGTCACGGATGCAGGAACGGTGACAATCTCGGAAACCACTGGAGTTGAGGTCTGAATCTCGGCAGCTGTAGTCGATGGCTGATTCTGAACAGCCACCAAACTTTCCACTAACGCAGTTAACTTTTCCATCTCGATACGAAGTGTAGCAACTTCCCCATGAAGCTCAAGGTTTTCCTGTTCCAGATCTTCCATTTTCCTCTGACGATTGGCTCGAGTGTCGTATTGGTGAGACAGCTTGACAACCTTTTGAGTGGAAAAAGAACAAGGATAAGACTCTAGAAAACATGTGAAGTGGAATGTGGAATGATGCATGATGTGCGATGCAAATGATGATTCATTTTAAAAGTTTTTCAAGGAACTTTAATAATTTTGCATACATCAATGGTAAAGGAATTTGGAACAACAAAAACTCAATCCATTAATCGAAAGCGATAAATTTCAACTTACAATTTGGAATATCAAAACAGTAAATTACAACCTTGGGATAACAACCCAATTACAACTTCGAAACACGGAATCCATAATAAAGCGATAAATTACAATTTTAAAACATGAAGTCTAAAATAAAGCAATAAATTACAACTTTGGAGCATGAAGCTCATAATAAAGCAATAACTTACAACTTCGGAGCATGAAGCCCTTTTACATAGTTTTACAAAATGACATCAGTAAAATAAAACTAAAAGCTAAAGATCACTCGGAATCCTCAGATGAAGGACCAAACACCAACTGTAACCGGAGCTTCTTAATCTTCTCTTCATAAAAGTCTTCCATCTCTTTCTTCTCAGCTACCAGTCGATCAATGACTTCTTTCTGCAGATTAGGCACGAGAGCAACGCTTACCGAACCTTCCTTCTTTCTCTTCCTTTCACTAGCATACTTCTTCAGCAAAGCATCCTTTTGACGAAGCTTCTCATCGTGATCAATGAACCAGCCGTCTTGAATAAATAGCAACTCCTCCTTTTCCTTTAACTGTCGAGTCAGGACTCGATTCTCGTATTCAGACATATGGTATTTTTCTTTCCAAGCATCCCTCTCGGATTTCATCCTAGCCAGATTTCCTTGGTATTCTCCTATATTCGCGATAGGGATAACAACAGATGATGGTGCAATGGTGGGGAATAAAGGTTTCTCAAGTCTATAGGGCATCTTGAGAGCACAAGCCCTAGCACGGACCCACTGTAGGTAAGGCTCCAAAGAAACGGCACCTCTATGTCCTAACATATCTCTCCCTTTCCTATGGATGTGGCGCCAAGCTCCTTCGATCTCCCTCTTAGCTGCCTGATGATCTTGTCCTTCCTGAAGAAAGAAACCACTCACATGGATGTTGTTTGGCTTATCTCTCATCGGGTACCCAAACTGACGGCGCGCGAGAACAGGGTTATAGTTGATTCCACCTTTCGTACCGAGAAGAGGCACGTTAGGAAAAGCACCACAGCTATCGATGATCTTCACGTCGTAGTAAACTCGATTATACCAGTCAATGTCGAAATGAGTGAGAGCCATAATCTTTGGCGCCCAACGCGGTTCCTTCTCGAGATCCCAGAAAATATCAGACCCAGGTAGATGCGAAACATACCACTGATACAACAACGGTGTACAACAAATAATCATCCCTCCTTGATAAGAGTTTCGAAGATGGATGGAGTAGTAGGTATCTCCTAGCAGCGTAGGGACCGGATTTCCAATCAAGAAAATTCTGATGGCGTTGATATCCACAAACTTACCAACGTTAGGAAACAAGAATAGACCATACGCGAGTAAAGCAAACACGTCTCCGAAGGTAACAATATCCTTGATCTCAGCAAAATGACGAGCTTTCTTCAACAAAAACTGCGCAGACAAACCCCGGATTCCCCCTTTCATAGTCATGTTCTCCTCTATCTCTGACTTCTTCAAGTGGGTGATGGTTGCTATCTCGTGAGATTTGGGCTCCTCTTCTAATCCAGAAAAAGGAACACGGTCGGTGATCAGTAAACCAAGTATGTAGGAATACTCTTCTAAGGTGGGCATCAACTGGTAATCCGGAAAGGTGAAACATCGGTACAAGGGATCGTAGAATTGAACCAACGTGTTGAGGATGCCTTCCTTCATCTTGCGCTTCATGAGAGGTATAATAGACCCACACTTCTTCTGAAAATCCGTCGGGTTCTCGATCTTCGGAATCAAACTCTTCAGTTCTTCGATCTCGGGCTCCTTAAAACTAAAGCTTCGAGTGTTTCTCCTTCCAAGTTCCATAATAACCTGAGATGTCTGCAAAAATCATTCCGAAGTTCCTTGAAAAACAAGTTTTTTACAAAGATGTTGATGAATGCATGAATGAATGATAATGCAATAGTCACACACAAGTTTGCAAACATGGGGTTCAAAGGCTCAACGTTCAGCATGGAGTCGAGGGTAAAGCCCACCCAAAGGTATGTACTAACGGTTCAATCACACCTGTAAGACATGGTTCTACGGGTTCCCAGAGTCTACATTCCTCCTTCGGATATTACCAACGTCTTTATTACTCAATAATTAGCAATATTCTCAAGAGAAACTCGTCCGAGCGTAGCATCGCGTAACAACTACTTCCGAATTACTCCGTTATAGTCTTCGCGCTACACCTAAAAAGGCCAAGATGGGTTAGGGTTCTACGGTCCTCAACTTCTCGGGCTCCTAGGTCGAAAATAATAATGTCTTCCCGATTACTCGATAAACAAATATTAAGTTCAAGAGGGCCTTCCATTGAGTGGGGGATCTCATGCCTCCTTCTTCGGGATTATTCCCTCAAAGTTAACATGACTGTACCACCCGTCCTATTCCTTAAGTGTTACTTAATCCGGGTATAGGATTCGTCTTTCGCAAAAAAACCAAACACCCCAATTTAAACACATAATCAAGCAAATCAAATAATAATAAACAGATAAGACAAATTAGGCTTAACCCACTTAGGGATGGACCAGCAAGAGGTCAATCTGTCCCCAGCAGAGTCGCCAATTCTGTAGCGATAAAAAATGTAGCGGGGTAAATCCGAGATCGAATTATTGATTAATTCGTCTCACAAAAGCAAGAGTCGCCACCGCGCTTTATTGTTTCCAAGGGAAAAGGGGAAAGAGCGAAATAAAACCCTAAATATGCAATGTAAAATAATACTTTCTAAAAGTAATAAAGATATAAGGCGTTTTTGAAAAGAGATCTATGGTTCGGGGGTTGGTTATACAATGGGAAGGTATTAGCACCCAATGTATCTATAGTACTCTATAGGAACCTTTTGAAATATCTGTTTATTAAAATTGTTTGTTTGATCGAAATAAATTGTTTTGGCCGAAAAGGGGTACGGACGGATTTTTGAAGGTACGACGACCTAACGTCGAAGTTTTTGCTTAAAAGGTATAAGTTTTGAAAAGATTGAATATTTGAGGAAAAATTATCCTAAGTTTTAATGAAATGCGAAAGTTCGCGCAATTAGACTTGAGGACATGAAGTCGACAAATTTAATCGTTTTTTCCTTGGATTTAAATGTAGACAGAATAAACATGTAGATATGAAATAATTAAACAAAAAAAAAAATCATGCGGGTAATGATTAAATAACAACAGTTAAATAAATGACTAAATGGTATAAATATAATTTTTTTGGATTATTGTTTAATATATGCAAAACAAGAGAATTAATTAAGAAATATAAATGTTTTTTTAGTTTTAATTTTTTAATGTATTTTAGTATTATGATAAAATGTTATTTAAAGTTTTAAATTCTATTTTTGTGTTTTTTAGAGTTTTTATTTTAAGAATCATTAAGTGATTAAACTAAATTAAAACTTAAAGTTATTAATCTAACTAATTAAGAAAGAATATTAAAATTACCAAATTGAACTTAAGGTTGAACTTAATAAAAAGTCAAATTATAAAATTTGTTTTAATTAAAATCCAACTCTTATTGATTAAATTCTATTAACTAACCAAATTAATAATAAACCTAAAAACTAAAGGGAAGCAAAATAAAAAAAAAGGGCATTGAGATATAAAGGGGTGGTGTTAATAAAAGACATTTGGGCTGAAGGGTTTAAAGGCCCAAAACAGAAAACGGAAATAAGGGGGTGTACAAGGAATTCGCTGGGTTTTGTGAGCTGGCAACGGGTCAAGGCCCAATTCATAACTTGTTTTCTTTTTAGGGGTTAAACATTGTTTTAGATAATTGAATTAGGGATTTAGGTTAACATGTGCACAGCAGCGACGCTCCATCATTCTCGATTCATCTTCTTCGTCTTTCGCCTTTGCCTGAGCTTTTGCCTGAGCTTTCTCGCCTCAATGGCCACCAGCATCCCACTTTCCTCTTCCCTCCAGCCAAACGTTAGGGGGCGACGGATTCTTACGGTACCAATTTCGTTTTATTACTCGTTTAGGGTTTTATTGCAAATGCATGTGCGTGATTTAAGTTCATTTCTGATTCTTATTCGTATTATCATGCTTGTTGGAGGTATTATGACAGTGAAAGAGGGGAAAAAAATGCTACCTTGAGGCGGAGACGGAGGAGGAAGGTTTGACGAGCTAGGAGGCCGGGGCGAGCGAGGAAGATAGTGACGGCGTGATAGGCTTCTGATTATTGGTATTTCGTTCTTGTTACACCTTTTTCTTCTTCTCCTTGCCCGTATCACTGTTGCCTCGTCATTTGCCTTGAATGCTTTTGTTGATACGAAATTAAACTGGCTTCTTTCTTCTTCTTTCTCACTTTGCTACTGTTGCCTGAATGTTGCCTATGATGATATAATTCTGAGGCTTGGCGGGTTTGGAAAATGATTTTTATGGTTTAGCTTTTGTGGTTATGGTCGATTGCTTCAAGTTTTGCCTAGCTTGGTTTAACAGGTTGATCAGGTTTTAAGCCATGTTGGTTTGAAAGGCTATGTTGGTTGTTGTTTTGGTGAGGCTATACAGTTTTATGCAGGTTGATGGAAACAGGTTGAATCTGGTTTTATGGTTTAGGCCATGATGGTTTTGAGCGATTTTTTGTGATATTGGCTTGAGGGCTCAATCAGTTTTGTGAGGTTTTCTATGGTTTAAGGCAGCAGGTTTTGGTCATGTTGGAGGTAGCAGGTTCTGTTGGTTTAGGAAAAATGGTTTTTTTTGATATTTTTGTTCTGTTTTGAATGCTTGGAGATAGATAGATGATTCTGTGTGTGTAGTGATTTTTGTTATGTTATAACAATTTTTGCCTTCAGGTTTACGTTGAAGGCTTTGGTATATTTTTAATATTCCTTTACTTTGGCCTCTGCATCCCATACTGTTGCATCAGTTTGTTTGATATCTTATTTCATGCTTTCTGCCTTCTTACTGACTGTGTTACTGCAGTTTGTCTTGTATCTATTTCCTGCCTAAGCCAAAACCTGTAAAACCACACTTCCTCCTCTCTTCTCTCTCTCAGTACATTGATACATCAAAATGATATACTGTACTTTCTTGTTCTGAAAAGGCATAGGCTGGAACATGATGAAAAATGGAATACATATTGCTTGCAAAATGGTTTTTAGACTGCACATTTCTTTTGACTTCCAATGCAACAGTGAAGCCTATTTGTTTTGGCTTCTTCTATGTGCATGGCATGTAGGTTTACGTTGGAATTTTGTTTGTCTTGCATATGCTGTTTTGAAATTATGCATGGACTTTTTGTATGCTGTGCATATTTTTGAAATATGCATTGGACTTTGAAAAATGCAATTAATTTTAAATATGCAGTTTTGAAACCAAACATGAATTTGTGCGTGTTTTAAATTGTGCATTCATTTATGAAAATAAAAATTCCTCCCTTTTTTGTGAACCGGGACAAATCCCGTGATTTGCAAAAAAGGGTAAACTGATTCCAGCCGTTGCTTTTAATGATGAACATTAAATTTATTTTTGCTTTTAATTATTTATTTATTTCTGACTTTCTCTTTTAATTGTTTTTTGCAGGTAAAATTAAATGAGCAGACAAAAGCATTGGATAGAAGATTAGAATTAGAACCTTAGAAAAATAGTTCTATTTTACTTTAAACTTTTATGTAATTTGTTATTATAAATATATTTGTAAATAATACAATGTTTAAATAACAATTGTAATAAAATAGAATAAAGTGAAATAAAATTCTATCCTTTCCCAGTCAATTCTTTTTCTTTCCAATTATTTGTTTATTGTTTATAATTCTTTAAATTGTATAATAATTGAAAATCAATTCCAATCACTTAAATTCAGAATAATAAACGAATAAATAAACATCATTGATCAACTAATAATTTCAATTATTTAATTCGTTATTCATAATTTTCTAAATTATAATAATTAAAAATAGAATTTCAATTATTTAACTTAGAATGATAAATAATTAAATAATCATTATTGACCAATTAGTGAACTTCTTTTCAAATATTTATTATATTATTCATAAATCTTTAAATCATGTAATAACTGAGAATAAACTCCAATTATTTAAATTTAAGATAATGAATAATAAATAAACACTGTCTGAACAATTAATATGCCTCTTTTCAAATATTCATTTTATTATTTATAGATCTTTGAATTATATAATAATTGAAAATAAATTCCAATTATTTAAATTTAAGATGATAAATAATTAATAAACATCATTTAAGTCTTGATCAGTTAATAAATTTAGCGTTCAGAAATAAACAGCTCTCGACTTGGAAAAGTTATGAATTTTTACACTGCTTTGAAAATTTGATAAAATAGGTCAAAATCCTTGCAATGCAAATGATGCAGATGAGAGATGGTATCTTAGGTCAAAATTTGGGGTACAACACTCCTCATAAATCCTGCAACTATCAATCAAATCAGCAAAGACACATATCTTTTGGTATCCAACTGCCTTCTTGATCTCTGGGTGCAACCCGTTCTAAAACTTGACGCACTTTGAAAACTCAGCATCTGCCTCCGTGTAGTGCGGATAAAACTTAGCCAACTCAGAAAACGTTGCAGCATACTCAACAACTGACATATTCCCTTGCTTTAGCTCAAGGAATTCAATCTCCTTCTTACCACGGACATCTTCAGGAAATTACTTCCTCAGAAATTCCCTACGGAACACATCCCAAGTGACATTCTCACCTGCAACTTCCAATCTCTGACAAGTCTCTAACCACCAGTCATCAGCCTCGACTGCTAGCATATGAGTACTATATCGAACCTTTTGCGCTGGAGTGCAGTCCATTACACGGAAGATTCTCTCGATCTCTTTCAACCAATCCAATGCTCCTTCAGGATCATACTTTCCCTTGAACGTAGGTGGATTCTCTCACTTGAAAGTCACCAAGCTACGAGATCCAGCATTCCCGTCAGCATTCGGCTGATTCTCCATCGCATGAGCCATTTCTTCTAAAGTAGCAGCAAGTGAAACATCATTCCTTCCAGCCATCTCAACTTATCACTACAACATAAATAACGGCTAGAACTCAAATTAACAATACTCGATTTTTAGACAACTACGACTCGACAACTAGGTCGGACCAACCTTTTACTCTGATACCAACTTTGTAACACCCTAATTCTACCCTGGCAATTATATAAATAAATCAGAGTTATAAACATTCATGCAAACGAATCAGAATGCCATAAATTCATCTTTAAAAACACATTGCATTCAACGTGGATACATAACACTTTAAAACTTCAAATGAACCATCAGCATAGCAATTTAATCTCTTGAATCAACAATTTAACATCTACGCAGCGGAATTCTTAATAACATCTTTATCATCGTTACAACAACTTCAAAATAACACATATTTAATAATAATCAACTTAAAGTTCAATAACTGAATAATCAACAATCAAAAGCAACAAGCATTCATCCCCTAAAGTGTTACATATCAGAGAAATGACACCGACTCGAACTACTGAAGGTATACAACCTTCACTCTCGATTACCTGCACGTTACCAACATAAGGGAAACATTCAAACAGAAGGGGTGAGATATCTAACAATATAATAAAATGTATGATAATTAATATATTAAATTAGATCACATAACATCACCACTTCTCATATTATAATCAATAATAATTGCAACAGAAATACCAACTATAATACACTTTCATCACATTAATTCACAACTTCTTTATGCCATCGTATAATGGGACTCAATACTATGCAAATGAATGTGGTACCATTGGAGCAGAACTCCCACATTAAAGATATGCCAATAAATAGAGGCATCAACAAGGCATAAGCCTTCATCTTAATATTCGCCAATACAGGCCATCTTAACGAGCATAAGCTCCATCTTGAAATGCAATGTATGCGACACAATCATGAATGTAATGACAACACCATAATTACAACATCTCAATACAACATCATCGTTGGCCATAAGCCTACATCTTAATAGCTGCCAATTATTAGAAGAATCTCAACATCTTTCATCAACATCATTTATACATCATAATTCATCAAACATCATATATACATCATATATTCACATCAACTCAACCACAACATAATACAACAACAATTCACCAATCTCGCAACGTTGGCCATAGGCCTACAACATGATATTGCCTATAATTAATTAATCATCTAAGGATTACTTCTAAATCGCCAAATCTCTACATATTACTATTCTGTAATACTACATCATTATCATTCCTACTGTTACAAATCAGACAGTAATCTATAAACGTTTCATCCTCATCATGCTTCACAAAAATCAACATAACGATCAATCACGAGAACTAATTCAAATCCTAATTTGGATACTATGATTATCCTTCCTATTCTTCATTTTAATCCTTAAGAATAAAGTTTATCGCGTTATCTATTCAACGCTTCAAACAACACCTCAAACGGAGTCCGAAAACTCAAGTTACAGCCTTTTCCAAACGATTCTGCCAAAAACCAGACAACATGGATCAGCGCATAACGTCTTGGGTCGACGCATACTGAACTGAACACGCTACATGAGTCGACACATACCCTCTTGTATCGAATCATACTGAGTCTGCAACACTGCATTTATCGACACATGCCCCTACGTATCGACTCATCCTGAGTCTGAAAGCCCTCATGTATCGACACATGACTCCTTCGTGTCGACTCATACTGAGTCTAACAACATTCTTCTATCGACACATACCATTTGGGGTCGACACATACTGCTCTGCTAAGGATATTTTCTGCGATTTCTCTGTGTTTTCACTACGGGTTCCATACTTTAAGCCCTAAAAACATCATCTAATCATAGATAAGCATCAATTACGATTATCCTATAATTCTACATCAAATAAACAACATTGGGACATCATCATTCATCTTTCAATCATCGATTTTCATCATAGAACATCATATATAATTCAATCATAAATCAAGCAATCTTCCACCTCTAACCCCACATACCAATTATCACAAACCCTATTATAGAGTCAAAACCCCATCCTTACCTTGGATTGAAGGTTGCTCTATAACTTTCTCCAATTGATTTTCCGCTCTGCCTCTTTCCTCCTTTCCAACAGCTTTCACGTTCTTTCTCTTCTAACCCTTATTCTTCTTACTGCTTCTTCTTTCTTGTTATTTCTAACAATAACAAAATAACCCTATTATTCTCTTTATTCCTTAATGGGCTTAAGACTACTACACCCCCTTATTACTACTTCTATCCTTTAAAACAAGCCTACATCAAATAATATTATCCTTCTAATATTATTCCACAACTTAATAAAATAATTAAATCCAATAAATCACAACACATCAATTATTCCAATAATAATTTAATTAAATAATTAATTAAATTACGGGCGTTACAGATTCCATTGACACTCTCATCAAGGCAGGGAGACTTAGGCAATACATACGAAATGACGCCCCTCGCCGGGATACCCACAAAGTTAAAGAAATCGAGGAGAATACCCGACCGTCTGATGAATCGGATCCCCTCTAGGTGGCTTTCTATGTCTCAAGGCCCGAGGACTTCCATATCCCTGAAAAATTCAAAGATGAAGAACCCTTGTCCACCCACAACAGATGAGAGAGGTTCCCCTCCGCTATGGTCATATCTGACGGGGGATTCAACGACATCTCGGTAAATTTGGAAAAGAGGAAACTCAATGAGCTGGTAGACGCAGCCCCGACCCAGGCAGTAACCCTTGAAAGGTTCAAGGAAAAATCTGAGTTGATCACCTTCTACCTCAAGGAGCTGTCTGGAGGAGCCCAAAACTCAAGCATTCCTCTGATGGTGATAGCGAGGATGTCCAACTTCGATGTACATCGCATTCTGGTCGATGAGGGGAGTTCCGTCGATGTCATGTACACCCACATATTTTACACCTTGCAGCCTGATGATACCCATCTGTCACCATACATAGGGTCCGACCTGCAAGGATTCAATGGCTCGACCTCCAAGCCACGGGGCTACGTCGAGCTCTTTGTCACATTCGGGGAAGAAACTGCATCCCGACAGGTCAAAGTGCGGTTTCTGGTGATTGATTGCTCATCTCTCTACAATTGCATCCCGGGGAGACTTACATTGGCCGAGCTGACTATCGTACCCTTCACGGTCCATTTAAAGATGAAGTTATACAACAAGGGGGACCGCGTCGCCACCATCCATGGATATATCTCAGCTGACACGAGATGTTTCAATGCGGCTTCCAAAGGGAAAAACATGGTCAGCACTAGAGCACGACCTACGAAAAGAGCAACCACCTCGACAACAGCGGCTATCTCGGAGGACAAACCTGCTCACATCGAAGAACAACGACTCCATATCGCTCGACACCCACTTTGACAAAGATGAAGTGGAAGCCCCCAATGGCAAACATGATCCTCTCTGACCCGTCCCAGACGGAGACTTCGAGTTCATCCCCCTCAGCGAAGACCAAAACAAAGGCGTAAAGATCGGTGCTGGACTCCTCGACCTGGAGAGGAAGCAACTCAAAGCCCACTTAAGGGAGAATTCTGACTTATTTGTGAGGAGCGCTGCAGAGATGCCCAAACTTGATCCTGAGGTCGCCTGTCACCAACTTGCTGTGGATCCAGCTGGTAGGGTAGTAATACAATAACAAAGTAGGAAGTCTCCTGAAAAAGCAGAGGCTGCTGAAAAAGCTGTAAAAGACCTCCTAGAGGCAAATTATATTTCTGAGGTCCGATATTCAACCTGACTCTCAAACATTGTACTTCTTAAGAAAAATAATGGAAAATGACATATGTATGTTGATTATATTGATCTCAATCGGGCATGTCCCAAAGATGCTTTTCCCTTACCTAACATTGACATGTTGGTCGACAACTTGGTCAGCTAAATTTTTTTGTCATTTATGGATGCCTACTCGGGCTATAATAAAATTCCCATGGCGATGAGCGACAAACATTGCACCGCCTTCATGACCGGGTCAGGCAATTACTACTAAAATGTAATGCCCTTTGGCCTAAAAAATGCAGGGTCAACATACCAGCGAATGATGAACAAAGTATTTCGCGGTGAGATCGGAGACATGCTCGAGGTATACATGGATGACATGATCGTCAAATCTCTAATGGAAACCAACCATACTGCCCACCTCAAAAGAGTTTTCTCCCAAGCAAGGCAATGCAAAATGAGATTCAACCCGGAGAAATGCATATTCGGGGTCAAGACGGGAAAATTCCTCAGTTTCTATCTAACTGACAAATTCCGAGCATTCTCTGAGCTCCCCACGCCAAGCTCGAATAATTCCATACAAGTCCTGAACGACATGCTCACCTTGCTCTCTCGCTTCGTAGCAAAATCCGTGCAACACACACTCCCATTTTTCAAACTCTTGCATAAAGAGGCGGCTTTCGAGTGGACCGAGGAGTGCGAGCAAGCCCTCCTCCACCTCAAGTGAAGCCTTTCACAACCTCCCATATTATCACGGCCAGAGAACGGGGAAACTTTGTTTCTTTATCTGGCCATCTCCACCGAGGCCGTAACTGTTGCCCTTGTCCTCGAGACACTAGACGAGCAGAAACTAGTGTACTTTACTAGCAAAGCATTACAAGGCCCCAAGGTCAGGTATCAACAAATTGAAAAAGTAGCCTTAGCCCTCATCAATGCGAAGAGGAGACTTATATATTACTTCCTGTACCACACTGTCATCGTACGAACAAACCAACCCGTGAGATAACTCCTAGGTCGAGAAAACATGGTCCGTCGAATGCTGAAATGGTCCCTAGAGCTTTTGGAGTTCGAAGTTCAATACGAGAGTAGGAAATCCCTTAAAGCCCAAGCATTGAACAACTTTGTTATGGAGATGACCACCCACAAACCCCCTATAGGCGGGAAACACAAGTGGACCATATTTATAGACGGAGCTTATAACTCGACAGGAAGCAGAGCAGGAATCCTTCTCGAAAACAAAGAGGGCGTCATGATCGAACATTCGCTCGCCCTATCATTTCCCACGTCGAACAACCAAGCTGAGTACGAGGCCTTGCTCACAGGATTAAGGCTAGCCGAAGACCTAGGTGCCCAAGAAGTACAAGTATTCACGAACTCTCAACTTGTCATATCTCAAGTTCGAGGAGAATATCAGGCTAAGAACGATAGCCTCATCGAATACCTGAACCTAGTCAAAGAACAAATGAAGAAGTTTGACCGGGCAGAAATCAAACACGTACCCTCCAAACAAAACACACGGGCCGACATACTTTCAAAACTCGCGAGCACAAAGAAGAAAGGTGGGAACAAATCCCTCATCCAAGAATCCCTTTCTCGTCCAAGCATCGAAAAACCAACTGCCCCGCCCTAGGTGAATGCCATCGGGGATAATATGTGTTGTATGACCCCAATATTTAACTTTCTCATGAAGAGAGAATTACCCGCTGACCAAAAAGAGGCCAATGCAATCAAATGACGAGCCTGCTCTTATGTAGTAGTCGAGGACAAACTCTATCGATGGGGATTCTCCATCCCACTCTGAAATGCGTCGAGGAGTCCAAAATCCCCCAAAATATTACGGAAAATCCATGAGGGAATAACTCCTAAAACTTGGGAGGAAGATCTCTGGCATGAAAGGCGATGCGGGCAGGCTATTACTGGCCCATCATGCAGCAAGACACGAAGGAGCACACCAAAAAATGCGACAAATGTCAAAGACACGCACACATGCACCTCGCGCCTCCACATGAACTCAAAACACTGTCATCCTCGTGGCCGTTTGCCTGGTGGGGAATGGACATCCTCAGACCATTCGTACAAGGATCATATCAAAATAAGTTCCTGATCATGGTCGTTGACCATTTCACGAAGTGGATAGAGGCTGAAGCCTTGGCCAGAATCATATCATACAACATCCTCCATTTCTACAAACAAAATGTGCTTTCCCGATTGAGCATACCACAAGCGCTCGTCACCAACAATGGGATGCAGTTCACCAATTAAGGTTTTCAAGAGTTTGTCGCTAAGCTCGAAACTAAACAACACTTCACGTCCTTCTAACATCCTCAAACCAACGGGCAAGCTGAAGCCGCAAATAGAGTCATCTTACGAGGACTCAAGTGCAGGTTGGGCGAAGCCAAAAAGGGATGGGCCGAAGAGCTGCATAATTCCCTGTGGGCTTACCGAACAACACCGCACTCGACGATCAATAAAACCCTATTTCGGCTAACCTATAGCGCCGAAGCCGTAATTCCCGTGGAAATTATGGAGCCATCCAGGCGAACAGAAGTCCCTTTAGATGAGGAACTAAATGAAGAAGTCCTAAGGGAAAAGCTTGACCTGGTAGAAGAAGTCCGATTAGGAGCGACTCTTCACGAAGCCACACTGAAACAGCAGATAGCCCTGTGACATGACACCAAAGTCATAAAATGTGAATTCCAGGTTAGAAGCCTAGTCTTGCAAAGAAATCAGAAAGATTCCTATGAAGGAAAGCTGACCGCCACTGGGAAGGACCATACCGCGTCTGCGGGGCAACGGGCACGGGAGCCTACCACCTCGAACGCCTAAGTGGAGAACCACTACATCGACCACGGAACACTACAAAGCTGAAACAATATTACAGCTAGGCCCCTGATAGACGTTAGGGCCCAACAGTCTACGTGCCCTCTTCGACAAACGACAATGCTCGCTCGACCATAAAAGCATGTTTAGGTACGAGCGGAACCTTAGATGACGGGGACACCTCAACCGAGATCCACCATCGAAGTACCATATAGGTAGAACACCCAGATCGTGATGGGAAGTTCACGCCATGAAGTTAAGACCTTGACCGTAACCTTGATCTTGTCCCTACGGACACCTACTCCGCTTCCTTGACACATCCCACATGTGCCAACCACAACTAAGGTTGAGCATAAACCTTTACTCATCAAAATTTCATGTTTCACGAAATAAATAAGTCAAGCACAATGACAAGCAAACATTTAACAATATAATAGAGAGGCAAAATAAAGGCATTTACAAATGCCGACCACGAAGGCCGAAGTTGTCCACATATTACAAGAATATGGGCATGCATGCCCTGATACAAATAATTACAAATTAAGGGTGCGCAAGTCCCAATCATAAATAACCAAGTCATCAAGAAAATATCAGTTGCTCTGTGGAGTACCCTCTTCGATCTCTAGCTCGAGATAATCGAGAGGAGGGACCACCTTACCATCAACTACCTGAGACAAAACTCCGACACCTTTAGTGTTGAGCCCCGGATTCAACACGACCAGCTGAACCATAGTGGTCTCAAAACCATCGGTCATAACATCCACACAATTCGACTCGAGGACCTAGATTTGAGCAACCAGTTCTGCACGAGTCTTCAAGTTGGCGATTCCCTCGGGATCGTCTTCCGCGGGAAGCGTGGAAACCTTTAAGTTAGCGACCTCCTTCTCCAGGTTTTTTCTCTTTAGCAGCAATGAGTCCCTTTCCTAGGAGGATTTGACCACCTTCTCCTTATCTTTTTCCAACTCATCAGCCTACCCCAGAACTTTTCCTCGCTCCGCTCAAGGGCAGCCTACAACTTCTGTGCCTTTTCCTGAAGAGCTGCCTTCTCCGACTCCAGTTTTCTCACCATGGCAGAAGAGCTGGCACCCTCACCTACGAGAATAACAACCATCTCTATGACTTTCATCAGACCAACTATGCCCGAGGCTAGATGTTACCTCCTACCTTCCTCATTAAGCCTCCTGATGACAGTAGATTCACCATCACACACAACCAAGGGAAATCCTTCGGAGAAATCCTTCTCGATAAAGTAAGGAGGAAGGGTGAAGGCCCGAGCAGCTGACCCCTCGTCAGCCAAATCCGCAGGCCCGCCTTCAGGGTGACTCCTCTTTTTTCCCGACAAGACCGTGCACTGAGCAACATCGCGAGGACCCGATGAACCGCTGGACCCATCCCTGAATTGATTGGGAATAGGACCAAGGCATGTGGACTGGTTAGGATTCACTAACCTTTTGCTGTTCTTTTTCTCCTGGGTCAACTTTAGGAGACGTTCGCGACGCTCGACCATATTACCTGCACAAAAAAAACAACACGCTAGAGTCAGTATCGTTATAGGGATTTACCTGAAATAAGTTAAAAATAAAATGCAATAGAGTCACGCAGACAGAGACCCAAAAGAGCCACGACGTCCTCGTAGGTATGAAACTCAACAAGTGCCTTGGTGTTAATCGGGCGGGCCTCAAACGTAGGTTTGCCATCTTCATCAAGAACATCATCTCCTTCCCTCGTTACCCACCCAGAGGTAAAGAAACCATCGACGAATCAGTTGAGGATACCGAAGGCCCCTTCATCCTCGACGCCCATGCTATAGGCAAGAGTATGGTAGTGGCCACGATTGTGGTCGCAGTGACCTCGACACCAATGGATAGGGAACTTAGAGAGCCTCCCAATATCTTCTTCCCATCCTCGTCATAACACACTTCCCTGTCCTCATCTACGAGAGAAACTGGGCCAAACACCGCGTTCACTTCCTCTTGAGACGAAGGCTGCACGACATACCACTTGTCTTTAAAATCACGGGAAGAGTCTATGTACATCCGAAACACCCTCTTGGACTGTTTGAAAGAAACCCAAATATGTTTTCCTCCCCTAGACTGCTGTTGAAGATGGAAAAACCTGAAGAGCAAAGGAATTGTCGCCCCGATCCTCAAGTAGCGACAAGTAATCTCAAAATCTCATATAAAAGCAATCACGTTGGGGTGCAGTTTGGAGGGTGCCAAAGAAAAAGGATTGAAGGCACCCATTTGAAAGTCAAAAAAGGGAAGACAAAGCCTCAAATCCCTGAAGACAATCTCGTACGTGGGGAACGATCTTCTGGGAAAGACGAGTATATTCTGGCCGTAGGTGTCGGGTGAAAGATCATGAAATTCTGCCGGAAATCTTCTTGGTCGCTGCCATATTCAACGAAGGTGTATGCTTCCCTCCTCGTATGGCTAAAGAATGAGGCTATTCTTTGGGGTTCTTTCCCGACCCAGGATAATGACAGATCAGTGACCGTGTCGATCAGGTGGACACCCTCGTCGACTGAACTTATTTCTTCTACCTCAACCTGCTCGGGTATCTCGTTTGGTTCGATCATTTCACCTGTAAATTAGAGGAAACCAGTGAATTTGACAGCTAAATCAAATCCACCCTTCCACCATAACACAAGTGAAAGGGGGTTGCTACGACCAAACCAGGTCGATGAACCCTCATTTAGAAAAACAAACAAACTCGTGAACGCCACGAGGAGAATAAAAATCCCCCGAGCAACCTCGTGAAGGTGACGAGGATAAGATGAATCTCCTGAGAAATCTCATGAACATTAAGATGATGGGATGGATTTCCCAAGTAATTTCATGAGTTCCGTGGGGAAGGGATTAGTTCCCCGAGCAATTTCATGAATTCTACAGGGAGTGGGTGAATTTCACGAGCCATTTCGTGAGTATCACGAAGAGAGGTATGAATATCTCGAGTAAAAATCCCCCGAATAGTGAAATTTGTCAAGATTTATAAAAAAAGCCAACCATAAACGATAATAATCACTGGAAAACACTTACTTGATTAAGGTTGGTAGGGAGCCTGCGGCAGAAGTTACGGTGGCGCTTACAATTGGACAAGGAAATTGAGGACGATAGAAAATGGAGGACACTAGGGAGAAAGGAGAGAGCGAGAGTTTGGAAATGTTACAAGTGAACCCTTAGGCACTATTTATAAGGCTAGTGCGGAAGATGAAACGTCGTATCGAATAGCGTATCAACCGCCCATCTCCTCACTGCCTACGCGCTCAGGGTCATAATGACCCATACTCCCTATGCCATCATTCTATTCCAAAAGATACACCATGTGGCTACATCATGTGAACTTTCGTCTCCCCGTGAGTCGAGGAGCAGATAAACTTTCTCTGTGTGCAAACTCCAATCTCTACTCGAGTAGTCACAACCAAAAGCTACACCATGTAGATTGCAAAGTAAATATCCTCCAAAATTTTGCCTTCCCATGAGTCGAGGAGCAACTAAATGTTCTTCGTGAACAAACTCCAATCTCCGCTCGAATAGATGCACATAAAAATGACTCCGTCCCTTGACGCGATGGGAGACCCCGACGAAACTGTGCTCACCATACGGGGAAGTTGGTCTTAAGTCATAACTCCTTTCATTAGGAGCAACGACTTAGGGGGCTCCTATTCTAGATTGGGCCTGCACTTGGCCCAAACATCATACAAGGCCCAATCCAACCATGTTGTAGGAGAGAACGAGCAGGAGAGAGTCTGCCCTTGGCCATGTTGGCAAGTGATTCCATTCTTCTCGTCGCCCAGGATAGGTTCTCAAGGGATAACCCCGTGAATGGCAAGGAGGGCCAATGGAGCTCAGGAGATCCTCGCGAGCATCCTCCACTCCTCTCGTCGATCAGGATATATCCTTCGAGGATAACCTCACGACTGGCGAGAAGGACCAACGATGTTCAGAAGGTCCTCGCGAGCATCCTCCTTGTTGGGTTGACACCCAACACCTCCGAATGTCTCAGAGTCCTCTTGAACCCGAAAAGACCGCATACACATCCTCCTGATAATTCAGAGGAGTCCATTCAGGTTAGGGACCACGTGCTGGCCCCTAATATGTACGTAGGACCTGACAGTCTCCATTTTGGGCCTGCTTGCTCAGCCCAGCAAGGGGGGACCTTTGCCCAACACTGGGGGATATAAATACCCTCTCACTTGAGAGGGTCAGGTATTCATTCATTTACTCATACTCTCACACTTACTTGCACTTACTCTGAACCTTACTTTGGCATCAGAGTGTCTTGCAGGTACCCCCCCACTTCACGTTCAATCACTGCTCGACTTGAAGCTCGTGGGCCTTGACAATCCCTTCTGGCCAGGTACAATCAGTTAGTGTAATCTTATGTGTTGTTGTTGTATTGTAACAATCATTTGTGAACAAAAAGTTTGACTTGAAATGAAGGCATACCATAACAACATAACATGATAGAACTTGGTCCAAATAAAGGCATAATTTCCATAGATTTACAACAAAATAGATGACAATAGTTATTAGGAAATACATTACGTATCATTGATAAATAAAGGCACAATTCCATAGTAGTTGTTACAAAAAACATGGTTTGCCAAAATGACATTACAACTAGCATACTGATATTACAAGTAGCATAATACATTTGTCCAAAATGACATCATAAGATAACTGTTGACATTACATTTAAGTGTCTTCCAGAATGACATAAAACTATCACATGTACTTGAAACATATGACACTACTGAGACAAATTCTTAGAAATTTCTTCCCATGATTTCATATTATGCACACAAGTTCCTAACTTAGGGACAACATATTCCAAATTATGCACAGTCATCAATTTCCAATGGTGCTTCATGTGTTGAACCTGCCCCACCTCTTTTCTGTTGCCTGAAGATTGAATTTAGCCTTTCACTACTCCTAGCAGGTTTTGGTGCTGGTGGTTTCTTCTTCTTGCCAACCAGATATCTCTTGCTAGCATGCATATTCTTTGGTGATGGCTAAGCATCCTTATTATCTACAGGCTGAGTCACTTGAGTCACTTGAGTAACTTGTGATGGATGAGCATCCTCATTATCTGTAGGCTGAGTCACTTGAGTAACTTGTGATGGCTGAGCATCTTCATCATAAGTGGCAACTCATTCATCAATTATAGCATCTAGTTCTGGATTATGGAAAGGATCTTCAGCTGTAACTATCTTATTTTCAACTGCAATTGTCTCTTCCTTAGTTATAGGTTTCTCAGGTCTTGATGTTTTACCCTTTGTTCTAGGTGTTTTTCATCCTTGAGACATTTTCATCATGCTCCCGCCACCTTAATTTTTTTGGTCTTCTAGGTCCCTTCTTATACATTGGTGGCGACATCTCTTTAAATTCCACATTTATCCGCATGTCCATCCCATTGATTGGACTGACACCATTTTCATAACATAACTTATATGCATCCCTTTTGTAACAGTCATCTACATATAATTCAGGATCCAAATCTTGATATTGCATGGCTGCCACAACATGACAACATGGTATGCCAACAAGCTCCCAAAAGAAACATGAGCAATTTTTTTATCTAAATCAACAATAAATTGCAGCCCATTAAATGTATGGACTTGCCACATCTGACCCATGCTCCATGTTGGCAGCCACTGACCACTCAACATCACTTCCTTATCAAGTCTCTTCCTAGGTATTGGCATTACACTATGTTTCCATTTATCTATATTAACTAAATTTGTTGCAACCCTATTCATTAGGTAGTTCCTTATCCACTCACACATTGTGAGAATAGGCTTATCCCTAGCTTGTAAAATAGTGCTATTAATGGACTCACTAAGGTTTTTCATTAATACATCATACTTGGTTTTGAGGTGGCACCCATTAAATCCTTTGAAAGGTCTAAATTCCTTAACAAATCCCTTCTTGCATCCATCAAAACAAAAGTAGAATCTCTCAAACCTTGGTGGAAAACTTGGTAGTGGCCTCTCAACATTTATCTTCACTGTATTCCCAACATATTGCTTTTTCAACTCTGCAGCATAACTCCATCACATGGAGTATTGCTTCAATGCACCCCCTTTAACCACTTCATCATCCCGGTTCTTAGCCATCCAAGCCTTACCTATGGTGATACCCACAAAATAATTTACTCTCAACTCAGACATAATCTCAGATACCTCGACCTTATCCAGTGACTTTCTTTTCTCAACCACTAACTTAAATACTCAATTGGAGTTGGAAGAATTGTTATTTAAAACCCTAGGACAAGTGTGTGTCCCCACCCATGTTTTTAATTGATATGTATGCTTGTTACCCACTTTACTACACAATTCTAAAAAACCACATTTTCCCCTACACTCTACTCTAACCTTATAGTTTTCATTTGTTACAAACTTAATTTCCCTCCCATTCAAAACAGACCACTCCCTTATGGAATCTTTGAAATCACTAAATGAATTAAATTTCATACCAAGTTTGAACTGAAAATACTTGTTCATCAACTCACCTCTAAACTTTTCATATTTAGGCATCTTCTCATTACCACTATCATCAGGATCTGGGCTGTCTAATTCTTCACTACCACCATCCTTAACTTCTCTTGCAATGTTAGTGGGGTTCCTTCTAGAACTAGAGCCTATTATTTTTGTAGGAACCAATAAACTTATCTTGGAGGGGTTATTAAACACCTTTTGCTTCTTGTTAGACCCTAACTTATACTTAACATCTTTGCCATTAATCTTAACCTTGACACCACTATTTGGTCTTTCCACCTCAACTCTCACAAACCCTTCATTATTTTCACAGGTACTTTATTCTTCACTATCATCAAACCTAATTCCTCTAATATCATCATCACTACTTCCATCATCATCAATATTACCATCAAAGCTATCTCCATTGAATTAAAGAACATTAAGACATGCAACCTTGCGCATCATATCTGCTACATCGTGCTTAACCTAAATATGACCATCAACTTTGTTATCAACGCTGTGTTTGAAAACTGCTGCACTTGTAACATCATCAACTACTTAAATAAAACCTTCACCAATCCCTGGGATTTTCATCCACAACCTAAACCCATCATACCCCCACTCCTTAACTAAGCTCACAGCCTCAAAAAAACTCCAAGTATCAATTTCTTTACTTTCCACTATTGTGTTAGTTCCCCCTATAAAATGTGAACTTATCATGCACGAAATTTCCACCATGGTGGAATATGATGCTGAAGACGTCCATTTCTACAAAGACGGAAATACCTAACTATTGTACCCCAAACTTTCCCCTCTCATTTCTCAAAGGATCATCCTGGACCCTCAGGGTTTCTTCTATCAAGTTTCAAGTCTTGGATTACAATTTTCCAATAAAGTCCTTCGCAAGGGAAAAATAGTCAAAAGCACATTGAAAATTCAAACTTTGACTTTTGGATCAAAAATCAAGTTTCAACAATTATATTTCATCAAGACATGAAATTAGTTCACCAAAATCAAAAGTCAGAAATTACTTTGAAAAAATCAATTTTTTAAACATTTGGAAAATTTTCTAAGTGTTAGGAGAAGATGATACTTCAGAACTTCTGGGCCAGCCTTCACGCAAGTGCAGTCAAAATTTGCAAACACGGTTCAGAACATGATGCTTCAATCAGAACATATGGAAGCGATGTTCTTCGATCAGAACATGACTCTTCAGCATATGGAGGTTATGTTTCTGATCTTCTGCGATCAGAACATCACCAAATCCCAAAACCTCATTTAAGCAGCCTGCTGCCCTGCTGTAACGCAGTCCTGCAACCAGCTGCTGATCCAGTCCACGCCTGAACTTTCTCAAACCCCATATTTGCACCAAATTAGTATACAGAAACTGTGATTAAAAAGCAATGGAACAATATACCAAAAAGTTTTAAATTCCATTCCCCCCCCCAAAAACCACAGCAAACTCACCTATAAATAAGTTGCTCCATCACACTTTCAAGGGGCTGGCTTTTGGAAGGAGAGAATTATCAAAGAGAGAAGAGAAAACAGTAAAACATTTGTGAGCCTTGAATTCCTAAATAAAACCAAAATCTCTGTTCTTCCCTTTGAATCAAAGAACATAGCATTTCTTGTTCTGTTCCAGAACATCTGAAGGCAGCAACTCAAGTTCCAAACACACGTTCCAGATTCAAGGTAAGTCTTTCTGGATTTGAATATTTTCATTCAGAACATCATTAAATATGTAAATATCATAGTATTAATGCTGTCCATATCATTGCATGAGTAGAAAAAATTGTGGATCAGAACTTCTTGAGTAAAGTTAGGCTCAAAATTAGGATTAGAACTTCTATGAACTGTTGTGCTTCTATCTTTCTGATTTGCTGTTGTTAAGAACTGAATAAATTACAAAGGTTCTGACTAATGTAAGGAACGAGGTTAAATGTAACACATAATTTCTGGGTTTTCTTTCTCACTGTTTTAGCATAACATAGAACTTCTGAGTTCTCCTCACTATTTTAGCATGACACAAAACTTCTGAGTTCTCTTCACTGTTTTAGCACACAGAACTTCTGATTTTTACTCACTATTTAACACAGCATAAAACTTCTGATTTTCACTCACTGTTTAACACAACACATAACTTCTAATTTTCACTCATTATTTAACACACACAGAACTTCTAATATTTTCTCACTGTTTAACACAACACAGAACTTCTGACCCCTTTGCTCACTGTCTAAACACAACACATAACTTCTGACCCCTTTGCTCACTGTCTAAACACGACCCAGAACTTCTGTATTTTCCCTCTAACGTTTCTTTCAGGATTCCAATGGCGTCAATCCAGAACTTCTGATTTCCTTTGACGTTTCATTCTGAACCACAGTGCGCCTGGCATCAGAACTTCTGATCCCCTATGTTTTGCTTTCAGCATAATGCTGATCCTATTCCTCATTGTTTTTTCCCTTTTCTCTATTATTTTTTATAAAAAAAGGACATCAAAAAAATATTTTCTTTTATTAAATAATTATTTTTAATTTGTTAAGACCAAAAACCATTTTTCAAAACAAGTCTTTTCCTTTTCTTATAGTGTACAATTCAATATGGTTGTAATAGTTAATTAGGATTTAAAATTCTTGCAAACCCCCATTTGTAATTTGTACCCCCATCCCTAAATGATGTAATAGCATAGGACTTTACATTTCCGCAATTTACCGCTTTTCCAATACAAATGCTAGTAATTAGGGTGTGTATGGCAAGACATGAAATCAACAAATAGATAATCCTAATCAATACTAAATGCATGTAAATCAAACACACTTGCACATTAGCACCCTTAGGGTAATTCCACTTTGTTGCCTTTCGGAAAATAGTCATGTCCCTCGAATATGGGCGTTTTAGCAAAGTCCCTCGATAAAAGATCGTAGTCCCTCGGTGACCCACAATGTTGCCTTTGGTAAACGATCTAGTCCCTAAACGATATTGCTAAAACGTCCCATAGGTTACCTTCTATGACTATACAAAAACATCCTGCGTCCGTACCTTCACATCCAATGATGGGGTTTCTTACCAAAACAATGGTAAGATAACAACATCTAAAGGGGGGAGAAAAGAACATTTAAAACCTTTTGAGTAGGTAGATTACTCCTAGTTGCTCGCTTGCTCACAACAAAAACATTTTACACCCACAACTTCACTTTGAAACATTTTTCAAAAGACAAAACACTTTGTACGCGTTCTTATAGAGACGAGAACCATTACAAAGACATTCCTTTTCAAAATACTTTCAAAACCCACATTACAAACACACTTTCAAACAAAAAAAGCAAGTGATCTAGCAAGCAACTAAGAGCCCGTAGATAACTACGGATGAAAAGGGTGCTAATACCTTCCCTTTTCATAACCTACCCCCCGAACTTAAGAAATAATATCGAAAGGTCTTTCCTGTTCTTTTCAACCTTTCCTTATTGAATAAAAGAAAAGTCGATGGCGACTCTTGCTATCCATAATAATTGCAATCAAACGCAAAACACCCAAGTCAGTCCCCCCACCGTGTTACAGAACTGGCGGCTCTACTAGGGAAGAATCTTAAAAAGTGGGGTTACCTTAGGGCTAGATCACCTTTACTTACTTTCATAGTTTGACTTATTTGCTTTACATTATGGTTCCTTGTTTGGGCTTGCTTTGATCCTCTACCCGGATCTGGGACACCTTTTTAGGTAAGTAGCAATAGATTGTGGAAACTGTACGACATAGACTGATATGGTTGAAACAATGGCTACGTTAGTGTGACACATTTGTTGGTACCGGTATCCCTTGTGTTGAATCGAGGAGAATACGGGGCCGCTGAGTGGCGTCATGAAACACTAACTGACCTTAGAACCTTAATTGAACAACTTGGCCATTAGGACATAGTGAGATAACTGGTTTCGATGGAAAGCTAAAAATTGGTTGATACTCGATACTACACTCATTGGGATTGGACTTTTGGGATATCTCGGCCGCAAGAAAAGATTGATTATGCTGAGACAATACCTAAAAGAAAGGTCGGCGATATTGAGACCCTTTAGAACCCGGTTACTATTACTAGGACATGTTGAGCCAACTAAACTTCAAAAAGGTACTTACCTATAAGACTCCATGCAAGCCTAAACCTAAGGACTTGTTTGCCTTGTGTGTATATGCTTACTTGTACATATTCATTGGGGTTCGAGATCCTTGGAAGATACTTCTATCATTGACTGATATGGAAAATTCCCTAACCTTCCTCTGCTTGGCATTGGGGGAGGTATCACTTACAACCCTTGCTTAGCTTTACGACAGTTAGGGTAAGCCCGAAGAGATGGTCCTTATGAGATGCTCATCCAAGGTTTGGTGTTTGACTACGAAAGCGACGATCAAGGCTACCGTCAGAGGTTTATACAAGCTTGAAGGATGGTAAACAAGGTGGATAGTAGGACATTGGGACACAAAAATTCCATTCCCCTTGAACCTTACCTTAGGTGGGTGCGAGCTCGTGCTCAGAGTCTCGTAATGCCTTACCCTTCCATTCTCCCTGTTATCTTAGAGCCTGTTGTTGAAGGAGATGTCCCTTATACTATCCTTCATCCGAACATGCCTACCTCTCTCGAAGACTTACAAAAGGATTGGATTCAACTAAAGGAAGAACGAGATACTTTCGAAGCCCGATTCTACACTAGTGAGAAGAAGGTTCTGGAACTCACCAAGCAGCTTCATGAAGAGAGGAGTCTGAATGCCTACATCGTACCAAAGAGGATGCGTTCAACCTTTTTATCTTAGGAGTTTTTGTACTTTATTTCTTTCATTGTAAGTCTAAAAAGGCATGATGTACTCAAACTTGGATCTATTAATATAACGTGTGTTTCCTTTTTGTCTAAGCAAATTTAAATCTCTAATTTCCTTGAAATCATTTGCATATGCATTTTCATTCATCATCACACAAATAGGTTTCTTACAATGGGTCTCCTTATCTTTCTACTGTTTATTTCAGTGAGATGGATATTGAACAGACAGTAAAAGATCTTTAGGCGCATAACACTCAGTTTCAATAAATGTTCTTGACTCTAGCAAAAGGACAAGAGGAGTTAAAAACTCTGCTGATCAAAGAGAAGAAGAAGAAAGCGAAGAAAAAAATCGATGTTTTGAATCTGGGAAGAAGGTTCAAAGGACCAGCCAGACGAACTCTAGACTTCGCAGTATCATCAGGTGAAGGGGATAATCAAGAAGGGAAAAACAAGAAAGTGAATGACCATCCAGAGTCTGAAGAAGAAGAAGAGGTTGATTACTCTGAAGAGTAGTATCCTCCAGCTAATGATAAATACAAGAAGTTGGAGGATCGCCTCAATGCTATGGAGATCCAGAGGGTACCCGGATTGGATTTTGAAGAGCTAGGACTTGTCCTAGGGGTTGTCATCCCACAGAAATTCAAGGTCCCTACTTTTGCTAAATACGACGGTGTTTCTTGTCCAAAGTTGCATTTAAGGTCATATGTCAGGAAAATTCAACCCCATACTGTGGATAGGAACCTATGGGTGCATTTCTTTCAAGAAAGCTTGTCGGGGATGCAGTTGGATTGGTTTTATCAGTTGGAAGGGACCAATATTCGCAATTGGGAAGATTTAGCTGCCGGTTTTTACAAACAATACCAGTATAATGCTGACTTAGCTCCAACCCGGACACAATTACAAGGCATGTCTATGGGTACAGGTGAAGGTTTCAAAACCTATGCTAAAAAATGGAGGGATCTCGCGGGAAGAGTCCAACCCCCTTTATCTGACAGGGAATTGGTGGATATGTTCTTAGGCACGCTATCTGGTCCATTCTTCAACCACCTGATTAGAAGCTCTTCGGTTGGATTTACTGAACTAATCATGACTGGTGAATGAGTAGAAACAAGTATACAAAGTGGAAAAATTCAAAGAGATGCATCCTCGAGCATGGTGAAGAAACCCTTTACCGAAAAGAAGGAGGTCAGTGTTGCATATGACCATAGGAATCAAAACAAAACTGAACGTCGCCCGATAGTAGGGGCTGTTATGATTTCTAATCCTACACCAAATCAATAGTGAAATTATCAACGCAGGCCAGACACGCCCAAGAGACGATTCACCCGAATCAACATGACCTTGTCCCAAGTTCTGTCGCATGTTTTGAAGTCCAATATGGTAACCCTAAAGGAAGCTCCCAA
This sequence comes from Vicia faba, assembly GCA_948472305.1. Classification (NCBI taxonomy): domain Eukaryota; kingdom Viridiplantae; phylum Streptophyta; class Magnoliopsida; order Fabales; family Fabaceae; genus Vicia; species Vicia faba. The sequence goes on from OX451741.1 coordinate 1,372,827,222, forward strand.
AAACCCTAATACAGCTTCTCCTCGCTGCAACCCGAATGCTCGATGTGCCTATCATTCTGAAAGCCCAGGGCATGATACAAACGACTATTGGGCCTTGAAGAATAAGATACAAGATCTTATTGAGGCGAAAGAGATTGAGTTTGATCCCCCAGAAACGCCTAATGTGATAACGGCGCCAATTCCCAAACGCGGTCAAGTTGTTAATGCTCTTAATGATGACTGTTTTGTTTCCTCCATGGATGATTTAACTACTCCTCTTTTGACCATTGAACAAAATCTATTGCGAGCCGGTCTATTTCCGGGTTGTGATGAAAGTTGTCGATTATGTGTGTCTTTACCAAATGGCTGTTTGTTACTGAAGATGGATGTCCAACGCCTGATGGCTAACAAAGAAATACTGTTTGAAAAAGTTCCTCTTATCAGAAATTCCTGTGAAGATGTCTCGTTAATCACCAATTCTGACAATCCTCCCAGGGTCTCCACCAAAAGACCCGTCAGGATTACATCTATTCCAAAGTCTGCTCCCCTAATCATCACCATGCCAAGGCCAAAACCATACTCTTCGGATAAAGTTGTTCCCTGGAACTATGGGGCTGACGTCTATTACTATGGCATCAAGCAAGATCTGTTGGCTATCCAAGACAAAGTTGAGAAAGACACTGATCCTGACATTGTCAATATCGTTGGGACCAGTAAGATAACAAGAAGTGTAAGAATCTTCTCACCTGAGATATCTCCAAAAACCACTGCTACTCCTGTAATTATTCCCGCTACCGCTTCTACAAGCATTCCCAGTGATACTCCTGTTGACAATCCTACTATTATCCCTGCGACCAAGACAAGGGGCAAAGCGGTGTTATCTGAGCCTATCCAGACGAAGGCGCATCCAGAGGATATTCCTGAAGCTTCTAGAAAGGAGATAGAAGAGATACTAAAGATAATCAAGAAAAGTAACTACAACATCGTGGAATAGTTGGGGAAAACCCCCTCGAAAATATCAATGTTGGCTTTGCTTTTGTGTTCTGAGGCTCATGCCAAAGCCTTGGTAAAATTTATGAAGACTGCCCACGTGCCCCAAGAGACTTCCATTGACCAATTTGAGAATTGTGTGGCCAGTCTAACTGCTGGTAATGGATTGGGCTTTTCTGACACCGACTTGACTTCAAAGGAAGGAAACACAATGATGCATTGCACGTCTCTATTGAGTTCAGGGAAACTACGCTAGCCCACGTTCTGGTGGATACAGGCTCATCACTGAATGTCTTGCCCAAAATACTCTTGAACGGATAGACTGTGAGGGACTTGCTTTAAAGCCTAGCAACATTGTAGTGAGGGCCTTTGATGGTTCTAAGAGGACAATGCACGGAGAAGTTGAGATCCCTATAAAAGTTGGAACTCAGACCTTTGATTCAACTTTCTACGTGATGGATATCCGCCCTTCCTATTCATGTATTTTGGGCCGACCCTGGATTCATGGCGCTGGTGCCATCACCTCTACATTACATCAGATGTTGAAGTACCCAATCAAGGGAAAAATCATCACTGTCCATGGGGAAGAGGAATATATGGCCAGCCACCTGAACTCTTTCAGGTACGTTGAAATGGATGGTGAGTTCATCAAAACTCCATGTCAGCATTTCGAGAAGGTCCCATAAACAGTTGCGGTAGCCAAGACTACTACCAAGACTAAAAAAGTTACCAGACCGCCATTGAAAATGGCCTCTGAGAGATGCTAGAGAAGTGATCGAAGAAGGTGGATGCACTATCTGGGGTCAACTTCCGGATATTCCTTACAAGTCCAAAAAATTTTGTTTGAGTTTCACCTCAGAAGCACAAAGGGCTGTTCGACGAACTCGCGCCAGAGGACCACCTTTACGTATCAGCAATCATGGGATCAACACATTGGAAGACAGTGATGGCAGCTATGACATGGACGAGTGGATTTTTCCAACGGTCAGCGGAGGACTCAACAACTGGGAAGCCAAAGAATTTGTCCCTATTACTTTTATCTAAGAGTAATTGTCTTTAAATTTTTGTCGGACTTGTAATAATTAAACAATTTAGACTTTAAAATCGTGTATCTTATCCGAGGCAGAACGATCCATTTGTGAGGGTTGTTACTTCATCTTCATATGTCATCAATAAATTATGGACATTTTTGCATGCAAATTCTATGCTCTTTGCTTTTATTTCTCTCCCTTTTATTTTATCAAAGATAGCTATGCTCTTACACACACTCACATATCAAAATGCAGATCCACATCCACTCAGGATCCCATGGGTAACGATTCTGCTATGGCCTATCATGACTTTGAAAATCTGATCTACCAAGCCGAAGACGGAGGTGAGGAAAATTATGAGGTACCAGGAGAACTAGCCAGGTTATTACAACAGGAATAAAGGACCATACAACCCAACAAGAGCCAGTGGAAACAGTTAACTTAGGTACTGAAGAGGACAAGAAAGAAGTCAAGATAGGTGCCAATCTGGAGCTTAGTGTCAAGAAGCGCTTAACTCAGTTACTACATGATTATGTTGAGGTCTTTTCTTGGTCATACAAAGATATGCCAGGGCTCGAAACTGACATCATGGTCCATTGTCTACCGACAAAAGAAAACTGCCCTCCGGTAAAACAGAAAGTCCGTCGTATGAGGCCAGAAATGTCAGAGAAAATCAAGACTGAAGTCATAAAACAGTTCAACGCCAAATTCTTGGCTGTCACCTCATATCCATAATGGGTTGCCAATGTTGTTCCAGTACCTAAAAAGGATGGTAAGGTACATATGTGTGTGGACTACAGAGACTTGAATAGGGCAATCCCCAAGGATAACTTTCCGCTTCCCCACATTGATATTCTGGTTGACAACACCGCACAATATAAAGTATTTTCCTTCATGGATGGTTTCTCCGGATATAACCAGATCAAAATGGCGCCTGAGAACATGGAGAAAACAACCTTTCTCACACAGTGGGGCACATTCTGTTACAAGGTTATGCCATTCAGGTTGAATAACGCTAGGGCAACCTATAAGCGTGCCATGGTAGCTCTATTTAACGACATGATCCATCACGAAATAGAGGTCTATGTGGATGACATGATAGCCAGATCTCAAACTAAAGAGGAACACCTTGACCATTTGTAGAAACTGTTTGAAAGACTGAAGAAATACAAACTAAGGCTGAATCCAAATAAATGCACTTTTGGAGTGAGGTCCTGTAAACTCTTAGGCTTCATTGTCAGCAACAAAGGTATCGAAGTGGACCCTACAAAGGTAAAATCAATAATAGAAATGCCTGCTCCTCACACTGAGAAGGAAGTTAAGGGATTCTTAGGACGACTAAACTATATCGCCAGATTCATTTCTCACCTAACCGCTACTTGTGAACCAATCTTCAAATTACTGAATAAAGATCAAGTGGTGGAATGGAACGAAGACTGCCAGGATGCTTTCGATAAGATCAAAGAGTACCTTCAAGAGCATCCGGTTTTGATACCTCCAGTCGAGGGAAGACCTTTGGTCATGTATCTAACTGTCTTGGAAAATTCAATGGGGTGTGTGCTGGGGCAACATGACGAGTCTGGGCGAAAAGAGCATGCAATATACTACCTGAGCAAAAAGTTTACCGACTGTGAAACCAGATATTCACTGCTCAAGAAAACTTGCTGCGCTCTGTCATGGGCTTCTCGCCGGCTAAGACAGTATATGTTGACCCATACTACCTTATTGGTATCCAAGATGGATCCAATTAAATACGTATTCGAAAAGCCCGCCCTCTCTGGAAGAATAGCAAGATGGCAGATGGTCCTGACTGAATACGACATTCAATACACTACCTAAAAAGCAATAAAACAAAGTGTGTTAGCCGATCACCTTGCTCATCAGGCTATGGATGACTACCAATCCATGAATTTTGAGTTTCCAGACAAAGACATCATGTTGGTAAGCAATTGTGAAGAACTCAGACCATGTGACGGACCTGAACAAGGATCCCGATGGACCTTGGTTTTTGATGGAGCTTCAAACGCACTCGACAACAGCATAGGCGCTGTGATCATATCCCCTGAAGTATGTCATACTCCCCTCACTGCTAGGCTGTGTTTCAACTGTACCAATAATATGGCGGAATATGAAGCGTGTGTTATGGGTCTCAAAGATGCCATAGATTTGGGAATCAAGTCCTTAAGTGTATTTGGAGATTCAACCTTAGTCATCAACCAGATCAAAGGAGAATGGGACATGAAACACCCTAATCTCATCCCCTACAAAGAACATGTGTTGACATTAATCCCAAATTTTGAAGAAATCACCTTTGAGCATTTTCCACGAGAGGAAAATCAACTAGCAGACACGCTAGCAACTATGTCATTCATGTTCGAAATCAAGTGGAATAATGAGGCTCCTCAGATCACCATCGAGAGAATGGACGAGCCATCTTACTGTCACTATATCAATACTTATGAAGTAGTGGATAAGCCTTGGTTCCATGAAATATCGAGACCCAAGAGTACCTGGAGGGAGCTTCAGTCAATGACAAGAAATTCATGAGAAGATTCTCTGCTAAGTTCTTCCTCAGTAATGGGATTCTCTACAAGCGCAACCACGACTTTACTTTACTTTGGTGCATAGACAAGAGTGAGTCAGACAAAATCATGGATGATCTACACGAAGGTACCTTTGGCACCCATTCTAGTGGGAACACGATGGCCAAAAAGATCCTCCGGGCAGGATACTACTGGTCCACCATGGAAGCAGATTGTCATCAACATTGACGAACCTGTCACAAGTGTCAGATCTATGCTGGCAAGGTACATGTGCCTCCAGTTCTTCTAAACTTCCTAACTTCTCCTTGGCCATTCGCCATGTGGGGCATCGACATGATTGGAGAAATAAAACCTACAGCTCCCAATGGACACCGCTTCATCTTAGTCGCCATTGACTACTTCACGAAGTGGGTTGAGGCAGCTTCCTTCGCTTCTGTCACCAAGAATGTTGTGGCCCGATTCATCAAACAGAATCTTATCTGTCGGTATGTGTGATGCGGTGGGAGAACTGACTTGAGGTTTTGCGTTTTATCGTAAATGTCGCGGTTAGCAAGAGTCGTTGCCGACTTTTATTTTATCCAAAAGGAAAGGTGAAAAAACACGTGAAAGACCTTTGAGATGTTTTCTTGAGTTCGGGTGGTAGATTATGAAAAGGTAAGGTGCTAGCACCCTTTTAATCCATGGTTTTCCATGGGCTCTTAGTTACTTGTTTAGATCACTTGCTTTGGTTTGTTTGAAATGGTGTTTGGTGTGGTTTTGAAAGTATTTTGTAAAAGAGGCCATTCGTTTAGGCAATCTTTGTAATGATTCTCGTTCGTAAGAATGTATACAAAGATGTTTGTCTTTTGAAAAGGTTTTCAATGTTTTGTAAGGTGTTTTAAAATGTGTGTGTGTGTGTGTGTTTGTTTTTGAAAATAGCAAGGATTGTTGTTTGAAATGGAGCAAGTAACTTAGAAGCTATCTACCTACTCAAATGTCTTTCTCGTGCATTTTCTATTCCTTTGACATTGTTGAGTTACCATTGATTTTGGTAAGCAACCCTATCTTTGGATGTAAACGGACGGGCGTGGGTCATCGTATAACCATGATAACAATGTTGCCAAGTGTCTTAGCATTTTTGAGGGACCAATATCATTTTATTTAGGCAACTTTTGAATAGCGTCATCGAGGGACTTATGATCTTATATTTGTTTTGTTTTGAAAAGATACTTCGCATGTGTAACATGGCCATTTTATTTTAGGAAACCAAGTGGGAGAAACCCTAAGGGTGCTTGTGTGCAAAGTGTATCACTTTCATGCTTTTGATTTTGTCTTGTATTTAGGGTTTTCTATTTGTCTTGTTTTATTCTTTTCATGCAAACCCTAATTACTAATCATGGTATATAAGGCGATAAATTGCGTAATGTAAATATACTAAGCTATTACAACAATTTTTTATGGGAGGGGGGAATACAAATTTGAATGGGGATTTTCACAAATATAAAGCTAAATATATTATTACAACCAAATCGAATTTGCGCGAGTTAAATAAATATAATACAAATATTTAAAATGCAATGCAATGTGTATGTAAAGAAAGGATTTTTTATGTCTTGTTTTTCTTATGTAAAAGTATTTAATTTAAACCTAAAAATATAAGTAAAAAATATTTAATTCTTGGAAAGGGATTAAACCCTAATTTTTATTTAAAAGAAAATAATGTTTCTATATTATTATTGTGCATTTTTTGTATAAAAAAATAATAAATAATATTGTATATAAATATTAAAAATTAAATATGTGCAAAAATAAATATTTGTAAGTATAAAAATGTAAAAATGAGAAATACTAAGTATATTTAATTATTTATAAGTTTATAAACAAAATCAATTACATTTATCAAAATAAACTAATTTTTTCATGTGAGAAATAATAAAAAAAATAAAATAAAAGTGTGAAAACAAATAAATCATTTTTTAAGATTTTTTTTATCATTAAGAAAAATAAATAAAAGTATTAAATATAAAACTAAAAAGAAAAATATAAAATATGAAATAGTTAGCAATGGGGGGGGGGGGGGGGGGGGGTGGGTGCAAAAGCAGATCAGTGGTGGTGTTTAGCAAAAACAAAAAAAAGGCCCAAGCAACAAAAAGCCCAAAACCACTTCATCCCTGTCCTGTCTTCATCTTCTTCACGCTTTTGCTAGCCAACCTGTAACTTCCTCATGCTTGCATAAAAATGAAAACTCATAACATGAAAAATGTGGCATTTGAGCTCACGATTCCAACCATATAAATTATGTAACCTAACTATCAAAGATCAAAGAGAATTTTGGAATCCCTAAATCGTGACCTAAAAAATTTCAGAGATTTCAAGCTTCAAATTCTCTTAGCACAAGTAATATAAATGCAAAGTAATGATATGTACAACTTCGTTAGGATGAGAACTACATTTTTTCTTCACAAATCGTGGCTTGAGGTTGCCTGTATGAAGAGATAGAGTTTAAGAAAATACCTCCTTCAGCTGGAATCTTGTATGGAAATGTAAGGGCTTTAATGGAGGCCTGATAATTGCCTTAGCTTCCTTGAGCTTCCCTGAATCTATTCCAACCATTATCTTGCTCTGAGGATGGTTGGAACTCCCTGACCAAGTCCAACTGCAAGCTTCCAAGTTGAAAATGGCAGATGATGAAACAAAGGTTACATAACCAGGGTGATGGCTTGGGTTGACTAGGTATCAAGTGTATAAGATGTTTGAATCAGTTAAACACAAAACGCACGAGGCAAATGAGAGTTGGCTGAGCTTTTGTAGAAACTGTATGCTTAGGCAAATTTTTGGTGATTTTCAGTTTGAGAGAGTTCTAGGTTCAAGCCAAGCGTGTAATGTCTTGTACAATGTTTTCATATTAATATAGAAGTGATCCAAAGTCAGCTTCCTACTAGCTGTGCAAGCCTTAGCCCTATTGCCACTTTTCTTGTACTTGAAGCAAAGTTGACAAGACCAAACCCACATGCTTGTACCAGCTTGCTTTAGGGTTGATATAATTTTGTACCAATTGCTTGAGACCTGTGTAGTTTGCTTGTATCAAGGGGACATGTCCAATGCTCCAAGTTGACAAAATTGCAAAAGTGCATCTTTATGAAAATGGCAATGAAGCCTTTTTGCCCAAAATGGAATTACAACTTGTGTAAAGTTTCAAAAGCAAGGATAAAGGCTTTGTCAAATGAGTTTGCATTTAATTAAGGAGTGTGTATCAAGCTTAGGACCTGTAAAGTAAGAAATAGCCAACATAGATTTGGTTTGCAACTTGATTCTTCATGAAAATGGCTTGAACAAAAAGTGAGAAAATGCCAACTTCCTCTCTTCGATTCTCCCTACTCCAAAATGATCTTGGAGAGTTCTTTGACATTTTGGAAATCTTGCAATGTTCTCTATAATCCATATTTGAAATTCATTTTGAGATACCTCTTGGAACTAGGTGAAAAGTTGCCATGAAGTTCGGTAAAAAATCTGCCTAAATTGGGGCAAAATTTCACTAAGTTATTTAGTTCATGAGCATGCATTCACAAATTTATAACTTGAGATCCAAGCATCTTTAGGGAAAATTTTGTGAAGAAAAGTTGTAGATTTCATGGAGGACTACAACTTTCATGTTGGGGACTTTTCTTGAATAAAAATTCATCATGGTGAAAAAGTGGTGCAAAGTTGAGAAAAAATAAGAAAATTTTTATACTTAGAAAAATTCTAAGTTATGAAAATTTTCAAATTAAAACCCTAATTTTCAAATTTAGTTTTCTTGGTCAACAAGTTTCACATTTTGACATATCTTGATGAATTATGACTCTTGGCACTTGATTTTGAACAAAAAGTCAAAGTTTGACTTTTCAGTATACAGTTGACTTTTGATCAGTTGACTACAAATTTCATCTGTCAATCCAATGAACTTGAGATCTTTTGAACCATGTAATTAGGTCAAGATGATGCCATTGAACCCTTGAAATCATGCTTGAACTCAAATGGTCATTAGCTAGGTTAAAAATCAGAAATTTCCCTTTCTCAATCAAAACCCTAATTTTGACCATTTTGCCCTTTTGATGATTTGATCAAATTTCTTGAGGAGTTGTGATCCAAACTTGATCAAATGGTACATATGAGGCTAAAATATTGATGTAGATAAAAAATTATGAAGTTTTACTGTAAATTGGGCATGGTTGACTTTTTCCCCAATACAACTGATTTTTAGGTCAACTGTCCAATTGACTGATTAAAAATGTGGTTCAAGGCTTGAAACTTATCATGAGAAATCTTAGGGGTCCAAAATGATGTATGAAAGTCAAATGAAGCATTGGTGGTCCAAAAATCCTTGTGCAAACTCAAACCCTAATTTTGGGTTATCAGTGCAAGATGAGATGTCTTGAGCTGACCAAACCCTAATCTTGTCTTGAGTCAAAGAAGTCTTGTGAGAAAAATCTTGATAAATGAGAGGGAAAATTTTGGGGTACAACAACTGCCCCTGTTCAATCTTCTTGAACCTGAAGAGTTAGATTGGCGAGCTTTGCCGTTCGTGACTCGAAGGTAAAAGATGATTGGACACTAGAGTGCCCATAAATTTGCACTCGATAAAGTGTAGTTGAGGGAATGGGCTTAAAGATGCCATTTGGAGAGGTGATATAATCTTTGTTGGAGATGGGCTTGTATATGCCATCCAAGAATGTTTGTTGAATTGTAAATTGCAAGTCAAAAGAATAAGTATCAGAATGGTGTCCGTATCTGGAACATATCTGAGCTGTATCTGGAGACTGAATCTGCATGAGCGACAAAATAGAATCCGTGTCTGGAGAGTATTCGAGCTGTATCTGAACTTGAATGTGAATAAGTGTCAGAATGGCATCCGTGTCTGGAGCCCATCTGAACTGTATCCGAAAGGTGATTCTGAGTGAGCAACAGAATGGCTTCCGTGTCTGGAGCGTATCTGAACAGTATCTTGAAGTTGAGGTCTGAATGAGTGTCAGAATGGCATCCTTGTCTGGAGCGTATCTGAACTGTATCTGAAGTTGAGATCTGGATGAGTATCAGAATGGCATCCTTGTCTGGAGCGTATCTGAACTGTATCTGAAGTTGAGATCTGAATGAGTATCAGAATGGCATCCTTGTCTGGAGCGTATCTGAATTATATCTGAAGTTGAGATATGAATGAGTATCAGAATGGCATCCTTGTTTGGAGCGTATCTATACCGTATCTGAAATCTTTGAACATTGTTAATGGTAGCTGTTAATCTTATCCTAAAAAGGGTAAAATGTTAGCTGAAACACAAAGTTATGTTGCGTGAAATGTATGATGCAATATATGTGCTTTATCAATGTTTATGATATATGGATGTAATGTATGCGCATGTAAGTTGATTTGATGTATTGCTGAGGAAAATAAATCCTTGATTGCTGAGGATATGTGGATTCTTCATGTTTTGAAGTTGGAGTATTGACAAAAAAATTCGTTGTGAGAGTAATAACATGTATTGCTTGAGTAATCTGCTTGGGGAATCTAGAGAATTTTGATGACTTCTACTGGGGATTAAACAATGGGAATCCTCGCTCTGTTGGGGAACAAAGAAAACTCTGTAGGAAAAAAGCTTATTCCTGTTTGGAAAAAGTTCAGGAGTTTCGGTCGTCTGCCACTCTACTGGGGAATCATCCTAGGTTAGGGAGAAACAAAAGTTAACCGTTATCCGATTGATTTTCAGACTTCAAGACAACTTGCTGGGGAACTTGGAGAAACTGGATGGTTTCCACCGGGGATTAATAGTTTGAAGCTTCAGCTCCGCTGGGGATCTTAATGACGTACTGTAGGGATTGCTCATGGAATAGCCTAAAAGACGTTTTCCTATTCTTTCAACCTATCAATAATTGTTCTTTTTCATTTTGTTTATTTGCAAACAGTAATTATGTTCAAATGCATATGTTCATTAATGAATCATTGGATGTTTTTTTGCAAATAAAAACATAAGTGTAAAGAAAAAGGCAAATAGTTTTCTGTACTTTGAAAGAGATATCTTTGTATTTACCTTGAATAAGTATTTTGTACAAAAGAGACTGACATCCTAGTAAGAGGACAGTGTCATAAAAATAAGAAAAATTTATACAAAGATAGCTATATGTGATAATCCCATGGGGTTCCCATTATGTTATAGCCTCCGTATCTCTGAATATCTTATCTATCAGTTGCTTCGTCCGAAGATGATTGGATCAATCAGAACTTCGAGTTTGTCGGTGAAGAGGTTGAAGTTGTCCTTAAAGTGATCCGACGAGACATAGTCATACGCTTTAATTCCATAACTTTTGCCTGGAGTGCCCTTTCGGGTTTTCAATCCACCGGGAAACCCTTTTTTTCCCAAGTCGCCCTTTCGGGTTTTCAACTTGCCGGGTGTACAGATTTTTTTTTATTTTATCCCTAATTTTTGCCCGAACCTTTTTGGTCCACTGGGATGCCCCTGTTTTGCCTAGGTGTGTCAACCTAGCGGGTCTCTTATGCATAGTATCTTTTGACTATGTCTGTGTTTGCAGGGTGTGGCAGATCGTCGCCGTCCATGGTGGTTAAGATTATTGCCCCATCGAAAAAGATATTCTTGATTACAAATGGTCCTTCATAGGTAGGAGTCCATTTGCCCCTGGGATCACTTTGTGGCAAGATAATGCGTTTGATCACTAGATCTCCAACTTGATATACTTGGCGTCTGACTTTCTTGTTGAAAGCCTTGATCATCCGTTTTTGATACATCTGACCATGGAAAAAAGCAGTAAGCCTTTTTTCATCAATTAAGTTTAGTTGATCAAGTCGGGTTTGGATCTAATCATCCTCACTCAAACCCGCATCTTTCATGATTCTCAAAGAGGGGATCTGAACCTCAATAGGTAAAACAACCTCCATACCGTAAACCAAAGAATATGGTGTTGCCCCAGTTGATGTGCGAGCCGTGGTACGGTATCCACAGAGAGTAAACGGTAGCATTTCATGCCAGTCCTTGTAGGTGACTGTGATCGGTGGATCTGGAATTGACTGTTTAATGCTGGTTCGCGAAATGTCGCGGTAAGCAAGAGTCGCCACCGTCTTTTATTTTCTCCAACATGGACATGACAAAAGCACAACAAAATTCCTTATGAGATAGTTTCTCGGTTCGGGAGGTAGATTTATAGAAAGGGAAGGTTTTAGAACCCTTTCTATCCATGGTTATCCATGGGCTCTTAGATACTTGCTCATTTGTGTTTTCAAAATTGTTTGTTTTGCTTTTCAACTGTGGGTTTTAAAAAGTTTCTTTGAAAATTTCAGTTCGACTCTTGTATCGGTCCTCAAGAGTGTTTGAAAAGTTGCTTTCGAAAGCTTTTGAAAAGTGTCGGTGTGAAAAGTATTTTTGATTTGTTTTGAAATTAGAGCAAGTATCTAGAGTCGTCTACCTACCCTAAGAAATTTGTCTGTGTAAATGTCCTTAAAGTAGTGCCATCCCACCATTGAGAGGTAGGTAGCACCACCGTTGGAGGTGTTCGGGTCAATTCGAGGGTTCGGGACGTGGTGATCACCGGAGCAATAGGAAGACACCTTAGAAGCTACCCTCATGCCATGTTCATGGACATGAGGACTTACTAAAACATCCTCTACTCGACGACCACCTTTCGAGGGGCAAGGCAACAGTGAGGCATACCCTAGGGGTGGTGTGTGATTTGTGTGTCGTTTTCAGATATTTTTGTCTTGTCATGCATTGGTGATCTACGCGTTGCTTTTATTTTGGCATTCATTCTTTCATGCAAATTATTAACAGTTAAAAGATGCGAGAATTAAAAGTCCTACGCTATTACAAAGGCGCGGGTCCACATCGCCAAATTAATCCAGGACCCGATTTGAAATAAAATAAAGTGCGGAAAATAAATACCCTAATTGATCTATTACATAGCTTTGGGAGAATTACATTATATTCACAAAAGAGGAAATAAAAATAAAATGCGAGCATAAATAAAATCGGGAATGCGAGGGCGTTGGACCCTTTTAAGGAAATTAAATTACAATTATGAAATTAATTAATTTAAATGAGAAAAGGAAATTATTTTTGAGTTTTTTGCATTTTATGGATTAATGGAATTAAAACCTAATTCTAAACTATTTTTTAATTTATTAAAAAAAGTGTTTTTAGTTTGACCTAATTTTAATTAATCATTTACATGGCAAATTATATTTACAAAATAATAATTAATAATTAAATATGGTGAAAAAGAAAAAAAGGATAAAAGTATAAAAACCTAATTCTACATTTTTTTAGTTTATTACAAAAAGTATTAAGATTTAAACCTAGAATTAACTAAATTAATTAATACAATTTATTTACAAAGAAAATATTAAATGGAAATATATTTTTTATTTTTTATAGTTTCTGAATTTTTTGGGTATTTTTTATATTAGGAAAATATTAATTTATAAATTAAAAGGAAATAATTAAATTAAAACAAATAATAAAGAATAGGAAAAAGAAAAAGAAATACAAACCCTAGGGGGTGTTGACCCCAATTTGGAGGTAAACTGTCAGCAATCTGGCCCATTTGTGGGAGGCCTCTTTTGACTTTCTCAGCGCGCGTGTGGCCTGGTTGACCAACGAGTATGGTGTTCATCAGATCATGGCCCTTGGATTGAGGTTCTGAGACATGTGGCGCGCTTGGATTGTGGACGTATGGTGAACTTCTGGAGGGAGCGCTACATGCAAACATGGACAGAAAAATAATATGGAGAAAGGAGGGGACCTGGGAATCGAACCCAGGTCCCAGAGTGTACCAAATCAATGCCTTGCCACTGAGCCACTTACATGCTTTGTATATAATATAGCAAATAAACAACATAATGCAAAACAATGGTTAGTGGTTAATTTCACGCGAAATTCAAATGCACCAACCGCTGGCTTACACCTCACCTTCTTCCCCAATTGTTCTGCATTTGCCTGAAAAAAAACATCAAGTAGCGGGGGTTTTAAACCCCCACTAAACGTTGTACACAAAAATAGCGATTAGAAACCTGTTGATCATAAATTGATCGCGAGGTATGGAAACGATTAGTCATGAGCTTCTGGTTTCAATGGCATGGGTCTTGTGTCTCAATTTTTCCAGAATAAGGAGTTCCCAATTTGAAACCTCTGCAACCCTAAAAGACATTAATGGTAGGTTCTCGTACAGGGCATGAAAATCCAATTAAATGACATCATTAGCTTTAGAATGGTTAGATTAGTCCAAATCAACAGAAAGAATGCAATGAGGATGCTTATAAATTGAAACACGAATATCAAAAATGTTAAGAACAGGACGGCATCATATTACCAATTCTTTGCGTTAGAAGCTGTGATTTTGATCCAGAAACTTTCCTTGTGTCTTTGGCAAGCGATTGGAATAGTTATCTTGCCTTGAAACCAACTCTAAAGGCGTTTTCAGTTTTCAATTTTTTTCACAAAAATGCCAAAGTTGTTCTTAGGTTTGGGCGCAACTTCCAGGTTATTAGCATTAGGGTTATGATCAGTATATGTATGCCAATGGATTAGGGTTGCAATTTGAGTCCAAAAACCCTTGTAATCATGAATCCAATATTTGATTTTAATGGCATCTTTCTTCAAATCTTTTCCATGTGTTTTGATGCCAATCATGACCAAATCACCTTGATTCTTTCCATATTGGATAGTGCACGAAATCTTGAAGGTATTCTATGCACAAAAAGATTTGAAAAGCATGGATGAGTATTTTTTTCATATTTTATTTAATTAAATGAATTAATTGTGATTAAAAATTCAAATAAATAATAAAAATGATGAAATAAATCCCCTTTGGGCCAAATGGTCGTGCATAGCCTTTGGATGATGAATCTTGGAAGAAAATGTGGCCCATTAGCAATTTTGAGGCATTTGAAGCAAAGTTGACTTTTCAAAATTCCCAAAAATTTCCCAACTTCCACAAGGCATATCTTACTCAATTTTTAAGCTTTGATCATGTTCTTGGACATTTTGGAAAGGTATTGAAGTCCTATAACCAATGCCTTTGGTCCCATGTCATTTTGATTTACCAATCTCAAGTTATGGCCTTTGACTTAAAGTCCCTTTTTGTTGACTTTTGAAAATGACCTATAATGTTGAAATTGATAACTTTTTGTGAGAGCATTTCTTGGACTTTAAGTGTGAAGAGGAGTTGTAGGAAATGTCTTTCTCTTCAAAATGAGCTTTGGATGGAATTTTTCTGATAAACCATGTGGAAGTTATGCCCTGGTCAAGTTACAGTTGACTTTTTCAACTGTCCAAATATGGAAACTTTTGCATCTTGATACTTTTTGAGCTATGCCTTGAAAATCATGATCAAGAATTGATCAAATGATGTTTGTGGCTTCAAAATAAGATGTTGACCAAAAATTTGAACTTTTGACTGTCAAATGACCATTTTGCCCCTGCAGTTGACTGCTGAGCAATTAGGGTTTTTGACTGTGCAATTTTGTGTTGTAAGTCTTGAAACTTGGTATGAGGATGCTTGACCATGTTTATAGGCATGTGGGACTTGTTTGGACCCTTGGAAACTTCATTTTCTTTGACAGAATCAAAACCCTAGTTTTTGACTGTTAGGAGGCCTTTGAACTGTGCAACCCTTGGGGAGATTTTGAAGCATGCTCTTTGCAAATCTTGAAGAATATGGGAGGGAAAATTTTGGGGTACAACAGTTGCCCCTGTTCAATCTTCTTAGACCTGAGGATGCAGATTGGTTGACGTGCCTTTCGTAATCCGAAGGTGGAAGATGATTGAACACTAGAGTGCCCAGAAATTTGCGCTCACATAGTAGTGTGATGGTGGGAATGGGCTTATAGATGCCATTTGGAGATTGATGGATAGGATGATGGGCTTATAGATTCCATCTGGGTATTGATCGCGTAAGAGATTCCTTAGCGAGAACTTGCGTACCTGCAAAAGAAAATGATTACCTGACCTGTTACAAGAGCTGGTCTTCAAACTCTTTGTGTGGATGTGCCCTGACTGGTTACAAGAATTGAATCTGGAATTTCAAACGGTGATGAATGAACCAGGGATGGTTACTACCTCAATGGGACGGTGAGAGAACCTTGTACGATTACTACCTCAACAGGAACGCTGAGAGAATCTTGGGCGACTTCAACCTCAACAGTAACGCTGAGAGAATCTTGGGCGACTTCAACCTCAACAGTAACGCTGAGAGAATCTTGGGCGACTTCAACCTCAACAGTAACGCTGAGAGAATCTTGGACATCTTCTACTGGATAAGAAACAGGGAGATCTTAGGGTCGATCTGACTGAACCAGAGAAGGCCTTTGACTGGATAAGAAACAGGAAAATCTTAGGGTCGATTTAACTGAACCAGGCTAGGTCTTGGAATCTTCAACTGGATAAGAATCAGGGAGATCTTAGGGTCGATCTGACTGAACCAGAGAAGGCCTTTGACTGGATAAGAATCAGGAAAATCTTAGGGTCGATTTAACTGAACCGGTCTAGGTCTTGGAATATCTTCAACTGGATAAGAATCAGGGAGATCTTAGGGTCGATCTGACTGAACCAGAGAAGGCCTTTGACAGGATAAGCATCAGGAAAATCTTAGGGTCGATTTAACTGAACCGGTCTAGGTCTTGGAATATCTTCAACTGGATAAGAATCAGGGAGATCTTAGGGTCGATCTGACTGAACCAGAGAAGGCCTTTGACAGGATAAGCATCAGGAAAATCTTAGGGTCGATTTAACTGAACCGGTCAAGGTCTTGAATATAGCTGAGAACTTAACTGGATCTTTCCTGAAAGGTAAAGGTCAGTCATATGCAATGCATGATATGGATCAAGCAATGATGTTCTCAACATAAATGAGATTTGTAAGATATGATGCGTATATGCATGCTATAATGTATGGAAGTGTGATGTTTATGAATGTATCTTTTCGTCTAGGAAAGTAAATCCTTGACGGGTGCCGGGAAGTCACTCCTGGGCTGATGTTGAAGAATAGATCTTTGCTTCCGCTTGGGATGATAGTTGCAAGAATACCGGTAGGAGAAGATAACTCCGTTGGGGAATAAACTTGGTGAATGGATTACTCTGCGGGGAGAAAAGTACTCTAACGATCTTGCTGGGGAACAATACTCTGTGGGAGAAGAGGTACTTTGCTAAAATGTTGATGGTAACTTTGCTGGGGATACCATTGTTATGTTGGAAGGGTTAATAGACTTCGCTGGGGATAAGAAGACTTCGCCGAGGGCGGTCTTTCCGTGGTTTTTGGCTGAGGATAACCCAGTTATATCCTGGTAGGGAAATAACTCTTTGAATAAAGCCGGGAGACGCACTCGTGCTCTGCGAGGATAAGCTTCCAGAATCTACTGGGGATAAGCTTACTGCCTAGGGAGATGGTTTCCAACTTTTCTTGGGGAAACTGGATTGGACTCTCCTGGGGAAGTTTTGAGATGCTGGGGAAGTAGCTCCATTGAATGTTTGATATACTGCCGGGGAACAATCTTTAGATCAAGACTGTCGGGGATGCTTGTTAAGAATGTCTGTATGATGTGCTGGGGAATGTTGAGATCTGCTGGAGGATACCCAACTTCCTTAAGGTTGACTGTAACTTTGCTTGGCGAGAGTGTATTGACTTGCTCACTCACTCTCTAGGGAATTGAGATGTACTGGTTATGTTCTTCAGCTGAACCTACCTTGATACCTTGGAGGACAGAATAATTAGATTGCTTAGACAACTCTTTATTGCCCCTGTTTCTAATGTTACCTGTAATTAATCCTTTTGTTTCGTATGCAAATATTTATGAGTTAGCAATTAGTGTCAATGCATATATCACAAATTGAACCTTGGACGTTCTTCGCAAAACAAAACAGAAAAAGGGAAAACAAACAATTGGCAATTTTAACTGAAAAGTGATTTTGTATTGATTTTTTTTTGAATGTGCCTGTAAATAGGCGTTTATGTACAAGAGGCTGACGTCCTAGTAAGAGAACGCCATCGAACAAAAGAATTTATACAAGTTTGTACAAAAGAAAATAAAACAGCTGTGTGAAATGAATGATCCCACTGGGTTCCAACTCTGCTATCACCTTTATGTCTTTGAGCGTCTCATCACTTGATGACCTTAGTTGAAGATGAAGCTGACTGATCGATGCCGTCTGAACTCGATGTAGATACCGGATTCTGGATGCAAAGTGATCCAATGAGACATAGTATTACGCTTTATCCCTAACTTTTGCTTGGACCGCCCTTTCGGGTTTTCAGTCCACCGGGATACCCATTTTTGCCCAAGCCGCCTTTTCAGGTTTTCGACTTGACGGGTGTACAAATTTTTTCATTTCATCCCTTCATTTTGCCCGAACCCTTTTGGTTCGCCGGGAAGCCCTAATTTTTGCCTAGGTATGTCAACCTAGCGGGTCTTTATTATGCGTAGTATCTTTTTACTATGTCTGCATTGGCGGGGTGAGGAAGGTCGTCACCATCCATGTTGGTTAGAATCATGGCTCCTCCTGAGAACACATGTTTAACCACAAATGGCCCTTCATACGTAGGGGTCCATTTGCCCCTTGGATCACTCTGAGGTAGGATGATTCGCTTGATTACCAGATCCCCAACTTGATATTCTTGTGGTCTGACCTTTTTGTTAAATGCCCTGATCATCCGTTTCTGGTACGTCTGACCATGACAAATAGCAGCAAGTCTCTTTTCATCGATAAGGTTTAGCTGATCAAGTCGTGTCTGGATCCAATCATCTTCACTTAGATCTGCATCCTTCATTATCCGGAGAGAGGGTATTTGCACTTTGATCGGTAAGACTGCCTCCATACCGTAGACCAAGGAGAAAGGAGTTGCCCCGGTTGATGTTCTGGCTGAGGTACGGTACCCATGTAGAGCGAACGGTAACATCTCGTGCCAATCTTTATAAGTCACTGTCATCTTCTGCACGATTTTCTTAATGTTCTTATTTGCTGCTTCTACAGCCCCATTCATCTTCGGTCTGTAAGGAGAAGAGTTGTAGTGCTGTATCTTAAACTGCTCGCAGAGCTTAGTGATCATCTTGTTATTTAGATTGGTACCGTTGTCCGTAATGATTCTTTCAGGGACCCCGTACCGACAGATCCGGTTATGCCGAATGAACCGTGCCACAACAGTCTTGGTTAGCGTAGCGTAGGAAGCTGCTTCCACCCACTTCGTGAAGTAATCAATCGCCACTAGGATGAAGCGATGCCCGTTGGATGCCGTAGGTTTAATCTCACCGATCATGTCTATGCCCCACATCGCAAACGGCCAAGGCGCAGTCAGAACATTTAGAGGAACTGGAGGAACATGCACCTTGTCTGCATATATCTGGCATTTATGACATGTCCGAGAATGTTGGTAGCAGTCAGCTTCCATTGTGGACCAAAAATACCCTGACCGAAGGATTTTCTTTGCCATAGTGTGTCCACTGGAATGTGTTCCGAAGGTCCCTTCATGTAGCTCTTCCATGATCCTTTCTGCTTCAGTTTTATCCACACAACGCAGTAAGGTCGAATTATGGTTTCGCTTATACAGAATGCCGTTGCTGAGGAAGAACTTTGCTGCGAACCTTCTCAGAAACTTCTTATCGTTGACAGATGCACCTTCAGGGTATTCCTGAGCTTCCAAATATCTCTTCACCTCATGGTACCAAGGCTTCTCAGTCACCAATTCAGTCTCGAGATCACAACAGTATGCCGGTTCGTCCAGTTTCCAGATAGTGACCTGGGGAGCCTCATTGTCCCATTTGACCTTGAACATAGAAGACATCGTAGCTAACGCGTCCGCCAACTGATTCTCCTCTCTCGGAAAGTGTTCAAAGGTTATCTCTGTGAAGTGGGGGATCAAAGTCAACACACATTCTCTGTAAGGAATAAGATTCAGATGTTTCGTATCCCACTCTCCTTTGATCTGATTGATCACGAGAGCGGAATCTCCGAAAACACTCAGAAACTTGATCCTTAAGTCGATTGCAGCTTGGAGACCCATGATGCATGCCTCATACTCCGCCATGTTGTTGGTGCAGTTGAAACATAGCCGGGCTGTGAGTGGAGTATGAGTGCCTTGAGGGGATATGATCACAGCGCCGATACCGTTACCCAAAGCATTGGAGGCTCCGTCAAAGTGCATAGACCATCAGGATCCTTCCTCGGGTCCTTCATCCGGTCTAGGTACTTCACAATCAGTTACTATCATGATGCTCTCGTCTGGAAACTCGAAGTTCATTGACTGATAGTCATCTACTGCCTGATGTGCCAAGTGGTCTGCCAATACACTTCCTTTGATGGCTTTCTGGGTTGTGTACTGGATGTCGTATTCTGTCAAGATCATTTGCCATCTCGCTATTCTCCCAGACAGAGCAGGCTTTTCAAATATGTACTTTATAGGATCCATCTTTGAGATCAACAAGGTAGTGTGAGTCAGCATATACTGTCTCAGCCGGCGAGCAGCCCATACCAGAGCGCAGCAAGTTTTCTCAAGCAGTGAGTATCGGGTCTCACAATCGGTAAACTTTTTGCTAAGGTAATAAATGGCATGCTCTTTTCGGCCAGACTCGTCATGCTGCCCCAGCACACACCCCATTGAGCTGTCAAGTACTGTCAGGTATAGTATCAGAGGTCTCCCCTCAACCGGTGGCATAAGGATGGGTGGTTCTTAGAGATACTCTTTGATTCTGTCAAAAGCAGCCTGACATTCATCATTCCAACGTACTACCTGATCTTTCTTCAGCAGCTTGAAGATTGGTTCACAGGTAACGGTTAGGTGCGAGATGAATCGAGCAATGTAATTCAGGAGTCCTAAAAAGCCTCTGACCTCTTTCTCTGTCTTAGGAATTGGCATCTCTTGAATGGCTTTAACCTTGGCAGGGTCCACTTGAATACCCTTATCACTTACAACGAAGCCTAGCAACTTTCCAGATCTTACCCCGAAGGTGCACTTGTTCGGGTTCAACCTCAGCTTGTACAACTTCAGACGGTCAAACAATTTCTACAGATGATCTAGGTGTTCTTCCTCAGTCTGGGACCTTGCGATCATGTCGTCAACATACACTTCTATCTCATGATGGATCATGTCTTGAAATAAAGCAACCATGGCACGTTGGTAGGTTGCCCCAGCATTTTTCAGTCCAAAAGGCATGACCTTGTAGCAGAAGGTGCCCCACTGAGTAACAAAGGTAGTCTTTTCCATGTCTTCAGGAGCCATCTTGATCTAACCTGAAAAGCCATCCATGAAAGAGAACACCTTATGCTGAGCAGTATTGTCAACAAGGACATCAATGTGAGGTAGGGGGAAGTCATCCTTGGGGCTGGCCCTGTTCAGATCCTTGTAGTCAACACACATTCTGACTTTCCCATCTTTCTTTGGTACCGGCACCACATTAGCAACCCACTGAGGGTAAGAAGTCACTGCAAGGAACCCAACATCAAATTGCTTCATATCCTCGGCTTTGATCTTCTCAGACATCTCTGGACGCATACGGCGAACCTTTTGCTTAACCGGAGGGTAGTCTTCCTTGGTAGGCAAATGATGGACCACAATATCAGTATCCAAACCGGGCATGTCTTCGTAGGACCAGGCAAAGATCTCCATATAGTCATGTAACATCTGAGTCAACCGTTGCTTCACGCTGAGCTCTAGGTTGGCACCAATCTTTACCTCCTTCCTGTCCGTCTCAGTACCCAGATTTATTGTTTCCACCGGCTCTTCATGTGGTTGAATTTCCCTCTCTTCCTGAAGTAACAGTCTTGCAAGCTCGCCAGGCACTTCGCAATCATCTTCACCTTCGTCTTCGGCTAAGTTGATCGGATTTTCGAAGTCATAACTGGCAGTAGCAGAGTCGTTACCAGTGAGATCCAGAGTGGATTGAAACCTGTACGAGTGAGTGTGTGTAAATACAACTGTTTTACAATATATAAAGAAAGGAAAGAAAGAAAAGGAGCATAAGATTTGAAATGCGAGAAAACGCCCAAGGTCTTTATTCATGATATATGAAATGACAATTTAATATACCCTCACAAATGGAGCCACGGTGCCCCGGGTAAGACACCGGGCCATAGAGTTTTAATTGTTTATTACAAATAACAAAACAAAGGAGTTTATTACTGCGTAACAAAAGTAACAGGAGTATGATCCTTAGCAGTCCAATTGGTCAATCCACCATCAGTCGTCGGGTAGATCCAACTTTCAAACTCTGACTCTTCCACTTCAGCTTCGTCCCCAACAACGTTCACTCCTGGATTGGTAATGAGCACAGGATGTCTTCTGGTCTTTGCCTTGCGCACAACCTTCTGACCCTCTGCAGTAAAACCCAGTCCAAACTTGTCAGTTTTTTGTGTAAAATCAGGGAGCCTGCCCCAGTTAGCACATTCACCTTTCTTGATCACAGCCCGGGCATCCTTCAAGGAAGCCATCTTCAAAGGAACATCCTCTTCGACCACTGTTTCCGCTGCTGCCAATGTTGGAGGTACCTCTTCGAAATGTTGAAAGGGGGTTTCAATAAACTCCCCGTCCATCTCAATATACATGAAGGAATTCAAATGGCTCACCATATACTCCTCCTCTCCCTGCAAAGTGACAATCTTCCCTCTGACGGGGTACTTGAGTTTCTGGTGTAGGGTAGAGGTCACTGCCCCAGCTTTGTGGATCCAAGGTCGACCCACTAGACAAGAATACGATGGACGGATATCCATCACATAGAAAGTAGAGTCGAATACTTGAGAACCCACGCGAATAGGAATGTCTACCTCTCCATGAACCATCCTCTTAGAACCGTCAAAGGCTCTGACGATGATATTGCTAGGTTTTAGTTCCAGGCCCTCACAATCCAAACGGTCTAAGGCCTTCTTGGGTAGCACATTCAGGGAAGAACCAGTGTCCACCAACACGTGCGTAAGAGTAGTGCCCCTGCATTCAATAGAGACATGCAGGGCATCGTTGTGGTCCTTTCCCTTAGCAGTAAGGTCAGCATCCGAGAAACCCAAACCATTGTCGGCTGTCAAATTGGCTACGCAATCAGTAAACTGGACAGCAGATGTCTCCTGTGGCACATGGGCCGTCTTGAGGAATGAAATCAGGGCCTTAGCATGGGCCTCTGAGCACAGTAGCAAGGAGAGCATAGAGATCTTGGAGGGGGTATGCCCCAGCTGCTCGACAACATTAAAGTCACTCTTGATTATTTTCAGAATTTCCTCCATCTCTTGTTGGGAGGCCTCATCATTCACAGATTTTGGTGCCTCCATCCGGGCAGGCTCATCTTCAATCCCTTTGCCCCGAGCATTAGATGACTCGGCAGCAGGGTAAACAACTTGATCAGAAACGGGGACAGGTACACTTGCAGGTGTTATAGTGAGGGGTCTTCGAATAGCTGGTGGTGCAATGTCAGGCGAGAAGAGCCTGCCACTGCGGGTAACTTTGGCTGGACCAGTGATATTGCTGATGCTGGTGCCAGTGTTGAACTCTTGCTTGATTCCATGCACATACATATCTGCCCCATAGTGCCAGGGGACAGCCTTATCAGATTCATAGGGGAGAGGCCCCAGAACAGTAATAACAACAGGTGCGACAATCATGATTTTAACCTGCTTCCTTGGGAGAGCCTTGATTGGATTATTAAAGATTGTAACAACAGAAACTTCTTCCACCGGAACAAACTGAACAGCAGTCTTCTTGAACAGAATCTCTTTGCTGTCCATCAGGCTTTGGATGCCCAACTTCAACAAAGGACAACCAGAAAGGGAAACAGCACAGAAAAGGCAACCTTCACTACAACCCGGAAATAAACCGGCCAACAGTAGGTTCCTATTAACAATCATCAAGGGAGTAGCTACATCATTCACAGAAACGGCATATACCTCTTCATCAACGGCATTCACTCCATGCTGGGGCATAGGAGCAGTCACCACATTTGGCCTCTCAGGCGCTTCAAATTGTATTTCTTTTGCGTCAATGAGGTCTTGCACTTTATTCCTTAATGCCCAACAGTCATCAGTGGAATGCCCCGGGCTATCGGAGTGATAAGCACAGCGGGCATTTGGATTGTATTTCGGAGAGGCAGTATTCACCACTTTTGGGGCCTCCCTGACAGTCACCAAGTTGGTGGACAGCAACTGCGGCAAGATTTGTGATAGAGTCATACTTAAACGGGTAAACTCTCTTCTGGGTCTTTCACCCTTTTGAGGATTGGTTTGCCGAGGAGCGGCAGCAGGCTTGGCAATCATCACCGCGTTGACAGATTGGCGGCGCTCAGGTTTCTCTTGTCTTCTAGACCCATATACAGCACTGGCCTCCTTCTTAAAGGGCTTCTTCTCTGAATTTGCAGATGCACCCTTCTGAATTTTGCCAGACTTCATTCCAGCCTCTATTCTCTCTCCAGTCAGAATAAGATCAGCAAACCCTGCAGACGAGTTACCGATAAGATGATTGAAAAACGGCCCAGATAGGGTCCCCAAGAACATGTCTACCAAATCCCGGTCAGTTAAAGGAGGCTGCACCCTGCCAGCCAGATCCCTCCACTTCTGTGCATAATCTTTGAAACCTTCGCTTGAACCTAGCGACATACCCTGGAGTTGGGTACGTGTATGGGCAAGGTCGGCATTATATTGATACTGCTTGTAGAAAGAAGTAGCCAACTCCTCCCAGTTACGAACCTTGGTCCCATCCAGCTAATAGAACCATTCGAGATGAGTCCCTGAAAGACTCTCCTAGAAGAAGTGGATCCACAAATTCTTGTCCACTGAGTACGGCTGAATCTTCCGCACATAAGACCTGAGGTGTAGCTTGGGACAAGACGCCCCGTCATACTTGGTGAAAGATGGTGCCTTAAACTTGTGAGGAATAATCACACCAGTAGATAAGCCCAAGTCTCCGAAATCCAGCCCAAGCACTTGTTGGATCTCCATAGCATTCAGTCTGTCTTCCAACTGCTTATACCGGTCTTCAGCAAGAGGATATTGTTCCTCATTAAAGTCAGTCTCGTTGTCAGAGACTACCGGACTAGGACCTTTTCCCCCTTGGGGACTGCTCTTGCCTATAGAAGAACCAGCCTCTTCATTCTGCAGAGTTTTGCCAAACCTTCGGCCCGAGTTGAAAAGAACAGTTCTCTTCTTCTTCTTCTTCTCCTTCTTCAGGAGTAAAGCCTTCAGCTCTTCTTGGCCTTGAGCCAAACCCATGATCAGTTCCTGAAATTGCGCGTTCTGCACCTGAAGAGCCTTGATAGACATCTCGGTTGATGATGAGTCAGGATTCATGATGCTGAAATAAACAGCGAAGAACAGTAAGCAACCTGAAAAGAAGAAAACCTGCTATGCACATGATGAATGGAATGCGTATTATTTATGTTTTCAAAGACAATCGGGAATCAACTTTGTAAACAAAGGAACACACTTCATTAGATTCAACTTTGAAACTTAAATTGTTCAACAGGTTTCCCTTAGGCGTTACATAAAAGGGAAGTACTGAAAAGGGAAATAAAACTATAAAAGAACATCCAAAGCTCCTTATTAATCCCATGGTCTCCTCTTCTCAGTACGGATGTAATCATTCAGAGCTCGCTCATTCTCCAGCTGCTTGGTCAGCTTCTGGATCTTCAACTCTTGCTCATTGAACTTTTCCCGGTAAGAATCCCGTTCTTCTCGCAGTTGCGACCAAGACCTCTTTAATGTCTCATAATCAGTAGGTATCTGAGGAGGGAGGACAGTTGGAGGAACCCCATCTTTGTCAGGATACTCAAGAATGATGGGTCTGACAGCTTCGTATGGCATACCTAACTTCTGAGCACGGATGCGAACCCATTTGTAGTAGGCTTCCATAGGTAGAGAAGTCTTTGGCCCTAACTCTTATGGGTCAGCTTTATGAACTTTTTCCCAAGCCTTGATGAACCTACGACGCAGCTCGTCACTATCCACCTGAAACTCAAAACTGATGTGAGGTACCAACATCTCATGGGGTCCTGCTCTTCTGGCCCTTCCAAACTGACGGAGCGCTAGACATGGATTGTAAGAGATTCCTCCTTGAGTACCAATCAAAGGAACATTAGGGTATTCTCCGCAACGATCAATAACAACTATCTCATCCAAACCTCTGAAAGTCCAAATGATGTCCTTATCAGTGAGAGACATTAACCTATGAGCCCAACCTCTTCCTTCTTGGTTCTTCAGCACGAACTTAGGGAGGTGCGAAATAAACCACCTCACCAATAAAGGGATACAACACCATAGAGTTCCTCGTCTTCGGGCAGTACGAGCATGAAGTTGTTGCAGGATATCACCCAAGAGAGTGGGCACAGGATTCTGAGACATAAAGATCCTTATGGCAGTGACATTGATGAAGTTGTCAGGATTAGGAAACAAGACTAGCCCATAGATTAAGAGAGCTAGGATGTCTTCATATGCCCTAAAGTCCAAGTCATTCCAGAAACTGTTAGCTTTACCAATCAGAAACTTGGCCAAGAAACCCTTAACTCCGCTTCTAGTCACCCAGTTGTCCATTACTTCTTGATGGGTCAAAGGAAGAGCTACAGCAACCTCCTCAAGCCTGAGGGTCTTTTCCCAACCATTGTAAGGAGTCTGATCCAAGATAGGGATACCAAGAAAATCAGAGAACTCTTCCAGGGTAGGGACCAGCTGGAAGTCTTGAAAGGTGAAGCACTGATACAAAGGGTCATAGAACTGGGCCAGGACACTCATCAACTGTTGATCCCGCTTTGCAGTGACTAAACTGAGAAGAGAACCATGCCTCTGGATGAAGGAAGTGGTGTTTGGAATTCTGCTAACCAACTCTTCAAGCAACTCAGGTGGGTGAACAAAGTTGAACCGGATAGTATTCCTTCGTATAGGCATCATGATGTCCTACAAAACAGAGCAAAGGTGAAACCCTCTTGTCTTTGAAATGGTCAGTCCTTATGCAGGATGCATGCAATGCTCATGATGTTATGATGTTATGATAAAGCACACCATAAATAGTTACAAAGGCAAACATGGTAAGGCACACAAGTCACACAAGACAAGCCCTTAAAGTTTAGGCCAGCATGAGGTCTAGGTATTACCCTCTTTCAGTTTGTTGGTTCATACCTATCCTATCAAAAGTAACCGGGTTCTTAGAGGATCCCAATATCATTGACTACCCTCAATCGGTCATAACTCCAGCATCGCAATCTTTTCTTGCGGCCAGAACCATCACGAGAGTTTAGCCTCAATGGGCGTAGCATACTGCTACTGTTCTAATGGCCAAGTTGTGTCATTTAAGGTTCTAAGGTCGGTTGGTGCTTAATGACTCCTCAGAAGACCCATATTCTCCTCGTTGCAACACAAGGGATATCAGTACAGACCAAGGTGCCACACCAACGTAGCCACTGCTTCACCCATGTCGGTCTACGCCGGACAGGTCCCTCACAGCTTATGCTACCTAACAGGGTATCCCCAGATCCGGGTTAGGATCTATGTAACTCCCATGCAACCCACAATTTTAAAGCAAACAAGTCAATACAATTGAAAACATAGTTATGAACTATCCTAAGGTACACCTCACTTTAAAAGAGTCCCCAGCAGAGTCGCCAGTTCTGTGATCGGTGGATCTGGAACTGACTGTTTAACGCTGGTTCGCGAAATGTCGCGGTAAGCAAGAGTCGCCACCGTCTTTTATTTTCTCCAACATGGACGGGACAAAAGCACAGCAAAATTCCTTATGAGATAGTTTCTCGGTTCGGGAGGTAGATTTATAGAAAGGGAAGGTGTTAGCACCCTTTCTATCCATGGTTATCCATGGGCTCTTAGATACTTGCTCATTTGTGTTTTCAAAATTGTTTGTTTTGCTTTTCAACTGTGGGTTTTAAAAAGTTTCTTTGAAAATTTCAGTTCGACTCTTGTATCGGTCCTCAAGAGTGTTTGAAAAGTTGCTTTCGAAAGCTTTTGAAAAGTGTCGGTGGGAAAAGTATTTTTGATTTGTTTTGAAATTAGAGCAAGTATCTAGAGTCGTCTACCTACCCTAAGAAATTCGTCTGTGTAAATGTCCTTAAAGTAGTGCCATCCCACCATTGAGAGGTAGGTAGCACCACCGTTGGAGGTGTTCGGGTCAATTCGAGGGTTCGGGACGTGGTGATCACCGGAGCAATAGGAAGACACCTTAGAAGCTACCCTCATGCCATGTTCATGGACATGAGGACTTACTAAAACATCCTCTACTCGACGACCACCTTTTAAGGGGCAAGGCAACAGTGAGGCGTACCCTAGGGGTGGTGTGTGATTTGTGTGTCGTTTTCAGATATTTTTGTCTTGTCATGCATTGGTGATCTACGCGTTGCTTTTATTTTGGCATTCATTCTTTCATGCAAATTATTAACAGTTAAAAGATGCGAGAATTAAAAGTCCTACGCTATTACAAAGGCGCGGGTCCACATCGCCAAATTAATCCAGGACCCGATTTGAAATAAAATAAAGTGCGGAAAATAAATACCCTAATTGATCTATTACATAGCTTTGGGAGAATTACATTATATTCACAAAAGAGGAAATAAAAATAAAATGCGAGCATAAATAAAATCGGGAATGCGAGGGCGTTGGACCCTTTTAAGGAAATTAAATTACAATTATGAAATTAATTAATTTAAATGAGAAAAGGAAATTATTTTTGAGTTTTTTGCATTTTATGGATTAATGGAATTAAAACCTAATTCTAAACTATTTTTTAATTTATTAAAAAAAGTGTTTTTAGTTTGACCTAATTTTAATTAATCATTTACATGGCAAATTATATTTACAAAATAATAATTAATAATTAAATATGGTGAAAAAGAAAAAAAGGATAAAAGTATAAAAACCTAATTCTACATTTTTTTAGTTTATTACAAAAAGTATTAAGATTTAAACCTAGAATTAACTAAATTAATTAATACAATTTATTTACAAAGAAAATATTAAATGGAAATATATTTTTTATTTTTTATAGTTTCTGAATTTTTTGGGTATTTTTTATATTAGGAAAATATTAATTTATAAATTAAAAGGAAATAATTAAATTAAAACAAATAATAAAGAATAGGAAAAAGAAAAAGAAATACAAACCCTAGGGGGTGTTGACCCCAATTTGGAGGTAAACTGTCAGCAATCTGGCCCATTTGTGGGAGGCCTCTTTTGACTTTCTCAGCGCGCGTGTGGCCTGGTTGACCAACGAGTATGGTGTTCATCAGATCATGGCCCTTGGATTGAGGTTCTGAGACATGTGGCGCGCTTGGACTGTGGACGTATGGTGAACTTCTGGAGGGAGCGCTACATGCAAACATGGACAGAAAAATAATATGGAGAAAGGAGGGGACCTGGGAATCGAACCCAGGTCCCAGAGTGTACCAAATCAATGCCTTGCCACTGAGCCACTTACATGCTTTGTATATAATATAGCAAATAAACAACATAATGCAAAACAATGGTTAGTGGTTAATTTCGCGCGAAATTCAAACGCACCAACCGCTGGCTTACACCTCACCTTCTTCCCCAATTGTTCCGCATTTGCCTAAAAAAAAAACATCAAGTAGCGGGGGTTTTAAACCCCCACTAAACGTTGTACACAAAAATAGCGATTAGAAACCTGTTGATCATAAATTGATCGCGAGGTATGGAAACGATTAGTCATGAGCTTCTGGTTTCAATGGCATGGGTCTTGTGTCTCAATTTTTCCAGAATAAGGAGTTCCCAATTTGAAACCTCTGCAACCCTAAAATACATTAATGGTAGGTTCTCGTACAGGGCATGAAAATCCAATTAAATGACATCATTAGCTTTAGAATGGTTAGATTAGTCCAAATCAACATAAAGAATGCAATGAGGATGCTTATAAATTGAAACACGAATATAAAAAATGTTAAGAACAGGACGACATCATATTACCAATTCTTTGCGTTAGAAGCTGTGATTTTGATCCAGAAACTTTCCTTGTGTCTTTGGCAAGCGATTGGAATAGTTATCTTGCCTTGAAACCAACTCTAAAGGCGTTTTCAGTTTTCAATTTTTTTCACAAAAATGCCAAAGTTGTTCTTAGGTTTGGGCGCAACTTCCAGGTTATTAGCATTAGGGTTATGATCAGTATATGTATGCCAATGGATTAGGGTTGCAATTTGAGTCCAAAAACCCTTGTAATCATGAATCCAATATTTGATTTTAATGGCATCTTTCTTCAAATCTTTTCCATGTGTTTTGATGCCAATCATGACCAAATCACCTTGATTCTTTCCATATTGGATAGTGCACGAAATCTTGAAGGTATTCTATGCAAAAAAAGATTTGAAAAGCATGGATGGGTATTTTTTTCATATTTTATTTAATTAAATGAATTAATTGTGATTAAAAATTCAAATAAATAATAAAAATGATGAAATAAATCCCCTTTGGGCCAAATGGTCGTGCATAGCCTTTGGATGATGAATCTTGGAAGAAAATGTGGCCCATTAGCAATTTTGAGGCATTTGAAGCAAAGTTGACTTTTCAAAATTCCCAAAAATTTCCCAACTTCCACAAGGCATAACTTGCTCAATGTTTAAGCTTTGATCATGTTCTTGGACATTTTGGAAAGGTCTTGAAGTCCTATAACCAATGCCTTTGGTCCCATGTCATTTTGATTTACCAATCTCAAGTTATGGCCTTTGACTTAAAGTCCCTTTTTGTTGACTTTTGAAAATGACCTATAATGTTGAAATTGATAACTTTTTGTGAGAGCATTTCTTGGACTTTAAGTGTGAAGAGGAGTTGTAGGAAATGTCTTTATCTTCAAAATGAGATTTGGATGGAATTTTTCTGATAAACCATGTGGAAGTTATGCCCTGGTCAAGTTACAGTTGACTTTTTCAACTGTCCAAATATGGAAACTTTTGCATCTTGATACTTTTTGAGCCATGCCTTGAAAATCATGATCAAGAATTTATCAAATGATGTTTGTGGCTTCAAAATAAGATGTTGACCAAAAATTTGAACTTTTGACTGTCAAATGACCATTTTGCCCCTGCAGTTGACTGCTGAGCAATTAGGGTTTTTGACTGTGCAATTTTGTGTTGTAAGTCTTGAAACTTGGTATGAGGATGCTTGACCATGTTTATAGGCATGTGGGACTTATTTGGACCCTTGGAAACTTCATTTTCTTTGACAGAATCAAAACCCTAGTTTTTGACTGTTAGGAGGCCTTTGAACTGTGCAACCCTTGGGGAGATTTTGAAGCATGCTCTTTGCAAATCTTGAAGAATATGGGAGGGCAAATTTTGGGGTACAACAGTTGCCCCTGTTCAATCTTCTTAGACCTGAGGATGCAGATTGGCTGACGTGCCTTTCGTAATCCGAAGGTGGAAGATGATTGAACACTAGAGTGCCCAGAAATTTGCGCTCACATAGTAGTGTGATGGTGGGAATGGGCTTATAGATGCCATTTGGAGATTGATGGATAGGATGATGGGCTTATAGATGCCATCTGGGTATTGATCGCGTAAGAGATTCCTTAGCGAGAACTTGCGTACCTGCAAAAGAAAATGATTACCTGACCTGTTACAAGAGCTGGTCTTCAAACTCTTTGTGTGGATGTGCCCTGACTGGTTACAGGAATTGAATCTGGAATTTCAAACGGTGATGAATGAACCAGGGATGGTTACTACCTCAATGGGACGGTGAGAGAACCTAGTACGATTACTACCTCAACAGGAACGCTGAGAGAATCTTGGGCGACTTCAACCTCAACAGTAACGCTGAGAGAATCTTGGGCGACTTCAACCTCAACAGTAACGCTGAGAGAATCTTGGGCGACTTCAACCTCAATAGTAACGCTGAGAGAATCTTGGACATCTTCTACTGGATAAGAAACAGAGAGATCTTAGGGTCGATCTGACTGAACCAGAGAAGGCCTTTGACTGGATAAGAAACAGGAAAATCTTAGGGTCGATTTAACTGAACCAGGCTAGGTCTTGGAATCTTCAACTGGATAAGAATCAGGGAGATCTTAGGGTCGATCTGACTGAACCAGAGAAGGCCTTTGACTGGATAAGAATCAGGAAAATCTTAGGGTCGATTTAACTGAACCGGTCTAGGTCTTGGAATATCTTCAACTGGATAAGAATCAGGGAGATCTTAGGGTCGATCTGACTGAACCAGAGAAGGCCTTTGACAGGATAAGCATCAGGAAAATCTTAGGGTCGATTTAACTGAACCGGTCTAGGTCTTGGAATATCTTCAACTGGATAAGAATCAGGGAGATCTTAGGGTCGATCTGACTGAACCAGAGAAGGCCTTTGACAGGATAAGCATCAGGAAAATCTTAGGGTCGATTTAACTGAACCGGTCAAGGTCTTGAATATAGCTGAGAACTTAACTGGATCTTTCCTGAAAGGTAAAGGTCAGTCATATGCAATGCATGATATGGATCAAGCAATGATGTTCTCAACATAAATGAGATTTGTAAGATATGATGCGTATATGCATGCTATAATGTATGGAAGTGTGATGTTTATGAATGTATCTTTTCGTCTAGGAAAGTAAATCCTTGACGGGTGCCGGGAAGTCACTCCTGGGCTGATGTTGAAGAATAGATCTTTGCTTCCGCTTGGGATGATAGTTGCAAGAATACTGGTAGGAGAAGATAACTCTGTTGGGGAATAAACTTGGCGAATGGATTACTCTGCGGGGAGAAAAGTACTCTAACGATCTTGCTGGGGAACAATACTCTGTGGGAGGAGAGGTACTTTGCTAAAATGTTGATGGTAACTTTGCTGGGGATACCATTGTTATGTTGGAAGGGTTAATAGACTTCGCTGGGGATAAGAAGACTTCGCCGAGGGCGGTCTTTCCGTGGTTTTTGGCTGAGGATAACCCAGTTATATGCTGGTAGGGAAATAACTCTTTGAATAAAGCCGGGAGACGCACTCGTGCTCTGCGAGGATAAGCTTCCAGAATCTACTGGGGATAAGCTTACTGCCTAGGGAGATGGTTTCCAACTTTTCCTAGGGAAACTGGATTGGACTCTCCTGGGGAAGTTTTGAGATGCTGGGGAAGTAGCTCCATTGAATGTTTGATATACTGCCGGGGAACAATCTTTAGATCAAGATTGTCGGGGATGCTTGTTAAGAATGTCTGTATGATGTGCTGGGGAATGTTGAGATCTGCTGGAGGATACCCAACTTCCTTAAGGTTGACTGTAACTTTGCTTGGCGAGAGTGTATTAACTTGCTCACTCACTCTCTGGGGAATTGAGATGTATTGGTTATGTTCTTCAGCTGAACCTACCTTGATACCTTGGAGGACAGAATAATTAGATTGCTTAGACAACTCTTTATTGCCCCTGTTTCTAATGTTACCTGTAATTAATCCTTTTGTTTCGTATGCAAATATTTATGAGTTAGAAATTAGTGTCAATGCATATATCACAAATTGAACCTTGGACGTTCTTCGCAAAACAAAACAGAAAAAGGGAAAACAAACAATTGGCAATTTTAACTGAAAAGTGATTTTGTATTGATTTTTTTTGAATGTGCCTGTAAATAGGCGTTTATGTACAAGAGGCTGACGTCCTAGTAAGAGAACGCCGCCGAACAAAAGAATTTATACAAGTTTGTACAAAAGAAAATAAAACAGTTGTGTGAAATGAATGATCCCACTGGGTTCCAACTCTGCTATCACCTTTATGTCTTTGAGCGTCTCATCACTTAATGACCTTAGTTGAAGATGAAGCTGACTGATCGATGCCGTCTGAACTCGATGTAGATACCGGATTCTGGATGCAAAGTGATCCAATGAGACATAGTATTACGCTTTATCCCTAACTTTTGCCTGGACCGCCCTTTCGGGTTTTCAGTCCACCGGGATACCCATTTTTGCCCAAGCCGCCTTTTCAGGTTTTCGACTTGACGGGTGTACAGATTTTTTCATTTCATCCCTTCATTTTGCCCGAACCCTTTTGGTTCGCCGGGAAGCCCTAATTTTTGCCTAGGTATGTCAACCTAGCGGGTCTTTATTATGCGTAGTATCTTTTTACTATGTCTGCATTGGCGGGGTGAGGAAGGTCGTCACCATCCATGTTGGTTAGAATCATGGATCCTCCTGAGAACACATGTTTAACCACAAATGGCCCTTCATACGTAGGGGTCCATTTGCCCCTTGGATCACTCTGAGGTAGGATGATTCGCTTGATTACCAGATCCCCAACTTGATATTCTTGTGGTCTGACCTTTTTGTTAAATGCCCTGATCATCCGTTTCTGGTACGTCTGACCATGACAAATAGCAGCAAGTCTCTTTTCATCGATAAGGTTTAGCTGATCAAGTCGTGTCTGGATCCAATCATCTTCACTTAGATCTGCATCCTTCATTATCCGGAGAGAGGGTATTTGCACTTTGATCGGTAAGACTACCTCCATACCGTAGACCAAGGAGAAAGGAGTTGCCCCGGTTGATGTTCTGGCTGAGGTACGGTACCCATGTAGAGCGAACGGTAACATCTCGTGCCAATCTTTATAAGTCACTGTCATCTTCTGCACGATTTTCTTAATGTTCTTATTTGCTGCTTCTACAGCCCCATTCATCTTCGGTCTGTAAGGAGAAGAGTTGTGGTGCTGTATCTTAAACTGCTCGCAGAGCTCAGTGATCATCTTGTTATTTAGATTGGTACCGTTGTCCGTAATGATTCTTTCAGGGACCCCGTACCGACAGATCCGGTTATGCCGAATGAACCGTGCCACAACAGTCTTGGTTAGCGTAGCGTAGGAAGCTGCTTCCACCCATTTCGTGAAGTAATCAATCGCCACTAGGATGAAGCGATGCCCGTTGGATGCCGTAGGTTTAATCTCACCGATCATGTCTATGCCCCACATCGCAAACGGCCAAGGCGCAGTCAGAACATTTAGAGGAACTGGAGGAACATGCACCTTGTCTGCATATATCTGGCATTTATGACATGTCCGAGAATGTTGGTAGCAGTCAGCTTCCATTGTGGACCAAAAATACCCTGACCGAAGGATTTTCTTTGCCATAGTGTGTCCACTGGAATGTGTTCCGAAGGTCCCTTCATGTAGCTCTTCCATGATCCTTTCTGCTTCAGTTTTATCCACACAACGCAGTAAGGTCGAATCATGGTTTCGCTTATACAGAATGCCGTTGCTGAGGAAGAACTTTGCTGCGAACCTTCTCAGAAACTTCTTATCGTTGACAGATGCACCTTCAGGGTATTCCTGAGCTTCCAAATATCTCTTCACCTCATGGTACCAAGGCTTCTCAGTCACCAATTCAGTCTCGAGATCACAACAGTATGCCGGTTCGTCCAGTTTCCAGATAGTGACCTGGGGAGCCTCATTGTCCCATTTGACCTTGAACATAGAAGACATCGTAGCTAACGCGTCCGCCGACTGATTCTCCTCTCTCGGAAAGTGTTCAAAGGTTATCTCTGTGAAGTGGGGGATCAAAGTCAACACACATTCTCTGTAAGGAATAAGATTCAGATGTTTCGTATCCCACTCTCCTTTGATCTGATTGATCACGAGAGTGGAATCTCCGAAAACACTCAGAAACTTGATCCTTAAGTTGATTGCGGCTTGGAGACCCATGATGCATGCCTCATACTCCGCCATGTTGTTGGTGCAGTTGAAACATAGCCGGGCTGTGAGTGGAGTATGAGTGCCTTGAGGGGATATGATCACAGCGCCGATACCGTTACCCAAAGCATTGGAGGCTCCGTCAAAGTGCATAGACCATCGGGATCCTTCCTCGGGTCCTTCATCCGGTCTAGGTACTTCACAATCAGTTACTATCATGATGCTCTCGTCTGGAAACTCGAAGTTCATTGACTGATAGTCATCTACTGCCTGATGTGCCAAGTGGTCTGCCAATACACTTCCTTTGATGGCTTTCTGGGTTGTGTACTGGATGTCGTATTCTGTCAAGATCATTTGCCATCTCGCTATTCTCCCAGACAGAGCAGGCTTTTCAAATATGTACTTTATAGGATCCATCTTTGAGATAAACAAGGTAGTGTGAGTCAGCATATACTGTCTCAGCCGGCGAGCAGCCCATACCAGAGCGCAGCAAGTTTTCTCAAGCAGTGAGTATCGGGTCTCACAGTCGGTAAACTTTTTGCTAAGGTAATAAATGGCATGCTCTTTTCGGCCAGACTCGTCATGCTGCCCCAGCACACACCCCATTGAGCTGTCAAGTACTGTCAGGTATAGTATCAGAGGTCTCCCCTCAACCGGTGGCATAAGGATGGGTGGTTCTTGGAGATACTCTTTGATTCTGTCAAAAGCAGCCTGACATTCATCATTCCAACGTACTACCTGATCTTTCTTCAGCAGCTTGAAGATTGGTTCACAGGTAACGGTTAGGTGCGAGATGAATCGAGCAATGTAATTCAGGCGTCCTAAAAAGCCTCTGACCTCTTTCTCTGTCTTAGGAATTGGCATCTCTTGAATGGCTTTAACCTTGGCAGGGTCCACTTGAATACCCTTATCACTTACAACGAAGCCTAGCAACTTTCCAGATCTTACCCCGAAGGTGCACTTGTTCGGGTTCAACCTCAGCTTGTACAACTTCAGACGGTCAAATAATTTCTGCAGATGATCTAGGTGTTCTTCCTCAGTCTGGGACCTTGCGATCATGTCGTCAACATACACTTCTATCTCATGATGGATCATGTCTTGAAATAAAGCAACCATGGCACGTTGGTAGGTTGCCCCAGCATTTTTCAGTCCAAAAGGCATGACCTTGTAGCAGAAGGTGCCCCACTGAGTAACAAAGGTAGTCTTTTCCATGTCTTCAGGAGCCATCTTGATCTAACCTGAAAAGCCATCCATGAAAGAGAACACCTTATGCTGAGCAGTATTGTCAACAAGGACATCAATGTGAGGTAGGGGGAAGTCATCCTTGGGGCTGGCCCTGTTCAGATCCTTGTAGTCAACACACATTCTGACTTTCCCATCTTTCTTTGGTACCGGCACCACATTAGCAACCCACTGAGGGTAAGAAGTCACTGCAAGGAACCCAACATCAAATTGCTTCATATCCTCGGCTTTGATCTTCTCAGACATCTCTGGACGCATACGGCGAACCTTTTGCTTAAACGGAGGGTAGTCTTCCTTGGTAGGCAAATGATGGACCACAATATCAGTATCCAAACCGGGCATGTCTTCGTAGGACCAGGCAAAGATCTCCATATAGTCATGTAACATCTGAGTCAACCGTTGCTTCACGCTGAGCTCTAGGTTGGCACCAATCTTTACCTCCTTCCTGTCCGTCTCAGTACCCAGATTTATTGTTTCCACCGGCTCTTCATGTGGTTGAATTTCCCTCTCTTCCTGAAGTAACAGTCTTGCAAGCTCGCCAGGCACTTCGCAATCATCTTCACCTTCGTCTTCGGCTAAGTTGATCGGATTTTCGAAGTCATAACTGGCAGTAGCAGAGTCGTTACCAGTGAGATCCAGAGTGGATTGAAACCTGTACGAGTGAGTGTGTGTAAATACAACTGTTTTACAATATATAAAGAAAGGAAAGAAAGAAAAGGAGCATAAGATTTGAAATGCGAGAAAACGCCCAAGGTCTTTATTCATGATATATGAAATGACAATTTAATATACCCTCACAAATGGAGCCACGGTGCCCCGGGTAAGACACCGGGCCATAGAGTTTTAATTGTTTATTACAAATAACAAAACAAAGGAGTTTATTACTGCGTAACAAAAGTAAAAGGAGTATGATCCTTAGAAGTCCAATTGGTCAATCCACCATCAGTCGTTGGGTAGATCCAACTTTCAAACTCTGACTCTTCCACTTCAGCTTCGTCCCCAACAACGTTCACTCCTGGATTGGTAATGAGCACAAGAGGTCTTCTGGTCTTTGCCTTGCGCACAACCTTCTGACCCTCTGCAGTAAAACCCAGTCCAAACTTGTCAGTTTTTTGTGTAAAATCAGGGAGCCTGCCCCAGTTAGCACATTCACCTTTCTTGATCACATCCCGGGCATCCTTCAAGGAAGCCATCTTCAAAGGAACATCCTCTTCGACCACTGTTTCCGCTGCTGCCAATGTTGGAGGTACCTCTTCGAAATGTTGAAAGGGGGTTTCAATAAACTCCCCGTCCATCTCAATATACCTGAAGGAATTCAAATGGCTCACCATATACTCCTCCTCTCCCTGCAAAGTGACAATCTTCCCTCTGACGGGGTACTTGAGTTTCTGGTGTAGGGTAGAGGTCACTGCCCCAGCTTTGTGGATCCAAGGTCGACCCAGTAGACAAGAATGTGATGGACGGATATCCATCACATAGAAAGTAGAGTCGAATACTTGAGAACCCACGCGAATAGGAATGTCTACCTCTCCATGAACCATCCTCTTAGAACCGTCAAAGGCTCTGACGATGATATTGCTAGGTTTCAGTTCCAGGCCCTCACAATCAAAACGGTCTAAGGCCTTCTTGGGTAGCACATTCAGGGAAGAACCAGTGTCCACCAACACGTGCGCAAGAGTAGTGCCCCTGCATTCAATAGAGACATGCAGGGCATCGTTGTGGTCCTTTCCCTTAGCAGTAAGGTCAGCATCCGAGAAACCCAAACCATTGTCGGCTGTCAAATTGGCTACGCAATCAGTAAACTGGACAGCAGATGTCTCCTGTGGCACATGGGCCGTCTTGAGGAATGAAATCAGGGCCTTAGCATGGGCCTCTGAGCACAGTAGCAAGGAGAGCATAGAGATCTTGGAGGGGGTATGCCCCAGCTGCTCGACAACATTAAAGTCACTCTTGATTATTTTCAGAATTTCCTCCATCTCTTGTTGGGAGGCCTCATCATTCACAGATTTTGGTGCCTCCATCCGGGCAGGCTCATCTTCAATCCCTTTGCCCCGAGCATTAGATGACTCGGCAGCAGGGTAAACAACTTGATCAGAAACGGGGACAGGTACACTTGCAGGTGCTATAGTGAGGGGTCTTCGAATAGCTGGTGGTGCAATGTCAGGCGAGAAGAGCCTGCCACTGCGGGTAACTTTGGCTGGACCAGTGATATTGCTGATGCTGGTGCCAGTGTTGAACTCTTGCTTGATTCCATGCACATACACATCTGCCCCATAGTGCCAGGGGACAGCCTTATCAGATTCATAGGGGAGAGGCCCCAGAACAGTAATAACAACAGGTGCGACAGTCATGATTTTAACCTGCTTCCTTGGGAGAGCCTTGATTGGATTATTAAAGATTGTAACAACAGAAACTTCTTCCACCGGAACAAACTGAACAGCAGTCTTCTTGAACAGAATCTCTTTGCTGTCCATCAGGCTTTGGATGCCCAACTTCAGCAAAGGACAACCAGAAAGGGAAACAGCACAGAAAAGGCAACCTTCACTACAACCCGGAAATAAACCGGCCAGCAGTAGGTTCCTCTTAACAGTCATCAAGGGAGTAGCTACATCATTCACAGAAACGGCATATACCTCTTCATCAACGGCATTCACTCCATGCTGGGGCATAGGAGCAGTCACCACATTTAGCCTCTCAGGCGCTTCAAATTGTATTTCTTTTGCGTCAATGAGGTCTTTCACTTTATTCCTTAATGCCCAACAGTCATCAGTGGAATGCCCCGGGCTATCGGAGTGATAAACACAGCGGGCATTTGGATTGTATTTCGGAGAGGCAGTATTCACCACTTTTGGGGCCTCCCTGACAGTCACCAAGTTGGTGGACAGCAACTGCGGAAAGATTTGTGATAGAGTCATAATTAAACGGGTAAACTCTCTTCTGGGTCTTTCACCCTTTTGAGGATTGGTTTGCCGAGGAGCGGCAGCAGGCTTGGCAATCATCACCGCGTTGACAGATTGGTGGCGCTCAGGTTTCTCTTGTCTTCTAGACCCATATACAGCACTGGCCTCCTTCTTAAAGGGCTTCTTCTCTGAATTTGCAGATGCACCCTTCTGAATTTTGCCAGACTTCATTCCAGCCTCTATTCTCTCTCCAGTCAGAATAAGATCAGTAAACCCTGCAGACGAGTTACCGATAAGATGATTGAAAAACGGCCCAGATAGGGTCCCCAAGAACATGTCTACCAACTCCCGGTCAGTTAAAGGAGGCTGCACCCTGCCAGCCAGATCCCTCCACTTCTGTGCATACTCTTTGAAACCTTCGCTTGAACCTAGCGACATACCCTGGAGTTGGGTACGTGTAGGGGAAAGGTCGGCATTATATTGATACTGCTTGTAGAAAGCAGTAGCCAACTCCTCCCAGTTACGAACCTTGGTCCCATCCAGATGATAGAACCATTCGAGATGAGTCCCTGAAAGACTCTCCTAGAAGAAGTGGATCCACAAATTCTTGTCCACTGAGTACGGCTGAATCTTCTGCACATAAGACCTGAGGTGTAGCTTGGGACAAGACGCCCCGTAATACTTGGTGAAAGATGGTGCCTTAAACTTGTGAGGAATAATCACACCAGTAGATAAGCCCAAGTCTCCAAAATCCAGCCCAAGCACTTGTTGGATCTCCATAGCATTCAGTCTGTCTTCCAACTGCTTATACCGGTCTTATGCAGGAGGATATTGTTCCTCATTAAAGTCAGTCTCGTTGTCAGAGACTACCGGACTAGGACCTTTTCCCCCTTGGGGACTGCTCTTGCCTATAGAAGAACCAGCCTCTTCATTCTGCAGAGTTTTGCCAAACCTTCGGCCCGAGTTGAAAAGAACAGTTCTCTTCTTCTTCTTCTTCTCCTTCTTCAGGAGTAAAGCCTTCAGCTCTTCTTGGCCTTGAGCCAAACCCATGATCAGTTCCTGAAATTGCGCGTTCTGCACCTGAAGAGCCTTGATAGACATCTCGGTTGATGATGAGTCAGGATTCATGATGCTGAAATAAACAGCGAAGAACAGTAAGCAACCTGAAAAGAAGAAAACCTGTTATGCACATGATGAATGGAATGCATATTATTTATGTTTTCAAAGACAATCGGGAATCAACTTTGTAAACAAAGGAACACACTTCATTAGATTCAACTTTGAAACTTAAATTGTTCAACAGGTTGCCCTTAGGCATTACATAAAATGGAAGTACTGAAAAGGGAAATAAAACTATAAAAGAACATCCAAAGCTCCTTATTAATCCCATGGTCTCCTCTTCTCAGTACGGATGTAATCATTCAGAGCTCGCTCATTCTCCAGCTGCTTGGTCAGCTTCTGGATCTTCAACTCCTGCTCGTTGAACTTTTCCCGGTAAGAATCCCGTTCTTCTCGCAGTTGCGACCAATACCTCTTTAATGTCTCATAATCAGTAGGTATCTGAGGAGGGAGGACAGTTGGAGGAACCCCATCTTTGTCAGGATACTCAAGAATGATGGGTCTGACAGCTTCGTATGGCATACCTAACTTCTGAGCACGGATGCGAACCCATTTGTAGTAGGCTTCCATAGGTAGATAAGTCTTTGGCCCTAACTCTTGTGGGTCAGCTTTATGAACTTTTTCCCAAGCCTTGATGAACCTACGACGCAGCTCGTCACTATCCACCTGAAACTCAAAACTGATGTGAGGTACCAACATCTCATGGGGTCCTGCTCTTCTGGCCCTTCCAAATTGACGGAGCGCTAGACATGGATTGTAAGAGATTCCTCCTTGAGTACCAATCAAAGGAACATTAGGGTATTCTCCGCAACGATCAATAACAGCTATCTCATCCAAACCTCTGAAAGTCCAAATGATGTCCTTATCAGTGAGAGACATTAACCTATGAGCCCAACCTCTTCCTTCTTGGTTCTTCAGCACGAACTTAGGGAGGTGCGAAATAAACCACCTCACCAATAAAGGGATACAACACCATAGAGTTCCTCGTCTTCGGGCAGTACGAGCATGAAGTTGTTGCAGGATATCACCCAAGAGAGTGGGCACAGGATTCTGAGACATAAAGATCCTTATGGCAGTGACATTGATGAAGTTGTCAGGATTAGGAAACAAGACTAGCCCATAGATTAAGAGAGCTAGGATGTCTTCATATGCCCTAAAGTCCAAGTCATTCCAGAAACTGTTAGCTTTACCAATCAGAAACTTGGCCAAGAAACCCTTAACTCCGCTTCTAGTCACCCAGTTGTCCATTACTTCTTGATGGGTCAAAGGAAGAGCTGCAACAACCTCCTCAAGCCTGAGGGTCTTTTCCCAACCATTGTAAGGAGTCTGATCCAAGATAGGGATACCAAGCAAATCAGAGAACTCTTCTAGGGTAGGGACCAGCTGGAAGTCTTGAAAGGTGAAGCACTGATACAAAGGGTCATAGAACTGGGTCAGGACACTCATCAACTGTTGATCCCGCTTTGCAGTGACTAAACTGAGAAGAGAACCATGCCTCTGGATGAAGGAAGTGGTGTTTGGAATTCTGCTAACCAACTCTTCAAGCAACTCAGGTGGGTGAACAAAGTTGAACCGGATAGTATTCCTTCGTATAGGCATCATGATGTCCTACAAAACAGAGCAAAGGTGAAACCCTCTTGTCTTTTAAATGGTCAGTCCTTATGCAGGATGCATGCAATGCTCATGATGTTATGATGTTATGATAAAGCACACCATAAATAGTTACAAAGGCAAACATGGTAAGGCACACAAGTCACACAAGACAAGCCCTTAAAGTTTAGGCCAGCATGAGGTCTAGGTATTACCCTCTTTCAGTTTGTTGGTTCATACCTGTCCTATCAAAAGTAACCGGGTTCTTAGAGGATCCCAATATCATTGACTACCCTCAATCGGTCATAACTCCAGCATCGCAATCTTTTCTTGCGGCCAGAACCATCACGAGAGTTTAGCCTCAATGGGCGTAGCATACTGCTACTGTTCTAATGGCCAAGTTGTGTCATTTAAGGTTCTAAGGTCGGTTGGTGCTTAATGACTCCTCAGAAGACCCATATTCTCCTCGTTGCAACACAAGGGATATCGGTACAGACCAAGGTGCCACACCAACGTAGCCACTGCTTCACCCATGTCGGTCTACGCCGGACAGGTCCCTCACAGCTTATGCTACCTAACAGGGTATCCCCAGATCCGGGTTAGGATCTATGTAACTCCCATGCAACCCACAATTTTAAAGCAAACAAGTCAATACAATTGAAAACACAGTTATGAACTATCCTAAGGTACACCTCACTTTAAAAGAGTCCCCAGCAGAGTCGCCAGTTCTGTGATCGGTGGATCTGGAACTGACTGTTTAACGCTGGTTCGCGAAATGTCGCGGTAAGCAAGAGTCGCCACCATCTTTTATTTTCTCCAACATGGACGGGACAAAAGCACAGCAAAATTCCTTATGAGATAGTTTCTCGGTTTGGGAGGTAGATTTATAGAAAGGGAAGGTGTTAGCACCCTTTCTATCCATGGTTATCCATGGGCTCTTAGATACTTGCTCATTTGTGTTTTCAAAATTGTTTGTTTTGCTTTTCAACTGTGGGTTTTAAAAAGTTTCTTTGAAAATTTCAGTTCGACTCTTGTATCGGTCCTCAAGAGTGTTTGAAAAGTTGCTTTCGAAAGCTTTTGAAAAGTGTCGGTGTGAAAAGTATTTTTGATTTGTTTTGAAATTAGAGCAAGTATCTAGAGTCGTCTACCTACCCTAAGAAATTCGTCTGTGTAAATGTCCTTAAAGTAGTGCCATCCCACCATTGAGAGGTAGGTAGCACCACCATTGGAGGTGTTCGGGTCAATTCAAGGGTTCGGGACGTGGTGATCACCGGAGCAATAGGAAGACACCTTAGAAGCTACCCTCATGCCATGTTCATGGACATGAGGACTTACTAAAACATCCTCTACTCGACGACCACCTTTCGAGGGGCAAGGCAACAGTGAGGCGTACCCTAGGGGTGGTGTGTGATTTGTGTGTCGTTTTCAGATATTTTTGTCTTGTCATGCATTGGTGATCTACGCGTTGCTTTTATTTTGGCATTCATTCTTTCATGCAAATTATTAACAGTTAAAAGATGCGAGAATTAAAAGTCCTACGCTATTACAAAGGCGCGGGTCCACATCGCCAAATTAATCCAGGACCCGATTTGAAATAAAATAAAGTGCGGAAAATAAATACCCTAATTGATCTATTACATAGCTTTGGGAGAATTACATTATATTCACAAAAGAGGAAATAAAAATAAAATGCGAGCATAAATAAAATCAGGAATGCGAGGGCGTTGGACCCTTTTAAGGAAATTAAATTACAATTATGAAATTAATTAATTTAAATGAGAAAAGGAAATTATTTTTGAGTTTTTTGCATTTTATGGATTAATGGAATTAAAACCTAATTCTAAACTATTTTTTAATTTATTAAAAAAAGTGTTTTTAGTTTGACCTAATTTTAATTAATCATTTACATGGCAAATTATATTTACAAAATAATAATTAATAATTAAATATGGTGAAAAAGAAAAAAAGGATAAAAGTATAAAAACCTAATTCTACATTTTTTTAGTTTATTACAAAAAGTATTAAGATTTAAACCTAGAATTAACTAAATTAATTAATACAATTTATTTACAAAGAAAATATTAAATGGAAATATATTTTTTATTTTTTATAGTTTCTGAATTTTTTGGGTATTTTTTATATTAGGAAAATATTAATTTATAAATTAAAAGGAAATAATTAAATTAAAACAAATAATAAAGAATAGGAAAAAGAAAAAGAAATACAAACCCTATGGGGTGTTGACCCCAATTTGGAGGTAAACTGTCAGCAATCTGGCCCATTTGTGGGAGGCCTCTTTTGACTTTCTCAGCGCGCGTGTGGCCTGGTTGACCAACGAGTATGGTGTTCATCAGATCATGGCCCTTGGATTGAGGTTCTGAGACATGTGGCGCGCTTGGATTGTGGACGTATGGTGAACTTCTCGAGGGAGCGCTACATGCAAACATGGACAGAAAAATAATATGGAGAAAGGAGGGGACCT
Source organism: Vicia faba (assembly GCA_948472305.1). NCBI lineage: Eukaryota > Viridiplantae > Streptophyta > Magnoliopsida > Fabales > Fabaceae > Vicia > Vicia faba. The sequence continues at coordinate 1,372,871,661 of OX451741.1, forward strand.
GGGAATCGAACCCAGGTCCCAGAGTGTACCAAATCAATGCCTTTCCCTTGAGCCACTTACATGCTTTGTATATAATATAGCAAATAAACAACATAATGCAAAACAATGGTTAGTGGTTAATTTCGCGCGAAATTCAAACGCACCAACCGCTGGCTTACACCTCACCTTCTTCCCCAATTGTTCTGCATTTGCCTGAAAAAAAAACATCAAGTAGCGGGGGTTTTAAACCCCCACTAAACGTTGTACACAAAAATAGCGATTAGAAACCTGTTGATCATAAATTGATCGCGAGGTATGGAAACGATTAGTCATGAGCTTCTGGTTTCAATGGCATGGGTCTTGTGTCTCAATTTTTCCAGAATAAGGAGTTCCCAATTTGAAACCTCTGCAACCCTAAAAGACATTAATGGTAGGTTCTCGTACAGGGCATGAAAATCCAATTAAATGACATCATTAGCTTTAGAATGGTTAGATTAGTCCAAATCAACAGAAAGAATGCAATGAGGATGCTTATAAATTGAAACACGAATATCAAAAATGTTAAGAACAGGACGACATCATATTACCAATTCTTTGCGTTAGAAGCTGTGATTTTGATCCAGAAACTTTCCTTGTGTCTTTGGCAAGCGATTGGAATAGTTATCTTGCCTTGAAACCAACTCTAAAGGCGTTTTCAATTTTCAATTTTTTTCACAAAAATGCCAAATTTGTTCTTAGGTTTGGGCGCAGCTTCCAGGTTATTAGCATTAGGGTTATGATCAGTATATGTATGCCAATGGATTAGGGTTGCAATTTGAGTCCAAAAACCCTTGTAATCATGAATCCAATATTTGATTTTAATGGCATCTTTCTTCAAATCTTTTCCATGTGTTTTGATGCCAATCATGACCAAATCACCTTGATTCTTTCCATATTGGATAGTGCACGAAATCTTGAAGGTATTCTATGCACAAAAAGATTTGAAAAGCATGGATGAGTATTTTTTTCATATTTTATTTAATTAAATGAATTAATTGTGATTAAAAATTCAAATAAATAATAAAAATGATGAAATAAATCCCCTTTGGGCCAAATGGTCGTGCATAGCCTTTGGATGATGAATCTTGGAAGAAAATGTGGCCCATTAGCAATTTTGAGGCATTTGAAGCAAAGTTGACTTTTCAAAATTCCCAAAAATTTCCCAACTTCCACAAGGCATATCTTGCTCAATGTTTAAGCTTTGATCATGTTCTTGGACATTTTGGAAAGGTCTTGAAGTCCTATAACCAATGCCTTTGGTCCCATGTCATTTTGATTTACCAATCTCAAGTTATGGCCTTTGACTTAAAGTCCCTTTTTGTTGACTTTTGAAAATGACCTATAATGTTGAAATTGATAACTTTTTGTGAGAGCATTTCTTGGACTTTAAGTGTGAAGAGGAGTTGTAGGAAATGTCTTTCTCTTCAAAATGAGATTTGGATGGAATTTTTCTGATAAACCATGTGGAAGTTATGCCCTGGTCAAGTTACAGTTGACTTTTTCAACTGTCCAAATATGGAAACTTTTGCATCTTGATACTTTTTGAGCCATGCCTTGAAAATCATGATCAAGAATTTATCAAATGATGTTTGTGGCTTCAAAATAAGATGTTGACCAAAAATTTGAACTTTTGACTGTCAAATGACCATTTTGCCCCTGCAGTTGACTGCTGAGCAATTAGGGTTTTTGACTGTGCAATTTTGTGTTGTAAGTCTTGAAACTTGGTATGAGGATGCTTGACCATGTTTATAGGCATGTGGGACTTGTTTGGACCCTTGGAAACTTCATTTTCTTTGACAGAATCAAAACCCTAGTTTTTGACTGTTAGGAGGCCTTTGAACTGTGCAACCCTTGGGGAGATTTTGAAGCATGCTCTTTGCAAATCTTGAAGAATATGGGAGGGAAAATTTTGGGGTACAACAGTTGCCCCTGTTCAATCTTCTTAGACCTGAGGATGCAGATTGGCTGACGTGCCTTTCGTAATCCGAAGGTGGAAGATGATTGAACACTAGAGTGCCCAGAAATTTGCGCTCACATAGTAGTGTGATGGTGGGAATGGGCTTATAGATGCCATTTGGAGATTGATGGATAGGATGATGGGCTTATAGATGCCATCTGGGTATTGATCGCGTAAGAGATTCCTTAGCGAGAACTTGCGTACCTGCAAAAGAAAATGATTACCTGACCTGTTACAAGAGCTGGTCTTCAAACTCTTTATGTGGATGTGCCCTGACTGGTTACAGGAATTGAATCTGGAATTTCAAACGGTGATGAATGAACCAGGGATGGTTACTACCTCAATGGGACGGTGAGAGAACCTTGTACGATTACTACCTCAACAGGAACGCTGAGAGAATCTTGGGCGACTTCAACCTCAACAGTAACGCTGAGAGAATCTTGGGCGACTTCAACCTCAACAGTAACGCTGAGAGAATCTTGGACATCTTCTACTGGATAAGAAACAGGGAGATCTTAGGGTCGATCTGACTGAACCAGAGAAGGCCTTTGACTGGATAAGAAACAGGAAAATCTTAGGGTCGATTTAACTGAACCAGGCTAGGTCTTGGAATCTTCAACTGGATAAGAATCAGGGAGATCTTAGGGTCGATCTGACTGAACCAGAGAAGGCCTTTGACTGGATAAGAATCAGGAAAATATTAGGGTCGATTTAACTGAACCGGTCTAGGTCTTGGAATATCTTCAACTGGATAAGAATCAGGGAGATCTTAGGGTCGATCTGACTGAACCAGAGAAGGCCTTTGACAGGATAAGCATCAGGAAAATCTTAGGGTCGATTTAACTGAACCGGTCTAGGTCTTGGAATATCTTCAACTGGATAAGAATCAGGGAGATCTTAGGGTCGATCTGACTGAACCAGAGAAGGCCTTTAACAGGATAAGCATCAGGAAAATCTTAGGGTCGATTTAACTGAACCGGTCAAGGTCTTGAATATAGCTGAGAACTTAACTGGATCTTTCCTGAAAGTTAAAGGTCAGTCATATGCAATGCATGATATGGATCAAGCAATGATGTTCTCAACATAAATGAGATTTGTAAGATATGATGCGTATATGCATGCTATAATGTATGTAAGTGTGATGTTTATGAATGTATCTTTTCGTCTAGGAAAGTAAATCCTTGACGGGTGCCGGGAAGTCACTCCTGGGCTGATGTTGAAGAATAGATCTTTGCTTCCGCTTGGGATGATAGTTGCAAGAATACCGGTAGGAGAAGATAACTCCATTGGGGAATAAACTTGGCGAATGGATTACTCTGCAGGGAGAAAAGTACTCTAACGATCTTGCTGGGGAACAATACTCTGTGGGAGGAGAGGTACTTTGCTAAAATGTTGATGGTAACTTTGCTGGGGATACCATTGTTATGTTGGAAGGGTTAATAGACTTCGCTGGGGATAAGAAGACTTTGCCGAGGGCGGTCTTTCCGTGGTTTTTGGCTGAGGATAACCCAGTTATATCCTGGTAGGGAAATAACTCTTTGAATAAAGCCGGGAGACGCACTCGTGCTCTGCGAGGATAAGCTTCTAGAATCTACTGGGGATAAGCTTACTGCCTGGGGAGATGGTTTCCAACTTTTCCTGGGGAAACTGGATTGGACTCTCCTGGGGAAGTTTTGAGATGCTGGGGAAGTAGCTCCATTGAATGTTTGATATACTGCCGGGGAACAATCTTTAGATCAAGACTGTCGGAGATGCTTGTTAAGAATGTCTGTATGATGTGCTGGGGAATGTTGAGATCTGCTGGAGGATACCCAACTTCCTTAAGGTTGACTGTAACTTTGCTTGGCGAGAGTGTATTGACTTGCTCACTCACTCTCTGGGGAATTGAGATGTACTGGTTATGTTCTTCAGCTGAACCTACCTTGATACCTTGGAGGACAAAACAATTAGATTGCTTAGACAACTCTTTATTGCCCCTGTTTTTAATGTTACCTGTAATTAATCCTTTTGTTTCGTATGCAAATATTTATGAGTTAGCAATTAGTGTCAATGCATATATCACAAATTCAACCTTGGACGTTCTTCGCAAAACAAAACAGAAAAAGGGAAAACAAACAATTGGCAATTTTAACTGAAAAGTGATTTTGTATTGATTTTTTTTTGAATGTGCCTGTAAATAGGCGTTTATGTACAAGAGGCTGACATCCTAGTAAGAGAACGCCGCCGAACAAAAGAATTTATACAAGTTTGTACAAAAGAAAATAAAACAGCTATGTGAAATGAATGATCCCACTGGGTTCCAACTCTGCTATCACCTTTATGTCTTTGAGCGTCTCATCACTTGATGACCTTAGTTGAAGATGAAGCTGACTGATCGATGCCGTCTGAACTCGATGTAGATACTGGATTCTGGATGCAAAGTGATCCAATGAGACATAGTATTACGCTTTATCCCTAACTTTTGCCGGGACCGCCCTTTCGGGTTTTCAGTCCACCAGGATACCCATTTTTGCCCAAGCCGCCTTTTCAGGTTTTCGACTTGACGGGTGTACAGATTTTTTCATTTCATCCCTTCATTTTGCCCGAACCCTTTTGGTTCGCTGGGAAGCCCTAATTTTTGCCTAGGTATGTCAACCTAGCGGGTCTTTATTATGCGTAGTATCTTTTTACTATGTCTGCATTGGCGGGGTGAGGAAGGTCGTCACCATCCATGTTGGTTAGAATCATGGCTCCTCCTGAGAACACATGTTTAACCACAAATGGCCCTTCATACGTAGGGGTCCATTTGCCCCTTGGATCACTCTGAGGTAGGATGATTCGCTGGATTACCAGATCCCCAACTTGATATTCTTGTGGTCTGACCTTTTTGTTAAATGCCCTGATCATCCGTTTCTGGTACGTCTGACCATGACAAATAGCAGCAAGTCTCTTTTCATCGATAAGGTTTAGCTGATCAAGTCGTGTCTGGATCCAATCATCTTCACTTAGATCTGCATCCTTCATTATCCGGAGAGAGGGTATTTGCACTTTGATCGGTAAGACTGCCTCCATACTGTAGACCAAGGAGAAAGGAGTTGCCCCGGTTGATGTTCTGGCTGAGGTACGGTACCCATGTAGAGCGAACGGTAACATCTCGTGCCAATCTTTATAAGTCACTGTCATCTTCTGCACGATTTTCTTAATGTTCTTATTTGCTGCTTCTACAGCCCCATTCATCTTCGGTCTGTAAGGAGAAGAGTTGTGGTGCTGTATCTTAAACTGCTCGCAGAGCTCAGTGATCATCTTGTTATTTAGATTGGTACCGTTGTCCGTAATGATTCTTTCAGGGACCCCGTACCGACAGATCAGGTTATGCCGAATGAACCGTGCCACAACAGTCTTGGTTACCGTAGCGTAGGAAGCTGCTTCCACCCACTTCGTGAAGTAATCAATCGCCACTAGGATGAAGCGATGCCCGTTGGATGCCGTAGGTTTAATCTCACCGATCATGTCTATGCCCCACATCGCAAACGACCAAGGCGCAGTCAGAACATTTAGAGGAACTGGAGGAACATGCACCTTGTCTGCATATATCTGGCATTTATGACATGTCCGAGAATGTTGGTAGCAGTCAGCTTCCATTGTGGACCAAAAATACCCTGACCGAAGGATTTTCTTTGCCATAGTGTGTCCACTGGAATGTGTTCCGAAGGTCCCTTCATGTAGCTCTTCCATGATCCTTTCTGCTTCAGTTTTATCCACACAACACAGTAAGGTCGAATCATGGTTTCCCTTATACAGAATGCCGTTGCTGAGGAAGAACTTTGCTGCGAACCTTCTCAGAAACTTCTTATCGTTGTAAGATGCACCTTCAGGGTATTCCTGAGCTTCCAAATATCTCTTCACCTCATGGTACCAAGGCTTCTCAGTCACCAATTCAGTCTCGAGATCACAACAGTATGCCGGTTCGTCCAGTTTCCAGATAGTGACCTGGGGAGCCTCATTGTCCCATTTGACCTTGAACATAGAAGACATCGTAGCTAACGCGTCCGCCAACTGATTCTCCTCTCTCGGAAAGTGTTCAAAGGTTATCTCTGTGAAGTGGGGGATCAAAGTCAACACACATTCTCTGTAAGGAATAAGATTCAGATGTTTCGTATCCCACTCTCCTTTGATCTGATTGATCACGAGAGCGAAATCTCCGAAAACACTTAGAAACTTGATCCTTAAGTCGATTGCGGCTTGGAGACCCATGATGCATGCCTCATACTCCGCCATGTTGTTGGTGCAGTTGAAACATAGCCGGGCTGTGAGTGGAGTATGAGTGCCTTGAGGGGATATGATCACAACGCCGATACCGTTACCCAAAGCATTGGAGGCTCCGTCAAAGTGCATAGACCATCGGGATCCTTCCTCGGGTCCTTCATCCGGTCTAGGTACTTCACAATCAGTCACTATCATGATGCTCTCATATGGAAACTCGAAGTTCATTGACTGATAGTCATCTACTGCCTGATGTGCCAAGTGGTCTGCCAATACACTTCCTTTGATGGCTTTCTGGGTTGTGTACTGGATGTCGTATTCTGTCAAGATCATTTGCCATCTCGCTATTCTCCCAGACAGAGCAGGCTTTTCAAATATGTACTTTATAGGATCCATCTTTGAGATCAACAAGGTAGTGTGAGTCAGCATATACTGTCTCAGCCGGCGAGCAGCCCATACCAGAGCGCAGCAAGTTTTCTCAAGCAGTGAGTATCGGGTCTCACAGTCGGTAAACTTTTTGCTAAGGTAATAAATGGCATGCTCTTTTCGGCCAGACTCGTCATGCTGCCCCAGCACACACCCCATTGAGCTGTCAAGTACTGTCAGGTATAGTATCAGAGGTCTCCCCTCAACCGGTGGCATAAGGATGGGTGGTTCTTGGAGATACTCTTTGATTCTGTCAAAAGCAGCCTGACATTCATCATTCCAACGTACTACCTGATCTTTCTTCAGCAACTTGAAGATTGGTTCACAGGTAACGGTTAGGTGCGAGATGAATCGAGCAATGTAATTCAGGCGTCCTAAAAAGCCTCTGACCTCTTTCTCTGTCTTAGGAATTGGCATCTCTTGAATGGCTTTAACCTTGGCAGGGTCCACTTGAATACCCTTATTACTTACAACGAAGCCTAGCAACTTTCCAGATCTTACCCCGAAGGTGCACTTGTTCGGGTTCAACCTCAGCTTGTACCACTTCAGACGGTCAAACAATTTCTGCAGATGATCTAGGTGTTCTTCCTCAGTCTGGGACCTTGCGATCATGTCGTCAACATACACTTCTATCTCATGATGGATCATGTCTTGAAATAAAGCAACCATGGCACATTGGTAGGTTGCCCCAGCATTTTTCAGTCCAAAAGGCATGACCTTGTAGCAGAAGGTGCCCCACTGAGTAACAAAGGTAGTCTTTTCCATGTCTTCAGGAGCCATCTTGATCTGATTATAACCTGAAAAGCCATCCATGAAAGAGAACACCTTATGCTGAGCAGTATTGTCAACAAGGACATCAATGTGAGGTAGGGGGAAGTCATCCTTGGGGCTGGCCCTGTTCAGATCCTTGTAGTCAACACACATTCTGACTTTCCCATCTTTCTTTGGTACCAGCACCACATTAGCAACCCACTGAGGGTAAGAAGTCACTGCAAGGAACCCAGCATCAAATTGCTTCATATCCTCGGCTTTGATCTTCTCAGACATCTCTGGACGCATACGGCGGACCTTTTGCTTAACCGGAGGGTAGTCTTCCTTGGTAGGCAAATGATGGACCACAATATCAGTATCCAAACCGGGCATGTCTTCGTAGGACCAGGCAAAGATCTCCATATAGTCATGTAACATCTGAGTCAACCGTTGCTTCACGCTGAGCTCTAGGTTGGCACCAATCTTTACCTCCTTCCTGTCCGTCTCAGTACCCAGATTTATTGTTTCCACCGGCTCTTCATGTGGTTGAATTTCCCTCTCTTCCTGAAGTAACAGTCTTGCAAGCTCGCCAGGCACTTCACAATCATCTTCACCTTCGTCTTCGGCTAAGTTGATCGGATTTTCGAAGTCATAACTGGCAGTAGCAGAGTCGTTACCAGTGAGATCCTGAGTGGATTGAAACCTGTACGAGTGAGTGTGTGTAAATACAGCTGTTTTGCAATATATAAAGAAAGGAAAGAAAGAAAAGGAGCATAAGATTTGAAATGCGAGAAAACACCCAAGGTCTTTATTCATGATATATGAAATGACAATTTAATATACCCTCACAAATGGAGCCACGGTGCCCCGGGTAAGACACCGGGCCATAGAGTTTTAATTGTTTATTACAAATAACAAAACAAAGGAGTTTATTACTGCGTAACAAAAGTAACAGGAGTATGATCCTTAGCAGTCCAATTGGTCAATCCACCATCAGTCGTCGGGTAGATCCAACTTTCAAACTCTGACTCTTCCACTTCAGCTTCGTCCCCAACAACGTTCACTCCTGGATTGGTAATGAGCACAGGAGGTCTTCTGGTCTTTGCCTTGCGCACAACCTTCTGACCCTCTGCAGTAAAACCCAGTCCAAACTTGTCAGTTTTTTGTGTAAAATCAGGGAGCCTGCCCCAGTTAGCACATTCACCTTTCTTGATCACAGCCCGGGCATCCTTCAAGGAAGCCATCTTCAAAGGAACATCCTCTTCGACCACTGTTTCCGCTGCTGCCAATGTTGGAGGTACCTCTTCGAAATGTTGAAAGGGGGTTTCAATAAACTCCCCGTCCATCTCAATATACCTGAAGGAATTCAAATGGCTCACCATATACTCCTCCTCTCCCTGCAAAGTGACAATCTTCCCTCTGACGGGGTACTTGAGTTTCTGGTGTAGGGTAGAGGTCACTGCCCCAGCTTTGTGGATCCAAGGTCGACCCAGTAGACAAGAATACGATGGACGGATATCCATCACATAGAAAGTAGAGTCGAATACTTGAGAACCCACGCGAATAGGAATGTCTACCTCTCCATGAACCATCCTCTTAGAACCGTCAAAGGCTCTGACGATGATATTGCTAGGTTTCAGTTCCAGGCCCTCACGATCCAAACGGTCTAAGGCCTTCTTGGGTAGCACATTCAGGGAAGAACCAGTGTCCACCAACACGTGCGCAAGAGTAGTGCCCCTGCATTCAATAGAGACATGCAGGGCATCGTTGTGGTCCTTTCCCTTAGCAGTAAGGTCAGCATCCGAGAAACCCAAACCATTGTCAGCTGTCAAATTGGCTACGCAATCAGTAAACTGGACAGCAGATGTTTCCTGTGGCACATGGGCCGTCTTGAGGAATGAAATCAGGGCCTTAGCATGGGCCTCTGAGCACAGTAGCAAGGAGAGCATAGAGATCTTGGAGGGGGTATGCCCCAGCTGCTCGACAACATTAAAGTCACTCTTCTTGATTATTTTCAGAATTTCCTCCATCTCTTGTTGGGAGGCCTTATCATTCACAGATTTTGGTGCCTCCATCCGGGCAGGCGCATCTTCAATCCCTTTGCCCCGAGCATTAGATGACTCGACAACAGGGTAAACAACTTGATCAGAAACGGGGACAGGTACACTTGCAGGTGTTATAGTGAGGGGTCTTCGAATAGCTGGTGGTGCAATGTCAGGCGAGAAGAGCCTGCCACTGCGGGTAACTTTGGCTGGACCAGTGATATTGCTGATGCTGGTGCCAGTGTTGAACTCTTGCTTGATTCCATGCACATACACATCTGCCCCATAGTGCCAGGGGACAGCCTTATCAGATTCATAGGGGAGAGGCCCCGGAACAGTAATAACAACAGGTGCGACAGTCATGATTTTAACCTGCTTCCTTGGGAGAGCCTTGATTGGATTATTAAAGATTCTAACAACAGAAACTTCTTCCACTGGAACAAACTGAACAACAGTCTTCTTGAACAGAATCTCTTTGCTGTCCATCAGGCTTTGGATGCCCAACTTCAGCAAAGGACAACCAGAAAGGGAAACAGCACAGAAAAGGCAACCTTCACTACAACCCGGAAATAAACCGGCCAGCAGTAGGTTCCTCTTAACAGTCATCAAGGGAGTAGCTACATCATTCACAGAAACGGCATATACCTCTTCATCAACGGCATTCACTCCATGCTGGGGCATAGGAGCAGTCACCACATTTGGCCTCTCAGGCGCTTCAAATTGTATTTCTTTTGCGTCAATGAGGTCTTGCACTTTATTCCTTAATGCCCAACAGTCATCAGTGGAATGCCCCGGGCTATCGGAGTGATAAGCACAGCGGGCATTTGGATTGTATTTCGGAGAGGCAGTATTCACCACTTTTGGGGCCTCCCTGACAGTCACCAAGTTGGTGGACAGCAACTGCGGCAAGATTTGTGATAGAGTCATACTTAAACGGGTAAACTCTCTTCTGGGTCTTTCACCCTTTTGAGGATTGGTTTACCGAGGAGCGGCAGCAGGCTTGGCAATCATCACCGCGTTGACAGATTGGCGGCGCTCAGGTTTCTCTTGTCTTCTAGACCCATATACAGCACTGGCCTCCTTCTTAAAGGGCTTCTTCTCTGAATTTGCAGATGCACCCTTCTGAATTTTGCCAGACTTCATTCCAGCCTCTATTCTCTCTCCAGTCAGAATAAGATCAGTAAACCCTGCAGACGAGTTACCGATAAGATGATTGAAAAACGGCCCAGATAGGGTCCCCAAGAACATGTCTACCAACTCCTGGTCAGTTAAAGGAGGATGCACCCTGCCAGCCAGATCCCTCCACTTCTGTGCATACTCTTTGAAACCTTCGCTTGAACCTAGCGACATACCCTGGAGTTGGGTACGTGTAGGGGCAAGGTCGGCATTATATTGATACTACTTGTAGAAAGCAGTAGCCAACTCCTCCCAGTTATGAACCTTGGTCCCATCCAGCTGATAGAACCATTCGAGATGAGTCCCTGAAAGACTCTCCTAGAAGAAGTGGATCCACAAATTCTTGTCCACTAAGTACGGCTGAATCTTCCGCACATAAGACCTGAGGTGTAGCTTGGGACAAGACGCCCCGTCATACTTGGTGAAAGATGGTGCCTTAAACTTGTGAGGAATAATCACACCAGTAGATAAGCCCAAGTCTCCGAATTCCAGCCCAAGCACTTGTTGGATCTCCATAGCATTCAGTCTGTCTTCCAACTGCTTATACCGGTCTTCAGCAGGAGGATATTGTTCATCATTAAAGTCAGTCTCGTTGTCAGAGACTACCGGACTAGGACCTTTTCCCCCTTGGGGACTGCTCTTTCCTATAGAAGAACCAGCATCTTCATTCTGCAGAGTTTGGCCAAACCTTCGGCCCGAGTTGAAAAGAACAGTTCTCTTCTTCTTCTTCTTCTCCTTCTTCAGGAGTAAAGCCTTCAACTCTTCTTGGCCTTGAGCCAAACCCATGATCAGTTCCTGAAATTGCGCGTTCTGCACCTGAAGAGCCTTGATAGACATCTCGGTTGATGATGAGTCAGGATTCATGATGCTGAAATAAACAGCGAAGAACAGTAAGCAACCTGAAAAGAAGAAAACATGCTATGCACATGATGAATGGAATGCGTATGATTTATGTTTTCAAAGACAATCGGGAATCAACTTTGTAAACAAAGGAACACACTTCATTAGATTCAACTTTGAAACTTAAATTGTTCAACAGGTTGCCCTTAGGCGTTACATAAAAGGGAAGTACTGAAAAGGGAAATAAAACTATAAAAGAACATCCAAAGCTCCTTATTAATCCCATGGTCTCCTCTTCTCAGTACGGATGTAATCATTCAGATCTCGCTCATTCTCCAGCTGCTTGGTCAGCTTCTGGATCTTCAACTCCTGCTCGCTAAACTTTTCCCGGTAAGAATCCCGTTCTTCTCGCAGTTGCGACCAATACCTCTTTAATGTCTCATAATCAGTAGGTATCTGAGGAGGGAGGACAGTTGGAGGAACCCCATCTTTGTCAGGATACTCAAGAATGATGGGTCTGACAGCTTCGTATGGCATACCTAACTTCTGAGCACGGATGCGAACCCATTTGTAGTAGGCTTCCATAGGTAGAGAAGTCTTTGGCCCTAACTCTTGTGGGTCAGCTTTATGAACTTTTTCCCAAGCCTTGATGAACCTACGACGCAGCTCGTCACTATCCACCTGAAACTCAAAACTGATGTGAGGTACCAACATCTCATGGGGTCCTGCTCTTCTGGCCCTTCCAAATTGACGGAGCGCTAGACATGGATTGTAAGAGATTCCTCCTTGAGTACCAATCAAAGGAACATTAGGGTATTCTCCGCAACGATCAATAACAGCTATCTCATCCAAACCTCTGAAAGTCCAAATGATGTCCTTATCAGTGAGAGACATTAACCTATGAGCCCAACCTCTTCCTTCTTGGTTCTTCAGCACGAACTTAGGGAGGTGCGAAATAAACCACCTCACCAATAAAGGGATACAACACCATAGATTTCTTCATCTTCGGGCAGTACGAGCATGAAGTTGTTGCAGGATATCACCCAAGAGAGTGGGCACAGGATTCTGAGACATAAAGATCCTTATGGCAGTGACATTGATGAAGTTGTCAGGATTAGGAAACAAGACTAGCCCATAGATTAAGAGAGCTAGGATGTCTTCATATGCCCTAAAGTCCAAGTCATTCCAGAAACTGTTAGCTTTACCAATCAGAAACTTGGCCAAGAAACCCTTAACTCCGCTTCTAGTCACCCAGTTGTCCATTACTTCTTGATGGGTCAAAGGAAGAGCTGCAACAACCTCCTCAAGCCTGAGGGTCTTTTCCCAACCATTGTAAGGAGTCTGATCCAAGATAGGGATACCAAGCAAATCAGAGAACTCTTCTAGGGTAGGGACCAGCTGGAAGTCTTGAAAGGTAAAGCACTGATACAAAGGGTCATAGAACTGGGTCAGGACACTCATCAACTGTTGATCCCGCTTTGCAGTGACTAAACTGAGAAGAGAACCATGCCTCTGGATGAAGGAAGTGGTGTTTGGAATTATGCTAACCAACTCTTCAAGCAACTCAGGTGGGTGAACAAAGTTGAACCGGATAGTATTCCTTCGTATAGGCATCATGATGTCCTACAAAACAGAGCAAAGGTGAAACCCTCTTGTCTTTGAAATGGTCAGTCCTTATGCAGGATGCATGCAATGCTCATGATATTATGATGTTATGATAAAGCACACCATAAATAGTTACAAAGGCAAACATGGTAAGGCACACAAGTCACACAAGACAAGCCCTTAAAGTTTAGGCCAGCATGAGGTCTAGGTATTACCCTCTTTCAGTTTGTTGGTTCATACCTGTCCTATCAAAAGTAATCGGGTTCTTTGAGGATCCCAATATCATTGACTACCCTCAATCGGTCATAACTCCAGCATCGCAATCTTTTCTTGCAGCCAGAACCATCACGAGAGTTTAGCCTCAATGGGCGTAGCATACTGCTACTGTTCTAATGTCCAAGTTGTGTCATTTAAGGTTCTAAGGTCGGTTGGTGCTTAATGACTCCTCAGAAGACCCATATTCTCCTCGTTGCAACACAAGGGATATCGGTACAGACCAAGGTGCCACACCAACGTAGCCACTGCTTCACCCATGTCGGTCTACGCCGGACAGGTCCCTCACAGCTTATGCTACCTAACAGGGTATCCCCAGATCTGGGTTAGGATCTATGTAACTCCCATGCAACCCACAATTTTAAAGCAAACAAGTCAATACAATTGAAAACACAGTTATGAACTATCCTAAGGTACACCTCACTTTAAAAGAGTCCCCAGCAGAGTCGCCAGTTCTGTGATCGGTGGATCTGGAACTGACTGTTTAACGCTGGTTCGCAAAATGTCGCGGTAAGCAAGAGTCGCCATCGTCTTTTATTTTCTCCAACATGGACGGGACAAAAGCACAACAAAATTCCTTATGAGATAGTTTCTCGGTTCGGGAGGTAGATTTATAGAAAGGGAAGGTGTTAGCACCCTTTCTATCCATGGTTATCCATGGGCTCTTAGATACTTGCTCATTTGTGTTTTCAAAATTGTTTGTTTTGCTTTTCAACTGTGGGTTTTAAAAAGTTTCTTTGAAAATTTCAGTTCGACTCTTGTATCGGTCCTCAAGAGTGTTTGAAAAGTTGCTTTCGAAAGCTTTTGAAAAGTGTCGGTGTGAAAAGTATTTTTGATTTGTTTTGAAATTAGAGCAAGTATCTAGAGTCGTCTACCTACCCTAAAAAATTCGTCTGTGTAAATGTCCTTAAAGTAGTGCCATCCCACCATTGAGAGGTAGGTAGCACCACCGTTGGAGGTGTTCGGGTCAATTCGAGGGTTCGGGACGTGGTGATCACCGGAGCAATAGGAAGACACCTTAGAAGCTACCCTCATGCCATGTTCATGGACATGAGGACTTACTAAAACATCCTCTACTCGACGACCACCTTTCGAGGGGCAAGGCAACAGTGAGGCGTACCCTAGGGGTGGTGTGTGATTTGTGTGTCGTTTTCAGATATTTTTGTCTTGTCATGCATTGGTGATCTACGCGTTGCTTTTATTTTGGCATTCATTCTTTCATGCAAATTATTAACAGTTAAAAGATGCGAGAATTAAAAGTCCTACGCTATTACAAAGGCGCGGGTCCACATCGCCAAATTAATCCAGGATCCGATTTGAAATAAAATAAAGTGCGGAAAACAAATACCCTAATTGATATATTACATAGCTTTGGGAGAATTACATTATATTCACAAAAGAGGAAATAAAAATAAAATGCGAGCATAAATAAAATCGGGAATGCGAGGGCGTTGGACCCTTTTAAGGAAATTAAATTACAATTATGAAATTAATTAATTTAAATGAGAAAAGGAAATTATTTTTGAGTTTTTTGCATTTTATGGATTAATGGAATTAAAACCTAATTCTAAACTATTTTTTAATTTATTAAAAAAAGTGTTTTTAGTTTGACCTAATTTTAATTAATCATTTACATGGAAAATTATATTTACAAAATAATAATTAATAATTAAATATGGTGAAAAAGAAAAAAAGGATAAAAGTATAAAAACCTAATTCTACATTTTTTTAGTTTATTACAAAAAGTATTAAGATTTAAACCTAGAATTAACTAAATTAATTAATACAATTTATTTACAAAGAAAATATTAAATGGAAATATATTTTTTATTTTTTATAGTTTCTGAATTTTTTGGGTATTTTTTATATTAGGAAAATATTAATTTATAAATTAAAAGGAAATAATTAAATTAAAACAAATAATAAAGAATAGGAAAAAGAAAAAGAAATACAAACCCTAGGGGGTGTTGACCCCAATTTGGAGGTAAACTGTCAGCAATCTGGCCCATTTGTGGGAGGCCTCTTTTGACTTTCTCAGCGCGCGTGTGGCCTGGTTGACCAACGAGTATGGTGTTCATCAGATCATGGCCCTTGGATTGAGGTTCTGAGACATGTGGCGCGCTTGGATTGTGGACGTATGGTGAACTTCTGGAGGGAGCGTTACATGCAAACATGGACAGAAAAATAATATGGAGAAAGGAGGGGACCTGGGAATCGAACCCAGGTCCCAGAGTGTACCAAATCAATGCCTTTCCCTTGAGCCACTTACATGCTTTGTATATAATATAGCAAATAAACAACATAATGCAAAACAATGGTTAGTGGTTAATTTCGCGCGAAATTCAAACGCACCAACCGCTGGCTTACACCTCACCTTCTTCCCCAATTGTTCTGCATTTGCCTGAAAAAAAAACATCAAGTAGCGGGGGTTTTAAACCCCCACTAAACGTTGTACACAAAAATAACGATTAGAAACCTGTTGATCATAAATTGATCGCGAGGTATGGAAACGATTAGTCATGAGCTTCTGGTTTCAATGGCATGGGTCTTGTGTCTCAATTTTTCCAGAATAAGGAGTTCCCAATTTGAAACCTCTGCAACCCTAAAAGACATTAATGGTAGGTTCTCGTACAGGGCATGAAAATCCAATTAAATGACATCATTAGCTTTAGAATGGTTAGATTAGTCCAAATCAACAGAAAGAATGCAATGAGGATGCTTATAAATTGAAACACGAATATAAAAAATGTTAAGAACAGGACGGCATCATATTACCAATTCTTTGCGTTAGAAGCTGTGATTTTGATCCAGAAACTTTCCTTGTGTCTTTGGCAAGCGATTAGAATAGTTATCTTGCCTTGAAACCAACTCTAAAGGCGTTTTCAATTTTCAATTTTTTTCACAAAAATGCCAAATTTGTTCTTAGGTTTGGGCGCAGCTTCCAGGTTATTAGCATTAGGGTTATGATCAGTATATGTATGCCAATGGATTAGGGTTGCAATTTGAGTCCAAAAACCCTTGTAATCATGAATCCAATATTTGATTTTAATGGCATCTTTCTTCAAATCTTTTCCATGTGTTTTGATGCCAATCATGACCAAATCACCTTGATTCTTTCCATATTGGATAGTGCACGAAATCTTGAAGGTATTCTATGCACAAAAAGATTTGAAAAGCATGGATGAGTATTTTTTTCATATTTTATTTAATTAAATGAATTAATTGTGATTAAAAATTCAAATAAATAATAAAAATGATGAAATAAATCCCCTTTGGGACAAATGGTCGTGCATAGCCTTTGGATGATGAATCTTGGAAGAAAATGTGGCCCATTAGCAATTTTGAGGCATTTGAAGCAAAGTTGACTTTACAAAATTCCCAAAAATTTCCCAACTTCCACAAGTTATGGCCTTTGACTTAAAGTCCCTTTTTGTTGACTTTTGAAAATGACCTATAATGTTGAAATTTATAACTTTTTGTGAGAGCATTTCTTGGACTTTAAGTGTGAAGAGGAGTTGTAGGAAATGTCTTTCTATTCAAAATGAGCTTTGGATGGAATTTTTCTGATAAACCATGTGGAAGTTATGCCCTGGTCAAGTTACAGTTGACTTTTTCAACTGTCCAAATATGGAAACTTTTGCATCTTGATACTTTTTGAGCCATGCCTTGAAAATCATGATCAAGAATTGATCAAATGATGTTTGTGGCTTCAAAATAATATGTTGACCAAAAATTTGAACTTTTGACTGTCAAATGACCATTTTGCCCCTGCAGTTGACTGCTGAGCAATTAGGGTTTTTGACTGTGCAATTTTGTGTTGTAAGTCTTGAAACTTGGTATGAGGATGCTTGACCATGTTTATAGGCATGTGGGACTTGTTTGGACCCTTGGAAACTTCATTTTCTTTGACAGAATCAAAACCCTAGTTTTTGACTGTTAGGAGGCCTTTGAACTGTGCAACCCTTGGGGAGATTTTGAAGCATGCTCTTTGCAAATCTTGAAGAATATGGGAGGGCAAATTTTGGGGGTACAACAGTGACTGTCATCTTCTGTATGATCTTTTTAATATTTTTATTAGCAGCTTCGACTGCACCATTCATCTTTGGCCGATAGGGGGATGAATTGTGATGTTGAATATTGAACTGCTCGCACAAGGAGGTGATCATAGTATTGTTAAGGTTCGTACCGTTATCAGTGATGATCCTTTCTGGGATACCGTACCGGCAAATAAGATTCTGCTTGATGAAGCGGGCAACAACATTCTTAGTAACGGATGCGAAGGAAGGTGCTTCGACCCACTTTGTGAAATAGTCAATGGCCACTAGAATGAAGCGGTGTCCATTGGAGGCTGTAGGCTTGATCTACCCAATCATATCGATTCCCCACATAGCAAAGGGCCAAGGAGCTGTTAAGACATTTAGAGGAACTGGAGGCACGTGCACCTTGTTTGCATAGATTTGAGAGTTATGACAGGTCCGGGAGTGTTGATAACAGTCTGCTTCCATGGTAGACCAATAGTAGCCTTCCCGTAGAATTTTCTTCGCCATCGTATGCCCACTAGAGTGAGTGCCAAAGGTACCTTCATGCAATTCAGCCATAATCTTTTCAGCTTCAATCTTATCCATGCAATGGAGCAGAATGGAGTCATGATTGCATTTGTACAGGATTCCATTACTTAAGAAGAACTTAGCAGAAAACCTCCTTAAGAACTTTTTATCATTGGTTGAAGCTCCTTCTGGATATTCTTGAGCCTCGAGATACCTTTTGACTTCATGAAACCAAGGCTGGTCCACTACTTCTTCAGTATTAATCTCGTGACAGTGTGCTGGTTCGTCCATTCATTCAATGGAGATCTGGGGAGCCTCGTTATCCCAATTAAGTTTAAACATAGATGACATTGTTGCTAGAGCATCTGCTAGCTGATTTTCTTCTCGCGGGAAATGCTCGAAGGTAATCTTCTCGAAATGTGGTAACAATGTCAAAACATGTTCTTTGTAAGGGATAAGGTTTGGATGCTTAGTGTCCCATTCTCCTTTGATCTGACTGATGACCAAAGCTGAATCT
Source organism: Vicia faba (assembly GCA_948472305.1). NCBI lineage: Eukaryota > Viridiplantae > Streptophyta > Magnoliopsida > Fabales > Fabaceae > Vicia > Vicia faba. The sequence goes on from OX451741.1 coordinate 1,372,890,054, forward strand.
CCAAATACATCTAAAGATTTGATTCCCAAGTCTATGGCAGCCTTGAGACCAAAGATGCATGCTTCGTATTCCGCCATGTTGTTCGTACAGTTGAAGCAAAGTCTGGAAGTGAAGGGAGTATGACACCCTTCTGGAGATATGAGTACAACGCCGATACCATTACCAAGTGCATTGGATGCCCCATCAAAGAACAGGGTCCATTGGGATCCTTGTTCAGGTTCGTCATATGGTCTGATTTCTTCACAGTTGTCTAATGTCATGATGTCTTCATCCGGGAATTCAAACTTCATGGACTGATAATCCTCTACAGCTTGATGGGCCAGATGATCAGCTAGCACACAACCCTTTATAGATTTTTGGGTCGTGTATTGTATGTCATATTCTGTTAGGATCATCTGCCATCTAGCTATCCTCCCAGACAAAGCAGGCTTCTCAAAGATGTACTTTATCGGATCCATCTTAGATATCAGCAAAGTGGTATGAGTCGACATATACTGTCTTAGCCAGCGAGCAGCCTATACCAGAGCACAGCAAGTTTTCTTGAGCAGTGAATATCTGGTTTCACAGTCGGTAAACGTTTTGCTCAGGTAGTAAATAGCATGCTCTTTTCGGCCAGAATCGTCATGCTGCCCCAATACACACCCCATTGAGTTCTCTAAAACGGTCAGATACATGATTAGTGGTCTTCCCTCGACTGGTGGCATCAAGACAGGAGGCTCTTGTAAATACTCTTTGATTTTGTCAAAAGCAATCTGACACTCATCATTCCATCTGACTACTTAATCTTTCTTCAACAGTTTGAAGATTGGTTCACAAGTAGATGTTAGGTGAGAAATGAATCTGGAAATATAGTTCAGGTGTCCCAAGAATCCTCTGACTTCCTTCTCAGTACGAGGAGCAGGCATTTCTTGTATTGCTTTAACCTTGGCAGGATCAACCTCGATGCCTTTGTTACTGACAATGAAACCTAAGAGTTTACCGGACCGGACTCCGAATGTGCACTTGTTTGGATTCAATCTTAACTTGTACTCCTTCAATCTGACAAACAACTTTTGCAAGTGATCAAGGTGTTCTTCTTCAGTTTGTGATCGGGCTATCATGTCATATATGTAGACCTCTATCTCATAATGTATCATATCATGAAACAAAGCTACCATGGCGCATTGATAGGTTGCCCCGACATTCTTCAGTCTGAATGGCATCACTTTGTAGAAGAACGTGCCCCACTGTGTGACAAATGTAGTTTTCTCCATGTCCTCAGGTGCCATTTTGATCTGGTTATAGCCTGAGAATCCATCCATGAAAGAAAATACTTTGTGCTGGACTGTATTGTCAACCAGGATGTCGATGTGTGGAAGTGGAAAATCATCTTTAGGGCTGGCCCTGCTTAAATCTCTATAATCCACGCACATTCTTACTTTGCCGTCCTTTTTAGGCACAGGAACAATGTTGGCAACCCATTGAGGATAGGAAGTAACAGCCAGAAATCCAGCATTGAACTGTTTCATGACTTCCGCTTTGATCTTCTCTGACATGTCAGGTCTCATGCGACAGACTTTTTGCTTCACTGGTGGACATTCTTCTCTTGTGGGTAGACGGTGTACCACAATGTCTGTATCGAGTCCCATCATGTCTTCGTATGACCAGGCAAAGATCTCAACATGATCATGCAATAGCTGAATTAGATGCTCTTTGACACTCGGCTCTAAATTGGCAGCCACTTTGATTTCCTTTTTATCTTCCTCGGTACCCAAATTGATTGTATCCAACAGCTCCTCATGAGGCTGAATAGCTCTTTCCTCTTGTTGTAGTAGTCTGGCCAATTCCCCTGGCACCTTACAATCTTCCTCACCTTCGTATTCGGCTTGGTAGATCAGATCTTCAGAGTCACTGAAGGCTATAGCAATATCGTTACCCATGGGATCCGGAATGGAAGGGTACCTGCATTTGTGAGTGTGGGGTTGTGTAAGGGTATAGCCATCTTAAAACAATAAAATGTAAAAGAAAGACAACGAGCACAAAAGGTTTATATATGAAAAAGCATCCATGATTCATTGAATTTCATATGAAGATGAAATAAAAACCCTTACAAATGGACCATTGTGCCTCGGGTAAGACACAAGGTTTTTAAAGTGCGAATTGTTCATGAATATTACAATTCCAACAGAAATGTAAAAGATAAATTACTGAGAGATGAAAGTTATTGGGACAAAGTCTCTGGCTTCCCAGTTGCGAAGTCCTCCGCTGACAGTAGGGAATATCCAATCTTCCAAGCTGCCATTTTTTTCATTGTCTTCTACTGCATTGACCCCTTGGTTGCTAATCTTCACAGGTGGCCCCCCAGCACGAGCACGACACACAACCTTCTGAGCAGTTGAAGTAAACCCCAAGCCAAACTTTTCTGATTTGTACGGAATGTCTGGAAGCTGCCCCCAGATGGTGCATCCACCCTCTTCCACTACCGCCTTTGCATCCTTTAGAGATGACATCCGAAGTGGAGGTCTTGTGATCTTAGGAATCGAGGATACCGCCTTGGTCGCTGCTACTTCTTGAGAGTCTTCTTCAAAATGTTGGAAAGGGGTTTCAATGAACTCGCCATCCAACTCTACATATCGGAAAGAATTCAGATGACTAATCATGTACTCCTCCTCCCCGTGGAAAATTATGATCTTTCCTTGGACCGGGTACTTCAGCATCTAGTGTAGCGTGGAAGTGACAGCACTAACATTGTGGATCCAGGGGCGTCCTAACAGACAGGAATAAGAAGGACGGATGTCCATCACATAGAAGGTTGAGTTGAAAATATGGGTTCCCACCTTTATTGGGATGTCCACTTCCCCGTGGACCATCCTCTTCGAACCATCAAATGCTCTCACCACTATGTTACTGGGTTTTAAAGTCAGCCCCTCGCAATCCAATCTGTCAAGGGCTTTTTTCAGTAAGACGTTCAAAGATGATCCCGTGTCCACCAAGACATGGGCTAGGGTTGTTCCTCTACACTCCACTGAGACATGTAATGCCTCGTTGTGTTTTCTCCCTCTGGGTGTCAAATCAGCATCGGAGAAACCCAAGCCATTATCAGCTGTCAAACTGGCCACACAGTCTTGGAACTGGTCCGCAGACGTCTCTTGTGGCACATGAGCTGTCTTCAGAAATTTTACCAGAGCTTTCACATGTACTTCAGAGCACAACACCAGAGATAGCATAGAGATCTTGGAAGGGGTTTTCCCCAACTTTTCAACCACATCATAATCACTCTTCTTTATTATCCTCAGGATTTCTTCCATTTCCTTCTTGGATGTTTCGGGAATAGCTAGTGATTGAGCCTTCGTCCGGACAGGCTCTTCTTGAATGTTTTTTCCTTTATTCTCAGCAGTGGAAGTATTGGCAGGGATAGGGGTTGTGTTGTTTTTGTCGGTAGGTACGCTTACAGGTATAATCACTGGTGCAGAGGTAATCTTTGGAACGACCACGGGTCCAAAGACTTGCTTTGGAGGGGAAATCTATGGAGAGAAGATTCTACCACTGCGGGTAATCTTGCTAGTTCCGACAATATTGCAAATGTCAGAATTGTCCTCTTCGGAGCTCTCTTCTTCGGCATTCAGTTCATCCTGTTTGATACCATGGTAGTAGATTTCTCCACCGTAATTCCATGGTACTGTTTTATCTGATTTGTATGGGACCGGCCCGGGCATTGTAATCTTAAGTGGAGTAGTCTTTGGAGCAGGTGTAATCCTAACGGGTCTTTTAGGGGCCCTGGGAGGATTGGCGTAGATGGTTATAATTGAAACTTCTTTAACTGGAACGGGTGAAATAGGAGCATTCTCGAACAGAATTTCCTGGTTATCAATCAGTCGTTGGATACCTTTTTTCAACAGAAGGTAGTCAAATGATGAGGATAGGTAAACATGGCAGTATTTGTCATAACCTGGGAATATACCAGTTTCAAAAAATTCAACTTAATAATCGGGAGTGGAGTCAACAGTTCATCCACGGTAGCAACAAACAAATCTTCTTCAATAGCGTTGGCATTGTGACCATGCCTAGGCATCGAAGCGGAAATAACATTTGGTTTCTCAGGCGCATCAAACTCAACTTCCTTCGCATCTATCAGGTCTTGAATTTTGTTCTTCAGAGCCCAACAGTTGTTAGTGTCGTGCCCTGGACTTTCAGAATGGTATGCGCACCTGGCATTTGGATGGTAATGAGGGGACGCAATATTGGGATTCTTTGGGCCTCTTTTAAAGTTGCCAGATTCAATTTCAGAAGATGTGGTAGAACTTGGGCTAGAGTCATGTTAATCCTGGTGAATTGCCGGACTGGCCTTTCCACTCTTGGATAGTTATTTCTCGGTTGATCAGATGCAGGATTTGGAATCATAACGGCCCCCACCGTTGGTCGGCGTTCAGTTCTTCCCTGATTCCTCTGTGAATAAATAGAAAATACTTCCTTCCTCCCAGTGAAGGGTTTTTTCACAGCTGTAGAGGCAGACACGTCCTTCTGAATCTTCCCGCTTCTTATACCAGCCTCCACCCTCTCGCCGGTTAAAATTAATTCGGTAAACCCTGCCGAGGAGCTCCCAATCAGATGATTGAAGAAAGGGCCCGATAGAGTTCCCAAGAACATGTCCACCAAATCTCTTTTGGACAGAGGGGCTGCACTCTTCCGGCTAGATCTCTCCACTTTTACGCGTAATCATTGAAGCCCTTATTGGAAACCATAGCCATACTCAGAAGCTGAGTACGGGTAGGCGCCAAATCGGTGTTGTACTGATATTGTTTATAGAAAGCTACGACCAGGTCTTCCCAATTATGGACGTCGGCCCTTTCTAATTGGTAAAACCAATCAAGTTGCATTCCTGATAAACTGTCTTGGAAAAAGTGGACCCACAAGTCTTTGTCGGCAGAGTGCGGCTGAATCTTCCTGACATACAATCGGAGGTGAATTTTAGGACAAGACACTCTATCATACTTGGCAAATAATGGCACTTTAAACTTTGGCAGGATCACAATTCCTGACACCAGCCCCAACTCTTCAAAATCTGAACCCGGTACTCTCTGGATTTCCATAGCGCTTAAACTCTCTTCAAGGTGTTTGTACTTGTCATCAGCCGGAGGGTATTGTTGTTCAGAGTAGTCCTCCTCTTCCTCTTCTTCTTCAGAATCTGATGGTACTTCCATTTCTTTTCCTTTTCTTTCCCCTTCATCAGATGTTGTTGGAAAATCTAAGGTCCTTCTAGCTTGTCCCTGAAACCTTCTGCCCATGATAACCACACCAGCTGGCTTCTTCTTCTTTTTCTCTTTCTCTTTTTCTAGCAGAGTCTTCAATCCTCTTGCCCCTTGGCTAAGGTCATGAGTAACTGTTGAAATTGCGTGTTCTGAGCTTGAAGATCTTTGCCCGTTTGTTCGAGATCCATCTTACTGAAATAAACAGTAGAGAGATGAGGAAACTTGTTGCAAAGACCTGTTTATGTTTATGATGAATGATATGTATTCATGCAATGCTTTTAAGGATTTAGAAATTCAAATTTGTTTCAAACAAAAAGAAACACACGTCATATTAATAAGATAGAATTTTGAGTACATTAATGCCCCTTGGGCAAAATAATACAAAATTTTAAGGTAAAAAGATATTGCGCATCCTGTTTGGTGCAATGTAGGTATTTAGAGTCTGCTCTTCATGAAGTAGCCGAGCGAGTTCCAAAACCTTCTTCTCGCTTGCGTAGAATTGGGCTTCGAAAGTATTGTGCTCTCCTTTGAGATGTATCCAATCCCTTTGTAGGTCTTCGAGTGATGTAGGCATGTCAGGATGTAGGATAGTGTATGGAACTTCTCCCTCCTTAACAGGCTCAATAATCACCGGGAGAATGGAAGGATAAGGCATCATAAGACTTTGAGCGCGGGTTCGTACCCACTTGAGGTAAGGCTCAAGAGGGATGGAATTATTGTGTCCCAAAGTCTTGCTATCCACCTTGTTTAGCATCCTCCAAGCTCGGATGAATCTCTGGCGAAGTCCTTGATCGTCGTTGTCGTAGTCAAAAACCAAACCTTGAATCAGCATATCATGCGGGCCATCCCTTCGGGCATAACCAAACTGTCTTAGAGCTAAACACGGGTTGTAGGTGATGCCTCCCCTAATGCCAAGTAGCGGGACATTAAGGAATTACCCACAACGGTCAACAATGATAACATTCTCCTTGGATCGAGAGCACCAATGAATATCTGAATGTTTAAGTGTCATTAACCTTTATGACCACCTAGAACCTTGCTCATTCTTTAAAACTAATTGGGGAAGATGAGAAATAAACCATCTTGCCAGGAGAGGAGTGCAACATATAAGGACACCTCTTTTCCTCATTGTACGAGTGTGAAAAGAGTGCAAGATATCTCCTAGTAATGTAGGCACCGGATTTTGTGACATGAAGATTTTAACGGCACTAACATCTATGAGTTGGTCAGGATTGGGAAACAGAACCATCCCATAGATGAGGAGAGCCACAAGTTCCTCAAAAGCTTGCAAGTCTAAGGAATTCCAACAACTTTGGGCTTTCTCAAACAGAAACTTTGCTAAGAAGCCTTTGACACCACTTCTAGTTTCCCAATGGGTTGTGACATCAGATGAGTGCAAGTGCAGGGCTTGAGCAATCTCTTCTGGCTTTGGGTCTCTTTCTGTATCGTTGAAAGGTAGTTGATTGAGAATGGGAATCCTTAAGAGTTGAGATAATTCTTCCAAAGTAGGCATAAGCTGATAGTCGGGAAATGTGAAGCAATGATGCAAAGGGTCAAAGAAATGGAAGAGAACCTTCACCATATCCTCCTCTGTGTTGGAGGTGACCAAGTTGAGTAGACGACCATGTCTCTCGGTGAATGGAGAGTTCTCAGGGATCCTTGAAGCTAGCTCCTTGAGTTGTGGAGGAATTCTCACAAGGTTGATTTGGATAGTTTTCCTGCGACGTGAATCCATAACCTACAAAACAAGAACAAAGATGAATCTCCAAAATCCTTGAAATGGTTAGTGAATGCATATGATGTTCATAATGTCCATGATGTTTATGTACAAGCATGCATATACAAACAAATCAAGCAAGTTATTAGTTTAGGCTTGCATGGGGTTTCATAGGTAAGTACCCTCTTAAAGTTTAGTTGGCTTAACCTGTCCTAACAATAGTAACCGGGTTCTAAGGAGCTCAATATCACTGGATTGTTTCCTTGGTCATTGTTTCAGCTCAAGCCTCTTTAATGGAGACCGAAATATCCCAAGAAACCAACCCTCAATGAGTGTAGTATCGAGTATCTACCAACTTCGAACTGTACCAAAGCCGGCCATCTCACTACATCCTAAAAAGGCCAAGTTGGTCAAGTAAAGGGTTCTAGAAGTTCATTAGTGCTTCATGACATCACTCAGCAGCCCCGTATTCTCTTTGATTGACTCAAAGGCTACCGGCACCCATAAATATGTCACACTAATATAGCTATTGCTTAGACCATGTCGGTATACCCCGCACAGTTTCCACAACGTATTGCTATTTACCTATAATGTTTCCCAAATTCGGGTGGAGGATTTAAACCCAAACAAAGAACCATAATTATAAAGCAAGCAAGTCAAACAATGTAAGCAAATAAATGTGATCTAAACCCTAAGGTAACCCCACTTTTAAATTGATTCCCCAGCAGAGTCGCCAGTTCTGTGATGCGGTGGGAGAACTGACTTGAGGTTTTGCGTTTTATCGCAAATGTCGCGGTTAGCAAGAGTCGCCACCGACTTTTATTTTATCCAAAAGGAAAGGTGAAAAAGCACAGGAAAGACCTTTGAGATGTTTTCTTGAGTTCGGGGGGTAGATTATGAAAAGGGAAGGTGCTAGCACCCTTTTCATCCATGGTTTTCCATGGGCTCTTAGTTACTTGTTTAGATCACTTGCTTTGGTTTGTTTGAAATGGTGTTTGGTGTGGTTTTGAAAGTATTTTGTAAAAGAGGCCATTCGTTTAGGTAATCTTTGTAATGATTCTTGTTCGTAAGAATGTATACAAAGATGTTTGTCTTTTGAAAAGGTTTTCAATGTTTTGTAAGGTGTTTTGAAATGTGTGTGTGTGTTTGTTTTTGAAAATAGCAAGGATTGTTGTTTGAAATGGAGCAAGTAACTTATAAGCTATCTACCTACTCAAATGTCTTTCTTGTGCATTTTCTATTCCTTTTACATTGTTGACTTACCATTTATTTTGGTAAGCAACCCTATCTTTAGATGTAAACGGGACGAGCGTGGGTCATCGTATAACCATGATAGCAATGTTGCCAAATATCTTAGCATTTTTTAGGGACCAAGATCATTTTATTTAGGCAACTTTTGAATAGCGTCATCGAGGGACTTATGATCTTATATTTGTTTTGTTTTGAAAAGATACTTCGCATGTGTAACATGGCCATTTTATTTTAGGCAACCAAGTGGGAGAAACCCTAAGGGTGCTTGTGTGCAAAGTGTATCATTTTCATGCTTTTGATTTTGTCTTGTATTTAGGGTTTTCTATTTGTCTTGTTTTGTTCTTGTCATGCAAACCCTAATTACTAATCATGGTATATAAAGCGATAAATTGCATAATGTAAATATACTAAGCTATTACAACAATTTTTTATGGGAGGGGGGAATACAAATTTGAATGGGGATTTGCACAAATATAAAGCTAAATATATTATTACAATCAAATCGAATTTGCGCGAATTAAATAAATATAATACAAATATTTAAAATGCAATGCAATGTGTATGTAAAGAAAGGATTTTTTATGTCTTGTTTTTCTTATGTAAAAGTATTTAATTTAAACCTAAAAATATAAGGAAAAAATATTTAATTCTTGGAAAGGGATTAAACCCTAATTTTTATTTAAAAGAAAATAATGTTTCTATATTATTATTTTGTGCATTTTTTGTATAAAAAAAATAAATAATATTGTATATAAATATTAAAAATTAAATATGTCCAAAAATAAATATTTGTAAGTATAAAAATGTAAAAATGAGAAATACTAAGTATATTTAATTATTTATAAGTTTATTAAGAAAATCAATTACATTTATCAAAATAAACTAATTTTTTCATGTGAGAAATAATAAAAAAAATAAAATAAAAGTGTGAAAACAAATAAATCATTTTTTAGGATTTTTTTTATCATTAAGAAAAATAAATAAAAGTATTAAATATAAAAATAAAAAGAAAAATATAAAATATGAAATAGTTAGCAATAGGGGTGCAAAAGCAGATCAGTGGTGGTGTTTAGCAAAAACAAAAAAAAGGCCCAAGCAACAAAAAGCCCATAACCACTTCATCCCTGTCCTGTCTTCATCTTCTTCACGCTTTTGCTAGCCAACCTGTAACTTCCTCATGCTTGCATAAAAATGAAAACTCATAACATGAAAAATGTGGCATTTGAGCTCACGATTCCAACCATATAAATTATGTAACCTAACTATCAAAGATCAAAGAGAATTTTGGAATCCCTAAATCGTGACCTAAAAAATTTCAGAGATTTCAAGCTTCAAATTCTCTTAGCACAAGTAATATAAATGCAAAGTAATGATATGTACAACTTCGTTAGGATGAGAACTACATCTTTTCTTCATAAATTGTGGCTTGAGGTTGCCTGTATGAAGAGATAGAGTTTAAGAAAATACCTCCTTCAGCTGGAATTGTGTATGGAAATGTAGGGGCTTTAATGGAGGCCTGATGATTGCTTGAGCTTCCTTGAGCTTCCCTGAATCTATTCCAACCCTTATCTTGCTCTGAGGATGGCTGGAACTCCCTAACCAAGTCCAACTGCAAGCTTCCAAGTTGAAAATGGCAGATGATGAAACAAAGGTTACAGAACCATGGTGATGGCTTGGGTTGACTATGTATCAAGTGTATAAGATGTTTGAATCAGTTAAACACAAAACGCACGAGCCAAATGAGAGTTGGCTGAGATATTACAGAAACTGTATGCTTAGGCAAATTTTTGGTGTTTTTCAGTTTGAGAGAGTTCTAGGTTCAAGCCAAGCGTGTAATGTCTTATACAATGTTTGCATATTAGTATAAAAGTGATCCAAAGTCAGCTTCCTACTAGCTGTGCAAGCCTTAGCCCTTTTGCCACTTTTCTTGTACTTGAAGCAAAGTTGACAAGACCAAACCCACATGCTTGTACCAGCTTGATTTTGGGTTGATATAAGTTTGTACCAATTTCTTGAGACCTGTGTAGTTTGCTTGTATCAAGGGGACAGGTCCAATGCTCCAAGTTGACAAAATTGCAAAAGTGCATCTTTATGAAAATGGCAATGAAGCCCTTTTGCCCAAAATGGAATTACAACTTGTGTAAAGTTTCAAAAGCAAGGATAAAGGCTTTGTCAACTGAGTATGCATTTAATTAAGGAGTGTGTAGCAAGTTTAGGACCTTTAAAGTAAGAAATAACCAACATAGATTTGGTTTGCAACTTGATTCTTCATGAAAATGGCTTGAACAAAAAGTGAGAAAATGCCAACTTCCTCTCTTCGATTCTCCCTACTCCAAAATGATCTTGGAGAGTTCTTGGACATTTTGGAAATCTTGCAATGTTCTCTATAATCCATATTTGAAATGCATTTTGAGATACCTCTTGGAACTAGGTGAAAAGTTGCCATGAAGTTGGGTCCAAAACCTGCCTAAATTGGGGCAAAATTTCACTAAGTTATTTAGTTCATGAGCATGCATTCACAAATTTATAACTTGAGATCCAAGCATATTTAGGGAAAAGTTTGTTTAGAAAAGTTGTAGATTTCATGGAGGAATACAACTTTCATGTTGGGTACTTTTCTTGAATCAAAATGCCTCATGGTGAAAAAGTGGTGCAAAGTTGAGAAAAAATAAGAAAATTTTTATACTTAGAAAAATTCTAAGTTATGAAAATTTTCAAATTAAAACCCTAATTTTCAAATTTAGTTTTCTTGGTCAACAAGTTTCACATTTTGACATATCTTGATGAATTATGACCCTTGGCACTTGATTTTGAACAAAAAGTCAAAGTTTGACTTTTCAGTGTACAGTTGACTTTTGATCAGTTGACTGCAAATTTCATCTGTCAATCCAATGAACTTGAGATCTTTTGAACCATGTAATTAGGTCAAGATGATGCCATTGAACCCTTTAAATCATGCTTGAACTTAAATGGTCATTGGCTAGGTTAAAAATCAGAAATTGCCCTTTCTCAGTCAAAACCCTAATTTTGACCATTTTGCCCTTTTGATGATTTGATCAAATTTCTTGAGGAGTTGTGATCCAAACTTGATCAAATGGTGTATATGAGTCTAAAATATTTATGTGGATAAAAAATTATGAAGTTTGAATGTAAATTGGCCATGGTTGACTTTTCCCCCAATACAGCTTATTTTTAGGTCAACTGTCCAATTGACTGATTAAAAATGTGGTTCAAGGCTTGAAACTGATCATGAGCAATCTTAGGGGTCCAAAATGATGTATGAAAGTCAAATGAAGCATTGGTGGTCCAAAAATACTTGTGCAAACTCAAACCCTAATTTTGGGTTATTAGTGCAAGATGAGATGTCTTGAGCTGACCAAACCCTAATCTTGTCTTGAGTCAAAGAAGTCTTGTGAGAAAAATCTTGATAAATGAGAGGGAAAATTTTGGGGTACAACATTATGGTATTCTGAATAAGATCATTACAGATAATGGTACCAATCTTAACAATACTATGATCACTGCACTATGCATGCAGTTCAAGATCCAACATCATAACTCTTCTTCTTACCAACCGAAGATGAATGGCGTTGTAGAAGCCGCTAATAAAAAAAATAAAGAAGGTCATACAAAAAATGACAGTGACCTACAAGGACTGGCATGAGATGTTACCATTTGCTCTCCATGGCTACCGTACCACGACACACACATCAACAGGGGAAACTCCTTTCTCTTTGGTATACGACATGCAAGCTATCCTGCCAATTAAAGTCCAGATACCTTCTTTGAGAATCATAAAGGATACGGGGTTGAGTGAAGATGAATGGATTCAAACTCGACTTGACCAGCTGAATTTGATTGATGAAAAGAGGCTTACAGCTGTCTGCCATGGGCATATGTACCCAAAACGTATGATTAAAGCCTTTAACAAGAAGGTCAGACGTCAGGCATATCAAGTTAGTGATTTGGTAATCAAACGTATCATACTACCACAAGGCCATCCCATGGGCAAATAGACTCCTACATACGAAGGACCGTTTGTGATAAAAAGTCTATTTTCTGGTGGGGCAATGATCTTAACCACTATGGACGGCGACAACCTTCCACACCCTGTAAATGCAGACATAGTTAAAAGATACTACGCATAAACAAAGACCTGCTAGGTCGACTGACCTAGGCAAAAATTAGGGCATCCCGGCGAACCAAAAGGGTTCAGGCAAAAGTTAGGGATAAATACAAAAATATGTACACCCGGCAAGCTGAAAACCCGAAAGGGCGGCTTGGGCAAAAAAGGGTATCCCAGTGGACTGAAAACTCGAAAGGGCGGTCCAGGAAACAGTTATAGGTTTAAAGCGTATGACTATGTCCCGTTGGATCACCTTACAACCAATATTTAGCATTAATCATCAAACTTAAACGGGTCTAATCAATCCAATCAGCTTCGAACAAAGCAGCAAGTGGATGAGACGCTTAGAGACATGAAGGCTATATAATAGTGGGAACCCCATGGTATTATTTCACATATATATCTTTTCTTTGTATCGGTTTTCATTTTTACGATGACATCCTCTTACTAGGATGTTTGTTTCTTTGTACAAGAAACTTATTCAAGTTAATACAAGGATATTCCTTTGAAAGTGCAAAACTATCTGTCTCTCTTTTACTATTTCTGTTTTGTTTGCAAAAAATGTCAAGTATTTATTTTTGAACGTATGCATTTGAATGTATTTACTGTTTATAAATGAATGCATAAAAGGAAAACTAAACAAAAAGACAATTACTAATGGCTTTAAGAAACAGGACAACATCTATGAGCCATTCCACAAAACCTCCGCAGGTACTTTCTCTAGCAGGGTAGAAGCAAGAACATCCTGTTATAGGATCTTTGTCATATCCCCATCATGTGGTCTAATGGTGCCTTTTGCCTTCATATTCCCAACAAAGAAAAACTTCCAGTTACCACCTCAAAAATTCTCCAGCAAAGGTCGCCCAGCTTCTCAGGATTTCCCAGCAGGATTTCACAAAGCCCACAGGCAATGCACGGTGTTTCCCTTCCCCAACAGAGTTTATTTCTCGGATTATGGAAACCCATCCATCAACACTTAAACTTCAACAAAATATGAAGACTTACACTCCACATCCCCAACAACAATCAAGGATTTATTTTCCCTAATCCAACAACACTGCAGCGGAACAACTTACATGCGCATACATTACATTCATACATCATAAACATCAATGACACAAATATATCACAATTTCATTGCACTATGAATTTCATGCATCATGGCATCACATACAACTAACTCTTTACCTTTTTCAGGAAAGATCAATCAACATAAAGTTATTGTCAAAATTTTTAACAAGACAAGGCAAATATTTATGAATAAATCAGTCGTAGATCAATTCCCGAAACAAGACGGGGTGAATATCTACATGAAAATTAATTCCTTCAGACATATTCTCTGGTTTAGATAAATCGCTCCAAGATTTATTCTGATTCTTTTCCAGACTCCTGCCGGTTCAGTTTAAATCTCCCAACGGTTTATTCTGATTCTTTCCTGCAGACATTTTCTCTGGTTCAGATAAATCGCTCCAAGATTTATTCTGATTCTTTTCCAGACTCCTTCCGGTTTAGTTTAAATCTCTCAATGGTTTATCCCAATTATTTCATGCAGACATCTTCCCTGGTTCAGATAAATCGCTCTAAGATTTGTTCTGATTCTTTTCTAGAGCCATGCTGGTTCAGTTTAAACCTCTCAACGGTTTATCCTGATTCTTTCCCGTAGACATTTTCTCTGGTTCAGAAAAGTCGCAGCAAGATTTATTCTAATTCTTTTCCAGACCCCTCTTGGTTCAGTTTAAACCTCTCAACGGTTTATCCTGATTCTTTCTTGTAGATATTTTCTCTGGTTCAGAAAAGTCGCACCAAGATTTGTTCTGATTCTTTTCCAGACCCCTGCTGGTTCAGTTTAAACCTCTCAACAATTTATCCAGATTCTTCCCCAGTAGACACTTTCTCTGGTTCAGATAAGTTGCTCCAAAGATTTATCCTGATTATTTCTAGTTAAAGGTTATTCAATGGCTCAGTTTAAATCGACCAAAGATTTATTCTGATTCTTTTCCAGTTAAAGTCAAGCTTAGACTTAGTCTAATTTCTGTCAACAATCATCTTTAGATGGCATATATAAGCCCATCTCTGAGAACTCTCCATAATTTCTCCAAATGGCATCTTTAAGCCCATTCCTTACACCTCAACCACAATATAATCAAGTGCAAATTTCTGGGCACTCTAGTGTTCAATCATCTTCTACCCTCAAGTCACGAATGGTAGATTCGCCAATCTAACTCTTCAGGTTTAAGAAGATTGAACAGGGGCAGCTGTTGTACCCCAAAATTTGCCTTCTCATTTCTCAAAGGATCATCTTGGACCCTCAGGGTTGGTTCTATCAAGTTTCAAGTGTTGGATTACAATTTTCCAAGAAAGTCCTTCGCAAGGGCAAAATGGTCAAAAGCACACTAAAAAGTCAAACTTTGACTTTTGGATCAAAAATTAAGTTTCAACAATTATATTTCATCAAGACATGAAATTAGTTCACCAAAATCAGAAGTCAAAAATTACTTTGAAAAAAAAATAAATTTTTAAACATTTGGAAAATTTTCTAAGTGTTAGGAGAAGATGATACTTCAGAACTTCTGGGCCAGCCTTCACGCGAGTGTAGTCAGAATTTGAAAACACTGTTTAAAACATGATGCTTCAATCAGAGCATATGGAAGCAATGTTCTTCGGTCAGAACATGACTCTTCAGCATATGGAGGTTACGTTTCTGATCTTCTGCGATCAGAACATCACCAAATTCCAAAACCTCGTTTAAGCAGCCTGCTGCCCTACTGTAACACAGTCCTGCAACCAGCTGCTAATCCAGTCCACGCCTGCACTTTCTCAAACCCCATATTTGCACCAAATTAGCATACAAAAACCGTGATTAAAAATCAATGGACAGTATACTAAAAAGGTTTAAATCCCATTTGTCCCCCCCCCCCCCCCCCCCCCAAAAAAAACCACAACAAGGGGATGGCTTTTGGAAGGAGAGAATTATCAAAGAGAGAAGAGAAAACAGTAAAACATTCGTGAGCCTTAAATTCCTAAACAAAACCAAAATCTTTGTTCTTCCCTTTGAATCAAAGAACATAGCATTTCCTGTTCCATTCCTGAACATGTGCAGGCAGCAACTCAAGTTCCAAACACACGTTCCAGATTCAAGGTAAGTCTTTCTGACTTTGAATCTTTTCATTCAGAACATCATTAAATATGTAAATATTATAGTATTGATGCTGTCCATATCATTGCATGAGTAGAAAAATGGTGGATCAGAACTTCTTGAATAAATCTAGTCTCAGAATTAGGATTAGAACTTCTATGAACTGTTGTGCTTCTATCTTTCTGATTTGCTGTCGTTAAGAATTGAATAAATTGCATAGGTTCTGACTAATGTAAGGAACAAGGTGAAATGTAACACATAATTTCTGGGTTTTCTTTCTCACTGTTTTAGCATAACACATAACTTCTGAGTTCTCCTCACTGTTTTAGCATGACACAGAACTTCTGATTTCTCTTCACTATTTTAGCACACAGAACTTCTAATTTTTACTCACTGTTTAACACAACACGAAACTTCTGATTTTCACTCACTGTTTAACACAACACACAACTTTTGATTTTCACTCATTATTTAACACACACAGAACTTCTAAGATTTTCTTACTGTTTAACACAACACAGAACTTCTGACCCCTTTGCTCACTGTCTAAACACAACACATAACTTTTGACCCCTTTTCTCACTGTCTAAACATGAACCAGAACTTCTGTTTTTGCCTTCTAATGTTTCTTTCAGGATTCCAATGGCATCAATCCAGAACTTCTCATTTCCTTTGACGTTTCATTCTGAACCACGGTGCGTCTGACATCAGAACTTCTGATCCCCTCTGTTTTTCTTTCAGCAACATGGTGATCCTATTCCTCATTGTTTTTTTTCCTTTTTCTCTATTATTTTTTATAAAAAAAGGACATCAAAAAATATTTTCTTTTATTAAATAATTATTTTTTATTTGTTAAGACCAAAAACCATTTTTCAAAACAAGTCTTTTCCTTTTCTTATAGTGTACAATTCAATATGGTTGTAATAGTTAATTAGGATTTAAAATTCTTGCAAACCCCATTTGTAATTTTTACCCCCATCCCTAAATGATGTAATAGCGTAGGACTTTACATTTCCGCAATTTACCGCTGTTGTACCCCAAAATTTGCCCTCTCAATTCTCAAGGTTTTACTTACAAGGATTCTCAAGGTTCAAGCTTGCACAAGTGCATTGGGATTTTCCAGTACCAAAATTAAAAGGAAACTGTCAAAAATGGAGAAAACAGATAAAAATAACATTTTGACAAATTTGGTGGAAAACATGTCTCCTTCGATTCAGCATACTTCGATTGACTCTTGGCCTCTTTCGATTGCTCAAAATGGCTATTAGCGTGCCTCTTTCGAATCTGGACTTTTTGCCTCATGTATGCCTCTTTCGAACCTGGACTTTTTGCGTCATGTATGCCTCTTTCGAACCTGGACATTTGGCCTCCTGTATGCCTCTTTCGAATGCAACTTGGGTACATCCTTCGTTTGGATTGGAAACATCCTTCGATTCAACCTTTCGATTGGACAAGCGTGCTGCCTGCATGGTTGCAATCAAAGGCCATGACCTACTGGCCACACATGCCCCTGCAAGGAAACCCTTTTCGATTTACCAAGCGTGCTGCCTGCAAGCCTGTTTCGATTGGGACAAGTAACTGCCTGCAAGCCTGCTTCGATTTGGACAAGTTTACTGCCTACAAACATGCTTCGATTGGGCAACATTGCTTCCTTCGAACACGGACTTTCGATTGGGAAATATGTTTGCTTCGAGCAGGAGATTTCGATTGGGCAATAGCTTCCTTCGAGTTAGCTTGTTTTGACCACAGGCTTCGACTGAGACAGAGGCTTCCTTCGAACCAGGGCGCTTCGATCTCACTCTTGCCTTTGACTCAAAACCAAATCTCGTTTGCCAGGCTGTGTTGCGTCCAGATCTTTACATAGTCAGAAGTTTGCACAAGGGTTTCAAACTTGGTCTGTTGGATACTTCTATTCTGGGTTAAAGGCTACATACTTTTTCTTCAAGAAGAGAGTACTTTATCATCAAAAGCAGCTTTCCATCTGATTTTGTTCTGAGCACAAGCAATGTCAGATCTTCTGCACCCCACTGCTGCTATTGCCAACAGGCCCCTCACTTGTACTATCACGTTACCCATTATTTTTATTATTCTTTGCAAGGCTGGCTTGGACGAACATGTTCATTATTTCTCTATAAATAGAAGAACGTCTGCAAAGCTAAAGAGGACTTTTGGGCCAGACGAACGAATCTGCAAAATTGTTCTCAAACACAACAAAAAAATCTCAAGTTCATCAAACACTTGAGAAATCAAAAATATCCAGAATCCAAACACTTGTTTCCTTAGAATCTGAAACATTCATACACCTTGTTACCCTTCGAATCCAGTAGGAAGAACCTCACACTTGTTCTTCTCTGTTGAATGCAGTATCAAGAACATAACCCCTGGTTTCTCCCTCCGAATCCAGAAGCATTCAAGGAGACCACTTAAAGGCCCAGCACACGTTCCATCCTGAAGCAAGGTAAGTTATTCTTACCTTTGAGCTTTTCGTTTCACGGCATAACATGTAAATAATATTCTTGTTCGTTCCAAACATGTACATACCACTGCTCTTTTCGTTTCCACTCTTTTAACATGTTTTCAGAGCTAAACCCTTTCGTTTTTGCTTGCTGTTTGCCTGAACTAGCTTTAGTTGTTAAACTGTTTGAAAGATAAATACTAGCATGGCCTCAGGCCATGTTGTCATTTAATGCTTGAAATGAAAGAAACATGAAACAGGAAATAGGGAACGAAGCTTCTGGCTTCTACCCTCTTTCTCCAGGTCAAACGAAAGAGACAACCAGGAGGAAAACCATGTTGACTTCTAGGCCCAAACGAAAAGCATGCCTTCACTGACTTCCAGCCCCTAATCGAAAGGCATTCCCTCACTGACTTCCAGGCCCCAGTCGAAGGATATAACTTGCTGTTGTCTTTGCCCAATCGAAGGATAGGACCTCACCCCTGCCAAGGCCCAATCGAAAGATGTGACTTTGTTGGTGCTAGCCCTAATCGAAGGAGGCCAGCAGAATTCCAATCGAAGGCTGCTAGTCCCAATCGAAGGAGGCCAGCAGAATGCCAATCGAAGGATGCTACTTCCTGGGTCGAAATGCACTCATTTTTTTTACTTTTATCTTATTTTTTCCTTCATATTTTTTATGCCTTTCAATATGGTTGTAATAGTGTAGGATTTATTTTTTGCACTTTTTATTTACCTTGTACAAATGTTAGTAATTAGGTGTGTATGATAAGATAAAACCAACAAATAGACCACCAAAAAAATCAAAGACAAATAAATGCAATCAAACACACATTTGCACACTTACACCCTTAGGGTAATTCCACTTGTTGCCTATCGGAAAATAGTCATGTCCCACGAGCATAGGCGTTTTAGCAAAGACCCTCGATAAAAGATCGTAATCCCTCGATGGCCCTCGATGTTGCCTTCGGTAAACGATCTAGTCCCTAAAACGACATTGCTAAAACGTCCCATATGTTGCCTTCTATGACTATACAAACGTCCCGCGCCTGTCCCGTTAACATCCTAACGCAAGGTTGTTCACCAAATACAATGGTGAAACAACACTGTTAAAAGGGTTAAAACATGAGAAAGATCTTTGAGTAAAATAGGGTAGATAGCTCTTAGTTACTTGATCAAACTTTCAAAACACACTTGCCATTTTCAAACACATCTCACAAACCCACTTTTGAACTATTTTCAAAACAAACACTTTGTTGGCGTTCTTATAGAAACGAGAACCATTTTCAAGATACTTTCAAAAACACACACCACAAGCACATTCAAACAAAAGCAAGTGATCTAAAATAAGTAACTAAGAGCCCATGGATAACCATGGATGAAAAGGGTGCTAGCACCTTCACTTTTCATAATCTACCCCCCGAACCCACGAAAACATCTCAAAGGTCTTTCCTGTGCTTTTTGACCTTTCCTTAGGATAAAATAAAAAGTCGGTGGCGACTCTTGCTAAACCGCAACATTTGCGAACACGAACGCAAAACCCAAGTCAGTTCTCCCACCGTATCACAACCGCTTTTCAAATACAAATGCTAGTAATTAGGGTGTGTGTGGAAAGACATGAAATCAACAAATGGATAATCCTAATCAAGGCTAAATGCATGTAAATAAAACACACTTGCATATTAGCACCCTTAGGGTAATCCCACTTTGTTGCCTTTTGGAAAATAGTTATGTCCCTCTGTGATCGGTGGATCTGGAACTGACTGTTTAACGCTGGTTCGCGAAATGTCGCGGAAGCAAGAGTCGCCACCGTCTTTTATTTTCTCCAAATGGAAAGGACAAAAGCACAGAAAAATTCCTTATAGAGATTGCTCTCGGTTCGGGAGGTAGGTTATAGAAAGGGAAGGTGTTAGCACCCTTTCTATCCATGGTTATCCATGGGCTCTTAGATACTTGCTCATTTGTGTTTTCAAAAATGGTTTGTTTGCTTTTCAACTGTGGGTTTTAAAAAAAATTTCTTTGAAAATTCCAGTTCGACTCTTGTATCAGTCCTCAAGAGTGTTTGAAAAAATGCTTTCGAAAGCTTTTTGAAAAGGTGTCGGTGTGAAAAGTATTTTTAATTTGTTGTGAAATTAGAGCAAGTATCTAGAGTCGTCTACCTACCCTAAGGAATTCGTCTGTGTAAATGTCCTTAAAGTAGTGCCATCCCACCATTGAGAGGTAGGTAGCACCACCGTTGGAGGTGTTCGGGTCAATTCGAGGTTCGGGACATGGTGATCACCAGAGCAATGGGAAGACACCTTAGAAGCTACCCTCATGCCAGGTTCCCGGATCATGAGGATTTACTAAGACATCCTCTACTCGACGATCACCTTTCGAGGCAAGGCAACAGTGAGGCGTACCCTAGGGGTGGTGTGTGAATTCGTGTGTCCGATTCATTTATTTTATCTTGTCATGTTATTAGTGATCTATGCGCTTGTTTTTATTTTTGTCCATTCATTCTTGCATGCATTTGTTAACAATTAAAAATTGCGAGAAGTAAAAGTTCTAAAGCTATTACAAAAGCGCGGGTCCACATCGCCAAATTTAATCCAGGACCCGATTTGACAGAAAGTAAATAAAGTGCGAAAAATAAAATGTCCGAGTTTACAAGGCTTTGGGAGAGGTACATAAAAATCATACGAAAAAGAAATAAATACGCGAATTAAATAAGAAAAAAAACGAGGGCGTTGGACCCTTTTTGCAAAATTAAATTACATGATGAAATTAATTAAAATTAAAAAGAAAAGGAATTGTTTTTTTGGTATTTTTTGGTATTTAGGATTTTAATGAAATTAAACCTAATTCTACAATTTTTATTTTATTATGAAAATATGTTAAAGTTTAACCTAAAATTAACCCTAATTAATTTACATGCAATTTAATTACAAAAATAAATATTTAATATCTAATTATTATGGAAGAAAAGAAAAAAGGGATAAAAAAATTAATCATAAACCCTAGTTCTACCACTTTTAAATTAATTAAGAAAATATTAAGGTTTTCTCCTAAATTAAAACTAATCAATTAAAGTTATTTATTTACAAAAATACTAAAATAAAAATATTTATTATTTTTTAGCTTTTCTGATTTTTTATTGTTTTGGTGTTTTTATGAAAAAATAATTAAATTAACAGAATTAATTAAGAAGAATAATAATTGAA
The DNA here is from genome assembly GCA_948472305.1 of Vicia faba. Classification (NCBI taxonomy): domain Eukaryota; kingdom Viridiplantae; phylum Streptophyta; class Magnoliopsida; order Fabales; family Fabaceae; genus Vicia; species Vicia faba. The sequence goes on from OX451741.1 coordinate 1,372,911,167, forward strand.
AATAAAAAGAATAAAAAAAGGAAAATATTGCAAACCTCAGGGGGGTGTTGTCCCCAATTGTGAGGTTTCTCTTTAGCAATTTGGGCCCTATTACTTCAGGCCTTGTAGACTTTCTCCACTAGCGTGCATGGGCGTTGACTATGGTTCATCATGTTATTCAATTCTTGGTCTTCTGATCGTTCCATTGGGCACGTGGACAGCTGGATTTTGAGGGTGCATGATACCCCTTAGCGTTGAAACTGCACAAGAATATTATATGAAAAATAACATGAAAGGGGTGGGGGACCTGGGACTCGAACCCAGGTCCTGAACATTACCAACCAACGCGCTTGCCAGTGGAGCTGTCTCGTTCATCTGTAGATTAAATAACAAATAAATATAATGAAACAAAACGAGAGTTAATGCTACTTTTTCGCGCGAAATTCAAACCACCCAACCCTGGACGGCCACCTCATCTTCTTCTTCTACATTCATTTTTTTTTCTGAAACATAAAGAACATAGGCCACGGTTTTCATATCGTTCCCTTATGCCCTTTTCTGGAAAATAGCGAATAGCCCAGGAATGCTCATAAATTAAGCGCGAGGGTGGGTTTCTCTTCGTCCAAATGTGCTGAATCCATTCATGGTACTATGGTGGTCTAATTTTACCGCGTTTGGAAATGCCCAAATTGAAGCTTGCCAAACCCTAAATATTGTTAATGGTGAAATCGTGTACAACACTCAAAAACACAATTAATTTACATGGTTAGCATTAGAATCAAATAATGAACATGAATCAAACATTAAAAAGTGCTAAAAATGCATGATTCATGATGTACGAGTGCACAAAATTTTCTGTACAGGGCACATTCGTTTTACCAGTTCTTGATGTTAGGATGAACGATTTTGATTGGAAATCCTTCCTTGAAGCTTCAGGAAGGTGATGGCACAAGTCTTTGGCCTTGAATCATCCTCTAACCTTGTTTTCAGTTTTCAAATTTTCAACCAAAAACTCAAGTTTTTTGCTTGGTCTGTAGCGCAGCTTCTAGTCAATGAGCACGAGGGGTTTGATCCAGCTTATGTATGGAATGAATTAGGTTAAGTTTCTTGTCCAAGGAATCAAAGAATTGATGTATGGATATTTGATTTTTATGGCAAAATATTTTCAAATCTTTTCATGCACATTTGCTCTCAATCATATCCAATCCTTCTCTAATTGATCAAGCACGAATTTTGAGTGTCCAATGAGAGTATTTTCTGCACAAAAAGATTTGATTTCATTAGTTTAGCATTTTTTCATATTTTATTTAGTTTAAATGAATTAATTGTAATAAAAAATTCAAATAAATAAATAAAAATAATAAAAAACTTCCCTTTGGGCCAAATGGTCGTGCACATTCCTTGGGTGATGAATTGTGGAAGAAAAATAGGCCCATTAGCAATTTTAGGTCATTTGAAGCAATGTTGACTTTTCAAAACATCCAAAAATTTCCCAACTTCCACAAGGCATAACTTGCTCATTTTTAAACTTTGCTCATGTTCTTGGACATTTTAGAAAGGTCTTTGAATCCTCTAACCAATGTCTTTGGTCCCATGTCATTTTGATTTACCAATCTCAAGTTATGGCCTTTGACTTAAAGTCCCTTTTTGTTGACTTTTGAAAATGACCTATAATGTTGAAATTGATAACTTTTTGTGAGAGCATTTCTTGGACTTGGAGTATGAAGATGAGTTGTAGGAAATGTCTTTCTCTTAAAAATGAGCTTTGGATAGAATTTTTTTGATAATCCATGTGAAAGTTATGCCCTGGTCAATTTACAGTTGACTTTTTCAACTGTCCAAATAAGGAAACTTTTGCATCTTGATGATTTTTGAGCCAAGCTTTGAGAATCATGATCAAGCATTGATCAAATGATGTTTGTGGCTTCAAAATGAGATGTTGACCAAAAATTTGAACTTTTGACTGTCAAATGACCATTTTGCCCCTATAGTTGACTGTAGTGCAATTAGGGTTTTGACTGTGCAATTTTGTGCTGAAAGTCTTGAAACTTGATATGAGGATGCTTGACCATATTTATTGGCATGTGGGACTTTATTGGACCCTTGGAAACTTCATTTTCTTGATCAGAACCAAAACCTAATTTTGACTGCTTAGAAGGCCCTTAAACTGTGCAACCTTTGGGGAGATTTTGAAGCTTGACTTGGAAATTTCTGAAGAATATGGGAGGGCAAATTTTGGGGTACAACAGTTGCCCCTGTTCAATCTTCTTAGACCTGAGGATGCAGATTGGCTGACGTGCCTTTCGTAATCCGAGGGTAGAAGATGATTGAACACTAGAGTGCCCAGAAATTTGCGCTCACATAGTAGCAGTGTGATGATGGGGAATGGGCTTACAGATGCCATTTGGAGATTGATGGATAGGATAATGGGCTTATAGATGCCATGCTAAGAGATGATGGGAGGTGGATGGGCTTATAGATGCCATCTGGATGTTGATCGCATAAGAGATTCCTTAGCGAGAACCTGCGTACCTGCAAAAGAAAAAATGAGTACCTGACATGTTGCAGGAGTGGTCTTCAAACTCTTGTGTAGATGTGTCCCGACTGGCTACAGGAGCTGGATCTGGAGCTTCAAACGGTGATGAATGAACCAGGGATGGTTACTACCTCAACAGGAACGGTGAGAGAACCTTGGATGACTTTAACCTCAACAGCAATCGTTGAGAGAAATCTTGGTGGGAATTACCATCTCCGCAGGATCGGGGAGAGAACCATAGGCAATTATAATCTCAATAGCAATCATTGAGAAAAACCTGGAGTGGAATTATCATCTCCGCAGGATCGGGGAGAGAACCATAGGCAATTATAATCTCGATAGCAATCATTGAGAAAAACCTGGGATGGAATTATCATCTCCGCAGTATTGGGGAGAGAACCATAGGAAATTATAATCTCAATAGCAATCATTGAGAAAAACCTGGGATGGAATTATCATCTCCGCAGTATTGGGGAGAGAACCATAGGAAATTATAATCTCAAAAGCAAACATTGAGAAAAACCTGGAATGGAATTATCGTCTCCGCAGGATCGGGGAGAGAACCATAGGCAATTATAATCTCAAAAGCAAACATTGAGAAAAACCTGGAATGGAATTATCGTCTCCGCAGGATCGGGGAGAGAACCATAGGCAATTATAATCTCAAAAGCAAACATTGAGAAAAACCTGGAATGGAATTATCGTCTCCGCAGGATCGGGGAGAGAACCATAGGCAATTATAATCTCAAAAGCAAACATTGAGAAAAACCTGGAATGGAATTATCGTCTCTGCAGGATCGGGGAGAGAACCATAGGCAATTATAATCTCAAAAGCAAACATTGAGAAAAACCTGGATAACTTCTACTGAGTCTTCATCAGAAAAATCTGTTTGGGGTCGATTTAACTGGACCAGAGAAGGCCTTTGACTGGATAAGAAATCTTTGGAGTCGATTAACTGAACCGGTCTAGGTCTTGAAATATGATTGAGAATTTAACTGAATCTTTCCTGAAAGGTAAAGGTCAGTCATATGCAATGCATGATATGAACCAAGCAATGATGTTCTTAACATAAATGAGGCTTGTAAGATATGATGCGTCTATGCATGCTATAATGATGTATGGAAGTGCGATGTTTATGAATGTATTTTTCGTCTAGGAAAGTAAATCCTTGACGGGTGCTGGGAAGTCACTCCTGGGCTGATGTTGGAGAATAGATTTTGCTTCCGCTGAGGATGATAATAGCAAGAATACCGGCAGGAGAAGATAACTCCGTTGGGAAATAAACTTGGCGAATGGAATAACTCTGCGGAGAGGAAAGCACTCTAACAATCTTGCTGGGGAGCAATACTCTGTGGGGAGAGAGATACTTTGTTGAGTGTTGATAATACCTTGCTGGGGATACTCTTGTTGCGTTGGAAGTGTTGATAGACTTCGCTGAGGATAAGAAGACTTCGTTGAGGACGCTCTTTCCGTGGCTTTTGGCTGAGGATAACCCAGTTATATCCTGGTAAGGAAATAACTCTTTGAATAAAGCCGGGAGACGCGTTCGTGTTCTGCGAGGGATAAGCTTCCAGAATCTACTGGGGATAAGCTTACTGCTTGGGGAGATGAATTCCAACTTTCCTGGGGAAACTGGATTGGACTCTCTTGGGGAAGTTTTGAATTGCGGGGGAAGTGATTCCTTTGAATATTGGTACGCCGCCGGGGAACAATCTTTAGACCAAGACTGCCGGGGATGCTTGTTATGAATATGTATGCTGCTGGGGAGATGTTGAGATCCACTGGAGGATACCCAACTTCCTTAAGGCCTGATAATATAACTTGGAGAGAGTGTACTGACTGCTTACTCTCTGGGGAATTAAGATATGCCGGTTATGTTCTTTAGCTGAACCTATCTTGGTACCTTGAAGGATGGAACAATTAGATTGCTTAGACAACTCTTTATTGCCCCTGTTTCAGTGGTGGGAGAGGCAGACCTGTGAGGTGCTGATAGTTGTTGATGGATAGACCTTCTTCTGGTAGGCAGGTGACAAGATGACAGGACATAGTCGTACGCTTTGATCCCTAACTTTTGCCTGGACCGCCCTTTCGGGTTTTCAGTCCACCGGGATACCCATTTTTGCCCAAGCCGCCTTTTCAGGTTTTCGACTTGTCGGGTGTACAGATTTTTTCATTTCATCCCTTCATTTTGCCCGAACCCTTTTGGTTCGCCGGGAAGCCCTAATTTTTGCCTAGGTATGTCAACCTAGCGGGTCTTTGATTATGCGTAGTATCTTTTCGACTATATCCACGCCCTCAGAATGTAGGGAGTTGCCCCTGTTAGCAGTGTTTTGCCATGCCACCACAAGGGATTTGATCAGGCAAGATTCGTTGTTGGAATGCCCCAAGTGACTCAGGTGGAGATCTGCCCCAGGCTGATAGGCTTTTTTGAGAGATTCTCCGAATCTTGACTTAACTGCCCCAGCTGATGGACAATAGTCATGCCATGCCCCTTGATTGGAGATACTCTTGTTCATTAGACTTTCATTGTGCGAATTTCCCTGCTGTTCAAACAAAAAGTCATATGCAAACAAAGTTAAGTTAAAAATGCAAAGCCTACGTCTGTCTTGAAGATTTTGAAAATGCATTCTTTTCATAAAACAAGTGAATGTTTGTAAAATGTGATGTCAACTCCGTATTTTATCGCAAGCCTTAAGGAGTCAGGATACCTTTTGTAACAGTATGCTTTCGAACTAACCCATGCTTCAGCTAGGACTTTTAAGGGTTATAACGTGGCCTGGTTCACGGTTTAAGAAACAAAGGATAAAGGCTCAAATTATTTGTACCCACCCGCTCTTCGTGATGTTCTTCAATCCTAAACTCAGTTGATCATACGTTAGACCTTGTTTGAGTCTTTACTCTGATTTTCCGGTGATGATTCAGATGTTGATAACTTATTTTGAATAGGCAGTCATTCCTTTCTTGTTGAGGGTTGGTAAGACCTCTTTCTTGTCTGATTTTTTTGTTATCGCTTTCTTTTTTTTGCCTGAACTGTTTCCTTTTTTGGAATTACAGTCAGCGGGATGCCCTTGTTTTGTAAGTCTCCTTCACGGGTTTTGACTTAATGGGTTTTTTTAATTTTTTTTTATTTTGAAATATAATGACTGCCTTTCTTTATTGATCATTCGGAACCATCACTGTCTTTCTTTGTTTTGTAAGGATCTTTTTGGTGCCATTCGTTATGCACTTGGATCAACTGAGAGAACTACCCTGCCCCAGGTTATGATGAAGGGTTTTGAATTTCGAAAAGAAAAACTCCTACTTCTTTGGCTCAGAGGGGTTGACGAGGGATTATCATCCTTATAAGTCCAGTGTTTAGGGATTGAAACAATGCTTGTACCTCATCAGCGGGGTCTGTTCAAAAGCATACTGTAATGATTGCGGTATCGTTTTCGTCATCCTCCCTCAAGAGGCTTAGAATTATTATTTAAGAGTTGATCATCAGAAAAAAATATGAAAATAATTTGCATTTAGTGAATACGAATATATTGTTTTAGAACAGACATATGCGATGCATTAATGAAATAACAATGTTTAATCATGAGTAAATGTTTGAACAAAAGAGAATTGCAACTTGAACATTCGAATGAACAAAAATTTCTCAATCCTAGCCATGTTTTGGCAAGGGAGCAGTGATCACGTGGGGAGTCTTGGGTACTTTAAACTAAATCTCTCCAGCGTCGATCATGTCTTGGACCTTATTTTTCAAGCTCCAACAATCATCTGTAGTATGCCCCGGGCTGTCAGAATGATAAGCGCAGCGGGCGTTGGGGTTATACTTCGGTGACGTTGTATTTTGGCTCTTCGGAGCTTCTTTTAGAGTTACCAGCTTGGTCTCCAGTAACTGTGGTAATATCTGGGATAAGGTCATGCTGAGCCGAGTGAACTGCCTTCTCTCGCTCTTTTGTTGGTCGTGATGTTGAATTTGTGACACTGGAGCCATTTGAGGAGCTCTCCCTTTACCTCCTTGTCTCAAAGGTGGTTGAACGATGATTGGCTTTTTACCCTTAGACTTTTTCCCCAGTTGGTTGCCCTGAAGCAGTTGGTTGGCGAGAAACCAGAGCTCATCTTGTCTTTGAGCTAACCCTTGAATGGCAGTCACCTGCCCCAGCATCTGGACCTTCAATGCATCCACCTCAGCTTGTAGGTGTTTCAGCCTTTCATCCTCAGCATTGTTCCTGACAAAAATCTCCATGAGAAGTGTCCTTAGCTCCTCCTGCCCCTTGGATAGATTCAGGAGGATTTCCCTGAACTGAGTCTCTTGAGCGAGAAGGTCCTGGTTATCTGGTTGGAAGGCCATTGCTGAAATAAACAGCGAGAAAGGTAAGTGACCTGCAACAAGGATACCTGTTATGCAATGATGAGTATGACATGCATGTAATGTTTTCAAGGACCTCGCGGGGTAAACACGAAAATTTGTTAGCATTTGGATCCGGTAGCTTGATTGAAAGAACTTCATATTTGTTGAGAGTCTTTCTTCCAAGGGTCAAAGGCTCACCATATCAAGTGGGTCATAGCCCCTGACAACTTTGGCTAGAGGAAAATAAATCCTCTTTGCCCCTTGCTAGATGTTTGATTCATCATGACCTGCATCACAAGCCCTTGAGATCCTTGAAATGGATTAGGATGTATGCAATGGTATGATGTCATGATGCATGGGGTAATATGAATGAACCCTGTTATGAGCCCTTATTAAGGACTATAAACGGAAACCTGCAAGAAACTCAAGTAAAACCTGTCATGAGTCCCAGTTAAGGACTAAAAAACAAAACCTGCAAGAAACTCGGTAAACCCTGTTATGAGTCCTAATTAAGGACTACAAACCAAAACCTGTAAGAAACTTAGTATACCCTGTTATGAGTCCCTATTAAGGACTATAAACCAAAACCTGTAAGAAACTTAGTATACCCTGTTATGAGTCCCTATTAAGGACTATAAACAAAACCTGCAAGAAACTCAAGTGTCAGATAACAAGCATGCAAATAGTCAAGTTGGAAGGCACACAAGTCACACAAGACAAGTCCTTAGGGTTTAAGGCCAGCATGAGGTCTAGGTACTACCCTCTTTCAGTTTGTTGGTTCATACCTGTCCTATCAAAGTAACCGGGTTCTTAGAGGACCCCAATATCATTGACTACCCTCAATCGGTCATAACTCTAGCATCACAATCTTTTCTTGCGGCCAGAACCATCACGAGAGTTTAGCCTCAATGGGCGTAGCATACTGCTACTGTTCTAATGGCCAAGTTGGGTCATGTAAGGGTCTAAGGTCTGTTGGTGCTTAATGACTCCTTGGAAGACCCATATTCTCCTCGTTGCAACACAAGGGATATCGGTACAGACCAAGGTGCCACACCAACGTAGCCACTGTTTCACCCGTGTCGGTCTACGCCGGATAGGTCCCTCACAACTTATGCTACCTAAACAGGGCATCCCCAGATCCGGGTTAGGATCTATGTAACTCCCATGCAACCCACAAATTTAAAGCAGACAAGTCAATACAATTGAAAACACAGTTATGAACTAACCCTAAGGTACACCTCACTTTAAGTTTAAGTCCCCAGCAGAGTCGCCAGTTCTGTGATCGGTGGATCTGGAACTGACTGTTTAACGCTGGTTCGCGAAATGTCGCGGAAGCAAGAGTCGCCACCGTCTTTTATTTTCTCCAAATGGAAAGGACAAAAGCACATAAAAATTCCTTATAGAGATTGCTCTCGGTTCGGGAGGTAGGTTATAGAAAGGGAAGGTGTTAGCACCCTTTCTATCCATGGTTATCCATGGGCTCTTAAATACTTGCTCATTTGTGTTTTCAAAAATGGTTTGTTTGCTTTTTAACTGTGGGTTTTAAAAAAAGTTTCTTTGAAAATTCCAGTTCGACTCTTGTATCAGTCCTCAAGAGTGTTTGAAAAAATGCTTTCGAAAGCTTTTTGAAAAGGTGTCGGTGTGAAAAGTATTTTTAATTTGTTGTGAAATTAGAGCAAGTATCTAGAGTCGTCTACCTACCCTAAGGAATTCGTCTGTGTAAATGTCCTTAAAGTAGTGCCATCCCACCATTGAGAGGTAGGTAGCACCACCGTTGGAGGTGTTCGGGTCAATTCGAGGTTCGGGACATGGTGATCACCAGAGCAATGGGAAGACACCTTAGAAGCTACCCTCATGCCAGGTTCCCGGATCATGAGGACTTACTAAGACATCCTCTACTCGACGATCACCTTTTGAGGCAAGGCAACAGTGAGGCGTACCCTAGGGGTGGTGTGTGAATTCGTGTGTCAGATTCATTTATTTTATCTTGTCATGTTATTAGTGATCTATGCGCTTGTTTTTATTTTGGTACATTCATTCTTGCATGCATTTGTTAACAATTAAAAATTGCGAGAAGTAAAAGTTCTAAAGCTATTACAAAAGCGCGGGTCCACATCGCCAAATTTAATCCAGGACCCGATTTGACAGAAAGTAAATAAAGTGCGAAAAATAAAATGTCCGAGTTTACAAGGCTTTGGGAGAGGTACATAAAAATCATACGAAAAAGAAATAAATACGCGAATTAAATAAGAAAAAAAACGAGGGCGTTGGACCCTTTTTGCAAAATTAAATTACATGATGAAATTAATTAAAATTAAAAAGAAAAGGAATTGTTTTTTTGGTATTTTTTGGTATTTAGGATTTTAATGAAATTAAACCTAATTCTACAATTTTTATTTTATTATGAAAATATGTTAAAGTTTAACCTAAAATTAACCCTAATTAATTTACATGCAATTTAATTACAAAAATAAATATTTAATATTTAATTATTATGGAAGAAAAGAAAAAAGGGATAAAAAAATTAATCATAAACCCTAGTTCTACCACTTTTAAATTAATTAAGAAAATATTAAGGTTTTCTCCTAAATTAAAACTAATCAATTAAAGTTATTTATTTACAAAAATACTAAAATAAAAATATTTATTATTTTTTAGCTTTTCTGATTTTTTATTGTTTTGGTGTTTTTATGAAAAAATAATTAAATTAACAGAATTAATTAAGAAGAATAATAATTGAAAATAAAAAGAATAAAAAAAGGAAAATATTGCAAACCTCAGGGGGGTGTTGTCCCCAATTGTGAGGTTTCTCTTTAGCAATTTGGGCCCTATTACTTCAGGCCTTGTAGACTTTCTCCACTAGCGTGCATGGGCGTTGACTATGGTTCATCATGTTATTCAATTCTTGGCCTTCTGATCGTTCCATTGGGCACGTGGACATCTGGATTTTGAGGGTGCATGATACCCCTTAGCGTTGAAACTGCACAAGAATATTATATGAAAAATAACATGAAAGGGGTGGGGGACCTGGGACTCGAACCCAGGTCCTGAACATTACCAACCAACGCGCTTGCCAGTGGAGCTGTCTCGTTCATCTGTAGATTAAATAACAAATAAATATAATGAAACAAAACGAGAGTTAATGCTACTTTTTCGCGCGAAATTCAAACCACCCAACCCTGGACGGCCACCTCATCTTCTTCTTCTACATTCATTTTTTTTCCTGAAACATAAAGAACATAGGCCACGGTTTTCATATCGTTCCCTTATGCCCTTTTCTGGAAAATAGCGAATAGCCCAGGAATGCTCATAAATTGAGCGCGAGGGTGGGTTTCTCTTCGTCCAAATGTGCTGAATCCATTCATGGTACTATGGTGGTCTAATTTTACCGCGTTTGGAAATGCCCAAATTGAAGCTTGCCAAACCCTAAATATTGTTAATGGTGAAATCGTGTACAACACTCAAAAACACAATTAATTTACATGGTTAGCATTAGAATCAAATAATGAACATGAATCAAACATTAAAAAGTGCTAAAAACGCATGATTCATGATGTACGAGTGCACGAAATTTTCTGTACAGGGCACATTCGTTTTACCAGTTCTTGATGTTAGGATGAACGATTTTGATTGGAAATCCTTCCTTGAAGCTTCAGGAAGGTGATGGCACAAGTCTTTGGCCTTGAATCGTCCTCTAACCTTGTTTTCAGTTTTCAAATTTTCAACCAAAAACTCAAGTTTTTTGCTTGGTCTGTAGCGCAGCTTCTAGTCAATGAGCACGAGGGTTTTGATCCAGCTTATGTATGGAATGAATTAGGTTAAGTTTCTTGTCCAAGGAATCAAAGAATTGATGTATGGATATTTGATTTTTATGGCAAAATATTTTCAAATCTTTTCATGCACATTTGCTCTCAATCATATCCAATCCTTCTCTAATTGATCATGCACGAATTTTGAGTGTCCAATGAGAGTATTTTCTGCACAAAAAGATTTTATTTCATTAGTTTAGCATTTTTTCATATTTTATTTAGTTTAAATGAATTAATTGTAATAAAAAATTCAAATAAATAAATAAAAATAATAAAAAACTTCCCTTTGGGCCAAATGGTCGTGCACATGCCTTGGGTGATGAATTGTGGAAGAAAAATAGGCCCATTAGCAATTTTAGGTCATTTGAAGCAATGTTGACTTTTCAAAACATCCAAAAATTTCCCAACTTACACAAGGCATAACTTGCTCAATTTCTAAGCTTTGCTCATGTTCTTGGACATTTTGGAAAGGTCTTTGAATCCTCTAACCAATGTCTTTGGTCCCATGTCATTTTGATTTACCAATATCAAGTTATCGCCTTTGACTTAAAGTCCCTTTTTGTTGACTTTTGAAAATGACCTATAATGTTGAAATTGATAACTTTTTGTGAGAGAATTTCTTGGACTTGGAGTATGAAGATGAGTTGTAGGAAATGTCTTTCTCTTCAAAATGAGCTTTGGATGGAATTTTTCTGATAATCCATGTGAAAGTTATGCCCTGGTCAATTTACAGTTGACTTTTTCAACTGTCCAAATAAGGAAACTTTTGTATCTTGATGATTTTTGAGCCAAGCTTTGAGAATCATGATCAAGCATTGATCAAATGATGTTTGTGGCTTCAAAATGAGATGTTGACCAAAAATTTGAACTTTTGACTGTCAAATGACCATTTTGCCCCTACAGTTGACTGTAGTGCAATTAGGGTTTTGACTGTGCAATTTTGTGCTGAAAGTCTTGAAACTTGATATGAGGATGCTTGACCATATTTATTGGCATGTGGGACTTGATTTGACCCTTGGAAACTTCATTTTCTTGATCAGAACCAAAACCCTAATTTTGACTGCTTAGGAGGCCCTTAAACTGTGCAACCTTTGGGGAGATTTTGAAGCTTGACTTGGCAATTTCTGAAGAATATGGGAGGGCAAATTTTGGGGTACAACACCCTCGAATATAGGCGTTTCAGCAAATTCCCTCGATAAAAGATCGTAGTCCCTCGGTGATCCACAATGTTTCCTTTGGTAAACGATCTAGTCCCTAAACGATATTGCTAAAACGTCCCCTAGGTTTCCTTCTATGACTATACAAAAAATTCCCGCGTCCGTCCCTTCACATCCAATGATGGGGTTTCTTACCAAAACAATGGTAAGATAAGAACATCTAAAGGGGGAGAAAAGAACAATTAAGACCTTTTAAGTAGGTAGATTACTCCTAGTTGCTCGCTTGCTCACAAGAAAAACATTTTACACCCACAACTTCACTTTGAAACATTTTTCAAAAGACAAAACACTTTGTACGCGTTCTTATAGAGACGAGAACCATTACAAAGACATTCCTTTTTAAAATACTTTCAAAACCCACATCACAAACAAAAAAAGCAAGTGATCTAGCAATCAACTAAGAGCCTATAGATAACTACGGATGAAAAGGGTTCTAATACCTTCCCATTTCATAACCTACCCCCCGAAATCAAGAAATAATCTTGAAAGTTCTTTCCTGTTATTTTCAACCTTTCCTTATTAGATAAAAGAAAAGTTGGTGGCGACTCTTGCTATCCGCAACAATTGCGATCAAACGCAAAACACCCAAGTCAATTCTTCCACCGTGTTACACCAACGATTAAACTATTGGGACCACAATGAAAGTATAATAAAGAAGTTATAATGTTAAACAATGCTTACCCTTTTATAATCGTACGTTGTTGTCAGGATGCCACGCTTTCCAGTTTCCACACATAATCCAACGATTCAGATGAAAACAAGGGATAGGAAGATGATGATCTAAATGGGAATTAGGGTTCATGTACTTTAACCTTTGTCTTTATAGGGTTACTGTAATACGATGTGAGAACTGACTTGTTTTTTGATTTTATCGCAAATGTTGCCGATAGGAAGAGTCACTATTTACTTTTCTTTTATCCAATAAGGAAAGGGTGAAAAGAACAGGAAAGATCTTCGAGAATTTTTCAGAGTTCGGGGGGTAGGTTATTAAAAGGGAAGGTGTTAGCACCCTTTCCATCCATAGTTATCTACGAGCTATTAATCGCTAGCTCACTTTGTTTGAAAATGCTATGTGTGTGATGTTTGAAAATATTTTGAAAATGCCTAAGTACGCCAAACTTTGTAATGATTCTCGTATCAGTTGAGAACGCATATAAAGTATTTGTTTTGAAAATATTTCAGAGAAAAGTGTTTGTGAAAAAGATATTCTATTTTTGTAAGCAAGCGATTACAAGCTACCTACCTACTCAAAGATCTTTTGTGTAATTTTCCTCCCCCTTAGATAGTGCTACCCCACCATTAGTTAGTAGGAATCCATATCGTTGGATGTGTGAGAGACAGGCGGGGGTCATCGTACAATCATAAAGATAACTCGTAAGAGGGACTATGATCTCTTTATTCGAGGGTCTTTGATAAAGCGTCTCCACGTTCAAAGGACATGAATGTTTTTATTCGAAGACAACAAGTGAGGTTACCCTAGAGGTGAGTGTCTGAATAGTGGTTCAATTCATTTATTTAATCTTGATTAGTGTTATCTAACAACTGATTTTTAGATCTTTCCCTACATGCCCTAATTACTAGCATTAATAAGGAAAACATAAAAGGCACAAATTAAAAGTCCTATGCTACTAAAAAGCTTTGGAGAAGGGGTACAAAACCATAACACTGGGGAGAAAAAGTAAAGCAAATAAAAGCCCTAATTAAAACTATTACAAACCGTAGCAGTTACATAATTGGGAAAATTAATGCGAAAGTAAACACGCAAAGGTGGTGAAATAAAGAGAAAATGGAAAGAATGTTTTCTTTGTGGTCGTTTTGATGAAAAAAATTGATGATTAACGTAAAGAAAACCTAGTTGATTTTAATTTAGAAAAAGAATTAATTGATTAAAAATAATCAGTTAATTAGGCAAACCCTAAAATCAAGGTGGATTTTAAGTTAATTAGGAAAACTTAAAAAATTAAATTAGGGTTTATAAAAAAACCTAAAACTAATATTAGGGTTAATAAAACCTAAAATTAATTAGAAAACCAAAAAATAAAAATTAGAGTTTTGGCTTAAAGAAAGAGTTTTGAAAAAGGTTTGTAAAAGAGTGAGAAACATAGAATTGAAAAAAATTCACCAAATGAGTAGGGGTGGGTGTTGAATCCACACCCCCAAGCAGTCTCAGCAGCAAGCATACCACCAGGCTGAGCATGCCTTGGTGTCAAGGTAATGCCTCCAACATGTTTTGTAATAAACCTATAAAGATGATAGAAATATGAAAAAATAGCAAAACCGGGAATCGAACGCGTGACCCGAGAGAGGAGTGACTTAGCATGCACGTTTCTACCAATGGTTTGGATATAAATCCGTTCATATAAATCAATCAATTAATACATAATTTATAAACAAATATATTGGCCGGAGCCCTAGCTTCAGTCGTCTTCTTCGATGAGTCAATTCCTACACCTGCAAAAATAGCAAACGTTAGCGCATGAAGAGGACTCTACCCCCTAAATCAAGATTTCTAAATCCAATGGTGGTGTTTTCATGGGCTAAAAATCAATGGATTGAGAGCTATAATGACAACACATGAAATCGGTACTATCACGGTGTTTCACGATTCAGGGTGCATGGGACCTCCATGTCTGTTCTAACCTGCACTATCAATACTCATAAATAAGTTAGGGGCGTTATTACATGTTAAAGCAAACAAGAAAACAAGATATGAATGTCATGAGCATGATGATACCAGCTATTCCATGTAGTGCAATTCACATGTTTTGAACCATCAAATTTGGTCCAAAACTACTCTATATGCTTGCTGGAAGAGGATGGAACAAAGGCTTTATGGTGAAAGGGCTTGAAAATAGGGTTTGAAAACTTTAGGGTTCTTGAAAAATATTGATGTTTTTTTTGGACAATTTTGAGAGGCAAGGATTCGTGTTTTTTGTTCCCTCTTGATGTCTGAATATATAGAGAAATTTAGGGCAACCAAATGATGGGCTTGGACCCTTGTAGTAAGATATAATTTTATCTTATTTTATTTTATACTATTAATGAGTTAAAGAAAAAATATTAAAAATAATTAAAATAAAATAAGTACAAAGGGTGTATGAATGAATTCTGAGGTGTATGAAGAGTATAACACACGTTTGGACTCTTAAACCATGGCCCAATAGCCCAAAATATCAAGCTTGCTCAATTTGGTTTTTATGCATTTGCTCAAAATTTCCCAACTTGAAATGGTCATAATTCACTCAATTTTTATCCTTTGAAAGTGATCTTAGACTTTTTGGAAATCCCACGATATCCTCTACAACCTCTATGTTAATAATTTTTTATTTTGAAGAATTTATCTTAATGTAAGTTGCCTTGACAAAAAGTGTGTTTTTGTTGACTTTTGAAATGACATGTAATGTATTGGCTTATATATCTCAAATGATGCATTTTTTGGACTTGATCTTAGAGAGACAAAGTTGTAGAGAATTGAATTTCCTTCAAAATGAGCTTTGGTTGGGGAAAATCTGATGAAGCATGTGAAATTTATGCTTGGTCAAAGTTCAGTTGACTTCTCCTAAGGAAACCCTAATTTGGAAACTTTTGACTTTTGATGATTTGAGGGCTTTTATTGAGGAATCATGATCAACCCAAAATAAAATGATGAATGTGACTTCAAAATATTGATGTTAACCAAAAATCTTGAAGTTTGACTGTATGTTGACCATAATTGACTTTTTACCCATTACAGTTGATTTCTAGTCATCTGAGCAATTGACTGAGAAAACTTATGATGCAAGGCATGAAACATGGCATGTGAATTCTTAAAGAGCTATGAGGAACCATGAAAAATAATTGATACCTTTGAAAACCAATCTTCCTTGGGAGACACAAAACTCTAGTTGTGGACCCATTGCTTAGCAGGAGAATTTGTCTGATCAATTCTTAAGCCAACTTGAGCAAATGAGGACCTCATGAGAATGTCTTGAAGAAAAATAATAGGGTAAATTTTGGGGTACAAAAGTTGCCCCTGTTTAATCTTCTTAAACTTGAAGAGTTAGATTGGCATGTCCACCATTCGTGACTTGAAGGTAGAAGATGATTGAACACATTGGTGCCTAGAAATTTGCACTCGCCTGTGCATGAAGTAACATTGTTAGTTGATTATACCAGAAATGGGCTTAAAGATGCCATTTGGAGAGGTGACATTGAGATGTATGAGATGGGCTTATAGATGCCATCCAGAATAACTATTGATAGGAATATCAGAATAAGTCTATGCCTGACTTTGTCTTAGGAGATATATTTGAAATGAGTCTACGTCCGACTTTGTCTAAAAGAGTATCAGAGTGAATATACGTTTGATTTCATCTGAATGATGTACTAGAATGAGTCTACACTCGACTTGTTTAGAAGATACATTTGGAATGAGTCTACGTCCGACTTTGTCCAAAAGATTTTTAGAAGGAATCTACGCTTGATTTCATCCGAACTAGAAGATGTCTAAGCCCGAATTCAACTATAAGAAGCATGGGAAAGATTCTACGCCTGACTTTTTTTCCAAAAAGAGTATCAGAAGTAAATCTAAGCTTGATTTCATTTGAACTAGAAGATGTCTATGCCCGAATTCAACTATAAGAGGTATTGGAATAAGTCTACGCCTGACTTTTCCAAAAATAGTATCAGAAGGAAATCTACGCTTGATTTCATCTGAACTAGAAGATGTCTACGCCCGACTTCAACTAGAAGAGGTATTAGAAGGAGTCTACGCTTGACTTTTCCAAAAAGAGTATCAAAAGGAAATCTATGTTTGACTTCATCTGAATGATGCACTAGAAGATGTCTACGCCCAAATTCATCTAGAAGAGATATTTTTCAAAATGACTCTTTGGGGAAAATGTTTAAGTAGCTACTGGTCAGATTTAGTCTCTGAGGGAAATACTTGTCAGAATTCAACTTCTGAAGGAAATTGTCTGGTTATGCAGATAGTCACCCCGTCCTGCTTCAGGAATTACTTTACGACCTGTTAGAATATTGTTGATAATATTTGTCTGTTTGTGAACTTAACCTGAAAAGATAGAGTTAGTATTTATGCAATGTCATGATGTATGTAGTGCATTAAGTAATGATGCTCTCAAATAGATGAGAATCTGCTTTATGTATTTTGTATGCATATGCTATGATAAATGATATATGAATGTGAGATGTCGTTGAAGTGTATCGATAGAATTGTATAACATTCTTAATCGGGAAAGTAAATCCCGGACTATTGCCAGGGATGGCGACATTAATTCTTCAATCTTGCTCATAATGTCTCTGCTGGGGACTCCTGCTTGCTGTTTGAGAACACTCCATTGGGGAACTTTATTTCTGCTTGGGGAGAATAATTCAGGAACATTGTTCGTTCATCGCTCTACTGGGGAATTTAATTCTTATATACCCTGACTGGGGATAAAAGAGATGGATAACCTTTCGAGGTGCTGTCTGACCGAGTTTCTGATATGGATGCCGAATCATTTTGGGAGAATAAGGTTAAATGATATCTGGTCTGATTTCAGATTCAGTAACAACTGTTTGGGGATAGAAACTTGGACTACCCTTTGCTGGAGAAAGGGATTTTGCCGGTGATTTGTAGTAGTCAAAGAAATAGACTCAAGCTGGGGAGACTGGATTTTGTTGGGGAAATAAACCCTGTTGGGGAAATAAACCCTGTTAGGGAAATAAATCCTGCTGGAGGAGTATATTCTGCTAAGGAAATGAACCCTGCTGGAGAAACACTCTATTGAGGAATATTCTATGTTGAGGGATTTGAACCCGACTAGAGAAGATAATTCTGTAGGGGATTTACAGTATTGGAGAAATAAACTCAGCTGGGGAAGAGAATTCCTGTGAACTATGCTGGTGACATATTCTGACGAGGATTGGGACTCTGTAGGTTGGCAATATTGTCGGGGAAAAGATTATACTTATTTGTCCGCTATGGGGATCTGTTGGTGAGTACGATTAGAGTATTTCAGGTTTATGGGGAATATGTCTTTGAAGATGAGCTTGTGAAACTGACTCTGCGGGGGATTATCTTATGGAAACTGCTCTGTGGGGAAAATTTACTGGGGATTACTCTCTGGGTATTTATGGGCGACTTGCACATTATCTCGCCTCCTACAGTTTTGAGTAAATACTTAATTCTATTTTTATGCATATTTTGTTAACAGTAATCATGTTCATATGTATATGTTTATTCAATTTAGTCATTGGACGTTTTTGCAACAAAAAAAAAAGAAAAAGAAAATTTAAACTTTGAAATTGTGTTTATATTGATAGTTTGCCCATAAATAGGTGATTGTAGTACAAGGAGACATCTTAGTAAGAGGAAATTGTCGTGAAAAATGAAGAGAATACAAAGTGAAAACAAAAATATATAGCTATGTGTAAATGATCTCGTCGGGTTTCAACTCTGCTATTTCCCCTATGTCATCGAGTATCTCATCCCTCACTTGTTAGAAGAAGTTGATTGAATTGATTGGCACCATTCAAACTTGTTGTTCGTAATAAAGATGGCCGTAAGTGATCCAACGAGACATAGTTGTATGCTTTAATCCCTAATTTTTGTTTGGACCTCCCTTTCGAGTTTTCAGTCCACCAGGATTCCCTTTTTTGCCCAAGCTTCCTTTTCAGGTTTTCGACTTACTGGGTGTACAATCTTTTATATATATCCCTGGTTTTTACCCGAACCCTTTTGGTTCACTGGGATGCCCTTATTTTTGTCTAGGCCAGTCAACCTAGTGGGTGGTTTTTATGCGTAATATATTTTAACTATGTCCGCGTTCAAAGGGTGTGGAAGATCTTCACCATCCATGGTGGTAAGTATCATGGCACCCCCCGAAAATATATTCTTGATTACAAATGGCCCTTCGTAGGTAGGAGTCCATTTGCCCCTCGGGTCACCCTGTGGTAGAATGATGCACTTTATTACCAAGTCACCAACCTGATATACCCGATGCTTGATTTTCTTATTGAAGGCTTTGATCATACGCTTCTGATACATCTGACTATGACAGACAGCCTCGAGCCTCTTCTCATCAATTAAATTCAACTGATCCAGCCTAGTCTGAATCCACTCGTCTTCGTCCAAGTCTGCATCTTTCATAATTCTTAAGGAAGGAATCTGAACTTCAAAAGGTAATACGTCCTCTATACCATAGACCAGAGAGAATGAGGTTGCCCCAGTTGATGTCCGAGTTGAAGTGCGATAGCCATGAAGAGCGAATGGTAACATCTCATGCCAGTCTTTGTAGGTGACAACCATTTTCTGCACAATCTTCTTAATGTTCTTATTGGTGTCTTCCATTGTGCCATTCATCTTCGGTTGATACAGAGAAGAATTGTGGTGCTTGATCTTGAACTGTATGCAGAGTTCCATGATCACAGTATTATTGAGATTGGTGCCATTGTCTGTGATAATCCTTTCGGGGATGCCATACCGACATATAAGGTTATGCTTAATGAATTGGGGAACCACATTCTTGGTAACATAGGAAAACGAGGTTGCTTCAACCCATCTTGTGAAGTAATCAATAACGACGAGGATGAAGCGATGTCTATTGGAAGAAGTAGGTTTGATCTCTCGAATTATATCAATGCCCCACATTGTAAATGGCCAAGGAGCAGTCAAAACATTTAGAGGTACGGGAGGTGTTGTACCCCAAAATTTTCCCTCTAATTTTCTCAAGATTTCTCTCACAAGATCTCCATTAATTCAAGACTGCATAAGGTTTGATCAGCTCAAGACACCTCCTCGAGCACTGATGACTCAAAATTAGGGTTTGAGTTTGTACAAGGACATTTGGTATTTTAATGATTCATATGAATTTCATGGATCATTTTGGACTTCCAATATTGCTCATGTCAAGTTTCAAGCTTTGGATCACATTTTTGCTCAGTCAATTGATCAGTTGACCTAAAATCAACTATATTAGGGGAAAAGTCAACTGTGGTCAATTTATAGAAAAACTTCACAATTATTGATTCATATCAACATTATGAACTCATATATATAAATTGATCAAGTTTGGATCACAATTCCTCAAGAAATTTGATCAGATCACCAAAAGGGCAAAATGGTCAAAATTAGGGTTTTGACTGAAGAGGCTTAATTTTTTGACTGTTGACCAAATGCAGGACTTGTTAGTTTGAGACATGATATAAAGAATCCAAATGCATCATTTTAACCTAATGGCATGGTTCAAAACACTTCTCATGATCAATTGATTGATAGTTGAAATTTGGTCAACTGATGAAAAAGTCAACTGTACACTAAAAAGTCAAACTTTGACTTTTTGATCAAAATCAAGTTTCAAAAATCATATTTAATCAAGACATGTCAAAGTATGAATATTGTTCATCAAGAAATCAAAAGTCAAGATTACTTTGAAAAAGTCAAAGTTCTAAACACTTAGAGATTTTTCTAAGTGTTAAGAAAAACATGATAATTTAATAAATTTGTGCCAAATTTCAACTACAATACAAGATGATTCAAGAAAAACTTTCAACATGAAAGTTGTAGATGTCAATGAGATCTAAAACTTTGTAGTACAGGACAAGTTCTAAAAATGCTTGGATTTCAAGTTATTAATTTATGAAGACATGTCCATGAAACTAAAATACTTAGTGAAATTTTGAGCATTATAAGTCAGGACTTTAACCTAACTTCTTGGCCAAGTTTCACATAGTTCTAATTGGAGTTTACAAAATTGATCCAAATAGGAATTGTATATCATGTTACAAGCTTTATAAAAAGTCTAATAACTCTTTGAGATCATGTTTGAGCAAGGAGAATCGAAGAGATGAAGTTAGGGTTTCATTCTTGTTTTACAAGGCAAATTTTTAGGATGAAAATGAACCAAATCCATGCTAGGCTGCATAATATTTGCTTTGCAGGCTTCAAACTTGTTTGTCACTCCATAATTAATGGTTTACACAATTTCTAGAGCCATGATCCAAGCATTAGATCCATTGTCCAAAAGATTCATCCATTTTTGGAAGAAAGCAACATTGCCATTCTTGAAAAGTGACTTTAATCACAAAGTCAAATTGTATTGAGCCCCTAACTTGTTCCTTTTGCACAAGCTTCCTCTACAAAGTCAGAGGAACATGTTTAAAGTTTGCAACCACACTAGATAGATTTGTACCATGCCCTGGTGAAACAACCGACTGAAAATCATCAAACAATGAAGTCGCCATCGAACGTCTTTTTTCTCACATGGAGGGAAAGGTAAACATCGAGAAAACCTGAGAAGGGAGAAGTCACGGTCTTGCGACCGAGAGATCGGGTAAGGGATTCTGCTATGCAAGGGAAAGGTATTAGCACCCCACACGCCTGTAGTACTCTACGGTATCAACTCTTGTTATCTATCTTATGGGTGTGTTTAATCTACACTTATTGTTTACTATACTAAAGGGAGAATGCATGCAAAAGAAAAGAGAAAAGAATGTAAGGAAAATAAAGTTGTACTCGCTTGGGCCCTACCCCAATGCATACGTATCCTTTTTGAGGAATCAGAGATACCGTAGTTCGACTCACATGTTTTTGTTTGTTTGTGTTTTTTATGGACAATGTCAATTCCGCCTTCTGCCGCAGCTCGACCTTTGGAGACTTATGCGTTTGGCACATAAGTAAATTAATCACGTCCTTACCTGAAAAGGGTTTTAGAGAAAAGGTGCTCGAGCGCACAAAACGGTTTAAATTGGTTTGTGTTTTATTACCTTGAAAAAAGGGTTTGAGTGTTGTTAGCATGTTTTATGATTTGCTAAAAAAATGAGTTAGTTTTAAATGCAAGGATGCAAAAAGGGAAAGAAAAGAGTCTATGGGAGACTAGCCTATTTCTAAACCTAATGTTATCATACAATGGTAGTCCTAAGGTTTGGATTAACAAAAGGGAAACGTCTATCTAATGTTAGCATGCATGGTTTACAACCTAAGGTCTAACTCGCATTCGAACGGAGCAAGCGCATCCTAAGGAAACATGGTATGTACAAGGATAAATCAAACAAGCTAATAAACTCAAGAGAGCACACCTAGAGAGATCCTATCTAGGTTAGCATGCCAAATAAAGTCTAATTAACTATCCTATAGGGAACATGCAATGAGAGCGAAGTCGTGATCTAAATTTCTAAATTGAGTGACTCATCGATCAATAAGAAATAAAGGAAAGCGATAAATTCCTATAGAGAGCATGCACTGAGAGCGAAGTCGTGATCTCAATTTCTAAATTGAGCGACTCATCGATCAATAAACAAAGAAGAAAAGACAAGCACAACACCTATAGCAAATGAAGTGCAGAATGCCTGCTACATGTCTTTAAACAGCGACTTCGAGCGTACGCTCTTTATTTCCTACTTCTCATGGTATCTAGAAATCAATAAAGTGCGAAAATGAGGAATAAAATTGAAGTTGCGATGATACCAAATGGAGAAGGTCTGCTGCCTCTTCGAAACCATGCAAGCAATAAGAAAACTCTACTAAAATCTCCTTGAATTTCCTTGACAAAAATTATGCTCTTGGCTAGTTTTAGAGCTTCGCGAAATCTTCACCTAAATCTATTTTATTTTCTAATGTCATAAGATTTCAATCACGATAATTAAAAATATGGTATTGAAATCAAAATAGCACATGAAGCTCCAGGGCGTGCAGGCCTAATTCAGGATGCTGCAGAAGTAAAAGAACTGAATGACATTAGGCCCATCACATAATCCATAAAGTATTTTTTGTATGTACTTCAACATAAAAAAAATGCAAGGAAGGGGCCTTATCAAAGCAAATCCGTCCCAAACCCTTACTTCTCCTTCAACCTTCAAAATCTCTTCATTCAGTATTTTGTTTATTGATTTATTAATTAAAAAATAAATAAAGAAAAAAAGAAATTCACAAATGGTGCATTTAGTGGAGTTCCCCTTTGTGTCCCAAACTCATTTTCTCTCAGAACTCTCTCGTCTTGCGATTTCTGACAACCGGTTCTGCCTTCTTCTATGGTGGCTGCATCGCCGAACCTCCATGGAACACACACAAGGCTTATACGAACCTTACTCTAAATTGAATCCCACACCTGATTCCAGCCTCCGATTCTTCCAAATTCTTCATAATACTTCTATAAATTGAAACCCTTAGAAGTCGTAAAGTTTCAATTAAACGTTGTCGACACCTCTACTCGAGCTGAAACCATGGGGGAAGAAGTCTACGATGCAAAGACCATACTAGAACAACGAGAAAATTCCAAATCAGTGGTGAACGTTTAGTGACGACTACCGTGTGTTTTCCGGCGAAGACTTCCGGTGAGATAATCCTTTCTTCTACTCTTCCTCTTTTTATTCTTCTACTTTTTGCTTACCTCTGTTAACCGTTATTGTGTGGTGCGATTAATGGATGTAGAAACATGTTGTGATTCTGTTGTTGAAGCAGGAAGAATTGAAGAATGACGATTTCTATGGTTGAAGTTCAGAGAGTTTACTGGAGATGATGGGAACATAGATAAATTTTCGCTTGATAATGGTGATTGGGGATGTTGATGAAGTTCCGAGAGAGAGGATTGAGATCTTTTTGGTGAGTTTTTTCCGTTTTCTCAATCTTGTGAAGAATCGTGTATTGTGAGAAAGAGCCAGAATTTTTGTTTCTTTTTTCTGTGAAAATCGTGAATCTGAATAATGATCCCGCTCTGAAGAAAACTGATTCTGAAATATGGTTTTTGGAAAGTTTCTTGATGATTCTGTTAGGAAGTTGTTAGAATGTTAGTCTGTGATTCTGTTATCTTCTTTCTGTTGGAAGTTTCTGTTGGATGCAGTTAGAGACAGTTAGAGGTTGTTAGAAGAGTTAGTTATGGTTGGGAAATTAACTGGGGAATTTCTGTTTTTTGGCAGTTAGGAGGTTAGGAATTGTTTTCAGTTAGTTAGGGAGCTGACATTCAGTTATAGATGGGCTGGCTTTTTGTTATATGTTGGCCATTAGGAAATTATGTTTGGGAAATTGGTTAGGGGTTTAGAAGTTGTGGCCTTTGGACTGATTTTATGGTGTATGTAGGGCAGCAGGTTTTTTGGTTTTGAGAATATTTGATGGATTGTTAGTTAATTGTTCACTTTAGATTTTATGAGCTGGCCCGTTTTGTGTTGCGGTTAACTTGTTCGTTTCAAAATAGTTGGGCTGATTTGGTTTTGGATTCCCTGTTATGAATTTGTTTTCTGCTGGAAATTTCAACTGGTTTTGTTTCCACTTCATGATTTTTCTGTGATTAATATGCAGGGCATGGTTGGTTTCTTGCAGGTTAGCATATTATTGCTGTAATGCTGTGGTGCAAATCCGATTTACACTTGGATTCGTTCGGTTTATCTCGGCTGCAACTTACATATGGAGTTTGCTTTCATTGTTGCAGGTTTGTTACGTTTGGTTTGTGATACCCAATTGGTTGTCTTTTGGTTTTTCATTGCAGGGCTGCTCTAGGCATAGTTTATGGGCCTGTTTTAGTGTATAGTAAGTGAAGGTATGCTTTGGCATGTTATGACTTTGTATATGCACTTGTTTTGTACTGTTTGTTTTAAGCTTAGTCTGTCATGGTATTTGTCAGGATGTAGGCCAAGGAGGAAGAACATGAGACATGAGGTCACATTTATCAAAGCATGACATTCTTGCACATGAAGAATTTTTGACTGTTGAGGATCGAACTGAAGCTGAAGTGGAATCTTGAAGATTGGATCAAAAAGTTAGTTTTTAGGAATCCATTTAACTTTGGTCACAACAACATTTTCTTGTAACTTCCTTAGCGTAATGTGACGTATTTGGATATTGTACTTCACTTGGAATATGACTTTGTAATCCTTTCCCAAATCAAATTCAAAATTTTCTATTTTCCCTCCGTTATGCCTCTTTTGAATTTCCTAGCCTTCCTTCAATTTTTGCAACATCTATATGAATACCCATGATGAAAAGATGAAAGCTTAACAAGTTCCAATAAAGAGCTTAGTCAAAACGTTTAACCTTGAAATGATGCTCCAATCCCACCATGCCTCCAATCTTTGCAAAAACTAAATTGACAACTTGGAACCCAAATAACTTTGATGAAACCAAAGTTAAATCGATACAAACCAATGAAATTCTAATTGTATCGAAATAAACCTCATACAACTTAACAAATTCTGAAACCCATTGATATCCATAAGCACAATTAAAATGCATCCTGATTCCTAATTCAATAAGAATTCCACATATGAGTTCAAGAATCTTGAATGAAGTCCAATTAAATGCCTTGTATCATAAGTAATAAAGGGACCATTCCTCTTACGAAGACTAAAGCCCATATGTCGAGAGAGAAAAACCCATGGTGATTACACAGCCAAACCCTACTGATGAAGATGAGGGCTTAAAAGTAATAAGGGAACCCTAAATTTCATGTTTCCTTGATCCCAATGCTAAATTTATTGGTCAATGATTCATGATGCGTTAGATGACCTAACGTAAAAGTATGCAAATGAAATTTACGAAAAGCATAAGTCAGACGATCCTTATAGAAGGGTAGGACACATTTGGGGTATTACTGCTGCCCCTATTTAATCGTCTTAAACCTGAAAGTACGATCGGCACATTCCTTTCAGAAGTTCGAGGTAGAAGATGATTAAATATCAATGCCAAAAATTTGTCCTGAGAGAAAGTGCGAGCATTTATTTATTTTTCTGATATTTGTTGGGGGAAGAATTTTTCCGTTTTCTAGTGAAGAGATGGAGATTGGACTCATAACATGGTGTGGTGCCAATACAAGAAAAAGGTTGGTACGAAAAGACAGCGGTCAAGGTCTACAAGTGACCTACGATCCTAAGGTGAAACATGAGAGTGATTTGTCAGAGAACCTAGCCTAAGGGCGATATCAGGTTCTAAGACAAGATATATGGGAGGAACCTAGCCAACAAGAGATCTCAGGTTCGATGATTTAAGGAAGAACCTAGCCTACGGGCGATCTCAGGTTCGACGATGATCTAAGGAAGAACCTAGCCTACGGGAGATCTCAGGTTCTAAGATGATCTAAGGAAGAACCTAGCCTACGGGCGATCTCAGGTTCGGCGATGATCTAAGGCAGAACCTAGCCAACAAGCGATCTCAGGTTCTAAGATGATCTGAGGAAGAACCTAGCCTACAGGCGATCTCAGGTTCGACGATGATCTAAGGAATAACCTAGCCTACGGGAGATCTCAGGTTCTAAGATGATCTGAGGAAGAACCTAGCCTACGGGCGATCTCAGGTTCGATGATGATCTAAGGCAGAACCTAGCCAACGGGCGATCTCAGGTTCTAAGATGATCTGAGGAAGAACCTAGCCTACGGGCGATCTCAGGTTCGACGATGATCTAAGGAAGAACTTAGCCTACGGGAGATCTCAAGTTCGACGATGATCTATGGGAAGAACCTAGCCTACAAGTTATCTCAGGTTCGACGATGATCTATGGAAGAACCTAGCCAAGAGGCGATCTCAGGTTCTAAGATGATCTGAGGGAAGAACCTAGCCTGCGGGCGATCTCAGGTTCTAAGATGATCTATAGGAAGAACCTATCCTACGGGCAACATACCAGGGAATCAAAATCTATGGTCGATATAAGATCCTAAGGTAAGACCTATGATCGGTATACCAAAAACTAAGTCTACGGGCGACCCACAAGGGAATCTAGATCTACGGTCGCTCTAAGATCCTAAGGTAAGACCTACAGTTGGTCTACCAAAAACTAGGTCTACGGTCGACCTATAAGGGAATCTAGATCTACGGTCGATCTAAGATCCTAAGGTAAGACCTACCGTCGGTCTACCAAAAACTAGGTCTACGGTCGACCTATAAGGGAATCTAGATCTACGGTCGATCTAAAATCCTAAGGTAAGAACCTACGGTCGGTCTACCAAAAACTAGGTCTATGGTCGACCTACAAGGGAATCTAGATCTACGGTCGATCTAAAATCCTAAGGTAAGACCTACGGTCGGTCTACCAAAACTAGGTGTACGGTCGACCTACAAGAGAATCTAGATCTACGATCGATCTAAGATCCTAAGGTAAGACCTACGGCCGGTCTACCAAAAACTAGGTCTACGGTCGACCTACAAGGGAATCTAGATCTACGGTCGATCTAAGATCCTAAGGTAAGACCTACGGTCGGTCTACCAAAAAAACTAGGTCTACGGTCGACCTACAAGGGAATCTAGATCTACGGTCGATCTAAGATCCTAAGGTAAGACCTACGGTTGGTCTACCAAAAAACTAGGTCTACGGTCGACCTATAAGGGAATCTAGATCTATGGTCGATCTAAGATCCTAAGGTAAGACCTACGATCGGTCTACCAAAAACTAGGTCTATGGACGACCTACAATTCTAAGAAGGTGGTGGTATTGGTCACGACACGATAATTGGAGATACGAGAATGATCAAGTTTATTGTATTGAATTTGTTGGGCATTGTGAAGGACAGATAGACACAGATGAATGTTTGGATAACCGACACAGATGAGTGTTTAGGAAACTGACACATACGAGTGTTTGGATCAATATAGACAGGTATTAAGAAAAGACACAAACGAGTACCAAGGAAAGTTTAAACACAGACGAGTGTTTGGGAGACTGACACAGATGAGTGTTTATGAGTTGACGTAGATGAGTGTTTGGAGACCGACACAGACGAGTGCTGGGTTTAGAGTTGGTGTATTGATTTTACTGGGCATTGAAAGGGTGAAGGTCATCGATTGGGGATTTGGGGAATGATATCCTCTTGTAGTGATGTATTGTTGTCCTTGAATGATTCAGGTCTTTCATGTGAGGTACCTGATATGGCTTATGCTTCGTATGCATGTTTGAATTTCTTTTTCCGCAAAGATCCACTCTGATGGATCAGCTACGCGCTTTTGAAGATGCAATGTTATGTAATGATAACTATATGCAATGCAAAGAAATAAACTTTATGGGGATAAGCGAAAGCTTGCTGGGAACCATTGCTCATCACTGGGAATGCCAATACATATCGGCGCTGGAAACCTGCAGTACCGAAGATTGTCGGGGATAATGATAAGAATTTGCACCAGGGAGCCCATGATACCGAAGATTATTGACGACTCTGCTGAAGATTGAATTGTTGATGAAGCGAATCTACCGGTATGCTACTGAATTCTGAATCTTACTGTTGGGGAAGAGATAATTTAGCCAGACTTCCATACATCCTAAACCATTGAGAGGATGATAGAACTGAATATGCCGAATAATGGGCATTAAACACCATGTGGATCTCTTCGCATCCATGCCCCAAGTTTACGCCACACTGGGGAATTGCATCTTGAATCACTTGGGGATAAAAGATGGGCATAGACATCTACGAAGCCCCAGTTTAGCTCCGTGAATGCCCCGGTTTAGCTCTGTGAATGCCCCGGTTTAGCTCTACAAATGCCCCGGTTTAGCTCTGCAAATGCCCCAGTTTAGCCCCCCTGGGGATGCACTTGATTATCTCCACTAGGGATGTACTTGCGCGTGCCAATTCAAAAGGTGACTCTGAAATTTCTAAATTCACTTGGGGAATCAGGTTCGAAATTGTCTGTAGTAGATGAAGGCATCTTCGTGCGCTGGCTAGGTCAGGGTGACCGTTATGATGCTTTTAGCTTGATTCGTCTCGTACAACATAATTGGCTTGAGCAACTTTTCAGGTACGAATGAGGAATTCCCTTGTCTGGAGGATCTCTAAGAAGATCTATGTTGAATAGAAGACCAAAATATTCATACCACAATATGATATGAGGTGGCCTGCCCCAATCTCTTGAACCATGAAATAAATTGCTCTTGATTACAGCTTTCTTGGAGAGATTTGTCAAATATCGACGTAACTGCCCCAGGTTGAATGGATTCTTAATAGATTTATCGATGCGATAGACTCCGATTGATCGAGCTTAAAGATATTTATCGATGTGATAGCCTCTGATTGGTTGAGGTTGAAGAGATTTATCGACGCGATAGCCTCTGATTGATAGCTTTGAGGGAATGCCCCAGATTTGGATGACCTCATAGAGACCGACTCTCGACTTGATTGCCCCATATTGGTGGACTCTACTAACTTCATCCTTGAAGGGTACTCAAATTGTAAAGTGTAAAGATATGCTTTCGCTTAACAAAATCACTTGTTAACATATCCCTGGATAAGTCATTCCTCTTGTGGCAGCTGACTCTTGCTTCAACAGGATATTCAAGTCTCTCTTCTCTGACAAGACTGAGCTCTTTACCAAATGTTCATTGTGTAAACTTACTTGATGTCGATCAGTTATTTTGTATGCAAAAGAATGTTTATTATGAGAATGATAATTCTAATGTAACACATATGTAAGTCTTGAAGTTTGAAAAAACTTTGAATGAAATGACGTCACAACTCTGTTGTGAACGAGTCACTAGCTAGAGATAAACATTTGCAAATTCTTTTTTCTGAAAGATAATGCAAGCATATAATGCCAACACAGATATTCAAACATACCTCTTAGGAGTCAGTTAAACACTATCTCGTTGTAGCACGCTTTCGAATTGACCCATGCTCCAATTAGGACTTTTATGGGTTGTAACGTGGCCTTGTTCACGGTTTTAGAAAAAAGGATTCAAGGCTCAAAATTATTTAGTGCCCACCCATTATCCATGATGTTCTCCATTCCTATGTTCAGTTGACCCGATACAAGCATTCATCTCACTAGAAGAGTTTGCGATGGTTGAGGAACCACTAAGGCCTCTTGGACACAACAGTCACTAACTTCTGATATTGGTGTCTGATCAGACGACTTTGTTCTTTCATGAGGATTTTCATTGGTAATACTTTTCTTGCATTTTAGGATTTCAATTTCCTTCTTGCTTTTTCCTGAACACATTCTTTTGAATTTCGATTTGGAAGTCCAGCGGGATGCCCTAACTTTTGCCTAGGCGACTTGTTTTCAAGTTTCGACTTAGCGGGGATTTTTGTTTCTTTCTTATTCGTATTTCCATTTTGAACAAGTCATTGATCTTTGCGTTGTCTTTGACTTGTCGGAAGTGATCGTGACTGTCTGAGTCTTTAGTAGATGAGGAATAGCCATTGTTATATCGTCATCTGTTGACCTCCTGATGTGTAAGAGATACCCATTGGGATCTTATCAATAGACGCACGTTGTCGTTAGATGAGGGTTAACCATTGTGGTTTTGAATTTCCTCAACCTTTTGATGGATAACCATTGTTGTATCCTTGGATGTACACTCTTGATGAGTTCTGAATGTTTGATCAAATTAACTGGAATCTACCCGCCCTAGGGTTAAAATGAGGGTTTTTTCTGAACAGAAAAGAAACTCCTACTTCGAAGGCTCAGAGGGGTTAACGAGGGTCTATCTCCCTTATATCTCCGGTGTTTAGGAATTGAAACAAGGGTTGTACATCGTCAGTAGGGTCTTACTCAAAAGCGTACCAACCAGAGATTTTGCGTTTTTAGATTATCGTCATCCTCCCTCCAATCTTTACCTAAGCCTAAGACTTGGAAAATTGGCATCAATATGCAAGTAAAACATTTAAAGAGTGATAACAAATGGATGAATAAAAATGAAAGGAACACTTCAAGACAAGCATACCTATTGCATTAAGATTTTCATTCAAAAATAGACAAGTTTCTACATGCAAGCAATGTTTAAACAAACAAGCAAGAATGCAAATAAAAATGCACTAAAGAAACCAATTATTGCCATCGTCGAGGAGACTTGACTCTGTATGGACTTATTGATTCTGACGACTTTCCGCTGTCTTGATGCTTGAATAGGCAAAAGAATTCCCCTTCTGATCTAATTTGGACACAACAGTCTCTAGATTGATCCCGTCTTGGACCTTGTCTCTGGATGACATATTATCTTCAATTGAATGGTCATGTACCCCAAAATATGCATATAAGATTCTTTCAGGAGAAAGGATGAATGCTTTATCAACCGAATTGGTATAAATTTCATCACCAAGCATCTCATGTCTCAAAGAAATAATACAGTTCATCTTCTATCAGAACATCAAAGACATTCAGCTAGTGAGAAAGAGTGTGACAGTTGGCCAAATAGGAATTGGACTTCTGGAAGAAATTCCAGATAGGTGCTGGGCCTTATACTTCAACCCCTTTATAGTTTTCAATATCAAAACCAGGTGCCTCAGAATAGGGGATACATCTAGCATGTGTATCGTGATCAGAAGAGATGTTTGTGGGAGGAGGACCCCAAATATATGAGCTGGAAATAATAGGATGTAATGCATTGGGCTTGTACCAGCATGCTCATCAAAATTATCCTGTTTTTCCTTAAAAGATTTTTTTCATGAATTCACTAGGGGAATAGAGACTGACTGCTGTCGAACAGATCAGGGAATGCAAAGTTGTGGAGAACGCCCCTGATTGAATAGTTTGATGCCCTGGGGTGGCAACCATATCTTACGTTGGTCAACAAGAACGAAGCTCTGATATAAGACCCCATAATAAATGGGAACCATCTGCTGATAAGATGCTCCAAGAACTTGAGATTGTGTAGCGCTCCATGGTTGAAAGCAATTCCTAAAAGATGAAGAGAAGAGAGAACTTGTTGCGACAGTAGGTGCAAGATTGTTGACATCATCATCAGAGCTTTCATGACCTGGCTTATCTGAGTCTTCAATCACTTATCTTCCTTTTCGAATAATTTTTTTTTTACCACGGGCCAAAGCTTGCATGTATACCACAACTAACCCTGAGCATGACAATAAAAATCAAGTTGAACCTCGGAGGAGAACACATGGTCTGAGTAAGAATCCCCAATCTTCGAGTACCTGTTGTGAATGCATGAATATGAATGGGGTGCATGAATGAGTGCCATGTCATGTTCTGTCATTTCCAAGGGATTTACATGTTTTGATATTGATTTTATGCAAGTAAAAGATGGAAAGTCTCACCACAAGGCTTGCAAGTATGATTCCTTGGAAATAATAGAACATGTATGTTAAGCATGTGGTTAACCATGTTATGTATGCAAAGACATGGGATCAAAGGGGATCAAGGTTCCATCATTCCTGAATATGATTGTTGCATTGTTCGGAATCATATGAATATCATCAAGTCAAAGGTCCGGCATAGCTTCCGCACATATAAGAACCGAGTACCATGTAGATCTCCCATTGTACGGGATCAAGGCTTCTGGAACATCAGATACTGTTGAGCCTTTTCTGAACATGCTGGGAATACCAAGATCGAAGGCTCGAATGAACCTCCAAGTAAATAAGTCAGGAACTCAGAAAATAAATCCGAGAACTATACAGTCACCAATAGAATATAGCATATGCATAAAGTCATCAACAAAAATCCAGAACATAACCATTAGAACCAATAGTCACTGTCTGAGCATAGTCACCATCTGAACATGAGTAACCACCTGAACATAGTCACCAACTGTACCTGTGATAATAATCCCCCCCACTCATGGGTGAAGACTAGGTCAGGGTAAGGCAATGGTAACTCAGAATCGAGGGTACTCTTGAGAAAACTATCGCCGTATCACCTATGTGAAAATGATAGCCCCTCATTTGTACCTCATCTGAGTGTGGATGACATGGCGGCAATAGTAAAACCTACGTCAACTAGCCGTTCATGTTCCACTCTATTCTAAGGTCCTAGTGCACTATGGCTAGGGTATTGGGCCTTTTACCTCATAGTAACATCCACCCAATAAGGAGCAGATCCAATACAACAATAGTATATGGAAGACAGTAAAATGCAATGCATACATATGCTCAGGTATATACAAAATGAATGAATAAACTGAAAGCATAAATTAAACACCCAAAGAAAAAGAAATAAGAGATAGGGCCGACTCTGGGATGGACCAGCATTTGGTCGACCTTTCCCCAGTGAAGTCGCCAGCTAAAACAACCAGTTGAACATCATCAAACAATGAAGTCGCCATCGAACGTATTTTATCCCACATGTAGGGAAAGGTAAACATCGAGAAAACCTGAGAAGGGAGAAGTCACGGTCTTGTGACAGAGAGATCAGGTAAGGGAGTCTATTACGTGAGGGGAAGGTATTAGCACCCCACACGCCCGTAGTAATCTACGGTATCCACTCTTGTTATCTATCTTATGGGTGTGTTTAATCTACACTTACTGTTTACTATACTAAAGGGAGAATGCGTGCAAAGGAAAATAGAAAAGAATGTAGGGAAAATAAAGTTGTACTCGCTTGGGCCCTACCCCAATGCCTACGTATCCTTTTTGAGGAATCAGAGCTACCCTAGTTCGGCTCACATTTTTTTGTTTGTTTGTGTTTTTTATGGACAATGTCAATTCCGCCTTCTGCCGCAGCTCGACCTTTGGATACTTATGCGTTTGGCATAGAAGTAAATTAATAACGTCCTTACGTGAAAAGGGTTTTAGAGAAAAGGTTCTCGAGCGCACAAAACAGTTTGAATTGGTTTATGTTTTATTACCTTGAAAAAAGGGTTTGAGTGTTGTTAGCATGTTTTATGATTTGCTAAAAAAATGAGTTAGTTTTAAATGCAAGGATGCAAAAAGGGAAAGAAAAGAATCTATAGGAGACTAGCCTATTTCTAAACCTAATGTTATCATACAATGGTAGTCCTAATGTTTGGATTAACAAAAGGGAAACGTCTATCTAATGTTAGAATGCATTGTTTACAACCTAAGGTCTAACTCGCATCCGAACGGAGCAAGCACATCCTAAGGGAACATGGTATGTACAAGGATAAAGCAAACAAGCTAATAAACTCAAGAGAGCACACCTAGAGAGATCCTATCTAGTTTAGCATGCTAAAGAAAGTCTAACAAAACTATCCTATAGGGAACATGCAATGAGAGCGAAGTCGTGATCTCAATTTCTAAATTGAGTGACTCATCGATCAATAAGAAATAAAGGAAAGCGATAAAGTCCTATAGGGAGCATGCACTGAGAGCGAAGTCGTGATCTCAATTTCTAAATTGAGTGACTCATCGATCAATAAACAAAGATGCAAACACAAGCACAATACCTATATCAAATGAAGTTCGGAATGCCTGCTACAAGTCTTTAAACAGCGACTTCGAGCGCACGCTCTTTATTTCCTACTTCTCATGGTATCTAGAAAGTAATAAAGTGCGAAAATGAGGAATAAATGTGAAGTTGCGATGATACCGAATGGAGAAGGTCTGCTGCCTCTTCGAAACCATGCAAGCAATAAGAAAACTCTACTAAAATCTCCTTGAATTTCCTTAAAAAAAATTATGCTCTTGGCTAGCTTTAGAGCTTCGTGAAATCTTCACCTAAATCTATTTTATTTTCTAATGTCATAGATTTCAATCACGATAATTAAAAATATGGTATTGAAATCAAAATAGCACTTGAAGCTCCAGGGGGGTGCAGGCCTAATTCAGGATGCTGCAGAAGTAAAAGAATTGAATGACATTAGGCCCATCACAGAATCCATAAAGCTTTTTTTTGTATGTACTTCAACATGAAAAAACGCAAGGAAGGGGCCTAATCAAAGAAAATCCGGCCCAAACCCTTACTTCTCATTCAACCTTCAAAATCTCTTCATTCAGTATTTTGTTTATTGATTTATTAATTAAAAAAAAAATAAAGAAAAAAAAAGAAATTCACAAACGGTGCGTTTAGTGGAATGCCCCTTCGTGTCCCAAACTCATTTTCTCTCAGAATTTTATCATCTTGCGATTTCTGGCGACCGATTCTGCCTTCTTCTACGGTGGCTGCATCGCCGAACCTCCATGGAACACACACAAGGGTTATATGAACCTTCCTCTAAATTGAATCCCACACCTGAATCCGGCCTCCGATTCTTCCAAATTCTTCATAATACTTCTATTAATTGAAACCCTTAGAAGTCGTAAAGTTTCGATTAAACGGTGCCGACACCTCTACTCAAGCTGAAACCATGGGGGAAGAAGTCTACGATGCAAAAACCATACTAGAACAACTAGAAAATGCCAAATCGGTGGTGAACGATTAGTGACGACTACCGTGTGTTTTCCGACAAAGACTTCCTGTGAGATAATCCTTTCTTCTACTCTTCCTCTTTTTATTCTTCTACTTTTTTCTTACCTCTGTTAACCATTATTGTGCGGTGCGATTCATGGATGTAGAAAGATGTTGCGATTTCGTTGTTGAAGCAAGAATAATTGAATAATGACGATTGCTACGGTTAAAGTTCAGAGAGTTTACTGGAGATGACGGGAACATATAGAAATTTTCGCTTGATGATGGTGATTGGGGATGTTGATGAAGTGCCGAGAGAGAGGATTGAGATCTTTTTGGTGAGTTTTTTTCTATTTTCTCAATCTTGTGAAGAATCATGTATTGTGAGAAAGAGCCAGAATTTCTGTTTCTTTTTTCTGTGAAAATCGTGAATTTGAATAATGATCCCTCTCTGAAGAAAACTGATTCTGAAATATGGTTTTTGGAAAGTTTCTTGCTGATTCTGTTAGGAAGTTGTTAGAATGTTAGTCTGTGATTCTGCTATCTGCTTTCTACTGGAAGTTTCTGTTGGATGCAGTTAGAGACAGGTAGAGGTTGTTAGAAGAGTTAGTTATGGTTGGGAAATTAACTCAGGAATTTCTGTTTTTTGGCAGTTAGGAGGTTAGAAATTGTTTTCAGTTAGTTAGGGAGCTGACATTCAGTTATAGATGGGCTGGATTTTTGTTATATGTTGGCCATTAGGAAATTCTGTTTGGGAAATTGGTTAGGGGTTTAGAAGTTGTGGCCTTTGGACTGATTTTATGGTGTATGCAGGGCTGTAGGTTTTTTGGTTTTGAGATTATTTGATGGATTGTTAGTTAATTGTTCACTTTGGATTTTATGAGCTGGCTCGTTTTGTGTTGCGGTTAACTTGTTCATTTCAAAATGGCGGGGCTGATTTGGTTTTGGATCCCCTGTTCTGAATTTGTTTTCTGCTGGAAATTTCAACTGGTTTTGTTTCCACTTCATGATTTTTCTGTAATTAATATGCAGGGCATGGTTGGTTTCTTGTAGGTTAGCATATTATGGATGTAATGCTGTGGTGCAAATGTGATTTACGCTTGGATTCGTTCGGTTTATCTCAGCTGCAAATTACATATGGAGTCTGCTTTCATTGTTGCAGGATTGTTACCTTTGGTTTGTGATGCCCAATTGGTTGTCTTTTGGTTTTTCATAGCAGGGCTGCTCTAGGCATAGTTTATGGGCCTGTTTTAGTGTATAGTAAGTGAAGGTATGCTTTGGCATGTTATGCCTTTCTATATGCACCTATTTTGTACTATTTGTTTTAAGCTTAGTCTGTCATGGTATTTGTCAGGATGCATGTTGTGATCGGTGGATCTGGAACTGACTGTTTAACGCTGGTTCGCGAAATGTCGCGGAAGCAAGAGTCGCCACCTTCTTTTATTTTCTCCAAATGGAAAGGACAAAAGCACAGAAAAATTCCTTATAGAGATTGCTCTCGGTTCGGGAGGTAGATTATAGAAAGGGAAGGTGTTAGCACCCTTTCTATCCATGGTTATCCATGGGCTCTAAGATACTTGCTCATTGTGTTTTCAAAAATGGTTTGTTTGCTTTTCAACTGTGGGTTTTAAAAAGTTTCTTTGAAAATTTCAGTTCGACTCTTGTATCGGTCCTCAAGAGTGTTTGAAAAATTGCTTTCGAAAGCTTTTGAAAAGGTGTCGGTGTGAAAAGTATTTTTTGATTTGTTTGAAATTTAGAGCAAGTATCTAGAGTCGTCTACCTACCCTAAGGAATTCGTCTGTGTAGATGTCCTTTAAAGTAGTGCCATCCCACCATTGAGAGGTAGGTAGCACCACCGTTGGAGGTGTTCGGGTCAATTCGAAGTTCGGGACATGGTGATCACCAGAGCAATGGGAAGACACCTTAGAAGCTACCCTCATGCCAGGTTCCCGGATCATGAGGACTTACTAAGACACCCTCTACTCGACGATCACCTTTCGAGGCAAGGCAACAGTGAGGCGTACCCTAGGGGTGGTGTGTGATTTGTGTGTCATGTTCAAATATTTTTGTCTTTTGTCGAGTTATTGGTGATCTAGCGTTTGTTTTTTTATTTTTGTTCATACATTCTTTCATGCCATTATTAACGGTTAAAAATTGCGGGAAAAGTAAAAGTCTAAAGCTATTACAAGAGGCGCGGGTCCACATCGCCAAAATTTCTCGAACCCGATTTGACAGAAAATAAAGAAAGTAAAGAAAATAAAGTGCGAGAAATTAATTTATAAGGCTTCGGGAGAGATACATAAATATTAAACGAAATAAAATAAATATGCGAATAAGAATTAAAAACGAGGGCGTTGGACCCTTTTTGCAAAATTAAATTAATGATGGAATTAATTAATTAAAAGAAAAAGAAATTGTTTTTGGGATTTTTAGGTATTTTATGATTTTAATGAAAAAAAAGAATTAAATGCAATTAAACCTAATTCTAGTTGTTTTTAATTTATTAGGAAAAGATTAAATTTTAACCTAAAATTAAACCTAATTATTTTACATGCAATTTAATTACAAAAATAAATATTTAATTATTTAATTATTATGAGAGAAAAATAAAAAGGATAAAAAATTAATATGAACCCTAATTCTATGTTTTTTAGATTTTTATTAAAAGAATTAAAATTAAAACCTAATTTTAAAACTAATCAATTAAAGTTATTTATTTACAAAAATACTAACATAAAAATATTTATTATTTTTTTATCTCTTTTCTGATTTTTTAATTGTTTTTTGTGTTATAAAAATATGAAATTAATTAATAACAATAATTAATAGAAAGTATAAATAATACTAAAAAATAAATAAAGAAAGTAAAACATTAGCAAACCTAGGGGGTTTCAGTCCCCAAAGTGGAGGTACAACCTTGGTAATTCAGGCCCATTACAGCATGGCCTCATTGACTCCTGACCCTAGCGTGCATCAGCGTTGACCGGGGCTTACCATGGTCTCCAAATCTATGCCTTTGAATTGACGAGGTTGGACGCGTGGATGGTTGGATTGTGAGGGTACATCATGGACCACAACGTTGATCCTGCACATGAATATCAATTGGAAAAAAATATATGGAAAGGGTGGGGACCTGGGATCGAACCCAGGTCCTGAACATTACCACTCACGCGCTTCACCAACCAGGCTATCTTGCTTATCTATAAATAAAATAATGAATAAACATAATAAAACAAATATGCGTTAGTGCTTGGCTTTCGCGCGAATTTTCAAACCAGCCAACCATCGCCTGCCACCTAGTCGTCTTCTCCCT
Organism: Vicia faba; assembly: GCA_948472305.1. Lineage (NCBI taxonomy): Eukaryota > Viridiplantae > Streptophyta > Magnoliopsida > Fabales > Fabaceae > Vicia > Vicia faba. Next base: position 1,372,949,327 of record OX451741.1, read on the forward strand.
CGTTCCTGAAATAAAAACAATGGGCAACGGTTTTGCAAACGTTCTTTTAGGCATGCTTTTGGAAAATAACGAATAGCTCAGTGATGCTCATAAATTGAGCGCGAGGGTGGATTCCTGATCGTCCAAACGCACTGAATTGAGTGGCCTTGGTTTCACACTCCAATTTTTCCTCATTCAAAATCCCCCAATTTGAAGCTTCATGAACCCTAATGAACAACAATGGCATAATCGTATATAGCATACAAAAACTCAATCAAGGTAGATGGTTAGCTTAAGAACATGTCAATTAGTATGAATGCATCAAAAAAACGTAATGAAAATGCCTAAATATGGAAGCACGATTATGCATATTATTTGAAATAGTTTGAACCCCTTGTACCAATTCTGGGCGTGTAAAGGTTGGAAAGTTATCCAGTTAGCTTCAGTGAGACACGAGGAAGCTTTTGCAACTGGTCTTGTGCTCTGAATCGACCCCTAACCCTATTTTCAGTTTTGAGTTTTTAAGCCAAATTTTCAAGTTTGATGGATGCTTTTTCTGCGCAGCTTTTTGGTCAATGGCATTAGGGTTGTGTTCCTTGTATATGTAGTAATGATTTAGGTCAAAAATCTGATCAAAAGAATCCAAGATTTGATTGTTCAATATTTGATTTTCAAGCATTAGTTTTTCCAATCTTTTTCATGTAATTTGATACCAAATCATGTCAAAACTTTCCACAAATGATTATGCACGAATCTTGAGTGTCCAATGAGAGTATTTTCTGCACAAAAAGATTTTATTTCATTAGTTTTGTATTTTTCATGTATTTTATTTAATTAAATGAATTATTAATAATAAAAAATTCAAATAAATAAATAAAAATGGAGAAAAACTTCCCTTTGGGCCAAATGGTCGTGTGTATGCTTTTGATGATGAATTGTGGAAAAAAATAGGCCCATTAGCAATTTTAGGTCATTTGTATCAATGTTGACTTTTCAAAATATCCAAAAATTTCCCAATTTCCACAAGGCATAACTTGCTCAATTTTTAAGCTTTGCTCATGTTATTGGACATTTTGGAAAGGTCTTTGAGTCCTCTAACCAATGCCTTTGGTCCCATGTCATTTTGATTTACCAATCTCAAGTTATGGCCTTTTACTTAAAGTCCCTTTTTGTTGACTTTTGAAAATGACCTATAATGTTGAAATTGATAACATTTTGTGAGAGCATTTCTTGGACTTGAAGTATGAAGATGAGTTGTAGGAAATGTCTTTCTCTTAAAAATGAGCTTTGGATGGAATTTTTCTGATAATCCATATGAAAGTTATTGCCTGGTCAATTTACAGTTGACTTTTTCAACTGTCCAAATAAGGAAACTTTTGCATCTTGATGATTTTTGAGCCAAGCTTTGAGAATCATGATCAAACATTGATCAAATGATGTTTGTGGCTTCAAAATGAGATGTTGACCAAAAATTTGAACTTTTGACTGTCAAATGACCATTTTGCCCCTACAGTTGACTGTAGTGCAATTAGGGTTTTGACTGTGCAATTTTGTGCTGAAAGTCTTGAAACTTGGTATGAGGATGCTTGACCATATTTATTGGCATGTGGGACTTGATTGGACCCTTGGAAACTTTATTTTCTTGATCAGAACCAAAACCCTAATTTTGACTACTTAGGAGGCCCTTGAACTGTGCAACCCTTGGGGAGATTTGAAGCTTGACTTGGCAATTTCTTGAAAGATATGGGAGGGCAAATTTTTGGGTACAACAGTTGCCCCTGTTCAATCTTCTTAGACCTGAGGATGCAGATTGGCTGACGTGCCTTTCGTAATCCGAGGGTGGAGGATGATTGAACACTAGAGTGCCCAGAAATTTGCGCTCACATAGTAACAGTGTGATGATGGGAATGGGCTTATAGATGCCATTTGGAGATTGATGGATGGGATGATGGGCTTATAGATGCCATGCTAAGAGGTGATGGAGGGTGGATGGGCTTATAGATGCCATCTGGATGTTGATCGCGTAAGAGATTCCTTAGCGAGAACCTGCGTACCTGCAAAAGAAAAAAGAGTACCTGACATGTTGCAGGAGCTGGTTTTCAGATGCTTTGTATAGGGGTGTCCTGACTGGTTACAGGAGCTGGATCTGGATCTTCAAATGGTGATGAATGAACCAGGGGGGTTACTACCTCAGCAGCAATGGTGAGAGAACCTTGGGTGACTTTTAACTTCAACAGCAATCATTGAGCAAAATCTTGGGATTACCACCTCCGCAGGATCGGGAAGAGAACCATAGGCAATTATAATCTCAACAGCGGACGTTTGAGAAAAACCTGGGTTGGAATTATCATCTCCACAACATTGGGGAGAGAACCATAGGAAATTATAATCTCAACAGCGGACGTTTGAGAAAAACCTGGGTCGGAATTATCATCTCCACAACATTGGGGAGAGAACCATAGGAAATTATAATCTCAACAGCGGACGTTTTGAGAAAAACCTGGGATGGAATTATCATCTCCGCACCGTTGGGGAGAGAACCATAGGCAATTATAATCTCAAAAGCGGACGTTTGAGAAAAACCTGAGATGGAATTATCATCTCCGCACCGTTGGGGAAAGAACCATAGGAAATTATAATCTCAAAAGCGGACGTTTGAGAAAAACCTGAGATGGAATTATCATCTCCGCACCGTTGGGGAGAGAACCATAGGAAATTATAATCTCAAAAGCGGACGTTTGAGAAAAACCTGGGTTAGAATTATCATCTCCCCAACATTGGGGAGAGAACCATAGGAAATTATAATCTCAAAAGCGGACGTTTGAGAAAAACCTGGGATGGAATTATCATCTCCACAACATTGGGGAGAGAACCATAGGAAATTATAATCTCAAAAGCGGACGTTTGAGAAAAACCTGGGATGGAATTATCATCTCCACAACATTAGGGAGAGAACCATAGGAAATTATAATCTCAAAAGCGGACGTTTGAGAAAAACCTGGGATGGAATTATCATCTCCACAACATTGGGGAGAGAACCATAGGAAATTATAATCTCAAAAGCGGGCGTTTGAGAAAAACCTGGGATGGAATTATCATCTCCACAACATTAGGGAGAGAACCATAGGAAATTATAATCTCAAAAGCGGACGTTTGAGAAAAACCTGGTATGGAATTATCATCTCCACAACATCGGGGAGAGAACCATAGGAAATTATAATCTCAAAAGCGGACGTTTGAGAAAAACCTGGGATGGAATTATCATCTCCACAACATTAGGGAGAGAACCATAGGAAATTATAATCTCAAAAGCGGACGTTTGAGAAAAACCTGGTATGGAATTATCATCTCCACAACATCGGGGAGAGAACCATAGGAAATTATAATCTCAAAAGCGGACGTTTGAGAAAAACCTGGGATGGAATTATCATCTCCACAACATTGGGGAGAGAACCATAGGAAATTATAATCTCAAAAGCGGACGTTTGAGAAAAACCTGAAATGGAATTATCACCTCCACAACATTAGGGAGAGAACCATAGGAAATTATAATCTCAAAAGCGGACGTTTGAGAAAAACCTGGTATGGAATTATCATCTCCACAACATCGGGGAGAGAACCATAGGAAATTATAATCTCAAAAGCGGACGTTTGAGAAAAACCTGGGATGGAATTATCATCTCCATAACATCGGGGAGAGAACCATAGGAAATTATAATCTCAACAGCGGACGTTTGAGAAAAACCTTTTATAACTTCTACTGAGTCTTCATCAGAAAAATCTGTTTGGGGTCGACTTAGCTGGACTAGAGAAAGCCTTGGACTGGATAAGAAATCTTTGGAGTCGATTAAACTGAACCGGTCTAGGTCTTGAAATGTAGCTTGAGAGCTTTCCTGAAAGGTAAAGGTCAGTCATATGTAATGCATGATATGGATCAAGCGATGATGTTCTCAACATAAATGAGATTTGTAAGATATGATGCGTATATGCATGCTATAATGATGTATGGAATGTTTAGGAATATATATATATATTTTTTTTTTTCATCTTAGGAAAATAAATCCTTGACGGGTGCCGGGAAGTCACTCCTGGGCTGACGTTGGAGAATAAATTTTTGCTTCCGCTGGAGATGATAGTTGCAAGAATACCGGTAGGAGAAGATAACTCCGTTGGGGAATAAACTTGGCGAATGGAATAACTCTGCGGGGAGAAAAATACTCTAACGATCTTGCTGAGAAGCAATACTCTGTGGGGAGAGAGATGCTTTGCTGGAATGTTGATAGTAACTTGCTGAGGATATCTTTGCTGTGTTGGAAGTATTGATAGACTTCGCTGGGGATAACAAAGAACTGTGTTGACGACGACCTTTCCGTGGCTTTTGGCTGAGGATAACCCAGTCATATCCTAGTACGGAAATAACTCTTTGAATAAAGCCGGACGACGCGTTCGTGCTCTGCAAGGATAAGCTTCCAGAATCTACTGGGGATAAGCTTACTGTTTGGGGAGATGAATTCCAATTTTCTTGGGGAAACTGGATTGGACTCTCTTGGGGAAGTTTTGAACTGCGGGGGAAGTGATTCCTTTGAATGTTGGTATGCTGCAGGGGAACAATCTTTAGACCAAGACTGCCAGGGATGCTTGTTAAAGATATATATGTTGTTGGGGAATGTTGAGATTTGCTGGAGGATACCCAACTTCCTTAAGGCCTGATAATATAACTTGGAGAGAGTGTACTGACTTGCTGGCTCACTCTCTGGGGAATTAACATGTACTGGTTGCGTTTTTTAGCTGAACCTACCTTGGTACCTTGTGGACAGAACAATTAGATTGCGTAGACAACTCTTTATTGCCCCTGTTTCTATGGGAGAAGGCCTGTGAGGAGCTGAAAGCTTGTTGATAGACAAACCTTCTTCTGGTAGGCAGGTGACAGGATGGCAAGACATAGTCGTATGCTTTAATCCCTAACTTTTGCCTGGACCGCCCTTTCGGGTTTTCAGTCCACCGGGATACCCATTTTTGCCCAAGCCGCCTTTTCAGGTTTTCGACTTGCCGGGTGTACAGATTATTTCATTTCATCCCTTCCTTTTGCCCGAACCCTTTTGGTTCGCCGGGAAGCCCTTATTTTTGCCTAGGTACGTCAACCTAGCGGGTCTTTGATTTTGCGTAGTATTTTTTCGACTATGTCCGTTTTTCCAGAACGTAGGGAGTTACCCCTGTTAGAAGTGTTTTGCCATGCCACTAGAAAGTGTTTGATTAGGCAAGATTCGTTGCTGGAGTGCCCCAAGTGACTCAGGCGGAGATTTGCCCCAGGCTATTTGGCCTTTGAGAGATTCTCCGAATCTTGATTGGACTGCCCCAGATGATGGGCAATAGCCATGTCATGCCCCTTGATTGGAGGTGCTTTTGTTCATTAGGTATTCATCGTGCGAATTTCCCTGCTGTTCAAACGAATAGTCATATGCAAACAATGTTATATCAAAAGTGCAAAGCTTATGTCTGTCTTGAAGATTTTGAAAATGCATTCTTTTTTCATAAAACAAATGAATGTTTGTAAAACGTGATGTCAACTCCTACTTTATAGTAAGCCTTAAGGAGTCAGGATACCTTTCGTCACAGTATGCTTTCGAACTAACCCATGCTTCAACTAGGACTTTTAAGGGTTATAACGTGGCCTGGTTCACGGTTTAAGAAACAAAGGATAAAGGCTCAAATTTTATTTATACCCACCCGCTCTTCGTGATGTCCTCCAAACCTAAACTCAGTTGATCATACGTTAGACCTTGTTTGAGTCTTTGCTCTGATTTTCCGGTGATGGTTCGGATGTTGATAACTTATTTCGAATAGGCAGTCATTCCTTTTTTGTTGAGGGTTTGTTGGACCTCTCTTTTTTTGATCTTTTTGTTATCCCTTTCTTTCTTTTTTTTGCCTGAACTGTTTCCTTTTTTGGAATTACAGTCAGCGGGATGCCCCAGCTTTGTAAGTCTCCTTCATGGGTTTTGACTTATTGGGCTTCAGTTTTATTTTGTTTTGGTAATGACTGCCTCCATACCATAAACCAAGGAGAAAGGAGTTGCCCCGGTTGACGTCCTAGCTGAGGTACGGTACCCATGTAGAGCGAACGGTAACATCTCGTGCCAATCCTTATAAGTCACTGTCATCTTCTGCACGATTTTCTTGATGTTCTTATTTGCTGCTTCTACAGCCCCATTCATCTTCGGTCTGTAAGGAGAAGAATTGTGGTGCTGTATCTTGAACTGTTCGCAGAGCTCAGTGATCATCTTGTTGTTCAGATTGGTACCGTTGTCTGTAATAATTCATTCAGGGACACCGTACCGACAGATCAGATTATGCCGAATGAACCGTGCCACAACAGTCTTGGTTACCGTAGCATAGGATGCTGCTTCGACCCACTTCGTAAAATAATCAATCGCCACTAGGATGAAGCGATGCCCATTAGATGCCGTAGGTTTGATCTCTCCGATCATGTCTATGCCCCACATTGCAAACGGCCAAGGCGCAGTCAGAACATTCAGGGGAACTGGAGGAACATGCACCTTGTCTGCATAAATCTGGCACTTATGGCATGTCCTAGAATGTTGGTAGCAGTCAGCTTCCATCGTGGACCAGTAATACCCTGCCCGGAGGATCTTCTTTGCCATTGTATGTCCACTGGAATGTGTACCAAAGGTCCCTTCATGTAGCTCTTCCATGATCCTTTCTGCTTCAGTTTTATCCACACAACGCAGTAAGGTTGAATCATGGTTTCGCTTGTACAAAATGCCGTTGCTAAGGAAGAACTTGGCTGCGAATCTTCTCAGGAATTTCTTATCATTGATAGATGTACCTTCAGGGTATTCCTGAGCTTCCAAATATCTCTTCACCTCATGGTACCAAGGCTTCTCAGTCACCAATTCAGTCTCGAGATCGCAACAGTATGCTGGTTCGTCCAGTTTCCAGATGATGATCCGGGGAGCCTCATTGTCCCATTTGACCTTGAACATAGAAGCCATTGTAGCTAACGCGTCCGCCAGCTGATTCTCTTCTCTTGGAAAGTGTTCAAAGGTTATCTTTGTGAAGTGGGGGATCAGGGTCAACACACATTCTCTGTAAGGAATAAGATTCGGATGTTTCGTATCCCACTCTCCTTTGATCTGATTGATCACGAGAGCAAAATCTCCGAAGACACTCAGAAACTTGATCCTTAAGTCAATCGCAGCTTGAAGACCCATGATACACGCCTCATACTCCGCCATGTTGTTGGTACAGTTGAAGCATAGTCGGGCAGTGAGCGGAGTATGAGTGCCTTGAGGTGATATGATTATGGCGCCGATACCGTTACCCAAAGCATTGGAGGCTCCGTCAAAGTGCATAGACCATCGGGATCCTGGTTCAGGTCCTTCATCCGGTCCAGGTACTTCACAATCATGATGCTTTCGTCCGGAAACTCAAAGTTCATTGACTGATAGTCATCTACGGCCTGATGTGCCAAGTGGTCTGCCAATACACTTCCCTTGATGGCTTTCTGGGTCGTGTACTGAATGTCGTATTCCGTCAAGATCATCTGCCATCTTTCAATTCTCCCAGACAGAGCAGGCTTTTCGAATATGTACTTTATAGGATCCATCTTTGAGATCAACAAGGTAGTGTGAGTCAGCATATACTGTCTCAGCCGGCGAGCAGCCCATACCAAAGCGCAGCAAGTCTTCTCGAGCAGTGAGTATCGGGTCTCACAGTCGGTAAACTTTTTGCTAAGGTAATAAATGGCATGCTCTTTTCGGCCAGACTCGTCATGCTGCCCCAGCACACACCCCATTGAGTTGTCGAGCACTGTCAGGTATAATATCAGAGGTCTCCCTTCAACCGGTGGCATAAGGATGGGTGGTTCTTGGAGGTACTCTTTGATTCTGTCGAAAGCAGCCTGACATTCATCATTCCAACGTACTACCTGATCTTTCTTCAGCAGCTTCAAGATTGGTTCACAGGTAGCAGTCAGGTGTGAGATGAATCGAGCAATGTAATTCAGGTGTCCTAAAAAACCTCTGACTTCCTTCTCTGTCTTAGGAACCGGCATCTCTTGAATAGCTTTGACCTTAGCAGGGTCCACTTGAATTCCCTTGTCACTTACAACGAAGCCTAGCAACTTCCCAGATCTTACCCCGAAGGTACACTTGTTCGGGTTCAATCTCAGCTTGTACAGTTTCAACCGGTCAAACAACTTCTGCAGATGATCTAGGTGTTCTTCCTCAGTCTGGGACCTTGCGATCATGTCGTCCACATACACTTCTATCTCATGATGGATCATGTCATGAAATAAAGCAACCATGGCACGTTGGTAGGTTGCCCCAGCGTTCTTTAGTCTAAAAGGCATGACCTTGTAGTAGAAGGTGCCCCACTGAGTAACAAATGTAGTCTTTTCCATGTCTTCAGGTGCCATCTTGATCTGATTGTAACCTGAAAAGCCATCCATGAAAGAGAACACCTTATGCTGAGCTGTATTATCCACGAGGACATCAATGTGAGGTAGGTGGAAGTCGTCCTTGGGGCTGGCCCTGTTCAGATCCCTGTAGTCGACACACATTCTGACCTTACCGTCCTTTTTTGGTACCGGCACCACATTAGCAACCCACTGAGGGTAAGAAGTCACTGCAAGGAACCCAGCGTCAAACTGTTTCATAACCTCGGCTTTAATCTTCTCAGACATCTCTGGACGCATACGGCAGACCTTTTGCTTAACCGGAGGGCAATCTTCCTTAGTTGGCAAGTGATGGACCACAATGTCGGTATCCAACCCGGGCATGTCTTCGTAGGACCAGGCAAAGATCTCCATATAATCATGCAGCATCTGAGTCAACCGTTGCTTCACGCTGAGCTCTAGGTTGGCACCAATCTTTACCTCTTTCCTGTCTTCTTCAGTACCCAGGTTTATCGTTTCCACTGGCTCTTCATGGGGTTGAATTGCCCTCTCTTCCTGAAGCAACAGTCTTGCGAGCTCGCCAGGCACTTCGCAATCATCTTCACCTTCGTCTTCGGCTAAGTTGATCGGATTTTCGAAGTCATAACTGGCAGTAGCAGAGTCGTTACCAGTGAGATCCAGAGTGGATTGAAACCTGTATGAGTGAGTGTGTGTGTGTAAATACAGCTGTTTTGAAATATATGTAAAGGAAAGAAAGACAGAAAAGGAGCATAAGATTTACAATGCGAGAAAACGTCCAAGATTTTCATTCATGATATATGAAATGACAATTTATATGCCCTCACAAATGAAACCACGGTGCCTCGGGTAAGACACCGGGACATAGAGTTTATTTATTGTTTATTACAAAATACCAAAAACATAGGAATTCATTACTTAGTAACAAGAGAAACAGATAGATTGTCCTTTGCACTCTAATTGTTAAGTCCACTGTCGGTTGCCGGGTAGATCCAGCTATCAAACTCAGCTTCATCCACTTCGTCTTCGTCCCTAATAGCATTCACTCCATGAGCAGGCAGGGGAGCTGTCACTACATTAGGCTTCTCAGATGCCTCAAACTGTACTTCCTTGGCGTCAATAAGGTCCTGCAGCTTGCTCCTTAAGGCCCAACAGTCGTCAGTGGAGTGCCTCGGGCTATCAGAATGGTAAGCACAACGAGCATTCGGGTTGTACTTGGGAGACGTAGTATTTGGAAACTTCGGAGCCTCTCTGACAGTCACTAAATTGGTTGAGAGCAACTGTGGCAAGATCTGCGATAAGGTCATACTCAACCGGGTGAACTCTCTCCGGGGTCTTTCAGCCCTTTGAGGATTGGTTGGCCGAGGAGCGGCAGCAGGCTTGGCAATCGTTACCGCACTGACAGATTGGCGGCGCTCAAATCTTTCTGATCTCCGGGAACCATATACAGCACTGGCCTCCTTCTTGAAGGGTTTCTTCTCAGAACTAGACGATGCACCCTTCCGAATCTTTGCAGACTTCAACCCAGCCTCAATTCTCTCTCCAGTCAGAATCAAATCAGTGAACCCTGCAGATGAATTCCCGATAAGATGGTTGAAAAACGGCCCAGACAGGGTCCCTAAGAACATGTCTACCAACTCCCGATCAGTCAACGGTGGCTGCACCCTGCCAGCCAGGTCTCTCCACTTCTGAGCGTACTCCTTAAAACCTTCACTTGAACCTAACGACATACCCTGGAGTTGGGTACTTGTAGGGGCAAGGTCGGCATTATATTGATACTGCTTGTAGAAAGCAGTAGCCAACTCCTCCCAGTTACGAACCTTGGTCCCATCCAGCTGATAGAACCATTCGAGATGAGTCCCTGAAAGACTCTCCTGGAAGAAGTGGATTCACAAATTCTTATCCGCGGAGTACGGTTGAATTTTCCGAACATAGGACCTGAGATGTAGCTTGGGACAAGACGCCCCGTCGTACTTAGTGAAAGACGGTGCTTTGAACTTCCGAGGAATGATCACACCAGTTGACAAACCCAGATCTCCAAAATCCAGCCCCGGTACCTGTTGTATCTCCATAGCATTCAACCTATCCTCCAATTGCTTGTAACGGTCTTCTGCCGGAGGGTACTGCTCTTCATCAAAATCAGTCTCGTTGTCAGAGACTACCGGACTAGGACCTTTTTCTGTTTGAGGAGTACCCTTGCCCACGGAAGAACCAGCCTCTTCATTCTGCAAGGTGTTGCCAAATCTTCGGCCCGAGCTAAACAGGACAGTTCTTCTCTTCTTCTTCTTCTCCTTCTTCAGGAGCAGAGCTTTCAACTCCTCTTGGCCTTGAGCTAAACCCTTGATTAATTCCTGAAATTGCGCATTCTGCGCCTGAAGAGCTTTGATGGATGTCTCAGTTGATGATGAGTCAGGATTCATGATGCTGAAATAAACAGCGAAGAACTGTAAGCAACCTGAAAAGAGGAAAAACCTGATATGCACATGATGAATGAGATGTGTTTATGCAATGCATTCGAGGGTTCGAAAGTTCAAATTTGTTGTAGACAAAAAGGAACACACGTTATCATTAAGGAAATAACTGTTTAGTACATCAAAGCCTCATGGGCAAAATAATACAAAAGTAAATCAATCCCAAAATACACTGCGCATCCTCTTCGGAGCTATGTAAGTGTTGAGGTTCCTCTCCTCATGCAACAGGCGGGTGAGCTCCAAGACCTTCTTTTCACTGGCATGTAGACTAGTCTCAAGAGAATTCCGTTCTTCCTTAAGCTGGATCCAGCTCTTTTGCATCTCTTCCCAGGATGTAGGCATATCAGGGTGCTGAATAGTGTAGGATACTTCTTCTTCCAAGACTGGCTCTTTGATCACAGGGAGCATATGGGGATAGGGCATCACTAACTTCTGGGAGCGGGCGCGTACCCACTTGAGATAAGGTTCCAACGGGATGGAGTTCCTGTGCCCCAGTGTCTTGCTGTCTATCCTACTGGGCATCCTCCAAGATCTGATAAATCTCTGGCAAAGTCCTTGAGTATCGTTGTCGAAGTCAAAAACTATGTCAGGAATTAACATGTCATGAGGACCACCCCTCCGAGCATAGCCAAACTGCCTCCAAGCTAGGCATGGGCTATAAGTAATACCTCCTCTAATTCCAAGTAAAGGAACATTAGGGTACTCCCCGCAACGATCAATGATAGTGACATCTTCTCTGGACCTAGAGCACCAATGTATATCTGCATGTGTAAGAGTCATCAACCATTGTGACCATCTCAAACCCCGCTCATTCTTCAAAATTGATTGTGGAAGGTGCGAAATAAACCACCTTCCCAGGAGAGGAGTGCAACACATAAGGACACCTCTTTTTCTCATGGTTCGAGTGTAACATGAGTGAAGGATGTCTCCCAGCAACGTAGGTATAGGATTCCTGGACATAAAGATCTGGACAACACTGATATCAATAAGCTGATCTGGGTTAGGGAACAACACCAAACCATAGGCAAGGAGGGCCACCACTTCTTCAAAAGCTTGTAGGTCAAGGGAATTCCAACATTCATGGGCCTTTTCAAACAGAAACCTGGCTAAGAACCCTTTGATACCACTTCTAACTTCCCAATGTCCCTTAAGGTCAGATGACTGTAGGTGCAAGGCTTTAGCAATCTCTTCAAGCTTAGGTTCCTTTTCTGCACCGTTGAAGGGTAGCTGATCAAGGATAGGGATCTTTAGGAGCCGGGAGAACTCCTCCAATGTAGGTACCAACTGATAGTCCAAGAAGGTGAAACAGTGATGCAGAGGGTCAAAGAACTGGAACAGGACCTTTATCATATCTTCCTCAATGTTGGTATTGACCAAGCTGATGAGGCTTCCATGTCTTTCACTGAATGAAGAGCTCTCGGGAATCCTGGATATAAGCTCCTTAAGCTGAGGAGGGACCCTTACAAGGCTGACTTGAATTGTCTTTCTACGAACAGTTTCCATGTCCTACAAAACAAGAACAAAGATGAAAATTCGAACCCCTGAAATGGTTAGTCAATGCATATGATGCTGGATGATGTCATGATGCTATGATTAAACACACCACAGATATTTACAAAGACAAACATGTAAGGCACACAAGGCACACAAGACAAGCCCTTAGGGTTTAAGGCTAGCATGGGTTCTGGGTAGTACCCTCTTGAAGTTGGTGGGTTCAACCTGTCCTATCAAAGTAACCGGGTTCTAAGGGTCCCAATATCACGGGATTGCTTTCATTGTTCATCGTTTCGATTTAGCCACTGAACTGGCGACCGAAATATTCCAGGAAAGCAACCCTCAATTGAGTGTAGTATCGAGTATCAACCAACCTCGGACTGCACCAAAGTCAGTTATCTCACTACCCTAAAGAGGCCAAGATAGTTCAATTAAGGTTCCTAAGGTCTGTTTATGCTTCATGACACCACGCGGAGGCCCCGTACTCTCCTTGACTGAACTCAAGGGTTACCGGTACACACCAAAGTGCCACATCAACATAGCAGACTGTTTCAACCATGTCGGTATACCCCGTACAGTTCCCTCATAGTCTTGTTGCTACTTTCTAAGAAAGGTATCCCCCAGATACGGGTTAGGATCTATAGAACTCCCAAGCAACCCACAATTTAAAGCACACAAGGAAAACAATTGAAAACACAGTTATGAACTAGCCCTAAGGTACACCTCACTTTAAGTTTGGTCCCCAGCAGAGTCGCCAGTTCTGTGATCGGTGGATCTGGAACTGACTGTTTAACGCTGGTTCGCGAAATGTCGCGGAAGCAAGAGTCGCCACCGTCTTTTATTTTCTCCAAATGGAAAGGACAAAAGCACAGAAAAATTCCTTATAGAGATTGCTCTCGGTTCGGGAGGTAGATTATAGAAAGGGAAGGTGTTAGCACCCTTTCTATCCATGGTTATCCATGGGCTCTTAGATACTTGCTCATTGTGTTTTCAAAAATGGTTTGTTTGCTTTTCAAATGTGGGTTTTAAAAAGTTTCTTTGAAAATTTCAGTTCGACTCTTGTATCGGTCCTCAAGAGTGTTTGAAAAATTGCTTTCGAAAGCTTTTGAAAAGGTGTCGGTGTGAAAAGTATTTTTTGATTTGTTTGAAATTTAGAGCAAGTATCTAGAGTCGTCTACCTACCCTAAGGAATTCGTCTGTGTAGATGTCCTTTAAAGTAGTGCCATCCCACCATTGAGAGGTAGGTAGCATCACCGTTGGAGGTGTTCGGGTCAATTCGAAGTTCGGGACATGGTGATCACCAGAGCAATGGGAAGACACCTTAGAAGCTACCCTCATGCTAGGTTCCAGGATCATGAGGACTTACTAAGACATCCTCTACTCGACGATCACCTTTCGAGGCAAGGCAACAGTGAGGCGTACCCTAGGGGTGGTGTGTGATTTGTGTGTCATGTTCAAATATTTTTGTCTTTTGTCATGTTATTGGTGATCTAGCGTTTGTTTTTTATTTTTGTTCATACATTCTTTCATGCCATTATTAACGGTTAAAAATTGCGGAAAAGTAAAAGTCTAAAGCTATTACAAGAGGCGCGGGTCCACATCGCCAAAATTTCTCGAACCCGATTTGACAGAAAATAAAGAAAGTAAAGAAAATAAAGTGCGAGAAATTAATTTACAAGGCTTCGGGAGAGATACATAAATATTAAACGAAATAAAATAAATATGCGAATAAGAATTAAAAACGAGGGCGTTGGACCCTTTTTGCAAAATTAAATTAATGATGGAATTAATTAATTAAAAGAAAAAGAAATTGTTTTTGGGATTTTTAGGTATTTTATGATTTTAATGAAAAAAAAAGAATTAAATGCAATTAAACCTAATTCTAGTTGTTTTTAATTTATTAGGAAAAGATTAAATTTTAACCTAAAATTAAACCTAATTATTTTACATGCAATTTAATTACAAAAATAAATATTTAATTATTTAATTATTATGAGAGAAAAATAAAAAGGATAAAAAATTAATATGAACCCTAATTCTATGTTTTTTAGATTTTTATTAAAAGAATTAAAATTAAAACCTAATTTTAAAACTAATCAATTAAAGTTATTTATTTACAAAAATACTAACATAAAAATATTTATTATTTTTTTATCTCTTTTCTGATTTTTTAATTGTTTTTTGTGTTATAAAAATATGAAAGTAAAACATTAGCAAACCTAGGGGGTTTCAGTCCCCAAAGTGGAGGTACAGCCTTGGTAATTCAGGCCCATTACAGCATGGCCTCATTGACTCCTGACCCTAGCGTGCATCAGCGTTGACCGGGGCTTACCATGGTCTCCAAATCTATGCCTTTGAATTGATGAGGTTGGACGCGTGGATGGTTGGATTATGAGGGTACATCATGGACCACAACGTTGATCCTGCACATGAATATCAATTGGAAAAAAATATATGGAAAGGGTGGGGACCTGGGATCGAACCCAGGTCCTGAACATTACCACTCACGCGCTTCACCAACCAGGCTATCTTGCTTATCTGTAAATAAAATAATGAATAAACATAATAAAACAAATATGCGTTAGTGCTTGGCTTTCGCGTGAATTTTCAAACCAGCCAACCATCGCCTGCCACCTAGTCGTCTTCTCCCTCGTTCCTGAAATAAAAACAATGGGCAACGGTTTTGCAAACGTTCTTTTAGGCATGCTTTTGGAAAATAACGAATAGCTCAGTGATGCTCATAAATTGAGCGCGAGGGTGGATTCCTGATCGTCCAAACGCACTGAATTGAGTGGCCTTGGTTTCACACTCCAATTTTTCCTCATTCAAAAACCCCCAATTTGAAGCTTCATGAACCCTAATGAACAACAATGGCATAATCGTATATAGCATACAAAAACTCAATCAAGGTAGATGGTTAGCTTCAGAACATGTCAATTAGTATGAATGCATCAAAAAAACGTAATGAAAATGCCTAAATATGGAAGCACGATTATGCATATTATTTGAAACAGTTTGAACCCCTTGTACCAATTCTGGGCGTGTAAAGGTTGGAAAGTTATCCAGTTAGCTTCAATGAGACACGAGGAAGCTTTTGCAACTGGTCTTGTGCTCTGAATCGACCCCTAACCCTATTTTCAGTTTTGAGTTTTTAAGCCAAATTTTCAAGTTTGATGGATGCTTTTCTACGCAGCTTTTTGGTCAATGGCATTAGGGTTGTGTTCCTTGTATATGTAGTAATGATTTAGGTCAAAAATCTGATCAAAAGAATCCAAGATTTGATTGTTCAATATTTGATTTTCAAGCATTAGTTTTTCCAATCTTTTTCATGTAATTTGATACCAAATCATGCCAAAACTTTCCACAAATGATTATGCACGAATCTTGAGTGTCCAATGAGAGTATTTTCTGCACAAAAAGATTTTATTTCATTAGTTTTGTATTTTTCATGTATTTTATTTAATTAAATGAATTATTAATAATAAAAAATTCAAATAAATAAATAAAAATGGAGAAAAACTTCCCTTTGGGCCAAATGGTCGTGTGTATGCTTTGGATGATGAATTGTGGAAAAAAAATAGGCCCATTATCAATTTTAGGTCATTTGCATCAATGTTGACTTTTCAAAATATCCAAACATTTCCCAATTTCCACAAGGCATAACTTGCTCAATTTTTAAGCTTTGCTCATGTTCTGGGACATTTTGGAAAGGTCTTTGAGTCCTCTAACCAATGCCTTTGGTCCCATGTCATTTTGATTTACCAATCTCAAGTTATGGCCTTTGACTTAAAGTCCCTTTTTGTTGACTTTTGAAAATGACCTATAATGTTGAAATTGATAACTTTTTGTGAGAGCATTTCTTGGACTTGAAGTATGAAGATGAGTTGTAGGAAATTTCTTTCTCTTCAAAATGAGCTTTGGATGGAATTTTTATGATAATCCATGTGAAAGTTATGCCCTGGTCAATTTACAGTTGACTTTTTCAACTGTCCAAATAAGGAAACTTTTGCATCTTGATGATTTTTGAGCCAAGCTTTGAGAATCATGATCAAACATTGATCAAATGATGTTTGTGGCTTCAAAATGAGATGTTGACCAAAAATTTGAACTTTTGACTGTCAAATGACCATTTTGCCCCTACAGTTGACTGTAGTGCAATTAGGGTTTTGACTGTGCAATTTTGTGCTGAAAGTCTTGAAACTTGGTATGAGGATGCTTGACCATATTTATTGGCATGTGGGACTTGATTGGACCCTTGGAAACTTCATTTTCTTGATTAGAACCAAAACCCTAATTTTGACTGCTTAGGAGGCCCTTGAACTGTGCAACCCTTGGGGAGATTTGAAGCTTGACTTGGCAATTTCTTGAAAGATATGGGAGGGCGAATTTTGGGGTACAACACATGCCAAGGAGGAAGAACATGAGACATGAGGTCACATTTAGCAAAGCATGATATTCTTGCACATGAAGAATTTTCGACTGTTGAGGATCAAACTGAAGCTGAAGTGGAATCTCGAAGATTGGATCAAAAAGTTAGTTTTTAGGAATCCATTTATCTTTGGTCACAACATCATTTTCTTGTAACTTCCTTAGCGTAATGTGACGTATTTGGATATTGTACTGCACTTGGAATATGACTTTGTAATCCTTTCCCAAATCAAATTCAAAATTTTCTATTTTCTCTCTATTATGCCTCTTTTGAATTTCCTAGGTTTCCTTCTATTTTTGAAACAACTATATGAATACCCATGATGAAAAGATAAAAGCTTAACAAGTTCTAATAAAGAGCTTAGTCAAAACTTTTAACCTTGAAATGATGCTCCAATCCCGCCATGCCTTCAATCTTTGCAAAAACCAAATTGACAACTTGGAACCCAAATAACTTTGATGAAACCAAACTTAAATCGATATAAACCAATGAAATTCTGGTTGTATCAAAATAAAGCTCATACAAGTTAACAAATTCTGAAACCCATTGATATTCGCAAGCACAATTAAAGTGCATCCTGATTCCTGATTCAATGAGAATTCCACATATGAGTTCAAGAATCTTGAATGAAGTCCAATTAAGCCTTGTATCATAAGTAATAAAGGGACCATTCCTCTTACGAAGAATAAAGCCCATATGTCGAGAGAGAAAAACTCATGATGATTACACAGCCAAACCCTACTGATGAAGATGAGGGCTTCAAAGTAATAAGGGAACCCTAAATTTCATGTTTCCTTGATCCCAATGCTAAATTTATTGGTCAATGATTCATGATGCGTTAGATGACCTAACGTAAAAGTATGCAAATGAAATTTACGAAAATCATAAGTTAGACGATCCTTATAGAAGGGTAGGACAAATTTAGGGTATTACACCTGGAAAGGTGTTTGTCAAGATAACTTCAAAAACAAGTCAAAATCCACAAACATGTGATCTTATACATCTGACTTCTCCAAACTTACAAACATTTCCTCTATAAATTGATACATCATTTGCAAGCTAACACACGATTTTACAAGCCTTCAAACTCTCTGAAACCATAAATTGCAACACAAGCACAAAAACTTGCCATTTCTGATTTCTGAATCCAATCTCTAAATCCACTCGTGCATTTCTTGGCCTTTTGCTTCCAAAAGCTTTTAAACATCATCCATAAACAATCCCACACCCTGCTACAGTGTTGTAACACCTCTATCACTATCCTCCATTTTTAAAAACAACATCTTGCACCTTGAATTCTCCAGGACATTCCAGCCATCCATAGTTCAAGCTAAGGGTTGCCTTAGTTTCCTAGGAACTTGAGGAAGCTAATCTGATCATGAAAACAACTTGAATCAAGCTCTAATTCAAAACATGATCTCCAGCTGCAAGGTGAGTTTTCTGACTTTTCATCTCATTATTTAGGCATTTTTAGGCTTGCATTTACAAAGACAAAATATAGATATCATTGCCCTGAAACTGTACATATCCATAGATTTCATTTATATGGCCTGAGTAGGGAGAATTTTTGACTTGAACTTTCTGAAAAAATTAGGTTAAACTTGGTACCATTCAAAATCCATTCTTGTCTTTGATTTATAGTTTTAATGCTATACATTTCTGGAATCGTGATGAAATTTTCCACAAGTTTCATGTTTACATTTTTCATTTTGGTTGAGAAATGAATAAGATACAGATGGTCTGGCTGGCGCAAGGTTGAAGATGAAGTTCATGTCTAGGAAGGGTTTTCAAATATATATTTATACTTTGATATATATAAACAGATGTATAGCCACCCCAGTGGTAGAGAGCGCGCGCGTTTATGCTAAGGGCCTGGGTTCGAGCCCCATTGCTGCCATTTTTCCTAACATTTTCACTTGTTTTCCTTTTTTTTTTTTTGTTTCAGCCAAGCACGCCTGGGCTTAAGGCCATTGGGCCTCCATTTTTTGCTTCTTCTCTCCCCTGGTTACTCACAGACACGTAATCTATTTTATTTCTTTTTTCTGATAAAAAATCTTTAATGGGTCAGGACTAATCAAAATAAACTGTTTTTTTTAACATACACCCAAAACCTATTTCACACCCCTGACTTGTTTTATTTTATTCATTTTATTATTATTATTATTATTATTATTATTATTATTATTATTATTATTATTATTATTATTATCGTTATTTTTATTATTATTATTATTATTATTATTATTATTTTATTAATAAAAATCCAAAAAATATTTTAGTTACTACTTACACTTTATCATACTTATTTATTTTATTTCAAAATAAAAAGACAAAAATACTTTCTAAAACAAATTCCATTCTTTTCTTAAATAAAATTAATTAGACTTAAAATTGATTTAGAATTTAGGACTTTCAATTAATTAATTTTTTTTGTTAGTTTGATTAATACTAACTCTTATTCACAAAAAAAAACCTAAAAAAACAATTTTTTGATTAAATGTAATTTATTTTCTTAATTAGTTTAAGTTTAATTTTTTTATAAATTTAATTAATTGTTTCTTTTAGTTAATTAGGCTAAAACAAAACTTATTTTATTAATAAATCAAAACTAAAACAAATTCATTTTCTTTTCATTCATGCCTTGTACATTATTTATTTCAACTTTTGTATATTTATCCATTAAATTCAATATGGTTATAATAGATAAATAGGTTTAATTTCTTGCAATCTCCATTTGTACTATTGTATCCCCCATCCCCCAAAAATGATGTAATAGCGCAGAATTTACATTTGCGCAATTTATCGCTTTCATATAAATGCTAGTAATTAGAGTTTGTATGGCAAGATAAAGTCAATCTTAGGAAACCCTAATCCAAGAAAAAACAAGCATGAAATACAAAACACTTGCACACTTGCACCTCTAGGGTTAACTCCACTTGTTTCCTTGAGAAAATTGTCATGATATGCATGTGAGACATCTTAGCAAAAACAATCAAAAATACAAGATCATAGTCCCTAGATGACACTATGAATGTTTCCTTACAAATGATCTTAGTCCCTCAAGAAAAAATGTTAAGATATCTCACAATATTGCTATCTATGACTACACGATGACCCACGCCCATCCCTTTACATCCAACGACAAGGTTACTTACTAATCAATGGTAAGATAGCAATGTCAAAGGAAGAGAGAAATGAACGAAAAGACTTTTGAGTAGGTAGAACATTCTTAGTTTCTTGCTCACAATCCATCTTGAAAAAAGAAACATTTTTTCAAACATACCAAACAATTTCAAAACATGAAACATTTTCAAAAAATCCAACACTTTATATGAATTCTTATAGAGACGAGAATCATTACAGAGTTTGCCTAAAATAAGGCGCTTTTCAAAAATACTTTCAAAACCCACCACAAATACATTTCAAACAAAGGAATTTCAAAAGTGAGCTAGCAAGCAACTAAGAGCACATAGATAACTATGGATGAAAAGGGTGCTAACGCCTTCCCTTTTCATAACCTACCCCCCGAACTCAAGAAAACATCTCAAAGGTCTTTCCTGTTCTTTTCACCCTTTCCTTATAGGATAAAATAAAAGTCGGTAGTGACTCTTGCTATCCGTAACACTTGCGATCAAACGCAAAACAACCAAGTTAGTTCTCCCACCATATTGCAGAACTGGAGACTCTGCTGGGGACACTTAAAAGTGGGGTTACCTTAGGGTTAGATCATATTTACTTGCTTTCATTATTTGAACTGTTTTCTTTACAGTTTTTAGTCCTTGTTTGGGCTTGTATTGATCCTCTACCCAGATCTGGGGAGACCTTTAGGTAAATAGAAAAAATTGTAGAAACTGTATGGTGTAGACCGATATGGTTGACAAAATAGCTATGTTAATGTGACATATTTATGGGTACCGGTATCCCTTATGGAGAATTAAGGAGAATACGGGGCCGCTGTGTGGTGTCGTGAAGCACTAGCGAACCTTAGAACCTTTAATTGAACAACTTGGTCATTAGGAAGTAGTGAGGTAGCCAGCTTTGGTGAAGTTCAAAGTTGGTTAATACTCGATACTACACTCATTTAGATTTGACTCTTGAGATATTTCAGTCGCCAATAAAGAGGCTCGCACTGAAACAATTCCCAATGGAGAAGGATCAATGATATTGAGATACCTAGAACCCGATTACTTTTTAGGACAGGTTGAGCAAACTAAACTTCAAGAGGGTAGTTACCTATGAATCCATGCAAGCCTAAACCTAATGAATTGTGTGCCTTGTGTGTAAATGTTTACTTGTACATAACATCATAACATCATACCATTGCATTTTGGAATTAATCATTTCAAGGACTTTGGGGTTTTTCTTTGTGTTCTTTTGTAGGACATGGCTTCCAAGAGACGAAACACTATCTGAATCAACCTATTCAAAGTTCCTCATAAACTTAAGGAATTGGTGTTGTACCCAAAAATTTTCCCTCTCATTTCTCGAGAATTTCCAAAATCTCCCATGACATCAAGTTTGCAGTATTAATACATCAAATTAGGTTTGGAATTGGCACAAGGGAAAAATGGTAAAAATGCACACTGAAAAGTCAAACTTAGACTTTTGGATCAAATTCAAGTTTCAAGAATCATATTTCACCAAGACATGTTAGAATATGAAGTTTGTTTCATCAAGAAAATCAAAAGTCAAAATTCTATACACTTAGAAATTTTTCTAAGTATTAAGAAATATGATAAGTTCAGAACTTCTGGCCAGATTTTCATTATAATGCAAGATGATTCAGGAAGAACTTATGGCACAAGAGTTGTAGATCTCAACAAGATCTAAAACATTGCAGAATAGAACTTCTCCTATAAATGCTGGGATTTCATGTTGTAAATCCTTGAAGACACGCTCATGAAACTAAGGCACTCAGTAAATTCTGATCATTTCCAAGACAAAATTTGGTTAGAACTTCTGAGCCATTTTTCACGTAGGTTCAGTCAGAGTTTGCTAAGATGATTAAAATTGAGGTAGCAAAGCATGTTACAAGATTTCTGAAAAGTCTGATAACTCCTCCAGATCATGCTGGGTCTGGGAGATTCAAAGATCAGAAGTTGGACATTTATTCTTAATCCAAGTTACGTTTATGCTGGACTTCTGATCTAGATTCAAGCTTGCTGCACAATCTCATGTTGCAGGCTTTTTTTCTTGTTAAGTCTCATCATCATTTAATACCTACACAAACTTTTGAGTCTTTATCCAAATGATGTTCCCACGTGTGGCATGAAAGTACCATTGATGTCCTTGGAAAGTAAACTTTTGTACAAAGTTTATGCTGGGCCCATGCTTTAATTTTTCTTCTGAGTGTACTTCTCCATAAATCATGCCTACAAACTCAGATTAGGCGTGGTTAAAGCTGCTAACCACTCTACTTTGCCTTGAAACTTGCTGGGCTAAACTTGCTTCAAAAACAAGTCAACGAGCCATAACACATGATGGCTGTACTCCTGATTTCTCCAAGCTTCTAAATCCTTTGCCTATAAATTTAAGTTCATTTGCAACTTTTAGAGGGTCGAAAAAATTGGAAAAAAGCCTTGAAACCTTGCTGAAAATTCCAAAAGAACCTGAAACTGCAAACATAAACACGAAACCTGCTAGTTTCTGATTTTTGCATTCAAACTCTAATTTTTCTTGTGTATTTATTGACCAAATCATCCATACAGTTTCCAGTATACACATAGAAGCTTTCCCAACTTCTGTTTTCAGACTGTAAAACAGTATTCACCACCCTCTGTTTCAAATACCAGAACTTTGCACCTTGACTACTCCAGAACTTTCCCAACATTCATAGCTCAATTTAAGAGTTTGCTTGAGGAAGCTGACCAAAACATCACAACAATCTGAATCAAGATCTAATTCACAGTACAATTTCCAGCTGCAAGGTAAGTTTCTTCTGACTTTTATCTCATTACTTTGGCATTGTAGGCTTGCATTTCCAAAGATATAATGCAGACATCATGACTCTGATTTTGTACATATTCATAGATTTCACGTATTTTGCCTAAGTAGAGAGAATTTCAGATCAGAACTTCTTGAGGAAATTAGGGTTCATAATTAGTATTAACAAAATTCATGTTTGCTTCTGGTTACAGTTTTAATGTTTTTTATTTCTGAAACCATGATGAAATTTGCCATAACTGCTATGTTTGCATTTTCCATTTTTTATGGAAAATGACTAAGTTGCAGATACTCTGACTGGCATGGAAAAGGAGATGAAGTTAATCATCAAAACTTACTTAGTAATACATGTTTATGTTTTTGTTTCTAATACCGGTAGTATAGTCACTCCAGTGGTAGAGAGCGCGCGTATAAGGCATTAGTGTTAAGGGTCCTGAGTTTTAGCCCCAGAAACACCTTTTTATGTTTATTTCCTGACATTTTTACTCCCTTATTTGTCAAATAATAACTCTGGACCAGAACTTCTAGATAAACCCCCTCCCATTTGTTTGCCAAAACAGTATTCCCAGACCAGAACTTCTAGATATTCCCTTCCAACAACATTGACACCTCACTTAACCATTACCAGAACTTTTAGCCTTCCAGTAACACTAGAATTTCTAGGCTTCCAGTTGTGTCAGAACTTCTAAAATCTCTCAATAACTAGAACTTCTAACCTTCTAATAACACTGGAATTTCTAGGCTTCTAATTGTGTAAGAACTTCTAAACTCTCTAAATACCCAGAACTTCTAACTTTCCAATAACACTAGAACTTCTAGGTCTCCAATTGCATCAGAACTTCTAGGCCCTCTAAGCAATCATAACTTCTAGGATCTCCTTTATTCCCAGCGAACCCAGAACTTTAGTGCATCCAGATCCAGAACTTCTGGCCTTCCCCATTTCTGCTAACATTTCCTTTCTGATTTGCAGCGCACCAGAGTCAAAACTTCCGCTCTCTCCTCTTTCAGCAACGCACTGATTCTAACTCTTACTCTCTTATTATTTATATCATCACTTTATTTTCATTAATCAAAAACACCAAAAAATACTTTATATTCACATACTTTATTTTATTTCTTTTAAAACAAAAAAAGACTAAAAATATTTTCTTAAGCAAATTTATTTCTTCTCTTAACAAAAACAAAACAAGTCTATTTTACATTTCTTGTACATTATTTCAATATGGTTGTAATAGATAATTTGGACTTTAATTTCTTGCAATCCCCATTTTTAAATTTGTACCCCCATCCCCAAGTGATTGTAATAGCGTAGGATATTTACTTTCCGCAATTTATCGCTTTCATATAAATGCTAGTAATTAGGATTTATATGGCAAGATAAAAACAACAAGTAGGCAATCCCTAATCAAAGACTAAATGCATGGAAATCAAACACACTATTCACACATGCACCCCTAGGGTTAACTCCACTTTTTGCCTAAAAATGGTCATGTTATGTATGTGAGACGTCTTAGCAAAAACAATCAAAGTACAAAATCATAGTCCATCGATGACGCTTCGAATGTTGCCTTTCAAATGATCTTAGCCCCTCAAGAGAAATGTTAAGATATCTCACAACATTGCTATCATGAATATACGATGACCCATGCCCGTCCCTTTACATTTAATGATAAGGTTTCTTACCAATCAATGGTAAGATAGCAACGTCTAAAGAAGGAAGAGAAGAACAAAAGACTTTTGAGTAGGTAGAAAAGTTCTTAGTTGCTTGCTCATTTTCAAAACAAACATCTTTTCAAACACACACAAAATACTTTCAAAACATGAAATATTTTCAAAAGTCAAACACTTTGTATACATTCTTATAGAGACGAGAATCATTATAAAGTTTGCCTAAACGAAGGTG
Organism: Vicia faba; assembly: GCA_948472305.1. Lineage (NCBI taxonomy): Eukaryota > Viridiplantae > Streptophyta > Magnoliopsida > Fabales > Fabaceae > Vicia > Vicia faba. The sequence continues at coordinate 1,372,973,977 of OX451741.1, forward strand.
CTTTTCAAAAATATTTTCAAAAACCATCACAAAGCACATTTTTAAACAAAAGCAATGATCTAGAAAGCAACTAAGATCCCATAGATAACTATGGATGAAAAGGGTGCTAATACCTCCCCTTTTCATAATCTACCCCCCGAACTCAAGAAAATAATCTAAAAGGTCTTTGCTGTTCTTTTCACCCTTTCTTTCATTAGATAAAAGAAAAGTCGGTGGCGACTCTTGCTATCCATAATAATTGTGATCAAACGTAAAACATCCCAAATCAGTTCTCCCACTGTGTTACAGAACTGGCGAATCTGCTGGGGATATCTTAAAAGTGGGGTTACCTTAGGGCTAGATCATCTTTACTTGCTTTTATTTGTTTGACTTGTTTGCTTTACATTTTGGTTCCTTGTTTGGGTTTGTTTTAACCCTCTACCCGGATCTGGGACACCTTTTTAGGTAAGTAGCAATAGATTGTGGAAACTGTACAGAGTAGACCAATATGGTTAAAGCAATAGCTACGTTAGTGTGGCACATTTGTTGGTACCAGTATCCCTTGTGTTGAATCGAGGAGCATACGTGGCTTCTGAGCGGCGTCATGATGCACTAACTGACCTTAGAACCTTAATTGAACAACTTGGCCATTAGGAAGTAGTGAGATAACCGGTTTCGGTGGAAAGCTAAAAAATGGTTGATACTCGATACTACACTCATTGAGATTGGACTTTTGGGATATCTCGACCGCAAGAAAAGATTGATTATGCTGAGACAATGCCTAAGAGAAAGGTCAGTGATATTGAGATCCTCTAGAACCCAATTACTTTCTAGGACAGGTTGAGCCAACTAAACTTCAAGAGGGTACTTACCTATCAACTCCATGCAAGCCTAAACCTAAGGACTTGTCTGGTTTGTGTGTATATAATAACTTGCTTACTTGTACATAAAATCATAAACATCATAACATCATAAGCATTTTCACTAACCATTTCAAGGATTTAGGAATTTATCTTTGTTTTGTTTTGTAGGCCATGAATTCGTCCGAAGGAATACCATCAGAATCAACTTCATGAAAGCACACCCTTAACTCCAAGAGTTAGCATCAAGGGTGCTTGAAGACTCTCCTTTCACCAAGAAATATGGTCGACTCCTCAGTTTGGATACCTCCAATTTCCAAGAAGAGATGATGTGCGTGCTCTTCCAATTCTTTGATCCCATGCATCATTGCTTCACCTTCCCCGACTATCAGTTGGTGCCAAGACTAGAAGAATTCTCTCTACTATTAGGAGTGCCCGTGCTTGACCAGGCACCATTCACCGGTTTAGAAGGGATTCTGAAACTTGAAGTCATTGCCGAAGCCCTGCATATGAAGGGATCCGGCATTATAGCAAATTGGGAGACAAGAAGCGGAGTTAAAGGGTTCCTAGCCAAGTTCTTATTAGAGAAGGCTCGTTCATTATGGGAAGATATGGATTTTCAAGCCTTTAAAGATATCCTGGCCCTTCTCATTTATGGTTTGATTCTATTTCCCAACTCGGACCAATTCATAGATGTGAATGTCATCAAAGTCTTCCTCTCTCGTAATCCTATACATACCTTGCTGGGAGATATCTTACATTGTTTCCGTACCCGCACCATGAAGAAAAGAGGTACTCTCTTATGTTGCATTCCCCTAATCTCCAAGTGGTTTACTTTGCACCTACCTCGATCAACATTGAAGAACGAGAAAGGTTTGACATGGTCTCAAAGGATGATGTCTCTCACCCACTCTGATATTCATTGGTGTTCGAGATCCTTGGAAGATACTTCTATCATTGATCATTATGGGGAATACCCTAATGCCCCTCTGCTTGGCATTAGAGGAGGTATCACTTACAACCCTTTCTTAGATTTATGAGAGTTTGGGTATGCCCGAAGAGATGGTCCTCATGATATGCTCATACAAGGGTTGATCTTCGACTACAAGAGCGAAGATCAAGGCTACCGCCAGAGGTTTGCACGATCTTGGATGATGGTAAACAAAGTGGATAGTGAGACACTGGGAAGCAAGAATTTTATTCCCCTTGAACCTGACCTTAGGTGGGTACGAGCTCGTGCTCAGAAGCTCATGATGCCTTACCCCTCCATCCTACCAGTTACCATGGAGCCTATTGCTGAAGGAGAAGTCCCATATATTGTCCTTCATCCCAACATGCCTACTTCTCTTGAAGACTTACAAAAGGGTTGGATTCAACTAAAGGAAGAGCGAGACATCTTCGAAGCTCAATTCTACGCAAGCGAGAGAAGGGTTTTGGAGCTTACAAAGCAACTTCATGAAGAACAAAGCTTGAACGCCTACCTTGCACTAAAGAGGATGCGGTCGACCTTTTTGTCTTAGAAATTTATTTTGTAAGCCCAAGAGGCACATTGTAACCATTTTAAACTTATTAATGCAATGTGACGTTTGTTCATTCTTTGTCTAGACAAATTTAAATTCTATAAATCCTTGAAATCATTTGCATGCATATTTTTCATGCATTATAACACAACCGTTTTTCCACGACAAATTTCCTTATCTTTTGCTGTTTATTTCAACAAGATGGATATCGAGAAAACAATGAAAGATCTGAAAGCACAAAACTCCCAGTTTCAAGAGACTTTGCTGACCCTGGCCAAGGGGCAATAAGAGTTGATAACGTTACTGGCATCTAAAAAGAAACCAAAGAGGAAAGCCCTAGTCAACATGGGTAAAAGATTCATAGAGCCGATCCGCCAGATGCCAATAGTTGAAGATTCGTCTGAGGAAGATGAAAATCAAATTGGATAAACAAGGTGTACCCAGGATGGGTGTATAATTGATTGAGTGCCCGATGATGAAGACTATTTTGACGAGCAGTATCCTCCTGCCGATGATAAGTACAAGAAGCTAGAGGATAGACTGAAGGCCGTTGAGATTCAAGTCATTCCTGGTTTGAATTTTGATGATTTAAGTTTAATATCTAGGGTTGTCATTCCCCATAAATTCAATATACCAGTCTTTGTTAAATATGATGGGGTTTCCTACCCAAAGCTTCATCTGAAGTCTTATATGTGCAAAATACAACCGAACACTGCCGACAAGAAACTCTGGGTCCACTTCTTTCAAGAAAGCTTGGCTGGGACTCAACTAGAGTGGTTTTACCAATTGGAGGGTTCCCTTATCAATACATAGGAAGACTTGACCACTGCTTTCTATCACCAATACCAATACAATGCCGACCTGGCACCGACTAGAGTTCAACTACAAGACATGACGATAGGTAAAAACAAAGGGTTCAAAGAGTACGCTCAAAAGTGGAGGGATCTTGCTAGTAGGGTCCAATCACCATTAACTGACATGGAACATATTGATATGTTTATGAATACATTATCTGGTCCATTTTTCAACTTATTGGTTGGTTGCTCTTCGTCCGGTTTCACCGAGCTAATCCTGACCGGTGAAAGGGTCGAAAGCAGTATCAAGAGCGGGAAAATCCCTATGGCATCTGCTTCCACCTCCAACCCCGTAAAGAAACCCTTCACTAGGAAGAAAGAAACTAATATTGTGTATGGGGAAAGGTCCTGTACCAAGAAGGATAACCGTTCGTCTGTTAATGTTGTTCGGATTTCCAACCCGACTCCTGTTCAAAGACAATCTTCCAATCATCAGCGATTTGAGGCTCCACGAAGAAAATTCACAAGGATAGGCATGTCTCTATCCCAAGCCTTGCAACACCTGTTAAAGGCTAACTTAGTAACACTGCGTGATCCTCTGTCCAATCCGGATACCTCCTTACCTAAATACAATCTGAATACCAAGTATGCATATCACTCGAATAGTCTCGGGCATGAGACCGATCAATGCTAGGCACTGATGAATAAAATTAAAGACTTAATAGATGACAAGACAATTGAATTTGATCCTCCTACAATTCCCAATGTGATAACGGCACCAATGCCAAACCATGGAAAATGTGTCAACGCAATTGAAGATGCCATTTTTGTTTCTCCCGTCGAAGACTTGAATACTCCGTTAACCCTTGTCAAAAAGAATATGCTAAAAGCCAGGGTTTTCCCTGGATGTTTGAAGGACTGTGATTGCTACACCACACAAACTAATGGATGAAAATGGATGAAAGAAGGCGTTTAACGCCTGATGAATAGTCATGAGATATTATTTGAGAAGACCCTGTCCGTCAAAAGTTTGACCAATAAGATTGAAGACCTCTCCATCATAACAATTTTAAATAGACCTTTTAGGATCTCCTCCAAGGGTCCTATCAGGATTTCGAATGAACTGGCTGTTGCTCCTCTTATAATCACTACCCCTGGGACAATTCCGTACTCTTCCAACAAAGCAGTACCGTGGAACTACGGTGCCGAAGTGTTTTACCATGGAATAAAGCAAGATGCTTGGATTGAAGAAAGCAAGGCTGATGACGTTGGTAATATTACTGGCTCTAGTAAGGTAACCAGAACTGGGAGAATCTTTCTCCCAACATTTCACCCCCAACTGCTACAACGACACCTGTCCACATCACTGCTGCTAAGCCTAATGTTGGTATTAGAGGCAAGGAGAAAGTAGTTGAGTCTGCTGAGACAGAAACGCCTACAAAAGACATTGCTGCTGAGGAACCTTCTGCTCAAGAAATGGATGAGATCTTGAAAAATATAAAGAGGAGTGATTTCAAGATAGTGGAACAGCTGGGGAAAACCCCTTCCAAGATCTCCTTGTTATCTTTGCTACTTTGTTCCGATGCTCATGCCCAGACATTAATCAAATTCTTAAAGAAGGCTCATGTCCCCCATGAGACCACAACAGACCAGTTTGAAAATTGTGTGGCAAGCTTGATGGCCGACAACGGTTTGGGGTTCTCGAATGCTGATATGAAACCACTTGGAAGGAGCCACAATAAGGCTTTGCATGTTTCTGTTGAATGTAACGGAACTACCCTATCACATGTTCTGGTTGACACTGGATGTTTTTTAAACGTGCTACCCAAGGGCGCTTTGGACCGGTTAGACTGTGAAGGGCTGGTGTTGAAGCCGAGTGATATCATTGTAAGGGCTTTCGATGGGTCCAAAAGGACGATTCATGGAGAGGTGGATCTCCCGATCAAAGTGGGCTCACATATTTTCAACTCTACTTTCTATATCATGGACATTTGTCTCACTTACTTATATTTGTTGGGTCGACCTTGGATCCATGGAGCAGGGGCAGTAACATCTATGCTTCACCAAAAGCTAAAATACCCAGTCAAGGGGAGGATCATCACTGTTTATAGTGAGGAGGAATTCATGGTAATCCATCTCAATTCTTTCAAATATGTGGAGATGGATGGAGAATTTATAGAAACCTCGTGCCAGTATTTTGAAGTTGTTATGCCTATGGTTTCTACTACCAAAATCTCCTTCGACACGCCCAAAGCTGATAAGGTTGTGCCAAGGATGGTTTCATTTAAAGACGCTCATGCCGCAGTCGAAGAAGGAAGCTGTGATACCTGAGGGAAACTCCCCAAGATCTTGTTCAAAATAGACAAATGTGGTCTGGGTTTCACTGTCATGGCTCAGAAAGAAGTAAGGCACACTCGTGCAGGAAAGCCCCCTCTCTGTATTGGAAATCATGAAGTAAATGCTGTGGAGGATTCTGATGATTAATGTGCATTTGAAGAATGGGTATACCCTACTACAATAGAGCTCAACAATTGGCACGCAAAGGACTTCGTTCCCAACTTCTTCATTGTGGAGTAATTACTTGTTTATTGCTTTCTATCAATTCAAAAGTCTTTATCTGTAATATTAAACAATGACTTTTAAGCCATATGCCATGCCCGGGGCACTATGGTCCATTTGTTAAGGGTTTTATTTATGTTCATTTTATCATATGATCATTCAATATAAACCATTGGACTTTTACATTCAAATTTTTGTGTTCATTGTCTTTCCTTTTCTTCAATGCGTTTTGCAAATAGCCATGTATCTTACATGCACACACACACACACACACACATACACACACACACACACACACACACACACACACACACACACACACACTTTTGCAGGTCCTCGTACACTCCGGATCTCATTGCCAATGACTCTACTATTGCCAACTATGATTTTGAACATCCAATAACCAAGCCGAAGACAAAGGCGAGGAAGATTGTGAAATACCGGGAGAACTAGCCAGACTTCTAATGCAAGAGGAAAAAGCTATTTAGCCGCATGAATAATCAGTTGAAGTCATCAACCTAGGTACCTAGACCGACAAGAAAGAGGTCAAGATTGGCACCAACCTAGGAAGTAGTGTCAAAAGCAGATTGGTTCAGATGTTACATTACTATGTGGAAGTGTTTGCTTGGTCGTATAAAGATATGCCAGGCTTGGATACTGACATTATAGTTCATCGTCTGCCAACAAAGGAAGATTGTCCTCCTATCAAGAAAAAAGTTCGTCGCATGCGGCCTGACATGTCTGAAAAGATAAAAGCTGAAGTGATGAAACAATTCGACGCAGGATTCCTAGCAGTGACATCTTATCCCCAATGGGTTGCGAACATGGTTCCGGTGTTGAAGAAAGACGAAAAAGTTCATATGTGCATAGATTATAGGGATTTGAAGAGGGCAAGCCCAAAAGATGACTTCCCTCTATCTCATATTGACGTCTTGGTCGATAACACCGCTCAACATAAAGTCTTCTCTTTCATGGATGGTTTCTCTGGCTATAATCAAATTAAAATGGCTCCCGAAGACATGGAGAAGACCACCTTTATTACACAATGGGGCACCTTTTGTTACAAGGTCATGCCATTCGGATTGAAGAATGCAGGGGCAACATATCAAAGGGCTATGATAGCTTTGTTTCATGATATGATCCATCATGAAATAAAGGTATATGTGGATGATATGATTGCAAGGTCACAAACTGAAGAGGAGCATCTCAATCACCTTTACAAGCTATTCGAGAGACTGAAAAAGTATAAGTTGAGGTTGAACCCTAATAAGTGCACATTCGGAGTACGATCTGGAAAGCTTCTAGGTTTTGTTGTCAGTGTTAAAGGAATCGAAGTCGATCATTCAAAGGTAAAAGCCATTCAAGAAATTCTAGTCCCCCATTCTGAAAAGGAGGTTAGAGGATTCTTGGGTCGTCTTAACTACATCGCCCGCTTCATATCTCACTTAACTGCTACTTGTGAGCCAGTCTTCAAACTCTTGAAGAAAGATCAGGTAGTCAAATGGAATGATGAATGCCAAGCTGCCTTCAACAAAATCAAGGAATATCTGCAAGAACCTCCTATCCTCATGCCTCCAGTTGAAGGAAGACCCTTGATCATTTACTTAACTGTACTAGAGAATTCTATGTGGTGTGTGTTGGGCCAACATGACGAGTCTGGCCGAAAAGAGCATGCCACATACTACCTGAGCAAAAACTTTACTGATTGTGAAACCAGATATTCACTACTCGAGAAAACTTGCTGCGCTCTGGCATGGGCTGCTCACTGGCTAAGAAAGTATATGTTGACTCATACCACTCTATTGATATCTAAGTTGGACCCTATCAAGTACATCTTCGAGAAACCTGCTCTTTCCGGACGGATAGCTAGATGGCAGATGATCCTGATTGAGTACGATATTCAATACACAACATAAAAGGCCATCAAAGTAAGTGTATCGGCAGATCATCTGGCCCATAAAGCTGTTGATGATTATCAGTCTATGAACTTTGACTTCCCAGATGAGAATATCATGCTAGTGACCGATTGTACGAAACCTAGACTGTATGACGGACCTGAACAAGGATCCCAATGGACTATGGACTTCGATGGGGCGTCCAATGCATTGGGTAACATAATTGGTGCTGTGATAGTTTCTCCTGAGGGTTGACACACCCCTTTCACTTATAGACTATGCTTTGATTGTACAAATAACATGGCTGAATATGAGACATGTATTTTGGGTCTGAAGGCTGCCATTGATTTAAGGATCAAACATTTGAATATGTTCGAAGATTCTGCTCTAGTGATTAGCCAAGTAAAGGGATATTGGGACACTAAACATCCTAATCTTATTCCTTATAAGGAGCTTGTGCTATCTCTGATTCCTTACTTTGAAGAGATCACCTTTGAACACTTCCCTAAGAAAGAAAATCAGTTAGCCGATGCTTTGGCCACAATGTCTTCTATGTTCAAGGTCAAATGGGACAACGAAGCTCCTATGATTACAATTGAGAGATTTGACGAACCTGCGCACTGCTATGAGCTTGACATTAACGCCAAGAAGCCATGGTACCATGAGGTGAAGAGATACCTTGAAGCACAAGAGTATCCGAAGGAGCTTCCATCAATGATAAAAAGTTCTTACGAAGATTCTCAGCCAAATTCTTCCTGAGCAACGGAACCCTGTACAAATGAAACCATGATTCTACTCTACTCCGATGTGTGGATAAGAAGGAGGTAGAGAAAATTATGGAAGACATGCATGATGGTCTCTTTGGGACTCACTCTAACGGACATAGTATGGCCAAGAAAATCCTGAGAGCTGGTTACTATTGGTCAAAAATGGAGACTGATTGCCATCACCACTCAAGGACTTGCCACAAATGCCAAATCTATACTGACAAGGTCCATGTGCCTCCTATTCCTCTAAACGTCATGATTGCTCCGTGTCCATTTGCAATGTGGGGCATTGACATGATTGGAGAGATTAAACCTACTGCTTCCAATGGGCATCGCTTCATTCTTATCGCTATCGATTATTTCACCAAATGGGTCGAAGCTGCCTCATTTTCCTCAGTCACAAAGAACATTGTATCCAGATTCATCATACATAACCTCATCTGCCGCTATGGTATCCCCGAAAGGATCATCACTAACAATAGGACCAATCTCAACAATGCTATGATTACCGAACTTTGTACTCATTTCAAAATCAAGCATCACAATTCTTCTCCTTATAGACCTAAAATGAATGGCGCAGTGGAAGAAGCCAACAAAAACATTAAGAAGATTTTGCAAAAGATGGTAGTAACCTACAAATACTTGCATGAGATGTTACCGTTTGCTCTTCATGGCTACCGTACTTGAGCTTGGACATCAACTTGGGCAACTCCATTTTCTCTGGTCTATGGCATGGAAGCTGTCCTACCAGTGGAAGTTCAAATCTTCTCACGAAGGATTATGAATGAAGCAGGCTTAAGCAAAGACGAATGGATTCAGACAAGATTGGATCAGTTGAACTTGATCGATGAAAAGCGACTGGATGTTGTTTGTCATGGTCAGATGTACCAAAAACATATGATCAAGGTTTTCAACAAAAAGATCAGGCCTCAAGTATATCAAGATGGTGACTTGGTAATAAAGCACATCATTCTTCCACAAGGCGACCCCAAGGGCAAATGGACTCCCACCTATGAAGGGCCATTTGTTGTCAAGAAAGTTTTCTCTGGTGGTGCCATGATGCTGACTACTATGGACGGTGAAGATTTCCCGCATCCTGTGAACGCGGACATAGTTAAAAAATACTACGCATAAGAGACCCTCTAGGTTGACACACCTAGGAAAAATAAGGGCATCCCGGCAAACCAAAGGTTTGGGAAAAAATTAGGGATATATGCAAAAGATCGTACACCGGCAAGTCGAAACCCCGAAAGGGCGACTTGGGCAAAAATGGGTATCCTGGTGGGCTGAAAACCCGAAAGGACGGTCCCGGAAAAAATTAAGGATTAAAAGCTTATGACTATATCCCGTGGAATCACCACATTCGACTTTATTACCAAGGCCCGAGTTCAAACGGTCCAAGATCAATCCAATCAACTTCTGTCAATGGGAAGGGATGTTCGAAGACATTGGGGAAATAGTAGAGTTGGAACACAACGAGATCATTTCCACATGGTTTTTGTTTTTGTTTTAAATTTTGTTATCCTTTCAACGATTTCCTCTTACTAGGATTTCCGTCTCTTTGTACAAAAATGCCTATTCATGGGCAAAACATCAATACAAATATACTTTGAAGTACAAATTTTTTGTTTTTGTTTTGAGTGCAAAGATGTCCAATGACTAAAATTGAACGAACATATGCATATGAACATAATTAAACTATTTAGCAAATCTGTGGCACCAAGCAGCAACGAGCATCTGTTTAATGCAACTGAGATATGCCCATAGAGTTATCTCATTAGCGTTATCCCCACAGAGCCTGTTACAATAAACTTTCGCCCCAACAGAGTTATCCACAAAGTTGGATTTAGGAAAACATTGGTCAGAGTCTGAATCTTCCGACAACCCTCTCCTCAGCTGAGTTGGACTTAAAAGAAGAAGCCTTGTGAATTTCTTCCTAGAGAATTCACCTTGCTGGCATGTCATCAAATAATCTCTTCAACAAGGTTTATCCCCCAACAAAACAATACACTCCTCAGCGGAATCATTTCCTACCTAAACAACTTTCAGTTACTATGAAGTCTGGACCCGACCAGATAATAGTTTAACTTATCAAGTTACTATGAAGCCTGGACCCGACCAGATAATAGTTTTAACTTCTCGAGATATTAAAAAGGTTGAAGTTCGACCAGACAATGGTTTAACTTCTTTTCCCTAGTAGAGTTTTCCTTTACCCCTAGCAAGTTACTGTAAAGCCTGGACCCGACCAAATATCAGTTCAACTTCATTCATTTAAACAAGTTATTGTGAAGCCTGGACCCGACCAAATATTAGTTCAACTTCTTTCATTCAAACAAGTTACTGTGAAGCCTGGACCTGACCAGATATCAGTTCAACTTCATTCATTCAAGCAAGTTACTGTAAAGCCTGGACCCGACCAGATATCAATTCAACTTCATCCTTTCAAGCGAGTTACTGTGAAACCTAGACCCGACCAGATATCATTTCAACTTCATCTTTTCAAGTAAGTTAATGTGAATCCTAGAATTCGACTAGATAATAATTAACTTCATCCACAATATGCTTTTGAAACCTGGATCCGACCAGATATCAGTTCAAAATTGGTAAGTTACTGCGAAGCCTGGAATCCGACCAGATAACAGTTTAACTTCACTCTCCCAAGAAGATTTATGCGAAGCCTGGAATCCGACCAGATAACAGTTAATTTAATCTTCCCCAGCAAGTCACTGTGAAGCCTGGAATACGACCAGATAACAGTCAACTTCTTTATCTCCAACAAATTATTGCCAAGCCTGGATTTCGACCAGATAACAGTTAACTTTTGATTCTCTCCAGTTAGGAATAACTCCCCAGTTAGAGCAAATGGACAACCAAAATTCCTAAACTTTATTCCTCCAAGCAGAAATCAACACTCCCCACAAGAGTTTCCTCATGCAAAGAGCCAATGTCAATATTCCCCAGCAAATTTCTCCTCAAACGGTAAAACAAGGATTCTCAGCAGGAAACATTCTAAACAAAGTTGAAGATACATTTACTCTCTAACAACAGTTTGGGGATTCATCCTCCAAGGGCTCCCCAACATGCTGTCAAGGATTTATTTTCCTAGATAAAGACACACTGCAATAAACACATCACATTCATAAACCATAGCGCATACATGACAAATGCTTACATCATGATCTCATTTATTTTGAGAACATCATTACACCATGCATACATCTTCATGCAACTAATCCTCTTCCTTGCAGGAAAATCAACAGGCAAAAGACATCTACCATTTCAATATAAATCAACCAAAATATTTATCCTGATACCTCCCCAGTTACTCTAGGTGGTATCCTTAAGCCCATCTCTGACAACTCTCTGTCATCTCCTCCAAATGGCATATGTAAGCCCATTCCCTATATTATCAATTATCAGTGCTATTTCATGCGAGTGAAAATTTCTGGGCACTCTAGTGTTCAATCATGTTCCACCTTCAAGTCACGAATGGCGGACTCACCAATCTAACTCTTTAGGTTTAAGAAGATTGAACAGGGAAGCTGTTGTACCCCAAAATTTTCCCTCTCATTTCTCAAGAATTTCTAAAATCTCCCATGACATCAAGTTTGCAGTACTAATACATCAATTTAGGTTTGAAATTGGCACAAGGGCAAAATGGTCAAAATGCACACTGAAAAGTCAAACTTTGACTTTTGGATCAAAATCAATTTTCAAGAATCATATTTCATCAAGACATGTTAGAATATGAAGTTTGTTTCATCAAGAAAATCAAAAGTTAAAATTACTTTGGAAAAGTCAAAACTCTAAACACTTAGAAATTTTTTCTAAGTGTTAAGAAATATGATAAGTTCAGAACTTCTGGCCAGATTTTCATCATAATGCAAGATGATTCAGGAAGAACTTCTGACACAAGAGTTGTAGATCTCAACGAGATCTAAAACATTGCAGAATAGAACTTCTCCTAGAAATGCTGGGATTTCAAGTTGTAAATCCTTGAAGACACGCTCATGAAACTAAGGCACTCAGTAAATTCTAATCATTTACAAGACAAAATTTGGTTAGAACTTCTGGGCCAGTTTTCACGTAGGTTCAGTCAGAGTTTGCTAAGGTGATTCAAAGAGAGGTTGAAAATCATGTTACAAGCTTTCTAAAAAGTCTGAGAACTCCTTCAGATCATGCTGGGTCAGGGAGATTCAAAGATCAAAAGTTGGACATTTGTTCTTAATCCGAGTTATGTTTATGCTGAACTTCTGATCCAGATTCAAGCTTGCTGCACAATCTCATGTTGCAGGCTTTCTTGCTTGTTAAATCTCATCATCATTTGTTGCCTACACCAAGTTTTGAGTCTTTATCCAAAGGATCTTCCCACGTGTGGAATGAAAGTACCATTGTTGTCCTTGGAAAGCAAACTTTTATACAAAGTTTATGCTGGGCCCATACATTAATTTTGCTTCTGAGTGTACTTCTCCATGAATCTTGCCTATAAACTTAGATTAGGCGTGGTTAAAGCTTCTAACCACTCTACTTTTCCTTGAAACTTGCTGGGCTAAACTTGCTTCAAAAACAAGTCAAGGAGCCATAACACATGATGGCTGTACTCCTGATTTCCCCATGCTTCAAAATCCTTTGCCTATAAATTGAATTTCATTTGCAACTGTTAGATAGTCGAAATAATTGGAAAAAAGCCTTGAAACCTTGCTGAAAATTCCCAAGAACTTGAAACTGCAAAACGAAATCTGCTAGTTTTTTATTTTTGCATTCAAACTCTAATTTTTCTTGCGTGTTTCTTGACCAAATCATCCATACGATTTCTAGAATACACATAAATGCTTTCCCAACTTCTGTTTTCAGACTATAAAACAGTATTCACCACCCTCTGTTTCAAAAACTAGAATTTTGCACCTTGACTGCTCCAGAACTTCCCCACCATTCATAGCTCAATTTTAAGAGTTTGCTTTAGCTTTCTGAGAACTTGAGGAAGATGACCAGAACATCACACCAATTCTAATCAGGGTCTAATTCACAGAACAATTTCCAGCTGCAAGGTAAGTTTCTTCTGACTTTTATCTCATTACTTAGGCGTTGTTAGGCTTACATTTCCAAAGATACAATGTAGACATCATGACTTTGATTCTGTACATATTCATAGATTTCACGTATTTTGACTAAGTAGAGAGAACTTAAGATTAGAACTTCTTGAGGAAATTAGGGTTCAAAATTAGGATTAACAAAATTCATGTTTGCTCCTGGTTTACAGTTTTGATGTTTTGTATTTCTGAAACCATGATGAAATTTGCCATAACTTCTATGTTTGCATATCCATTTTTTTGTGAGAAATGACTAAGTTGCAGATACTCTGACTGGCATGGAGAAGGAGACGAAGTTCATCATCAGAACTTACTTTGTATTATATGTTTATGTTTTTGTTTCTAATGCCGGATGTATAGCCACCCCAGTTGTAGAGAGCGCGCGTATAAGGCATTAGTGTTAAGGGTCCTGAGTTCTAGCCCAAGAAACACCTTTTTATGTTTATTTCCTGACATTTTTACATCATTATTTGTTAAACAATAAACTTGGACCAGAACTTCTAGATAAACCCCCTCCCATTTGTTTGTCAAAATAGTATTCCCGGACCAGAACTTCTAGATATTCCCATCCAACAGCATTGACACCTCACTTACCCATTACCAGAACTTTTAGCCTTCCAGTAACACTAGAACTTCTAGGCTTCCAGTTGTGTTAGAACTTCTAAACTCTCTCAATAACCAGAACTTCTAACCTTCCAATAACACTAGAAATTCTAGGCTTCCAGTTGTGTTAGAACTTCTAAACTCTCTCAATAACCAAAACTTCTAACCTTCCAATAACCCTAGAACTTCTAGATCTCCAATTACACCAGAATTTCTAGGCCCTCTCAGCAATCAGAACTTCTAGGATCTCCTTTGTTCCCAGCGACCCCAGAACTTTAGTGCATCCGGATCCAGAACTTCTGGCCTTCCCCATTTCTGCTAACATTTCCTTTCTGATTTGCAGCGCACTAGAGTCAGAACTTCTGCTCTCTCCTCTTTCAGCAACGCAATGATTCTACCTCTTACTCTCTTATTATTTTTATCATCACTTTATTTTCATTAATAAAAAACACCAAAAAATACTTTATATTCACATACTTTATTTTATTTCTTTTAAAACAAAAAAAGACTAAAAATATTTTCTTAAGAAAATTTATTTCTTCTCTTAACAAAAACAAAACAAGTCTATTTTACATTTCTTGTACATTATTTCAATATAGTTTTAATAGATAATTAGGACTTTAATTTCTTGTAATCCCCATTTGTAAATCTGTACCCCCATCCCCAAGTGATTGCAAAAGCGTAGGATATTTACTTTACGCAATTTATCGCTTTCATATAAATGCTAGTAATTAGGATTTGTATGGCAAGATAAAAAAAACAAGTAGGAAACCCCTAATCAAAGACTAAATGCATGAAAATCAAACACACTATTCACACATGCTCCCCTAGGGTTAACTCCACTTGTTGCCTAAAAATGCTCATGTTATGCATGTGAGACGTCTTAGCAAAAACAATCAAAAATACAAGATCATAGTCCCTCGATGACGCTTCGAATGTTGCCTTTCAAATGATCTTAGACCCTCAAGAGAAATGCTAAAATATCTCACTACATTTCTATCATGACTATACGATGACCCATTCCCGTCCCTTTACATCTAAATATAAGGCTTCTTACCAATCAATGGTAAGATAGCAACGTCTAAAGAAGGAAGAGAAGAACAAAAGACGTTTGATTAGGTAGAAACGTTATTAGTTGCTTGCTCATTTTCAAAACAAACATATTTTCAAACACACACAAAACACTTTCAAAACATGAAATATTTTCAAAAGTCAAACACTTTGTATACATTCTTATAGAGATGAGAATCATTACAAAGTTTTCCTAAACGAAGGCGCTTTTCAAAAATATTTTCAAAAACAATCACAAAGAACATTTTTAAACAAAAGCAATGATCTAGCAAGAAACTAAGATCCCATAGATAACTATGGATGAAAAGGGTGCTAATACCTTCCCTTTTCATAATCTACCCCCCAATCTCAAGAAAATAATCTCAAAGGTCTTTCCTGTTCTTTTCACCCTTTCCTCTATTGGATAAAATAAAAGTCGGTGGCGACTCTTGCTATCCACAACAATTGAGATCAAATGTAAAACATCCAAAATCAGTTCTCCCACCGTGTTACAATTGGCATCAAGGGTCCCTAATGATTCTCCCTTTACCAAAAAATATAGTCGTCTCATCAACTTGGTTACAACAAACTTTGAATAGGATATGGTACATGTGCTATTCCAATTCTTTAACCCTAAACACCATTGTTTTACCTTTCCTGATTACCAACTTGTGCCTATTCTGGATCAATTACCCCTGAGGAGATTGCTTGAGCTCTACATTTGCAACGACCCGACATTATGGCAAATTGGGAAATAAGAAGTGGTGTCAAAGGGTTTCTAGCCAAGTTTTTATTGGAGAAGGCTCAAGATTTTTGGGACGCTCTGGATTTACAAGTCTTTGAAGAAGTTTTGGCTCTTCTCATCTATGGGATGGTACCGTTTCCCAATCCTGACCAACTCATAGATGTGAATGCAATCAAAATTTTTCTATCTTGCAATCCGGTGCCTACTTTACTTGGGGATATCTTGCATTCTCTTTACTCTCGCACCAAGAAGAGAATAGGAATTCTTATGTGTTGCACTCCTCTGTTGGCTAGCTGGTTTATTTCGCACCTACCCCAATCTGTTGTAAAAAATGAGCAAGGCATGAGATGGTCTAATAGGATAATATTACTCACGCATGCTGATATTCATTGGTGTTATCGATCCTTTGAGGACATTACTATTATTGACCATTGTGGGGAA
Source organism: Vicia faba (assembly GCA_948472305.1). NCBI lineage: Eukaryota > Viridiplantae > Streptophyta > Magnoliopsida > Fabales > Fabaceae > Vicia > Vicia faba. The sequence goes on from OX451741.1 coordinate 1,372,990,280, forward strand.
TTCCCTAATGTCCCTCTACTTGGCATTAGAGGAGGTATTATCTACAATACCTATTTGGCTTTGCGACAGTTTGGGTATGCTAGGAGGGATGGCTCTCATGATGCACTTGTCTAAGGAATTACATTCGACTACGAGAACGATGTCCAAAGTTATCGTTAGAGATTCATACGAGCTTGGGGAATGGTTAACAAGGTTGATAGAAAGAGTTGGGACATAAGAACTCCCTTCCTTTGGAGCCTTATTTAAAGTGGGTACAAACTTACACCCAAAACCTTATGATGCGTTATGAAGCCATCCTACCTATCATCATGGAGCCTGTTGCCGAAGGAGATGTTCCATACACTGTCCTTTACCCTGATATGCCTACTTCTCTTGAAGATTTGCATAGAGCTTAGATTCAACTAAAGGGGGAGCGAGACACCTTTGAATCCCAGCTTTATGCAAGATAGAAGAAGACATTGGAGTTCACGAGACAAATTCATGAGGAGAGGAGCCTGAATGCCTATATCGCTCCAAAAGGAAGTGTCCATAGGAAATTTGAGCCATTGTTATTGTATTTTAGTTCATTTTGTTTCTTTTGTTTCAATGTAAGCCCAAGAGGCATGTTGTAATAAATTTGAACTTATTAATACAATTAATGTTTGTTCCCTTTTGTCTAAACAAATTTAAATCTTCTAAGTCCTTGAAATCATTTGCGTACGCATTTTCATGCATTATAACATAAACAGGTTTTCCACAACAGGTTTCCTTATCTTTTTACTGTTTATTTCAGTAAGATGGATATCGAACAAATAGTGAAGGACTTGCAAGCGTAGAATTCCCAGTTCCAAGAGACCTTGCTTACCCTGGCTAAGGGGAAACAAGAGTTGATGACTATGCTAGTAGCCGAGAAGAAAACCAAAAAGAAGTTGGTGAGTTGGGCTTAGTACCTGGGGTCATCATTCCCCATAAGTTCAAAATACCGGTCTTCACCAAGTATGACAGGGTTTCCTGCCCGATACTTCATCTATGGTCTTACGTGCGCAAGATACAGCCACACACTACCGACAAAAAGCTCTGGGGTCCATTTCTTCCAAGAGAGTCTGGACGATACTCAAATAGAATGGTTCTATCAATTGGAGGGTTCCCGCATCCATACGTGGGAAGATCTAGCCACTTTATTTTATCATAAGTATAAATACAATGCCAATCTGGCGCCAACCAGAGTCCAACTTTAAGGTTTGACAATGGGTACTAATGAGGGGTTTAAAGAGTACGCACAAAAATGGAGGGATCTTGCTGGTAGGGTCCAACCACCACTAACTGACAGAGAGCTAGTTGACATGTTCATAGGTACATTAACTGGCCCATTTTTCAACCTATTGATTAGGAGTTCTTCGTCTGGTTTCACCGAGTTGATACTAACTGGTGAAAGGGTAGAAAGTGGCATTAATAGTGGTAAAATTCCCATGACATCTGCTTCCGCATCCAATATTGTAAAGAAGCCCTTCCCTAGAAAGAAGGAAACAAATGCTATGTATGGGGCAAGGGCCCATACCAAGAAGGATCACCAAACCTCTGTTAATGCTGTGTTAATCTCCAACCCTCCATCTGCTCATAGGAAATCATCCAACAATCAACAATTTGAAGTTCCTCGAAGACAGTCTACAAGGATAAGCATGTCACTATCCCAAGCCTTACAACATCTGTTGAAGGCCAACTTAGTGACATTTCTCAATCCACCATCCAATCCAAACATTTCATCACCTAAGTATAATCCAAATGCCAAGTGCGCGTATCATTCCAACAACCCTGAGCATGAAACTGATCAATGCTGGGCTCTGAAGAATAAGATTCAAGATCTGATAGACAACAAAACAATTGAATTTGATCCACCTGCTACTCCAAATGTGATAACCTCACCAATGCCAAACCATGGAAAAGGTGTTAATGCAATCAATGATACTACTTTTGTTTCCTCCATTGAGGATTTAACAACTCCATTAACTACTGTGAAGGATAATTTGCTGAGAGTCAGGGTGTTCCATGGCTGTTCTAAAGAGTATGTTTACTGTGATCAACAAGTAAATGGGTGCAAGCGGCTGAAGGAAGGTGTGCAATGCCTGATAAATAGGCGCAAGATTCTGTTTGAGAAGATCCCTACTATCAAAATTTAAACCAACAAAGCTGAAGACCTGTCCATAATAACCATCTTTAACAAGCCCCTTAGGATCCCCTCAAAGGGTCCTATTAGGATTTCAAATGAACCAACCATTGCTCCTTTAATAATCACTGCCATTAGGCCTATTCCCTACTCCTCTGGCAAAGCGGTTCCATGGAACTATGGTGCCGAGGTTTATTATCATGGGATAAAACAAGATTCTTGGATAAACAAAGACAAAGCTGATGTTACTAATATTCCAGGTTCTAGTAAATTAACAAGAACATGAAGGATCTTTTCCCCTGATATTTCACCGCCCACTACTATAACAACTCCCGTCCGCATAACCAATGACAAGTATAATGCCAATACTAGAGGAAAAGAAAAAGTAAGTGAGCCTACTGAAGAAGAGACAGCTGCCAAATATGCTGATGCTGAAGAACCCTCCACTCGAGAGATGGAGGAAATCCTGAAAATCATAAAGAAGAGTGACTTAAAAATAGTTAAGGAACTGTGTTAAACCCCCTCCAAAATCTCCATGTTGTCATTGTTACTCTGTTCAGACGCTCATGCCCAGGGTCTAATCAAGTTCTTGAAGAAAGCCCATGTGCCCCAAGAAACCACAGCTGACCAATTCAAGAACTGTGTAGCAAGTTTAACGAGTGACAATGGATTAGGTTTCTTCGATGCTGATTTGACTCCTATGGGAAGGAATCACAACAAATCTTTGCATGTCTCTATTGAATGCAAGGGAACCACCCTGGCATATGTCTTAATTGATACTGGCTCATCTCTAAATGTACTACCCAAGGGTGCTTTGGACCGACTAGATTGTGAAGGACTAGTATTGAAGCCAAGCAATATTGTTGTAAGGGCTTTCGATGGGTCTAAAAAGATGGTTCATGGAGAGGTAAATCTCCCAATTAAAGTTGGCTCGTAGATTTTCAATTCTACTTTTGATATAATGGACATACGTCCCACCTATTCTTTTTTGCTTGGGCGCCCTTGGATACATGGGGCAGGGGCAATAACATCCACCCTTCATTAAAAGTTAAAATACCCAGTCAAGGGGAAGATTGTCACTGTTTGTGGTGAAGAGGAATTCATGGTGAGCCACCTTAATTCCTTCAAGTATGTGGAAATGGATGATGAATTCATAGAAACTCCGTGCCAGGCTTTCGAAGTTGTTCCTCCTATGGTTGCCGCCACCAAAATCTCCTCCAATATATAAAAAGCTAATAAAGTTGTACCAAGAATTGTTTCACTTAAGGATGCCCGTGCCGTGGTCGAAGATGGAAACTGTACTATCTGGGGACAACTTCCCGACATTCCGTTTAAAGTAGACAAATTTGGGTTGGGTTTCACCATCAAAGCTCAGAAAGAAGTCAGGGACGCTCGCGTGGGAAAGCCACTTCTCCGTGTCGTAAATCATGAAGTGAACACTGTGGAAGACTCTGATGATGAATGCACTTTTGAAGAATGGATCTACCCTACTGCCAGAGGGAAACTCAACAACTGGCATGCAAAGGGTTTCACTCCCATCTCCTTCATTGAGAAGTAATTACTGTTTACTGTTGTAACACGATGGGAGAACTGACTTGTTTTGTTTTGCGTTTGATCGCAATTGTTGCAGATAGCAAGAATCACCACTGACTTTTCTTTTATCCAATAAGGAAAGGGTGAAAAGAATAGGAAATACCATTGAGATTATTTTCTTGAGTTCGGGGGGTAGATTATGAAAAGGGAAGGTGTTAGCACCCTTTTCATCCATAGTTATCTATGGGCTCTTAGTTGCTTTCTAGATCTTTTTGAAAAATGCTTTGTTTGAAAATGTGTTTATGGTGGGTTTTGAAAATATTTTTGAAAGGCGCCTTTGCTTAGAAAAACTTTGTAATGATTCTCGTATCTATAAGGATGCATACAAAGTGTTGTACTTTTTGAAAATACTTCATGTTTTGAAAGTGTTTGGTGCGTTTGAAAAGATGTTTTGTTTTTGAAGATGAATTGTGAGAAATCAACTAAGAATGTTCTACCTACTCAAAATTCTTTCGGTCATTTCTCTCTTCCTTTGATATTGCTATATTACCATTGATTGGCAAGAAGCCTTATCTTTAGATATAAAGGGACGAGTGTGGGTGAATTGTATAGTCATAGAAGGCAACTTTATAAGACGATTTAGAAATTTTCATTTAGGGACTAGATCGTTTACCGAAGAAAACACTGAAGGACATCGAGGGACTACGATCTTTTTATCGAGGGACTTTTCTAAAACACCCATATTCGAGGGACATGACTATTTTCCAAGTCAACAAGTGAGATTACCCTAGAGGTGCATGTGTGTGAATAAAGTGTTTGATTGCATGCATTTTTGTCTTGAATTTAAGAGTTATCTATTTGTTGATTTTATCTTGCCACATATCCTAGTTACTAACAATGTATGAAAGAAATAAAAATGCAAAGAATAAATCCTAAGCTATTACAACCATATTGAATATTTAAAAAACCAAAATAAAAGAGAGGAAAAGTGAGTTCTTCAATCCAAGCAGTATGCTCCTTCGATTCACCCTTTTTTTGTTTCTTTCGATTGGGACTTGGAAGTCAGTGTGAACACCCTTCGATTCTCCCTTTTCTCTACTTTCTTCAATTGGACTTGCAAAGCAACATGAATATGTATCGTTCGACCACACCCCTTTCGTTTGCCGTTAGATGGCAGCATGGGGTGAAGCCTAAAGCTTTGATTCACACATCCTTCTTCATGTTTTCTTTCGTTTGGGCTTAAGTAGTAGCATGGGTTGAGGCCATGCTATTATTGTTTCATGGCCATATTAGTTCTTAAAATGTATTTGGTAAACAAAGAAAATAAAACAAAATATTGGCAAAGAAAACAAACATAGGAGGTGAAAACAAAAACAAACCAAAGAGTAATGATAATGCTTGAAATGAAAAGAAATGGTTATTCACATGTAATGCTTGAAATGAAAGGTTAAGGTTAAGAGGACTTACCTTGCTTGAAGCTGGAATGTGGGTCTTGGACTTGGGTTGTTTCTCTGGGTGTCCTTGGATTCAAAGGGGGAGAAACAAACATGGTGTTTCCTTGACTAGATTCGAAAGCCAAGACAAGTAGATTTGCGTTTGGTTGTTTCTAGATTCGGAGGAGAAGAAATAAGTGTGGTGTTTCTTCAAGTTCTGGGTTTGAGAGGGTGTTAAATATTTGAGAATTTTGAGAGTTTGAGAGTTTTTTTAAATATTCTTTCCACACAGCCAAAATCTACCAACGTTTTATCTTTTTCCTCTTTTTTTTGATGTGCAAATGAACTCTCTATTCATAGAGAAGTTTTTTGGAATGAGCAGCTTTGTGAAAGAATAAAATATAGTTTCTTTGAAAGGCCAACATCCACTTGTGTCAACTTTTTATAATCCCAAGATAAAAGTACTAAAATCAATGTTTTAGATGGGTGGCTCCTAGTTTATAGGGGGAAAGTGTGCAGAAGAGACAGGCACAAGGCTCAAAAACTTTCTAAAAAGGTAGTGATGTCATCAAGAGCAAGTTGGCTTGAAGAAGAATTTAATATGGAGTGAGGCACAAGTTGGAGGCCTATGTAGCCTGACCTATGGACAACTTGTCTCTTTGAATCGAATCCTTCATCTTTCCACAGCCTTCGACCAGACTCAACAAAGCAGCATTCATTTCCACCAGTTGTGTGTCCTTCGAATGGACCAACTGTGTGCTCTTAGAATGGCCCTCTTCAGCTGAATATGCCACTTTGAGTCCTCTTTCTTTTGATCACTTAGGCCCAACCCTTCGACCAGACTCAAAAGTAAACAAAACCAATTATTCCCTAACCATGGAAAGTCCTTCGAATGGGCCACTAAGTTATGTATCATAATGCAGCGCTATGTGTGTTGAAGGGTTTGCAGATGGATTCGAAGGTGATATGAAGGTGATTCAAAACAATCCTGAAGGTGGATTCGAAGTCAGCATGTAGGTGTATTTGAAGAAATTTAAAAAGGAATCATTTCTTTGTGGGTGCTAGAGTGAGAGAAACCCTGCCTTGTGTATGCAAGCTTGTAGGAAGATTCGAAGGTTACATGAAAATGGATTTGAAAAAAGCCTGAAGATTGATTCGAATCCAACATGTATGTGTATTCAAAGGTGACATGAAGGTTACAATGCCTTGTACACGCTATCATGAGGAAAACCCCTGCCTTCTGAATCAAAGTAAACACGTAAGGAGCCAATGGTGCAATCAAAACCTGCATGCAGGAGGTCCCTGATTTGTGTCAATGGAAAATCTTCAGAAGGCCATTTCCCTCTGAATCGAAGAAAGATTTCAGAAGGTCATCTCCTTCTAATCGAAGGAGGCTTTTCAGAAGATCATTTCCTTCTGAATCGAAAGAAACCAATAGTAAGTCACTAACTTTATCTTCTGAATCGAAGGAAGCTAGTATGAAGGCCATCTCCCTCTGAATTGAAGGAAGCTTTTAAGAAGGTCATAATTCCCAGTCGAAGCTAGCATGTAGAAGGAAACTGCTCTGTGAGATAAACATTCAGGAGGCCATTGCTCTCTAAATCGAAGCTTACATGCAGGGGTCATTTCAGTGGATCAAAGCAAACCTGCAGGAGGAAACTCGCTTCGTGAGTCAACGCAAGCATGTAGGAAGCCATAAGCCAAAATAAATCTTGTGGACCAAAGCTTGTTCGAAGAGGCCAAATTCCCTAATGAAAGATGTAAATCCAGCTAGCTCAAAGAAAGCAACAATGTCCAATCAAAGGATGCAAACCAAGCTTGCATCAATGGGGGCCAAATGCTCCATCGAAGCTTATGAACCAAAGATTATTCGAAGGAGCCAAATGCTCCATCGAAACTTGTGGGTCGAAGAATACTTGTTCTTTTTCAATTTGATGATTGAGGGCCCAATTGTACTTGTGCAAACATGAACTTTTGAAAATCCTTGTGAGAAAATTCCTTGGGAAATGAGAGGGAAAATTTGGGGGTACAACAACTGCCCCTGTTCAATCTTCTTAAACCTGAAGAGTGAGATTGGCAGATCTGCCTTTCGTGACTTGAAGGTGAAAGATGATTGAACACTAAAGTGCCCAGAAATTTGCCCTTGACGTGTTGAATTGGGAATGAGCTTATGGATTCCATTCGGAGAGATGATGGAGAGTTGTTGGAGATGGGATTATAGATGCCATCCACAGTGGCAGAAAAGGTATTTGTTTTGCCTGTCCTTTCAGCAAGGAAGAAGGTTAGTTGCATGCAGAAGTATGCATGGCGTAATGATGTTTTCAAAATAAATGAGATTATGTTGTATGTCTATGCTATATGATGTATGAAGGTGAAATATGATTGAAGTGTATCTTTGTCCGGGAAAATAAATCCTTGACAAATGTTGGGGAGCTTTGGGAAGCTGAATCCCGGACTGCTGCTGGGAATGAAGAGTACGCTCCTCTTTAAACCTTGTTTTAGGATGTTTCCGCTGGGAATGTTAACTCGTTTGAGAAGACTCTATGAAGAGTGTTTATTCTTGCTTCGGGAAAAGAATTCAGGAGTTTTAGTTGTCCGTTGCTATATTGGGGACTTATCTCTTGAAAGTTAGTTGTTATCTGGTCGGATTCCAGGCTTCATAACAACTTGCTGGGGATAAAGAAGTTAACTGTTATATGGCCGAGTCCAGGATTTAGAAACTTAAAAATGAGATTGACTATTATCCGGTCGGGTCCGAGTTTCAGAAACTCAAACTATTATCTGGTCGGGTCCAGGTTTCAGCAATTGAAGAAGTTAGACTTAAAAAATGAGATTGAATTTTATCCGGTCAGGTTCGGGTTTCAACAATTGAAGAAGTTAAACTATTATCTGGTCGTATCCAAGCTTTAGTAACTTAAAATGATATTGACTATTATCCGGTTGGGTCCGGGTTTCAGAAACTCAATCTGTTATCTAATCGGGTCCAGGTTTCAGCAATAGGAGAAGTTAAACTGTGGTCAGGTCCAGGCTTTAGTAACTTAAAAATGTGATTGACTGTTATCTGGTCGGGTCCGGGTTTCAGAAACTCAAACTGTTATCTAGTCGGGTCCAGGTTTCAGCAATAGGAGAAGTTAAACTATTATCTGGTCGGGTCCAGGCTTTAGTAACTTGGGATTGTGGTTTATTGTTATCTGGTCAGATCTAATTTTCACAGAAATTTGGGAGTAGGGTGAGGTTGAACTAGTATCTGGTCGGGTCCAGGCTTCGTAGTAACTTGCTTGAAAGGATGAAGTTGACTGTTATCTGGTTAGGTTCCAGGATTTTCAGCAACTTTTGGAGATATCAAAGACTCTGTTGGCGACTTCACTGAGGGTTAGGGCTTGTGGTCCCTTGATTTGTAATAGTCTGAGAGGTAAACTCAAGTTGGAGAGGACAGACCCAGTCAGGGAAGATAGACTCAGCTAGAGAATTTTGCTGTTTGTTGGGGAAATAAACCCTGTTGAGGAATATTTGATGAGCTGCTGGGGGAAATGTATTCTTTGGAAAAAACTCCTCAAGACTTCTTCTTTTGACCAACTCAGCTGGGAAAAGGGTTTTCCAGAGATTGAAACTCTGGTTGGGGAGTTTATAGATCCGAATTTGTGAGGATAATGCTAATGGAAAAACTCTGTGGGGATGTCTTGAATGCAATTCTGGAGATGTTTGTCACTCTTTAGAAGCATATGTTTGCTAAAAGTTTAATCATGTTCATATGTATATGTTCATTAAATTTTAGTCATTGGACCTCTTCGCACTCAAAACAGAAAAAACAAAAGGTCTGTACTTCAAAGTATATTTGTATTGATGTTTTGCCCATGAATAGGCTTTTTGTACAAAGAGACATAAATCCTAGTAAGAGAAAATCGCCAAAAAAATGAAAAGTGTGCAGAGTGAAAACAAAAATAATAACCATGTGAAAGTGATCTCATTGTCCCCACGCTGTTATTGCCTTTATGTCTTCGAGTAAACCTTTGCCATTGAACAAAGTCGATTGGATTGATTTTGGACCATTTGAACTTCAGATTTTTGGTAATAGAAATGGATGTAGGGATTCCGCAGGACATAATCATACGCTTTAATCCTTAACTTTTACCTGGACCTCCCTTTCAGGTTTTCAGCCCACCAGGATACCCATTTTTGCCCAAGTCTCCCTTTCAGGTTTTCGACTTTCCGGGTGTACAATCTTTTTCATATATCCCTAATTTTTTCCTGAACCTCTTTGGTTCACTGGGATGCCCATATTTTTGCCTAGGTGTGTCAACCTAGTGGGTCGTTTTATGCGTAGTATTTTTTAACTATGTCTGTGTTTACGGGATGTGGGAAATCTTCGCCATCCATAATAGTCAACATCATGGCACCACCAGAGAAGACTTCATTTACAAAAAATGGTCCTTCGTAAGTGGGAGTCCATTTTCCCCTGGGGTCACCTTATGGAAGAATGGTGCGCTTTATTACCAATTCTCCAGCTTGATACACTCGAGGCTTGATTTTTTTGTTAAACGCCTTGATCATACGCTTTTGATACATCTGACCATGGCAAACAGAAACCAGTCACTTCTCATCGATCAGGTTCAGATGATCCAACCTAGTATGAATCCATTTATCCTCGCCTAGACCCACTTCTTTCATTATCCTTAAAGAAGGAATTTGAATTTCTATAGGTAAGACGACTTCAACTCCATAGGCCAAAGAGAAAGGAGTTGCCCCAGTTGATGTGCAAGCTGAAGTACGATAGCCATGGAGAGAAAATGGTAATATCTCATGCCAATCTTTGTAGGTTACCACCATCTTTTGCACAATCTTCTTGATATTTTTATTGGCAGCTTCCACCACGCCATTCATCCTGGGTCTGTACGGAGAAGAATTGTGATTCTTGATTTTGAACTGAGTACAAAGTTCCGTAATCATAGCATTGTTTAAGTTGGTTCCATTGTCAGTGATGATCCTCTCGGGGATACCATAACGGCAAATGAGGTTATGCTTGATGAACCCGACTACAAAATTCTTGGTAACTGAAGCATATGAAGCAGCCTCGACCCACTTGGTAAAGTAACCAATGGAAACAAGGATGAAACAATGTCCATTTGAGGTAGTATGTTTGATTTCTCCAATCATGTCAATGCCCCACATTGAAAACGTCCATGGAGCAATCATGATATTTAGGGGAATATGCGGTACATTGACCTTGTCAGAATAGATTTGACACTTGTGGCAAGTCCTTGAGTGATGATGACAATCAGCTTCCATTATGGACCAAAAGTAACAAGCCCTCAGGATTTTCTTGTCCATAGTATGTCAACTAGAGTGGGTCCCTAAGAGGCCATCATGCATGTCCTCCATAATTTTCTATGCCTCCTTCTTGTCCACACATTAGAGTAGAGTAGAATCATGGTTGCGCTTATATAGGATTTCGTTGCTTATACAGAATTTGGATGAAAATCTTCACAAAAATTTCTTATCATTGACGGAAGCCCCTTCAGGATATTCTTCTTTAAGATATCTCTTCACCTCATGGTACCATGGTTTCTCTTCGTCAGTGTTAAGCTCGTAGAAGTGTGCAAGTTTGTCGAATATTTCGATTGTTATCATAGGAGCTTAATTCTCCCATTTGACCTTGAACATGGAAGACATTGTTGCCAAGGCATCAACCAACTGATTTTCTTCTCTGGGGAAATGCTCAAAGGTGATCTCCTCGAAGTATGGAATCAGAGTTAACACAAGCTCCTTGTATGAATTAGGTTAGGATGCTTGGTGTCCCATTCTCCCTTTACTTGGCTAATTACTAGAGCCAAATCTCCAAATACATCCAAATGTTTGATCCTCAAGTCAATTGAAACCTTCAGTCCTAAGATGCATGCTTTGTACTCAGCCATGTTATTCATACAATCGAAGCATAATCTAGCAGTGAAAGGAGTGTGGCAACCTTCAGGAGAAATTATCACAACACCAATTAGGTTACCCAAAGCGTTGGTAGCCCCATCGAAAACCATAGTCCATTAGGATCCTTGTTCAGGTCCGTTATACGGTCCAGGTTTTGCATAGTCGGTCACTAACATGACATTCTCATCCGGGAATTCAAAGTTCATAGATTGATAGTCATTAACAGCTTGGTGAGCCAAATGATCTGCTAATATACTTCCTTTGGTGGCCTTTTATATTGTATACTGGATGTCATATTCAGCATGAATCATTTTCCATCTAGCTATCCGTCCGAAGAGAGCGGGATTTTTGAAGATGTATTTGATAGGGTCCATTTTAGAGATCAATAGCATGGTGTGAGTCAGCATATACTGTCTTAGCCGGCGAGCAACCCATGCCAGAGTGCAACAAGTTTTCTCGTGTAGTGAATATTTGGTTTCACAGTTGGTAAACTTTTTGCTCAGGTAGTAAATTGCATGCTCTTTTTGGCCAGACTCATCATGTTGGCCCAACACACACCCCATAGAATTCTCTAGCACAGTCAAGTACATGATCAAAGGTCTTCCTTCAACTGGAGGCATGAGGATAAGAGGTTCTTGGAAATATTCCTTTATTTTGTTGAAGGCAGCTTAGCAGTCGTTGTTCCATTTGACTACTTGATCTTTCTTCAAGAGTTTGAAGATTGGCTCACAAGTGGTAGTTAAGTGAGAGATAAAGCGAGCAATGTAATTCAGACGACCTAAGAATCCTCTGACCTCTTTTTCAGAACGAGGGACTGGCATTTGTTGAATGGCTTTTACCTTTTCAGGGTCGACTTCGATGCCTTTTCCACTGACGACAAAACCTAAAAGCTTTCAAGACCTTACTCCGAATGTGCATTTATTAGGGTTCAACCTCAATTTGTATTTCTCCAGTCTCTCAAACAGCTTGTGTAGGTGATCGAGATGCTCTTCTTTGGTTTGGGACCTTGCAATCATATCATCCACATAGACTTCTATTTCATGATGAATCATATCATGAAATAAAGTTACCATAGCCCTTTGATATGTTGCCCCTATATTCTTTAATCCGAATGGCATAACTTTATAGCAAAAGGTACCCCATTGTGTAACAAAAGTGGTCTTTTCCATGTATTTGGGAGCCATCTTAATTTGTTGTAGCCAAAAAATCCATCCATGAAGGAGAAGACTTTGTGTTGAGCGGTATTGTCAACCAAGAAGTCAATATTTGGTAGAGGTGTAGCGATAGAAATGTTTAAGACTAAGCCATTGGATTGACTAGACTTTATATAAATCAAAATAAAAATCGCCACCGCGCTTTATTGTTTCCAAAACAATGGGAAAAGAGCGAATAACCCAAAAAGAGGGGGAAAGATTCAAGGTTAGGGGGTTGGTTATGCAAAGGGAAGGTATTAGCACCCTAAACATCTACGGTACTCCGCAGGAGCCTCTTTGTAAAATTTGTATATTTTGTCTATAAAAAATGTTGTATATAAATGGATGGTGGAGGTGAGGAAAGAAATATATTTATTTTATAATTTTTGCACCCGCCGCGGTTGCGAACCTTTAGTGCCTACGTACCACCTTTTCGTGCAATAGAGGACTAGGGTACGCGTAGTTCCTCTTTTAAAAATTTAAAACACAGATGCGTTGGTTAATTTTATAAGATGAAACATCATTGTCATTGTCCGTATGGAAAACATACCTACTACCCACAATCATGAGAAAGGAGATATTGTATCATCTCAAAGTGGAGGACATGGCTTGGATTTTAAAAATCAACAATGTCTCACTCAACACCCAAGTGGAAAATATCTCTCTTTACTACATATTGTAGAATTTTAGTTGTTTGCATCACTACAAGGATTGACAAGAGTTCAACCTTTTTTGAGAAAAGTTTAAAGATAAAAGCCAAAGTGGCAAAATGGTTTGAAATGAGATTGATTGACTTTTAGTATTCTCACAAAAATGTCAAGGAATTATTAAGTTGATTGGAGTTTATTTATAAAAAATGTTTTGAAAATACATGGATATAAGTCCTAGTTTATTATGAAAGTGGTTCAAGTTCAAAAATAAGAAGAGTTTTCAAAAAGGGAAAGAAGATTTTTGAAATTAAAGAAGATGGGAGGAGAAGAAGGGACTATCCTAAAGCATAAGGTAAAAGCTAGGGAAAAGAACCAGCTAACCAACAAGAAACCAATACTTGACATTATGAGCCAAGATAGAATTCCCATTCCTTGGATTGAAACCAATCAAGCAAAGAAATACGAGACCTCTTGAGAGAATCAAACTTCAAGTGTATTAAGTCTTCACAAAAAATTGGGCAGAGTAACGGCTGTATACATGTGAATTCCAGATTACAAACAAAGGGTGTAATCATAAAAACCTGCACACAAAAACATACAAGCAACCCAATGTCTTGAGGTAAACCTCAAGAACTCCAGACAAAATAATCAGATAAGATCTCCAAGATAGGTCAAGGTTTCTAATCCTAAGTCCAAGAAAAGTCCCATGCTCCATAATTCCAAGTGTTGTACCCCAAAATTTGCCCTCCCTTTTTTCACAAGAAATCACAACCCTAGGGTTTTCTCTGATTTTTAAAGATTGGCTCAGGAATCGATCAAACAAACTTTTCTTTGGAAGTAAATCAAGAATCAGGGTTTCTCTCGCATTTCTCAGAAGAAATTGAATCCACAGAAATTCAGTTTACTGTTACATTGTTTTCACACTTTTTTTTCAAGTTTGCTGAAAAGTTAACTAGTTGTTTCTCAAGGCCTGATTCTCAGGGATAAGAGCTGAGACTCTTATTTGGAATATTAAGGCATCTGTTTGTTAATGGAACGAAAAGTTTGTTTGTTGATGGAATGATTGCTTTGTTTATGGGAATACACAACGCGTATGTTGATTGGAATGCTATTGCAAAGTTACGTGACTGCAAAGTTTTGGATTATTTGAGATTTAAGTTATCTGGATTAGAATTGTTGGAATGCAATTTCAATTATTTTGATTTGAGAATCTTAAATAATTAAGTAAAGATGCAAGGAAGAATGTCAAGATATGTGACAATAGAAAAGTTTTATTGGATAGAGACCTTTTTATTCATTTCAAATATTGTTACAAAAATAATTTATTATTTTTGAATATTGTAAGTTTTTACAACTTATAGTATTTTAAAAAAAATAAATGTTTACAATAAATGAAAAAAAAAGTCTATTTAATCTAAACCTAAGTATAAAGCCTAAACTCCATTACCCCATACTCAAGGTCTCTTGCTTCCTCTGCTTACTCTATCGTCCAATTGATGCTCACCTGAAAAAGACAAAGGAAAAGAAAATTAGTACAAGAATTTTCAAATGAAAAAGAAAGAAAAAAAATCATCATTAAAAATTGCCGTCTGGAATCAGAATGCTTATTTTTTATCACGTTTTATTTTTCTCTTTGCAAATCACAAGAAGATTTCTATTCTTGGTTCACAAAGAGAAAATTAAAAATACAAATTGAAAAATGCAAGCATACAAAGCAAGCTGAGTTTCAAATGCAACAGGCGCCAAAACTGTCAAAGCATAAGCCAAACTATACCATTGCAACTCAACTAAAACATGGCAGCAAACTAAATGCAAGCATACAAAGTTACAAAGGCAAACAGGCACCAAACTGTCAAAGCATAGGTCATACTATACAAGCAGCACAAGCAAAGAACCTGCTTTAACAAACAGCAAGCAAGGTCCCAAACTGAGTTATAAAACAAATTGCCCAAACTGAGTTATAAAACAAATTTGATGCAAACTGTACAAATATGGCAAGCAGGATGAAAACAGAAAAATGCAGCAGGCAAAAGTAAGCAGCAGGAAAACCAATTCACAAGCCAAAAGCTTGTCATAGTTTTTTCCCATCATTTTCCAGACAGGGCAACTTTTTCAGAATATAATAAACAAAGCAAAAATGCTTGTTTTCATGGAGAGAGAAAGAGAAAAAGTTATCACCTTGGGTGAGGATTGACAGTTTGGCTAAAAGAGCAGGCTGTCACAAGTCAAATAGAAAAGGGATATAAAACTAAACAAACTGCATGACAGTAAGAAAAAAAAAGAACATTGAGCCAAGCTTGAAAACTCAAACTCTCCAAACCTGCCCAAGTTACAAAACAACATAAACAAACATATCAAGCCAATAACCAAATCCAGCTTGCCAAACAAACCAAGCCTGTTAACAAACTGCAAGCTACCACAACCAGTAAAGCTTTCTCAAACCACAAAGCCCAAACAGATCTTCAAACCTGCATAGCCAAGCCTGTAAAACTACAAGGTTCCTAACCCTGTAACAGTTCCACAAACAAGCAAATTAAAAACTCAAAAATCCTGTTATCAAAAGTCCACAAACCTGCAATCCCAAATTGCAAGTCAAAAAACATCACAAACCTGCAGTTCCAAACTGCAAAACTTCAAACTAAACCAAGCCTAGCAACCTGTTGTCAAACCTGTACCAAACTGCAAACAAGCCAATTCCCAAACAGTTTCAAACAAAAGCCAAGTCTGAAACTCAAAGCTCCAAACCTGTCAAACAAAACTGCCCAACAAAACACCATAACAGTTTCACAAACTAACATCAAAGCCAAAAACTATTATCCAAAGAAACCAAACAAATTTCAGAATAACCATCATCATTAATATTCAATATCAAAGAGAGAGGGAAGATTTTTAGAAGCAAAAAGAAAAGTTTTCAAAATATTTCATCATCAAAATCAAGAAGGCAACAAGTTTCAGAAACATGTCATCATAAACAATCAACCAAAAGTTCCAGAAATCATTCACCAACAATAAAAAAAACAAGTAGTTTCTGATTTCATCATTAACATCAATAACCAAGAAAGAGGAAGAGCATTTCAGAAGCATACAAACAAGTTTCAGATTCTCACATCATCATCAACATCAATATCCAAGAAGAGAGGAAAAGAAGTTTCAGAGGCAACACAATTTTCATAATTTCTTCATCATCAAACATCAATATTCTAGAAAAAGGAAGAGAGGTTCAGAAGCAAATCAAGAACAACAGTTTCAGAACACATCATCATCAACAAAATCAAGAATAACAGTTTTAGAACACATCATCATCAACAAAGTCAAGAACAACAGTTTCAGAACATATTCATCATCAACCTTAAAAAAGAACAACAAATCAAGAGAGAATACAAAGGTACCAGAAAAGTGCGTCCATCACATTTTCCCTCCGCCCCTAGCCTCCAAGGAGCGCCTCCGTCTCACCCTTTTCTCCTCTCCATTTTCTGCCTAGAAAATCCCCAAGGTACAATTTCTTTTTCTCAAACTCTTGCTGCATCTCAGACATAATAACTATGGATTAAAAAATGAACTGAACATGTAAGCAAACAAGAGCATAAGCAAGAACAGCGAAACTGTAAAATTCAGAGAGAGGACGAATCATACCCTTTTTTCCACCAAGACCTTTAAATGTTAGTAATAGGATAGAGGTGAGAGGCGGCGTTCTGGTAGCTAGGGTTTAGGAAGAGAATCAGATTGCATCGTGGCCTAAGAAAGATGAAGAGGAATAAGGAGAGAGCAGCGCTGCTGTACAAACAACAACACAAACCCTAATTCTGAAACCCCTAAAAATGTCACAAACTTGGCATTGGGCCTTCTCCCCATAAACCTCATCAAGCCCATGTTTTTTGCTAGCGCGCCTCTCCCATTTTCCATTTCTGACCCCTTTTGCTTCTATCTTTAGTTTTTATTTGGGCCCAATTCTTAAACCATGGCCCATCATCATTTTTAAGCAAATGCCATTTGTTTTGTTTTAATTTCAATTAACTTGTTTTTTACTTTTGTTAATAATAAATAATATACTAAACTTTATTTTGTTAGTTTTATTTTTATTCTTTATTAATTAATCTTGTTTCGCATAATGAAAATACCAAAAAGTATTTAATTTGAGCTAATTAATTTTGTTTTCTTTAAACTCTTTTAGTTGATTAATAAAATACAAAAAAATAATAGAAGTTTTATTTAATTAAATTTTCTTCTTTTAAAGTTTTTTTATTTACCTAATTAATAAAACCCATACAAAGAATAATAATAATACTTAATCTTTCTTTTTTTAGAATAGATTTTTATTTATACATGCATCTCATAATTTATTGATTTTCCTTATTTTATAATTTGTTATATTTTATATTGAATTGCGACAATTCGATTTGGTTGTAACACTTGATATTTGGACATTGTTATCCTTGTGAGATTCATCCCCATTTGTAAATAATTGTACCCCCATCCCCGGATACTTTTGTAATAGCTTAGAATTTTAATTCTCGCACTTTATGCTTTCAAATATGCCATGACTAGAGATTAGGGTTTGTATGCGAAAATCGAAAATCAATCGCTAGATGACCTAAATACAAGACCTAAATGCATGAAAATGACAAACGCAATGCACACTTGCACCTCTAGGGTAACCTCGCTTGTTTCCTCGAAAATGCAATCATGTCCCTCGAATATGAGACACTCTAGCAAATGCCCCTTCGATAAAACAAAGATCGTAGTCCCTCGATGACCCTCAATGTTTCTTTTGATAAAACAATCTCGTCCCTTACAAAATTGCTAGAGCGTCTCATAAGTTGCCTTCAATGATTGTATGCGATGACCCGCGCCTGTCCCGTTAAACATCCTAACACAAGGTTGTTCACCAAATGCAATGGTGAAATAACATTGTCAAAAGGGTTAAAAACATATGAAAGATCTTTGAGTAAAATAGGGTAGACAACTCTTAGTTACTTGATCAAAAGCTTGCAAAACATCCTTGCCATTTTCAAACACACTTCACAACACAATTTCCCAAAACAAACTTTCAAAACATTGAAATATCTTTTCAAAAGACAAACACCTTTGTAAAACATTCAAACAAGAACTGTTACAAAGGTTGCCTAAAAATAGGCCTCTTTTCAAAACATTTTCAAAACCACACACAAAGCACCATTTCAAACAATTGAAGAGCATAAGCAAGTGATCTAAACAAGTAACTAAGAGCCCATGGATAACCATGGATGAAAAGGGTGCTTGCAACTTCCATTTTCATAATCTACCCCCGAACCCAAGAAAACATCTCAAAGGTCTTTCCTGTGCTTTTTGACCTTTCCTTAGGATAAAATAAAAAGTCGGTGGCGACTCTTGCTAAACCGCACAATTGCGAACACAAACGCAAAACCTCAAGTTAGTTCTCCCACCGTATCACACCAATGATAGTTACCAAATAGTCCAAGCACAATTAAATATTCTTTAGGGTTTATGTTGATTATTAAGTGTCTTAAGAAAGGAAAAGAAAAGCTCAAGTGAGCAAAGTAAAAATGACCATAAAATAAATGCTCAAATGAGCAAAGATGAAAATGGAATGAAATAATAATGCTAAAAGTAAATAGTACATAAAGCATAAAAAAATAAAAGTATAAGGTAAACAAGTAAATAATTAGTGGTTAGTTGGATGACCATCTTGAAGCTTGCATTTGGAACTCATTAGAGGATTGGTAGAACCAAAGCCTCCACACAACAAGTTGCATTTGCTTTTTGCCAAGTATATCATCCATTTGGAGTTCTGATAAGTGCCATTTAATGATCAACGATGTTTAAGTGATCCGCGTTGACCAAAGGTGTTGTAGATCCATTAGAGGATTGGTAGAACCAAAGCCTCCACACAATAAATCTCAAGGTTATTGGATCAAAGAGATTAAATTAACATACTTGGGCTTGCAATCATAAGTTTGGGCCACAAATGTCCATTTATTCGAATCGGGACAAAATTTAGCGCTATGTTAAGCAATAGTAAGTGGACTTATATATAAGTCACACCTATTTTGAGGCCGGTCAATAGCAATCTATGCACCATTTGTTTTGAGACATGATATAGAGATCATGCTTCAACAACATCTAGTACAATAAGAAAGGGATTAGATGAAGAGGGATGAGATGAAGAGGGATGGGAAAAATATACAAACCACATTTGAATTAAATTTTAATCAAACTCTTATTAAAATTATTGATCCATTTTTGTGGAGTTAAACTCAACACCATGGATCCAATGATGTTAATAAAGTTCATGATCCAAAATCTAACCCAAGATCAGCCAGAAAATAATCACAAAATAATATCACATTTAATATACTCAAAAAAGGATTTTTTTAAAATGTTTTAAAAATAGAAAATAATGAGAAAAATATCAACTATGTTCAAATTAATCAATAAATGAAAAGTAAGACCATAGAAAAATCAGAAAAAGGCCCAAGTAATTTTACAAATTTTTTTGGTAATTTTTTAAAGTCAGAAACTATTTTTAAAATTAAAATAAATGGGTAAAATAAACAAAAAATGGTAAAAAAAGTAAAATCAGAAACAAAAATAAGATAAGGTCACCAATATTTGTCACAATATCATTGGATCATTCCATAATTTTTTCAGAATTTAAAAATGTATAAAAGTATTTTTATACATTTAAAACAAATCAAATAAGTGTAAAATTTGTAAAAAATACCAAAACACAAAATTAAATTGTGAAAAAATAAAAATCAGAAAGAGAATAATCATAAATATTTTTCATAATTTTTTCAGATTTTTTGGACTAAAAATGAATTTTCTATGATTTTTTGAAATTTAAAACAATTAAAATATAAAAATTAGAAAAAGAAAATAAAAGTAAAATATGTGGACCATTGGATGAAAGTTAAAACGCGTTAGGAATCAAATCCAAGGGATCTGGCGCGCTGTGCATATCATGGTCATTAGTGAATATTGTACAAAATCATTAATTAAATCAGAATTTTAAAAATACAGATGGCGCGCCTTCATTGGTTATAAGATGACACGTTGGTCATCTTCAACCTCCAGCCATCACGAATTGTAGGTCTCTCAAACTGTAAAATCAGAAGCTCAGACCTATGCCATTCGCTTCGTCTCTTCAAGACGAAGACAACCACACCCTCGCGCCAAATTTATATAAACTGTAGCTCAAGCAATTTGGAAGGAAAATTTTGAAAAGGAATTTAAAATTTCATGGGCAAAACGTGTTTCCAGTAAAAGGTAAGTGTTGCGACTAGAACCAGGGAAATGAGAGCAACACAATGATATCAGAGTTTTGAAGAATTGATGAAGGAACCTACCTATTGAAGTTGAGTTGCAGAGCTCTGAAACTGGACTTCTACGAAGCAGTATATGGCACGATTCTTGAATGTAATTATATGGTTAGCTTCAGGGAAGATCAAGGAAGGTGAATTGATGGAAAAATTTGATTGAAAAAGGGTCGAGAATGGATTTTGAAGTTACATAAAATTGAGTTATGGAGCAAGTTTGGCAGGGAGATTCTGGCTATCCAAGCATGGGAAATTGAATGGGATAGTTCATGTACTTATAGGAGAAGAGAATGGGATCAAAAGGAAGAGTGAATGATGCGTTTTGGAGGGAAATCGTGCACACCTGATGCACGAGTGAAGTGTGATACAAACTTCATCAAAACTCATCCAATTCTTGCGTTTTGATGCGCTAAACAAATCAGGAACTTCACTAAACATGTTTAGAGGCAAAAATGCGTGGAAAACTTGTGATTAGAGGCCACATTATGGATTTCAAAATTCTGACTTGGTGATAAATTCAATTTCAAAGTGCCAACTTCTGACCAATGGCATTTTCCACTTTAGGGGTCTTAGGGCATAATTCTCGATGCTTTAGAAAGATGAGGTTACAAGCTTTGCAATGGAAAAAGAATGGAGTTAAATGGATGATTGAGATGAAAGTTGTATTGAGTCAAAGTTGAAGAAAAAGGGTTAACTTTCCATACTTAGAAATATTTCACATTCTTCTTCAAAAATGACCTATAATGTCTTGCATCCAAATATGGCCTCCCACTTTGAATTTGCTCTTGACCAAAAAAGATGGAATGAAGTAGACCTCTTAAATGACACTTTGAAACTTGAATCATTCAAAATCTCCAAATTTTGAGCAAGTTATGACTTGGTGAAGTTGAAAAAAAAATCATGAAATGAGCTATAATCTTTTGCATCTTTAAGGCAACTTCCATCCCTTTTCCCACTTTGCACATAAAATAAGGCATAAATTTCACATCTTCAAGATCATTATGGAAAAATAATGGAATCAAGGTGATAAAAATTGACCAAGTTAGGACCATTTGAAGTCACTCATGTAAAATTGTGGATTCATCTGGATGACTTGTAATCTTTCTTCTTCACCAAGTTCCTTCCCCATGAAAACTCCTTGGAAATTTTGAAGTGATTTGTTGATAACCCTTTGAATAGGAGGATATATTTGGAATCACTCAAAAATACCAAAAGGTGAGCAAGATGTACTCCTTTGAAGTTCAAAACCCTAGCTCCTAGATCAAGAAAATGCTTTGAAGAACTTTGACAAGTTTGAACAAACTTCTTGTACCAATATTCTTTCTTTCTGAATAGAAGCTGTTGAGGATGATAACTAGGACTCATAGCCACCAAAACCACTCTTATATCTTGAAATTTGATAGAAATATGCTCTTGTGACCAATAGGAACAAGGCCATGTCCAAACATGACAACTTCTCCAATCAACTCCTTGTACTTTTGAGTCAAATCTAATAACCTTGAAATGTGATGAACCAAAGCAACCTTGCCATTCCAGTTCTCCCAAAACCAATCCAATGGCGAGGTTTGATCTTCTCAAGCTATATTGACTAGGGCATGGAAATAAACTCATGAAACCATGGGGTAGCTTGTTAAATCTCATTGCCTTCACCTACATGGATAACAAGCAAGACATACCAACATTGCATTTTATTAGTTAAATGAAGAAAACAAAACAATATTAATGATCACAAAAGGAACATAAGTCAAGGTGCTTGGTAATCCCCCAAAAAGGGCAAAACTAAATGTAGGGAGGGGAACCAAGAATCCTAGTGTGATCTTGTTATGAGTGAATCAACATGGTATGATGAAGGGATCTTAAAGGCAATAACAACTGCCCTTATTTAAGTTTCTTCTATCCGGAGATACGAAGGTTAAAAATCTTTGTGTCGACGAGAACGAAGATACTTAAGTATAAAACAAACCCTATTTTTGGCCCTAAGATACCATGCAAATGCTTATGATTATGAATGCATATGAACAGGACCAAAGAGATGCAAAAGTAACAATGGGGATGTAACAATAATAAAGAAACAAAGGAGCACCCCCACCAGGAAAATAAATCACTGGTGGACCCAGAGAACTGAATCAGAGAGGATGGTAGGATGGTCAAAGGACACACCAACTTCTACTGAAGGTGAAGCTACCGACGTTTACTGAAGGCAGAGAGAAAGACAATAAACATCGACGTTCACTGCCAATGTCCTACCAACTTTCACTGATGGTAGAAAGAGAATATATCATATCACCGCCGTTCACTGACGATGAACTACCAACGTTCACTAAGGGTAGCAAAAAGATAACAAACACCAACGTTCACTGCCGATGGTCTACCAAATTTCACTGAAGGTAGAAAGAGAAAATATTATAACATCGTCATTCACTGACGATGAACAACCAACGTTCACTAAGGGTAGCAAAAAGATAACAAACACCGACGTTCATTGTCGATGGTCTACCAACTTTCACTGAAGGTAGAAAGAGAATATATCATATCACTTCCATTCACTGAGATGAACTACCAACATTCACTAAGGGTAGGAAAAAGATAACAAACACCGACGTTCACTGCCGATGGTCTACCAACTTTCGCTGAAGGTAGAAAGAGAATATATCATATCACCGCCGTTCACTGATGATGAACTACTAACATTCACTGAGGGTAGCAAAAAGATAACAAACACCCACGTTCACTGTCGATGGTCTACCAACTTTCACTGAAGGTAGAAAGAGAATATATCATATCACCACCGTTCACTAACGATGAACTACCAACATTCACTGAGGGTAGCAAAAAGATAACAAACACCAACGTTCACTGCCGATGGTCTACCAACTTTCACTGAAGGTAGAAAGAGAAAATATCATAGCATCGCCGTTCACTGACGATGAACTACCAACATTAACTGAGGGTAGAAAAAAGATAACAAACACCGACGTTCACTGCCGATGGTCTACCAACTTTCCCAGAAGGTAGAAAGAGAAGATATCATAGCATCACCATTCACTGATGATGAACTACCAACGTTCACTGAGGGTAGCAAAAAGATAACAAGTTTCCCCAAGATTCTGGTGTTTCAACTAGAACGGGTCTCAACTTATTCTTTAACCAAGGTACTCCGCCTGGAAAGGATAATATATAAGTTGTCTCAAATAAAGAGACTTGCTACTTGTTATCACGGAGGGTTGTAAAAAGAGATGACTTTTTGGGACGGAGGTATGACTTCCTGGGGAGATGCCATGATACTCTTGCTGAGGGGATAAACTCTTCTTGTGCAAAATAAATGAACCAACCAAAACTTGGGGTTTTCAGCAATCCAAAGTGAATAGCATTACCGGGGAACCACAGATCAAAACCAAAAATAAACTAGAATGAAACAGTCAACCAAAATTCATCCTTTGAGAAATAAACTCAAGAAGGAAAACCAAATTTATCCAAACAAGGAGCTATACCGGAAGGCTTAAAGCAAAAATCTTCTATGAGGGATAACTCAGTAGGGAAATTGAAATAATATACGTTTTCTGCTTAAGTTCAACACTCCATTGAAAAGAGGGCAACGTAACTCTGCAAAACAGGGTAATATGTCAAAAAAATATTATTAAATGTCAATGAACAATGATATGATAATTTTAGCTATGCATGATATATTTATGAATGTATGAGTTCTATCATGCGTATGCTAACAAAACAGATACACAATAATTGGGAACAAACAAGCAAAACCGCCTCAGGCACTAACAATACTCGGCTAAACTTCATCCAAGATGATCATTCCATGAAAGGTAAAGGCCAACTGCGAAAAAAAACCTACTTCCTGCTTTAACTTTACTGGGGAGAAACATAATTCGGAGGTAGACAAATCAAAGTGATGAAATAAACGGACACCGGGATAGAACATCCTTCTTCAGGCTTCATCGGGGAAACCCGTGTTTTTTCAAAAGTAACATGCCTACTGGAGATTGCAAGACCAGTCTCAAATAAAGCAGACTGACACCGAAACATCCAAACTTTGCTGGGGAATTCAAGCCTACTTCACTGGAGAAAAATGCAGATTGAAACTTCACATCATGAAAACTTAGAAAAGAGGAGAAATGAATCCAAACTTGACCGAGGATACCAGAATCAGGAACCCAATACGGTGAAAACAACCCGAGTAGACCTTCCTGAGGGGAACAAAAGCTTCTCAAAACAACTGGATTTTGTCCATTCCTGGGATCACCATTTTTGTTGTCATTGCTTCATCACAACTCTCAAAGTAAAAGTAAATTGTAAACATCTTTTTTTGAAAAATCAATTTTGTTATTTAATCTCTTTTCTTTGAAAGTAATTATCAGTAATAAATGGAGTCTTTTCAAGCTAAATAAAATAAGAAACACAAAGAATTGGGTAAAAGTTCGAATTTCATTAATAGAATGGTAGTCTGCGAATGGCGAGACTCTATAGATGATTACGAAGTTTGAGAAATGGTAATACATAATGGAAAAGATACATTGAGATACAATGACCACTATCCCCCCTAACAACTTTTGAAATCCTGAGCAGCAACTTTTGTTAAAGTATGGTGAGGATCCGAGAAGATTTTTGCTTCAACGGTCAAGTCTTGCCGGATGTAGTTACTTGCCAAGAAAATCCCTAACTTTTTCCTAAGCTGCCCTTGCGGGTTTTCAATTTAGCGGGAAATTTATTCTGTTTATGTCTCTAATTTTTGCCTTGGCCGCCCTTTCGGGTTTTCGGCCTACCGAGACACTCCTCTTTTGCCTAAGCCGCCCTTTCGAGTTTTCAACTTAGCTAGTTGTTCTTTTATTTCTTTAGGCGAAGTATTTCTTGACTGCGTCAGCATTCATGGGACGTGGGAACTCCTCGCCATCCATAGTTTCAAGAATTAATGAACCTCCAAAGAAGGCTTTCTTGACAACATATGGGCTTTCGAAATTGGGAGTCCACTTGCCCCTAGAATCGGTGTTGAAAGACATGATCTTCCTGAGCACGAGGTCACCTTCTCTGAATTCACGAGGTTTGACCTTTTTATCAAAATCTTTCTTCATTCTTCTTTAATATAACTGGCCATGACACATGGCTGTCATTCTCTTCTCCTCAATCAAATTCAATTGGTCAAACCTGTTCTGGACCCATTCAGCCCCCGTCAACTTGGTTTCCATTATCACACGCAACGAGGGAATCTCTACCTCGACTGGGAGTACAACTTCCATTCCATACACTAAGGAGAACGGGGTTGCTCCTGTTGAAGTGTGGACATATGTTCGATATCCATGCAGAGAAAAAGGGAGAATTTCATGCCAATACTTATAAGTAATAACCATTTTCTGGATAATTCTCTTGATATTCTTATTAGCAGCTTCAACAGCCCCATTCATCTTTGGCCTGTATGAAGATGAATTGTGATGAACAATCTTGAATTCTTCACATAGTTTTGTCATCATCTTGTTGTTTAAATTCGAGCCATTGTCAGTGATGATTCTGTTCGGCACACCATACCAGCATATAAGGTTATTCTTGATGAAACGTACAACCACCTATTTAGTAACATTGGCATATGAAGCAGCCTCCACCCATTTGGTGAAGTAATCAATTGCTACCAAGATAAAACGGTGCCCATTTGAAACTTTGGGTTCTATCATCCCAATCATGTCAATACCCCACATAGAGAAAGGCCGCGGGGAGGAAATCACATTGAGGAGTGTCGGAGGCACATGGACCTTGTCTGCGTAAATTTGGCATTTATGGAACTTCTTTACAAATTTGTAACAGTCATATTCCACTGTCAGCCAATAATAACCTGCCCTTAGCATATTTTTAGCCATCAAATGTCCATTGGCATGAGTGCCAAATGAACCTTCATGAATCTCACGCATTAACATGTCTGCTTCGTGTCTATCCACGCATCTGAGCAAGACCATGCCATAATTTCTCTTGTATAACACATTTTCACGGAGGAAGAAACTTCCTGCCAATCTTCTCAATGTTTTTCTATCTTTCTTCGACGCATCAATGGGGTATTCCTGAGTCTGAAGAAAATGCTTGATATCATAATACCAAGGTTTTTCATCTGCTACCTCCTCTATTGTAAACACATGAGCGGGCCTATCCAGCCGTCGAACTGTAATTCGAGGTATAACATTCCAAGTATTTACTTTGTACATAGAAGCCAAAGTTTCCAGAGCATCCGCCATTTGATTTTCATCTCTAGGGATGTGATGGAATTCAACTTTATTGAAGAATGGTAATAATCTTCTAGCATAATCTTTGTAAGGGATCAAGCCAGGGTGACGAGTATCCCATTCTCCTTTAATCTAATTTATTACCAAAGCTGAATCACCACACACATCTAGAATTTTGATTCTGAGATCAATAACTTCCTCGAGACCCATGATGCAAGCCTCATATTCTGCCATATTATTAGTGCAATCAAATGTTAACCTTGCAGTAAAAGGAATTCGCGATCCATGAGGAGTGATAATCACAACACCAATTCCTTTACCATAAGCATTTACAACTCCATCAAATATCACACTCCAACGAGATTCAGGGTCAGGACATTCCTCAGGTAATGGTTCATCACAATCCTTCACTTTTAGGAACATCACATCCTCATCGGGGAATTCATATTCTGCAGACTGGTGATGCTCCACTGGTTGGTGAGCAAGATAATCTGCCGACACACTGCTTTTAATAGCTTTTTGAGTGAAGTATTCAATATCATATTCAAATAACAACATCTACCAGTGGGAAATTCTCCCAGTAAGAGCAGGTTTTTCAAAAATGTACTTGATTGGTTCCATTTTGGAGATCAACCAAGTGGTGTGATTCAACATATACTGCCGCAAACGCTTTGCCTCCCAAGCCAAAGCACAACATGTTCTTTCTAGCATGGAACCGCGACTCACAATCAGTGAATTTTTTACTGAGATAATAAATGGCAAACTCCTTCTTCCCTGTTTCATCCTATTGTCCCAGAATACAACCCATAGATTTATCTAACACTGTCAGATACATAATCAATGGTCTTCCTTCTACGGGAGGGAGCAAGATAGGAGGTTCAAGCAGATATTCTTTAATACTTTCAAATTCCCTTTGGAAGTCATCCGTCCATACACAACGTTGATCTTTCTTTAACAACTTAAAGATCGGTTCACATGTTGCAGTCATGTGGGAAATGAATCTGGAAATATAATTCAAATGCCCGAGGAAACCTCTGACTTGCTTTTCAAATCTTGGTGCTGGAATTTATTTAATTGATTTAAATTTATCAGGGTCAACTTCAATTCCTTTATGGCTAACAATGAAACCCAACAAACTTCCCCGATCAAACACCAAAGGTGCATTTATTTGGATTCAAGCGGAGACAACACTTCCTCAAACGCTGAAACAGCTTCAACAAATCTTCTATATGCCCTTCTTCAGTCTGGGATTTGGAAATCATATCATCAACATATACTTCAATTTCCTTGTGCATCAGATCATGGAATAGGTTTGTCATAGCCCTCTGGTACGTTGCACCAGCGTTCTTCAACCGAAAGGCATCACTCTGTAATAGAATGTTCCCTAGGGTGTGATAAACATTGTTTTTTCCATGTCCTCTAGAGTCATTCTTATTTGATTATACCCGGAAAATCCGTCCATGAACGAGAATACTTTGAATTTTGTTGTGCTATCCACTAACATGTCGATATATGGCAATGGAAAATCATCTTTTGGACTAGCTTTATTTAGATCTCTGTAATCTACGCACATGCAAAATTTTTCATCTTTTTCGGTACTGGGACAATATTGGCAATCCATTGAGGATACACTGACGTCACGAGAAAACCAGCATTAATCTGCTTTTGAACCTCCTCTTTGATCTTTACTGCCATATTTGGGTGAGTTCTTCTCAACTTTTGTTTAATTGGCGGATACTCTGGCTTCAATGGCAAACGGTGCTCGACAATATTTGTATCTACACCAGGCATATCTTGGTAAGACCAAGCAAAGACATCCACATACTCCTTCAACAACTCAATCAACTTTCTCTTTACATCAGGATGCAGCGATGCTCCAATCTTAACTTCCTTTGGATCTTCTTATGAACCAAAATTTATCACTTCCAAAGGCTCTTTATATGGCTGAATGGTATTTTCCTCGTGCTCAAGCAACCGTGAGACCTCTTCTGAAATCTCATCATAATCTTCTTCTTCAGCCCCATACACAGGACATTCA
Source organism: Vicia faba (assembly GCA_948472305.1). Lineage (NCBI taxonomy): Eukaryota > Viridiplantae > Streptophyta > Magnoliopsida > Fabales > Fabaceae > Vicia > Vicia faba. Next base: position 1,373,018,723 of record OX451741.1, read on the forward strand.
GTGTTGGGAGAGGGTGCAGGGTCATTGTATTCAACGAGTTTCTTAGTTAATCTGCACATATGATTTATGATTGCTTTTAGAAACTGACACATATAACAAGTGATCATGCAAATTGAATTTCAATTATTATTTATTCTGAAAGGGGTTTTTATTTATTTATTACCATTTTCCAAGAAAAAGCAGAAAATAAAGACATAATTCGGGAAGCAAAGACAACTTTTATTAATGATCTTAAAAGTCACAACAAATAGATAAGCCCTACAACATTAATACTTCCACCTTGGGAAGAGTGAAAGCTTTTCAAGAAAAAGATTAACAAATCAAATTACTTTGAAACATGTATGCAAGAAGGAACATCAATGGTGACCCATTTCTGAACCCTGACTTCGTGCGTCACATAATTCGGCATTTCCTGCTCTGCTTCATCCTCCTCAACAACATTAACTCCAGAATCAGCTGGATGAAGGTAACATCCGCTGCGGAAAACATTATGATAGCTGCTAATAGTAGACTTTGACTTTAAACTTTCACCTTTGCTATTCTTCAAAGAGAACCCCGAGCCAGTTATGTTCTTGTTCACAGGTGGATCCACAATTCGTCCCCAGACTTCATTATGACCCTTACGCACAACCTGCTGTGCATCCTTCAGTGAGACCATGTAATTCTCATTTCTCCTTATGTTATCAATGGATAAGGCTTGGAACTGGGTTCCAACAGTAGCTTCATCCGCTTCTACAATGCTGAAAAAGGATAAATGAGATATCAACAATGCCTGCTCCCCATTTATGATCACTACCTTCCCTTCATGCCTAAACTTTAGCTTCTGATGTAAAGTTGAAGTGACAACCCCTGCTTCATGTATCAACGGCCGTCCTAGCAGACAACTATAAGCGAGAATGATGTCCATGACCTGGAAGGTTATCTAGAACAAATGTGGTCCTATATGGATAGGTAAGTCCACTTCACCGATGACAGATTTCCTTGAACCATCAAACGCCTTCACAATGATGCCACTCGGGCGCATAGGCGTTCCTCGATATTTCAACTTCATGAGAGTACTCCTTGGTATAACATTTAACGCAGATCCATTATCAATTAGCACATTGGATAGTGAATCGTTCTTGCAGTTCATAGAGATGTGGAGGGCCAGGTTCTGATTCCTCCCTTCATCTGGCAATTCATCATCGCAGAAACTCAAGTTATTACATGATGTAATGTTTCATATTATGCTGCTGAATTGATCTATTGGCATATCACTCTCCACAAAAGCTTGGTCCAGTACCCTCATCAAGGATTCCCTATGAGCAGAGGAGTTCATCAATAAAGCTAAGATAGATATTTTTGAAGGAGTCTATAGTAGCTGATCTACAATTTTGTAGTCGCTCATCTTAATTATCTTCAAAATATAATCCACTTCTTTCTCTAACGTAGCTCCACTAGTCTATACTGTAGCCTTATTAGGTTCATCATTCTCAGCAATTTTCTTTCCAGTAGCAACATCTCTCCGAACAACCGGCACAAACACACGACCGCTACGGGTCACTATACTATTTTTAGCTATATTTCCAATATTAGGCATTGGCTGGATATGAACTTCCACTCAATCTTCTAAGATTGTAGCGTTGTATTTGTAAGGACCAGCCTCATCTGATTTGTAGGGGATAGGACCTGGTAAACTAATCACCAATGGGGTAACAGCTGGCTTGCTATGATACTCCACTTCAAAATGGGCAGGTGCACCAAAATAAGGCACGATGACGTTTACCCCTTCTTCAACATAATTAGTCATTAATAAGTCATTTCTGGAAAACAAATCTTCGTCTAAAGAGAAATAATCATCTGCAGAGGCATACTCTTCATTTGACTCTTCTTCCGTTAAACAAACCTCAACCATATCAACCTCATGATAATCATCCCTATGACCTGTAATCTTGATAGTTCCATTGTCTAACAACAACTGAACACCCTTCTTCACGATTGAACATCCTTGGGGATCTCGACAGTAAACTAGGAAAGATCCATATTGGTGTCCCACCTGACCAGCTGTATGGCAGAAGGTAGCATGCAACTGCACAAGATCCTCATTCATATCCTCCACATTAAAAATTCTGAATTCACCGGGACATCTAGAAACCATGTTCACTTCCTCTTCATACTGTGCCCTAGGCCTGTTTATGTGGATGAGGCCCTCATCCATTATCTCTTGTAAATCAGCCTTTATCTTCTCGCAACCTTGTATGTTTGTACTGCAAATAAAACAACAAGAATGGTCATGCGTATAATAGCTAAATTCACAGAGGTCTGCATGCATTTTCACCAAATCTCCTCAAACCTGATTAATATCAAAAATCCGGAAGTCGCCTGGACAATCGGCCACCATATTCACAACATTTACTCCCCCGTGCTTGGGTAGAGGGTTATCTTTCACATTAGGTCCCACGTCCTTGAAAGATAGAACACCAGACTTTACCAATTTTTGCACCTCAGTCTTCAAAGGATAATAATTCTCAACATTATACCCTGGTGCTCCTTGATGAAAAGCACATGTTTGGTCTGCCTTGTAATACCAAGGCCATGGTGATGGTACGACCAGAGATGGTCGTGTCTGGACTAACTTCTTCTGAATCAATGCTGGTAATAGCTCTGTATAGCTCATGGGAATAGGGTCATAACTCTCCCTTCTCTGATTATACCCTTGATTCCCCTGCTGGGACGGTCTCTGATAAGCAACGGTAGTTGGAGCGACATTCATAACAGGAGTAACTGAGGCAACTTGCTGATGACGCTGATAATTCCTTCTAGGAGTGTTTACCCTCCTCTCTTGTATAACATCATTTGCATCTCCTTCTTTCTTCTTGGTAAACCCATAAGATGGCTTCTTTACACCTCCGCATCCTTCACTCTTCGTCAAACGAACTTCTCTTACAGCCTCTTCTAAGCGGGTACCCATTCCTACCATCTCAGTAAAGTCACTTGGCACACTTGCTACCATCCTCTCATAGTAGAAAACACCCAGCATTTTCAAGAAAATCTTAGTCATTTCCTTCTCTTCCATGGGAGGAATCACTTGGGCTGCTACCTCACGCCATCTCTGTGCATACTCTTTGAACGATTCCCTGTCTTTCTGAACCATGACCCTAAGTTGGTCACGGTCAGGCGCCATGTCCATGTTGTACTTGTATTGTTTGATGAATGCTTCTCCCAAATCATTAAAAGTATGGATATTGGCGTTGTCCAAACTCATATACCACTTTAACGCAGCACCAGTCAAACTATCCTGAAAAAAGTGAATCAGCAGATGTTGATCATCAGTATGGGTAGACATCCTTCTTACGTACATCACCAGATGAGCACGAGGGCAAGTGTTGCCCTTATACTTCTCAAATTCTGGGACCTTGAACTTAGCAGGTATCTTAACGTTCGGGACCAAACATAGCTCATTCACATTCTGCCCAAATAGCTCTTTTCCCCTAAGGGCCTTCATCTCTCTTTTCATCCTGTCAAACTGCTCTTGAAAATCATCCATTCTGTCAAAAAGACCCAAGACTTCACTCGGTGGAGGGAAAGGACAACACACATCATCATTAACAAACAGAACCATATTCACCGAAAGAGGTGCAGCAGGAACAACATGCACCACTGGAGGTGCTGGAGTAACAATAGTTTGAACCACTAGAGTATCTTGAGGACCAAGATTGAAACCATCAGATGCGAAATTCTCTGGAATTCCACATGGATAACCTTAAGGCATGCGATTCTGAATAACAACCAGAGTAGCAGATACGGGAACAGTCGGAGCTTCAGTAGTTGCCCTTGTTGGTTGAGGTTGAACACTTGGTGGTTGATTCTGAGCAGCCACCATAGCTTCCATCAGAGTAGTCAGATTGGCCATGCCGACCTTCAAAGCAGAAACTTCTTCGTGCAGCTCGCGATTCTCTTGTTCTAAGTTGTCCATCTTCTTTTTGAAATTAGCCCGAGTGTTGTAGTGATGAGTCAGCTTGCTGAACGAAGTAAAGAAGCTTGGTAAGACACCTGGATATGCATAACAAATGCAAGAAAAATATGCAATATGATGCATGATATGTGTGATGCGGTGGGAGAACTGACTTGAGGTTTTGCGTTTGTGTTCGCAAATGTTTCGGTTTAGCAAGAGTCGCCACCGACTTTTTATTTATCCAAAGGAAAGGTCAAAAAGCACAGGAAAGATCTTTGAGATGTTTTGTTGGGTTCGGGGGGTAGATTATGAAAAGGGAAGGTGCTAGCACCCTTTTCATCCATGGTTTTCCATGGGCTCTTAGTTACTTGTTTTAGATCACTTGCTTTTGCTTTTCAATTGTTTGAAATGGTGCTTTTGTGTGTGGATTTGAAAATATTTTGAAAAGAGGCCTTTGTCTAGGCAACCTTTGTAATAATTCTTGTTTTAATGTATACAAAGGTGTTTGTCTTTTGAAAAAATGTTTCAATGTTTGAAAGTTTGTCTTGGGAAATTGTTTTGAAATTGTTTGATAGTTTGAAAATAGCAAGGATGCTTGCAAGTTTGATCAAATAACTAGGAGCATCTACCTACCTACTCAAAGATCTTTCCTACACATTTTTAACCCTTTGACATGGTTGTTTTACCATTGTATTTGGTGAACAACCTTGTGTTTGGATGTTAAACGGGACAGGCGCGGGTCATCGTATTGACCATGATAGAAATTATGCTAAGTATCTTAGCAAGTTTTTGAGGGACTAGATCATTTGTGTATAGGAAACCAAGATAGCGTCGTCGAGGGACTATGATCTTTTGTTTTGTTTTTGTTTTGCCAAGACACCTAGCATGCATACCATGGCCATTTTTAAGGAAACAAGTGGATGAAACCCTAGGGGTGTTTGTGTGCATTGTGTTGTCAATTTTCATGTATTTTTGTCTTGTATTAGTCATGCTATTTGTTTGATTTTGTATTTTTGCATACAAACCCTAATCTTTCTATCATGGCATATTTGAAAGCAATAAATGCGTAAAAGTAAATCTACGACTATTACAACATGATTATGAGGAGGGGGATACAAATTTGAATAGGGGGATATTTGCAAGAAAATAAAATCCCTAATTCAACTATTACAACCATATTGAATTCTTTGTACAAATAACAAATAAGCAAATATTTAAATGGACAATTAAATAAATATGCACTATATTATAAATATGCAAAAAAATGTTTTTGTATTATTTTTATGTATGCAAAAATAAACTATTTAATGTATCAAAAATAAGAAAAATATTATTGATTTATTTTTATTAAGGGTGGAAACCCTAATTTGTATTAAGAAAATATATATATAGCTTAGGTGTATTGTTTAGAATGTGTTTGAAGTGGTTGCAAGCAAAACGCACGAGTGGATTTTGCTTTGGATGTCAAACTGAAGAAGTTTCCATGTTTTGCAAGAAAATGTGATTTTGGTGTTTTGGAAGGTTTGAGAAGTGGTTAGCTCGTGCTTCTGACATAGTGTGATATGCAAAAACCCGTTTGAAATGTTTTCAAGCTTTGGTTTTATCAGATTGCAAAGTTATGTGGTTTTTGCAAGTTGACTTGGTTTTTGAAGAAAAGTGTGAATTGACAATGCAAAGGTTTGTACAATCTAGCTTCAAGCATACTGATAGTTGGTGTAGTTTTTCCTAAGTTTATGGAGTTGGTTTGCTGCAACAGGCTTGGTGCAAAGCTCAAGAGAAACAAATTTGCAAAAGCAACCTTTATCAAAATGGCATTGTTAACTTTTTGCCATTTTTAGATTAATTCAATGTGTAAACTTCTACAGCTTAGAATAATGCCTTAATCCATTGTGTTTGCATTCAATTCTTGAGTGTGGAAGGGTTTAAGGACCTGAAAACAAGTACAAGAAAGGCTGGACAGAAATTGCAACTTGTAGCAACATGAAAAATGCCATGGACCAAAGTGATATTTTGCCAAATTCAAACATTCGATTCTCCCTAACCATAAATGATTTTGGAGAGTTCTTGGACATTTTGGAAATCTTGTAACAGGCTCTACAATCCATATTTGAAATGAATTTTGATATTCCAATTGGAACTAGGGGAAAAATTGCCATGAAGATAGGTCAAAATCCTGCCTAAACTAGGGCAAAATTTCACTAAGTTAAAAGGTTTTTGGACCTCTATTCACAAAATCATAACTTGAGATCCAAGCATCTTTTGGGAAAACTTAGTGAATTAAAGTTGTAGATTTTGTGGAGGACTACAACTTTCATGTTGGAAGTTTTCTTTGAATCCAATTGCATCATGGTGAAAAAGCTGGGGGAAAAAAAGAAAATTTCATAACTTAGAAAATTTCTAAGTTATGAAAATTTTCAATCTTAAACCCTAATTTCCAAATTTAGGTTTCTTGGTGAACAAGTTTCATGTTTTGACACATTTTGATGAAAAATGACCCTTGGCACTTGATTTTGACCAAAAAGTCAAAGTTTGACTTTTCAGTATACAGTTGATTTTTAATCAGTTGACTGGAAAATTCATCTGTCAATCCAATGCATTTGAGATCTTTTTTGAACCTTGTGATTAGGTCAAGATGATGCCATTGAGTCCTTGAATCCATGATTGAACCAAATTTTCCATTGGCTAGGTGAAAAATCAAAAATTGCCCTTTCTATAATCAAAACCCTAAAAATGACCATTTTGCCCTTTTGATGATCTGATCAAATTTCTTGAGGAGTTGTGGTCCAAACTTGATCAAATGGTTCATATGAGTCTATAATGTTAATGTGGATACAAAATTATGAGGTTTGACTATAAATTGGCCACAATTGGCTTTTTCTCCAATACAGATGATTTCTAGGTCAATTGTCCAATTGACTGGGCAAACACTTGATTCAAAGCTTAAAACTTGGTATGGGCAAACTTCTAAGTCCAACATGAAATATGAAAGTCATATTGAGCATTGGAAGTCCAAAAATCCTTGTGCAAACTCAAACCCTAATTTCAGGTCATCAGTGCAAGGAGATGTCTTGAGCAGAGCAAACCCTAATCCTGTCTGGAGTCCAAAGAGTTTTGTGAGGGGAAATCTTTGTAAAATGAGAGGGAAAATTTTGGGGTACAACAATATGTAATTCACATGATTATTTTTACTTTGTTATTTAATATTTCGAGGGATTTTTAGATTTATAGACATATTGCAAACATCAAAGTAATAACGCTTTTGAAATACTGAAATTTTTTATTATAATAACTCCAAAATGGATTACAAGTTTCAATAATCCCAAGTACAAGATGAAAATAAAATCTAAAACCCTGAGAAATAGAACTGATGGAGATCACTCTGTACGCTGGCGCTTGCCCATGAGCCTAGCAATCTGAGCCTTCAACCTCTGGTTTTCTTCCGCATATCTGGTGGCAACCTCCTTCCAATCATCTGAATTAGGAAGTGAGTGATCAGCACCTAATTGAGGCTTATGAGAAAATAAATCCCCTTGCCTCCCCATAGAATCTACCTCTCGACTCTCAAGGATCTCAATCAAGTCGTCTTTCTCCTTCAGGTTTGCTCTGTAGGAACTCTCTAAAGTTTGGAACTTGTTTTTCCAAGCATCCCTTTCCTGTTGCATCCTAACCAAAGAAAGTTGCAGCTCTTCTAGATCATCTAATAAGGGAGGAGTGGTCTTCATAAATAGATCAGGCATGGGTGTCTCCCGGGTATATGGCATCTTTAACTGAATGGCTCTCGATCGGATCCATTGAAGATATGGCTCCAAAGAAACAGAACCCCTAGGTCCCAAATCCTTCCTACTCTTCTTATGAATGTGAAGCCCGGCCTTCGCAATCTTCTCCCTAGCTTCCCTATGGTCTTCTCCTTTCTTCATAAAGAAACTACTCAAATGAATACTATTCGGTTTATCCCTCATCGGATAACCAAGTCGTCGCCGTGCAAGAAGATGGTTATAGTTAATTCCTCCCTTTGTACCAAGAAGAGGTACTTTGGGGAAACTACCACAACTGTCAATAATCTCTACATCCTGGTAATCTCGATGATACCAAATAATGTCTGAGTGAGTAAGTGCCATGATCTTAGGAGCCTAACGAGGTTCCTTCTTGATATCCCAAAAAGCATCAGACTGAGGCATATGAGAGATAAACCACCAGTACAACAGAGGCGTGCAACAGATAATCATCCCCCCATGATAAGAATTCTGAAGATGAATAGAGTAATAAACATCACCCAATAATGTAGGAACTGGGTTTCCAATCATGAAAATCCTGATAGCGTTAATGTCAACAAACCTTTCCACATTAGGAAATAAGAACAACCCGCAAGCAAGTAGAGCAAAGATGGCCTCAAAAGCAATTGTACTCTTCATTCTGGCAAAGTAACGAGCCTTCTCCAATAAGAACTGAGCTGGTAATCCTCTAATCCCTCCTTTGGTAGTCATGTGGGCTTCCACCTCAAACTTCCCCAGGTGAATCAAAGCAGCAATCTCATGTGGTTTTGGCTCACCCTCCAAACCAGTAAAAGGAATACGATCGGTAACAAGTAAATCCAATAGATAAGAATACTCCCCCAGTGTAGGCATCAACTGATAGTCGGGAAAATTAAAGCAATGATACATCGGATCATAGAACTAGACCATGGTCGAGAGAATACCCTCCTTCATCTTCAGCTTCATGAGAGGAATAATGGACCCATACTTCTTCCAAAAGTCTGCAGAACACTCGATCTCGGGAATTAGACTGATCAACTCATCTATCTTGGGATCCTTGAAACTGTATTTTCCAGTATTTCTCTTTCCAAAATCCATGGTTATAAAGTACCTGAGATATTTACAAATAGTCAGCTTTTAAATCCCTTGAAATATGGTTTCTTCAAAATATGCTTTTGAGTGCATGGATGCATGATGCAACAATCACACACAAGATCACACATATAGGGTTCATAGGTTCAACGTCACGAGCATGAGGTCGAAGGTACTACCTATAATGTATTGGTCTAAAAAGTTATCACCTACCGAACAAGGTTCTAGAGGTTCCCAGAGTCTACATCCTTCCTTTGGATATTACCAACTTCCCGATTAACTCAGTAATTAGTAATATTCTTAAGAAAGACTCGTCCGAGCATAGTATTGCGTGACAACTATTTCCGGATTACTCCGTCATAGCTTCCGCACTACACCTAAAAGGCCAAGATGGATTTGGTATTCTAAGGTCCTCAGTTTCATCAGGCTCCCAAGTCAAAAGCAGCACGTCTTCCCGATTACTCAGTAAATGACACTACATTCAAAGGGGTATCCACTGAGTGGGGGATCTCATGCCTCCTTTTTTGGGATTACTCCCTCAAAGTTAACATGACTATATCGCCCGTCCTATCTTAAAGTTTTCCCATGTCCGGGTATAGGACTTATGAGTAATCACCAAGCACCCTGAAAACCAGGAAAATCCATACAAACATATATACAACATATAACAAAAAAAAACAGTAATAACACATATACAGATATAAACAAAGATAGGCTTAACCCACTTAGGGTTGGACCAGCAAGAGATCAATCTTTCCCCAGTGAAGTCACCATTTTTCTGTAGCGGTAGAAATGTTAAAGACTAAGCCATTGGATTGACTAGACTTTATACAAATCAAAATAAAAATCGCCACCGCGCTTTATTGTTTTCAAAGGAATGAGAAAAGAGCGAATAACTCAAAAAGAGGGGGAAAGATTCAAGGTAAGGGGGTTGGTTATGCAAAGGGAAGGTATTAGCACCCTAAACATCTACGGTACTTCGCAGGAGCCTCTTTGTAAAATCTGTATATTTTGGCTATAAAAAATGTTGTATATAAATGGATGGTGGAGGTGAGGAAATAAATATATTTATTTTATAATTTTTGCACCCGCTGCGGTTGCGAACCTTTAGTGCCTACGTACCACCTTTTCGTGCAATAGGGGATCAGGGTACGCATAGTTCCTCTTTTAAAAATTTAAAACACAAATGCGTTGATTAATTTTATGAGATGAAACATCATTGTCATTGACCGTATGGAAAACATACCTACTACCCACAATCATGAGAAAGGAGAATTTACATCATCTCAAAGTGGAGGACATGGCTTGGATTTTAAAAATCAACAATGCCTCAATCAACACCCAAGTGGAAAATATCTCTGTTTACTACATATTGTAGAAGTATAGTTGTTTGCATCACTACAAGGATTGACAAGAGTTCAACCTTTTTTGAGAAAAGTTTAAAGATAAAAGCCATAGTGGAAAAATGGTTTGAAATGAGATTGATTGACTTTTAGTCTTCTCACAAAAATGTCAAGGCATTATTAAGTTGATTGGAGTTTTTATTTATAAATTTTTTTTTGAAAATGCATGGACATAAGTCCAAGTTTATTATGAAAGTGGTTCAAGTTCAAAAACAAGAAGAGTTTTCAAAAAGGGAAAGAAGATTTTTGAAATTAAAGAAGATGGGAGGAGAAGAAGGGACTATCCTAAAGCATAAGGTAAAAGCTAATGATAAGAACCATCTAACCAACAAGAAACCAATACTTGACATTATGAGCCAAGATAGAATTCCCATTCCTTGGATTGAAACCAATCAAGCAAAGAAATACTAGACCTCTTGAGAGAACCAAACTTCAAGTGTATTAAGACTTCACAAAAAAATGGGCAGAGTAACGGCTGTATACGGGTGAATTCCAGATTACAAACAAAGGGTGTAATCACAAAAACCTGCACACAAAAACAAACAAGCAACCCAATGTCTTGAGGTAAACCTCAAGAACTCCAGACAAAATAATCAGATAAGATCTCCAAGATAGGTCAAGGTTTCTAATCCTAAGTCCAAGAAAAGTTCCATGCTCCATAATGCCAAGGATAGTAACCAAATAGTCCAAGCACCATTAAATATTCTTTAGGGTTTATGTTGATTATTAAGTGTCTTAAGAAAGGAAAAGAAAAGCTCAAGTGAGAAAAGTAAAAATGGCAAGAAAATAAATGCTCAAATGAGCAAAGATGAAAATGGCAGGAAATGTAAATGCTAAAAGTAAATAGTACATAAAGCATAAAAAAAAATAAAAGTATAAGGTAAACAAGTCAATAATTAGTGGTTAGTTGGATGACTATCTTGAAGCTTGAATTTGGAACTCATTAGAGGATTGGTAGAACCAAAGCCTCCACACAACAAGTTGCATTTGCTTTTTGTCAAGTATATCATCCATTTGGAATTCTCATAAGTACCATTTAATGATCAACGATGTTTAAGTGATCCGCGTTGACCAAAGGTGTTGTAGATCCATTAGAGGATTGGTAGAACCAAAGCCTCCATACAATGAATCTCAAGGTTATTATATAAAAGAGATCAAATTAACATACTTGGGCTTGCAATCATAAGTTGGGGCCACGAATGATCATTTATTCGAATCGGGACAATATTTAGCGCTATGTTAAGCAATCGTAAGTGGACTTATATAGAAGTCGCACCCATTTTGAGGCCTGTCAATAGCAATTTATGCACCATTTGTCTTGAGACATGATATTAAGATCATGCTCCAACAACATCTAGTGCAATAAGAAACGAATGAGATGAAGAGGGATGGAAAATATACACAAACCACATTTGAATTAAATTTTAATCAAACTATTATTAAAATCATTCATCCATTTTTGTGGAGTTAAACTCAACACCATGGATCCAATGATGTTAATAAAGTTCATGATCCAAAATCTAACCTAAGATCATCCAGAAAATAATCACAAAATAATATCACATTTAATATACACAAAAAAGGATTTTTTTTAAAATGTTTTAAAAATAGAAAATAATGAAAAAAATATCAACTATGTTCAAATTAATCAAGAAATGAAAAGTAAGACCATAGAAAAATCAGAAAAAGGCCTAAGTAATTTTACAATTTTTTTTTGGTAATTTTTTAAAGTCAGAAACTATTTTTAAAATTAAAATAAATGGGTAAAATAAACAAAAAATGGTAAAAAAATAGTAAACTCAGAAACAAAAATAAGATAAGGTCACTAATATTTGTCACAATATCATTGAATCATTCCATAATTTTTTTTCAGAAATTAAAAATGTATAAAAGTATTTTTAAACATTTAAAACAAATCAAATAAGTGTAAAATTTATAAAAAATACCAAAACACAAAATTAAATTGTGAAAAAATAAAAATTAGAAAGAGAATAATCAAAAATATTTTTCATAATTTTTTTAGATTTTTTGGACTAAAAATGAATTTTCTATGATTTTTTGAAATTTAAATCAATTAAAATATAAAAATCAGAAAAAGAAAAAAAAAGTAAAATATGTGGACCATTGGATGAAAGTAAAAATGCGTTAGTAATCAAATCCAAGGGATCTGGCGCACCGTGCATATCATGGTCATTAATGAATATTGTACAAAATCATTAATTAAATCAGAATTTGAAAAATACAGATGGCGCGCCTTCATTGGTTAGAAGATGACACGTTGGTCATCTTCAACCTCCAGCTATCACGAATTGCAGGTCTCTCAAACTGTAAAATCAGAAGCTCAGGCCTATGACATTCGCTTCGTCTCTTCAAGACGAAGACAACCACACCCTCGCGCCAAATTTATATAAACTGTAGCTCAAGCAATTTGGAAGGAATGTTTTGAAAAGGGATTTAAAATTTCATGGTCAAAACGTGTTTCCAGTAAAAGGTAAGTGTTGCAAATAGAACTAGGGCAATGAGAGCAACACAATGATATCAGAGTTTTGAAGAATTGATGAAGGAATCTACCTATTGATGTTGAGTTGCAGAGCTCTGAAACTGGACTTCTATGGAGCAGTATAGGGCACGATTCTTGAATGTAATTATATGGTTAGCTTCATGGAAGATCAAGGAAGGTGAATTGATCGAAAAATTGGATTGAAAAAGGGTCGAGAATGGATTTTGAAATTACATAAAATTGAGTTATGGAGCAAGTTTGGAAGGGTGATTATGGCTATCCAAGCTTGGGAAATTGAATGGGATAGTTCATGTACTTATAGGAGAAGTGAATGGGATCAAAAGGAAGAGTAAATGATGCGTTTTGGAGGGAAATCGTGCACACCTGATGCACGAGTGAAGTGTGATACAAACTTCATCAAAACTCATCCAATTCTTGCGTTTTGATGCGCTAAACAAATCAGGAACTTCACTAAACATGTTTAGAGGAAAAAAAGCGTGGAAAACTTGTGATTAGAGGCCACATTATGGATTTCAAAATTCTGACTTGGTGATAAATTCAATTTCAAAGTGCCAACTTCTGACCAATGGCATTTTCAACTCAAGGGGTCTTAGGGCATGATTCTCGATGCTTTAGAAAGATGAGGTTACAAGATTTGCAATGGAAAAATAATGGAGTTAAATGGATTCTTGAGATGAAATTTGTATTGAGTCAAAGTTGAAGAAAAAGGGTTAACTTTCCATACTTAGAAATATTTCACATTCTTCTTCAAAAATGACCTATAATGTCTTGCATCCAAACATGGCCTTCCACTTGGAATTTTCTCTTGACCAAAAAAGATGGAATGAAGTAGAACTCTTGAATGAAACTTTGAAACTTGAATAATTCAAAATATCCAAAATTTGTGCAAGTTATGACTTGTTGAAGTTGGCAAAAAAATCATGAAATTACCTATAATCATTTGCATCTTTAAGGCAACTTCCATCCGTTTTCCCACTTTGCACATAAAAGAAGGAATAAAGTTCACATCTTCAAGATCATTATGGAAAAATAATGGACTCAAGGTGATAAAAATTGACCAAGTTAGAACCATTTTAAGTCACTCATGTAAAATTGTGGATTCATCTAGATGACTTGTAATCTTTCTTCTTCACCAAGTTCCTTCAACATGAAAACTCCTTGGAAATTTTGAAGTGATTTGTTGATAGCCATTTGAAGAGGAGGATATCTTTGGAATCACTCAAAAATATCAAAAGGTGAGAAAGATGTACTCCTTTGAAGTTCAAAACCCTAGCTCCTAGATCAAGAAAATGCTTTGAGGAACTTTGACAAGTTTGAACAAACTTCTTGTACCAATATTCTTGCTTTGTGAATAGAAGTTGTTGAGGATGATAATGAGGACTCATAGCCACCAAAACCACTTTTATATATTGAAATTTGATAGAAATATGCTCTTGTGACCAATAGGAACAAGGCCTTGTCCAAACATGACAACTTCTCCAATCAACCCCTTGTACTTTTGAGTCAAATCTAATAACCTTGAAATGTGATGAAACAAAGAAACCTTGCCATGCCAATTCTCCCAAAACCAATCCAATGGTGAGGTTTTAACTTCTCAAGCTATATTGACTAGGGCATGGAAATAAACTCATGAACCCATGGGGTAGCTTGTTAAATCTCATTGCCTTCACCTACATGGATAACAAGCAAGACAAACCAACATTGCATTTTATTAGTTAAATGAAGAAAAAAAACTATATTCATGATCACAAAAGGAACATAAGTCAAGGTGTTTGGTAATCCCTCAAAAAGGGAAAAACTAAATGTAGGGAGGGGAACCAAGAATCCTAGTGTGATCTTGTTGTGAGTGAATCAATATGGTATGATGAAGGGATCTTAGGGGAAAAAATTGGGGTACAACAAGAGGGAAATAATCCTTGGGGCTTGCCCTATTCAGATCTTTATAATCCACACACATGCGAACCTTTACATCTTTCTTTGGCACAGGGACCACGTTTTCCACCCATTGAGGATAAGATGTGACGACCAGAAGACCTGCATCAAACTGCTTCATTACCCCGACTTTTATCTTTTCGGACATGTCAGGCTGCATGTGACGAAACTTTTGCTTAACAGGAGGGCAATCTTCCTTCATTGGCAGACGATGCACCACAATATCGGTATCCAACCCGAGCATATCTTTATACAACCAAGCGAACACTTCAATGTAGTCATGTAACATCTGAACCAATATGCTTTTAATACCATTTTTTAGGTTGGTTCCGATCTTGACCTTTCTTTTATCTATCTCCGTACCTAAGTTGATAGCTTCGACTGACTCTTCATGAGGTTGAATAGATTTCTCTTCTTGTATTAGAAGTCTGACTAATTCTCTTGGTATTTCTCAATCTTCCTCGCCTTCGTCTTCGGCTTGGTTAACTAGATGTCCAAAAACATAACTGGCCATAGTAGAATCATGGGCGATGAGATCTGGAGTGGATGAAGATCTGCAAGTGTGTGTGTGTGTGTGTGTGTGTGTGCGCGCATGTAAGGTACATGGCTATTTTAGAAAAAATGCAATAAACGGAAAGAAATACAATGAACGCGAAAGTTTGAATACCAAAAGGTCCAATGGTTTATATTAAATGATCATATGATAAATGAACATGAACAAAACCCTTTAAAAAAATGGACCAAAGCGCCCCGAGCATGGCACATGGCTTAAAAGTTATTGTTTTGGAATTTAAGATTACAGACATAAATTATTGAATTGACATAAAATGGTAAACATTAATTACTCCTCAATGAAGGAGATGAGTGTGAAGTCCTTTTCCTTCCAGTTGGTAAGCTTTACTTTGACAGTAGGGTAGATCCATTCTTCAAAAGGGCATTTATCATCAGAATCTTCTACATCATTTACTTCATGATTTCTGATGCAGAGAGGTATCTTTCCCATGCGAGCGCACCTAACCTATTTTTGAGCTTGAATGGTGAAACCCAATTCGAATATGTCTATTTTAAACGGGATGTCGGGAAGCTGGCCCTAGATAGTACAGTCTCCCTCCTCGACCACGACACGAGCATCCTTGAGCGAAACCATTCTTGGTACAATTTCAACAACTTTTGATATGTTAGAGGAGGTTTTGGTGGCGGCAACCATAGGAGGAACAATTTCAAAGGCCTGGCATGGAGTTTCTTTGAATTCGCCATCCATTTCTACATATTTAAAGGAGTTAAGATGGCTTACCATAAATTCTTCTTCGCCGCGAACAATAACGATCATCCCTTTGACTGGATACTTTAGTTTTTGATGAAGGGTGGATGTCACTGCCCCTGCCCCATGGATCCAAGGGCGTCCAAGCAGACAAGAATAAGTGGGACGTATGTCCATTGTGTAAAAGGTAGAATTGAAAGTATATGAGCCAACTTTAATTGGGAGATCCACCTCTCCATGAACTAGTCTCTTAGTCCCATCGAAAGCCCTCACGATAATATCGCTTGGCTTTAAAACCAGTCCCTCACAATCTAGCCGGTCCAAAGCACCCTTGGGTAACACATTTAATGATGAGACAGTATCAACTAAGACATGATCTATGGTGGTTCCCTTCCATTCAACATAGATATGTAAGGCTTTGTTGTGGTTTCTTCCTATAAGAGTCAAATCAGCGTCTGAGAAGCCTAATCTATTATCAGCCATTAAACTTGCCACACAGTTTTCAAACTGGTCAGCGGTGGTTTCTTGGGGCACGTGGGTCTTCTTCAAGAACTTGATCAGAGCTTGGGCATGAATGTCCGAAAAAAGTAATAATGACAGCATGGAAATTTTAGAAGGGGTTTGCCCCAACTGCTCCACTATTTTAAAGTGACTTTTCTTTATGATTTTTAGGATTTCCTCCATCTCTTGATTGGAGGGTTCTTCAATATTAGCCTCTTTGGTAGGTGCCTCTATCATAGCAGGCTCACCTTCTATCTCTTTGTCTTTAGTGTTGGTACTGGACTTGTTATTGGTTATGCGAGCGGGAATCGTTGTAGCAACGAGTGGTGAAATATCAGGGGAAAAGATCCTCCCTGTTCTCATCACTTTACTAGAACCGACAATGTTGGTGACATCGGCTTTATTTTTGTAGATCAAAGAATCTTGTTTTACCCCATGGTAATAAACCTCAGCACCATAGTTCCATGGAACTGCTTTGTCAGAGGAATAAGGGATGGGCCCAACGACAATTATTATTAAAGGAGCGATGGTTGGCTCATTTGAAATTCGGATAGGACCCTGAGGGGACCCTAAGAGGTTTATTGGAAATTGTTATTATGGACAGGTCTTTGGTTTCGTCGGTCGAACCCTTGATGGAAGGAATCTTTTCAAACAGAATCTCGCGACTATTTACCAGGCGTTGCACACCTTCCTTCAATCGCTTGCACCCACTTACTTGTTGATCATAGTAGACATAATCTTTAGAACAACCAGGGAATACCCCGACTTTTAGCAAGTTAACCTTCACAATAATTAACGGAGTTGTTAAATCTTCAATGGAGGAAACAAAAGTGGTATCATCGATTGCATTAACACCTTTGCCATGGTTCGGCATCGGTGCAGTTATCACATTAGGAGTAGTAGGTGGATCAAATTCAATCGTCTTGTTATCTTTCTGATCTTGAATCTTATTCTTTAGAGCCCAACACTGATCGGTTTCATGCCCAGGACTATTTTAATGATATGCACACTTGGAATTCAGATTGTATTTCGGTGATGAAGTGTTCGAATTGGATGGTGGATCACACAGTGTCACTAGATTAGCCTTCAACAGATGTTGCAATGCTTAGGACATTGACATGCTAATCTTTGTGAATTGTCTTTGTGGAATTTCGGGTCGTTGATTGTTGAATGATTGTCTTTGAGCAGACGGAGGGTTGGATATTAACACAGCATTAACAGAGGGTTGATGATCCTTCTTGGCATGGGCCCTTGCCCCATACACAACATTTGCTTCCTTCTTTCCAGTGAAAGGCTTCTTTACAATGTTGGAAGTGGAAGCAGATGTCATTGGGATTTTTCCGCTCTTAATGCCACTTTCTACCCTTTCACCAGTCAGTAGTAACTTGGTGGAACCAGACGAGGAACTTCCAATCAATAGGTTGAAAAATGGGCCAGTCAATGTACTCATGAACATGTCAATTAGTTCTCTGTCAGTTAGTGGGGGTTGGACCCTACCAGCAAGATCCCTCCATTTTTGTGCGTACTCCTTGAACCCTTCATTGGTACCTGTGATACGGTGGAAGAACCGACTGTTTTGAAAATGCTGGTTTGCGTTTTGCGTTTTTTGTTCGCAAAATGTCGCGGTAAGCAAGAGTCGCGACCGACTTTTATTTCATCCAACCGGAAAGGAAAAAAGCATAGAAAAAAATCCTTTTTCGAGATATTCTAAGTACGGTGGGTAGATTATAGAAAGGGAAGGTGTTATCACCCTTTCTATCCATGGTTTTCCATGGGCTCTTAGGTACTTGCTCATCTTTTAAAATTGCTTATGTTTGTGCTTGTTTTGAAAAAAAAAATTTACTTCGTTTTAACCCTTGTTTCTGTCCTCAAAAGTGTTACAAAGTGTTTTTGAAAACTTTAGTTTGAAAATTTGTTTGAAAGTGTATGGTGTAAAAGATTTATTGTTTTAAGCAAGTACCTAACAATTATCTACCTACTCGAAAAAAGATCGTTTATGTTCCTGTTTACTTTAGACAGCGCTATCCTATTATTGAGAAATAGGTAGCACCGTCGTTGGAGTTGTAAGGGTCAATTCGTAAGGGATGTACGATCATTGAAGCAATATTAGGACACCCTAGTAATAACCCTAGAGTCTTAAGATCATATTCGAGGCAACGTTTCCGAGGCAACATTTCCGAGGCGACGTTTCCGAACGGGACATTTGATCTTTGTTAGACAGGAGGGCAACCACTAAGACACCCTATACTTAATGATCGTTTACCGAAGGCAACCAAAGTGAGAGTATACCCTAGGAGTGCACATGTGCGAGTGATTTGATTTCAGTTATTATCTTTGCACATTAGTGTTTTCTAGCCGTTTTAAATTATCATACAATCTTGTCATACAATCCTATTAACATACATCTAAACAGTTAATGTTTGCGGAAATTAAAATGCGGGAAAATAAAACTACGCTATTACAAGGCTTCGGGGTAGGGACTAATTACATAGCCAAAAACCCGCAAAAGACGATAAAAATAAAATCCTAGATTAAACTATTACATACCGTGGACAGTTACATCAATATTGCAAAAATAATAAACGCGCACGATGAATCGAAAACAAGAGAATCAGGGTTTTGACCCAACTATGCCTAATTGTACCTTAAAGGAAAAAAAATCATTTTTTGTCGTTTTTGATTATTTGAGAAAATAAAGCTTAATTAATTAAAAACCTAATTACTAATTAATTTTTATTTAAAAAATAATTAAATTAACCTATTTTTTGTATTTTTATTTTTGAGAAGGAAATAAAAATTAAATCAAGAGTTGGACCCTAATTTTTCTAATTGATTTTAATTAAAAGAAAAAGTTAGAATTTCCCTAAATTAAATCAAACTAAATTATACTAACAAAATTAATTTTTGATAAAATTAAAATCTAATTCTAATTTTTTGGTGAAAATCTTGATTTTATGATTTTGTGAAAAAGAAATTAATTTTAGTTAAAAAATAATTAAGCAAATTAAATTAAATAAAAGAAATAAAATAGAAAAGAAAGAAAAAATGGGCCTGATAGCATTTGCAAGAGGGAGGTGTAGCTTGGAATTTCTTGGCTCAATAAGCTCAGGCCTTTGTTGACTTCTCCAATCCCATGCATACGCTTGACTGGGGCGCATGGTGGTCCTTCATGGAGGAGGCCTTAGATCGGAAGCCTTGAGTACATCAAGTGGTTGATGTGGAGAGTGCATGGAATACGTTTGGGAATGTGAACCACTGGATTATCTTGAAATTGTTGAGAAAATAATAAAATGCACACGCCTGGGATCGAACCCAGGACGTGTGCATCAAAGGCCAACATCCTCACCATATGCGCTATAACGTTAGTTGTAACAATAATGAAACAATTAAACTATAATGCAAACAACGTGCCACGTTTCCCAAAACGCGCGAAATTCAAACTTACCATTCACAACCTGCCACGCCATTGTCTTCTTCGTTGATTCTGTCGTTTTAGATAAAAGACTTTTACCTACGGACATCAAGCGTAGGTATAGCCCCTGTGCATTTCTAAAATCTTGTATACACATGATAAATGAAAACCAATGGTACCAATCAACTTGTTTCAAACCCACAAGCATCATGGTACCATTATTATTGTCCAATTTTCCCTGTACAAGAAATCCCTAAAAACGAAACACGAACCCTAGCCATGGCAGTTTGATGCACAGTTAATAAAAATGTAATTGAATACCACCATTAGCTTGCAAACATCTCAAGGATTATAAATATGTCAATTAATCATGCTAAATATGCCAGAATCAATGTATTCAAATTCAAGAAAAGAGACAAACCGTGAGACTGCTATGATGCGTTTCAGGGCATGGGGAAGCTTGCTGATGATTGAAACACGATCCTGGGATGTCTAGCAAACGATTGGTATGATTAGAATGGCTTGAGATGGCCTGAAACATGGAAATTGGTTTGCAACTTTTTCTTGAATTTTTGAAATTGGTTCTCTGCCTTTGCACGCCTCTCGCCTCTTTCTTTTGGTCTTCATTTGTTCCTTATGTATACTAGAGTGCATTAGGGTTGCAGTTTGTATCAAATCTCTTCCAATTATGAATATTGATCCATGATTCAATCCTTGCACCAAATCTTTCCAAAACAAGCAAATTCAATCTTTTTGTATCCATATGAGCCTTGCACGATTTGATCTTGTCTCCAACTGTATAATGGACCTAATCATGCACAAAATCTCAAGATTTAATTAGTTTTTGATATTTTCATTATTTTATATTGATTTTATTTGATTTAAATGAAATAAAATCAAAATAAATAACAAAAATAAAAGAATGACAAGTGGAAGGGCTCACGGGTCGTGGGTCACATTACAAACTCAGTGCAAGCATAAAAAGTTGGGCCCATTTAGCAAAAAATGCAATTTTGGACACATTTGACTTTTG
Source organism: Vicia faba (assembly GCA_948472305.1). NCBI lineage: Eukaryota > Viridiplantae > Streptophyta > Magnoliopsida > Fabales > Fabaceae > Vicia > Vicia faba. The sequence goes on from OX451741.1 coordinate 1,373,039,564, forward strand.
GCAATTTTGCAAAAATGGTCAACTTGGCCAATGCATTACTCCTTCAGTTTTGATCCTAGAGATGTGTTCTTAGACTTTTTAGAAATATTAGGATGTCCTCTAAGCAACCCTTTTGGTATCATCTCAATTGAGTCTTCCATTTTCATGCATGAAGCTTTGACCTAAAAGGTGTTTTTGTTGACTTTTCAAAATGACCTATAATGTCCAAATTCATATCTTCTTGTGAGTGAATATTTTGAACTTGGGAGCTGAAGATGGATTGTATGGAATTACATCCTCTTAAAAATGAGCTTTGGATAGGTCATTTTTTATAAAGTATGAGAAAGTTATGCTTGGTCAAAGTTGAGTTTACTTTTCCTACAAAACCCTAATTTAGCAACTTTTGGGTTTTGATGAATTGTGAGCAATCCTTGAGGAATCATGATAAAACCTTGATCAAATGATGAATAATACTTCAAAATGAGAATTTTGACCAAAAATCTTGAAACTTGACTGTATGTGGGCCACAGCTGACTCTTGCCCTAGCACAGTCGATTTTAAGGCCTTTGAGCAATTGACTGAGCAAACTTCCTCTACAAGTCTTGAAACTTGACATGGATGATCTTGAGAACATATTAGGACAATGGTGAGCATTTGGGATTCTTTGGACTCAAGCATATTGATGCAAAATGAAACCCTAATTTGAGGTAGACTGCCTTAGGAGAGAGTTTGTCTGGTCAACCCTTGGACTTCCTTGAGAAATTTGAAAACCTTACTTGACATGTATTGAGAAATATGGGAGGGAAAATTTTGTGGTACAACAGTACCCATTGTCGTACCTTGAAGTTGGACTCTGGTAGGTGCCAAATCGGCATTATATTGATACTGATGATAAAAAATGGTGGCTAGATCTTCCCATGTGTGGATGTGAGAACACTCTAATTGATAGAACCATTCTAGTTGAGTCTCCTCCAGACTCTCTTGGAAGAAATGGATCCAGAGCTTTTTATCGGTGGTATGCGGTTGCATATTGCGCACGTAAGACCTTTGGTAAAGTTTTGGGCAGGAGACACCATCATATTTGGTGAATACTGGTATTTTGAATTTACGGGGAATGACGACCCCAGACACTAAACCCAAATCGCCAAAATCCAAACCAGGTACGGCTTGAATTTCAACAGCTTTTAGCCTATCCTCTAACTGCTTGTATCTATCCTCGGTAGGTGGGTATTGCTCATCAAAGTAGTCTTCATCTTCAGAAGCTTGATTATTTGCAACCTCAGCATGGGTGCTCCTTACCTCCTCGTCTTGATTTTCGTCCTCTTCAGACGACTCTTCAACTATCAGTACTTGATGAACCGAACCTTTGTAATCTCTTACCCTGTTGATGAGGGCCTTCTTTTTGGTCTTATTTTTGGTTGATAGCATCACCATCATATCTTGTTGTCCCTTGGCCCGGGTCAACAAGGTTTCTTGGAATTGGGCATTATGTGCTTGCAAGTATTTCACTATTTGTTCGATATCCATCTTAGTGAAGTAAATAGTAGAGAGATAAGGAAACCTGTTGTGGAAAACTTGTTTATGTCATGATGCATGAAAATGGGTATGCAAATGATTTCAAGGACTTGGAAGATTTAAGTTTGTTTAGACCAAAGGAACAAACATCATTTGTATTAATAAGTTTAGTTTGATTACAATATGCCTCTCGGGCTTACATTGAAACAAAAGAAACAAAATGAGCTAAAATACATTAATAATGGCTCAAACTTCTACGAATGCTTCCTCTTTGGAGCGATATAGGCATTCAGGCTCCTCTCCTCATGAAGTTGTCTTGTGAGTTCTAATGTCTTCTTCCCGCTTACATAAAAATGGGCTTCAAAGGTGTCTCGCTCCTCCTTTAGCTGAATCCAATCTCTTTGCAAATCTTCAAGAGAAGTTAGCATATCAGGCTAAAGGACAGTATATGGAACATCTCCTTCGGCGACAGGCTCCATGATGATAGGTAAGATGGCGGGGTAAGGCATCATGAGATTTTGAGCGCGTGTTTGCACCCACTTAAGATAAGGCTCCAAAGGGATGAAATTCTTATGCCCCAATATCTTGCTATCCACTTTGTTCACCATGCCCCAAGCTCGAATGAACCTCTGACGGTACCCTTGGACATTGTTCTCATAGTCAAATGCAATTCCTGAACCAGTGCATCATGAGGACCGTCCCTCCTAGCATACCTAAACTATCTCAGAGCCAAACAAGGATTGTAAGTGATACCTCCCCTAATGCCAAGTAGAGGGACATTAGGGAATTCCCCACAACCGTAAATAATAGTAATGCTTTCCACAGATTGCGCACACCAATAAATATTTGAATGTGTGAGTGATATCACCCTACTATACCATCTTAAACCTTGCTCGTTCTTCACAGTAGATTGGGGTAGGTGAGAAATAAACCACCTAGCGAAAAGAGGAGTGCAACACATAAGGAGTCCTCTTCTCTTCATGGTGCAAGAGTGAAAAGAATGCAAGATATCCCCAAGTAAAGTGGGCACCGGATTGTAAGATAGAAACATTTTGACTGTGTTCACGTCTATAAGCTGGTCCGAATTGGGAAACAGAACCATCCCATAGATGAGAAGAGCCAACACTTCCTCAAAGGTTTGTAAATCCAAAGCATCCCAAAAGAATTGAGCCCTTTCAAACAAAAACTTGGCCAAAAACCCTTTGACGCCACTTCTCATTTCCCATTGGCCACAACATCAGATCGTTACAAATGTAAAGCTCGAGCAATAACCTCAGGTATTGGGTCTCTTTCAATACCGTTGATGGGTAGTTGATCAAGGACAGGGATCCCCAAATGTTGAGAAAATTCTTCCATAGTAGGCACAAGCTGGTAATTAGGAAAGGTAAAGCAATGGTGCAAAGGGTCGAAGAATTGGAAGAGGACCTTCATCATGTCTTCATCATAGCTTGAAGTAACCAGATTGAGAAGTCAACCATGTCTCTCGGTGAATGAAGAATTATCAGGAACCCTTGACGCTAATTCTTTTAGTTGAGGAGGTACTCTCACGAGATTGACTTGAATAGTATTTTTTCGAGGGGGAGTCATGTCCTCCAAAACAAAACAAAAGTAAATCTCTAGGTCCTTGAAATGGTTAGTGCAAAATTCCATGGTATGATGTCATGATGTTTATGCATAAATATATACACAAGCAAGGCAAACAAGTCCTTAGGTTTAGGCTTGCATGGAGTTCACAGGAAAGTACCCTCTTGAAGTTTAGTTGGCTCAAGCTGTCCTAGAAAGTAACCGGGTTCTAGGGGATCTCAATATCACTGATCTTTCTTCATTGGGAATTGTTTCAGGGCAAGCCTCTTTATTGGCGACCGAAATATCCCAAGAGTCAGATCTCAATGAGTGTAGTATCGAGTATCAACCAACTTTAGACTTCACCAAATCAGGCTATCTCACTACTTCCTAATGGCCAAGTTATTTAATTAAAGGTTCTAAGGTCAGTTAGTGTTTCATGATACAACATAGCGGCTTTGTATTCTCCTTGACTACTCAAGGGATACCGGTACCAAAAAATGTGTCACACTAACGTAGCCATCACTTCAACCATGTCGGTATACCCCAAACAGTTTCCATAATCTATTGCTACTTCCCTAAAAGGTGTTCCCCGATCCGGGTAGAGGATCAATAAAAACCTAAACGAGGACCCATAAATGCAAAGCAAACAAATCAAACAATTAAAGCAAGTAAATGTGATTTAACTCTAAGGTAACCCCACTTTTAAGATTTTCCCCAGCAGAGTCGCCAGTTCTGTAACACGGTGGGAGAACTGACTTGGTTTGTTTTGCGTTTTATCGCAATTGTTGCGGATAGCAAGAGTCGCCATCGACGTTTCTTTTATCCAATAAGGAAAGGGTGAAAAGAACAGGAAAGACCTTTGATATTATTTTCTTGAGTTCAGAGGGGGGGGGGGGGGTATATTATGAAAAGGGAAGGTGTTAGCACCCTTTTCATCCATATTTATCTATGGGCTCTTAGTTGCTTGCTAGATCTTTTTGAAAAATGCTTTGTTTGAAAATGTGTTTGTGGTGGGTTTTGAAAATATTTTTGAAAAGCGCCTTTGCTTAGGAAAACTTTAGTGATTCTCGTCTCTATAAGAATGAATACAAAGTGTTGGACTCTTTGAAAATATTTCATGTTTTGAAAGTATTTGGTGTGTTTGAAAAGATGTTTTTTTTTTTAAGATGGATTATGAGCAAGCAACTAAGAATGTTCTACCTACTCAAAAGTCTTTTGGTCATTTCTATGTTCCTTTGATATTGCTATCTTACCATTGATTGGCAAGAAGCCTTATCTTTGGATGTAGAGGGACGGGCGTGGGTCAATTGTATAGTCATAGAAGGTAACTTTATGAGACGTTTTAGCAATTTTCGTTTAGGGACTAGATCGTTTACCGAAGGCAACACTAAAGGAAATCGAGGGACTATGATCTTTTTATCGAGGGACTTTGCTAAAACGCCCATATTCGAGGGACATGACTATTTTCCGAGGCAACTAGTAGGATTACCCTAGAGGTGCATGTGTGTGAATAGTGTGTTTGATTGCATGCATTTTTGTCTTGAATTTAAGAGTTATCTATTTGTTGATTTTATCTTGCCACATATCCTAGTTACTAATAATGTAGGAAAACAATAAAAATGCAAAGAATAAATCCTAAGCTATTACAACCATATTGAATATTAAAAAAATAATAATAAAAGAGAGGAAAAGTGAGTTCTTCGATCCAGGAAGTATGCTCCTTCGGTTCACCCTTGTTTTGCTTCTTCCGATTGGGACTTGGAAGCCAGTGTGAGCACCCTTCGATTCTCCCTTTTCTCTACTTTCTTCGATTAGACCTGCAAAGCAACATGAATATGTATCCTTCGACCACACCCCTTTCGTTTGCGGTTAGATGGCAACATGGGGTGAAGCCTAAAGCTTCGATTCACACATCCTTCTTCCTGTTTTCTTTCATTTGGGCTTAAGTAGAAGCATGGGATGAGGCCATGCTAATATTGTTTCATGGCAAGATTAGTTCTTAGAATATATTTGGTAAACAAATAAAATAAAACAAAAGATTGGCAAAGAAAACAAATAGAGAAGGTGAAGACGAAAACAAACCAAAGAGTAATGATAATGCTTGAAATGAAAAGAAGTGGTTATTCACATGCAATGCTTGAAATGAAAGGTTAAGGTTAAGAGGACTTACCTTGCTTGAAGCTGGAATGTGGGTCTTGGACTTGAGTTGTTTCTCTGGGTGTTCTTGGATTCGAAGGGGGAGAAACAAATGTGGTGTTTCCTTGACTAGATTCGAAAGCCAAGACAAGTATATTTTCATTTGGTTATTTCTAGATTCGAAGGAGAAGAAACAAGTGTGGTGTTTCTTTAAGTTCTGGGATTGAGAGGGTGTTAAATATTTGAGAATTTTGAGTTTGAGAGTTTTTAGAAGATTCTTTCCACACAGCCAAAATCTGTCAGCGTTTTTTCTTGTTTCCTCTTTTTTTTTTATGTGAAAATGAACTCTCTATTTATAGAGAAATTTTTTGGAATGAGCAGCTTTGTGAAAGAATAAAATATAGTTTCTTTGAAAGGCCAACATCCACTTGTGTCAAATTTTTATAATCCCAAGATAAAAGTACTAAAATCAATGGTTTAGATGGGTGGCTCCTAGTTTATAGGGGGCAAGTGTTCAGAAGAGACAGGCGCAAGGCTCAAAAACTTTCTAAAAAGGTAGTGATGTCATCAAGAGAAAGTTGGCTTGAAGAACAATTTAATATGAGGTGAGGCACAAGTTGGAGGCCTATATAGCCTGGCCTATGGACAACTTGACTCTTTGAATCGAATCCTTCATCTTTCTATAGCCTTCGACCAGACTCAACAAAGAAGCATTCGTTTGCACCAGTTGTGTGTCCTTAGAATGGACCAACTGTGTGTTCTTTGAATGGCCCTCTTCAGCTGAATATGCCACTTTGAGTCCTCTTGCTTTTGATCACTTAGGCCCAACCCTTCGACCAGACTCAAAAGTAAACAAAACCAATTATTCCCCAACCATGGAAAGTCCTTCGAATGGGCCACCAAGTTTTGTGTCATAATGCAGCGCTATGTGTGTTGAAGGGTCTGCAGATGGATTCGAAGGTGATATGAAGGTGATTCAATACAATCCTGAAGGTGGATTCGAAGCCAGCATGTAGGTGTATTCGAAGAAATTTAAAAAGGAATAATTTCTTTATGGGTGCTAACATGAGAGAAACCCCTGCCTTGTGCATGCAAGCTTGTTTGAGGATTCGAAGGTTACATGAAAATGAATTTGAAACAAGCCTGAAGATTGATTCGAAGCCAGCATATAGGTGTTTTCGAAGGTGACATGAAAGTGACAATGCCTTGTGCACGCTAGCATGAGGAAAACCCCTTCCTTGTGAATCAAAGCAAACACGTAAGGAGCCAATGGTGCAATAAAAACCTGCATGCAGGAGGTCCCTGCTTTGTATCAATGGAAAACCTTCAAAAGGCCATTGCCCTCTGATTCGAAGAAAAATTTCATAAGGTCATCTCCTTCTGAATCAAAGGAAGCTTTTCAGAAGATCATTTCCTTCTAAATCGAAAGAAACCAATAGGAAGTCACTAACTTTTTGAATTGAAGGAGACCAAAAGGAGGCCTTTCTCTTCTGAATCGAAGGAAGCTAGTATGAAGGCCATCTCCTTCTGAATCGAAGGAAGCTTTTCAGAAGGTCATAATTCCCAGTCGAAGCTAGCATGCAGAAGGCAACTGCTTTGTGAGACAAACATTCAGGAGGCCATTGCTCTCTGAATCGAAGCTTGCATGCAGGGGCCATTTCAGTGGATCAAATCAAACCTGCAGGAGGCCACTTTCTTCGTGAATCAACGCAAGCATGTAGAAATCCATAAGCCAAAATGAAGCTTGTGGACTAAAGCTTGTTCGAAGAGGCCAAATGCCAAAATGAAAGATGTAAATCCAACTAGCTCGAAGAAAGCAACAATGTCCAATCGAAGGATGTAAACCAAGCTTGCATCAACGGGGGCCAAATACTCCATCGAAGCTTATGAACCAAAGCTTGTTTGAAGGATCCAAATGCTCCATCGAAGCTTGTGGATTGAAGCATACTTTTTCTTTTTCAATTTGATGATTGAGGGCCCAATTGTACTTGTGCAAACATGAATTTTTGAAAATCCTTGTGAGAAAATGCCTTGATAAATGAGAGGACAAATTTTAGGGGTACAACAACTGTTTTCTGTCAAATCAATAACTTTTGTCTGTAATATTAATTCCAAACAATTACTTTTAATCCATGTGCCTTTCCCGGGGCACTATGGTCCATTTGTTAAGGGTTTTGTTCATGTTCATTTATCATATGATCATTTAATATAAAACATTGGACCTTTTGCATTCAAATTTTTGTGTTCATTGTCTTTCTTTTCCTTTATTACATTTTTTCAATAGCCAGGTATCTTACATTCACACACACACACACACACACACACACACACACACACACACACACACACACACACACACACACACACACTTTCATATCCTCGTCCACTTTGGATCTCATTGTCAACGACTCTACTATTTCCAGTTATGACTTCGAACATCCAATTAACCAAGTCGAAGACGAAGGAGAGGAAGATTGTGAAATAACAGGAGAACTAGCCAAACTTCTAATGCAAGAAGAGAAAGCTATTCAACCTCATGAAGAGCCAGCCGAAGTTATCAACTTAGGTACTAAGACAGATAAGAAAGAAGTCAAGATTGACGCCAACCTAGAAGATGGTATCAAGAGAAGATTAGTTCAGATGTTACATGACTACGTTGAAGTGTTTGCTTGGGCATATGAAGATATGCCAGGGTTGGATACCGACATTATGGTTCATTGTCTACCAACAAAGGAAGATTTATCTCCTATTAAGCAAAAGGTTTGTCGTATGTGGCCATACATGTCTGAAAAGATAAAGGCTAAGGTAATGAAGCAATTTGATGCAGGTTTTCCGGTTGTGACATCTTATCCTCAATGGGTTGCGAACATGGTCCCCGTGCCAAAGAAAGATGGAAAGGTTCGTATGTGTGTAGATTATAGGGATCTGAATAGGGCAAGCCCCAAAGATGATTTACCTTTACCACATATTAACGTCTTGGTTGACAACACCGCTCAACATAAAGTCTTCTCCTTCATGGATGGATTTTCTGGTTATAACCAAATCAAGATGACTCTCGAATACATGGAGAAGACCACCTTTGTTACGTAATGGGGCACCTTTTGCTACAAGGTCATTTCGTTTGTGTTAAAGAATGCAGGGGAAACATATAAAAGAGCTATGGTAGATTTATTTCACGATATGATCCATCATGAAATGGAGGTTTATATGGATGATATGATTGCAAGGCCGCAGACTGAAGAAGAACACCTCGATCACCTACACAAGCTATTTGAGAGGCTGAAGAGGTACAAGTTAAGGATGAACCTTAATAAGTGCACATTCAGAGTAAGGTCTGGAAAGCTTCTAGGTTTTTTTGTCAGTTGTAAAGGCATCAAAGTTGATCCTGCAAAGGTAAAAGCCATTCAAGAAATTCCAGTTCCCTGCTCTGAGAAAGAAGTCAGAGGATTCTTGGGTCGTCTTAATTACATTGGCCGTTTCATATCTCATCTAACTGCTACTTGTGAGCCAATCTTCAAACTCCTGAAGAAAGATCAAGTGTCAAATGGAACAACGACTGCCAAGCTGCCTTTGATAAGATCAAGGAATATTTGCAAGAACCTCTTATCCTTATGCCTCTAGTGGAAGGATGACCATTGATCATGTACTTGACTATGCTAGATAATTCTATGGGATGTGTGTTGGGCCAACATGACGAGTTTGGCCAAAAAGAACATGCAATTTACCACCTGAGCAAAAAGTTTACCGACTGTGAAACCAGATATTCGCTGCTCGAGAAAACTTGCTGCGCTCTGGTATGGGCTGCTTGCCGGCTAAGAAAATATATGTTAACTCACACCACTTTGTTGATTTCTAAAATGGACCCTATCAAGTACATCTTCGAGAAGCCCGCTCTCTTCGGACAGATAGTTAGATGGCAAATGATTATGACTGAATATGATATTCAATATACAACACAAAAGGCCATCAAAGGAAGTGTATTAGTAGATCATTTGGCCCATCAAGCTGTTGATGATTATCAATCTATCAACTTTGACTTCCCGAATGAGAATATCATGTTAGTGACTGACTGTGCAAAACTTGGACCTTATGACGGACCTGAACAAGGATCCCGATGGACTATGGTTTTTGATGGAGCTTCCAACACTCTGGGAAATGGAATTTGTGCAGTGATAATTTCTCCTGAAGGTTGTCACACTCCTTTCACTGCTAGACTGTGCTTCGATTGTACGAATAACATGATTGAGTACGAGGCATGCATCTTGGGTTTGAAGGCTTCCATTGACTCAAGGATCAAGCATTTGGATGTATTTGGAGACTCTACTCTATTGATTATCCAAGTGAAGGGAGAATGGGACACTAAGCATCCTAACCTGATTCCTTACAAGGAGCTTGTGTTAACTCTGATTCCATGCTTCGAAGAGATCACCCTTGAACACTTCCCTAAAGAAGAAAATCAGTTGGCTGATACCTTGGCCACAATTTCTTCCATGTTCAAAGTCAAATGGGATAACGAAGCTCCTATGACTACAATTGAGAGATTTAACGAACCTGCGCACTGCTATGAGCTTAACACTGACAAAGAGAAACCATGGTACCATGAGGTGAGGAGATATCTTAAGGCACAAGAATATCCTGAAGGAGCTTCCATCAATATAGAAAATTCTTGCATAGATTTTCAGCCAAATTCTTTCTAAGCAACGAAATCCTGTACAAGCGCAACCATGATTCTACTCTACTTCAATGTGTAAATAAGAAGGAGGCAGAGAAAATTATGGAAGACATGCATGATGACCTTTTTGGGACTCACTCTAGTGGACACACTATGGCCAAGAAAATCCCGAGGGTTGGTTACTATTGGTCCATAATGGAAACTGATTGTCATCATCACTCAAGGACTTGCCAGAAGTTTCAAATCTATGCTGACAAGGTCCATGTACCTCATATTCCTCTAAATGTCATGACTACTCCGTGTCCATTTGCAATGTGGGGCATTGACATGATTTAAGAGATCAAACCTACTGCCTCCAATAGACATCGCTTCATTATGGTCGCTATTGATTACTTTACCAAGTGGGTCGAAGGCGCCCCTTTTGCCTCAGTCACGAAGAACATTGTAGCCAGGTTTCTCAAGCATAACCTCATCTGCCGTTACGATATCCCCGAAGGGATCATCACTGGCAATGGAACCAACCTCAAAAATGCAATGATAACAGGACTTTGTTCCCAGTTCAAAATCAAGCATCATTATTCTTCTCCATACATACCCAAGATGAATGGCGCAGTAGAAGCTGCCAATAAAAATATCAAGAAGATTATGCAAAAGATGGTGGTAACGTATAAAGACTGGCATGAGATGTTACCGTTTTCTCTCCATAGCTACCATACTTCAGCTCGAACATCAACTGGGGAATCCCCATTCTCCTTGGTCTATGGCATGGAAGTTGTCCTACCTGTCGAAGTTCAGATTCCCTCTCTAAGGATGACAAAGGAAGCAGATTTAGGTGAAGATGAATGGATTCAGACTAGGTTGGATCAGTTGAACTTGATTGACGAGAAGCGACTGACTGCTGTTTGTCAAGGTCAGATGTACCAAAAACATATGATCAAGGCTTTCAACAAAAAGATCAAGCCTCCAGTATATCAGATCAGAGACTTGGTAATAAAGTGCATCATTCTTCCACAAGGAGACCCCAGAAGAAAATGGACTCCCACTTACGAAGGATCATTTAATGTAAAGAACGTTTTCTCTGGTGGTGCCATGATGCTGACTATTATGGATGGGAAATACTTCCCACATCCTGTGAACGCAGACATAGTTAAAAAATACTACGCATAAAATGACCCACTAGGTTGACATACCTAGGCAAAAATAAGGGCATCCCGGCGAACCAAAGAGGTTCAGGTAAAAGTTAGGGATATATGCAAAAGATTATACACCGGAAATGTCGAAAACCCGAAAGGGCGGCTAGGGGAAAAAATGGGTATCCTGGTGGGTTGAAAACCCGAAAGGGTGGTCCAGGCAAAAGTTAAGGATTAAAGCGTATGAGTATGTCCCGTAAAGTCTCTACAACCTGCCTTATTACCAAATTCCAAGTTCAAATGGTCCAAGATCAATCCCATCAACTTTAATTCAATGGCAAGGGATAATCCTCGAAGACATATGGGAAATTGTGGGGTTGGAACACAATGAGATCACTTTCACATGGCTATTATTTTTTGTTTTCACTTTGTACTCTTTCCATTCTTTTGACGATTTCCTATTACTAGGATCTCAGTCTCTTTGTACAACAATGCCTATTCATGGGCAAAACATCAATACAAATATACTTTGAAGTACAAACTTTCTGTTTTGAGTTCAAAATTGTCCAATGACTAAAATTGAATGACCGTATGCATATGAACATGATTAAACTTTTAATAAATGTATGCTTAAAACAGTAATAAGCATCTCCTTAAATGCATTTGAGATATATCCACAGAGTTATTTCAATAACATTATCCCCACAAATTTGGATTCATAAAATCCCCAGCCAGAGTTTCAATCTCTGGAATTTCCTCTCCCCAGTTGAGTTAGTCTTAAAAGGAAGCCTTATGGAATTCTTCCTAAAAAAAATATCCTCCCAAACAGTTCGTCAAATATCCTCTTACACAAGGTTTATTTCCCTAAAAAACTACATATTCCCGAGTTTGAGTTTGCCTCTCAGACTATTAAAAATCAAGGGACCGCAACCCCTAATCCCTAGTGAAGTCGCCAACAGAGTCATTGCTATTTCCAAAAGTTGCTGTAAAGCCTGGAACCCGACCAGATAACAGTCAACTTCATCCTTTGAAGCAAGTTACTATGAAGCCTGGACCTGACCCGAACAGTTAACTTCATCCTACTCTCAACTTAATGTGAAGACTGGACCTGACCAGATAACAGTAAATCTCAATTCCAAGTTACTAAAGCCTGGACCCAACCAGATAATAGTTTAACTTCTCAAACTGCTTAAGCCTAGACCCGACCAGATAACACCTCCAATTTCTGAAACCTGGACCCGACCAGATAACAATGAATCTCAAATTTAGTTGCTAAATCCTGGACCCGACCAGATATTAGTTTAACTTCTTCAAACTGCAGAGCCTGGATCCGACCAGTTAACAATTCGAGTTATTGAAACCTGGACTCGACCAGATAACAGTTGATCTCAAGTTCAAATTACTAAAGACTGGACCCGAACGGATAACAGTAAACCTCAATTTCGAGTTGCTAGATCCTGGACCCGACCAGATAATAACTTAACTTCTTCATCTACTGCAAAGCCTGGACCCGACCAATTAAAAGTTCAAGTTGCTGAAACCGGAACCCGACCAAATAACAGTTTGATTCATATAAATCACTAATAAAACTCTTATTCCCTAGTAAAGTTTGCCACTATCCCAACGAGTTGCTGCAAAGCCTGGAATCCGACCAGATAATAGTTAACTTCTTTATCCCCAATATGTTATTGTGAAGCCTAAAATTCGACTAGATAACAGCTAACTTTCAAGAGATAATTCCCCACCAGAGCAATGGACAACTAAAACTCCTGAATTCCGGTTCCCAAGCAGAAATTAACACTGTCCACAAAGTCTCCTAAGCAAAGTAAATATCCCTTAGCCAAGTTTCTTCTCAGCCAAGCAAGAATCCCCAATGGAAGAATTCTAACAAAATCTGAAGATACACATACTCTTCATCCCTAACAGTAATCTGAGATTTAACTTCTCAAAACTTCCCAGTATCTGTCAAGGATACGCTTCGACAACATGCCAATTCATACATCATATAACATACATAACATATACATACAACATAATCTCATTTATTTTGAGAACATCATTACACCATGCATACATTTGCATACAACTAACCCTTCTGTTCCTTGTAGAAAAGACCATTGATCCAAAAACCTCTTCTGGATCAGAATTATTTCTTCCAGGTAAAGACAGGCAAGACACCTAATTTTCAGCACGAATCGACCAAAGATTTATGCTGATGTTTCTCCTAGTTTCTACCATCATCTCTCCAAATGGAATCTATAAGCCCATTCCCTAATGAATACATCATCAAGCGCAAATTTCTGGGAACTTTAGTGTTCAATCATCTTTCACCTTCAAGTCACGAATGGCGGATCCGCCAATCTAACTCTTAAGGTTTAAGAAGATTGAACATGGGCAGCTGTTGTACCCCAAAATTTTCCCTCTCATTTTCTCAAGATTTCTCTCACAAGATCTCCATTAATTCAAGACTGCACAAGGTTTGATCAGCTCAAGACACCACCTCGAGCACTGATGACTCAAAATTAGGGTTTAAGTTTGTACAAAGACAATTGGACTTTTAATGCTTCATATGAGTTTCATGGATCATTTTGGACTCCCAAGATTTTTCATGTCAAGTTTCAAGCTTTGGATCACATTTTTGCTTAGTCAATTGATCAATTGACCTAAAATTAACTATATTAGGGAAAAAGTCAACTGTGGTCAATTTACAGTCAAACTTCACAATTGTTGATCCACATCAAAATTATGAACTCATATATGTCAGTTGATCGAGTTTGGATCACAATTCCTCAAGAAATTTGATCAGATCACCAAAAGGGCAAAAGGGCAAAATGGTCAAAATTAGGGTTTTGACTGAAGAGGGTTAATTTTTTGACTGTTGACCAAATGCATGACTTGTTGGTTTGATACATGATATCAAGAATCCAAATGAATCATTTTGACCTAATGGCATGGTTCGAAACACTTCTCATGATCAATTGATTGATAGTTAAAATTTGGTCAACTGATGAAAAAGTCAATTGTACACTGAAAAGTCAAACTTTGACTTTTTGATCAAAATCAAGTTTCAAAAATCATATTTCATCAAGACATGTCAAAGTATGAAGATTGTTCATCAAGAAATCAAAAGTAAATATTACTTTGAAAAAGTCAAGGTTCTAAACACTTAGAAAATTTTCTAAATGTTAAGAAAAACATGATAATTTCATAACTTTGTGCCAAATTTCCACTACAATGCAAGATGATTCAAGAAAAACTTTCAACATGAAAGTTGTAGATCTCAATGAGATCTAAAAATTTGTAGGACAGGATAAGTTCTAAAAATTCTTGGATTTCAAGTTATTAATTTATGAAGACATGTCCATGAAACTAAAACACTTAGTGAAATTTTGAGCATTGTAAGTCAGGATTTTGACCTAACTTCTTAGCCAAGTTTCACATAGTTCCAATTGGAGTTTGCAAAAGTGATTCAAATAGGAATTGTAGAGAATGTTACAAGCTTTCTAAAAAGTCGAGGAACTACTTGAGATCATGTTTGAGCAAGGAGAATCGAAGATATGAAGTTAGGGTTTCATTCTTGTTTTACAAGGCAAATTTTTAGGATGAACATGAACCAAATCCATGCTAGGCTGCATAATCTTTGATTTGCAGGCATCAAACTTGTTTGTCACTCCATAATTAATGGTTTACACAATTTCTAGAGCCAAGATCCAAGCATTAGAGCCATTGTCCAAAATATTCATCCATTTTTGGAAGAAAGCAACATTGCCATTCTTGAAAAGTGACTTTAATCACAAAGTCAACTTGTATTGAGCCTCTAACTTATTCCTTCTGCACAAGCTTCCTCTACAAAGTCATAGGAACATGTTTAAAGTTTGCAACCACTCTAGATAGCTTTGTACCATGCCTTGGAAAGGTGTTTGCCAAGATAACTTCAAAAACAAGTCAAAATCCACAAACATGTGATCTTGTACATCATACTTCTCCAAGCTTCCAATTTCCTCTATAAATTGAGACATCATTTGCAAGCTAACACATAATTTTACAAGCCCTCAAACTCCCTCAAACTCTCTCAAACCAGAAATTCCAACACAAGCACAAAAACTTGCCATTTCGGATTTCTGAATCCAATCTCTCAATCCACTCATGCATTTCTTGGCCTTTTTCTTCCAAAAGCTTCTAAAAATAATCCATAAATAATCCCACACCCTGCTACAGTGATGTAACACCTCCATCACCATCCTCCATTTTCAAAAATAGCATCTTGCCCCTTGACTTCTCCAGGACATTCCAGCCATCCATAGTTCAAGCTAAGGGTTGCATTAGTTTCCTACGAACTTGAGGAAGCTAATCTGACCATCACAACAACTTGAGTCAAGCTCTAATTCAAAACACGATCTCCAGCTGCAAGGTGAGTTTTCTGACTTTTCATCTCATTATTTAGGCATTGTTAGGCTTGCAATTTCAAAGACAAAATGTAGATATCCTTGCCTTGAAACTGTACATATCCACAAATATCATTTATATGGCCTGAGTAGGGAGAATATTTGACCTGGACTTTGTGAAAAAATTAGGTTAAATTTGGTACCATTCAAAATTTATGCTTGTCTTTGATTTATAGTTTTAATGCTTTACATTTCTGGAATCATGATGAAATTTGCCACAAGTTTCATGTTTACATTTTTGATTTTGGTTGAGAAATAAATAAGATACAGAGGGTCTGGCTAGCGCAAGGTTGAAGATGAAGTTCAGGCCTAGGAAGGGTTTTCAAATATATATTTAAGGTTTCATATAAGTAAACAAATGTATAGCCACCCCGGTGGAAGAGCGCGCGCGTTTATGCTAAGGGCCTAGGTTCGAGCCCCATTGCTGCCATTTTTCCTAACATTTTCACTTGTTTTCCTTTTTTTGTTTTAACCAAGCGCGCCTGGGCTTAAGGCCATTAGGCCTCCTTTTGCTTCTTCTTCCCCTGGTTACTCATAGACACACAACTCATTTTATTTCTTTTTTCTGATAAAAAATATTTAATGGGCCAAGCCTAATCAAAACAAACTGTTCTTTTTAACATACACCCAAAACCTATTTCACACCCCTGACTTGTTTTCTTTTATATTTTATTTTATTTTCTTTATTTTATTATTATTATTATTATTATTAGTACTATTTTATTAATAAAAATCCAAAAAATATTTTAGTTACTACTTACACTTTATCATACTTATTTATTTTCTTTCAAAATAAAAAGACAAAAATACTTTCTAAAACAAATTTCATTCTTTTCTTAAATAAAATTAATTAGACTTAAAATTGATTTAGAATTTAGGACTTTCAATTAATTAATTTTTTATGTTATTTTGATTAATACTAACTCTTATTCACAAAAAAAACCTAAAAATAATTTTTTGATTAAATGTAATTTCTTTTCTTAATTAGTTTAGGTTTAATTTTTTTATAATTTAATTAATTGTTTCTTTTAGTTAATTAGGTTAAAACAAAACCTATTTTCTTAATAAATCAAAACCAAAACAAATTTATTTTCTTTTCATTCATGCCTTGTACATTATTTATTTCAACTTTCGTATATTTATCCATTAAATTCAATATGGTTGTAATAGATAAATAAGTTTAATTCCTTGCAATCCCCATTTGTACATTTGTATCCCCCATCCCCCAAAAATGATGTAATAGTGTAGAATTTACATTTCCGTAATTTATCGCTTTCATATAAATGCTAGTAATTAGGGTTTGTATGGCAAGATAAAATCAGTCTTAGGAAACCCTAATCCAAGACAAAACAAGCATGAAATACAAAACACTTGCACCTCTAGGGTTAACTCCACTTGTTGCTTTGAGAAAATGGTCATGATATGCATGTGAGACATCTTAGCAAAAACAATAAAAAATACAATATTATAGCCCCTCGATGATGCTACGAATGTTGCCTTACAAATGATCTTAGTCGCTCAAGAGAAATATTAAGATATCACATTATTGCTATCTATGACTATACGATGACACACACCTATCCCTTTACATCCAAAGATAAGGCTACTTACCAATCAATGGTAAGATAGCAATGTCAAAGGAAGAGAGAAATGAACGAAAAGACTTTTGAGTAGGTAGAACATTCTTAGTTGATTTCTCACAATCCATCTTCAAAAAACAAACATTTTTTCAAACACACCAAACACTTTCAAAACATGAAATATTTTCAAAATGTCAAACACTTTGTATGCATTCTTATAGAGACGAGAATCATTACAAAGTTTTCCTAAACGAAGGCGCTTTTCAAAAATACTTTCAAAACCCACCACAAATACATTTCAAACAAAGCAATTTCAAAAGTGAGCTAGTAAGCAACTAAGATCCCATAGATAAATATTGATGAAAAGGGTGCTAACACCTTCCCTTTTCATAACCTACCCCCTGAACTCAAGAAAATATCTCAAAGGTCTTTCCTGTTCTTTTCACCCTTTCCTTATTGGATAAAAGAAAAGTAGGTGGCGACTCTTGCTATCCGCAACACTTACAATCAAACGCAAAACAACCAAGTCGGTTCTCCCACCGTATTACAGGAGGCATATGTACTTTTTCAACGTCCATGGTCGACCAATAGTAACCCGCTCTCAGAATTTTCTTAGCCATAGTATGTCCACTAGAATGAGTACCAAAGATACCTTCGTGCATGTCCTACATAATCTTCTCCACCTCCATCTTGTCCATACAACGAAGCAGAGTCTAATCGTGATTGCGCCTGTACAGAATTCTGTGGCTCAGGAAGAACTTAGCTGAGAACCGCCATAGGAGTTTCTTGTCATTGATAGATGCCCCTTCAGGATACTCTTGAGCCTCAAGATATCTTTTCACTTCATGAAACCAAGGCTTCTCTTCTACTCCATTAGTGTCAACTTCATAACATTTTGCAGGGTTGTCTAGCCTTTCAATGGTAATTCTGAGAGCCTCATTGTCCCACTTGTCTTTAAACATAGACGACATGGTAGCCAACACGTCTGCCAACTGATTCTCTTCTCTTGGGATGCGCTCAAAAGTGATCTCTTTGAAATACAAAATTAAGGTTAACACATGATCTCGATACATAGTGAGATTCAGATGCTTAGTATCCCATTCTCCCTTAATCTCACTAATTACTAGGGATAAGTCTCCATACACGCTCAAGAACTTAATTCTCAGATTAATATAAGCTTTAAGACCCATGATGCACGCTTCGAATTCAGCCATATTGTTGGTACAGTCGAAACATAATCAGGCGATGAAGGGTGTATGGCAACCCTGGGGAGATATAATTACGACACCAACTCCGTTTCCAAGTGCATTAGAGGCCCCGTCAAAAACCATAGTCCTTCGGGATCCTGTCTCAGGTCCATCATACGGTCCAGGTTCTTCACAATCTATAACTAGCATAATGTTCTCATCTGGGAACTCAAAATTCATAGGTTGGTAATCGTCTACAACTTAATGCGCAAAATGATCGGTCAATACAC
Source organism: Vicia faba (assembly GCA_948472305.1). Classification (NCBI taxonomy): domain Eukaryota; kingdom Viridiplantae; phylum Streptophyta; class Magnoliopsida; order Fabales; family Fabaceae; genus Vicia; species Vicia faba. The sequence continues at coordinate 1,373,058,064 of OX451741.1, forward strand.
TTCCTTTAATTGCCTAATGAATGGTGTACTAAATGTCGTATTCTGTTAAGACCATTTTCCATCGGGCTATCCTTCTGGAGAGAGTTGGCTTCTCAAATATGTATTTGATGGGATCCATTTTAGAGATCAATAGAGTAGTATGAGTCAACATATACTGTCTTAGTCGGCGAGCAGCCCATGCCAAAGTGCAACAAGTTTTCTCGAGCATTGAATATCTTGTTTAACAGTCGGTAAAGTTTTTTCTAAGGTAGTAAATTGCATGCTCTTTTCGACCAGACTCGTCATGCTGGCCCAGTACGCACCCATTGAGTTCTCTAACACTATTAGGTACATGATCAAAGGTATTCCTTCAACTGGTAGCTTCCGAATTTGAGGTTCTTGTAGGTACTCCATTTCACTACCTAATCTTTCTTCAGCAACTTAAAGATCGGATCACAAGTAGCGGTCAAATGAGAAATAAATCTGGCGATATAGTTAAGTCTTCCCAATAAACCTCTGACTTCTTTCTTAGTGCAGGGAGCGGGCATTTCTTGAATATCTTTGACTTTAGCAGGATCAACCTCGATTCTTTTACCGCTGACGATAAAACCCAAGAGTTTACCGGATCTCACCCCAAAGGTGCACTTGTTCAGATTCAATCTCAGCTTATACCTCCTCAGTCTCTCAAACAACTTATGTATATGGTCCATATGCTCTTCTCTGGTATGTGATCTGGCTATCATATCGCCGATATAGACCTCTATCTCGTGATGAATCATGTGATGGAACAAAGCTACCATAGCACGGCGATATGTTGCGCCAACGTTCTTCAACCCAAAAGGCATAACCTTGTAGCAGAAAGTGCCCCACTGTGTAACAAAAGTAGTATTTTCCATGTCTTCAGGTGCCATCTTGATCTAATTATATCCAAAGAAACTGTCCATGAAGGAGAATACCTTATGCTGAGAGGTGTTGTCAACCAAAACATCAATATATGGAAGAGAGAAGTCGTCTTTAGGGCTCGTCCTGTTTAGATCCATGTAGTCTACACACATACGTACCTTGCGGTCTTTCTTTGGTACCTGAACCACATTCGCAACCCATTGAGGGTAGGATGTCACTGCTAAAAACCCTATGTTGAATTGTTTCATAACCCCAACCTTGATCTTTTCAGACATCTCCGGACGCATACGACGGACCTTCTATTTTATTGAAGCACAACCCTCTTTCATCGGTAGACGGTGAACCACAATATCGGTATCAAGCCCTGGCATGTATTCATATGACAAAGCAAAGATCTCAACATATTCATGCAACATCTGTATTAACCTGTTCTTGACACTATCCTCTAATTTGGAATCTATCTTGACCTCTTTTCTTTCTATTTCAGAAACCAAGTTTACCACTTCACTGGCTCTTCATGTGGTTGAATAGCTTTCTCTTCTTGCACTAACAGTCTGGCAAGTTCTCCTGGTATCTCACAATCTTTCTCACCTTCGTCCTCGGCTTGGTAGATCGGATTTTCAAAGTCATAAGTGGCAATAGAAGAACCTTTATCAACGAGATCTAGAGTGGATGTGGATCTGCAAGGTATTTTATAGGTGTGTGTAAGAACACATAGCTATTTAAAAGTGATAAAAGTGAAAAGAAAGAAAGAGAGCACAAAATACCCAATGCTTTTATGAAATGAAAATATGTTTATGAAATGACAATCCTTAATAAATGAACCGTTGTGCCCCGGGTAAGGCACAAGGCTTAAAGTCATTGTTCAAACATTACAAAACCAAAACTTGAAAGCAATAAAAACAGAAATATAGCTATTACTCCTGACTAAAGGAGATAGAGATAATGTCCTCGGCGTTCCAGTTGCTGAGCCCATTGCCAATGGTAGGAAATATCCAGCTATCAAGGTCATAATCATTATCAACATCTTCTATTACATTGACTCCGTTGTTGCTGATGCAGAATGGTGGCCTTCCAGCTTGAGCGTGACGAACAACCCTTTGACCCTCTGCAGTGAAACATAAACCAAACTTATCAAATTTATAGGGGATATCAAAAATCTGACCCCAAATAGTACAACCACCTTCTTTAACAGTAGCTTTAGCATCTTTTAATGAAGCCATCCTAGGCGGAACTCTGGTACCTTTAGGAATGGTAGAGACATCTTTAGTAGTGGCAGGAGGGATAACTTCAAAAGTTTGACAGGGAGTCTCAATGAATTCGATGCCCATCTCTACATACCAGAAAGAGTTCAAGTGGCTGACAATACACTCCTCTTCACCGCAGACAGTGACAATCTTTCCGTTCACAGGATACTTTAATTTCTAATGTAGGGTAGAGGTAACAGCGCCTGCCCCATGGATCCAGGGGCTTCCCAGTAAGCAGAAAAAGCTGGCCGAATGTCCATTACATAGAAGGTAGTATCAAAGATCTGCGAACCCACTTTGATCGGAAGATCCACTTCCCCGTGTACCATCCTTTTTGACCCATCAAAGGCTCAAACTATAATATCAATGGGTTTTAGCATGACCCCTTTGCAATCAAGTCTGTTAAGAGCACCTTTCGGTAGAACATTTAACGAGGAACCAATATCAACCAAAACATGAGCCAAAGTAGTGCCTCTGCATTAAATGGAGACGTACATGGCCTTATTGTGGTTTCTTCCTTTCGAAGTCCGATCAACATCAGAGAAACCTAATCCATTGTCAGTCGTTAAGCTAGCAACATAGCTTTAAAATTTATCGGCAGAGATCTCTTGTGGCACGTGAGCAGTCTTCAAGAATTTTACTAATGCCTGTGCTTGAGCTTCAGAACACAGTAACAGGGATAACAGAGATATTGGATGGAGTTTGCCCCAACTGCTCAACAATTTTGTAGTCATTCTTCTTGATAGTCTTCAATACCTCTTCTAACTCTTGTATAAAGGTGTCTTCAAATGTAGCTTCCTTAGGTGCCTCCGTCTAGGCCGACTCTATTATTTGCTCTTTACCCTGAGCCTCAGCAATTGACTTAGTGGCTGTAACTCTAACAGGTATAGCAATAGTATTCAGAGAGATTTCTTGAGAGAAAACCCTTCTACTTCTAGTAACCTTACTTGTACCAGCAATATTGTCTATGTCAGGATCAACAACTTCAGTAACTTCATCTTTAACAATCGGTAGTTCTTATTTGACGCCATGGTAGTAAACGTCGGATCCATAGTTCCAAGGAATATATTTATCTGAAGAATATGGGATAGGTCCAGGTGTAGTGATGATTAGAGGAGAAGCTTTTGGATTTGCAGTAATCCTTATAAGAACTTTGGAGGTAACCCTAACAGGAGGGTAAGATATTACGCATAAGTCTTGACACAAATTTTCAGCAGACGGAACCTTCTCGATCAGAATTATATGATTGTCTAACAGGAGTTAAATTCCTTTCTTCAGTAATTTGCAGCCATTGGGTTGGGCTTCGCAGCAGTAAAATTTTTCAATATAACCCAGAAATAAACCGGCCTGCAGTAGATTCTTATTGATTATTGGTAGAAGAATAACCAATTCACTTACTTTAGCCACATAAAGAACATCGTCAATTGCACTTATTCCTTTGTCATGCTTCGACATAGGTGCAGTAATCACATTCGGAGTTTCTGGAGGGTCAAACTCGATCTCTTTGTTGTCAATCATGTCCTAAATTTTGTTTTTCAGGGTCCAGCAGTTGTTGGTGTCATGTCAAGGACTGTTAGAATGATAGGCGTATTTCGCATTCGGATTGTACTTAGGAGAGGAAGTGTTGGGGGTTCTGAGGAGGATCCCTTAGCGTAATCAGCTCCACTTTTAGTAAATGTTGTAACGCTTGAGACAATTGCATATTAATCTTGGTAAACTGCCTTCCCGGAGCGTTTGACCTACACCTATTACCATGTTGTTATTGTTAAACAGGTGCAGGATTAGAAATTAGTACCGCTCCCGCAGACTGATTGCAGTTATTGTTACGGATGGCAATAGTCGTCACCAAATTTTCTTTTATCTAATAAGGAAATGGTGAAAAGAACAGGAAAGATCTTCGAGAATTTTTCTGAGTTCGGGGGGTAGGTTATGAAATGGGAAGGTGTTAGCACCCTTTCTATCTGTAGTTATCTACGGGCTCTTAATTGCTAGCTCAGTTTGTTTGAAAATGCTTTATGTGTGATGTTTGAAAATATTTTTAAAATGCCTAAGTATGGAAAACTTTGTAATGATTCTCGTATCAGTTGAGAACGCATACAAAGTGTTTATTTTTGAAAATATTTCTGATAAAAGTGTTTGTGAAAAAGATGTTTTGTTTTTGTGATCAAGTGATTACGAGCTATCTACCTACTCAAAGATCTTTCGTGTTATTTTCCTCCTCCTTAGATAGTTATACCCTACCATTAGTTAGTAGGAAGCCCTATCGTTGGATGTTTAAGGGACAAGGGCGAGTCATCGTACAATCATAAAGGCAACTCGTAAGGACACTTTAGTAATTTTATCCTAAGGGACTAAGATTATTTACCGAAGGAAGCATCGAAGGGTCATTGAGGGACTACGATCTTTTTATTCAAGGGTCTTTGCTAAAGCGTATCCATGTTCGAGGGACATGATTGTTTTTATTCGAAGGCAACAAGTGAGGTTACCGTAGAGGTGAGTGTGTGAATAGTGGTTCAATTTAGTTATTTAATCTTGATTAGGGTTATCTAACGATTGATTTTTAGATCTTTCCATACATGCCCTAATTACTAGTAGTAATAAGGAAAACAGAAAAGGCAGAAATTAAAAGTCCTACACTATTAAAAAGCTTCGGGGAAGGGGGTACAAAATCATAAAACTGGGAGAAAAAGTAAAGCAAATAAAATCCCTAATTAAAACTTTTATAAATCATAGCAGTTACATAATTGGGAAAATTAATGCAAAAGTAAACACACGAAGGTGGTAAAATAAAGAGAAAACAGAAAGAATGTTTTCTTTGTGGTCGTTTTGATGAAAAAATTGATGATTAACCTAAAGAAAATCTAGTTGATTTTAATTTATAAAAAGAACCAATTGATTAAAAAGAATCAATTCATTAGGCAAATCCTAAAATCTAGGTCGATTTTAAGTTAATTAGGAAAACTTAAAAAAATTAAATTAGGGTTTATAAAAAAATCTAAAACTAATATTAGGGTTAATAAAACCTAAAACTAATTAGAAAACCAAAAAATAAAAATAGTGTTTTGTTTTAAAGAAATGGTTTTGAAAAAGGTTTGTAAAAGAGTGAGAAACATAGAATTGAAAAATATTCACCAAATGAGTAAGGGTGGGTGTTGAATCCACGCCCTCAAGCAGTCTCAACAACAAGCATACCACCAGGCCAAGCGCACCTTGTTGTCAAGGTAACACCTCCAACATGTTTTGTAACAAACCTGCAAAGATGATAGAAATATGAAAAAATAGCAAAATCGGGGATCAAACCCGTGACCCGAGAGAGGAGTGACTTAGCGCACGCGTTTCTACCACTGGGGTGGCTATACATCTGTTCATATAAATTAATCAATTAATACATAATGTATAAACAAATATATTGGCCGGAGAAGCGCCAGAGCCCTAACTCTGGTCGTCATTCCTACACCTGTAAAAATAGCAAACGTTAGCGCATGAAGAGGACTCCACCCCCCTAAATAAAGCCTTCTGAATCCAATGGTGGTATTTTCATGGTCTAAAACGCAAGGGATTGAGAGATATAATGATAACACATGAACCGGTACTAGCATGGTGTTTCACGATTCAGGGTGCATGGGACTTCCATGTCTGTTCTAACCTGCACTATCAATACTCATAACCAAGTTAAGGATGTTAGTACATGTTAAAGAAACCAAGAAAACAAGATATGAATGTCATGAGCATGATGATAGCGGAGATTCTATGTAGTTTGATTCACATGTTTTTGACCATCATATTTGGTCCAAACATACTCTATATGCGTGCTGGAAGAGGATGGAATAAAGGCTTTATGGTGAAAGGGTTTGAAAAAAGGGTTTGAAAACTTTAGGGTTATTGAAAAACATTGATGTTTTTTTTTGGACAATTTTGAGAGGCAAGGATTCGTTGTTTTTGTTCCCTATTGATGTCTGAATATATAGAGAAATTTAGGGAAACCAAATGACGGGCTTGGACCCTTGTAGTAAGATATAATTTTATCTTATTTTATTTTATATTATTAATGAATTAAATCAAAAATAATAAAAATAATAAAAATAAAAGAAGACCGAAGGGTGTATGAATGAATAATAAGGTGCATGAACAGTATACCACACGTTTGGACTCTTAAACCATGTCCCAATAGTCCAAAATATCAAGCTTGCTCAATTTGGTCTTTATGCATTTGCTCAAAATTTCCCAACTTGCAATGATCATAACTCACTTAATTTTTATCCTTTGAAAGTGATCTTATACTTTTTGGAAATCCCAAGTTTTCCTCTACAAACTCTATGTTGATCATTTTTTCTTTTGAAGAATTTATCCTAATGTAAGTTGCCTTGACAAAAAGTGTCTTTTTGTTGACTTTTGAAATAACCTGTAATGTATTGGCTTATATCTCTCAAATGATGGATTTTTTGGAATTTAGCTTAGAGAGACAAAGTTTTATAGAATTTAATTTCCTCCAAAATGAGCTTTTGTTGGGGAAAAGCTGATGAAGCATGTGAAAGTTATGCTTGATCAAAGTTCAATTAACTTCTCATAAGGAAACCCTAATTTGGTAACTTTTAACTTTTGATGATTTGGGGTCTTTTCTTGAGGAATAATGATCAACCGTTGATCAAATGATGAATGTGACTTCAAAATCTTGATGTTGACAAAAATTATTGAAGTTTGACTGTATGTCAACCACAATTGACTTTTCACCCAATACAATTGATTTTCAGTCATCTGAGCAATTGACTGAGCAAACTTATGATGCAACGCATGAAACTTGGCATGTGCATTATTGAAGACCTGTGATGAACCATGAAAACCACTTTAGATATTGTAAACCCAATATTCCTTGAGAAACATAAAACCCTATTTGTGGACCCATTCCTTAGAAGGAGAATTTATCTGATCAATTCTTGAGCCAACTTGAGTAAATGAGGACCTCATGAGAGTGTCTTGAAGAAAAATAATAGGGAAAATTTTGGGGTACAACAACTACAATGTTTTTTTTTACAACAAGGTTACTGTTGTACCCCAAAATTTTCCTTCCATTTTCTTCAAGACATCTCCTCATGCTCCTAGGGTTCTCAAATGCTTAAGGATGCTCAAGAATTGATCAGACAAATTCTCCTCCTTAGAAATGGACCTACAACTAAGGTTTCACTTTTCTCAAGGAAGTTTGAGTTTATAATGTCTCAAGTGGATTTCATGGTTTCTCATATGTCTCCAAGAATTCTCATACCAAATTTCAAGTCTTGCATCACGAGTTTGCTCAATCAATTGCTCAAATGACTGAAAATAAACTGTATTGGACAAAAAGTCAACTGTGGTTAACACACAGTCAAACTTCAAGATTTTTGGTCAACACTAATATTTTGAAGTCATATTCATCATTTGATCAAAGTTTGGTCATGATCATCAAGAAAACCCCAGACTCATTAAAATTCAAAGGTTACCAAATTAGGGTTTTCTTAAGGAGAAGTCAACTAAACTTTGACCAAGCACAACTTTCACATGCTTCATCAGATTTTCCTCAACCAAATCTTATTTTGAAGGAAATTAAATTCTTTACAACTTAACTCTCTAAGTTCAAATCCAAAAAATGCTTCATTTGAGAGATATGAGCCAAAACATTATAGGTCATTTTAAAAGTCAACAAAAAGGCATTTTTTGTCAAGACAACTTACATCAAAATAAAATCCCCAAATGCAAAAATGATAAAAATAGAGATTGTAGAGGACATCTTGATATTTCTAAAAAGTCAAATATCGCCTTAATATGATAAAAATTGAGAGAGTTATGATTGGTGTAAGTTGCGAAATTTTGAGCAAATACACGAAACCAAAAGTGACCAAACATAAATTTTTAGGCTTGTGGGCTTATATTTCAAGGTCCATGCATGTTATAGGTCTCAATACGAACCTATGAATCACTTCATACACCCCATGGATTTTTATTATATTTATTTTGATTTTTATTAATTTAAAGTAAAAAATTAAAAGGATAAACCAAGGCTTATGACAAAGGTCCAAGCCCATTCTTTGGTTGACCTGATTTCCTCATTATATATCCTCATCATTTCAGACATCAAGCGACGGAAAAAAACCTTTGCACAAGAAGCTATCCAAAAATTTCCAAAAAATTCTTAAAACTAGGGCATAAGCAAATCCTTATTTCCATCCCTTTTCAAGCGAAACCAAGGATCAAATCACACTCCAGAGGTCCACAGGAAGCGGTCCACACCCTTAATCAAGTTCAAAGCATCCTAGAAATCTCTCACATGAACTCACCGGTCTTGGTAGTTTCTTCAACTTCAAACTTTTTATTCACGTAATATAAATTGATCTTATGCATTCATATGTGTTCATGGTGTCATGTTAAACAGTTTTAACGCATTACATGCAAGCTTTGATCCAGGGATAAGAACACGCCATTTTTAGGGCACGAAACTCCGACTTCATCGTATCTCCCTTTATAGGCATTTGGCTGAATAGATGCAACCAATTTCATAGACCCTGATTTAAGGAGGGTAGGCTTAACCTTATGTTTCAAATCATGTTATTTTGTAGGATAAGTTTTAGGGCAATTGGAGAAGAAGGTGGTCAACCACCGTGCGTGGTGGTTTGACCCTCCTTGGGTTGCGTGGCTTCTCTCTATTCGTCCATTCAAATAATAGGGTCCCACGGGCGGCGACTTGGTTTTTTTGAATTCAAATAAAGGTCATTTTTATTATATAATAGTATGCTTGTGTTCCATATACCGGGTTAAACAGCTACCCAATGGAAAGGAAGTGCGCGGTAAGGCATTACTATACTAGGTCGTGGGTTCCATCCCTGCCTTTTGTGAATTGTTCTCATATTTTCTGACTTTTACAGATCACATGCAGCGCATCCCCACCCATCATCCATGGCCTTCACGCTTCTCACCATCAGATTTTCACAGGTCTGATCCAACATTTCTAGTCTCGTAACCCATGATGAACCTCCTGGAGCTACTCACACAAGATCAGGCGCTAACTCAGTTGGGCCTGGACCTCCCTTGCTATGCAACACCCCCTCCTTTTGCTAAAATCAGGCCCAAACTCCTTTTTTTTCTCTTATATTTTTCTTTTTTCTTTTACTTATTTTTTTATTACTTAAAAAAAATATAAAAAATAGTTTTAGGGTTTTTTTTAATTAATTTAACTAATCACCTTTTTTTAAATTAAAATCAATTAGATTCTTAGGATTTTTTTAATTAAATTAATTGACTTTTTAAAATAAAATGAATTAGGTTTTAGCTCTTTTAGTTAATCTTTTTTAATTAACCTTTTTCTTAAATAAAATTAATTAGTTTTTTCTAGATTTTTTAATTAACTTTCTTTTTAATTAGCTTTCTTTTGATTAACTTTTGATTTAATTTTTTTTAATTAAAAGTAATTAGTTTCCTAGGTTTAATTAATTAAAATCGTCAAAAAAATATTTCTTTTTCCCCTATTTCAATTTTATTTTATTTTCATAGATAAAGTGTATAGGGTTCGCAAACATAATAGCTAGCTTTATTTCTCGCTTTCCTTTTTCATTATTATGTAACTGTTTTCTGGTTTGTAATAACTTAGGGTTTTTACTTTCTGCTTTCTATTATGTAATTTTCCCAAAGCCGTGTAATAGGTTTAGGTTTATCATTTCTGCCTTTACTTTCCGCACCTTAACTGTTTTCTATATTGTTATATTGTTTAGTAATTAGGGTTTGTATGGAAAGATAATAATCAAACGATAGCAAAACCCTAAATTCGAAGATAAAATAACTGAAAATAAAACATTCTCACACTTGCACCTTTAGGGTAACCTCCCTTGTTGCCTTCGAAATAAGACAATCATGTCCCTCGAAGGTGGGGATGCTTTAGCAAAGTCCCTCGAATAGAAGATCATAGTCCCTCGATGACCCTTTCGACGTTGCCTTTTGATAAATGATCTAGTCCCTTACAAAATTGCTAAAGAGTCCTTACAATTTGCATTCAATGACTGTATGATGACCCTACGCCTATCCCTTCACATCCAATAGACAGGGCTTCCTACTGACTAATGGTACGGAAAACATTATCTAAAGGAAAAGGAAAAAAGTACAAGAACGACCTCGAGTGGGTAAATACTGTTAATCGCTTGCTCATAAATCTTTCAAAACAAAATATTTCACACAAACACTTTCAAAAATATTTTCAAAATACTTAGTATGCATTCTTGAGGACCGATACAAGAATCATTACAAAGTTCACCTTACATTGGCATTTTCAAAATATTTTTCAAATCACACACACAAAGAAAATTTCAAAAGTGAGCTAAGCGATTAAGAGCCTGTAGGTAACTACGGATGAAAAGGATGCTAACACCTTCCCTTTTCATAACCTATCCCCTGAACTCAAAATCTTCAAGGTCTTTCTTGACTTTTCAACATTTCCTTATTGGATAAAATAAAAGTCGGTGGCAATGTTACATCGGTAAAGCGGCATAACAAAAGTTTTGGAAATATTTATCCAAGAATTTATCGTGTCCACAAAGATTGGTTATTAAATTGTCGTTCGACAATTTCTCGCGTTTATGAGTTTTGGAAAAGAATGGGTTTGTTTGTAAGGTACGGAAATTAAAAGTTATAGACATAAAAAGAATTTCATTCTTCGATTAGTAAAGAACTTTCGAGTTTGTATTTAGTCTACCTTATCAAATAATTAAACTTACTACCCAGTTTCACTTAACCTTAACTACTCATCAATATCATCATGTATCGCTCACACAGAGGTCATCTCTAACACAAAGTGAGACATCAACTGTATCGTTCTATGTCGACGATCTCTCAGCACAACACAAACAACACAAAAGCATTAAGAGTCGATACCTAAGTGATTACTAAGCCTAAATCTATCTCTAGAATCTAAGCCTAATAGATATTCATCCTAAGTCCAAATTCAATCAGTCCATCTCTGTAACATCTCAAACCCAAACCCTTAGCAAGCTAAAAAGGATAAACATCAATAAAGGTTTGTAAAGAAAGTTTCATACAACACCATGAGCAATAAATATACATATAATCAAGGTAAAGTTACATACAAAATCCAATAAATAATGGTTACAAAGAGAGGAAGAGGAGAGAAAACCAAATTTTCCGCGGTGTCAACACGGTCCATCAAGCTCCCAACCCCAGATCATCCAATGGAGTTTGGGATCAAATACCCCAAAAACCATAACCTAGAAAATGACTAAAATCTATTTTTATAAAACTATTCTCAGTAGGCCGTGCTAATCGGCCTCAGCTCCCTAAGTGGGCTGCACAATATTTACACACTAAACCGACCTAAATCGCGCTAAGGGGGCTTCAAAACTTTGGTTCTACCAAAACAATAAAGCAAGCAGCGTGCTACAAAATGCATTAAGCGCCACTCGCACTTAGTAGCCTCCTGCGTGCTAAGCAGGTTCTCCTAGACAACAAGTGACAACATTGATCTTTTATTCTAGAAACGTGCATCCGGAGCTCTGCCTTTGACACCTTATTCCTCAATGCTCCAAATATACGACAAATACCTACAAAATAGACCAAACTATCAAACGGTACACTGTTTACATGAAAACACAATTATTCACAAAGTAAACATATTTAAAAACAAAGTCGGGAATTATTCAAAGAATATTAACAAAAGTATCGATAAGTGCAACAAAACTTATATACAAAAATAGCTACAATTCGCACTTATCAAACTCTCCCCAACATGAACTTGTTTGTCCTCGGACAAGGCTAAATAACTCAAAGAACAAATAAACAATAATTAAATAATCACGAATCAACAGCTTTTTAAAACACAAAACAAATGTATGGTTCAAAAATAAAAACCTACACACAAGGCAAAACTTACCACTAAACTACAATGATAACATGAAAATGAAACAACTCCTAAATACAAAGAACATGTAAAAAATTCAAAAAAAAATACAATGTTCACAAGTGAATCATACCGAGCACACACTTCATCGGTAGATGAAAAACGAAAACATGAGGTGCTCAACTCTCACTCAACAATCTTGCTAATAACAACTAAAATATGCATTCATCAAAGCAAATTCATATTGAAAAGCACAAAAGCAAAATCACAAGGGCTTCAAGGGTTGTAATGTGGTTTGGATAACAAGGAAGGGATAATATCTAGAGGTAATTGAAACAAACAACCATGCCTAATCCTATGGGAGTGATCAATTCACAAAGTCTCAAGCATCACTCAATCAACTTTTTTAACTATCTCAATTGTTTCACAAACACACGTCACTTATTTTTACATTTTTTCTTTTTCAAAACTTTTTCTCTTTTTTCTTTATTTTACTTTTTCTATTTTTTTTCTTTTCCCACCATGCAATTTATTTTCAACCTCAAACAACCATCTTATAAACAAGCAACATTGTTATCCCCAACTTAAACACAACCACATATAGTGACAAATTGCTCCAACTTTCTAAGGAAAGGAAAAATTCAACCACAATACATGGTTGGGGTTAAGTACCAACAAACGACATTAGAGGCCATGATGAATTCTAACTAAAAGGCTCAAAGGGGTTCACAAATGACCGCTCACTCACAAGGTGAGATGCCTTAATAATTTCACGCTTTCATACGAATCAACATAAATGCAAGAGTAAACATAATCAAATTGAGTTAAGACATGATTGTCGGACTCCCGTGCATATAGTAAACAATGGAAAGCAACCTCACAAGGGGTTTAGTCCTAAAGTGATTCAAAAGTGAACACAAATTGCAAAAGAATGAATGACATGAAAATTTGTACAAAAGAAAAGTCTCCTAAACATGCTATGTTCTAGAAAGTGATAAATGAGTACCTGATGCGTGCCAACTTGGAAACACTATCACTACCATACATCCGCATGTTGAAATGTACAAACTTGGAAAATCGCCTCAAAATTCAACAAGAAATCAGACCAAATTTGGAGTCCAAACAACAAACAAAAGAATTAGAAAAATAACTTTATTATTTATTAATCTAAAAAGCCTAGGTGAGAGTGGAAAAAGGAAAGAAAGTAAAAAAATTAAAAGAATTCCCTGGCTTTGCACAGCAAGGCGCGCTAAGTGGCCTAGAGCGTGCTTAGCGCGCTACACCAGATGCAGAAAAACATGACAGCGTCATCTGGCGCAGCTGCTATGCAACTTTGCAAGCACCTACACACTCTATGTAGACAATATTTACCACATACAAACTTCCATAAACTAAACACGACAAGCTTGCAGAAAAACACAAATTAACACAAAAAAATAAACAATTTGAAAGTGTATTAACAAGTTGAAAAGTGAAAATTTGAAATTTAAAAACTAAGCCGACTTCAACTTGTTAAAACACAAGTAAACACATACATAAACGAATACAAGTAAAAAACAATACAACATGCTTGTTTTACGTTGTAAGCTCTACGCCTTTATTCTGCGAGCTAGTAAACTCCTCTCGTCATGCCTTGGTATTGTCACACCACACAAACCTAAAGAAAGTGTCCTAACATCCACACAACAAACATTATGAAAACGAGAAAATTCATAACAATACGTGAAAACAAAGAAAACACACATATACGCACAAGTATCATATACAAGTTAATGTACAATTTCTATACAACATATATACTAATAACAAAACTTAAAAACAAAGAAATTATCGCAATGCGAAAACAATAGAACCAATCCCCGGCAACAACGCCATTTTGTTGCAGTGGTAAAGCGGCAAGCAACGAAAGTTTTTTAAATATTTATCCGGGAATTTATCGTGTCCACAGAGAATGGTTATTGAATTATCGTTCGATAATTTCTCGCGTTTATGAGTTTGGGAAAAGAATGGGTTTGTTTGTAAGGTGCGGGAATTAAAAGTTATAGACATAAAAAGAATTTCATTTTTCGATTAGTAAAGAACTCTCGAGTTTGTATTTAGTCTATCCTATCAAATACTTAAACTTACTACCCAGTTTCACTTAACTTTATCTACTCGTCAATATCATCATGTATCACTCACATAGAGGTCATCTCTAACGCATAGTGAGATATCAACCGTATCGTTCTATGTCGACGATCTCTCAGCACAACACAAACAACACGGAAGCATTAAGATTCGATACCTAAGTTATTACTAAGCCTAAATCTATCTCTAGAATTTAATCCTAGTAGATATTCATCCTAAGTCCAGATTCAATCTGTCCATCTCTGCAACATCTCAAACCTAAACCCTTAGCAAGCTAAAAAGGATAAACATCAATAAAGGTTTATAAAGAAAGTTTTATACAACACCATGAGCAATAAATGTACATATAATCAAGGTAAAGTTACATACAAAATCCAACAAATAATGGTTACAAATAGAGGAAGAGGAGAGAAAACCAAATGTCCCGCGGTGTCAACATGATCCATCAAGCTCCCGACCCAGGATCATCCAATTGCGAGCCAATAATGTTGTTTTCTAATCTATAAATATCAAAGAATGAAGGTGATGGAGTTTGGGAACAAATACCCCAAAAAATATAACCTAGAAAGTGACTAAAATCTATTTTTATAAAACTATTCTTAGCAGACCGCGCTAAGCGGCCTCAGCGCGCTAAGTGGGCTGCACAATATTTACACACTAAACCGACCTAAACCACGCCAAACGCGCTATCCACGCTAAGCAGGCTTCAAAACTTTGGTTCTGCCAAAACAGTAAATGCAAGCAGCACGCTGCAAAATGCGCTGAGCGCCACTCACGCTTAGAGGCCTTCTACGCGCTAAGCAGGCTCTCCTGGACAACAAGTCCCAAAAATGATCTTTTATTCTAGAAACGTGCATCAGGAGCTGTGCCTTTGACACCTTATTCCTATATGCTCCAAATATGAGACAAATACCTACAAAATAGACCAAACTATCAAATGGAACACTATTTACATAAAAACACAATTATTCGCAAAGTAAACGTGTTTACAAACAAATCGGGGAATTATTCAAAAAATATTAACAAAAGTATCAATAAGTGCAACAAAACATATACAAAAATAGCTACAATTTTCACTTATCAAGCGACTCTAGCTATCCGCAACATTTGTGATAAAACACAAAACAAGTCAGTTCCTCCACCATATAACAGAACTGACGACTCTGTTGGGGACACTTACCAAAGAGGGGTTACCTTAGAGTCTTAGATCACTTTATCTGCTTTATCTATTTGTTTTATCTACTTTATATTTGAGGGTTTCTTGGGTTTATTTTCTTGCATAGATCTTACACCCAGATCTAGGGTACCTTAGGTAAGTAGCAATAGAACATGGAAACTGTACAACATAGACCGATATGGTTGAAGTGATGGCTATGTTAGTGTGACACTTTGGTTTGTACTGACATTCCTTAAGTCAGTCGAGGACAACATTGGGCTTCCGCGTGGTGTCATAAGCACTATCTGACTTTTAGAACCTTAATTAACCCATCTTGGCCATTAGAAGGTAGTGAGATGGTCGACTTTGGTGCACTCCAAAGTTGGTTGATACTCGATGCTACACTCATTGAGATTCAACTCGCTGGATGTTTTGGTGTCAAATCAGTTGCTGTACTAAAATGAAACCTTCGAGAAAGATTCGTGATATGAGATTCCTAGAACCCGGTTATTATTTTAGGACAGGTTGGGCCAACTAAACTTCAATAGAAAAGGGTACTTACCTATGGACCCCATGCATGCCTTTAAACCTAAGGCTCTTATGTGATTTGTTTGTGTTTTCTATATGTTTAAACATAAACATAACATCATAACATCATGACATCATAACATCCGATATGGAATTTACTAACTACTTCAAGGATCTTAGGGATCCTTGTTACAGGATTATCTTAAAGTCAGACTATTAACAAGGGGGCAAGAGGATTTATTTTCCTCTATCTAGACACCTTCAAAGACTAAAGTACATTCTTTTGAGTCAGAGGCTAGGACCCACTCGATATGGTGAACTTGATTCTAATATAAGAACATCGAAATATGAAGACTCAAAGTTCCATAAGTCAAAGTTGCAACCATGATTTATTCTCTCTTTTACCCCGCAAGATCTTTGAAAACATTGAATGTGCATATATATTCCATACATATCATTACATAACAGGTATTCTAGATAGGTTTTCTCATCTTCTTGCTGTTTATTTGAGTAAAAGATGGCTCTCGAACAAACAGTCAAATATCTTCAAGTTCAAAATGCTCAATTTCAACAAATGTTCCGGAACTTAGCCAAAGGATATGAAGACTTGAAAGCACTCATCATCAAAGAGAGAAATAATAAGACTAAGAATCCAGATGTCATTCTTAATATGGGTAAAATGTTCAAAGGTCCGATCAGGAGGGATCCAGATTTATAGATCCCATCAAATGAAGGTGATAATCAAGAGCAAGATGATAAGAGTGTGAAAGAGGAGGAGAATAACAACAAGGGTTTTGATTAAGAAGAAGTAGACTATTCAGATGAACAATATCCTCCTGCTGATGATAAGTACAAACAGTTGGAAGATCGTCTCAATGCTATGGAGATTCATAGAGTTCCTGGGTTAGATTTTGAAGATCTGGGTTTAATCCCGGGAGTTGTAATTCCTCACAAATTCAAGGTCCCTACCTTTGCAAAGTATGATGGTGTTTCCTATCCAAAAGTTCATTTAAGGTTGTATGTTCGGAAGATTCAACTCCATACTGCTGACAGGAAGTTATGGGTGCACTTCTTTCAAGAAAGCTTGTCAGGGACATAGTTGGAGTGGTTCTATCAGCTGGAAGTGATGAATATCTGTACTTGAGAAGACTTGGATTCTTCTTTTTTACAAACAATACCAGTACAGTGTTGATCTTGCACTTACTCGCGTGTAATTACAAAGTATAACTATGGGGTCGAATGAAGGCTTCAAAGATTATGCCCATAAATGGAGGTATCTAGCTGGGAGAGTTCAACCTCCTTTATCTGATAGGGAGCTGGTTGATATGTTTATGGGAACTTTGACAGGTCCTTTCTTCAATCATCTGATTGAAAGCTCTTCAGCCTGATTTACTGAGCTGATATTAACAGGGTAACATGTTGAAGATGGAATCAGGAGGGGGAAAATTCAAGTGGTTGCATCTTCAAGTACTGTGAAAAATACGTTTAATGAAAAGAAGGAAACTAATGTAGTGTATGGCTAGAAGGGTCGTGCTAGAAATAACCGCAACCAGTCTGTGGGAGCTGTGCTAATTTCTACTCTTGTGCCAGTGCAACAACATTGCAATACGGTGGGTGAACTGACTTGGTTTTGCATTTTATCACAAATGTTGCAGATAGAAAGAGTCACCACCCAATTTCATTTTATTAAACAAGGAAATGGTAAAAAGAACAGGAAAGACCTTAAAGATATTGAGATCGGGCGGTAGGTTATGAAAAGGGAAGGTGTTAGCACCCTTTTCATCTGTAGTTATCTACGGGCTATTAATCGTTTAGCTCACTTTATTTTAAAAAATTGCTTTGTGTTATGTTTTCAAAAATATTTTTGAAAGTTCCAATTGTAAGGTGAACTTTGTAATGATTCTCATATCTGTCCTCGAGAACGCGTACAAAGTGTTTGTTTGTAAATATTTTGAAAGTGTGATTGTGTGAGATGTTTTTGTTTTGAAGAGCTTTGTGAGCAAGCGATTAAGATCTACCCTACTCAAGGTCATTCTTGTCTTTTCCTCCTCTTTTAGATAGCGTTATCCATACCATTAGTTAGTAAGAAGACCTGTCATTGGATGTGAAGGGACAGGCTTGGGTCATCGTACAATCATCAAAGGCAACTGGTAAGGAAGCTTTAGCAATTTTCGTTAAGGGACTAGATCATTTAACGAAAGGAAACATCAAAGGGTCATAGAGGGACTATGATATTTTGTATCGAGGGACTTTTGCTAAAGCGTCCCCACTTTCGATGGACATGACTTCTTTTCCGAGGAAACAAGGGAGGTTACCCTAGAGGTGTGAGTGTACTAAGTGTATTGTGTTCAATTTAGTCTTGCAGTTAGGGTTAGCTATCGTTTGTTTTTAATCTTTCCATACAAACCTAATTACTAAGCAATAATATAGCAAGTATAAAGAAAGCAATAAAGGTGCGAAAAGTAAAAAAGTGAAAAGTAAACCTTAGACTATTACATCGCTTTGGGAGAGGTACATAAGTATAAAAATTCTAGAAAGTAAACCCTCATTACTATTACATCCCGAGAAACAATTACAATAACGAAAAAAGGTGAGAATAATAAACTACGCAAAAAATGTAAGAAAAAAATGAACATTTTTTTCCAGTTATTTCTTGATGAAAAAGGGTTTTTGATGATTAAATAAACCTTAAAAAAAGTCTAATTAATTTTAATTAAGGAAAATGTTGATTAATTAAATTAAAAACATAAAAACCTAGTTTGATTATGGTTTGTAAAAAATAGGTTTTTGAAAAGAATTAGGTTTGTTAAAAAAGGTTTAGGGTTTATGAATTTGGGGTTTTTTAAGGAAAAAGGAAAAAAAAGAATAAGAAAAATAGAGAAAACAACAAAATTTCCAGGGGTGGGTGTTGAAACCACGCCCTTAGCCTTTATGCCCAACACCTTCACCACTGCACCAAGCGTGCACTTGTGTCAAGGGATAACATCAGCATATTTTGTATGTTAACCTGCAAAAATCAGAAAATATGATTTTTTTGTCAAAACCAGGGATCCAACTCACGCCCTAGTATATTTATGCCTTAGCACACAGGTTTTAACTACTGGGGTGGTGATACATCCAGTGTTATTAATGAAACAAATTAAACAAATAATAAAAATATTGCATGGACCGAAGAGGCGCCGGAGCCCTAGCTTCGGTCGTCTTCTCCGATGAGTCTTTTTTTGTTCATGCAAAAAATGAAAAATATTAGAAACCCAGCGGGACCAACCCCCCTAAATCACGGCCTGCGAATTCAATGGAACAATTAGTTTGGGCTGAATCGTGTTGGTTTAGGAGATATATAAAAAATGTAATGGATCGGTGTGATTATGGTGATGCGTGATTCTGTAGCATGGAGGTCACGCGATTGACTTTTTCTGCATATTGAGACCTTATGAACTCGTTAATATGGTTAGTATGCAATGAAACATAAAGGATATAAAGATACAAATTTTGAAAAAAATAATAAACAAAGATGTATGCGTGCGAACTTTATGAGCTTTGGATCATTAGGTTTGATCCATTCTTACTCTGTAGGGTTGCTAGATGTGAATGAACAAGTTTATTTGCCTTGGAAACAGCTGCAACTAGGGTTCCAATATTTTCCTAGTTTTGACTTTTTTGGAAGATGTTCTTGCAGAAGGGTTCATGTGAGATTTTGTCTGAATTGCTAAGAATATATAAGTAGAAATTAGGTCAGCCAAACATGGGCTTGGACTTTGTATGAAAAGCCTTATTTTTTATCTTATTTATTTTGAATTAATAATGAATAAAAAATCAAAATAAATAGAATAAAAGGTCAAGGGGTGCATGAGTAAGATGTGAGGTTCATTATAATCTGCAAAACACGTTTGGACTTTGAAATAATAGCCCATTAGCCCAAAAGTTTAAGTTTGCTCAATTTGAACTTCATGCATTTGCTCAAAATGTTCCAACTTGCACTAATCATAACTCTCTCAATTTTCATATTTTGAAGGTGATTTTTGACTTTTTGGAAAGCTCGAGATGTTCTCTATAATCCCTATTTTAATCATTTTTTGCATTTGAAGACTTTATTTTGATGTAAGTTGCCTTGACAAAAAGTGTCTTTTTGTTGACTTTTGAAATGACCTATAATGTGTTGGCCCATATCTCTCAAATGAAGCATTTTTTGGACTTGAAATTAGAGAGAGAAAGTTGTATAGAATTGAATTTCCTTCAAAATGAGCTTTGGTTGAGGAAAATCTGATGAAGCATGTGAACGTTATGCTTGGTCAAAGTTCAGTTGATTTCTCCTTAAGAAAACCCTAATTTGACAACTTTTGACTTTTGATGATTTGGGAGTTTTCTTGATGAGTTAAGATCAACCCTTAATCAGATGATGAATATTACTTCATAACCTAGATGTTGATCAAAAATCTTGAAGTTTGACTGTATGTTGACCACAATTGATTTTATATCCCATATAGTTGATTTTTAGTCATCTGAGCAATTGACTGAGCAAACTTGTGATGCAATGTAAGAAACTTGGTATGAGAATTCTTGGAGACATATTAGAAACCATGGAAACCAATTGAGGCCCTAAAAACCCAAACTTCCTTGAGAAAAGTGAAACCTTAGTTGTAAGTCTATTGCTTAGGATGAGAGTTTGTCTGATTTATTCTTGAGCAACCTTGAACATTTGAGAACCCTAAGAGAATGTTGTTGAATAGTTGGAGGGAAAATCCAGCCAGTGGGAGAGTTTATGGAAAATACATCAAACAATTTCGGGAATTAGTCTCTGACTTGTTGAAAGTTGTTGATGATATTTGTCTGTTTGTGAACTTTACCTGAAAAGATAAAATTAGTCTTTATGCAATGTCATGATGTATGTAATGCATTGTGTAATGATGTTATCAAAGTAAATGAGATTGTGCTATATGCGTTCCATATGCATATGCTATGATATTTTGTAAATAATGTATGGATGTGAGATATCGTTGAAGCATGGTGGTAGCTTCGTGTAACATATTTGGATGGGGGAAAATAAATCCATGGCCGTCATTGGGGATGAAGAATATGAATCTTCAATCTTGTTTAGAACATCAATGCTAAGGATTCCTGCTTTCTATTTTGAGGATACTCCGCTGGGAATGTTTGACCTCTACTTGGGGGATAGAAGGGTTCAGGAACATTGGTCGTTCCTCGCTCTACTAGGGAATTTAGTTCTTATATACCCTGCCCAAAGATGAAAGAGATGGATAATATTTAGAGGTACTATCTGACCGAGTTTCCGATATGGACATCAACTCTTCTAGGGAGGATAACATTAAATGATATCTTTCCCGATTTCAGATTCTGTAGAAATTCTCTGGGGATAGCAAACCTGACTATACTTTGCTGGAGAAGAGAATCTTGCCAGAGATTTACAGTAATTAGAGAAATGAACTTTGTTAGGGAAATAAACCCTGCTGGAGAAGAGAATTTTGTAGGAGATTTTGCAGTGTTGGAGAAATAAACTCCGCTGGAGAATTAGATTCCTGTGAATTGTGCTAAGGGAATCATTTTTGATTGGAATTGGAATTCCGTAGGCTGTGCGGAGGAAGTTTCCACTATATGCTGGAGAAATGATCAAACTTCTTTATCCTCTATGAGGATCTATTGGGAAGTATGTTTAGGTTAGTAGCTGGAAGATGCCCCAATCTATGTCTGAGGACATATTAGACTCGTTGGGGGATGTATCTCCGTCAGGGATGAGCTTGTGAAGGTATCTCTATGGAGATTTTTCTGTGGGGATTTTTAGATGACTTGAGCGTTATTCCAACTCATAGAGTCTTTAGTAAATGTTTATTCCTGTTTTTATGCACATATTTGTTAACAGTAATCACATTCATATGCATATGTTCATTCAAATCAATCATTGGACGTTTTTTGCAAATAAAATAGAGAAAGTAAAACAAATTTGAATTTTTTGAATTTGACTTGTATTGATACTTTGCCTATAAACAGGCGGTTTTGTACAAAGAGACAGAAACCTTCGTAAGAGGAAGTCGTCGCGAAATGAAAAGAGTACAAAGTAAAACAAAGAAAAAATAGCTATGTGGAAACGATCTCATTGAGTTTTAACTCTACTGTTGCCCCTATGTCTTCGAGTATCTCATCCCTTGTTGTCAGAAGAAGTTTACTGGATTGATCTATACCATTTAAACTTGATGTTAATTATAAAGCTTGTTGTAGGTAGATGACCCAACGAGACATGATCGTACGCTTTAATCCCTAACTTTTGCCTGGACCTCCCTTTCGGGTTTTCAGTCCACTGGGATACCCTTTTTTGCCCAAGCCGCCTTTTCAGGTTTTGACTTGCCGGGTGTATAATCTTTATATATATCCCTAATTTTTCCCGAACCCTTTTGGTTCTCCAGGATGCCCTTATTTTTTCCTTGGCTAGTCAACCTAGCTGGTCTCTTTTAGGCATAGTATTTTTTGACTATGTCCGTGTTTACAGGGTGTGGAAAATCTTCACCGTCCATGGTGGTAAGTATCATAGCACCGCCAACAAATATCTTCTTGATTACAAACGAACCTTTGTAGGTGGGAGTCCATTTGCCCCTGGAATCACCTTGCAGTAGGATGATGCACTTTATTACCAAGTCACTAGCCTGATATACCCGATCCTGGACTTTCTTGTTGAAGGCTTTGATCATACACTTTTGATACATCTGACCATGGAAGACAACCGCAAGCCTTTTCTCATCGATCAAATTTAACTGGTCTAGCCTAGTCTGAATCCACTCGTCTTCGTCCAAACCCACATCTTTCATAATCCTTGGAGAAGGAATCTGGACTTCGACAGGTAAGACAACTTCCATACCATAGACTAGAGAGAATGAGGTTTCCCCAGTTGATGTCCATACTGAAGCACGATAACAATGAAGAGCAAATGGTAACATCTCATGCCAATATTTATATGTCACTGTCATCTTCTGTATAATCTTCTTGATGTTCTTATTGGCGGCTTCCACTGTGCCATTCATCTTCGGTCGATACAGAGAAGAATTGTGGTGCTTGATCTTGAACTGCATGCAGAGTTCCGTGATCATAGTGTTGTTAAGATTAGTACCATTGTCCGTGAGAATCCTTTCGGGGATGCCATACCGACATATGAGGTTATGTTTGATGAACCGAGCCACAACATTCTTGGTTACATAGGCAAATGAGGCTGCTTCAACCCACTTAGTGAAGTAATCAATGGCGACGAGGATGAAACGATATCCGTTAGAAGTCGTAGGCTTGATCTCTTCGATCATATTAATGCCACACATTACAAATGGCCAAGGAGCAGTCAAGAAATTCAGAGGAACCAGAGGCACATGTACCTTGTCAGCATAGATCTGGAATTTGTGACAAGTTCTTAAGTGGTGATGGCAATCAGTTTCCATAGTCTACCAAGAATAACCCACTCTCAGAATCTTCTTAGCCATTGTATGTCCGCTGGAGTGAGTACCAAAGACACCTTCGTGCATATCCTCTATAATTTTCTCTGCTTCCTTCTTGTCTACACAACGAAGCAGAGTCGAATCATGGTTATGCTTGTACAAATTCCATTGCTCAGGAAGAATTTGGCAGATAACCTCCGTAGGAATTTCTTATCATTGATAGATGCACCATCGGGTTATTCTTGAGCCTCTAGGTATCTTTTCATTTCATGAAACCAAGGCTTCTCTTATACTCCGTCGGTATCAACTTCATAGAAATGTAATGGTTCGTCTAGTATTTCAATGGTAATTCAAGGAGCTTTGTTGTCCCATCTGACTTTGAACATTGATGACATGGTTGCCAATGCTTCTGTCAATTGATTCTCTTCTCGTGGGATATGTTCAAAAGTGATTTCCTCGTAGTATAGGATTTAGGTCAACACATGTTCCCGATAAGGAATGAGATTTGGGTGCTTCATATCCCATTCACCTTTAATTTTACTGATGACTAGGGCTGAGTCCCCATGTACATCCAAGAATTTGATCCTCAAGTCAATTGCAGGTTTGATACCCATAATGCACGCTTCGTATTCTGCCATGTTGTTGGTACATTCAAAACATAATCTGGCGGTGAAAGGCGTATGGAAACCCTTAGAAGAGATAATCACAGCACTAATTTTGTTTCCATGTGCGTTGGAAGCTCCATCAAAAACCGTAGTCCATCGGGATCCTGGCTCAAGTCCTTCATACAGTCCAGGTTCTTCACAATCTGTAACTAGCATAATGTTCTCATTCGGGAACTCGAAATTCATAGACTGATAGTCGTCTACAGCTTGATGAGCCAAATGATATGTCAGCATACTTCCTTTGATATCCTTCTGATTGGTGTACTGAATATCGTATTATGTTAGGACCATTTTCCATCTGGCTATTCTTCCGGAGAGAGCGGGCTTCTCAAATATGTATTTGATGGGATCCATTTTAGAGATCAACAAAGTAGTATGGCTATTCTTCCTTTGACAGTCGGTAAACTTTTTGCTAAGGTATTATATTTCATTCTCTTTTCGACCATACTCGTCATGCTGGCCAATTACACACTCCACTGAGTTGTCTCACACTATTAAATACATGATTAAAGGTCTTCCTTCAACTGGCGGCATCAGAATCAGAGGTTCTTGGAGGTACTCCTTGATCTTGTCAAAAGCTGGCTGACAGTCGTTGTTCCACTTTACTGTCTGATCTTTCTTCAGCAACTTAAAGATCGGCTCACAAGTAGCGGTCAAATGAGAAATAAATCTGGAAATATAATCCAATCGTCCCAGGAAACCTCTGACTTCCTTCTCAGTATGGGGAGTGAGCATTTCTTGAATAGCTTTTACCTTGGTAGGATCAACTTCAATACCTTTACCACTAACAACAAAACCCAGGAGTTTACCAGACCTCACCCCAAAGGTGCACTTGTTCGGATACAACCTCAACTTGTACTTCTTCAGTATACCAATCAACTTGTGTAGATGGTCAAGATGTTCTTCTTCAGTTTGAGACCTGGCTATCATATCATCAATGTAAACCTTTATCTCATGATGGATCATGTCATGAAACAGAGCTACCATGGCACGCTGGTATGTTGCACCGGTGTTCTTCAAATCGAAAGGTATAACTTTGTAACAAAAAGTGCCCCACTATGTGACAAAAGTAGTCTTCTCCATGTCTTCAGGTGTCATCTTGATCTGATTATAACCCGAGAAACCATCCATGAAATAGAATACCTTGTGTTAAGCAGTGTTGTCGACCAAAACATCAATATGTGGAAGTGGGAAGTCATCTTTGGGGCTTGCCCTGCTCAGATCGCTGTAGTCCACACACATACGCACTTTGCCATCTTTCTTTGGTACCGGAACCACATTTGAAACCCACTTAGGATAGGATGTAACAACCAAGAAACCTGCATTGAATTGTTTCATAACACCAACCTTGATCTTCTCTGACATCCCGGGACGCATGTGACAAAACTTTTGCTTTACTGGAGAACAACCATCTTTCACCGGCAGACGGTGAACCAAAATATCAGTATCGAGCCCTGGCATGTCTTTGTATGACCATAAAAAGATCTCAACATATCCATGCAATATCTTTATTAACCTTTTCTTGACAATGTCTTCTAGGTTGGCACCTATCTTGACTTCTTTCATGTCTGCTTTAGTACCCAAGTTTACAACCTCAATTGGCTCTTCATGCGGTTCTATAGCCTTTTCCTCTTGCACTAGTAGTATGGCAAGTTCTCTAGGTATTTCACAATCTTCCTCACCTTCGTCCTCGGCTTGATAGATCAGATTTTTAAAGTCAAAAGTGGCAATAGCCGAATTGTTATCAATGGGGTCCAGAGTGGATGGGGATCTGCAATTTATTGTGTGGGTGTGTCTAAGATCACCTAGCTATTTTGAAAAAATAAAAGAAAGACAAGGAGCGCAAAATTTGAATGCAAAGCATCCAATGTTTTTATTGAATGAAAATATGCTTTTGAAAGATGACAACCCTAACAAACGAATCATTGTGCCTCGGGTAAGACACAAGGCTTAAAGTCATTGTTTAAAATTACATAACCAAAACTTTGAAAGCAATAAGAAACAAAAAATGGAATTTACTGAGTTAAGGTCTACAGTCTTGCAATTGCTGAGTCCATTTCCAATGGTGGGAAATATCTAGCTGTCTAGATCGTAGTCACTATCCGCATCATCTATAGAGTTGTCTCCATCAATAGCATTAATGCCTTTGTCGTGCTTAGGCATAGGGTCAGTAATCACATTGGGGGTCTCGGGAGGATCAAACTCAATTTCTTTATTGTCAGTCATATCTTAAATTTTGATCTTCAAAGCACATAAGCTATTGGTGTCGTGCCCGGGGCTATTAGAATGGTAAGCATATTTCACATTGGGATTGTATCTAGGAGAGGAGGTGTTGGGATTTTAAGGAGGGTCCCTTAATGTTATTAGCTCTGCTTTTAACAAGTGTTATAATTGCTGAGACAATGGCATACTTATATTTGTAAATTGTCTTCCTTTTGTGTCCGATCTACACTGATTTCCATGTTATTGTTGTTGTTGCATAGGCGCAGGATTAGAAATTAGTATCTCCCCCACATATTGGTTATGACCACTTCTAGCACGACCTTTCTGGCCATACACAACATTTGTTTCCTTCTTACCATTGAACATCTTCTTTACAGTACTTGAAGATGCAGCCACTTGAATCTTTCCACTTCTAATTCCGCCTTTAACCCATTCCCCAGTTAATATCAGCTCAGTGAATCCAGATGAAGAGCTTCCGATCATAGGATTAAAGAAAGGTCATGTTAAAGTTCCCATGAACATGTCAACCAGCTCCCTATCAGAGAGAGGAGGTTGAACCCTTCCAGCCAAATCTATCCACTTCTGAGCATACTCCTTAAAACCTTCGTAAGATCCCATAGTCATACTGCAATACGGTGGGAGAACTGATTTGGTTTTGCGTTTTATCACAAATGTGCGAATACCAAGAGTCTGAAGGGGTGAAAAACACAAGAAGGGGGGGTTGAATTGTAAAACTGAAATCTTAAAGCAATTGACAAGATATTTTTATCCTGGTTCGTTTGATCTCAAACTACTCCAGTCCACCCGTCAAGGTGATTTCGCCTCTCTCCAACGAGGTCTTAATTCACTATATTCAACTGAATATTACAGACTGCTTTAACAACTGCTAAAGCCTTCTTGATTCAAACCACAATCCGGTTTGTCAAGGCAACACTTTCTTACAAAGGTATAAAACAATGTGTGTGAATGTTTTCTACAAAACTTTATCACAACTGTGATGTATACACAAATTAAGCTTAGAAACTAGATTGCTAAACACTAATGGAGTATCAGAGTTTGTGGTTTAGCAAAACTGGTAGAATGAAGATTATTGTTCAGCTTTGTGCGTGTAGAGATTTTTAGAGCATTAGCCATTATAATCTTCGAAGCCTTGTTTATATAGCACTTGAGAAGATGAACGTTGAATGCGATATTCTTGATTCAATGCTAATAACAAGCTTTCCTTTTTGAGCAGATCTTGTCTGGAATGAAGCCGTTGGAATTGATTAGCTTTCAATGCACAGTACCATTGCTTCTTCAATGCACGTTCTGGCTTGGCTCATTCTGATTCTGCTTCGCTGCTGATGAACTATTGTGTTTCTGTATCAGAGTGTTTACGCGCAGTTCTGTTCATCAAGCTTCAGCATGTACGTGAGTTGATCATCTGATCTTGACGTTCTGATTCAGCAACTTCTGATGCTGGTGTATGAAATCAATTTCTGATGCTGAAGAAGTGATCTTGCTTATTTTAATCAGCGTATCTGCAAGTCAGAGCATAGTAATTTTAGGCAGCATATAGTTCAAACATGAAACATATAAATACTATATCTTTTCACTTTGTTATCATCAAAACTCAAATATAGGGTAGTAGATTCAAACATTGTTCTAACAATCTCCCCCTTTTTGATGATGACAAAAACTAGATATTTTAAATGAAAAATAACGTGAAAAGGTATCTGGGAAAAGTTTCAGAGTTAAGAAGTAAGGAGAAATCAGAGTTAAGAGATACTCCCCCTGAGTTTGTTACTTCCCTTTGATATACGTGTTCTTCAGGATCAGATCTTTTTCTTTCTTTGAACATCAGATTATAAGAGTCTTTGACTTATCAGAGAGCAGAGCTTCAGAGCTTTTCCTGTCAGAGCTTTGCTTTGGATCAGAGTATTAGGTCGATCAGAACTTCATCTTTGATCAGAGCTTCTACATTTTGATTAGAGCTTCTAGTCTTCATAGTGTTCAGGAGCTTCCTTGTGCCTGTAGACTTAAAACAAAACAGAAAAACATTTCAAGTAATAGAGTTAGAATGTTTGAGAGTTTCTGTCTAGTTAGCCGTTATTGATTTTAAATATCATTCTTGTTCTCCCCATTTTTGTCAGCAATCAAAAAGTGTTGGTGATGTGTTAAAACACTTAAGATCAGAAAAACTAATTATATTAAAATAGTTCAAGCAGAGCAAAAGAGCATTACAAAACATAGTCAAAACAGTACATCAGAAAATGAAGAAAGCATGAAAAAGTTATGCATGAAAAAGATTTAAGGTTGAGGGGGCATGCGTGAGAACAGGCTTTCCAGCATCGCTTGAATCTTTTCAGAAGTTTCATTCTGCTTCTGAACCATGTTGACAACAGTGTCAATTTTGCTGTCCTGAACATCCATTCTTGCTTTCATCTTCTGATCATTGTCGTCCATCCGCTGCTGTAGACGCAAGTCATTCAGCCTTAGTTCTTCCAGAGCCTGCCTGTCCAAGGCAGCTTGAGAAGCATCAGAAGGAGGAAGCTTCTCAGAACTTTCAGCTACATCTTCTGCTGGATTTTCTTCCTGAATGGACTTGTCTTCTGATGGTTGCACCTGTGCAGCATGCTGTTTCTCCAACCAAGGTTCACTGTCCAGAGGAAGCACAACTTCTTGAGGCAGCTGACTTTCAACTTCCTTCAGCAGCTTGCTGGAGTTCTGTTGAGCCTGCTCATAGTTGACATCCTGCAACTTGAGGGCTTCAGCGCGTACCCATAATCTGAACTGTGACCAGAGCTGATCAGAAGCAGCTGGGTCAATCATCCCAGGACAGACTTGCTTCAAAGAAGCAATCCATTGCAGCATACCTGTTTCAAAATTCAAAATACCAGAGCCAACATCTGGTTGCTTTGGTTTTGGGATAGCAATTTTGTGTCTTAGATCAGCAAGACGTTCAAGACTGGTTAAGTCAATGAAGATCCTGCTGGGGTTTTCAGAGGATTGGTTTTCAGAGGTTTGCTGAGATGCTGTTTGTTTTGGAGGAGGGGTATCAGAGTCAGATATTTCGATTGGAGTGGTAGGAGTTTTTGGAGGTGTCGATTCTAATGAGGATGGCAACTGGGGCCTGACAATGGTGGTTCCACAAGGCAACTGGATTGCCAGCGGTGAAGGTTGAGGTGAGTGAGGGTCAGATTTATGAGGGGAAGGGGTTTTGGAATGGTGAAACTCTGTTTGTGGTGAAGGTGGATTATTTTCTGGTTGAGGAGGTGGAATCTCTGATTGCTCAGGGATCAGAGGTTCTTCTGTGAGAGGTTGTTGTTGTTGTTCTGGTTCTGGTTGTTGCTGTATTTCTGGTTCCGGTTGTGGTTCTGGTTGTGGAGGAGGAATATTTGGTGGTTCAGAATGTGGTTGAGCAGAAGCATGTTCACGCTCAATATCAGCTAGCACTCGATCAAGTGCTGGTGTTGTTGAAACAGTTGGTTGTTTGGGAATTTTAGTTCTGGTTCTTCTGAGTTGTAAGGCCTCAGAAGGGTCTTCTGGTATGGTTTCATCAATGGTAGTGATTGGAATGGATATTCTGTGGGAGGTTTGAGAAGGGGCAGCAGATGTTGGAATAGTAGATGAAATTAAAACAGGGGCAGCAGATGAAATACCTCTTTTCTTTGGAGTCTGCTGAGACGATCCTTCTGCTGGTGCTTTCCTCTTCTTTGTTTTCTTCTGAGTCACTTCAGGTTGGGGTTGACTCAGATCTTTGATCTTCAGCTTTGAACCTGTATCTTCTTCATTGTACGCATCTGGATACTTGAGAAACATCTCTGGTTTGGATTTCATTTCAGAAAATTTTGGAAAATCACTCAGAGGCACTCTTCTGCTGGAGATGTCAGCAGTTGAAGTAGCTCTGGGTTCCTTCTTAATATTTTCTATCAGCTTCATCTTTTTCAGGTTCTTAGCATTCAGCGGTTTTCCAACAGTTGGTTCAATAGTGCTCAGCACTTGAGCTTCGCTTAGATACTCTATCAGCCTATTCTCTGTCAGAATATCTGATATGAGCCTTCCAAACGGTATCCAGTCCCTTTTGGTCCTTTCTTCTTCTCTTGTTTCTTTGACACTGGTCTTGAGATGGTTGCACAGGAAGTGTGCCAGATTGATCTTTACCCTCTGATCAATAAAGTAGATCAGAAACTGCTGATCCACGTTTATATAATCAGGAGAACTTGTTGGTTTCCTGTGATTGAAGCAGCCAAGAACAATCTTAGCCCATACTCTGCAGTGATCCTTCAGATCCTTAATTTTGCTGCTGGGCATTCCAAGAGTAAAAATTCTGTTGGCTACCACACCTATATCAGGGCATCTGTCAGCCATGTCCACACAACGGACTCCACCACCACTTTGACCGATTAGCCTAGCAATGAGGTCTTCAGAAATCACGATCTTCTTTCCCATGACAGAGGAGATGACTAGATGTTTAGAAATCTTGGCGTGAATCCAAAATTCCTTGACAAGCGCTGGGAATGTTGGTCCAACCAACCTATCGAAATACCTCTCCCACTTTTGAGCCCTAATTTCTTCAGTTAGGTCAAATCCATTATCCTTCAAACTTTCAAAGTCGATGATTAACTCAGAAAGCACTTCAAGGTTCTTTACCGGAGTGAGAAGAGTTCTGAGGGGCACCTGATATTGCTCAGAGGTTTCTTTCTTCTGATTGCCTGCAGAAATGCTGGAGGATGCCATTGTTCTCACAAAAAAAGGTTTGAGAATGATTTGAGAGAAAAAGGTTTGTAGGAGATAAACTCAGAAATATGCAGAAAATACTTGAATGATTATGAGAAAGCGTAAAGAATAAGAATGAAGGATTAATGTGCTTAAATAGAGTTTTCAAAAATTATTTTGAAAAATTAAACGTTTTTAAGAGAGAGAAAAAATAATGATTGCCATTTAACAAGCGTGATTACTTTTCATTAAATGCTTGCTGATTTTGGGGGATTTGAGAAAGATACTTAAAAACGGTTACCAGACATGTGTCTCAATGCACCCAATCAGCGCTTTGCCTTCTCAGAAGCGTGCACGCGTTCTGCTTCAGAGATTTGCTGATGATTGGATGACACTTGTTTGATGTAGTGATCAGCACGTCTGTCTTTGAGATTAGACTCTCAGATCTTTAGACTTGCATCTGATACAATCTGCATGTTCTATCTTTCTGAAAGGAGATTGATCAGAAGTTCACAGTAATATAATTACAATCTGAAGATAAATATATGGAATTAAAACATTTTCATTCTGGGCATACTTTCATGCTGAGATGTTTCAGAATGAAATTGAACCTATCTTCTGAAAGGGGTTTAGTAAAGATATCAGCCCATTGATGGTCTGTATCTATAAATTTTAAGTTTAAAATACCTTTCTGAATATAGTCCCTAATGAAGTGATGTTTTATTTCTATATGCTTAGCTCTAGAGTGTAAAATAGGATTCTTACTTAAGCAAATAGCAGAAGTATTATCACAAAGAATAGGAATGTTACTCTCAAAAATCTGGAAGTCTTCAAGCTGACTTTTCATCCAGAGCATTTGTGTGCTACATCCTGCTGCTGCTATGTACTCAGCTTCTGTTGTTGACAGAGCAATTGTTGATTGCCTTTTGCTGGACCACGAGATCAGATTTTCTCCCAGAAACTGGCAGCTTCCAGAAGTACTTTTACGTTCCACTCTGTCTCCAGCAAAATCAGCATCACAGTAGCCTACTAAGTGTAATCACTAGATTTTCTATAAAACAAACCCAGATTAGTAGTACCTTTCAGATACTTGAAAATTCGCTTAACAGCTGTTAAGTGAGATTCTCTAGGATCTGATTGGAATCTAGCACAAATACATACGCTGAATAAGATATCAGGTCTTGAAGCAGTCAGATAGAGGAGAGAACCAATCATACCTCTGTAGACTTTCTGTTCTACATTTTTGCTTACCTCTTCTCTTTCCAGAATGCACGTGGGATGCATTGGAATCTTTGATGGCTTACATTCTGAGAGGTCAAATTTCTTCAGAAGATCTCTGATGTATTTGCTCTGATGAATGTAAGTTCCTTCTGGAGTTTGATTGATCTGAATTCCTAGAAAGAATTTCAGTTCCCCCATGAGGCTCATCTCAAATTCTGCCTGCATACACTTAGCAAATTTTCTTCCAAGAGAAGGATTAGTAGAACCAAAAATAATATCATCAACATAAATTTGACAGACTAAAATGTCACTCTTAACTGTTTTACAGAATAGAGTAGTGTCCACTTTCCCTCTGGTGAATTCATTTTCAAGCAGAAAGTTACTTAGCCTTTCATACCAAGCTCTGGGAGCTTGTTTCAGACCATACAGTGACTTCTTTAGTTTGAAAAGATGTTCTGGATGTTTTGTATTTTCAAAACCTGGGGGTTGGTGAACATAAACTTCTTCTTCTATATAACCATTTAAGAATGCACTTTTGACATCCATCTGATACAGAGTGATGCCTCTATTAACAGCAAATGAGATTAAAAGTCTGATAGATTCTAACCTGGCGACTGGGGCAAAGGTTTCTGTATAGTCTATCCCCTCTTGCTGACTATAACCTTGTGCAACCAGTCGTGCCTTGTTTCTGATGACTTCACCTTGTTCATTTAGCTTGTTTCTGAACACCCATCTTGTTCCAATGACGTTGAATCCTTTTGGTCTGGGAACGAGATCCCATACGTCGTTTCTGGTGAATTGATTCAGCTCTTCTTGCATTGCCAGAATCCAGTCATTATCCAGAAGTGCTTCATCAATAGAAGAAGGTTCAATCAGAGACACAAGTCCCATAAGAGTTTCTTCAGAGTTTCTGAAGCTTGCTCTTGTTCTGATTGGATCTTCCTTTCTTCCTAGGATAGTCTCTTCTGGGTGATCCAAACTGCTTCTGGGTAATCTCTTCTGAGGTTGATCAGCAGCAGTTGTAGGATTTCTAGCATTGCTCCTTTCAGACGTTGAAGGAATGTCTGTGTTGAGAGCTTCTGATGACTTGTCTTCAGAACCTGCAAATTCAATTTCTATACCTGCAAAATTTTCATTCTGCTTTGACTTTTCAGAGTCAAGCTTGTCATCAAAACGAACACTGATTGATTCTTCCACAATCTGTGTTTCTGTATTGTATACTCTGTACCCTCTTGAGCGTTCAGAGTATCCTAACATAATACACTTCTGTGCCTTAGAATCAAACTTGTTCAAATAATTCTTCGTATTCAATATAAAGCAAGTACATCCAAATGGATGAAAATACGAAATGTTGGGCTTTCTGTTCTTCCACAATTCATATGGAGTCTTTTCCAGAATAGGTCTTATTGAGATTCTATTCTGAATGTAGCACGCTGTGTTTATTGCCTCTGCCCAGAAAGTCTTAGCAACGTTTGTCTCATTGATCATGGTTCTGGCCATTTCTTGCAATGTTCTGTTCTTTCGTTCTACAACTCCATTTTGTTGGGGAGTTCTAGGACAAGAGAAATCATGCAGAATGCCTCTGTCATTAAAGAATGACTCAAAATCTTTATTTTCAAATTCTCCACCATGATCACTTCTGACTTTAACGATTCTAAGATCTTTTTCATTCTGAACTTGGTTACAGAAGGTAACAAACACAAAGTGTGACTCGTCCTTGTGTCTTAAGAACTTTACCCATGTCCATCTGCTATAGTCATCTACGATTACTAACCCATACTTCTTACCACTGACTGAAGCAGTTTTAACTGGTCCAAATAAGTCAATGTGCAGAAGTTCTAATGGCTTAGAGGTAGAAACAACATTTTTGGATTTAAAAGAAGGTTTTGCAAATTTGCCTTTCTGACATGCTTCACACAGAGCATCTGAATTGAACTTCAGATTAGGAAGTCCTCTGACCGGATTGAGTTTGTTAATCTGAGATATTCTTCTCATACTAACATGCCCCAATCTTCTGTGCCAGATCCACTGCTCGTTGTTAACAGACAGAAGACATTTTACGTTCTGACTCTTTAGTTCAGAAAGTTTGATTTTGTAAATGTTGTTTTTCCTCTTACCATTAAACAGGATAGTCCCATCTTTCTGACTAACAGCTTTACATGATTTTTGATTAAAGATTATATCATAACCGTTATCACTTAATTGACTTATGGATAACAGATTATGCATCAATCCAACAACTAGCAGAACATTATTAATAGAGGGAAGATTTCCATTACCTACAGTTCCAGAGCCAATTATCTTTCCCCTCTGATTGCCTCCAAAGCCAACGTGGCCTCCAGGCTTAAGTTCCAGGCTTTGGAACATATGCCTTCTTCCCGTCATGTGTCGTGAGCAGCCAGAGTCCAGGTACCATGACTGGTGTTTCTGACTTGCTGCTAAAGATATCTGCAACATGTATTATTTTATCCTTAGGTACCCAGATCTTCTTGGGTCCTGATTTGTTAGTTTTACCAAAACTCTGGTTGAATTTTGGTTTCACAGAGTGCTTACTACTAGTATATTTGATGTCATGTGTGTGACCATACACAAAGTGTGAATTTAAAGGAGTGTGTTTAATGGTTAAATCCATGACATTCTTTGGTGTAGGAACCTTACCTAGGTATCCTATTCCTTTCCTGCCGTTTCTGCTAACTCCATAGATCATTGAAGCCATTCTGCTTCTATCTATGCTTTTAGCAAGGAACTTCTGGAAACTGTGATCATACTCCTTGATGATCTCATCAACGTTGCTGGGAGTTTCAGAAATTGGTTCCTTCTGAGAGTTTTGTAAAGAGTTTTCTAATTTTGAAATTTTATCTCTCAGCTCAGAGTTTTCCAATTTGAGACTCTCAGACTTATTAGAGTCAGATTCAAGATTCCTTTTCAGGTCTCTGAATTTAGCTCTAATCTGCTGATAACGTTCCAGAATTTCATTAAGGCTTTCAGCAAGTTCAGCCTTTGTAAAATTAACAGCGAAGTTAGGAAATACCTCTTCTGTGTCTGATTCTGAGTCTGATTCAGAAGCTTCACTATCATCTGGAATGTTAGCCATGAGCGCTATGTTTGCCCTTTCATCATCTGATTCTGAGTCAGCTTCAGACGAGTCAGAGTCATCCCATGTGGCCATGAGACTTTTCTTCTTCTCTCTTCCAAACTTCTTTTTGGGCTTTTCCCTCTGAAGCTTTGGGCAGTCACTCTTGTAGTGTCCTTGCTCATTGCACTCGTAGCAGATGATGTCTTTTGTGTTTGGCTTCTTGCTACTGGAGGAGCCTTCAGATCTTCTGTATCCAGAGGAAGAATCTGTCCTTCTGTATCTGGAAGAAGACTCGTTCTGATCAGATCTTCTGGGATTCCTGAACTTCCTTTGTCTTTGCTTCCACAGTTGATTTACTCTTCTGGAGAGAAGGGAAAGTTCGTCTTCTTCTGATGAGGATCCATCAGATGTTTCTTCAACTGCCTGCAAAACTTTAGACTCAGATTTTCTGTTAGATTTTAATGCTAAAGGCTTACCTTGCTTCTGAGGCTCATCAGCTTCTAGCTCTATCTCATGACTTCTGAGGGAGCTTATAAGTTCCTCCAGAGTGATTTTGTTGAGATCCTTCGCTAGCTTCAGAGCAGTAACCATAGGCCTCCACTGCTTGGGTAAACTTCTGATTATCTTCTTGACATGGTCAGCAGTAGAGTATCCTTTGTCCAGAACTTTGAGACCAGCTACCAGAATCTGGAATCTAGAGAACATAGTTTCAATGGATTCAGATTCTTCCATTTTGAACGCCTCATACTTCTGAATGAGCGCCAGAGCTTTTGTTTCTTTGACTTGAACGTTGCCCTCATGCGTCATTCTGAGAGAATCAAAGATGTTCTTAGCTGTGTCTCTGTTGGAGATCTTTTCATACTCAGTATAGGAGATGGCACTGAGGAGGATGGTTCTGGCCTTATGGTGATTCTTGAAATCACGCTTTTGTTGATCAGACATTGATTTTCTATCAATCTTCTGACCAGTTGCATTCACAGGGTGCGTGTATCCATCTGTCACCATATCCCACAGATCAGCATCATGTGCTAGAAAGAAGCTTTCAATTCTGTCTTTCCAGTAGTCAAAGTTTTCTCCATCAAAGACTGGAGGTTTGCCGCTGAATCTGTCTCTGTCCTCATTGTTGTCATTGCTGAAATGAGAGTTGTTTCCTGCCATTGTGTTTTTCTGACGCTGGATCTTGTACTGACACGGTTAAGTGTTTTAGCTCAGAACCAGGCGCTCTGATGCCAATTGAAGGGGTGAAAAACACAAGAAGGGGGGGTTGAATTGTAAAACTGAAATCTTAAAGCAATTGACAAGATATTTTTATCCTGGTTCGTTTGATCTCAAACTACTCCAGTCCACCCGTCAAGGTGATTTCGCCTCTCTCCAACGAGGTCTTAATTCACTATATTCAACTGAATATTACAGACTGCTTTAACAACTGCTAAAGCCTTCTTGATTCAAACCACAATCCGGTTTGTCAAGGCAACACTTTCTTACAAAGGTATAAAACAATGTGTGTGAATGTTTTCTACAAAACTTTATCACAACTGTGATGTATACACAAATTAAGCTTAGAAACTAGATTGCTAAACACTAATGGAGTATCAGAGTTTGTGGTTTAGCAAAACTGGTAGAATGAAGATTATTGTTCAGCTTTGTGCGTGTAGAGATTTTTAGAGCATTAGCCATTATAATCTTCGAAGCCTTGTTTATATAGCACTTGAGAAGATGAACGTTGAATGCAATATTCTTGATTCAATGCTAATAACAAGCTTTCCTTTTTGAGCAGATCTTGTCTGGAATGAAGCCGTTGGAATTGATTAGCTTTCAATGCACAGTACCGTTGCTTCTTCAATGCACGTTCTGGCTTGGCTCATTCTGATTCTGCTTCGCTGCTGATGAACTATTGTGTTTCTGTATCAGAGTGTTTACGCGCAGTTCTGTTTATCAAGCTTCAGCATGTACGTGAGTTGATCATCTGATCTTGACGTTCTGATTCAGCAACTTCTGATGCTGGTGTATGAAATCAATTTCTGATGCTGAAGAAGTGATCTTGCTTATTTTAATCAGCGTATCTGCAAGTCAGAGCATAGTAATTTTAGGCAGCATATAGTTCAAACATGAAACATATAAATACTATATCTTTTCACTTTGTTATCATCAAAACTCAAATATAGGGTAGTAGATTCAAACATTGTTCTAACAGAGTCGCCATTGACTTTTCTTTTAGAACCCTTTTCATCCGTGTTTATCTACGGGCTCTTAATTGCCAGCTCACTTTGTTTGAAATGTTTTGTGTTCGTGTATTTGAAAATATTTTGAAAAAAATGCCTAAGTGCAGCAAACTTTGTAATGATTCTCGTATCAGTTGAGAATGCATACAAAGTGTTTGTTTTGAAAAATATTTTAGAGAAAAGTGTTTGTGTGAAAATATGTTTTTTTGGTGAGCAAGTGATTACGAGCTATCTACCTACTCAAAAGTATTTCGTGTTATTTTCCACCTCCTTAGATAGTGATATCCTACCATTAGTTAGTAGGAAGCCCTATCGTTGGATGTGAAGGGACATGCGAGGGTCATCCTACAGTCATAAAGGAAACTTGTAAGGATGCATTAGCAATTTATCATAAGGGACTAAGATCTGTTAGAACAAAGTTTGAATCTACTACCCTAAGTTTAAGTTTTGATGATAACAAAATGAAAGGATATATTAACTATGTGATTCATATAAGAACTATTTGCTACCTAAAATATTACCTTCTGTTTTGCAGAAACTCTGATAGGTATCAGCAGGAGTACACTTAATCAGCATCAGAATATTGGTTACTAACATCAGCATCAGAAGATGCTATATCAGAATACCAGAATCAGAAGAACAACTCACGCGATTGCTGAAGCTTGATGAACAGAACTGCGCTCAACACTCTGATAAAGACAACAACAGTTCATCAGCACTTAAGCAGAGTCAGAATGAGCCAAAGCCAGAACACGCTTTAAGTAGCAACGGTACTGTGTATTCAAAGCAAATTATTACCAACGACATCATTCCAGACAAGATCTGCTCAATAAGGAAAGTTTTTTATTGGCATTGAATCAAGAATATTGCTCCAACATTCAACAAATTCAGTGCTATATAAACAACACAATGAAGATTGAATTGGCTAATGCTCTACAACTATTTCCACGCCTAAAAGCTATTCTACATCTTCTCATTCTCAGTTTGCTAAAAAGCTCCATAATTCCTTACTCAATTATATTTTAGCAATCTAGTTTCATAAGCTTAAGTTGTGTAATATCACAGTTGTGATAAACTGTTTTTGTAGAAAACACTCACACACCTAGATTTCCATTCTGTGTAAGAAAGTGATTCCTTGACAAACCGGGCTGTGGTTTGTATCAAGAAGGCTTTAGCAGTTGTTAAAGCAGATTGTAATATTCAGTTGAATATAGTGGATTAAGACCTCGTTGGAGAGAGGCGAAATCACCTTGACGGGTGGACTGGAGTAGTTTGAGATCAAACGAACCAGGATAACAATATCGTGTTCATTGCATTGTTTTTCAGTTTTACAATTCAACCCCCCCTTCTTGTGTTTTTCACTTCTTCAATTGGCATCAAAGCGCCTGGTTCTGAGCTAAAACACTTAATCGTGTCAGTACAAGATCCAGCGTTAGAAAAACACAATGGCAGGAAATTATTCTCACACCAGCAATGACAACCATGAGGACAGAGACAGATTCAGCGGCAAACCTCCAGTCTTTGAT
This sequence comes from Vicia faba, assembly GCA_948472305.1. Taxonomy (NCBI): domain Eukaryota; kingdom Viridiplantae; phylum Streptophyta; class Magnoliopsida; order Fabales; family Fabaceae; genus Vicia; species Vicia faba. The sequence goes on from OX451741.1 coordinate 1,373,096,936, forward strand.
GGAGAAAATTTTGATTACTGGAAAGACAGAATTGAAAGCTTCTTTCTGGCACATGATGCTGATCTGTGGGACATGGTGACAGATGGATACACGTACCCTGTGAATGCAAGCGGTCAGAAGATTGATAGGAAAACAATGTCTGACCAACAAAAGCATGACTTCAAGAATCACCACAATGCCAGAACCATCCTTCTCAGTGCCATCTCGTATGCTGAATATGAAAAGATCTCCAACAGAGACACAACAAAGAACATGTTTGACTCACTCAGAATGACGCATGAGGGCAACGTTCAGGTCAAAGAAACTAAAGCTCTGGCGCTCATTCATAAGTATGAGGCGTTCAAAATGGAAGAAAGTGAATCCATTGAAACAATGTTCTCAAGATTCCAGATTCTGGTAGCTGGTCTCAAGGTTCTGGACAAAGGTTACTCTACTGCTGATCACGTCAAGAAAATCATCAGAAGCTTACCCAAGCAGTGGAGGCCAATGGTTACAGCTCTGAAGCTAGCAAAAGATCTCAACAAAATTTCTCTGGAGGAACTTATCAGCTCCCTCAGAAGTCATGAGATAGAGCTAGAAGCTGATGAACCCCAGAAGCAAGGTAAGCCTTTAGCATTAAAATCTAACAAAAAATCTGAGTCTAAAGTTTTGCAGGAAGTTGAAGAAACATCTGATGGATCCTCATAAGAAGAAGACGAACTCTCCCTCCTCTCCAGAAGAGTGAATCAACTGTTGAAGCAGAGGCAAAGGAAGTTCAGGAATCCCAGAAGATCTGATCAGAACGAGTCTTCTTCCAGATACAGAAGGACAGATTCTTCCTCTGGATACAGAAGATCTGAAGGCTCCTCAGGAAGCAGAAAGCCAAACACCAAGGACATCATCTGCTATGAGTGCAATGAGAAAGGACACTACAAGAGTGACTGCCCAAAGCTTTAGAGGGAAAAGCCCAAAAAGAATTTTGGAAGAGAAAAGAAGAAAAGTCTCATGGCTACATGGGATGACTCTGACTCGTCTGAAGCTGACTCAGAATCAGACGATGAGAGAGCAAACATAGCTCTCATGGCCAACACCTCAGAAGATAGTGAAGCTTCTGAATCAGACTCAGAATCAGATACTGAAGAGGTATTTCCTAACTTTGCTGTTAATTTTACCAAGGCTGAACTTGCTGAAAGCCTTAATGAAATTCTGGAAAGGTATCAGCAGATTAGAGTTAAATTTAGAGACCTGAAAAGGAATCTTGAATCTGACTCTAATAAGACTGAGAGTCTTAAATTGGAGAATTCTGAGCTGAGAATTAAAATTTCAAAATTAGAAAATTCTTTACAAAACTCTCAGAAGGAACCAATTTCTGAAACTCCCAGCAACGCTGATGAGATCATCAAGGAGTATGATCACAGTTTCCAGAAGTTCCTTGCTAAAAGCACAAATAGAAGCAAAATGGCTTCAATGATCTATGAAGTTAGCAGAAACGGCAGGAAGGGAATAGGATACCAAGGTAAGGTTCCTACACCAAAGAATGTCATGGATTTAATCATTAAACATACTCCTCTGAATTCACATTTTGTGTATGGTCACACACATGATATTAAATACACTAGCATTAAGTACTCGGTGAAACCAAAATTCAACCAGAGTTTTGGTAAATCTAACAAATCAGGACCCAAGAAAATCTTGGTACCTAAGGATAAAATAATACATGTTGCAGATATCTTTAGCAGCAAATCAGAAACACCAGTCATGGTACCTGGACTCTGGCTGCTCACGACACATGACGGGAAGAAGGCATATGTTCCAAAGCCTGGAACTTAAGCCTGGAGGCCACGTTGGCTTTGGAGGCAATCAGAGGGGAAAGATCATTGGCTCTGGAACTGTAGGTAATGGAAATCTTCCCTCTATTAATAATGTTCTGCTAGTAGATGGATTAATGCATAATCTGTTATCCATAAGTCAATTAAGTGATAACGGTTATGATATAATCTTTAATCAAAAATCATGTAAAGCTGTTAGTCAGAAAGATGGGACTATCCTGTTTAATGGAAAGAGGAAAAACAACATTTACAAAATCAAACTTTCTGAACTAAAAAGTCAGAACGTAAAGTGCCTTCTGTCTGTTAACAACGAGCAGTGGATCTGGAACAGAAGATTGGGGCATGTTAGTATGAGAAGAATATCTCAGATTAACAAACTCAATCTGGTCAGAGGACTTCCTAATTTAAAGTTCAATTCAGATGCTCTGTGTGAAGCATGTCAGAAAGGCAAGTTTGCAAAACCTTCTTTTAAATCTAAAAATGTTGTTTCTACCTCTAAGCCATTAGAACTTCTGCACATTGACTTATTTGGACCAGTTAAAACTGCTTCAGTCAGTGGCAAGAAGTATGGGTTAGTAATCGTAGATGACTATAGCAGATGGACATGGGTAAAGTTCTTAAGACACAAGGACGAGTCACACTCTATGTTTCTTACCTTCTGTAACCAAGTTCAGAATGAAAAGGATCTTAGAATCGTTAAAGTCAGAAGTGATCATGGTGGAGAGTTTGAAAACAAAGATTTTGAGTCATTCTTTAATGACAGAGGCATTCTGCATGATTTCTCTTGTCCTAGAACTCCCCAACAAAATGGAGTTGTAGAACGAAAGAACAGAACATTGCAAGAAATGGCCAGAACCATGATCAATGAGACAAACGTTGATAAGATCTTCTGGGCAGAGGCAATAAACACAGCGTGCTACATTCAGAATAAAATCTCAATAAGACCTATTCTGGAAAAGACTCCATATGAATTGTGGAAGAACAGAAAGCCCAACATTTCATATTTTCATCCATTTGGATGTACCTGTTTTATGTTAAATACAAAGAATTATTTGAACAAGTTTGACTCTAAAGCACAGAAGTGTATTATGTTAGGATACTCTGAACGCTCAAGAGGGTACAAAGTATACAATACAGAAACACATATTGTGGAAGAATCAATCAGTGTTTGTTTTGATGATAAGCTTGAATCTGAAAAGTCAAAGCAGAATGAAGTTTTTGCAGGTATGGAAATTGAATTTACAGGTTCTGAAGACAAGTCATCAGAAGCTCTCAACACAGACACTCCTTCAACGTCTGAAAGGAGCAATGCTAGCAATCCTATAACAACTGCTGATCCACCTCAGAAGAGATTACCCAAAAGCAGCTTGGATCACCCAGAAGAGACTATCTTAGGAAGAAAGGAAGATCCAATCAGAACAAGAGCAAGCTTCAGAAACTCTGAAGAAACTCTCATGGGACTTGTGTCTCTGATTGAACCTTCTTCTATTGATGAAGCACTTCTGGATAATGACTGGATTCTGGCAATGCAAGAAGAGCTGAATCAATTCACCAGAAATGACGTATGGGATCTTGTTCCCAGACCAAAAGGATTCAACGTCATTGGAACAAGATGGGTGTTCAGAAACAAGCTAAATGAACAAGGTGAAGTCATCAGAAATAAAGCACGACTGGTTGCACAAGGTTATAGTCAGCAAGATGGGATAGACTATACAGAAACCTTTGCCCCAGTCGCCAGGTTAGAATCTATCAGGCTTTTAATTTCATTTGCTATTAATAGAGGCATCACTCTGTATCAGATGGATGTCAAGAGTGCATTCTTAAATGGCTATATAGAAGAAGAGGTTTATGTGCACCAACCCCCTGGTTTTGAAAATACAAAACATCCAGAACATGTTTTCAAACTAAAGAAGTCACTATATGGTCTGAAACAAGCTCCCAGAGCTTGGTATGAAAGACTAAGTAACTTTCTGTTAGAAAATGAATTCACCAGAGGGAAGGTGGACACTACCTTATTATGTAAGTCAGTTAAGAATGACATCTTAGTCTGTCAAATTTATGTTGATGATATTATTTTTGGTTCTACTAATCCTTCTCTTAGAAGAAAATTTGCTAAGTGTATGCAGGAAGAATTTGAGATGAGCCTCATGGGGGAACTGAAATTCTTTCTAGGAATTCAAATCAATCAAACCCCAGAGGGAACTTACATTCATCAGAGCAAATACATCAGAGATCTTCTGAAGACATTTGACCTCTCAGAATGTAAGCCATCAAAGATTCCAATGCATCCCACGTGCATTCTGGAAAGAGAAGAGGTAAGCAAAAAGGTAGAACAGAAAGTCTACAGAGGTATGATTGGTTCTCTCCTTTATCTGATAGCTTCAAGACCTGATATATTATTCAGCGTATGTATTTGTGCTAGATTCCAATCAGATCCTAGAGAATCTCACTTAACAGCTGTTAAGCGAATTTTCAAGTATCTGAAAGGTACTACTAATCTGGGTTTATTTTATAGAAAATGTAGTGATTACAGTTTAGTAGGCTACTGCGATGCTGACTTTGCTGGAGACAGAGTAGAGCGTAAAAGTACTTCTGGAAGCTGCCAGTTTCTGGGAGAAAATCTGATCTCTTGGTCCAACAAAAGGCAATCAACAATTGCGCTATCAACAGCAGAAGCTGAGTACATAGCAGCAGCAGGATGTAGCACACAAATGCTCTGGATGAAAAGTCAGCTTGAAGACTTCCAGATCTTTGAGAGTAACATCCCTATACTCTGTGACAATACTTCTGCTATTTGCTTAAGTAAGAATCCTATTTTACATTCTAGAGCTAAGCATATAGAAATAAAACATCATTTCATTAGGGACTATATTCAGAAAGGAATTTTGAACTTAAAATTTATAGATACAGACCATCAATGGGCTGATATCTTCACTAAACCCCTTTCTGAAGATAGGTTCAATTTCATTCTGAAACATCTCAGCATGAAAATCTGGCCAGAGTGAAAATGTTTTAATTCCATATATTTATCTTCAGAATGTATTTGTTTTACTGTGAACTTCTGATCAATCTCTTTTCAGAAAGATAGAACATGCAGATTGTATCAGATGCTAGTCTTAAAGATCTGAGCGTTTCAGCTCAAAGATAGACGTGCTGATCACTAAATCAAACAAGTGTCATCCAATCATCAGCAAATCTCTGAAGCAGAACGCGTGCATGCTTCTGAGAAGGCAAAACGTTGATTGGGTGCATTGAGACACATGTCTGGTAACCGTTTCAAGTATCTTTCTCAAATCCCCCAAAATCAGCAAGCATTAAATGAAAGTAATCATGTTTTTTAAAACGTAATCATGATTTTAATTCTCTTTCTTAAAAACGTTTACTCTTTCAAAATATTCTGAAATCTATTTAAGAACGTTAATTTCTCACATTAATCTTTTACAGTTTCTCATTATCTCTCAAATATTTTCTGCATTCTCTCTGTGTTCATCTCTTTCAAGTTTAAACCCTTTTTTCTCAGTTTCTCAGAAAAACCCTAAGTGTGAACATGGCAACCTCCAGCAGTGCTCCTGCAGGTTCTCAGAAGAAACTTCCTCTGAACAGTACCAAGTTCCATTCAGAACACTCCTTACTCTAGTGAAGAATCTTGAAGTGTTATCTGAACTGATTATTGATTTTGGCAGTCTGAAAGAGAATGGTTTTGACTTGACATAAGAAATTAGGGCACAGAAATGGGAAAGGTATTTTGACAGGTTGGTTGGACCAACATTCCCAATGTTAGTCAAGGAGTTCTGGATTCATGCAACTGCTTCAACGCATCAAGTCACCTCCTACATAATGGGGAAGAAGATTGTGATCACTGAGGATCACATAGCAAAATTGATTGGGTACAGTGGCGGTGGCATCCGCTGTATTGATATGGCTGAAAGATGCTCTGACGTGGGTGTCATAGCAGAAAGGATTTTCACCCATGGGGTGCCCAGCAGCAAGATCAGAGATCTCAAGGATCACCACAGAGTTTGGGCGAAGATCATTCTGGGGTGTTTTAATCATAGGAAGCCAACTAGTTCCCCTAATTACATAAATATAGATCAGCAGTTTCTGATCTATTTTATCAATCAGAAGGTAAAAATCAACTTGGCTCATCTTCTGTTTAATCACCTCAGAACAAGCGTGAAGGAAACCAGGGAAGAAGAAAGAACAAAGAGGGATTGGATACCCTTTGGAAGGTTAATATCAGATATTTTGACTGAGAATAGGCTGATAGAGCACCTGATAGAAGCTCAAGAGTTAAGCACCATTGAACCAACGGTTGGGAAGCCTTTGAACGCGAAGAATCTGAAGAAAATGAAGTTAATAGAGAATATCAGAAAGGAACCCAACATTACTCCTATTGCTGACATCACCAGCAGAAGAGTCCCACTGAGTGACTTTCCTTTATTTTCTGAGATAGAATCTAAACCAGTGGTGGTTCTCAGATACCTAGACGCGTGCAAGGCTGATGGTACAGATCCCAAGCTGAATATCAAAGATCTGCATCAACCTCAACCAGAAGTTACACTGAAGAAGACGAAGAAAAGGAAGGCCCCTTCAGAAGGAACATCCTAGCAGACACCCAAGAAAAGAGGTAATTTATCTGCTGCTTCTGTTTTAAATTCTTCTGCTATTCCAACATCAATTCCCACTCCAACTTCTCAAGAAATCCCAATCCCCATCCCAACAATAGATGAAACCGTACCAGAAGATGGCCCTTCTGAGGCACTACAACTCAGAAGACCCCGCACCAAACATCCCAAACCAACAATTTCAACAACATCAGCACTTGACAAAGTTCTGTCTGACATTGATCAACGTGCTTCTGATCAACTTCCCAATAATCCAAACACTGAACCAGATATTGCCAAATCTCCTCAACCAGAACAACCTCTCTCACCCATTCCAGAAGAACCACATATTCCTGAACAACCAGAAATTCCTCCTCCTTCTCCACAACCAGCAATTCCTTCTCCCTCTCCTCAACCAGAAATTCATCCACCATCACCTGAACCATCACCTCAACCATCACCTCAACCTGAGTTTCATCATTCTGAAACTCCATCTCCTCCACCTTCTGAACCTCATTCTCCTCAATCCTCTGAACCACAACCTCTGGCAATCCAGCTGCCATGTGGAACAACAGTAACCATGGCCCAGCTACCATCCTCGCCAGAATCTACACCACCAAAAACTCCCAAAACCCCAAACAGTCCAATCATTATCTCTGATTCTCCCACTCCATCTCCCAAACAAACAGCTCCCAAACAAACCACAGAAGACCCCAGCAGGACCTTCATAGATTTAACAATCCTTGACCATCTTGCTGATCTAAAAAATAAAATAGCCATTCCAAAACCAAACCATCCAGATGTTGGCTCTGGCATTATGAATTTTGAAACAGGTTTGCAGCAGTGGATTGCTTCTCTGAAGCAAGTCTGTCCTGGAATGATTGATCCAGCTGCCTCTGACCAGCTCTGGTCACAATTTAGAATTTGGGTCCGTGCTGAAGCTCTAAAATTGCAAGACATCAATTACGAGCAAGCAGAACAGAATTTCAGCATGCTTCTGAACGAAGTAGGAAGTCAGCTGCTGAAAGAAGACGTGCTCCTTATGGATAGTGAGCCATGGTCTGAGAAGCGTCCAGCTTCAAAGGTGCAGCCAGAAGAAGATCAGACTATTCAAGCTGAAGCCAGTCAAGCTGAAGATGTTGCAGAAAGCTCTCAGAAGCTCCCTGCTTCTGATGTTTCTCAAGCTGCCTTGGACAGGCAGACTCTGAAAGAGCTGAAGCTGAATGATATCTGTCTGCAGCAAAGGATGGATGAAAATGACCAGAAGATGAAAGAAAGGATGGATGTGCAGGATAGCAAGATAGACACAGTAGTCAGCATGGTGCACAAGCAGACTGAGAGTGCTGATCAGGTTAAGGCAATGCTGGAGACTCTGTTCACACGCCTTCCTCCCCAACCTTAGATTCTCATTCATGCCATTTTCATGTTTTCTTTGCATATCTTCTGTACTGTTTTGTCTGGCTCTGACTATTTTAATATGACAAGTTTTTCTGATCTAAATGTTTTAGCACATCACTTACACTTTTTGATTGCTGACAAAAAGGGGGAGAATAAGAAAGATATTTTTCAATAACGGACTACTAAGACAGAAAATCTCAAACATTCTAACTCTGATATACTTGAATGTTTTCTTCTGTTTTTGCTTAAGTCTACAAGTACAAGAATGCTCTCTAACTCACTGAAGACTAAAGCTCTGATACTCTGATCCAAAGCAAATCTCTGATATTCTGATCTGAAGCTCTGCTCTAATATTCTGATCTAAGGCTTCTGATAGTCAAAGCTCTGATATTCTGATGATCAAAGAAAGACAATAAAGATCTGATCCTGAAGAACTCTTGGAATTAAAAAGGGAAGTAATAAATTCAGGGGGAGTATCTCTCAACTCTGATATCTCTTTATTCCTCATCTTTGATAACTTCTTACTCTGATACATCTTATCATTTAGTTATCTCTGATACTTCTTCACGTTATTTTCAATTAAAAATATCTAGTTTTTGTCATCATCAAAAAGGGGGAGATTGTTAGAACAAAGTTTGAATCTACTACCCTAAGTTTAAGTTTTGATGATAACAAAATGAAAGGATATATTAACTATGTGATTCATATAAGAACTATTTACTACCTAAAATATTACCTTCTGTTTTGCAGAAACTCTGATAGGTATCAGCAGGAGTACACTTAATCAGCATCGGAATATTGGTTACTAACATCAGCATCAGAAGATGCTATATCAGAATACCAGAATCAGAAGAACAACTCACGCGATTGCTGAAGCTTGATGAACAGAACTGCGCTCAACACTCTGATAAAGACAAAAACAGTTCATCAGCACTTAAGCAGAGTCAGAATGAGCCAAAGCCAGAACACGCTTTAAGTAGCAACGGTACTGTGTATTCAAAGCGAATTATTACCAACGGCATCATTCCAGACAAGATCTGCTCAATAAGGAATGCTTGTTATTGGCATTGAATCAAGAATATTGCTCCAACGTTCAACAAATTCAGTGCTATATAAACAACACAATGAAGATTGAATTGGCTAATGCTCTACAACTATTTCCACGCCTAAAAGCTATTCTACATCTTCTCATTCTCAGTTTGCTAAAAAGCTCCATAATTCCTTACTCAATTATATTTTAGCAATCTAGTTTCATAAGCTTAAGTTGTGTAATATCACAGTTGTGATAAACTGTTTTTGTAGAAAACACTCACACACCTAGATTTCCATTCTGTGTAAGAAAGTGATTCCTTCACAAACCGGGTTGTGGTTTGTATCAAGAAGGCTTTAGAAGTTGTTAAAGCAGATTGTAATATTCAGTTGAATATAGTGGATTAAGACCTCGTTGGAGAGAGGCGAAATCACCTTGACGGGTGGACTGGAGTAGTTTGAGATCAAACGAACCAGGATAAAAATATCGTGTTCATTGCATTATTTTTCGGTTTTACAATTCAACCCCCCTTCTTGTGTTTTTCACTTCTTCAAGATCATTTACCGAAGGCAACATTGTAAGGGTCATCGAGGGACTACGATCTTTATTCAAAGGGTCTTTGCTAAAGCGTCCCCATATTTGAGGGATATGACTGTTTATTCGAAGGCAACATGTGATGTTACCCTAGAGGTGAGTGTGTAAACAATGATTTAATTCAGTTATTTTATCTTGATTAGGGTTATCTAACGGTTGATTTTAGATCTTGCCATACACGCCTAATTACTATACAGTAATAAGGAAAGCAATAAATTGCAGAAAGTAAAGGTGCTGAAAGTAAACCTAAACTATTACAAAGTTTTGGGGAAGGGGGTACAAAGCCATAAAACTGGGGAGGAAAAGTAAAGCAAATAAAATCCTAATTAAAACTATTACATACTGTAACAGTTACATAATCGGAAAAAATAATGCAAAAGTAAATGCGCGAAGATTGTAGAATAAAAAGAAAGTTAAAAATCGTTTTATGATCGTTTGATGATTAATCTAAGAAAACCTAATAGATTTTGATTTAGAAAAAAATAATTAATTGATTAAAAAGAATCGATTAATTAGGAAAACCCTAAATTCTAGGTTTTTTTTTCAATTGAGAAAACCTAAAAAATCAAATTAGGGTTTATTAACAAAAACCTAAAACTAAATTAAGGTTAATTATTAAAACCTAAAATTGATTAAATTAAGAAAACCTAAAATTAAAACCTAAGATTAAAACCTAAAATTAAAATTAGGGTTTGTTTTAAAAAGGTTTTGAAAAAAGGTTTGTAAAAGAGTGAGAAACATAGAAGTGGAAAAATAAAATAACCAAACGAGTATGGGTGGATGTTGAACCCACACCCTCAAGCAGTTTCAGCAGCAAGCATACCACCAGGTCAAGCGCGCCTTGGTGTTGAGGTAACGCCTCCAACGTGTTTTGTAATAAAACCTGCAAAGATGATGGAAATATGAAAAAAAATAGCAAAACCGGGGATCGAACCCGTGACCTGAGAGAGGAATGACTTTGCGTGCACGTTTTAACCAATGGGGTGGTGATATATCCATTAACCCTTGTCAAGTCATAAATATATAATGTAAAATTCATTCTATAAATCAGGCAATCAAGCACGCGCACATGAGTTGGACCCCAGTATTTTGAATGGTCCAATCATGTTATTTCATTCTGCCACGCGACTTAGCCACCGGTCAAACCACCATGGGTGGTGGTTTCCGGTTATCTTCTTTCGTTTGGACAAAAACCAAAATTCTTCAAAATCAACCAAAATGAAAAAGAAAGCAACCCTAGTTGACTAATTAAGGTCCTGCGATTTCAATGGGCCTGTTAGTTTGGCCTAAAAACGGCCGTAGCTGGGGTTTCAAAGGAATCCGATCTCAATGCCCTAGCCTTGGTGAATTCTTATTCCTGCACTAAAACTTACAAGTAATACGTCAAAACACTTCCAAACATCAATATGAACATGAATATATGCATCGAATTCATTTAAATCACATAGTTTAAAAGTTTGAATTTAAGGAATACTACCCAACCAGCGAGCTTTAGAGAGGGAGTTCTGGTGTGCTTCAGGCTTGAGCAAGGGTATGAATTGCCTCCTGGAAAATTCAGGAACGCGTTTGGATGATTGGAATTGATTGACAAGGGCTGGAGATGAGAGCTTGACTTTGCCCTAATTCTTAAAAAAATTGAGAATTTGCTAGGGGTTTTTGAGGAAGCTTTTTCGTGTGTTGTTAGTCTGTTCTTGTTAGATATATATAGGACATGAGATTAGGTCAACAAAAATTTAAAGAATCATGCATGATTAGGAGAAAAAGATTAGATTGGAATTATGTCAAACTTGCTATTTTGGCCAAGATTTGATTCACAAAACTCCATACGATTTTGCCAGCTCACACATAATATTTTGGGCCTCCAACATGACTGAAATCAAAACCCTTATGCCTTAGTCCATTAGTTTTATATTTTATTTAGTTTATTTTGGATTTAATTGAATAAAATCAAAATAAATAAAATAAAAATAAAATATAATGCATGAATGGACTTATGGGTCTTTGAACATGTTATGAACACGTTTGGATATGAAGACTTAGGCCCAACAATTCAAAATTACAAATTTGCTCAATTTGGAGTTCATGCATTCTATCAAAATTTCCCAACTTGCAATGATCATAACTCACTCAATTTTTATCTTTTGAATGTGAGTTTGGACTTTTTAGAAATCTCATATGTCCTCTACAAACTCTATATTGATCATTTTTGCTTTTGAAGACTTTATCTTGATGTAAGTTGCCTTGACAAAAAGTGTCCTTTTGTTGACTTTTGAAATGACTTGTAATGTATTGGCTTATATCTCTCAAATGATGCATTTTTTGGACTTTAGCTTAGAGATACAAAGTTGTATAGAATTGAATTCCCTTTAAAATGATCTTTGGTTGGGGAAAAGCTGATAAAGCATGTGAAAGTTATGCTTGGTCAAAGTTTAGTTGACTTCTCCTAAGGAAACCCTAATTTGAAAACTTTTGACCTTTGGTGATTTGAGGGCTTTTATTGAGGAATCATGATCAACCCTACTTCAAAATGTTGATGTTGACCAAAAATCTTGAAACTATAGTTGACTTTTTACCTAATATAGTTGATTTTCAGTCATCTGAGCAATTAACTGAGCAAACTTGTGATGCAAGGCATGAAACTTGACATGAGAATTCTTGAAGACCTATGAGGATCCATGAAAACCACTCGATACCTTAGAAACCAAATCTTCCTTGAGAAACACAAAACCCTAGTTATGGACCATCGCTTAGGAGGATAATTTGTCTGACCAATTCTTGAACAACCTTGAGCATTTGAGGACCTTTGGAGAACATCTTGAAGAAAAATGGGAGGGAAAAGTTTGGGGTACAATATATGCCCTTGTTCAATCTTCTTAAACCTGAAGAATTAGATTGACATGTCCACCATTCGTGATCTGACGGTAGAAGAGGATTGAACACCTTAGTGCCCATAAATTTGTACTCGCATGTGCATGGAGTAACAGTGTTGGTTGATTGTACGGGGAATAGGCTTAAAGATACCATTTGGAGAGTTACAGGATGTCATCAGAGATGGGATTATAGATTCCATTTGGAGAGGTGACAGAGATTCGTCGGAGATGGGCTTATAGATGCCATCCAGAGTAATTGTTGATAGGAATATCAGAATAAGTTTACGCATGACTTTGTCTTAAAAGATGTATTTGGAATGAGTCTATGTATGATTTTGTCCAAAAGAATATCATAGTGAATCCACGTTTGATTTTATCCGAATGATATACCAGAATGAGTCTACGCTTGACTTGGTCTAGAAGATGCGTTTGGAATGAGTCTACGTCCGACATTGTCCAAAAAGAATACCAAAATAAATCTATGCTTGACTTTATCCGAATGATATACTAGAATGAGTATACGCCCGACTTTGTCTAGAAGATACGTTTGGAATGAGTCTACGCCCGACTTTTTCCAAAATAGTTTCAGAAGAAATCTACGCTTGAGTTCATCTGAACTAGAAGATGTCTACGCCCGACTTCAACTAGAAGAGGTATTGGAAAGAGTCTACGCCTAACTTTTTCTAAAAAGAGTATCAGAAGGAAATCTACGCCTGACTTCATCTGAATGATGCACTATAAGATGTCTACGCCCGACTTTATTTAGAAGAGATATCAGAATGAGTCTATGTCTGACTTTTTTTCTCCAAAAAGAGTACTAGAAGACATCTACGCCCGACATCATCTAGGAGTGGTTTTTTTTCCAGAATGATTCTCTGGGGGAAGTGCTTAATTGGCTACTTGTCTGTTTTAGTCTCTAAGGGGGAATTCTATGATCATGTAGATAGTCACACCGTCTTTTTTTAGGAATTACTCTGCGACCTGTTAGAAAATTGTTGATGATGTTCGTCTGTTTGTGAAATTTACCTGAAAATATAGAGTTAGTATTTATGCAATGTCATGATGTATGTAGTGCATTACGTAATGATGCTCTCAAAATAGATGAGAATATGCTATATGCATTTTGTACGCATATGCTATGATAAATGATGTATGAATGTGAGATGTTGTTGAAGTGTATCAGTAGATTTGTATAACATTCTTGATCGGGAAAATAAATCCCGGACTACTGCGGGGGATGAAGAATATGTGTGATCTTCAATCTTGTCATAGAATGCCTTTTTTGGGGATTCCAGCTTGCTATTTGAGGAAACTCTGCTGGGGAATGTTGATTTCTGTTTGGGGAGAAGAGTTTAGGAGCGCTGGTCGTTCATCACTCTACTGGGGAATTTAATTCTTACATACCCTGACTGTGGATAAAAGAGATGGATAACCTTCCCAAGGTGTTGTCTGACTGAGTTTTTGATATGGATGCTGACTCGTCTAGGGGGGATAAGATTAACTGATAATTGATCTGATTTCCTATTTTGTAGCAACTCTCTGGGGGTAGCAGCCTGAATTGCCATTTGTTGGAGAGAGAAGTTTTGCCGGTGATTTACAGTAGTCAGAAGGATAGACTTAAGCTAGAAAGGCTAAACTCCACTAGGGAAATAAACCTTGTTGGGGAAATAAACCCAGTTGGGGAAATAAACCTTGTTGGGGAAATATACCCTACTGGAGAAACACTCTGTTGAGGAATATGCTCTACTGAGGGGTTTGAATCTGGCTGGAGAAGAGAATTCAGCAGGGGATTTTACAGTGTTGGAGAAATAAACTCAACTGAGGGAAAGAATTCCTGTGAACTATGCTGGTGACATATTCTGACGAGGATTGGGGATCTGTAGGTTGGCAACATTGCCAGGGAAAGATTATACTCCTTTGTCCGCTAGGGGGATCTGCTGGTGAGTACGGCTAGAGTATTTTAGGCTTGCGGGGAATATGTTTTATGGGAACTGCTCTGTGGGGAGACTTCACTAGGGATCGTCCTATGGGAAATTATGGATGACTTGAACATTATCCTGCCTCTAAAGTCTTGAGTATGATACGGTGGGAGAACTGACTTGAAGGTTTTGCATTTGATCGCAAATGTTGCGGTTAGCAAGAGTCGACGTCGACTTTTCTTTTATCCAAAAGGAAAGGTGAAAAAGCACGGGAAAGACCTTTGAGATCATTTCTTGAGTTCGGGGGGTAGATTATGAAAAGGGAAGGTGTTAGCACCCTTTTCATCCATGGTTTTCCATGGGATCTTAGTTACTTGCTAGATCACTTGCTTGTGTTTAAAAATGTGTTTTGTGTGGTTTTTGAAAGTATTTTGTAAAGAAGCCGTTGTTTAGGAAATCTTCGTAATGATTCTCGTTCGTAAGAATGTATACAAAGATGTTGATCTTTTGAAAAATGTTTTCAAGTTTTGTAAGATGTTTTGAAAGTGTTGGTGTTTGTTTCGAAAATAGAAAGGATGTTTGTTTTGAAATGGAGCAAGTAATTAGGAGCAATCTACCTACTCAAATGTCTTTCTTGTTCATTTTATTTTCCTTTGACATTGTTGTCTTACCATTGATTTGGTAAGCAACCCTATCTTTGGATGTAAACGGGACGGGCATGGGTCATCGTATAACCATGATTAGAAATGTTGCAATGTATCTTAGCATTCTCTTTTAGGGACTGAGATCATTTGTAAGGAAATTTAGATAGCGTCATCGAGGGACTATGATCTTGTATTTTCTTTGTTTTTTCTAAGATACCTTACATGCGTAATATGGCCATTTTGCAAAGGCATCCATGTGGATTTACCCTAAGGGTGCTTGTGTGCAAGTGTATTGTTTTCAAGCTTGATTTTGTCTTTGATTAGGGATTTCTTATTTGATTGGTTTTAGTCTTTCCATACAAACCCTAATTACTAGCATTTGTATATAAAGCGATAAATTGCGGAATTTAAAGTTACTACGCTATTACAATACTTGTGGGAGGGGGTTTACAAATTGTAAATGGGGATTGCAAGAAAATAAACCTAATTAATCTATTACAACCATATTGAATTGGTACAAGAATTGAATAAATAAATGTACAAAAATAGATAAATATGCAAGAATGTAAATGCAAAGAAAATAGATATTTGTTTGATTTTTCATGATAAAAGGGGTTTTGATTTTTAACCTAATTGGCTAGAAGAAAATAATTAAATAAAAATAAAACCTAAATTTACTAAGAAAATATTTTAAATAAAACCCTAAATATATTAATTGATTAAAAAAGAAATTAAGTTTATAAGAAAAGTATTTTTTTGGTATTTTTGTCTTGAAAATAATTATAGTGTTATAAAATATTTTTGGTCCTTTTTATATTAAAATAATATGTTTTAGTGGGTGTAAAGAGAAAATAAATATTAACCTAGTTTTAATTTAATTTACAAAATTAGTTAATAAAAATAAATAATGTATAGTTAAATAAAAAATAATTTGTGAGAAAAATAAAATAAAATAAGCCAAAATATAAATCTATCATTTTTTTTTTGTATTTTATGATTTTTAATATTTAGAAAAATATTTAAGAAAATAAATGAAATAATAAAATAAAATAAAATAAAATAAATTGGGCTAGGGGCATATAAAGGAAACAGGGGGTTAGCTAGCAAATATAAAAACTAAGCCAGGCCCAAAGAGGTCCAACGCCTTGCAAACAAAAAAGTCATAATTGTAAAACATGTAAAAAATGCAAAAGGGTGCCACTAGAGCTCGAACCCAGGTCCCATAGGTTACAGGCGCACGCTTCTACCACCGGGGTGGCTATACATCTGTTAATACAAGTAAAACAATAGATATGTAAGGCAAAAAGCGCCCTGAAGACTTCATCTTCAACCTCCAGCCAGACCAACTATAACTTTCTGATTTCTTATAAAAAATGAAAACTGTAAACATGAAACTTCTAGCAAATTTTCTCACGATTCCAGAAATGTAAAGTATTAAAACTATAAATCAAAGATAAGCATGAATTTTAATGGCCCTAATCTGAACCCTAAAAATTTCAGAGATTTCAGTTTCAAAATTTTCTAAGCTCAAGCGAAATTAATGGAAACTAAGGACATGGTTAGCTTCAGGGAAATGATATCTACATGTTTTATTCACAAATAAAATATTGATGATGCCTGTATAAAGAGTTCCAAGTTGAGAAAACATACCTCAAAACTGGAAATCGTGTTTGGAGTTTGAGCTTGTTTAAGGCAGTGGTGATGATCAGATTAACTTCCTTGAGGTCCTATGAAGCTAATGCAATGGTTTTCTTGAGTTGAGAGTGGCTGAAATAACCTGGAGAAGTCCAACTGCAATGCTCTGTTTTTGGCTATGGAAGTTGATGAAGATGGAGTTACAGTTTGCAAACAGGGACAGGGATGGTCTGTATTTGGTATGAGGAAGCTTTTGAAACAAAAAGGCCAAGAAATGCACGAGTAGTTTTGAAGATTGAAGTTCAAAATCAGAAATGACACAAAGATGGAGGTTTTGTGGAATCTCTATTTTCAGGGAGTTTTTTAGGCATATTTTTAATCGTGTCCTGCTTGTAAATAACTTGTATGGTTATATGAAAAAGATTAGAGGACTTGAGGAGGTCAGAAAAGCAAGATATAGACTTATGGCTATGTTACTTGATTTTGAAGAAAAGTGACAATATAGTTCCAAGATGAAGTACAAGCATGGTATGAGTTTATGGGAAGCTCTAGACATGTTGCTTTTGCCTTTGACATTGCTTGTGATCAGAAGGAACAAGTTAGGAGCTCTATGCAATGACTTTGTGATTACAGCCTCTTTACAAGATTGGAATGGTTACTTTGTGCCATAAATGGAAAATTTGCTTGGATAAAGCTTGAATCAAGTGGATAATAGCTCAAAAGCAAGTGTAATCTTCTGATTATGGAGAGATCTTGAGGTTTAGAGTCCTGCAAAACAAGATTGTGCAGCATAGGTTTGAAATTGAATTCTTGTTCATCACAAAATGCCTTGTAATTCAAGTGATAAAACCCTAACTTCATCTCTTCGATTCTCCCTACTCAAGAATGATCTCAAGGAGTTCTTGGACATTTTGGAAATCTTGTAATGTTCTATACAACCCATATTTGAATTGCTTTTGAAGATTCCCCTTGGAACTATATGAAAAAGTGCCATGAAGTTGGGTCAAAAACCTGACCAAATTAGGCCAAAATTTTACTAAGTGTTTAGTTTCATGACCCTATCTTCTTAAAATTATAACTTGAGATCCAAGTACTTTTGGAAGAAGTTGTGTAAATCAAAGTTGTAGATTTCAGGGAGATCTACAACTTTCATGTTGGAAATTTCTATTGAATCATCTTGCATCATGGTTAAAATGTTGTTCAAAGTTATGAAAAAACATGAAATTTCCAACACTTAGAAAAATTTCAAATTTAGAAATTTTGACTTTTCAAAATGAAATCTTGACTTTTTGATTTCTTGATGAATAAGTTTCATATTTTGACATGTTTTGATGAATTATGATCTTTGGCACTTGAATTTGACCAAAAAGTCAAAGTTTGACTTTTCAGTATACAATTGACTTTTGATCAGTTGACTGAAAAATTCATGTGTTAATCCAATGGACTTGCAATGTTTTGAACCATTCCATTAGGTCAAAATGATGCAATTGGACTCTTCAGATCATGCCTTAAACCAATTGATCATTTGCTAGGTCAAAAATCAGAAATTGCCCTTTCCCAGTTAAAACCATAATTTTGACCATTTTTCCCTTTTGGAGATTTGATCAAATTTATTGAGGAATTGTGGTCCAAACTTGATCAAATGATACATATGAGTCTAATATGTTGATTTGGATAAAAAATTATGAAGTTTGACTGTAAATTGGCCATGGTTGACTTTTTCCCTAATACAGCTGATTTTTAGGTTAACTACTCAATTGACTGAGCAAAAGTGTGATCCAAGGCTTGAAACTTGACATGAGCAACCTTGGGGGTCCATAATGATCCATGAAAGTCATATGGGTCATTAGAAGTTCCAAAATCCCTGTGCAATCTTAAGCCCTAATTTTGGTCATCAGTGCTCAAGGAGGTGTCTTGAGCTGATCAAACCCTTAGTGCGGTCTTGAGTCTAAGGAGATCTTGTGAGAAAATTCTTGATAAGTGAGAGGGCAAATTTTTGGGTACAAAAGCTGACCCTATTCAATCTTCTTAAGCCTGGAGAGTTAGATTGGCGAGTTTTGCCATTCGTGACTCGAAGGTGGAAGATGATTGGACACTAGAGTGCCCAGAAATTTACACTCGACGATGTGATGGTAGAGGGAATGGGCTTAAAGATTCCATTTAGAGAGGTGATAGAAAGTTGTTGGAGATGGGCTTGTAGATGCCATCCAATAATGAGTATCAGAATGGCGTCCGTATTTGAATTGTATCTGGAAGCTGATTTTGAATGAGTATCAGAATGGCATGTGTGTCTGGAGCGTATTTGTACTGTATCTGGAAGTTGAAAACTGAATGAGTATTAGAATGGTATCCGTATCTGGAGCGTATCTGTACTGTATCTGGAAGTTGAAAACTGAATGAGTATCAGAATGGCATCCGTGTCTGGTGTGTATATGTATTGTATCTGAAAGTTGAATGAGTTTCAGGATGGCATCCATGTATGGAGCGTATCTGAACTGTATCTGAAGATCGAATCTGAATGAGTATCAGAAAGGAATCCGTGTCTGGAGCATATCTGAACCGTATCTGACACTTTGAACATTGTTAATGGTAGCTGTTGATTAATCTTATCCTGAAAAAGGTAAAATGTTAGCTAATATGCAATGTTATGTTTTATGAAATGCATAGTATAATGTGTTAGAACAAGATTGGTTCTGATCATATCTCAGTGTTTTGATGATAACAATAAATTATATTTTATATAATTGATACTCTGATGAACGTATTTAACTGTTTCAGATAATGTTCTGACAGAAGCATCTTGAAGTGCTGAGCTAAAAATAAATGAAGAAAGTTCTTTGATGAAAGAACTATTTGTTTTAAGCGCAACTGCTGATGCTGATGCTATCTCTGATAATGTTCTGACAGAAGCATCTTGATGTGTTGAGCTGAAAATAAATGAAGAAGTTCTTTGATGAAAGAACCATTTGTTTTAACTCAAGTGTTGATGCTGACTCTGGTAAGATAATTATTTTATTACATCTTCTAACGCTTAACAAGTTTCTGTTTAAGCTATGTTTCAGAAGATATTTGAAAGCAAGTGTTGTTCAGAAGATATTTGTAAGCAAGTGATGTTCAGAAGATATTTGAAAGCTAGCGCTGATCAGAAGTACTTAGCAAGCAAAACATTGTTTAGAAGATATACAAGCATGTTCTGAATTCAAGACGTGAAGCAAGTTCTGAAAGAATGCAAAAGCTATCAAGTCTTGTCAAGCTTCAGGAGACATGTTCTTACATAGTTCTGTTTGCTCATTTAATGCAAAGACGGCTACATGTACTCAAGTGTCTACACTAGTGCATTGTAAAATGGAATAGTGCAAGGAAACACACAAACCTTTAATGCTCTCTATTTGAAGGCAACAATGGTTATGTTTCTTCATGCTATATATAGAAGAACATTTATTGCAAGCCAACCAACGAAATATTGCAAAAATGCTGAACAACTGAAGTTCTAAATAGAACTTAACAATTTCAAAAGAAGCAAGAACAACGTGAAATATTCTGGGTTCACAAACGAATTCATTATTCATACACTTTGTGCTATAATATTCTTAGTGAAAAATCACAATTGTGATATAGCTTTCTTAGAAGAAAACTTTGTTTCACTATCTGTAAAGATTTATATCTTGTAATTGTTCCTTGAGAGACCAAGGTTGGTCAGAATTCTCAAGTAGACTAGGACTAGTTTAAGTCTTAGTGGTGTGATTCACTTGTAAGGTTACTTGTGCATTGTTAGTCACAACAGTTGTTGTGTGATTTTAATTAGTTGATTATAGTGGATTAAGTCCTTGTTGAGAAAGGCGAAAACACCTTGGCGGCTGGACTGGAGTAGTTTGAGTTCAAACGAACCAGGATAAAAATAACCTTGTCTTTCCTTTATTGGTTTTCCTTTAAGAAAAAGAAAAAAAACTTATTCAACCCCCCCCCCCCCCCTTTCTAAGTGTTTTCTCCACCTTCAATTGGTATCAGAGCTTGACTCTGAGTTCAACACTTAACCGTGTCAGGAAAAGATCCAGATGAAAACATAATGGCAAATGAACAAAACAACAATAGTTACAACAAACCTCCAGTGTTTGATGGAGAATATTTTGATTATTGGAAAGATAGACTAGAAAGTTTCTTTCTAGGTCATGATAGTGATTTATGGGATATATTCTTGGATGGTTACAAACATCCTACTGACTCAGAAGGAAATATGATTGATAGGAAAAATATGGATAGACAACAAAAAGCTGATTTCAAAAATCATCATAGAGCTAGAAATATTTTTCTAAATGCTATCTCTAAAATGGAATATGAAAAAATCACAAATAGAGATACAACACATGATATGTTTGAGTCACTCAAAATGACTCATGAAGGAAACGCTCAAGTGAAGGAGTCTAAAGCTATGGCTCTCGTCCAGAAGTATGAAGCTTTCAAAGTTGAAGAAACTGAATCTATAGAAGCAACTTTCTCATGGTTTCAAACTCTGATCGCTGGTCTGAGAGTTTTGAACAAGGGATACACTAAAGCTGACCATGTTAAAAAGATCACCAGAAGCTTACCCAGAAGTTGGGCACCTATGGTCACTGCTTTCAAAGTTTCAAAAGATCTGAACAACGTGTCACTTGAAGAACTCATCAGTGCTCTCAGAAGTCATGAAATAGAACTTGATGAGAACGAACCTCAGAAGAAAGGTAATTCTCTTGCCCTTAAATCAATTAAGAAATATAATACTAACACTTTTCAGGCTGAAGAGGAAAAATCTGAAGAATCAGCGTCAGAAAAAGACGAACTATCCTTGCTCTCCAGAAGGATCAATCAGTTGTGGAAGCACAGACAAAAGAAGTTTAGAAACTTCAAGAAGTCAGAAGATAAACCAGAATCTTCTGGACACAAAAAGACAAACAGAAGAGAGATAATCTGTTATGAATGCAAAGAACCTGGACACTACAAGAATGATTGTCCAAAGCTTCAAAGAGAAAAACCAAAGAAAAAGTTTGGTAAAAAGAAAGGAATGATGGCAACCTGGGACGATTCAAAATCCTCTGAAGATGAATCTGATTCTGAAGATGAGAATGCCAACCTAGCTCTGATGGCTACCACAGCAGATGACTCAGATTGTGAATCAAAACCAAGAGAGGTATTTTCTGAATTTACTAGAGATGAAGTTGCTGATTGTTTATCAGAACTTCTGGAAAACTACAGTCAGCTCAAAATCAAATACAAGAAACTCAAGAAGAGTCTTGCATATGATCTTGAGAAACATGAAACAGAAAAATCTGAACTCATAGAACATAATTTTAAACTTAAAGAAGAAATTCAAAATGTTCAAAAAATTTCTAGTTCAGAGTCTGTGTCAAGTTCAAAAGATATTCTGAAAGAATATGACTGTAGCTTTCAAACTTTTCTGGCTAAAAGCATAAATAGAAGCAAAATGGCTACAATGATCTATGGAGTTAGTGGGAAAAATAGAAGAGGAATTGGATATGAACCTCCCAAAGGGAAGGAGACATATGTACCAAAACCTGTTGCTAAGATGACTTTCACTTACAAACCTCTGAACAAACAATTCAAGTTTGGACACACACATGACATAAAATATACTTCACATTCTGGAAACTCTTATGCTAACCCAAAGTTCAAATAGAACTTTAAACACTCTAACCCAAGAGGACCCAAAAAGATATGGGTACCTAAGGATAAAATAATATTTGTTGCAGATGTACTTAACAGCTCAATTGAGACACCAGTCATGGTACCTGGACTCTGGGTGCTCACAACACATGACGGAAAAAAATTCTATGTTCCAAAACCAGGAATTTAAAGCTGGAGGAGACGTAAAGTTTAGAGGTAATCAGAAAGGGAAGATTATTGGTTCTGGAACTATTAGAAACGGTAACCTTCCTTCTATCTCTAATGTTTTATTAGTAGAAGGATTAGCGCATAACCTGCTGTCCATAAGTCAATTAAGTGACAACGGTTATGACATTATCTTCAATCAAAATTCATGTAGAGCTGTTAGTCAAAAAGATGGAACAATCCTCTTTTCTGGAAAGATAAAGAACAACATATACAAAATTGATTTATCAGATCTTAAATCTCAGAATGTTAAATGCCTTTTGTTTGTTAGCGATGAGCAATGGGTATGGCACAAAAAATTGGGACATGTCAGTTTAAGAAAAATCTCTCAACTAAATAAATTAAATTTAGTCAGAGGACTTCCCTATCTGAAGTACAACTCAGAAGCTCTGTGCGAAGCATGTCAAAAGGGAAAATTTTCAAAACCTTCCTTTAAATCCAAAAATGTTGTTTCTTCCTCTAGGCCATTAGAACTACTTCATATTGATCTGTTTGGGCTAGTTAAAACTGCATTCATCAGAGGCAAGAAGTATGGATTGGTCATTGTTGATGACTTCAGCAGATGGACATGGGTCAAGTTTTTAAAACACAAGGATGAGTCACATTCTGTGTTCATTGACTTCTGTAACCAAGTGCAAAACGAAAAATATTTTAGAATTATAAAAGTCATAAGTGATCATGGTGGCGAATTTGAAAACCATTATTTTGAAAATTATTTTAAATAAAATGGTATTGTTCATAATTTCTCTTGTCCTAGAACTCCCCAACAAAATGGAGTTGTAGAACAAAAGAATAAAACATTACAAGAAATGGCCAGAACCATGATCAATGAAACTAATATAGCAAAGCACTTTTGGGCAGAAGCTGTGAACACAACATGTTATATTCAGAATAGAATCTCTATAAGACCTATTCTTGAAAAGACTCCCTATGAATTGTGGAAAAACAGAAAACCCAACATTTCTTATTTCCATCCTTTTGGATGTACTTGTTTTATTCTGAACACTAAAGAAAGTCTGAGCAAGTTTGATTCTAAAGCACAAAAGTGTTTTCTGCTTGGATATTATGAACGCTCAAAAGGCTATAGAGTATACAACACAGAAACTCTGATTGTTGAAGAATCAATCAAAGTCAGGTTTAATGATAAGCTTGGCCGGTAAAAGCCAAAGCAAATTGATATTTCTGTAGGTACAGAAGATCATCCCTGAAACTCTGAAACTTCAGAAGCAAAGGAAGACTCTGAAGCTAAGAAAAATTCAGAAGCAAAGGAAGAATCAGAAGATCACCCTCTTGACAATGCTCTGGATAATCTCAGAATCTCTGAACAACTCACTCAGAAAAGGTTTCCTAGAATCTCTTTAGCTCACAAAGAAGACGTGATTATTGGGAGAATAGAAGATCCCATCAGAACAAGATCCTCTCTCAGAATCAATGAAGAATCATTATTTGGATTGGTATCTCTGATTGAGCCAACTTCTATTGATGAAGCTCTGGAAGACAATGATTGGATCTTAGAAATGCAAGAGGAACTCAATCAATTTTACAGAAACGATGTATGGGATCTAGTTCCAAGACCCAAAGGATTCAACATTATAGGAACCAAATGGGTTTTCAAAAACAAACTAAACGAGCAAGGAGAGGTGATCAAAAACAAAGCACGGATGGTTGCACAGGGTTATAGTCAACAAGAAGGAATTGCTTATAATGAGACCTTTGCCCCAGTTGCCTGGTTAGAGTCTATTAGATTATTAATTTCTTTTGCTGTTCAAAATAACATTTCATTATATCAAATGGATGTTAAAAGTGCATTTTTAAATGGCTATATAGAAGAAGAAGTTTATGTCCATCAACCTCCTGGTTTTAATGATTCAAAACATCCAGAACATGTTTTTAAATTAAAAAAGTCTTTGTACGGTTTAAAACAAGCTCCCAGAGCTTGGTATGATCGTTTGAGTAATTTTCTTTTAGAAAAAGATTTTACCAGAGGGAAAGTGGACACAACTCTATTCAGAAAGACATTTAAAAATGATATCTTAATTTTTCAAATTTACGTTGATGATATTATTTTTGGAACCTCTAATATCTCCCTTGAAAAAGAATTTGCTAAGACCATGCAAGAAGAATTTGAGATGAGCATGATGGGAGAATTGAATTTCTTTCTGGGAATTCAAATCAACCAGACTCCTGAAGGTACTTACATACATCAGACAAAGTATGTCAAAGAACTTCTGAAGAAATTTCAGATGTCAGAAAGCAAAGATGCTAAGACTCCAATGCATCCAACGTGCATTCTGGGAAAAGATGAGGTAAGTATGAAGGTAGATCAGAAGCTCTATAGAGGTATGATTGGATCCCTTCTCTATCTGACTACATCTAGACCCGATTTATTATTCAGCGTATGTTTATGTGCTAGATTCCAATCAGATCCTAGAGAATCTCACTTAACTGCTGATAAGAGAATTCTGAGGTATCTGAAAGGTACTACTAATCTGGGTCTGTGTTACAGAAGATCAAATGATTTCAGACTAGTAGGCTATTGTGATGTTGACTTTGCTGGAGATAGAATTGAAAGAAAGAGCACCTCTGGAAGCTGCCAGTTTCTGGGTGAAAATCTTATCTCATGGTACAGCAAGAAGCAAGCAACAATTGCACTCTCAACAACAGAAGTTGAGTATATATCTGTTGCTGGATGTAGTTCTCAGATGATTTGGATGAAAAGTCAGCTAGAATATTTTAATCTTTATGAAAGTAAGATTCCTATCTTCTGTGACAATACTTCTGCTATTTGTCTTTCTAAAAATCCTATTTTACATTCTAAAGCTAAACACATTGAAATTAAATACCATTTTATAAGGGACTATATTCAGAAGGGAATTTTAAATCTAAACTTTGTAAAAACAGACCATCAATGGGATGATATTTATACCAAACCTCTTTCAGAAGATAGATTTAAATTCATTTTGAAAAACATTTGTATGGAATCATGTCCTGAATAAAACTGTATTTATCTTCTGTGCTTGACTTCAGAATATTCTGTTATGAATTATCTGATTAAAAACTCTTCAGAAGTTAGAAGAGAAGTTACATTAGAAGCTATATGTAATATTCTGAAATGTTATAACGTTTCAATTTAAGTATAGCTCAGAAGTTCATTAGATCAAACAGCTGTCCCATGCAATCTTCAGAAGATGAACACTTGATGTGTTTCTGAAAGGTCACGCGTGCTAAGCTAATGACTCTGTTCTAGGTAACTTTTATGATTTGATTAAAATCTCACGCTTTCCCCTCTCTTTTCATTTTCATTAAATGCTAAGTCATTTTTTAAATTTTTTTACAAAACCTATTTCTGAAAAGTCTTCATATAAATACTTTTGTAAAAACCCTTCTCACTTGTTTTTTTGTTGAACCTCTGAATCTTTTATTATAAAATAACTTCTTTTTACGCTCTTCAACTATTTTAATATCTACTTTTTGATTATGCCAAAAAGGGAGAGAAAATGAGTATTTTGATCTAATCTCTGATTAACAGTTATGGGACTAAGTCATACATTCTAACAAAATACAAGATCTCTTTCTATGCTTTAAAGAACTTTGCAGGTATCATTTAAACTCTGGAAGTTTTATTTCAAATGAACATTATCTTCAAAAGAACCTGATAAAGAAATCTCAGAAGAAAAATTCCAAAGCTCTGATGAAAATTCTGAGGAAGTTTTTATTATAGAAATAATTATTGCAGGGGGAGATTCCTATCTCTTATTCAAATTTATTTCTATATATGAATATATTTTTGTCATCATCAAAAAGGGGGAGATTGTTAGAACAAGATTGGTTCTGATCATATCTCAGTGTTTTGATGATAACAATAAATTATATTTTATATAATTGATACTCTGATGAACGTATTTAACTGTTTCAGATAATGTTCTGACAGAAGCATCTTGAAGTGTCGAGCTGAAAATAAATGAAGAAAGTTCTTTGATGAAAGAACTATTTGTTTTAAGCGCAAGTGCTGATGCTGATGTTGTCTCTGATAATTTCTGACAGAAGCATCTTCATGTGCTGAGATGAAAATAAATGAAGAAGTTCTTTGATGAAAGAACCATTTGTTTTAACTCAAGTGCTGATGCTGACTCTGGTAAGATAATTATTTTATTACATCTTCTAACGCTTAGCAAGTTTCTGTGTAAGCTATGTTTCAGAAGATATTTGAAAGCAAGTGTTGTTCAGAAGATATTTTTTAGCAAGTGTTATTCAGAAGATATTTGAAAGCAAGCGCTGATCAGAAGTACTTAGCAAGCAAAGCATTGTTTAGAAGATACGCAAGCATGTTCTGAATTCAAGACGTGAAGCAAGTTCTGAAAGAATGCAAAAGCTATCAAGTCTTGTCAAGCTTCAGGAGACATGTTCTTACATAGTGTCATTTGCTCATTTAATGCAAAGATGGCTACATGCACTCAAGTGTCTACGCTAGTGCATTGTAAAATTGAAGAGTGCAAGGAAACACGCAAACATTTAATGCTCTCCATTTGAAAGCAACAACAGTTATGTTTCTTCATTCTATATATAGAAGAAAATTTATTGCAAGCCAACCAACGAAATATTGCAAAAACGCTGAAAGGCTGAACAACTGAAGTTCTGAATAGAACTTAACAATTTCAAAAGAAGCAAGAATAACGTGAAAGATTCTGGGCTCACAAATGAATTCATTATTCATACACTTTGTGCTATAATATTCTTAGGGAAAAATCACAGTTATGATATAGCTTTCTTAGAAGCAAACTTTGTTTCACTGTCTGTAAAGATTTATATCTTACAATTGTTCCTTGAGAGACCAAGGTTGGTCAGAATTCTCAAGCAGACTAGGACTAGTTTAAGTCTTAGTGGTGTGAGTCACTTGTAAGGTTACTTGTGCATTGTTAGTCACAACAATTGTTGTGTGATTGTAATCAGTTGATTATAGTGGATTAAGTCCTTGTTGAGAAAGGCGAAATCACCTTGGCGGGTGGACTGGAGTAGTTTGAGTTCAAACGAACCAGGATAAAAATAACCTTGTATTTCCTTTATTGTTGTGCCTTTAAGAAAAAGAAAAAGAAACTTATTCAACCCCCCCCCCCCCCCCCCCTTCTAAGTGTTTTCTCCACCTTCATAATGCATTCGTGTTATAAATGTTTATGATATATGGGTGTGATGTATGCGTATGTGAGCTAATCTGCTACACTGCTGTTGGATTGGGGGAAATAAATCCCCGACTACTGTCGAGGACATGGAGTGCAGGTCTTCATGTTGTGAAGTTGAAGTGTTGATGAATTTCTGCTCATAGAAATAAACTCGGTTGTAAGGGAAATGCCAAATAACGCCTGTAAAATCCTGTTGGGGAATCCTGAGAAATTTGGATGACTTATACCGGGGATTTATAATTGGAAGCTTTGTTCTGCTGGGGATTTGAACTGTACACTGCGGGGGATTATGGAAAATAACTTAGAGAGATTTCTCTATCTCTTAAAGCCATTAGTGATTGTCTTTTATTTTGTTTATTTGTAAAAAATAATTATGTTCAAATGCATATGTTCAACAATGAATCATTGGACGTTTTTGTAAACAAAACACAAGCGTAAAGAAAAACAAATAGTTTTTGCACTTTCAAAGGGATATCTTTGTATTACCTTTGAGTAAGTATTTTTGTACAATGAGACAAACATTCCAGTAAGAGAATGCCTTCCTAAAAAATGTAAATTTTGATACAAAGAAAAGATATCTATGTGCAATAATCCCATGGGGTTCCCATTCTACTATAGCCTTCGTATCTTTGAGCATCTTGTCTATTTGTTGCCTCGTCCGAAGATGATTGAATTGATCAGAACCTCTGAGTTTGTCAGTTGAAGCCAAAGGTTGTCCATAAAGTGATCCAACGGGACATAGTCATACGCTTTACATTCCCTAACTATTTCCTGGACTGCCCTTTCGGGTTTTCGGTCCACCAGGATACCCTTTTTTTCCCAAGCCGCCCTTTCGGGTTTTCAACTTGCCGAGTGTACATATTTTTTTTTGTTTTATCCCTAATTTTTGCCTGAACGTTTTTTGTTCATTGGGATGCCCTTGTTTTGCCTAGGTGTGTCAACCTAGCAGGTTTCTTATGCGTAGTATCTTTTGACTATGTATGCGTTCACAGGGTGCGGCAGGTCGTCACCATCCATGGTGGTCAAGATCATTGTGCCACCAGAGAATATGTTTTTGAATACAAACGATCCTTCGTATTTAGGAGTCCATTTTCCCCTAGGATCACCTTGCGGAAGTATGATACGTTTGATCACCAGATCTTCAACTTGATATACTTGTCGTCTGACCTTTTTGTTGAAGCCTTGATCATCCGTTTTTGATACATTTGACCATGACAGACAGCGGTAAGTCTTTTCTCATTAATCAAGTTTAGTTGATCAAGTCGAGTCTGGATCCAATCTTCATCATTCAACCCCACGTCCTTCATAATTCTTAGAGAGGGGAGCTGAACCTCAATAGGCAAGACAACTTCCATGCCATAAACCAGAGAATAGAGTGTTGCCCCGGTTGATGTGCGAGCTATGGTACGATACCCGTGGAGGGAGAATGGTAGCATCTCATGCCAGTCTTTGTAGGTGACTGTCATTTTCTGTATGATCTTTTTAATGTTCTTATTCGCAGCTTCGACAGCACCATTCATCTTCGGCCGGTAAGAGGAAGAATTGTGATGCTGGAACTTGAATTGCTCGCACAGGACGGTGATCATAGTATTGTTCAAATTCGTACCATTTTTTGTAATGATCCTCTCCGGGATACCGTAACGACAAATGAGATTTTGCTTGATGAACCGGGCGACAACATTCTTGGTAATGGAAGAGAAATAAGTTGCCTCCACCCACTTAGTAAAATAGTCAATGGTCACTCAAATGAAGCGGTGTCCATTGGATGTTGTTGGCTTGATTTCCCCAATCATATCAATCCCCCACATAGCAAAAGGCCGAGGAGTCGTCAGGACATTCAGAGTAACTGAAGGTATGTGCACCTTGTCAGAATAAATCTGACACTTGTGGCAAGTTCGAGAGTGTTGATAGAAATCTTCTTCCATGGTAGACCAGTAATAGTCTGCCCGTAGGATTTTCTTTGCCATCGTATGCCCACTGGAATGGGTACCAAAAGTGCCTTCATGTAACTCAACCATGATCCTTTCAGCTTCAACCTTGTCCACACACCGAAGTAACACAGAGTCATGGTTGCGTTTGTAAAGAATGCCATTACTAAGGAAGAACTTAGCAGAGAATCTTCTTAAGAACTTCTTATCATTTACTGAAGCTCCTTCTGGATATTCTTGAGTTTCGAGATACCTTTTGACTTCGTGAAACCAAGGCTGGTCCACTACTTCTTCAGTATTAATCTCGTGACAGTGTACTGGTTCATCCCTTCATTCAATGGTGATCTGGGGAGCCTCGTTATCCCATTTAAGTTTAAACATAGATGACATTGTGGCCAATGCGTCTGCTAGCTGATTTTCTTCTCGCGGGAAATGCTCGAAGGTAATCTTCTCAAAGTGAGGGAGCAATGTCAAAACATTTTTTTTGTAAGGGATAAGGTTAGGGTGTTTGGTGTCCCATTCCCCTTTGATCTGGATGATAACCAAACTGAATCTCTGAATACATTCAACGATTTTATCCCCAAGTCTATGGCAGCTTTGAGACCAAAGATGCATGCTTCGTATTCTGCCATGTTATTTGCACAATTGAAGCAGAGTCTTGCAGTAAATGGAGTATGACACCCTTCAGGAGATATGAGTACCGCAGCAATACCATTTTCGAGTGCTTTAGATGCCACATCAAAAAGTAGGGTCCATCGAGATCCTTGTTCAGGTTTGTCATATGGTCTGAATTCTTCGTAGTTATTTACCATCATGATGTCTTCATTTGGGAATTCGAACATCATGGACTGGTAGTCTTCTACAGCATGGTGAACAAGGTGATCAGCTAGTACACTGCCCTTTATTGCTTTCTTGGTAGTATACTGTATGTCATATTCTGTTAGGATCATCTGCCATCTCGCTATTCTCCCAGAGAGAGCAGGTTTCTCGAAGATGTATTTTATTGGATCCATTTTAGATATTAACAAGGTAGTATGGGTCAGCACATACTGTGTTAACCAGCGAGCAGCCCATGCCAGAGCGCAGCAAGTTTCTCGAGCAGTGAATATATTGTTTCACAGTCGGTAAACTTTTTGCTCAGGTAATAAATGGCGTGCTCTTTTCGTCCAGACTCATCATGCTGCCCTAGCACACACCCCATTGAATTTTCCAAAATGGTCAGATATATGATCAATGGTCTCCCCTCGACTGGTGGAATCAAAACAGGAGGCTCTTGCAGGTACTCTTTGATCTTGTCGAAAGCAGTTTGGCATTCGTCATTCCATTTGACTACTTGATCTTTCTTCAGTAACTTGAAGATTGGTTCACAAGTAACCGTCAGGTGAGAAATGAATCTGCAATGTAGTTCAAACATCCCAAGAATCCTCTGTCTTCCTTCTCAGTACGAGGAGTAGGCATCTCTTGTATCGCTTTTACCTTGGCTGGATCCACCTCAATACCTTTATTGCTGACGACTAAGCCTAGGAGCTTACCAGACCTTACTCCAAACGTGCATTTATTTGGGTTCAACCTCAGCTTGTATTTCTTTAGCCTCTCAAACAGTTTCTGTAAGTGATTGATATGCTCTTCTTATATTTGAGATCTAGCTATCATGTCGTCCATGTAGACTTCTATTTCGTGATGTATCATGTCATGAAATAGAGCTACCATGGCACGCTGACAGGTTACCCCAACATTCTTCAGTCCGAATGGCATAGCCTTGTAGCAGAATGTTCCCCACTGTGTGACAAATGTTGTCTTCTCCATGTCCTCAAGCGCCATTTTGATTTGATTGTAGCCTGAGAAACTGTCCATAAAGGAAAACACTTTGTGTTGTGCTGTATTGTCAACTAGGATGTCAATATGGGGAAGTGGTAAATCATCCTTAGGGCTTGCCCTATTCAAATATCTATAGTTCACGCACATTCGTACCTTTCCGTCTTTTTTGGGCACGGGGACAACATTGGAAACCCATCGCGAATAGGAGGTGACAACCAAGAATCCAGCATTGAATTGTTTCATGACTTTTTCTTTAATCTTCTCTGACATGTCTGGTCGCATGCGACGAAGTATTTGTTTTACTAGTGGACAGTCTTCTTTTGTTGGTAGACGATGTACCACAATATCTGCATCAAGTCCTGGAATGTCTTCATACGACCAGGAAAAGACCTCAACATACTCGTGTAATAATTGAATCAGACACTCTTTGACATTGAGTTCCAGATTGGCACCCACCTTGACTTCTCTTTTGTCTTCCTCGGTACCTAGGTTAATTGTATCCACGAGTTTCTCGCGGGGCTGAATTGTCCTCTCTTCTTGTTGTAGCAATCTGGCAAGTTCCCCTGGTACTTCACAATCTTCCTCACCTTCGTCACAGAAGGCAATAGAATAATTGTTATCCATGGGATCCCGAATGGATGTAGACCTGCATTGTGAGTGTGAGTGTGTGTAAGGGTATAGCTATCTTTGAATGAAATGAAAATGTAAAAAATAAAAACAATGAGCACAAAGTTTGTATGCAAAACGTCCATGATTCATTGATGTCATATGGAAATGAGATAATAACCCTTACAAATGGACCATTGTGCCTCGGGTAAGACACAAGGTTTTAAGAGTTTGAATTGTTTTAATATTACAGATCCAACAAAATGTAAAGACAAATTAATATGGGATAAAAGTGATCGGGACAAAATCTCTAGCCTCCCAGCTGTTGAGCCCTCAACTAACAGTTGGGAAGATCAATTCCTCCAGGTTAC
Source organism: Vicia faba (assembly GCA_948472305.1). Classification (NCBI taxonomy): domain Eukaryota; kingdom Viridiplantae; phylum Streptophyta; class Magnoliopsida; order Fabales; family Fabaceae; genus Vicia; species Vicia faba. The sequence continues at coordinate 1,373,129,221 of OX451741.1, forward strand.
AACTATATTCATCATCCTCAACCGCGTTGACTTCATAGTTGCTGATCTTCAAGGGTGGTCCTCTGGCATGAGCGCGACGCACAGCCTTCTGGGCACCTGAAGTGAAACCCATGCCAAACTTATCAGATTTGTATGGGATATCTGGGAGTTGTCCCCAAATAGTGCACCCACCTTCTTCTATCACTGCCTTGGCATCCTTTAAAGATGAAATTCTGAGCGGAGGCCTTGTGATCTTGGGAACTTGAGACACAGCCTTGGTTACTGCCACATCTTGTGGGACCTCTTCAAAGTGCTGGAATGGTTTTCAATAAATTCACCATCTAACTCCAGATATCTGAAGGAATTGAGATGGTTGATCATATACTCTTCTTCTCCATGAACAATGATAATCTTTCCTTGAATTGGATATTTCAGCATTTGGTGCAGCGTAGAGGTGACAGCGCCAACATTATGGATCCATGGTCGGCCTAGAAAGCAGGAATATGAAGGGCGAATATCCATTACATAAAAAGTTGAATCAAATGTTTGGGTTCCAACCTTTATGGGGATATCCACTTCCCCATGCACCATCCTTTTTGAGCCGTCAAAAGCCCTTACTACTATATTGCTTTGTTTCAATGTCAATCCTTCGCAGTCAAGCCTATCAAGAGCCTTCTTAGGCAATACATTTAGAGACGACCAGTGTCCACCAAAACATGAGCCAAGGTTATGCCCCTACATTCTACTGAGACGTGTAATGCCTCATTATGCTTCCTCCCTCTTGGCGTTAAATCAGCATCCGAAAAACCTAAGCTGTTATCTGCAGTCAAGCTGGCTATGCATTCTTGGAACTGATCGGCAGATGTTTCTTGGGGTACATGGGCAGTTTTCAAGAATTTTACCAAGGCCTTTGCATGTGCCTCGAAACATAGTAATAAAGCCAGCATGGAAATTTTAGATGGAGTTTGCCCCATTTGTTCAACTACATTGTAATCGCTTCTTTTTATGATCTTTAGAATTTCCTCCATCTCTTTCCGGGAGGTCCTAGTGATAGCCAATGATTATGCCTTCGTTCGGACAGGCTAAATCAGAATACTTTTACCTCGAGTCTCAGTTGACTCGGCAGCAGGAATGTCAGTAGGAGTGATAGTAGGGATTGTAACAACTTTGTCAGATGGAGCATTGGTGGAGATGATTGTAGGACTGGAAATAACCTTTGGAGGAGCAACAACAATAGGAATGATTACGGGTCCAGAAACTGCTTTTGGGGGAGCAATTTCTGGAGAGAATATCCTTACGCTTCGGGTAATCTTGCTAGTCCCTGCAATGTTACTGATATTGGAGTCATCCTTATCAGAACTTGAATCTTCGGCAGCTGGCCAATCTTGCTTGATATCGTGGTAGTAGACATCCCCTCCATAATTCCATGGTATGGTTTTGTCTGATGAATATGGGACTGGTCCAGGCATTGTGATTATTAAATGAGCTACTTTTGGAACTGATGTAATTCTAACGGGTCTTTTGGTGGAGACCCTGGAAGAATTGTCGGAAATGGTAATGATAGAAACATCATTATAGGGAATAGGTGGAACAAAAGTCTTTTCGAACAAAATTTCCTTGTTATCTATTAGGCACTGAACGCCTGCTTTCACCAAAGGACAACTGGTTGGTGAGGACAAATAGAAATGACAACTTTCATCATAACCCGGGAAAACATTGGCATTCAATAAGTTCTTTTTGATAGTCAGGAGTGTGGTCATAAGTTCATCAACTTAAGTAACAAACATATCCTCTTCAATGGCGTTGGCATTATGGCCGTGCTTGGGCATAGGGGCAGAAATGACATTGGGTTTTCTGGCGCATCGAATTCAATCTCTCTGGCTTCAAGGAGGTCTTGTACTTTGTTCTTTAGAGCCCAACAGTTATTAGTATCATGGTCGGGACTCTCAGAGTGGTATGCACAGCGGGCATTGGGATGATAGCGAGGAGAGGTTGTGTTAGGGTTCTTTGGAGCTTCTTTCAAAGTCACTAGGTTGGATCTTAACAGATGTGGCAGTACTTCAGATAACGTCATATTAATTTTGGTGAATTATATGACTGGTCTTTCCATTCTTGGTTGGTTATTTCTTTGTTGATCAGGCGCAGGTTTAGGAATCATAACAGCCCCCACCATTGGACGAAATTCTGCCCTATCTTGATTTCTCTGAGGATAAACCGCAACCACTTCTTTATTTCTGATGAATGGTTTCCTTACAGCAGCAGAGGATACATCTTTTTGAATCTTTCCATTCTTTATCCCGGCTTCTACTCTTTCTCCGGTCAATATCAATTCAGTAAAACCCGTCGATGAACTCCCAATTAAGTGATTGAAAAAGGGACGAGACAAGGTGCCCAAAAACATATCCACCAATTCTCTTTCAGATAGAGGAGGTTGAACTCTTCCAGCCAAGTCTCTCCATTTTTGCGCATAGTCCTTGAAGCCTTCATTTGAAATCATGGCCATACTCTGGAGTTGAGTACGAGTGGGTGCAAGGTCGGCATTGTATTGGTATTGTTTGTAAAAGGCTACAGCAAGATCTTCCCAGTTGTGAACATTGGCTCTTTCTAGATGATAAAACCAGTTAAGTTGAGTTCCAGACAGACTGTCTTGTAAGAAGTGTACCCATAAATCTTTGTCAGCGGCATGGGGTTGGATTTTCTTCACATAGGACCGGAGACGCATTTTAGGGCATGAGACTCCGTCATATTTTGCGAACACAGGTTCCTTGAATTTGGGAGGAATGACAATCCCCGACACTAAACCCAATTCCTTAAAGTCTAAGCCAGGCACTTTTTGGATTTCCATTGCATTCAACCGCTCTTCTAGATGCTTATACTTGTTGTTGGCTGGAGTGTATTGTTCTTCAAAATAGTCTTCTTCTTCCTCTTCCTCTTCTAAATTAGACTGAACAACTATTTTCTTCCCTTTCCCATCTTGATTGTCTTTCTCACCAGATGTCGTAGCAAAGTCTAAGGCCCTTCTTGTCTGCCCTTGGAATCTTCTTCCCATGTTCAGAATTCCGGTTATCTTCTTCGTCTTCTTTTTCTTCTTCTCAACCAGCAAGGTCTTCAACTCTTCTTGTCCTTTGGCCAGAGTTAAGAACAAATGTTGAAACTGTGCATTTTGAGCTTGGAGGTCTTTCACCGTTTGCTCGAGATGCATCTTACTGAAATAAACAGTAGAGTGATAAGGAGACTTGTTTCAAGAAACATGCTTATGTTATGATGAATGATAAATGAGCATGCAATGATTTCAAGGATTTTAAGATTCATGTTCGTTTTAGACAAAAAGGAAACACACGTTATATTAATAAATTAAAGCTTTGAGTACATAAATGCCTTCTTGGGAAAAACAAATACAAGAAACTCTAAGATAGAAAGGTAGTACACACCCTCTTTGGTGCAATGTAGGAATTCAGAGTCTGCTCCTCATGAAGTAGTCTAGTGAGTTCCAAAACCTTCTTCTCGCTTGCGTAGAATTGGGATTCAAAAGCATCTCTCTCCCCCTTGAGTTGTATCCAATCTCTTTGTAGGTCTTCAAGAGAGGTGGGAATGTCAGGATGTAGGTTAGTGTATGGAACATCTCCTTCCATGACAGGCTCAATGATTACCGAGAGAATGGAGGGGTAAGGCATCATAAGACTCTGAGCACGAGTTCGTACCTATTTGAGGTAAGGCTCAAGAGGGATGAAATTTTTGTGCCCCAAAGTCTTGCTATCTACCTTGTTTAACATCCTCCAAGCTCAGATAAATCTCTGGCGAAGACCTTGATCGTCGTTGTCGTAGTCAAATTCCAGACCTTGAATCAGCATTTCATGTGGACCATCCCTTCGGGCGTAACCAAATTGTCTTAAGGCTAAGCAGGTATTGTAGGTGATACCTCCCCTAATGTCAAGTAAAGGAACATTAGGAAATTCCCCACAAATGTCGACAATAGTAACATTCTCTATGGATCGGGAGCACAAATGAATGTCTGAATGTTTGAGCGCCATCAACCTTTGTGACCACCTTGAACCTTGCTCGTTCTTCAATATAGATTGGGGAAGATGAGAAATAAACCATCTTGCCATGAGAGGAGTGCAACACATAAGGACACCTCTTTTCCTCATACTGTGAGTGTGAAAAGAGTGTAGGATATCCCCTAGCAATGTAGGCACCAGGTTGCGGGATATGAAGATTTTGACGGTGTTCACATCTATGAGTTGGTCAGGATTTGGAAACAAAACCATCCCTTAGATGAGGAGAGCCACAATTTCCTCAAAGGCTTGCAAATCCAAAGAATTCCAACAGCTTTGGGCTTTCTCAAACAAGAACTTTTCTAGGAAACCCTTGACACCACTCCTTGTTTCCCAATAAGTTGTGACATCAAATGAGTGTAAGTGTAGAGCTTGAGAAATCTCTTCTGGCTTTGGGTCTCTTTCTGTACCGTTGAAAGGTAGTTGGTTAAGAATGGGAATCCTCAAGAGTCGGGAGAATTCTTCCAAAGTAGGCACAATTTGATAGTCGGGAAATGTGAAGCAATGTGTAAAAGATCAAAGAACTGAAAGAGCTCCTTCATCATGTCCTAATCTGTGTTGGAGGTGACCAAGTTGAGTAGGCCACCATGTCTCTCGGTGAATGGAGAGTTTTCTGGAATCCTTGATGCTAGCTCCTTAAGTTGTGGAGGGATTCTCACAAGATTGACTTGAATAATTTTCCTGCGAAGAGAATCCATGTCCTACAAAACAAGAACAATGATAAATCCAAAATCCTTGAAATGGTTAGTGAATGTGTATGATGTTATGATGTTCATGATGTTATGTACAAGTATGTGTATACAAACAAAACAAACAAGTCCCTAGGTTTAGGATTTCATGGAGTTTTATAGGTAAGTACCCTCTTGAAGTTTAGTTGGCTCAACCTGTCCTAGTAATAGTAATCGGGTTCTAAGGAGCTCAATATCACTGGTTTGTTTCCTTGGTCATTGTTTCAGCACAAACCTCTTTAATGGCGACCGAAATATCCCAAGAAACCAAACCTCAATGAGTGTAGTATCGAGTATCTACCAAGTTATGACTGCACCAAAACCAGTCATCTCACTACATCCTAAAGGCCAAGTTGGTCAAGTAAAGGTTCTAGAAGTTCATTAGTGCTTTATTACATCACTCAGCGGCCCTGTATTCTCTTTGATTAACTCAAAGGCTGCCAGTACCCACAAATGTGTCGCACTAACGTAGCTATTGCTTAGACCATGTCAGTATACCCCGCACAGTTTCCACAACGTATTGCTACTTACCTATAATGTATCCCCAAATTCGGGTAGAGGATTCAAACCCAAACAAAGAACCATAATGTAAAGCATGAAAGCAAATAAATGTGATCTAGCCCTAAGGTAACCCCACTTTTAAAATTTTCCCCAGCAGAGTCGCCAGTTCTGTGATACAGTGGGAGAACCGACTTAAAGGTTTTGCATTTGATCGCAAATGTTTCGGTTAGCAAGATTCGCCACCGACTTTTCTTTTATTCAAAAGGAAAGGTGAAAAAGCACAGGAAATACCTTTGAGATTATTTCTTTTGAGTTCAAGGGGTAGATTATGTAACGGGAAGGTGTTATCACCCTTTTCATCTATGGTTTTCCATGGGCTCTTAGTTACTTGCTAGATCACTTGCTTTTGTTTGAAATTATGCTTTGTGTGGTTTTTGAAAGTATTTTGTAAACAAGCCATTGTTTAGGCAATCTGTAATAATTCTCGTTCGTAAGAATGTATACAAAGATGTTGATCTTTTGAAAAATGTTTTTAAGTTTTGTAAGATATTTTGAAAGTGTAGGTGTTTGTTTCGAAAATAGCAAGGATGTTTGTTTTGAAATGGAGCAAGTAATTAGGAGCAATCTACCTACTCAAATGTCTTTCTTGTTCATTTTATTTTCCTTTGACATTGTTGTCTTACCATTGATTTGGTAAGCAACCCTATCTTTGGATGTAAACGGAACGGGCGTGGATCATCGTATAACCATGATTAGCAATGTTGCAAGGTATCTTAGCATTCTCTTTTAGGGACTGAGATCATTTATAAGGCAATTTAGATAGCGTCATCGAGGAACTATGATCTTGTATTTGCTTTGTTTTTGCTAAGATACCTTACATGCGTAATATGGCCATTTTGCAAAGCCAACCAAGTGGATTTACCCTAAGGGTGCTTGTGTGCAAGTGTATTGTTTTCATGCTTGATTTTGTCTTTGATTATGGTTTTCTTATTTGATTGGTTTTAGTCTTTCCATACAAACCCTAATTACTAGCATTTGTATATAAAGCGTTAAATTGCGGAATTTAAAGTTACTACGCTATTACAATACTTGTGGGACGGGGTGTACAAATTGTAAATGGGGATTGCAAGAAAATAAACCTAATTAATCTATTACAACCATATTGAATTGGTACAAGAATTGAATAAATAAATGTACAAAAATAGATAAATATGTAAGAATGAAAATGCAAAAAAAATAGATATTTGTTTGATTTTTCATGATAAAAGGGGTTTTGATTCTTAACCTAATTGGCTAGAAGAAAATTATTAAATAAAAATAAAACCTAATTTTACTAAGAAAAGATTTTAAATAAAAACCTAAATCTATTAATTGATTAAAAAAGAAATTAAGTTTATAAGAAAAGTATTTTTTTGGTATTTTTGTCTTGAAAATAATTATAGTGTTATAAAATATTTTTGGTCCTTTTTATATTAAAATAATATGTTTTAATGGGTGTAAAGAGAAAATAAATATTAACCTAGTTTTAATTTAATTTACAAAATTAGTTAATAAAAGTAAATAATGTATAGTTAAATAAAAAATAATTTGTGAGAAAAATAAAATAAAATAAGCCAAAATATAAATCTAATATTTTTTTGTATTTTTATGATTTTTAATATTTAGAAAAATATTTAAGAAAATAAATGAAATAATAAAAAAATAAAATAAAATAAATTGGGCCAGGGGCGTATAAAGGAAACAGGGGGTTAGCTAGCAAAAATAAAAAATAAGCCAGGCCCAAAGAGTTCCAGCACCCTACAAACAAAAAAGTAAGAATTGTAAAACATGTAAAAAATGCAAAAGGGTACCACTAGGGCTCGAACCCAGGTCCCATAGGTTACAGGTGCGCGCTTCTACCACTAGGGTGGCTATACATCCGTTAATACAAGTAAAACAATAAAAATGTAAGTCAAAACGCACCCTGAAGACTTCATCTTCAACCTCCAGCCAGACCAGCTGTAACTTTCTCATTTCTTATCAAAAATGAAAACTGTAAACATGAAACTTGTAGCAAATTTTCTCATGATTCCAAAAATGCACAGTATTAAAACTATAGATCAAAGATAAGAATGAATTTTAATGGCCCTAATCTGAACCCTAAAAATTTCAGAGATTCCAGTTTCAAAATTCTCTAAGCTTAAGCAAAATTAATGGAAACTAAGGACATGGTTAGCTTCAAGATAATAATATCTACATGTTTTATTCACAAATAAACTATTGATGATGCCTGTATGAAGAGTTCCAAGTTGAGAAAACTTACCTCAAAACTGGAAATCATGTTTGGAGTTTGAGCTTGTTTTAGGCAGTGGTGATGATCAGGTTAGCTTCCTTGAGGTCCTAGGAAGCTAATGCAATGGTTTGCTTGAGTTGAGAGTGGCTGAAATGACCTGGAGAAGTCCAACTGCAATGCTCTGTTTTTTGCTATGGAAGTTGATGAAGATGGAGTTACAGTTTGCAAACAGGGACAAGGATGGCTTGTATTTGGTATTAGGAAGCTTTTGAAACAAAAAGGCCAAGAAATGCACGAGTGGTTTTGAAGATTGAAGTTCAAAATCAGAAATGACACAAAGATTGAGGTTTTGTGCAATCTCTGTTTTCAGGGAGATTTTTAGGCTTGTTTTTAATCATGTCCTGCTTGCAAATAACTTGTATGGTTATATGAAAAATATTAGAGGACTTGAGGAGGTCAGAAAAGCAAGATATAGACTTATGGCTATGGTACTTGATTTTGAAGAAAAGTTACAATATAGTTCGAAGATGAAGTACAAGCATGGCCTGAGTTTATGGGAGGCTCTAGACATGTTGCTTTTGACTTTGACATTGCTGTTGATAGAAATCTGCTTCCATGGTAGACCAGTAATAGTCTGCCCGTAGGATTTTCTTTGCCATCGTATGCCCAATGGAATGGGTACCAAAAGTGCCTTCATGTAACTCAACCATGATCCTTTCAGCTTCAACCTTGTCCACACACCGAAGTAACACAGAGTCATGGTTGCGTTTGTAAAGAATGCCATTACTAAGGAAGAACTTAGCAGAGAATCTTCTTAAGAACTTCTTATCATTTACTGAAGCTCCTTCTGGATATTCTTGAGTTTCGAGATACCTTTTGACTTCGTGAAACCAAGGCTGGTCCACTACTTCTTCAGTATTAATCTCGTGACAGTGTGCTGGTTCATCCCTTCATTCAATGGTGATCTGGGGAGCCTCGTTATCCCATTTAAGTTTAAACATAGATGACATTGTGGCCAGTGCGTCTGCTAGCTGATTTTCTTCTCGCGGGAAATGCTCGAAGGTAATCTTCTCAAAGTGGGGAAGCAATGTCAAAACATGTTTTTTGTAAGGGAGAAGGTTAGGGTGTTTGGTGTCCCATTCCCCTTTGATCTGGCTGATAACCAAACTGAATCTCTGAATACATTCAACGATTTTATCCCCAAGTCTATGGCAGCTTTGAGACCAAAGATGCATGCTTCGTATTCTGCCATGTTATTTGCACAATTGAAGCAGAGTCTTGCAGTAAATGGAGCATGACACCCTTCAGGAGATATGAGTACTGCAACAATACCATTTTCGAGTGCGTTAGATGCCACATCAAAAAGCAGGGTCCATCGAGATCCTTGTTCAGGTTTGTCATATGGTCTGAATTCTTCATAGTTGTTTACCATCATGATGTCTTCATATGGGAATTCAAACTTCATGGACTGGTAGTCTTCTACAGCTTGGTGAACAAGGTGATCAGCTAGTACACTGCCCTTTATTGCTTTCTTGGTAGTATACTGTATGTCATATTTTGTTAGGATCATCTGCCATCTCGCTATTCTCCCAGAGAGAGCAGGTTTCTCGAAGATGTATTTTATTGGATCCATTTTAGATATCAACAAGGTAGTCTGGGTCAGCACATACTGTGTTAACCAGCGAGAAGCCCATGCCAGAGCGCAGCAAGTTTCTCGAGCAGTGAATATATTGTTTCACAGTCGGTAAACTTTTTGCTCAGGTAATAAATGGCGTGCTCTTTTCGTCCAGACTCATCATGCTGCCCCAGCACACACCCTATTGAATTTTCCAAAATGGTCAGATATATGATCAATGGTCTCCCCTCGACTGGTGGCATCAAAACAGGAGGCTCTTGCAGGTCTTCTTTGATCTTGTCGAAAGCAGTTTGGCATTCGTCATTCCATTTGACTACTTGATCTTTCTTCAGTAACTTGAAGATTGGTTCACAAGTAGCCGTCAGGTGAGAAATGAATCTGCAATGTAGTTCAAACATCCCAAGAATCCTCTGACTTCCTTCTCAGTACGAGGAGCAGGCATCTCTTGTATCGCTTTTACCTTGGCTGGATCCACCTCAATACCTTTATTGATGACGACAAAGCCTAGGAGCTTACCAGACCTTACTCCAAACGTGCATTTATTTGGGTTCAACCTCAGCTTGTATTTCTTTAGCCTCTCAAACAGTTTCTGTAAGTGATTGATATGATCTTCTTATATTTGAGATCTAGCTATCATGTCGTCCACGTAGACTTCTATTTCGTGATGTATCATGTCATGAAATAGAGCTACCATGGCACGCTGATAGGTTACCCCAACATTCTTCAGTCCGAATGGCATAGCCTTGTAGCAGAATGTGCCCCACTGTGTTACAAATGTTGTCTTCTCCATGTCCTCAGGCACCATTTTGATTTGATTGTAGCCTGAGAAACTGTCCATAAAGGAAAACACTTTGTGTTGTGATGTATTGTCAACTAGGATGTCAATATGGGGAAGTGGTAAATCATCCTTAGGGCTTGCCCTATTCAAATCTCTGTAGTTCACGCACATTCGTACCTTTCCGTCTTTTTTGGACACGGGGACAACATTGGAAACCCATCGCGGATAGGAGGTGACGGCCAAGAATCCAGCATTGAATTGTTTCATGACTTTTTCTTTAATCTTCTCCGACATGTGTGGTCGCATGCGACAGAGTATTTGTTTTACCAGTGGACAGTCTTCTTTTATTGGTAGACGATGTACCACAATATCTGCATCAAGTCCTGGAATGTCTTCATACGACCAGGCAAAGACCTCAACATACTCGTGTAATAATTGAATCAGACACTCTTTGACACTGAGTTCCAGATTGGCACCCACCTTGACTTCTCTTTTGTCTTCCTTGGTACCTAGGTTAATTGTATCCACGGGTTCCTCGCGGGGCTGAATTGTCCTCTCTTCTTGTTGTAGCAATCTGGCAAGTTCCCCTGGTACTTCACAATCTTCCTCACCTTCGTCACAGAAGGAAATAGAAGAATCGTTATCCATGGGATCCCGAATGGATGTAGACCTGCATTGTGAGTGTGAGTGTGTGTAAGGGTATAGCTATCTTTGAATGAAATGAAAATGTAAAAAATAAAAACAATGAGCAAAAAATTTGTATGCAAAACGTCCATGATTCATTGATGTCATATGGAAATGAGATAATAACCCTTACAAATGGACCATTGTGCCTCGGGTAAGACACAAGGTTTTAAGAGTTTGAATTGTTTTAATATTACAGATCCAACAAAATGTAAAGACAAATTAATATGGGATAAAAGTGATCGGGACAAAATCTCTAGCCTCCCAGCTGTTGAGCCCTCAACTGACAGTTGGGAAGATCAATTCCTCCAGGTTACAACCATCTTCATCATCCTCTACCGCGTTGACTTCACAGTTGCTGATCTTCAAGGGCGGTCCTCCGGCATGAGCGCGACGCACAGCCTTCTGGGCACCTGAAGTGAAACCCATGCCAAACTTATCAGATTTGTATGGGATATCTGGGAGTTGTCCCCAAATAGTGCACCCACCTTCTTCTATCACTGCCTTGGCATCCTTTAAAGATTAAATTCTGAGCGGAGGCCTTGTGATCTTGGGAACTTGAGACACAGCCTTGGTTACTTCCACATCTTGTGGGACCTCTTCAAAGTGCTGGAATGGTTTTCAATAAATTCACCATTTAACTCCACATATCTGAAGGAATTGAGATGGTTGATCATATACTCTTCTTCTCCATGAACAATGATAATCTTTCCTTGAATTGGATATTTCATCATTTGGTGCAGCGTAGAGGTGACAGCGCCAACATTATGGATCCATGGTCGGCCTAGCAAGCAGGAATATGAAGGGCGAATATCCATTACATAAAAAGTTGAATCAAATGTTTGGGTTCCAACCTTTATGGGGATATCCACTTCCCCATGCACCATCCTTTTTGAGTCGTCAAAAGCCCTTACTACTATATTGCTTTGTTTCAATGTCAATCCTTCGCAGTCAAGCCTATCAAGATCCTTCTTAGGCAATACATTTAGAGACGACCAGTGTCCACCAAAACATGAGCCAAGGTTATGCCCCTACATTCTACTGAGACGTGTAATGCCTCATTATGCTTCCTCCCTCTTGGTGTTAAATCAGCATCCGAAAAACCTAAGCTGTTATCTGCAGTCAAGCTGGCTATGCATTCTTGGAACTGATCGGCAGATGTTTCTTGGGGTACATGGGCAGTTTTCAAGAATTTTACCAAGGCCTTTGCATGTGCCTCGAAACATAGTAATAAAGCCAGCATGGAAATTTTACATGGAGTTTGCCCCAGTTGTTCAACTACATCGTAATCGCTTCTTTTTATGATCTTTAGAATTTCCTCCATCTCTTTCCGGGAGGTCCCAGTGATAGCCAATGATTATGCCTTCGTTCGGACAGGCTAAATCAGAATACTTTTACCTCGAGTCTCAGTTGACTCGGCAGCAGGAATGTCAGTAAGAGTGATAGTAGGGATTGTAACAACTTTGTCAGATGGAGCATTGGTGGAGATGATTGTAGGACTGGAAATAACCTTTGGAGGAGCAACAACAATAGGAATGATTACGGGTCCAGAAACTGCTTTTGGGGGAGCAATTTCTGGAGAGAATATCCTTACGCTTCGGGTAATCTTGCTAGTCCCTGCAATGTTACTAATATTGGAGTCATCCTTATCAGAACTTGAATCTTCAGCAGCTGGCCAATCTTCCTTGATACCGTGGTAGTAGACATCGCCTCCATAATTCCATGGTATGGTTTTGTATGATGAATATGGGACTGGTCCAGGCATTGTGATTATTAAATAAGCTACTTTTGGAACTGATGTAATTCTAACGGGTCTTTTGGTGGAGACCCTGGAAGAATTGTCTGAAATGGTAATGATAGAAACATCATTATAGGGAATAGGTGGAACAAAAGTCTTTTCGAACAAAATTTCCTTGTTATCTATTAGGCACTGAACGCCTGCTTTCACCAAAGGACAACTGGTTGGTGAGGACAAATAGAAATGACAACTTTCATCACAACCCGGGAAAACATTGGCATTCAATAAGTTCTTTTTGATAGTCAGGAGTGTGGTCATAAGTTCATCAACTTAAGTAACAAACATATCCTCTTCAATGGCGTTGGCATTATGGCTGTGCTTGGGCATAGGGGCAGAAATGACATTGGGTTTTCTGGCGCATCGAATTCAATCTCTCTGGCTTTAAGGAGGTCTTGTACTTTGTTCTTTAGAGCCCAGCAGTTATTAGTATCATGGTCGGGACTCTCAGAGTGGTATGCACAGCGGGCATTGGGATGATAGTGAGGAGAGGTTGTGTTAGGGTTCTTTGGAGCTTCTTTCAAAGTCACTAGGTTGGATCTTAACAGATGTGGCAGTACTTCAGATAACGTCATATTAATTTTGGTGAATTATATGACTGGTCTTTCCATTCTTGGTTGGTTATTTCTTTGTTGATCAGGCGCAGGTTTAGGAATCATAACAGCCCCCACCATTGGACGAAATTCTGCCCTATCTTGATTTCTCTGAGGATAAACCGCAAACACTTCTTTCTTTCTGATGAATGGTTTCCTTACAGCAGCAGAGGATACATCTTTTTGAATCTTTCCATTCTTTATCCCGGCTTCTACTCTTTCTCCGGTCAATATCAATTCAGTAAAACCCGTCGATGAACTCCCAATTAAGTGATTGAAAAAGGGACGAGACAAGGTGCCCAAAAACATATCCACCAATTCTCTTTCAGATACAGGAGGTTGAACTCTTCCAGCCAAGTCTCTCCATTTTTGCGCATAGTCCTTGAAGCCTTCATTTGAAATCATGGCCATACTCTGGAGTTGAGTACGAGTGGGTGCAAGGTCAGCATTGTATTGGTATTGTTTGTAAAAGGCTACAACAAGATCTTCCCAGTTGTGAACATTGGCTCTTTCTAGATGATAAAACCAGTTAAGTTGAGTTCCAGACAGACTGTCTTGTAAGAAGTGTACCCATAAATCTTTGTCAGCGGCATGGGGTTGGATTTTCCTCACATAGGACCGGAGACGCATTTTAGGGCATGAGACTCCGTCATATTTTGCGAACACAGGTTCCTTGAATTTGGGAGGAATGACAATCCCCGACACTAAACCCAATTCCTTAAAGTCTAAGCCAGGCACTTTTTGGATTTCCATTGCATTCAACCGCTCTTCTAGATGCTTATACTTGTTGTTGGCTGGAGTGTATTGTTCTTCAAAATAGTCTTCTTCTTCCTCTTCCTCTTCTAAATTAGACTGAACAATTATTTTCTTCCCTTTCCCATCTTGATTGTCTTTCTCACCAGATGTCGTAGCAAAGTCTAAGGCCCTTCTTGTCTGCCCTTGGAATCTTCTTCCCATGTTCAGAATTCCGGTTATCTTCTTCGTCTTCTTTTTCTTCTTCTCAACCAGCAAGGTCTTCAACTCTTCTTGTCCTTTGGCCAGAGTTAAGAACAAATGTTGAAACTGTGCATTCTGAGCTTGGAGGTCTTTCACCGTTTGCTCGAGATGCATCTTACTGAAATAAACAGTAGAGAGATAAGGAGACTTGTTGCAAGAAACCTGCTTATGTTATGATGAATGATAAATGAGCATGCAATGATTTCAAGGATTTTAAGATTCATGTTCGTTTTAGACAAAAAGGAAACACACGTTATATTAATAAATTAAAGCTTTGAGTACATAAATGCCTTCTTGGGAAAAACAAATACAAGAAACTCTAAGATAGAAAGGTAGTACACATCCTCTTTGGTGCAATGTAGGAATTCAGAGTCTGCTCCTCATGAAGTAGTCTAGTGAGTTCCAAAACCTTCTTCTCGCTTGCGTAGAATTGGGATTCAAAAGCATCTCTCTCCCCCTTGAGTTGTATCCAATCTCTTTCTAGATCTTCAAGAGAGGTGGGAATGTCAGGATGTAGGTTAGTGTATGGAACATCTCCTTCCATGACAGGCTCAATGATTACCGGGAGAATGGAGGGGTAAGGCATCATAAGACTCTGAGCACGAGTTCGTACCTATTTGAGGTAAGGCTCAAGAGGGATGAAATTTTTGTGCCCCAAAGTCTTGCTATCTACCTTGTTTAACATCCTCCAAGCTCAGATAAATCTCTGGCGAAGACCTTGATCGTCGTTGTCATAGTCAAATTCCAGACCTTGAATCAGCATTTCATGTGGACCATCCCTTCGGGCGTAACCAAATTGTCTTAAGGCTAAGCAGGTATTGTAGGTGATACCTCCCCTAATGCCAAGAAAAGGGACATTAGGAAATTCCCCACAAATGTCGACAATAGTAACATTCTCTATGGATCGGGAGCACAAATGAATGTCTGAATGTTTGAGCGCCATCAACCTCTGTGACCACCTTGAACCTTGCTCGTTCTTCAATACAGATTGGGGAAGATGAGAAATAAACCATCTTGCCATGAGAGGAGTGCAACACATAAGGACACCTCTTTTCCTCATACTGTGAGTGTGAAAATAGTGTAGGATATCCCCTAGCAATGTAGGCACCAGGTTGCGGGATATAAAGATTTTGACGGTGTTCACATCTATGAGTTGGTCAGGATTTGGAAACAAAACCATCCCTTAGATGAGGAGAGCCACAATTTCCTCAAAGGCTTGCAAATCCAAAGAATTCCAACAGCTTTGGGCTTTCTCAAACAAGAACTTTTCTAGGAAACCCTTGACACCACTCCTTGTTTCCCAATAAGTTGTGACATCAAATGAGTGTAAGTGTAGAGCTTGAGCAATCTCTTCTGGCTTTGGGTCTCTTTCCGTACCGTTGAAAGGTAGTTGGTTGAGAATGGGAATCCTCAAGAGTCGGGAGAATTCTTCCAAAGTAGGCACAAGTTGATAGTCGGGAAATGTGAAGCAATGTGTAAAGGATCAAAGAACTGAAAGAGCTCCTTCATCATGTCCTAATCTGTGTTAGAGGTGACCAAGTTGAGTAGGCGACCATGTCTCTCGGTGAATGGAGAGTTTTCTGGAATCCTTGATGCTAGCTCCTTAAGTTGTGGAGGGATTCTCACAAGATTGACTTGAATAATTTTCCTGCGAAGAGAATCCATGTCCTACAAAACAAGAACAAAGATAAATCCAAAATCCTTGAAATGGTTAGTGAATGTGTATGATGTTATGATGTTCATGATGTTATGTACAAGTATGTGTATACAAACAAAACAAACAATTCCCTAGGTTTAGGATTTCATGGAGTTTTATAGGTAAGTACCCTCTTGAAGTTTAGTTGGCTCAACCTGTCCTAGTAATAGTAATCGGGTTCTAAGGAGCTCAATATCACTGGTTTGTTTCCTTGGTCATTGTTTCAGCACAAACCTCTTTAATGGCGACCGAAATATCCCAAGAAACCAAACCTCAATGAGTGTAGTATCGAGTATCTACCAAGTTATGACTGCACCAAAGCCAGTCATCTCACTACATCCTAAAGGCCAAGTTGGTCAAGTAAAGGTTCTAGAAGTTCATTAGTGCTTTATTACATCACTCAGCGGCCCTGTATTCTCTTTGATTAACTCAAATGCTACCGGTACCCACAAATGTGTCGCACTAACGTAGCTATTGCTTAGACCATGTCAGTATACCCCGCACAGTTTCCTTAATGTATTGCTACTTACCTATAATGTATCCCCAAATTCGGGTAGAGGATTCAAACCCAAACAAAGAACCATAATGTAAAGCATGAAAGCAAATAAATGTGATCTAGCCCTAAGGTAACCCCACTTTTAAAATTTTCCCCAGCAGAGTCGCCAGTTCTGTGATACAGTGGGAGAACCGACTTAAAGGTTTTGCATTTGATCGCAAATGTTTCGGTTAGCAAGATTCGCCACCGACTTTTCTTTTATCCAAAAGGAAAGGTGAAAAAGCACAGGAAAGACCTTTGAGATTATTTCTTGAGTTCGGGGGGTAGATTATGAAACGGGAAGGTGTTATCACCCTTTTCATCTATGGTTTTCCATGGGCTCTTAGTTACTTGCTAGATCACTTACTTTTGTTTGAAATTGTGCTTTGTGTGGTTTTTGAAAGTATTTTGTAAACAAGCCATTGTTTAGGCAATCTGTAATAATTCTCGTTCGTAAGAATGTATACAAAGATGTTGATCTTTTGAAAAATGTTTTCAAGTTTTGTAAGATATTTTGAAAGTGTAGGTGTTTGTTTCGAAAATAGCAAGGATGTTTGTTTTGAAATGGAGCAAGTAATTAGGAGCAATCTACCTACTCAAATGTCTTTCTTGTTCATTTTATTTTCCTTTGACATTGTTGTCTTACCATTGATTTGGTAAGCAACCCTATCTTTGGATGTAAATAGAACGGGCGTGGATCATCGTATAACCATGATTAGCAATGTTACAAGGTATCTTAGCATTCTCTTTTAGGGACTGAGATCATTTATAAGGCAATTTAGATAGCGTCATCGAGGAACTATGATCTTGTATTTGCTTTGTTTTTGCTAAGATACCTTACATGCGTAATATGGCCATTTTGCAAAGCCAACCAAGTGGATTTACCCTAAGGGTGCTTGTGTGCAAGTGTATTGTTTTCATGCTTGATTTTGTCTTTGATTAGGGTTTTCTTATTTGATTGGTTTTAGTCTTTCCATACAAACCCTAATTACTAGCATTTGTATATAAAGCGTTAAATTGCGGAATTTAAAGTTACTACGCTATTACAATACTTGTGGGACGGGGTGTACAAATTGTAACTGGGGATTGCAAGAAAATAAACCTAATTAATCTATTACAACCATATTGAATTGGTACAAGAATTGAATAAATAAATGTACAAAAATAGATAAATATGGAAGAATGAAAATGCAAAGAAAATAGATATTTGTTTGATTTTTCATGATAAAAGGGGTTTTGATTCTTAACCTAATTGGCTAGAAGAAAATTATTAAATAAAAATAAAACCTAATTTTACTAAGAAAAGATTTTAAATAAAACCCTAAATCTATTAATTGATTAAAAAAGAAATTAAGTTTATAAGAAAAGTATTTTTTTGGTATTTTTGTCTTGAAAATAATTATAGTGTTATAAAATATTTTTGGTCCTTTTTATATTAAAATAATATGTTTTAATGGGTGTAAAGAGAAAATAAATATTAACCTAGTTTTAATTTAATTTACAAAATTAGTTAATAAAAATAAATAATGTATAGTTAAATAAAAAATAATTTGTGAGAAAAATAAAATAAAATAAGCCAAAATATAAATCTAATATTTTTTTGTATTTTTATGATTTTTAATATTTAGAAAAATATTTAAGAAAATAAATGAAATAATAAAATAATAAAATAAAATAAATTGGGCCAGGGGCGTATAAAGGAAACAGGGGGTTAGCTAGCAAAAATAAAATATAAGCCAAGCCCAAAGAGTTCCAGCACCCTACAAACAAAAAAGTAAGAATTGTAAAACATGTAAAAAATGCAAAAGGGTACCACTAGGGCTCGAACCCAGGTCCCATAGGTTACAGGTGCGCGCTTCTACCACTAGGGTGGCTATACATCCGTTAATACAAGTAAAACAATAAAAATGTAAGTCAAAACGCACCTTGAAGACTTCATCTTCAACCTCCAGCCAGACCAGCTGTAACTTTCTCATTTCTTATCAAAAATGAAAACTGTAAACATGAAACTTGTAGCAAATTTTCTCATGATTCCAAAAATGCATAGTATTAAAACTATAGATCAAAGATAAGCATGAATTTTAATGGCCCTAATCTGAACCCTAAAAATTTCAGAGATTTCAGTTTCAAAATTCTCTAAGCTTAAGCAAAATTAATGGAAACTAAGGACATGGTTAGCTTCAAGATAATAATATCTACATGTTTTATTCACAAATAAACTATTGATGATGCCTGTATGAAGAGTTCCAAGTTGAGAAAACTTACCTCAAAACTGGAAATCATGTTTGGAGTTTGAGCTTGTTTTAGGCAGTGGTGATGATCAGGTTAGCTTCCTTGAGGTCCTAGGAAGCTAATGCAATGGTTTGCTTGAGTTGAGAGTGGCTGAAATGACCTGGAGAAGTCCAACTGCAATGCTCTATTTTTTGCTATGGAAGTTGATGAAGATGGAGTTACAGTTTGCAAACAGGGACAAGGATGGCCTGTATTTGGTATGAGGAAGCTTTTGAAACAAAAAGGCCAAGAAATGCATGAGTGGTTTTGAAGATTGAAGTTCAAAATCAGAAATGACACAAAGATGGAGGTTTTGTGCAATCTCTGTTTTCAGGGAGATTTTTTGGCTTGTTTTTAATCATGTCCTGCTTGCAAATAACTTGTATGGTTATATGAAAAAGATTAGAGGACTTGAGGAGGTCAGAAAAGCAAGATATAGACTTATGGCTATGTTACTTGATTTTGAAGAAAAGTTGCAATATAGTTCGAAGATGAAGTACAAGCATGGCCTGAGTTTATGGGAGGCTCTAGACATGTTGCTTTTGACTTTGACATTGCTTGTGATCATAAGGAACAAGTTAGGAGCTCTATGCATTGACTTTGTGATAAAAGCCTCTTTACAAGAATGGAATGGTTACTTTATGCTATAAATGGAAAATTTGCTTGGATAAAGCTTGAATCAAGTGGATAATAGCTCAAAAGCAAGTGTAATCTTCTGATTATGGAGAGATCTTGAGGTTTAGAGGCCTGCAAAACAAGATTGTTCAGCATAGGTTTGAAATTGAATTCTTGTTCATCATAAAATGCCTTGTAATTCAAGTGATAAAACCCTAACTTCATCTCTTCAATTCTCCCTAATTAAGAATGATCTCAAGGAGTTATTGGATATTTTGCAAAGCTTGTAGTATGCTCTACAACCCATATTTGAATTGCTTTTGAAGATTCCTCTTGGAACTATATGAAAAAGTGCCATGAAGTTGGGTCAAAATCCTGACCAAATTAGGGCAAAATTTTACTGTGTAAAGTTTCATGACCCTATGTTCTTAAAATTATAACTTGAGATCCAAGCACTTATGCAAGAAGTTGTGTAAATAAAAGTTGTAGATTTCATGGAGATCTATAACTTTCATGTTGGAAGTTTCTCTTTAATCATCTTGCATCATGGTGAAAATGTTGTTCAAAGTTATGAAAAAACATGAAATTTCCAACACTTAGAAAAATTTCTAAGTTTAGAAATTTTGACTTTTCAAAATGAAATCTTGACTTTTTGATTTCTTGCTGAATAAGTTTCATATTTTGACATGTTTTGAAGAATTATGATCTTTGGCACTTGAATTTGACCAAAAAGTCAAAGTTTGACTTTTCAGTATACAGTTGACTTTTGATCAGTTGACTGAAAAATTCATTTGTCAATCCAATGGACTTGCAATGTCTTGAACCATGCCATTAGGTCAAAATGATGCAATTGGACTCTTCAGATCATGCCTTAAACCAATTGATCATTTTCTAGGTCAAAAATCAGAAATTGCCCTTTCCCAGTCAAAACCCTAATGTTGACCATTTTGCCCTTTTGGAGATTTGATCAAATTTCTTGAGGAATTTTGGTCCAAACTTGATCAAATGATACATATGAGTCTAAAATGTGAATGTGGATAAAAAATTATGAAGTTTGACTGTAAATTGGCCATGGTTGACTTTTTCCCCTATACAGCTGATTTTTAGGTCAATTGCTCAATTGACTGAGCAAAAGTGTGATCCAAGGCTTGAAACTTGACATGAGCATCCTTGGGGGTCCATAATAATCCATGAAATTCATATGGAGTATTAGAAGTTCCAAAATCCTTGTGCAATCTCAAGCCCTAATTTTGGTCATCAGTGCTCAAGGAGGTGTCTTGAGCTGATCAAACCCTTAGTGCAGTCTTGAGTTTAAGGAGATCTTGTGAGAAAATTCTTGATAAGTGATGGGGAAAATTTTGGGGTACAACATTAGGTAAATACTTATTCCTGTTTTTATGCATATATTTGTTAACATTAATCATGTTCATATGCATATGTTCATTCAATTTTGTCATTGGACGTTTTTGCAAACAAAACAGAAAAAGTAAAACAAAATTTAAACTTTGAAATTGTGTTTATATTGATAGTTTACCTACAACAGGAGATTGTTGTACAAAGAGACAGAAATCCTAGTAAGAGGAAATCGTTGTGCAATGAAAGGAGTACAAAATATATAGCTATGTGTAAATGATCTCGTCAGGTTTCAACTCTGCTATTTCCCTTATATCTTTGAGCATCTCATCCCTTGTTGTCGGAAGAAGTTGATTGAATTGATCTGTACCATTCTAACTTGACGTTGGTAATAAAGCTGGTTGTAAGTGATACAATGGGACATAGTTGTATGCTTTAATCCTTAATTTTTTCCGTGACCACCCTTTTGGATTTTCAGTCCACCGGGATACCCTTTTTTGCCCAAGCCTCCTTTTCAGGTTTTTGACTTGGCGGGTGTACAGTTATATATATATATATATATATATATATATATATATATATATATATATATATATATATATATATATATATATATATATATATATATCCCTGATTTTTTTCCCGAACCCTTTTTGTTCGCCGGGATGCCCTTATTTTTTTCTAGGCCAGTCAACCTAGCAGGTCGTCTTTCATGCGTAGCATCTTTTAACTATGTCTGTGTTCACATGGTGTGGGAGATCCTCACTGTCCATGATGGTAAGTATCATGGCACCGCCTGAAAATATCTTCTTGATCATGAATGACCCTTTGTAGGTGGGAGTCCATTTGCCTCTGGGATCACCTTGCGGGAGGATGTTGAGATTTATTACTAAGTCACCAGCCTGATATACCCGATGCCTGATTTTCTTATTGAATGCTTTGATCATACGTTTCTGATATATCTGACCGTGACAAACAGCCAAAAGCCTCTTCTCATCAATCAAATTCAGCTGATCTAGCCTAGTTCGAATCCATTCATCTTCGTCTAAGTCTACATCTTTCATAATTCTCAAGGAAGGAATCTGAACTTCGACAGGTAAGACAACCTCCATACCATAGACTAGAGAGAATGGGGTTGCTCGAGTTGATGTCCAAGCTGAAGTGTGATAGCCATGAAGAGAAAATGGTAACATCTTGTTCCAGTCTTTATACGTCACTGTCATCTTTTGTATAATCTTCTTAGTGTTGTTGACACTGTCCTCTAAGTTGGCACCTATCTTTACATCTTCTCGTGTAGAGTTCCGTGATCATAGTGTTGTTGAGATTGGTACCATTGTCTGTGATAATCCTTTTGGGGATGCCATACCGATAGATATGGTTATGCTTAATGAACCAGGAGAACACATTCTTAGTAACAGAGGCATATGAGGCTGCTTTAACCCACTTGGTGAAATAATCAATGGCGACGAGAATGAAGCGATGTCCATTAGAAGCAGTAGGTTTAATCTCTCCAATCATATCAATGTTGCACATTGCAAATTCCCAAGGAGCAGTTAAGACATTCAGAGGTATAAGAGGCACATGTACTTTGTTAGTGTAGATCTGGCTATCATATCATCAACATAAACCTCTATCACGTGATGCACGCGGATATGTTGCGCCGGTTGTAACACCCCATTTCTACCTGGAGAATATTAATAAAATCAGAGTTATAAAATTTTGACATACAAATCAGGATGCTACAATTTCAACTTATCACAACGGTATCTAATCGCATTTAAAACGGATACATAACACATAAAACATCGGATGAACAAATAACCATATTATTTAGTCTTCAAAATAAAACAACTTTATTACTTAAGCAGCAGAATCACAAACTTCAACTCAAAATAATGTAACTTCTTTGTCCAACTTTAAAACAACAAGTACTTGATGGGAATCAACTTAAAATTCAACAACTAAAGTAATGACAACAATAAAGCAACAAACGTTCATCCCCCCGAGTGTTACGTATCAGAGCGATGACACCGACTCGAACTAATGAAGGTAAACAGCCTTCACTCTGGATTACCTGCATGTTACCAGCATCAGATTAACATTCAAACAGAAGAGTTGAGATATCAAATAATATAATCGGATGTATGATAAATAATACATTAGAATTAGTTCATATAACAATCACCACTTCACAGCTTTTTAACAACATTCAACACAACTAAGTCATCAACATAATATCACAACCAGTTCATCATCACAACAACTCAAGATGAAACATGAAATGCGACTTGTTACGGTGAAAATTCATGTGGTACCTACAGACCTGAACTCCCAACTTAATAATCTCCCAATAAATAGAGGCATCAACAAGGCACAAGCCTTCAACTTAATATTTTGCCAATCTAGGCCAACTTGACGAGCATCTGCTCTAACTTGATATGCGGTGTATGTGACACAACATGAATGTAGCAACAACAACAACAAACAACAACTCAACATAAATCAACATTGGCCATAAGCCTATAACATCAACAACAAATTCAATATCAACTCAACATAATTCAACTTTGGCCATAGGCCTACAACTTGATAGTTCAACAACAACAAATAACACAACATTGACATAAGCCTACCACTTACTACGTCACCATGACAATAACATATCAACAATAGTAATTTGACAACAACATTGGCCATAAGCCTAACAATTCAAAACCACCTTCAACTCATACTTTTCACCGAAGTATTAAATACAATGTGTCGACTAAAATATACAACAATTGTTTCGTATAGTTATTCGAACAAATCGACTAAATCCTGCTAATTACTTATCGACTAAAAGTTCTATTATTAATACTATGTACTAATGCTCTTAATTCCAGACTGATACTACTAGCACATGTATTCCTACTAGTCCATAATACAACTTTTGCTACTCACTTATTAGTTTACTACTAGTTACTAATATTATTTTATTCGGTACTACGATTTTCCAGTCATATCGCTACTAATGTCTCCCTGCATAATTAGTGCCATTTGCTTCCTATAATTCACTTACAAAATATACTACATGACACTGTATTTTCCTTCTGTCATTTTATTTCCATTATACTATTCTGCTAATTAATTAATATTACCTATGTAACTAACAATTATCTCTGCTAAATCATCACTAGTACTACTATTAAATTATGTTCAGCAGTTATTAATGTCTTTTGCTAAATTTACTCACTTTTCCCAACTAACTTGATTAATATATTAATGATTACTAACTACCTACTAATGTTATCAAATGGATATATACGTGTGAATCCGTTACAGTAGCGCCTAATGACTAAGAAAATCAATTAATACACTAAAATGCAGTGTGCCCCTCATCACCAAGGTGTGCCACTTGGCTCACTCCCTCTGCTAAGCATGTGCCAGTCGGCACCCTCCATCAACAACACATGACGTGCGGCATGTTGTGTGTTCCACTCGGCACTCCCAATTTTGTGTCGTCTGTCACCATTTGTGTGCCCTTCGGCACACCTCCTTCGCGTGTATTTCTCCAGTACCTTTCTATTGCTTGCCCAGACTGCCTTCATTTAACAGTCTCACATCAGAACAATATATATCATTACAGCAACATCAATTTTCACAGAAACACAATTTTCCAGAACCAACAACATGGAACCATATCAACATGAAAACTAAATCAACAAAATATATTCTCAGCAACATATTCATAGAAATCTGATAAATTTCAGAAACAACCAACCACAACAAATATACACATACAACAACGATTTTACACAATCCAATTCCCATATACTATTCATCATAATTCCCATTATAGAGTCAGAACCCCACCCTTACCTTGGATTGGAGAATGCTCTATAACATTTCGATTCAACACCTAGCTTTTCCTCTTCTCTTCAACTTTGCAACCTCCACGTTCTCACAAAATACTCAAGACTTTTTCCTTATTCCTTCTAATTAACCTAATCCTCATAATTAGCTTAACCTTATAATTATTAATATTCTTTTTGGGCCTAACTTTCACGCCCCACCTATTACTCCAAACAACCAAATAATGAGCCCAACTAATAAACCTTATATTATTCTAATATCTATATTAATATTATTGCTAATATTAATCAACCAATCAATTAAATATCAACCAAATAACAACTTAGCAACTTAAATCAACATTTCTCGACATTTTTCCACTTCAACAATTTCAACAACATTTTCAACCATTAATCTATAATTAATTTAATAAAATAATTAATTAAATTAACGGGCGTTACAACTCTCCCCCCACTTAGAATATTTTCGTCCTCGAAAATCTATTTGATACTACCACTCTTAGTACAAGTTTCGCATCCAACTCGTTGATTTCCAAGTTGCATTTCGCAACACTTCGACCATTACTTTCCTGATAACTCAATAACTCAACACGATTCAAATCGATTACACACATGCCAATCATTCAACACTCCGCGACATGATCGGTACTAGCATCTCAACTACTCCACCATAATCTGACATATCAACATTTAAAATAACAATAACTATAACACACTTATACTTGGATATATATCATCACAATATCATCTTAACAACCTTTTCAATATCAAAACACATACACAATTACATTCCCGTATGTCAATCATCAATAAAATATTAACAAATATGTTCACATGATAGTATCGCTCTTATATTGACATCAACACAACCAATATAATTAACTTGGTCACGTTATGGAGTATCATTCCTTACTTACCGAAATCAACAATAACATCTCAATAACAATAACAAAATCATTACAACATCAACTTAACTGTATAACTTAGCAAGCATACCCATAGCTCACCATCAACCAACAATCCACAATAATCTTATAAAATCCGCAAATATTTACTAGCAAACATAGTGCCCTGGAACAACATCTCTATATCAATAATCCACCAAATCAATCATGTAGATTAAGACACACCATTCCCATAGGCTTCTGATGTTTTAATCCTTCACTTCTAACGATTCATACATGCATAACAATTGCGCCACATCACGATTCAGCTGCGCAACTCTGATAATCCACCTTAAGTCACCGTCCTCGTTAAAATTTTCGTTAAATAGATGTTTTACAAGTTTCAATCTAGTTTCGGAATTTCTTTAACATCCACCATAAATCGTTGTTCACTTGATATTCTCAATCTTTCACATTTGCAGTGTTAGCTCGCATATAAATTGCCACTCCGACTTGTTCAATACATCTCAATTCTTTCTTAGTCACTCCTCTATTAATTCACACAACCTCGTGAGAAACTATCCTCATGATATAACATCCATCGCTTTACACACCATTAAGATAGCACAACAAAATCTATGTCATCCAACAGGATCTCGTCTACTATCAACAAGAGATTAAGGGTGATCAGTTCCTCAATTTGTCAATAGATAGCCGACAACCATAGTGGAGTATAAACCATTGTTACCAAACTATAATTGTGTTCCTTTAGAACTTGTACTCAAGTCACCTAATGCACCATAATCTAATAATTTCCAATGAGGTTTACAAATACTCCCACAACATCCATCTCCTTCGATCTTGTCGATGAGACACTAACGCTTAACATATTACACGGTTCACACTACACTCACTTAGCCTTACTCGAAGGTTAAGCATTATCTAACTCAAGAATTGCTTTCTTCATCTCCGCATCATTAGGAATACAAATTAGATTACGGAGTATCAACACACCATGCACATCTAACTTGAAATCATCATTCTCAAACTGATCGAGTCCAACCACCGAATCTTCTAGTTTCACATTTAACTTTTGGGCTTCTTTGATACTGTCCAGAAAACCATTTGATAATTTTCAACAGTCCTAAATAACACCCTTCGGTGCCACCTTGCAAACTAAAATCATATCTATGAACTTTTCAATTAATCTCAACCCTTTAACCATCATTACCGACAGGTGCAAAGTCCTTTAGCTTAAAGCATCCGCCACAACATTAGCTTTACCTGGATGATAAATCAAACTGACATTATAATATTTGAACAACTCCAACCCTCTTTGTTGTCTCATATTCAATTGAAATCTCAACAACACCGTCCCACACCAGTTTGGTGATAGAACCTCTCCAATTCTTCTTTTACAAATGCCACTACCTTGGCATCATAAACACAACTATAATTCCTCTTAAAAGCATCTTCCTTTAAAATGACATCTTCATTATAATCATTGTTAATCATCATAAGCTGCATCTTTATGCGCTTTTCCAATACTTTCATATTATTTTTTAATACCGAACATCTCATTTCTCAACTTAATCGCCAACAACATATTACGATTGACCTTGTCTCAAACAACCGCGATAATAACCAATCATGCCCAAAAAGCCTCTAGTTCCATAACCGACTTCAAAGTCTCTCCATATAGGAATGCATCTACCGTATTTGAAAAACACTTTCATAGGGTAGAATATATTTCTATCTCCTCATAGGTTCAAATGGAACGCCAATCCGATACTCGGAACACAAGATATGAATTTCCAAAGTTATCCGAAAATGCGAACATCGACGTCATGCAGTGACATACTAACACACACCTTATGATAACATCAGAACATAATTTCTTTGTACCAGTGCCAACATTTACCATTCTTGAAATCATACTCATCTCTTTGCATTTCCGACTCTAACTCGCAATTCGAAACATTCCAGCCCCTTCAACAACTTTTACAATCACTCACAAGGATTCCACAACAAGGTCTACAACAATCTGTCACTCTATCATTGTTCAAACATCAACATCTTATGCAAGGGCTACTCAAACTAATAACTTTACAGTCCACCAGCAGCGTTGAAACATCACCACTTTCTAAATTCCATCTTCTAAAAATTATCCTTGTTACTTTGCAATCACCTTCAGAAACATCAGGGATTTACACTCTACTCGTATATCAACAACCGTTACATTGCTCCTCATCCTTCGAGGAGTAAACATCAACAAGGTCCTATCATTCTCCCTCAAGACTCTCCACCTTGATTAACAATAACATCTTGAATCCATGTCATCTTCAGATCCAGAAAACAACAAAACTTCAATAATACTTGCATTGTCGCCATCAGCAGCATACTAAACTAACATCTTACAACTGAAACATATCCGAGAAGCAAAGCTTCTCTCCCACTTATATTCAAACTAACTCCTGCATACAATCGATTGGGAAAGCAAACAAGTACCGACAGTGTGTTGTACACATGTCACATACTAACAAACAACATATCGACAGTATTCAATTGTCACACTACTCTACTGACTCAACAACTTGGTCGGGAGGACCGACCTACTCTGATACCAACTTGTAACACCCCATTTCTACCCGGAGAATATTAATATAATCAAAGTTATAAAATTTCAACATACAAATCAGAATGCTACAATTTCAACTTATCACAACGACATCTAATCGCATGTAAAACAGATACGTAACACATAAAACATCAGATGAACAAATAACCATATTATTTAGTGTTCAAAACAAAACAACTTTATTACTTAAGCAGCAGAATCACAAACTTCAACTCAAAATAATGTAACTTCTTTGTCCAACTTAAAACAACTTTAAAACAACAAGTACTTGATGGGAATCAACTTAAAATTCAACAACTGAAGTAATGATTGAAGAAGTGAAAAACACAAGAAGGGGGGTTGAATTGAAACTTAAAAATTAAAAGCAATAGACACGATGATTTTTATCCTGGTTCGCTGGATCTCAAACTACTCTAGTCCACCCGCCAAGGTGTTTTCTCCTCTCTCCAACGAGGACTTAATTCACTAATCAAACTGATTACAATTCTACTTTGACAACTGCCAAAGTCTTCTTGAGTACAACCAGAACCCAGTTTATCTCAAGGAAATTCACTTAATCAAAAGAAGAAATTCACTGTGTACTATATGTTTTTTGTTACAAAAACTGTATCACTACTGTGATGTATTACACGAATTTGGAGTATAGTATGAATATAAATTTGGCAGCGTTTTGAGATTGTATTGAGCAGTAGTATGAAATCGTAAATGATTTAGCCTTTGAGCTTGTTTATATAGGCGTGGAAATCTGTGAAAATGGAAACATGATAATTGGCACTTAATGCACTTTCCATAATGAGAAGATCCTTGTCTGATTGTAGCCATTGTAAATGATACTGCCTTGATGGAAAAGTAACGCTTCAGAACTTGAGGATTCTTGCTTGCTGCTTTGCTTCAGATCTTGGGAAGTCAGAAAGGTAATGTTCTGTTTGCACGTTAGACTTTCGTTTAGAATTAAGATGTCTTTCTCGTTAGCGCAAATTCTGATCTTCATACTACAGAACATTCTGATTACTCAACTTGAGTACCTTTAAAGCTTAACTTCTAATGCAGTTCCGTCAAAACTTCTGTACAACATAGAACACAAATTTAGAGTGCATATTTGTTCTTTGTGTTTGTTATCATCAAAACTTTTATGAGGGTTGTAGAATCAAACTATGTTCTAACAATCTCCCCCTTTTTTATGATGACAAAAACTAGGATTTTCAATAAAAATATACAGAACAAAAAGCTTAAGAGAGTCTCCCCCTGAATTGAGTACTCAAATAGAGATAAAATACTTCGCTGAAGTTTCTTCTCATTAGAGCTTTTGATGCATCTCCTTCTGTCTTTATCAGAATTTGTTCCTGTTTATACTTTCAGAAAAAAATAAAAAGTTAAGATATTCAGAATGTTTGAGACTTTGTCCCCCGGTAAACTGTTATTGAAAATATCTTACGTTCTCCCCCTTTTTGTCAAGAATCAAAAAGCAATATAATCAAAAATTATCAGAGTCAAAAATGATGTTTTGTATTAAAAACAGATTGCAATGACATCTTTCATAAATAGAGAAGATAAGATGAGGAAAACAGAAAACAAGTTAAAAAATCTAATGCTTTGGGTAACGGTATCGGCGTTGTGATCATATCCCCGAAAGGCACTCATACTCCACTTACTGCCCGGCTATGTTTCAACTGCACCAACAACATGGCGGAGTATGAGGCATGCATCATGGGTCTTCAAGTTGCGATTGACTTAAGGATCAAGTTTCTGAGTGTCTTCGGAGATTCCTCTCTCGTGATCAATCAGATCAAAGGCGAGTGGGATATGAAACACCCAAACCTTATTCCTTACAAAGAATGTGTGTTGACATTGATCCCCCATTTCACCGAGATAACTTTTGAACACTTCCCGAGAGAGGAGAATCAGTTGGCGGACGCGTTAGCTACGATGTCTTCCATGTTCAAAGTCAAATGGGACAATGAGGCTCCCCGGATCATCATTTGGAAACTGGACGAACCTGCATACTGTTGTGACCTTGAGGCTGAGATAGTAACTGAAAAACCCTGGTATCATGAGGTGAAGAGGTACCTGGAAGCTCACGAATACCCTGAAGGTGCATCTGTCAATGATAAAAAGTTTCTGAGAAGGTTCGCAGCGAAGTTCTTCCTCAGCAACGACATTCTGTACAAGAGAAACCATGATTCGACCTTACTGCGTTGTGTGGATAAAGCTGAAGCAGAAAGGATCATGGCAGAGCTACATGAAGGTACCTTCGGAACATATTCCAGTGGACATACCATGGCGAAGAAAATCCTTCGGGAAGGATATTACTGGTCCACCATGGAAGCCGACTGTTACCAACATTCTCGGACATGTCATAAGTGTCAGATATATGCAAATAAGGTGCATGTTCCTCCAGTTCCTCTGAACGTCCTGACTGCAACTTGGCCTTTTGCAATGTGGGGCATAGATATGATCGGTGAGATTAAACCTACAGCATCTAACGGGCATCGCTTCATCCTGGTGGCGATTGATTACTTTACAAAGTGGGTTGAAGCAGCTTCTTATGCTACTGTAACCAAGAACGTTGTGGCACGGTTCATTTGGCATAACCTGATCTGTCAGTACGGCGTCCCGGAAAGGATCATTACGGACAACGGTACCAATCTTAACAACAAGATGATCACTGAGCTCTACGAGCAATTCAAGATACAGCACCACAACTCTTCTCCTTACCGGCCGAAGATGAATGGGGCTGTAGAAGCAGCGAACAAGAATATCAAGTAGATTGTGCAGAAGATGACAGTGACCTATAAA
This sequence comes from Vicia faba, assembly GCA_948472305.1. NCBI lineage: Eukaryota > Viridiplantae > Streptophyta > Magnoliopsida > Fabales > Fabaceae > Vicia > Vicia faba. The sequence continues at coordinate 1,373,159,877 of OX451741.1, forward strand.
GATTGGCACGAGATGTTACCGTTTGCTCTTCATGGGTACCGTACCTCAGTAAGGACGTCAACCGGGGAAACTCCTTTCTCCCTGGTCTACGGCATGGAGGCAGTCTTACCGATCGAAGTGCAGATACCCTCTCTCCGGATAATGAAGGATGCAGATCTGAGCAAAGATGAATGGATCCAGACTCGACTTGATCAGTTAAATCTAATTGACGAAAAGAGACTCACCGCTATTTGTCATGGTCAGACATACCAAAAACGGATGATCAGGGCATTTAACAAGAAAGTCAGACCACAAGAGTATCAAGTTGGGGATCTGGTAATCAAACGCATCATCCTTCCTCAGAGTGATCCCAGGGGCAAATGGACCCCTACGTACGAAGGGCCATTTGTGGTTAAACATGTGTTCTCAGGAGGAGCCATGATCCTAACTACCATGGATGGTGACGACCTTCCTCACCCCGCCAATGCAGACATAGTAAAAAGATACTACGCATGATAAAAGACCCGCTAGGTTGACATACCTAGGCAAAAATTAGGGCTTCCCGGCGAACCAAAAGGGTTTGGGCAAAATGAGGGATGAAATGAAAAAATCTGTACACCCGGCAAGTCGAAAACCTGAAAAGGCGGCTTGGGCAAAAATGGGTATCCCGGTGGACTGAAAACCCGAAAGGGCGGTCCAGGCAAAAGTTAGGGATTAAAGCGTAACACTATGTCTCATTGGATCACCTTGCATCCAGAATCTAGTATCAACCTCAAGTTCAAACGGCATCGATCAATTAACTTCATCGTCAACCGAGCAGCCAAGTGATGAGACGCTCGAAGATATAAAGGCGATAGAAGAGTTGGAACCCAGTGGGATTATTCTTTTCACATAGCTGTTTTGTTTTCCCTTTGTACAAATTGTATAAACTCTTTTGTTCGGCAGCGTTCTCTTACTAGGACGTCAGCCTCTTGTACATAAACGCCTATTTACAGGAAAATTCAAAAATCAATACAAATCCACTTTTCAGCTAAAATTGCCATTTGTTTTTCCTTTTTCTGTTTTGTTTTGTGAAGAACGTTCAAGGTTCAATTTGTGATATATGCATTTGACACTAACTGCTAGCTCATAAATATTTGCATACGAAACAAAAGGATTAATTACAGGTAACATTAGAAACAGGGGCAATAATGGGTTGTCTAAGCGATCTAATTGCTCTGTCCATCAAAGGTACCAAGGTAAGTTCGGCTGAAGAACATAACCAAGATATCTTAACTCCCCAGAGAGTGAGCCAGCAAGTCAGCAACACTCCCCAAGCAGAGTTATCCTGTCAGTCTCAAGGAAATTGGGTATCCTCCAGCAGATCTCAACATTCCTCAGCGCAATATACAAACATTCTTAACAAGCATCCCCGGCAGTCTTGATCTGAGATTGTTCTCCGGCGGTATACAGACATTCAAGTGGAGCCGCTTCCCCAGTACATCTCAAAATTTCCCCAGGAGAGTCCAGTCCAGAAGTTTCCCAAGGAAAGTGGAATCAAACTCCCCAGCAGGAAGCTTATCCCCAGTAGATTCTGGAAGCTTGTCATCTGCAGAGCACGAACGTGCCTCCCGGTTTTTGTTTGAAAGTAATTTCCCCACCAGGATACAACTGGGTTATCCTCAGCCAATTGTCACAGAAAGATCGTCCTCGGCGAAGTCTTCCTATCCCCCAGCGGAGTTCATCAAACCTTCCAACAAAACTTAACAATGGTATCCCCAGCGGAGTTATCATCAGCATCTCAGCAAAGTATCTCTCTCCCCACAGAGTATCTCCCCGCAGAGTAATCTATTCGCCAAGTTATTCCCCAACGGAGTCATCTTCTCCTACCGGTATTCTTGCAACCATCACTCCCCAGCGAAAACAAAGCTCTATTCTTCAACATCAGCCCAGGATTTGACTTCCTGGCACCCGTCAAGGATTTGTTTTCCTAGACAAACATTCATGAATATCACATCTTCATACATTATAGCATGCATATACGCATCATGAACATACAATCTCATTTATTCTGAGAACATCACGCATGTCATACATCATGACATCGCATACGACTAACGTTTTGTCTTTTCAGGACAAAGATCAATACAAAGATAATTACTATCAACTGTCGTGATTCCAGATCCGATTCATGTATCTTGCCAGGGTGTATCTGTTGACGACTAACATTACCAGACTCGATTCCTGTATCTTGCCAGGGCACGTCTGAAGAGTTTGAGGATCTGATTCCTGTATCTTGCCAGGGTGTATCTGTTGACGACTAACATTACCAGACTCGATTCCTGTATCTTTCCAGGGCACGTCTGAAGAGTTTGAGGATCCGATTCCTGTATCTTGCCAGGGTGTATCTGTTGACGACTAACATTACCAGACTCGATTCCTGTATCTTGCCAGGGCACGTCTTAAGAGTTTAAAGATTCGATTCCTGTATCTTGCCAGGGTGTATCTGTTGACGACTAACATTACCAGACTCGATTCCTGTATCTTGCCAGGGCACGTTTGAAGAGTTCGAAGATCTGATTCCTGTATCTTGCCAGGGTGTATCTGTGGACGACTAACATTACCAGACCCGATTCCTGTATCTTGCCAGGGCACGTCTGAAGAGTTCGAAGATCTGATTCCTGTATCTTGCCAGGGTGTATCTGTTGACGACTAACATTACCAAACTCGATTCCTGTATCTTGCCAGGGCACGTCTGAAGAGTTCGAAGATCTGATTTCTGTATCTTTCCAGGGTGTATCTGTTGACGACTATATTCTCCGGATTCGATTCCTGTATCCTGCCAGGGCACGTCTGAAGAGTTTAAAGATTCGATTCCTGTATCTCGCCAGGGCACGTCTGAAGAGTTTAAAGATTCGATTCCTGTAACTAGCCAGGGCACATCTACATAAAGAGTTTGAAGATAAACTCCTGTAACAGGCCAGGTAATTATTTTTCTTTCTCAGGTACGCAAGTTCTCGCTAAGGAATCTCTTACGCGATCGACAACCTCCCGATGGCATCTGTAAGCCCATCCACATACCAATAATCTCCAAATGGCATCTATAAGCCCATTCTCGACAAGGTACTGTCACACTTCCATATGGAATCTATAAGCCCATCCTCTTACCCACCAGTATCCAAATGGCATCTGTAAGCCCATTCCCGTCATCACACCGCTGACATTCTACTATGTGAGTGCAAATTTCTGGGCACTCTAGTGTTCAATCCTCTTCCACCTTCGGATTACGAAAGGCACGCCAGCCAATCTACATCCTCAGGTCTAAGAAGATTGAACAGGGGCAACTGTTGTACCCCAAAATTTTCCCTCCCATATTCTTTAAGATTTGCCAAGATCAAGGTTCAAAAATCTCTCAAGGGTTGCACAGTCCAATGGCCTCCTAACACAGGCAAAATTAGGGTTTTGGCTTTGGCAAAGAAATTGAAGTTTTCAAGGGTCCAATCAAGTCCCACATGCCTATAAACATTTTCAAGCATCCATATGTCAAGTTTCAAGACTCACAACATCAAATTGCACAGTCTAAAACCCTAAATGCACCACAGTCAACTGCAGGGGCAAAATGGTCATTTGACAGTCAAAAGTCAAAAATTTTGGTCAACATCTTATTTTGAAGCCACAAACATCATTTGATCAATTCTTGATCATGATTCTCAAAGCATGGCTCAAAAAGTCTCAAGATGCAAAAGTTTCTATTTTTGGACAGTTGAAAAAGTCAACTGCAAATTGACCAGGGCATAACTTCTTCATGGTTTATCAGAAAAATTCCATCCAAAGCTCATTTTGAAGAGAATGACATTTCCTGCAACTCCTCTTCACACTTCAAGTCCAAGAAATGCTCTCACAAAAAGTTATCAATTTCAACATTATAGGTCATTTTCAAAAGTCAACAAAAAGGCACTTTAAGTCAAAGACCATAACTTGAGATTGGTAAATCAAAATGACATGGGACCAAATACATTGGTTAGAGGACTTCAATACCTTTCCAAAATGTCCAAGAACATGATCATAACTTAAAAATTGAGCAAGATATGCCGTGTAGAAGTTGGAAAATTTTGGGAATTTTGAAAAGTCAACTTGGCACAAAAGGCTTCAAAAATGCTAATGGGCCACAAATTCTTCCATGAATCATTACCCAAAAGCTATTCACGACCCATTGACCTCAAAGGGATGTATTTTCTCATTTTTGATTAATTATTTGAATTTTTATTATTATTAATTCACTTAATTAAATTTAAATATGAAAAAAATAGCAAATAACACTTATCAAATCTTTTTGTGCAGCAAGTTCACTCATTATGAGCTGAATATCTCGTGTATCAATCAACAAGGACAAAATCATCCAAATTTGGCATAATTGGCATGGAAAAAGATTGAAAAAAGATTTGACAAAATCAAATATTCAAAACATGAATACATGGACTTTGGGCTTGGTTTTTTTTAACCTAATTCACTCAAGCACTTATACACAAGAGAACCTTATTTCATTGGACACGAAATATTGCATACAAGCTGCACACAAAATTGCAAATTTTCATAAAACTTTTGAAAACTGAAAACCTAGTTACAAGGCGTTTCAAAACTCCAAAAGGATTCCAAAACATTGCCAAGACATCCAGGAAGCATTTGCAATCAAAATCAAGTCTCCAGACCTCCAGAATTGGTAGAACGACATCACACTTTTCTTGAACTTTTTCATAATCGTGTTTCAATTTCCATGCATTATTCATGTCTTTTAACTGTTGATTTACACTAATATGGATATTCTGAAGCTAATGGTACCCTTTAATTGAACTAACAATGCCTGTATAAGAATTCACCATGAACGTATTTTAGGGTTTCAGGAGCTTTGAATTAGGGGTTCCTTCATATGGAAAAATTAGCCCTTCAAACTGGTACCATTGAGTTCGTGACAACAAGACAAGACTAACTCACTACTCGCGCCCTTTTTATATTTGCCCAGGAGCTAATCGCTATTTTTTCTGGTTGAGTTTAGTGGGGGTTTAAAACCCCCGTTATTTGTTTGATAATTGCAGGAAAAATAAGGAAGACGAAGGACGTGGCCTGATGCTATAGGGCAATTCAAATAATGGCGCGTTTTTTCTGGTTGTATATCACTAATTTTTGTTTTCTTTTATATTATTCATGTTCCACTATGTTAACAAAGAAACGCGCTAGTCTGGATGGTGGATGAGGTGGCTTGCAGGTACTGGGACCTGGGTTCGATTCCCAGGTCCCCCTCTTATATTTCATATTTTTCTTCCTAACATGTTTCTATGCAGCATGTCATCAACGTCCTACCATACAACTCCACACGCTAGCTTGCCACATGGCCATGAGGATCAATCTGAAGGTCAGAACGTGAAGACCACCATACGCCTGGGTCAACCGCTCCACACACAAGCATAGAAAGTCAAAAAGGGCCTCATTCTGATGGGCCAAATCACTTCCAACTTACCTCCAAATTGGGTCAGACACCCCCATTGTTTGTATTCTTTTTTAATTTTCTTTTCTTTTCTTTTAATTATTTTAATTGTTTTCTTTAAATTCCAATAATTAATTTTCACAATAAAAAAACCAGAAAAATCAAAAAAAATGTTTATTGTTATTAATATTAATTTCATTATTAATTTATAAATAAACTTTAAACAATTAATTAGATTAATTTAGGTTTCAAAACTTTAATATTTTTCTTAACAAATTAAAATATGTAGAAATTAGGGTTTTTAACTTTTCATCATTTTTTTTAATAAATAATTTTATCATCATTATTATTATTATTAATTATTAAATATTTTGTAAATAAACATGTACATTAAATATTTAGTAAATTAGGTTAAACTTGAATATTTTTCATTAATAATTAAAAACAACTTAGAATTAGGGTTTCTCTTCAATTTTAATTTCTTTATCTCATAAATACCAAAAACATAAAAAACATTCCTTTTCTTTATTAAAATAAATAATTAACTTTCTTATTTCGATTCAATTTCAAAAAGGGTCCAACGCCCTCGAACGTTCTATCTTTAATTCTTTTCGCACATTATTTATTTCCTTTGTGAATATTATGTAATTGCTCAAAGCCTTGTAATAGTAACTAGGTTTTATTTTCCGCACCTTTTATTAAAACGGGTCTTTGTTAATTTGGCGATGTATAGACCCGCGCCTTGTAATAGCGTAGGATTTTACTTTCCGCACTTTAATTTCTGCACTTTTAAACTGCTAAACTTTGCATGAAAGAATGTATGGCCTAAATTAAAAACAAGCGTAGCTCACCGAATACATGTACAAGATAAAACATAACATGAAAATAACACACAAATTCACACACCACTCCTAGGGTACGCCTCACTGTTGCCTTACCTTCGAAACGTGGTCGTCGAGTATAGGACGTTTTAGTAAGTCCTTATGTCCATGACATGATCCAGTTGCCTCGAAACGGTTGCCTCGGAATTAAAAAAGGATCAATGGCATAAGGGTAGCTTCTAACGTGTCCTACTGTTTCTCTGGTGACCACATTGTCCCTACAAACGAATTGACCCGAACACCTCCAATGACGGTGCTACCTACTTCTCAATAGTGGGATAGTACTGTCTAAAGGACTCTTACACAGCCTAATTACTTAGAGTAGGTAGATCTCATGGGTACTTGCTCTTTCAAACAAACAAAACAACTTTTCACACTGACACTTTCAAAAGGTTTTCAAACAAATATTTCATACACTCTTGAGGACCGATACAAGAGTTACTTAGAAATTTTTCAAACGAAACTTTTTTCAAAACCCACTCACACTTTGAAAAGTAAACATTTTGAAAACACAAATGTGCAAGTATCTAAGAGCCCGTGGATAACCACGGATAGAAAGGGCGCTAACAACTTCCCTTTCTATAAATCTACCTCCCGAACCGAGAAACATTCTCGATAAGGAATTTTGTTGTGCTTTTGTCCTTTCCATGTTGGAGAACATAAAAGACGGTGGCGACTCTTGCTTACCGCGACATTTCGCGAAACCAGCTTTAAACAGTCAGTTCCAGATCCACCGATCACAGTTATGGTTGGTTTGGGTTTGGGAATGGCAATTTTATTGGTGGTTGAAGCTAGGTGGTCCAGCGCTTCTAAATCAATAAATGTTATGAAATGATCAGTTGGACAGTTAATGGGAGAGGGAGTAGGAGAATCGGAAATTAGGATTGGTGAGCGAGGGGTGTTTGGTTGTGTGGAATGATATGGTGAAGGTATCTCTGGAATATCAAGTATGGAGAGAGGTTGACGAACCATAAGAGGTTCTGTTATTCCAAGAATAGGGGTAGTGGTATCAGAGTATGTAAAAGAGTCTTCTGATTGGTTTGCGGTAGCATATTGATTTTCTGGTTCAGGGGTTTCAGAATTTGGATTTTCAGTTTGGGGAGTGAGAGGGTTTTCATTTTCCAGTTGAGGGGAATGGAGGTTTTGATGTACTGGTTGTGGAGAGTGGAGGTTGGGATTTTCTGGTTGTTGAGAATGGAGGTTTGGATTTTCTGGGATTGGTGATTAAAAGTCTTGATTAAAAAGTTCAATATCAGAAAGAACTCTTGCAAGTTCTGGTTGATTTTGTTTTGGATTTGGATTAGGGAGTGAGGTTCATTTAAGAAGCTGCCAAGAGTTACAGAAGGATCAAACTCTATGTCAAAGTCCTCAAATGTTTGTGGTGAGGGATCTTCTGTTGGTTGAGGGGGAACGGTTTCAGATGTTGGAAAAACTATAGATTCTACAATAGAAACAAAAGATGTGTTACCTTTCGTTTTAGCAGCTTCGGGTGTCCTCTGAGAGGATCCTTCTCCTGTTGCCTTTCTCTTTCTGGATTTATTCAGCATAACATCTGGAACTGGCTTGTGCAAATCATGAATGTTGAGTTCTGGAATCGTTCCATCTTCCTTGCAAGCTTTAAGGTATCTGACCACAATCTTTGGAGAAGCATCCATCTCAGAAAATAATGGAAAATCTTTCAGAGGGATTCTCCTAGATGTGATGACTTCATAAGTATAAATTGTTGGTTCCTTCTGAATGCTTTCAATAATCTTCATTTTCTTCAGGTTTTTAGCATTAAGAGGTTTACCAGCACATGCCTCCAGTGTGCTGATCTGGTGAGCCTCTGTCAGATGCTCTATCAACCTGTTCTCTGTCAGAATGTCAGAAATCAATCTTCCTAGTGGAATCCAAACCCTTTTTGTCCTTTCTTCTTCCCTTGTTTCTTTCACGCTTGTTCTCAGATGATTGAAGAGCAAGTGTGGAAGATTTATTTTGGTCTTCTTTGAAATAAAGTACAACAGAAACTGCTGATCAATGTTGATGTAGTCATGAGAGCTTGTAGGCTTCATGTGATTTATACATCCCAGAATGATCCTGGCCCAGATTCTGTAATAATATTTCAAGTCTCTTATCTTGCTAGATGGATGTCCAGAAGTGAAAATGACTCTAGCAATAAATTTTAGGTCAGAACACTTATCAGGCATGTCAATGCACCTAACTCCGTCGCCATTGTACCCAATAAGTTTCCCAATCAAGTCTTTTGTAATCACTATCTTCTTCTCTATTACGTATGACGTAACCTGATGATTGGATGAAGTAGCATGAATCCAGAATTCCTTAACAAGAATGGGGAATATTGGACCTAGCAAATGATCAAAGTATCTATTCCAGCTTTGAGCCGTTACATCTTCATACAAATAAAAACCATTTTCCCTTAAGCTCTCAAAATCAATGATTAACTCACATAGAACTTTAAGATTATCGACCGGGGTGAGAAACATTCTTATGGGTTCCTCATACTGTTCTGTTGAAGAAGAACCAGGAGCACTGTGGAGATTTTTGATGCTTGAAGAGGATGCCATTGTTCACACAGTTGTTTTGAAATTTCTGAGAAAAGGGTTTTTAAAATACGAAAGCAAGAGAAATTAATGGATGCAAGAAGAAGTGAATGAAATAGTGATTGTGTATTTATAAACGGTTTTGAAAACTTAATCAGTAAGAAAGAGAAAATAAGTAATGATTATACTGAAATTTTGAAACCTGAAATTAGGGGATTGCGTGTAGATACTGAACAGTTACCATAAATGTGTGTCTCAATGCATCCAATCAGAGCCTTGGACCCTTCAGAATTTGAACGCATGTTCAGCCTTAGAAGGTAGCTTGTGAGAGGATGAAAGATGTTTGATGGTGTGAACTGCACGCCTCTATCTTTGAAATGAAAGGTTCAGATCTTCTTAGATAGATTCTGAAGCAAATGTACTCCTAAATTATGAAGACAAGTTGATCAAATGTTTACATAGAAAATATGAAGTTCTTAGGGTTTCAGAATATGTAAATAAAACTTCTTATTCTGGACATAATTTCATGTTGAGATGTTTCATAATGAAATTAAACCTATCTTCAGAAAGGGGTTTTGTAAAAACATCAGCCCATTGATGGTTTGTGTCAAAAAAATTTTAAGTAAGAATACCTTTCTGAATATAGTCCCTAATAAAATGATGTTTTATTTTTATATGCTTAGCCCTAGAATACAAAATAGGATTTCTATAGAAACATATTGCAGAAGTATTATCACAGAAAATAGGGATGTTACTCTCAAATATGTTGAATTCTTCAAGCTGACTTTTCATCCAGAGCATCTGTGTGCTGCATCCAGCAGCTGCAATGTATTCAGCTTCTGCGGTTGACAATGCAATTGTGGACTTCCTCTTGCTGGTCCATGAGATCAGATTGTCTCCTAGAAACTGGCAGCTTCCAGAAGTACTTTTACGTTCTACTCTGTCTCCAACAAAATCAGCATCACAATATCCTACTAAGCTGTATTCATTGGATTTTCTATAAAACAAACCCAGGTTAGTAGTACCTTTCATATACTTGAAAATTCGCTTAACTGCTGTTAAGTGAGATTCTCTAGGATCTGATTGGAATCTAGCACATAAACAAAGTATGTATAAAATGTCAGGCCTTGAAGCTGTCAGATAAAGAAGAGAACTAATTATACCTTTGTAGATCTTTTTCTCTACCTTTTTACTTACCTCTTCCATTTCCAAAATGCACGTGGGATGCATTGGAGTCTTTGATGGCTTACATCATGAGAGGTCAAATTTCTTCAGAAGTTCTCTGACGCATTTGCTCTGGTGAATGTAAGTTCCTTCTGGAGTCTGATTGATCTGAATGCCCAGAAAGAATTTAAGTTCTCCCATCAAGCTCATCTCAAACTCTGCCTGCATGCACTTAGCAAATTCTCTTCCCAGAGAAGTTTTAGTAGATCCAAATATAATATAATCTACATAAATTTGACAAACTAAAATGTCATTCTTAAATGTCTTAGAGAACAAGGTTGTGTCCACTTTCCCTCTGGTAAATTCCTTTTTTAACAGAAAGTTACTTAGTATTTCATACCAAGCTCTGGGAGCTTGTTTCATACCATAAAGTGACTTCTTTAGATTGAAAACATATTCTGGGTGTTTTGAATTTTCAAACCCAGGGGGTTGGTGCACATATACCTCTTCATCAATGTAACCATTTAAGAATGCGCTTTTGACACCAATCTGATACAGAGTGATGCCATTATTCATAGTAAAAGAGATTAAGAGTCTGATAGATTCTAAGCTGGAGACTGGAGCAAAGGTTTCTGTATAGTCTATCCCCTCTTGCTGACTATAACCTTGTGCAACTAGTCGTGCCTTGTTTCTGGTGACTTCTCCTTGCTCATTCAGTTTGTTTTTGAACACCCACTTTGTTCCAATGACGTTTAATCCTTCTGGTTTGGGAACCAGATCCCATACGTCATTTCTAGTGAATTGGTTTAGCTCCTCCTGCATTTCCAGAATCCAGTCGTTGTCCAGAAGAGCTTCATCAATTGTTGTTGGTTCAATTAGAGATACCAATCCCATGAGGGATTCTTCAGAATATCTGAATGTTGATCTTGTTCTGATTGGATCATCCTTCTTTCCCAGAATCTTATCTTTAGGGTGAGCTATGCTGCTTCTGGATAACCTTTTCTGGAGTTGTTCAACGAAAGTTGCTGGAGTGCTTGTGACATTTCCTTCTGATGTTGTTGGAGCGTCTCTGTTGGGAATTTTTGATGAGTTGCCTTCAGCACCTATGAATTCAACTTCTATATATGCAAAAGATTCATTCTGCTTTGACTTTTGAGGGTTAAGCTTATCATCAAATCTAACACTGATTGACTCTTCAACAATATGTGTTTCTGTATTGTATACTCTGTACCCTCTTGAGCGTTCAGAGTATCCTAACATAATACACTTCTGTGCTTTAGAGTCAAACTTGTTCAGATGTTCTTTAGTGTTCATAATAAAACAGATACATCCAAAAGGATGGAAATAAGAAATGTTGGGCTTTCTGTTCTTCCACAATTCATATGGAGTCTTTTCCAGAATAGGTCTTATAGAGATTCTATTCTGAATGTAACATGTTGTGTTAATTCCTTATGCCTAGAAGATCTTAGCAATGTTAGTCTCATTGATCATGGTTCTGGCTATTTCTTGCAATGTTCTGTTCTTTCGTTCTACAACTCCATTTTATTGGGGAGTTCTAGGATAAGAGAAATAATGCGAAATGCCTTTTTCATTAAAAAATATTTCAAATTTTTTGTTTTCAAACTCTCCACTATGATCACTTCGGACTTTGACAATTCTAAGATCCTTTTCATTCTGAACTTGGTTACAGAAAGAAATGAACACAGAATGTGACTCGTCCTTGTGTCTTAAGAACTTTACCCATGCCCATCTGCTATAGTCATCTACGATCACTAACCCATAGTTCTTGCCACTAACAAACGCAATTTTTACTGGTCCAAATAAATCTATGTGCAGACGTTCTAATGGCCTAGAGGTAGAAACAACATTTTTAGCTTTAAAAGAAGGTTTTGCAAATTTCCCTTTCTGACATGCTTCACACAGAGCATCTGAGCTGAACTTCAGATTAGGAAGTCCTCTGACTAGATTGAGTTTGTTAATCTGAGATATTCTTCTCATACTAACATGCCCCAATCTTCTGTGCCAGGCCCATTGCTCGTTGTTAACATAAAGAAGGCATTTTACATTCTGACTCTTTAGTTCAGAAAGTTTTATCTTATAAATGTTGTTTTTCCTCTTTCCATTAAATAGGATAGTTCCATCTTTCTGACTAACAGCTTTGCATGAATTTTGATTAAAGATTATATCATAACCGTTATCACTTAATTGACTTATGGATAACAGGTTATGCATCAATCCATCAACTAACAACACATTATTAATAGAAGGAAGGTTACTATTACCTATTGTTCCAGAGCCAATGATCTTCCCTTTTTTATTGCCTCCATAACCCACGTAGCCTCCAGGTTTAAGCTCCAGGCTTTGGAACATATGCTTTCTTACCGTCATGTGTCGAGAGCATCCAGAGTCCAAGTACCATGACTGGTGTTTTAGCCTTGTTGCTAAAGATATCTGCTACATATATAATTTTGTCCTTAGGTACCCATATCTTTTTGGTTCCTGGTTTTTAGTTTTACAAAAATTATGTTTGAATTTTGGTTTGGCAGAATAATCATTACTAGTGTATTTCAGATCATGTATGGGCCCATAAGTGAAGTGAGATTTTAATGGTGTGCGTTTAATTACTAAGTCCATGAATTTCTTAGGTGGAGATACCTTACCTTGGTATCCTATTCCTTTTCTGTCATTTCTGCTAACTTCATAGATCATTGAGGCCATCTTGCTTCTATTTATGTTTTTAGCCAGAAAATTCTGAAAGCTATGATCATATTCTTTTATGATCTTATTAGCATTACTAGGAGCCTCTGAGATTATTTCCTTCTGAGAGTTTTGTAAATTATTTTCTAGTTTTGAAATCTTTTCTTTTAACTCAGAATTTTCTAATCTAAGACTCTCAGTTTCTTCAGAGTCAGAAATAAGATCCTTTTTCAGGTTCTTGAATTTGACTCTGAGTTGTTGATACCTTTCTAGAATTTCACTCAGACTTTCTCCTAATTCATCTTTGGTAAAATTAATAGAAAAGTCAGGAAATACCTCTTATGTGTCTGATTCTGAGTCTGACCCAGATGCTTTGTTGCCTTCTGTCACATTTGCCATAAGAGCAATGTTGGCTCTTTCATCATCTGACTTTGTGTCTGCGTCAGAACTATCTGAATCATCCCATGTTTCCATGAGACTTTTCTTCTTCTCCTTGAAGAACTTCTTTTTGAGATTCTCCTTCTGAAGCCTTGGACAATCACTTTTGTAGTGCCCTTGTTAATTGCACTCATAGCAGGTGATGTCCCTATTGCTTGACTTTCTGTGCCCAAAAGAAGCTTCAGACCTTCTGTGTCCAGAGGAGGGCTCGGACTTTCTGTATCCAGAGGAGGATTCATTTTGATTCCCTGATCTTCTGGAGTTTCTGAATTTTCTTTGCCTCTACTTCCAGAGCTGATTGACCTTTTTGGAGAGAAGAGATAATTCATCTTCTTCTGATGAGGATCCATCAGAGGTTTCTTCCATAACCTGAAAAACTTTAGAATCAAGCTTTTTGTTAGATTTTAATGCTAAAGGCTTACCTTGCTTCTGAGGTTCGTCATCTTCTAGCTCTATCTCATGGCTTGAGGGAGCTAACAAGTTCCTCCAGAGATATCTTGTTGAGATCTTTTGCCAGTTTGAGAGCAGTGACCATTGGCCTCCATTGCTTTGTTAAACTTCTGATGATCTTCTTTATGTAATCAGCAGTAGAATACCCTTTGTCAAGAACTCTCAGCCCAACAACTAGAATCTGTAATCTTGAGAACATTGCTTCTATGGATTCACTTTCTTCCATCTTGAAGGCTTTGTATTTTTGAATGAGTGTAAGGGCCTTGGTTTCTTTAACTTGTATGTTGCCTTCATGCATCATTCTCAGAGAGTCAAACATGTTTTTAGTTGTCTCTCTATTTGAGATCTTCTCATACTCTGAATATGAGATGGCACTAAGAAGAATTGTTCTGGCCTTATGATGGTTTCTAAAGTCACGCTTTTGTTGGTCAGACACTCTTTTTCTATCTATCTTCTGACCACTTTCATCCACGGGATGCATGTATCCATCAATTACCATATCTCGTAAGTCAGCATCATGAGCCAGAAAGAAGCTCTCAATTCTATCTTTCAAGTAGTCAAAATTTTCTCCATCAAAGACTGGAGGTTTGCCGCTGATTCTGTCCTTATCATCATGATAGTCATTGCCGATGTTTTGACTTGGTCCCACCATAGTGTTTTTCCTAAGCTTCGATCTTGTACTGACACGGTAAAGTGTATGAACTTAGAACCAGGCACTCTGAAGCCAATTGAATAAGTGAAAAAACACAAGAAAGGGGGGGTTGAATTGAAACTTAAAAATCAAAAGCAATAGACACGATGATTTTTATCCTGGTTCGCTTGAACTCAAACTACTCCAGTCCACCCACCAAGGTGATTTGGCCTCTCTCCAACGAGGACTTAATTCACTAATCAAACTGATTACAATTCTACTTTGACAACTGCCAAAATCTTCTTGAGTACAACCATAACCCGGTTTATCTCAAGGAAATTCACTTAATCAAAAGAAGAAATTCACTGTGAACTATATGTTTTTCGTTACAAAAACTGTATCACTACTGTGATGTATTACACGAATTTGAAGTATATTATGTGTTGTACCCCAAAATTTGACCTCTCACTTATCAAGAATTTGCTCACAAGATCTCCCTTGACCCAAGACTGCACTGGGGTTTGATCGGCTAAAGACACCTCCTTAAGCACTGATGACCAAAATTAGGGTTTGAGATTGCACAGATATTTTTGAACTTCTAATGCCCCATATGACTTTCATGGATCATTATGGACCCCCAAGATCACTCATGTCAAGTTTCAAGCCTTGGATCACATTTTTGCTCAGTCAATTGAGTAGTTGACCTAAAAATCAGTTGTATTGGGAAAAAAGTCAACTATGGCCAATTTACAGTCAAACTTCATAATTTTTGATCCACATCAACATTTTAGTCTCATGTGTATCATTTAATCAAGTTTGGACCATAATTCCTCAAGAAATTTGATCAAATCTCCAAAAGGGCAAAATGGTCAAAATTAGGGTTTTGACTAGGAAAGGGAAATTTCTGATTTTTGACCTAGCAAATGATCAATTGGTTTAAGGAATGATCTCAAGATTCCAATTGCATAATTTTGACCTAACGGCATGGTTCAAAACATTTGCAAGTCCATTGGATTGACAAATGAATTTTTCAGTCAATATATCAAAACTCAATTGCATACTGAAAAGTCAAACTTTGACTTTTTGGTCAAATTCAAAATCCAAAGATCACAATTCATCAAAACATGTAAAAATATGAAACTTATTCATCAAGAAATAAAAAATTCAAGATTTCATTTTGAAAAGTCAAAATTTCTAAACTTAGAAATTTTTCTAAGTGTTGGAAATTTCATGTTTTTTCATAACTTTGACCAAAATTTTCACCATGATTCATGGGAAACTTCCAACATGAAAGTTGTAGATCTCCATGAGATCTACAAATTTTGTTTACACAACTCCTTCCAAAAATGCTTGAATCTCAAGTTATAAATTTATGAATATGTGGTCATGAAACTAAACACTTAGTGAAATTTTGTCCTAATTTGGTCAGGATTTCGACCCAACTTCATGGCACTTTTCTATATTGTTCCAAGGGGAATCTTCAAAATAAATTCAAATATGGGTTGTAGAGCACATTGAAACTTTCCAAAATTTCCAAGAAATCCTTGAGATCATTCTTGAGTAGGGAGAATCGAAGAGATGAAGTTAGGGTTTTGTCACTTGAATTACAAGTCATTTTTGATGAACACATGAACCAAATCCATGCTAGGCTGCATAATCTTGGCTTTGCAGGCATAAAACTTGTCTTTCACTCCATAATTAATAGCTTACATAACTGATTATGCCCTTATCCAAGTGTTTCAAGCTTTGTCCAAATAAATTTTCCATTTTAGGAAGAAAGTAACATATCCATTCTTGTAAAGCAAGCTTTATGCACAAAGACAGCTTTTTAAGCTCCCAACTTGTTTTCCTTGATTACACTCCATCCACAAAGTCAAAAGGATGGTGTTTAAAGTAGTTAACAACTCTATGAACCAGGTACAAAGCATTTAAACTTGGTTTCTCAAAAAATCACATGTTATGCATAAACTTGTGATTTTGAATTCTGATCAACAAGAGGTCTCCAAACATGTTTATTATAAATAGAGTCACTATTTGTGAGCTAGGACACGAGATTGAACACCCTGAAACACACCAAAACTCTCTCAAATCATAAATTTCCCAAAAACACCATTGTTGCACAGTTTTTGACCTTGAACATAAAACTCACATTTCCCTCGTGCGTTTCTTGGCCTTTTTGTTTCAAAAGCTTCCTCATATTAAATACAAACCATCCCTGTCCCTGTTTGCAAACTGTAACATCATCTTCCTCAACTTCCATAGACAAAAACAGAGCATTGTAGTTGGACTTCTCTAGGCCATTCCAGCCACCCTCAACTCAAGCTAAGCATTGCATTAGCTTCCTAGAGGTCCAAGGAAGCTAACCTGATCATCACCACTGCCTGAAACAAGCTCAAATCTATTTCACGATTTCCAGTTTTGAGGTATTTTTCTTGAACTTCTATCTTCATATTTAGGCATTATTAAGCTTTGATTTGTGAAGATAAAGTGTAGATAACATTGCCACGATGCTGTACATATCCATAGTTTGAATTTATATGGCCTGAGCTTAGAGAATTTTAGAGTTGAAGTTTTTTGAAATTTTAAGGTTTTAAATTAGGGCCATAAAAATTATCATTCATCTTTACCAGTTAACTTAAGTTATTTATATGGTTGGATTCGTGGGAAGAAATGCCACAACTTTCATGTTTGAACTTTTCATTTTTGTTGAGAAATGAAGAAGATACAGGTCCTTTGGATGGAGGTTGAACATGAAGTGTAATCAGACCACGTTTTGTGTTATGTATTTATTGTTTCAGTTATATTAACGGATGTGTAGCTACCCCAGTGGTAAAGCGCGCAACTGTTCACCCTTAGGCCCTGGGTTCAAGCCCTAACATGACCTTTTGCTATTTTTTCATAATTTTCTGACTTTTGTGTTTTTTGGCAGCATTTGGGCTCTTCATGTGGGCTAAGTATTTTTTCTTATAATACTCCTTGCCTTGCTGATTAACCCCCCTGGACTTTTCTTTATATTTTTATTTTTATTTTATTTTTCTTCATTATTATTATTATTAATATTAATATTTTTATTATTATTATTATTATTATTATTATTATTTCATAAAATCATAAAACATCCAAATTTATTTTTATTTATTTTTTGTACTCATGTATTTTATTTTCCATAAAACAAAAAGATAAAAAATATTTTTCTTAAAATAAATAAATTTCCTTTGTTTTCTTAAATAATTAATTTTTAGACTTAGGATAAATTAGTGTATTATTTTATTTTCTTAGTTAAAATTAATTTAGAACTTAGATCTATTTGAATTAATTAATCTTCATTTTATTTTCATTAATTTAAAACCTTTTCATAAAAAACCCTAAAAATCCTTTTTTCAAATTAATTTCTTTTCTAAAATAGTTTGATTTAACTTTATTTAGCTTTAATTAATCATCTCCTTTATTTAGGTCAAGATAAAACCATTTCATAATAACAAAAAAATCATTTCTTTTTCATTTGCACTTGTAAATTATTTATTCAATTCTTGCATAATATTCAATATGGTTGTAATAGATAATTAGGTTTAATTTTCTTGCAATCCCCATTTGTAAATTTGTACACCCCCTTCCCACAAATGTTGTATTAGCGTGGTAACTTTAAATTTCACAATTTATCGCTTTTATATAACATGCTAGTAATTAGGGTTTGCATGGAAATACTGAAACCAATACTTAGAAAACCCTAATTCAAGACAAAAACAAGCAAGAAAATGATACACTTGCACACAAGCACCCCTAGGTTTATCCCACTTGGTTGCCTTATACAAAATGGCCATATTACGCATGTAAGGTATCTTAGCAAAAACAAGAAAATAAAAGATCATGGTCCCTCAATGACGCTATCTAAGTTGCCTTAAAAATGATCTTAGTCCCTAAAAAAGAATGCTAAGATACCTTGCAACATTGCTAATCATGGTTATACTATGACCCACGCCCGTCCCGTTTACATCCAAAGATAGGGTTGCTTACCATACCAATGGTAAGACAACAATGTCAAAGGAAAGGAAAAGAAAATGAACAAGAAAGACATTTGAGTAGGTAGATTGCTCCTAATTACTTGCTCCATTCCAAAACAAACATCCTTTCTATTTTCAAAAACAAACACCTATACTTTCAAAACATCTTACAAAACTTGAAAACATTTTCAAAAGATCAACATCTTTGTATACATTCTTACGAACAAGAATCATTACAAAGATCGACTAAACAATTGCCTCTTTTACAAAATACTTTAAAAAACCACACAAAGCATAATTTCAAACAAACGCAAGTGATCTAGCAAGTAACTAAGAGCCCATTGAAAACCATGGATGAAAAGGGTGCTAATACCTTCCCTTTTCATAATCTACCCCCGAACTCAAGAAATAATCTCAAAGGTCTTTCCTGTGCTTTTTCACCTTTCCTTTTGGATAAAAGAAAATTCGGTGGCGACTCTTGCTAACCGTAACATTTGAGGTCAAACCCAAAACCTTCAAGTCAATTCTCCCACCGTATCACAGAACTGGCGACACTACTGGGGAAAATTCTAAAAGTGGGGTTACCTTAGGGTTAGATCACATTTACTTGCTTTCATTGTTTGACTTGTTTTCTTTACATTATGGTTCTTTGTTTGGGTTTGAATCCTCCACCCGGATTTGGGATACATTATAGGTAAGTAGCAATACATTGTGGAAGTTTTGCGGGGTATACCGACATGGTCTAAGCAATAGCTACGTTAGTGCGACATATTTATGGTATCGGTAGCCTTTGAGTTAATCAAAGAGAATACGGGGCCGCTGAGTGATGTCATGCAGCACTAATGAACTTCTAGAACCTTTACTTGATCAACTTGGCCTTTAGGATGTAGTGAGATGACCGGCTTTGGTGTAATCCGAAGTTGGTAGATACTCGATACTACACTCATTGAGGTTTGGTTTCTTGGTATATTTCGGTCACCATTAAAGAGGCTTGTGCTGAAACAATGACCAAGGAAACAATCCAGTGATATTAAGCTCCTTAGAACCCGGTTACTATTACTAGGACAGGTTGTGCCAACTAAACTTCAAGAGGGTACTTACCTATAAAACTCCATGCAAGCCTAAACCTAGGGACTTGTTTGCTTTGTTTGTATATACATACTTGTACATAACATCATGAACATCATAACATCATACACATTCACTAACCATTTCAAGGATTTTTGGATTCATCTTTGTTCTTGTTTTGTAGGATATGGATTCTCTTTGCAGAAAAACTATTCAAGTTAACCTTGTAAGGATCCCTCCAAAACTTAAGGAGCTAGCTTCAAGGATTCCTGAAAACTCTCCATTCACCGAGAGACATGGTCGCCTACTCAACTTGGTCACCTCCAATACAGACGAGGACATGATGAAGGTGCTCTTTCAGTTCTTTGATCCTTTACACCATTGCTTCACATTTCCCGACTATCAACTTGTGCCTACTTTGGAAGAATTCTCCTGAATCTTGAGGATTCCCATTCTCAACCAACTACCTTTCAAAGGTACGGAAAGAGACCCAAAGCCAGAAGAGATTGCCCAAGCTCTACACTTGCACTCATCTGATATCTCAACTCATTGGGAAACAAGGAGTGGTGTCAAAGGTTTCCTAGCAAAGTTCTTGTTTGAGAAAGCCCAAAACTGTTGGAATTCTTTGGACCTGCAAGCTTTTGAGGAAATGATGGCTCTCCTCATCTATGGGATGGTTTGTTTCCAAATTCTAATCAACTCATAGATGTGAACACCGTCAAAATCTTCATATCCCGCAACCCGGTGCCTACATTGCTAGGGGATATCCTACCCTCTTTTCACACTTGCACTATGAGGAAAAGTGGTGTACTTATGTGTTTCACTCCTCTCTTGGAAAGATGGTTTATTTCGCATCTTCCCCAATCTGTATTGAAGAACAAGCAAGGTTCAAGGTAGTCACAAAGGTTGATGACGATTAAACATTCAGACATTCATTGGTGCTCCCGATCCATAGAGAATGTTACTATTGTCGATTGTTGTGGGGAATTTCCTAATGTCCCTTTACTTGTCATTAGGGGAGGTATCACCTACAAGCCTTGCTTAGCCTTAAGACAGTTTGGTTACGCCCGAAGGGATGGCCCGCATGAGATGCTGATTTAAGGTTTGGTATTTGACTATGACAACGAAGATCAAGGTCTTCTCAAGAGATTTATCCGAGCTTGGAGGATGTTAAACAAGGTAGATAGCAAGACTTTGGGGCATAAAAATTCCATCCCTCTTGAGCCTTACCTCAAATGGGTATGAACTCGTGCTCAAAGTCTTATGATGCCTTATCCCTCCATTCTCCCGGTAATCATTGAGCCTGTCATGGAAGGAGACGTTCCATACACTATCCTACATCCTGACATGCCCACCTCTCTTGAAGACCTACAAAGATATTGAATACAACTCAAGGGGGAGCGAGATACTTTTGAAGCCCAATTCTGCGCAAGCGAGAAGAAGGTTTTGGAACTCACTAGGCTACTTCACGAGGAGCAGACTCTTAATGCCTACATTGCACCAAAGAGGATGCGTACTACCTTTTTTATCCTAGAGTTTCTTGTGTTGGTTTTACCCAAGAAGGAATTGATGTACTCAAAGCTTTAATTTATTAATATAATGTGTGTTTCCTTTTTGTCTAAAACGAACTTGAATCTTAAAATCCTTGAAATCATTGCATACACATTTATCGTTCATCATAACATAAGCAGGTTTCTTGCAACAAGTCTCCTCATATCTCTATTGTTTATTTCAGTAAGATGGATCTCGAGCAAACAGTGAAATACCTCCAAGCTCAGAATGCATAGTTTCAACAGTTGTTCTTAACTCTGGCCAAAGGACAAGAAGAGTTGAAGACCTTGCTGATTGAGGAGAAGAAAAAGAAGACGAAGAAAATAACTGGAATTATGAACATGGGAAGAAGATTCCAAGGGCAGACAAGAAGGGCCTTAGACTTTGCTACGACATCTGGTGAGAAAGACAATAAAGATGGGAAGGTAAAGGAAACAGTTGTTCAGTCTAATTCAGAAGAGGAAGAGGAAGAAGAAGACTATTCTGAAGAACAATACCCTCCATCCGACGACAAGTATAAGCATCTAGAAGAGCGGTTGAATGCAATGGAAATCCAAAAAGTGACTGGCTTGGACTTTGAGGAATTGGGGTTAGTGTCGGGGATTGTCATTCCTCCCAAATTCAAATCACATGTGTTCTCCAAATATGACGGTCTCATGCCCTAAAATGCATCTCCGGTCCTATGTGAGGAAAATCCAACCCCATACTGTGACAAAGATTTATGGGTACACTTCTTCCAAGACAGTTTGTCTGGAACTCAACTTGACTGGTTTTATCAGCTAGAAAGAGCCCATGTTCACAACTGGGAAGATCTTGCTGCTGCCTTTTACAAACAATACCAAAACAATGTTGACCTTGCACTCACTCGTACTCAACTCCAGAGTATGGCCATGGTTTCAAATGAAGGCTTCAAGGACTATGCGAAAAAATGGAGAGACTTGGCCGGAAGAGTTCAACCTCCTCTATCTGAAAGAGAGTTGGTAGACATGTTTTTGGGCACCTTGTCTGGTCCCTTTTTCAATCACTTAATTGGGAGTTCATTGGTGGGTTTTACTGAATTGATATTGACCGGAGAAAGAGTAGAAGCCAGGATAAAAAATGGAAAGATTCAAAAAGATGCTTCCTCTGCTGCTGTAAGGAAGCCATTCATCAGAAAGAAAGAAGTAGTTGTTGTATACCCTCAGAGAAATCAAGATAGGGATGAACGCCATCCAATGGTGGGGGTTGTTATGATTCCTAAACTTGTGCCTGATCAGCAAAGAAACAACCAACCAAGAATGGAAAGACTAGTCATACAATTCACCAGAATTAATATGACGTTATCTCAAGTATTGCCACATCTGTTAAGATCCAACCTAGTGACCTTGAAAGAAGCTCCAAAGAACCCTAACACAACATCTCCTCACTATCATCCTAATGCCTATTGTGCATACCACTCTGAGAGTCCCGACCATGACACTAATAACTGTTGGGCTCTAAAGAACAAAGTACAAGACCTCCTTGAAGCCAAAGTGATTGAATTCTATGCGCTAGAAAAGCCCAATGTCATTTCTACCCCTATGCCCAAACATGGCCATAATGCCAATGTCATTTCTGTTTGTCCTCACCAACTAGCTGTCCTTTGTTGAAAGCAGGCACTCAGTGGCTAATAAATAACAAGGAAATTTTGTTCGAAAATACTTTTGTTCCACCTGTTTCTTATAATGATGTTTCCATTGCAACCATTTCCGATAATTCTTCCAGGGTCTCCACCAAAAGACCCATTAGAATTACATCAGTTCCAAAAGTAGCTCCTTTGATAATTACAATGCCTGGACCAGTCCGTATTTGTCAGACAAAACCGTACCATGGAATTATGGAGGGGATGTCTACTACCACGGTATCAAGCAAGATTGGCCAGCTGCCGAAGATTCCAGTTCCGAGAAAGTTAACTCTGATATCAGTAATATTGCAGGGACTAGCAAGATTACCCGAAGCGGAAGGATATTATCTCCATAAATTGTTCCCGCGAAAGAAGTTTCTGGACCCATAATCATTCTTGTTGTTGTTTCTCCTCCGAAGGCTATTCCCGATCCTACAATCATCTCCACTAATACTCCAACTGACAAAGCTGATACAACCCCTGTTATCACTCCTACTGACATTCCTGCTGCCGAGTCAACCGAAACGCGAGGTAAAAGTATTCTGATTGAGCCTGTCCGAACGAAGGCACAATAATTGGCTATCCCTGAGACCTCCTGGAAAAAGATGGAGGAAATTCTAAAGATAGTAAAAAGAAGATACTATGATATAGTTGAGAAACTGGGGAAAACTCCATCTATAATTTCCATGTTGGCTTTACTACTATGCTCTGAGGCGCATGCAAAGGCCTTGGTAAAATTCCTGAAAATTACCCATGTACCCCAAGAAACATTTGCCGATCAGTTCCAAGACTGCGTAGCCAGCTTGACCGCAGATAATGGTCTAGGTTATTCGGATGCTGATTTAACGCCAAGAGGAATGAAGCATAATGAGGCATTGCATGTCTCAGTGGAATGCAGGGGCACAACCTTGGCTCATGTTTTGGTGTACACTGGCTCATCTTTGAATGTATTACCTAAGAGGCTCTTGATAGGCTTGACTGTGAGGGATTGTTATTGAAGCCAAGTAACATAGTAGTGACGGCCTTTGACGGCTCAAAAAGGATGGTGCATGGGGAAGTGGATATCCCCATAAAGGTTGGAACCCAAACATTTGATTCAACTTTTTATGTAATGGATATATGCCCTTCATATTCCTGCTTGCTAGGAAGACCATGGATTCACAATGCTGGCGTTGTCACTTCTATGTTGCACCAAATGCTAAAGTATCCTATTCAAGGGAAGATTATCACGGTTCATGGAGAAGAAGATTATATGATCAGCCATCTCAATTCCTTCAGATATATGGAATTAGATGGTGAATTTATTGAAACTCCATTCTAAAACTTTGAAGAAGTCCCGTGAGATGTGGCAGTAACCAGGGTTGTTCCCGAGATCACAAGGCCTCCACTCAGGATATAATCTTTGAAGGATGTCAAGGCAGTGATAGAAGAAGGTGGGTGCACTATCTGGGGACAACTCCCAAATATGCCATACAAATATGACAAATTTGTCCTGGGTTTCACTTCAGGTTCTCAGAAGACTGTACGTCGCGCTCGTGCTGGAGGACCACCCCTGAAGATCAACAACCATGAAGTCAACGCGGTAGAGGATGATGAAGATGGCTGCAACCTGGAGGATTGGATCTTCCCAACTGTCAGTGGAGGGCTCAGCAACTGGGAGGATAGAGATTTTGTCCCGATCACTTTTATCCCACAGTAATTTATCTTTACATTTTGTTGGATCTGTAATATTAAAAAAATTCAGACTCTCAAAACCTTGTGTCTTACCCGAGGCACAATGGTCCATTTATAAGGGTTATTATCTCATTTCCATATGACATGAATGAATCATGGATGTTTTTACATACAAACTTTGTGCTCATTGTTTTTCTTTTTACATTTTTCATTTCTTTCAAAGATAGCTATACCCTTACACACACTCACACTCACAATGCAGGTCTACATCCATTCAGGATCCCATGGATAATTGTTCTGCTATGGATTTTTGTGACTATGAAAATCTAATCTACCAAGCCGAAGACGAAGGTGAGGAAGATTGTGAAGTACCAGGGGAACTTGCCAGATTACTATAGCAAGAAGAGAGGACCATTCAGCCCCACGAGGAACCCGTGGATAAAATCAATCTAGGTACCGAGGAAGACAAAAGAGAGGTCAAGGTGGGTGCCAATCTGGAACCCATTATCAAGGAGTGGCTGATTTAGTTGTTACACGAGTATGTTGAGGTCTTTTCCTTGTCGTATGAAGACATACCAGGACTTGATGCAAATATTATGGTATATCGTCTACCTACAAAAGAGGATTGCCCACCAGTAAAACAAAAGGTCCGTCAAATGCGACCAGATATGTTAGAGAAGATTAAAGCAGAAGTCATGAAACAATTCAATGCTGGATTCTTGGCCGTCACCTCCTATCCGCAATGGGTTGCCAATGTTGTTCCTATGCCCAAAAAGGACGGCAAGGTACGAATTTGCATGGACTACAACGATTTGAATAGGGCAAGCCCTAAAGATGATTTCCCACTTCCCCACATTGATATCCTAGTTGACAATACGACACAACACAAAGTGTTTTCCTTCATGGACGGTTTCTTAGGTTACAACCAAATCAAAATGGCACCTAAGGACATGGAGAAGACAACCTTTGTCACACAATGGGGGTACATTCTGCTACAAGGTGATACCATTCGGACTGAAGAATGTTGGGGCAACCTATCAGCGTGCCATGGTAGCTCTATTTCACGACATGATACATAACTAAATAGAGGTCTATATGGACGATATGATAGTTAGGTCTCAAATAGAAGAAGAGCATCTTGATCATTTACAAAAACTGTTTGAGAGATTAAAGAAGTATAAGCTGAGGTTGAACCCAAATAAGTGCACATTTGGAGTAAGGTATGGTAAACTCCTAAGGCTTTATCGTCAGCAATAAAGGTATTGAAGTAGATCATGCCAAGGTGAAAGCTATACAAGAGATGCCTGCTCCTCGTACTGAGAAAGAAGTCAGAGAATTCTTGGGACGCTTGAACTACATTGCTAGATTCATTTCTCACCTGACAGCTACCTGTGAACCAATCTTCAAACTACTGAAGAAAGACCAGGTAGTCAAATGGAATGATGAGTGCCAAACTGCCTTTGCCAAGATCAAAGAGTACCTACAAGAGCCTCTTATTTTAACGCCACCAGTCGAGGGAAGACCATTGATCATGTATCTGAACATTTTGGAAAATTCAATGGGGTGTGTGTTGGGGAAGCATGACGAGTCTGGCGGAAAAGAGCACGTTATTTATTACCTGAGAAAAAAGTTTACCAACTGTGAAACAAGATATTCACTGCTCGAGAAAACTTGTTGTGCTCTGGCATGGGCTGCTCGCCGGCTAAGACAGTATATGCTGACCCATACTACCTTATTGATATCCAAAATGGATCCAATAAAATACATCTTCGAGAAACCTGCTCTCTCTGGGAGAATAGCGAGATGGAAGATGATCCTGACAGAATATGACATACAATATACTACCCAAAAAGCAATAAAGGGAAGGGTACTAGCTGATCACCTTGCTCACCAAGCTGTAGAAGACTACCAGTCCATGAAGTTCGAATTCCCAAATGAAGACATCATGATGGTAAATGATTGTGAAGAATTCAGACCATATGACAGAACTGAATAAGGATCCCGATGGACCCTGGTTTTTAATAGGGCATCTAACGAACTCGGTAATGGTATTGGTGTTGTACTCATATCTCCTGAAGGATGTCATACTCCTTTTACGGCAAGACTCTGCTTCAATTGTACAAATAACATGGAGGAATACGAAGCGTGCATCTTTGGTCTCAACGCTGCCATAGATTTGGGGATCAAATCTTTGAATGTATTCGGAGATTCAGCTTTGGTCATTAGGCAGATAAAAGGGGAATGGGACACCAAACACCCTAACCTTATCCCCTACAAAGAACATGTTTTGACATTGCTCCCACATTTTGAGAAGATTACCTTCAAGCATTTCCCGCGAGAAGAAAATCAGCCAGCAGACGCACTAGCCACAATGTCATATATGTTTAAACTTAAATGGGATAACGAGGCTCCCCAAATCACCATTGAATGAATGGATGAACCAGCACACTGTCACGAGATTAACACTGAAGAAGTAGTGGACCAGCCTTGGTTTCACGAAGTCAAGAGGTATCTCGAGACTCAAGAATATCCAGAAGGAGCTTCAGTCAATGATAAGAAGTTCTTAAGGAGATTCTCTCCTAAATTCTTCGTCAGTAATGGCATTCTTTACAAATGCAACCATGACTTTGTGTTACTTCGGTGTGTAGACAAGGATGAAGCTGAAAGGATCATGGTTGAGTTGCATGAAGGCACTTTTGTCACCTATTCCAGTGGGCATACGATAGCAAAGAAAATCCTATGGGTAGGCTATTATTGGTCTACCATAGAAGCAGATTGCTATCAACACTCTCGAACCTGCCACAAGTGTCAGATTTATGCTGACAAAGTGCATGTACCTTTGGTTCCTCTGAATGTATTGACGGCTCCTTGGCCCTTTGCTATGTGGGGGATTGATATGATTGGGGAAATCAAGCCAACCTCCTCCAATGGACACCGCTTCATCTTAGTGGCCATTGATTATTTTACAAAGTGGGTGGAGGCAACTTCCTTCGCTTCCGTTACCAAGAATGTTGTCGCCAGGTTCATCAAGCAGAATCTCATCTGTCGATACGGTATCCCAGAGAGGATCATTATAGACAATGGTAAAAACTTGAATAATACTATGATCACCGCCTTATGCAAGCAATTCAAGATCAAGCATCACAATTCTTCCCCTTACCGGCCGAAGATGAATGGTGATGTCGAAGCCGCAAATAAGAACATTAAAAAGATTATACAAAAAATGGCGGTCACATACAAAGACTAGCATGAGATGCTACCATTCGCTCTCCACGGATATCGTACTGCGGAACGCACATCAACCGGGGCAACACCCTATTCTCTGGTATACGGCATAGAGGTTGTCTTGCCTATTAAGGTCAAGATCCCCTCTTTGAGAATTATAAAGGATGCAGGGTTGAATGAAAAAGATTGGATCCAGGCTTTCAACAAAAAGGTCAGACGCCAAGTGTATCAAGTTGGGGATCTGGTGATCAAACGTATCAGACTACCACAAGGTGATTCCAGGGGCAAATGGACTCCTACATATGAAGGACCATTTGTAATCAAAAACATATTCTCTAGTGGAGCAATGATCTTGACCACCATGGATGGCGACGACCTACCGCACCCTGCAAACGCAGACATAGTTAAAAGATACTACGCAAAAGAGACTCGCTAGGTTGACACACCTAGGATAAACAAGGGAATCCCGGCGAACCAAAAAGGTCCGGGCAAAAATTAGGGATAAACCAAAAATAAATGTACACCCGGCAAGTTGAAAACCCGAAAGGGCGACTTGTGCAAAAAAGAGTTTCCCGGTGGACTGAAAACCCGAAAGGGAGGTCCAGGCAAAAGTTAGGGAATTAAAGCGTATGACTATGTCCCGTTGGATCACCTTACGGACAACCTTTGGCTTCAACTAAAAAACTCAGAGGTTCAGATCAATTCAATCATCTCCGGATGAGGCAACAAATAGACAAGATGCTTGGAGATACGAAGGCTATAGCAGAATGGGACCCTCATGGGATTATTGCATGTAGCTATCTTTTCTTTGTATCAAAATTTTCATTTTTTACGATGGCATTCTCTTAATAGAATGTTCGTCTCATTATACAAAATACTTACTCAAATTCAATACAAAGGTATCCCTTTGAAAGTGCAAAAACTATCTGTTTTTCTTTACACTTGTGTTTTGTTTACAAAAACGTCCAATGATTCATTGTTGAACATATGCATTTGAACATAATTACTGTTTACAAATAAACAAAATAAAAGATAATCGTTGATGGTTTTAAAAGATAGGGAAATCTCTCTAAGTTTATCTCCATAAAGTTCCCCATAGTGTGCAGTTTAATCCCTAGCAGAACAAAGCTTCCAGTTTAGCAATCCCCTCTAGAAGTCAGCAAATTTCTCAGAATTCCCCAACCAGGATTTTTTTAAACAGTACACGGCATTCCCCTTACAACAGAGCTTATTTCTCTAAAGGGAAATTCATCAGCACTTCAACTCCACAACATGGAGACTTATACTCCATATCCTCAGAAGCAGTCAGGGATTTATTTTCCCCAAATCCAGCAGCATTGCAACAAATTATCTCACATATGCATACATGACATCCATATATCACAAACATAGATAACACGAATGCATTATACTACGCATTTCATGTAACGTAACATTGCATATTAGCTAACATTTTACCTTTTTCATGATAATATTAATCAAACAGCTACCATTAATAATGTTCAGATTTCAGATACAGTTCAGATACACTCCAGATATGGATGCAATCTGTGATACGGTGGCAGAACCGACTGTTAATACTGGTTTGCGTCTTTTGTTCGTAAATGTCGCCATCGACTTTTATTTTATTCAATCAGTAAAAGGAAAAAGAACAGAAAAAACCTTTTTCGAGATGTTTCTAAGTACGGGGGGTAGATTATAGAAAGGGAAGGTGTTAACACCCTTTCTATCCGTGGTTTTCCACGGGATCTTAGGTACTTGCTCATTTTGAAAATTGCTTGTGTGATGGCTTTGAAAAGTTTTGTTTTACTTCGTTTTAACCCTTGTTTCTGTCCTCAAGAGTGTTACAAAGTTGTTTTTGAAAACTTGTTTGAAAAGTGTTTGGTGTGAAAAAAGTTTATTTGTTTGAGCAAGTACCTAACAGTTATCTACCTAATCGAAAAAAGGTGTTCCTTTCCTCCTATCCTTTAGACCATGTTATCCTACTATTAATGAGTAGGTAAACCTAGTCGTTGGATGTTTAAGGGACTATCGAAAGGGACGAAATTGTCATTGAAGGCAATATGTAAGGATACCTTAGCATTTCGAAGGGACTGTCATCATATAGGCAACATCGAGGGGCAAGATCATTTCTCGTAGGCAACTCGAGGCACGTTAAGGGACTATGATCTTTATGATGACTTTTAGATTGAGGGTCTTTTGCTAAGATATCCCTACGTTTGAGGGACATGACCATTATTTTCCGAGGCAACCAAGTGAGGCATACCCTAAGAGTGAGCATGTGCATGTGTTTGATTTCAGTTATTTAATCTTTGCACAATTAAGGTGATCTACTGAGTTAATTTTCAGTTAGTCTTTCCATACAATCCTATTAACATATATATAAGCAGTTTATAGTTTGCGAAAATAAAATGCAGAAAGTTTAAAGTCCTAGCTATTACAAGGCTTTTGCAGATACATAATTATTTTAGACTGAAAATAAAAATGTGGAATTTAAACCCTAATTATTATTACAACCTCGGGGCAGTTACATAATAATGAAGAGTGCAGAAAAGAAATCCTAAAACTATTATGTAACACCCTCTAAAACCCCGCATAAATTTTCGCGATTTTAAATAAAACATACTTTCAGAGTACATGTATTAACGAGGATGCCACAATTCTCTTTTTAATAAAAACAAAGTTCCTGTCATGCATAACATAGAAGCAACTCATACATGTTTACACAGCGGAATAATTCAATTAACAAAACCAATGTTATAATATTTTCAAAATCATCAGGGATTAACACCTGGAATATATCAACATCATATTATAACAAACATAAGGAAATAAACGAGTCTGTCTAAAGCAGCTCGACAAACAAACGTTC
Organism: Vicia faba; assembly: GCA_948472305.1. Taxonomy (NCBI): domain Eukaryota; kingdom Viridiplantae; phylum Streptophyta; class Magnoliopsida; order Fabales; family Fabaceae; genus Vicia; species Vicia faba. The sequence continues at coordinate 1,373,190,151 of OX451741.1, forward strand.
CCGGAGTTACAACTATCAGAGCATGACCTAGACAATACTTAAACAGAAATAAACTAGAAACGACAAGCCTTCTCCAAGCACCTGAACGAAGCTCCTGAATCTGAAATGTTCAACAGTAAGGGTGAGCATCTCAACTATACATTTGATTATACGTTCATAACAATCAATTCAGAAAAACCATAAGCATCACCCAAACAGTTAGCATGTTTCATAGTTTACGAAAACCTTTACAATTCATATATTCATAATCTATTACTTTTCATACTTATAATTAACATCAAACATCATTAACAATTCAGCAACAATACATGCATACAATCAATTAAATACAACATTGGAAAATCATCCATTCATGTTATATTCAATATAATGCAACACACCCATGCATGTGGTACCATTTTACCGCCCCATTAAATCTCGGGTCACGGATAACTCACCGTTCCATTATATCGCGGACACGGCTACCACCTCAACGTTCCATTAAATCGCGGACACGTATATTGGCCACCATGTTAATTCCACACAATGGGAATTAACAAATACAACATGATATGTAAAGTATGTAACACTCAGCATACTATTAACATCAAGAAAACATATCATGCAACATCAACAATATCAATCATAACAGGATATGGATAGTATGTAACCACTTAGTATACTATTAAACATCAACCAATCATATCAAGTTATATCATAATTCATGCTTGATAACATCATCTAAAAGCATGACAATAACATCCACGTAGTGTTGGTATCATAACATACAAACATTATTCGATACAAGCATCAAACAACACTAGGGAATCAATAAGCAGCATATTCCAAACATATAAAACACTGCACATAAAAACAGAATCAATTCCGTACATAACAGTATGCACAGAAAACAGAATTCAGAAGCCAAAACAGGAGGTTAACACGGGTGCCCGTGTGCAGCAACACGGCCCGTGTTGATGAGCGCGTACAAAAAAATTCCTGTACCTGCAGCATGCTCGGAACAGCAACCAAACACGAAAAATACCAGCCAAAACGTGCATTTCGGTACATAACAACATCCATTTTGCATAACTCAAAGCAACACATCAATTGGAAACACAATTCCTTTCTACGTTAGTCAATTTCCAATCTTAAGGACAACATTACTTCACTTAAGGTCTTATTTTTCAAATCATACACAACTCAGAATTTTCGTCTCAAAACATCCTATTTTATCAACAATTCTTTCATCAACAACAAGTTTTATAAAATTGACCTTAAGTTACATATTACCCGTCCTTTAGGGAAATCCTAACAACATTGAGGTTATCCCTAGAATTACCTAAGGGAAACTCTCGATCATACAAGTATACTCCAAATCCACCATAGGGAAATCCTAACAACATTGAGGTTACCTGAGCAAAAAGTTTACCAACTGTGAAACAAGATATTCACTGCTCGAGAAAACTTGTTGTGCTCTGGCATGGGCTGCTCGCCGGCTAAGACAGTATATGCTGACCCATACTACCTTATTGATATCCAAAATGGATCCAATAAAATACATCTTCGAGAAACCTGCTCTCTCTGGGAGAATAGCGAGATGGAAGATGATCCTGACAGAATATGACATACAATATACTACCCAAAAAGCAATAAAGGGAAGGGTACTAGCTGATCACCTTGCTCACCAAGCTGTAGAAGACTACCAGTCCATGAAGTTCGAATTCCCAAATGAAGACATCATGATGGTAAATGATTGTGAAGAATTCAGACCATATGACAGAACTGAACAAGGATCCCGATGGACCCTGGTTTTTAATGGGGCATCTAACGAACTCGGTAATGGTATTGGTGTTGTACTCATATCTCCTGAAGGATGTCATACTCCTTTTACGGCAAGACTCTGCTTCAATTGTACAAATAACATGGCGGAATACGAAGCGTGCATCTTTGGTCTCAAGGCTGCCATAGATTTGGGGATCAAATCTTTGAATGTATTCGGAGATTCAGCTTTGGTCATTAGGCAGATAAAAGGGGAATGGGACACCAAACACCCTAACCTTATCCCCTACAAAGAACATGTTTTGACATTTCTCCCACATTTTGAGAAGATTACCTTCAAGCATTTCCCGCGAGAAGAAAATCAGCCAGCAGACGCACTAGCCACAATGTCATATATGTTTAAACTTAAATGGGATAACGAGGCTCCCCAAATCACCATTGAATGAATGGATGAACCAACACACTGTCACGAGATTAACACTGAAGAAGTAGTGGACCAGCCTTGGTTTCACGAAGTCAAGAGGAATCTCGAGACTCAAGAATATCCAGAAGGAGCTTCAGTCAATGATAAGAAGTTCTTAAGGAGATTCTCTCCTAAATTCTTCCTCAGTAATGGCATTCTTTACAAATGCAACCATGACTCTGTGTTACTTCGGTGTGTAGACAAGGATGAAGCTGAAAGGATCATGGTTGAGTTGCATGAAGGCCCTTTTGGCACCTATTCCAGTGGGCATACGATAGCAAAGAAAATCCTATGGGTAGGCTATTATTGGTCTACCATAGAAGCAGATTGCTATCAACACTCTCGAACCTGCCACAAGTGTCAGATTTATGCTGACAAAGTGCATGTACCTTTGGTTCCTCTGAATGTCTTGACGGCTCCTTGGCCCTTTGCTATGTGGGGGATTGATATGATTGTGGAAATCAAGCCAACCGCCTCCAATGGACACCGCTTCATCTTAGTGGCCATTGATTATTTTACAAAGTGGGTGGAGGCAACTTCCTTTGCTTCCGTTACCAAGAATGTTGTCGCCCGGTTCATCAAGCAGAATCTCATCTGTCGATACGGTATCCCGGAGAGGATCATTATAGACAATGGTAAAAACTTGAATAATACTACGATCACCGCCTTATGCAAGCAATTCAAAATCAAGCATCACAATTCTTCCCCTTACCGGCCGAAGATGAATGATGATGTCGAAGCCGCAAATAAGAACATTAAAAAGATTATACAAAAAATGGCGGTCACATACAAAGACTAGCATGAGATGCTACCATTCGCTCTCCACGGATATCGTACCGCGGAACGCACATCAACCGGGGCAACACCCTATTCTCTGGTATACGGCATAGAGGTTGTCTTGCCTATTAAGGTCCAGATCCCCTCTTTGAGAATTATAAAGGATGCAGGGTTGAATGAAAAAGATTGGATCCAGGCTTTCAACAAAAAGGTCAGACGCCAAGTGTATCAAGTTGGGGATCTGGTGATCAAACGTATCAGACTACCGCAAGGTGATCCCAGGGGCAAATGGACTCCTACATATGAAGGACCATTTGTAATCAAAAACATATTCTCTAGTGGAGCAATGATCTTGACCACCATGGATGGCGACGACCTACCGCACCCTGCAAACGCAGACATAGTTAAAAGATACTACGGAAAAGAGACCCGCTAGGTTGACACACCTAGGATAAACAAGGGAATCCCGGCGAACCAAAAAGGTCCGGGAAAAAATTAGGGATAAACCAAAAATAAATGTACACCCGGCAAGTTGAAAACCCGAAAGGGCGACTTGTGCAAAAAAGAGTTTCCCGGTGGACTGAAAACCCGAAAGGGAGGTCCAGGCAAAAGTTAGGGAATTAAAGCGTATGACTATGTCCCGTTGGATCACCTTACGGACAACCTTTGGCTTCAACTGAAAAACTCAGAGGTTCAGATCAATTCAATCATCTCCGGATGAGGCAACAAATAGACAAGATGCTCGGAGATACGAAGGCTATAGCAGAATGGGACCCTCATGGGATTATTGCATGTAGCTATCTTTTCTTTGTATCAAAATTTTCATTTTTTACGATGGCATTCTCTTACTAGAATGTTCGTCTCATTATACAAAATACTTACTCAAATTCAATACAAAGATATCCCTTTGAAAGTGCAAAAACTATCTGTTTTTCTTTACACTTGTGTTTTGTTTACAAAAACGTCCAATGATTCATTGTTGAACATATGCATTTGAACATAATTACTGTTTACAAATAAACAAAATAAAAGATAATCGTTGATGGCTTTAAGAGATAGGGAAATCTCTCTAAGTTTATCTCCATAAAGTTCCCCATAGTGTGCAGTTTAATCCCTAGCAGAACAAAGCTTCCAGTTTAGCAATCCCCTCTAGAAATCAGCAAATTTCTCAGAATTCCCCAACCAGGATTTTTTTAAACAGTACACGGCATTCCCCTTACAACAGAGCTTATTTCTCTAAAGGGAAATTCATCAGCACTTCAACTCCACAACATGGAGACTTATACTCCATATCCTCAGAAGCAGTCAGGGATTTATTTTCCCCAAATCCAGCAGCAGTGCAACAAATTATCTCACATATGCATACATCACATCCATATATCACAAACATAGATAACACGAATGCATTATACTACGCATTTCATGTAACGTAACATTGCATATTAGCTAACATTTTACCTTTTTCATGATAAGATTAATCAAACAGCTACCATTAATAATGTTCAGATTTCAGATACAGTTCAGATACACTCCAGATATGGATGCAATCTGTGATACGGTGGCAGAACCGACTGTTAATACTGGTTTGCGTTTTTTGTTCGCAAATTTCGCCATCGACTTTTATTTTATTCAATCAGTAAAAGGAAAAAGAACAGAAAAAACCTTTTTTGAGATGTTTCTAAGTACGGGGGTAGATTATAGAAAGGGAAGGTGTTAGCACCCTTTCTATCCGTGGTTTTCCACGGGATCTTAGGTACTTGCTCATTTTGAAAATTGCTTGTGTGATGGCTTTGAAAAGTTTTGTTTTACTTCGTTTTAACCCTTGTTTCTGTCCTCAAGAGGGCTACAAAGTTGTTTTTGAAAACTTGTTTGAAAAGTGTTTGGTGTGAAAAAAGTTTATTTGTTTTAGCAAGTACCTAACAGTTATCTACCTAATCGAAAAAAGGTGTTCCTTTCCTCCTATCCTTTAGACCATGTTATCCTACTATTAATGAGTAGGTAAACCTAGTCGTTGGATGTTTAAGGGACTATCGAAAGGGACGAAATTGTCATTGAAGGCAATATGTAAGGATACCTTAGCATTTCGAAGGGACTGTCATCATATAGGCAACATCGAGGGACAAGATCATTTCTCGTAGGCAACTCGAGGGACGTTAAGGGACTATGATCTTTATGATGACTTTTAGATTGAGGGTCTTTTGCTAAGATATCCCTACGTTTGAGGGACATGACCATTATTTTCCGAGGCAACCAAGTGAGGCATACCCTAAGAGTGAGCATGTGCATGTGTTTGATTTCAGTTATTTAATCTTTGCACAATTAAGGTGATCTACTGAGTTAATTTTCAGTTAGTCTTTCCATACAATCCTATTAACATATATATAAGCAGTTTATAGTTTGCGAAAATAAAATGCAGAAAGTTTAAAGTCCTAGCTATTACAAGGCTTTTGCAGATACATAATTATTTTAGACTGAAAATAAAAATGTGGAATTTAAACCCTAATTACTATTACAACCTCGGGGCAGTTACATAATAATGAAGAGTGCAGAAAAGAAATCCTAAAACTATTATGTAACACCCTCTAAAACCCCGCATAAATTTTCGCGATTTTAAATAAAACATACTTTCAGAGTACATGTATTAACGAGGATGCCACAATTCTCTCTTTAATAAAAACAAAGTTCCTGTCATGCATAACATAGAAGCAACTCATACATGTTTACACAGCGGAATAATTCAATTAACAAAACCAATGTTATAATATTTTCAAAATCATCAGGGATTAACACCTGGAATATATCAACATCATATTATAACAAACATAAGGAAATAAACGAGTCTGACTAAAGCAGCTCGACAAACAAACGTTCCCGGAGTTACAACTATCAGAGCATGACCCAGACAATACTTAAACAGAAATAAACTAGAAACGACAAGCCTTCGCCAAGCACCTGAACGAAGCTCCTCAATCTGAAATGTTCAACAGTAAGGGTGAGCATCTCAACTATACATTTGATTATACGTTCATAACAATCAATTCAGAAAAACCATAAGCATCACCCAAACAGTTAGCATGTTTCATAGTTTACGAAAACCTTTACAATTCATATATTCATAATCTATTACTTTTCATACTTATAATTAACATCAAACATCATTAACAATTCAGCAACAATACATGCATACAATCAATTAAATACAACATTGGAAAATCATCCATTCATGTTATATTCAATATAATGCAACACACCCATGCATGTGGTACCATTTTACCGCCCCATTAAATCTCGGGTCACGGATAACTCACCGTTCCATTATATCGCGGACACGGCTACCACCTCAACGTTCCATTAAATCGCGGACACGTATATTGGCCACCATGTTAATTCCACACAATGGGAATTAACAAATACAACATGATATGTAAAGTATGTAACACTCAGCATACTATTAACATCAAGAAAACATATCATGCAACATCAACAATATCAATCATAACAGGATATGGATAGTATGTAACCACTCAGAATACTATTAAACATCAACCAATCATATCAAGTTATATCATAATTCATGCTTGATAACATCATCTAAAAGCATGACAATAACATCCACGTAGTGTTGGTATCATAACATACAAACATTATTCGATACAAGCATCAAACAACACTAGGGAATCAATAAGCAGCATATTCCAAACATATAAAACACTGCACATAAAAACAGAATCAATTCCGTACATAACAGTATGCACAGAAAACAGAATTCAGAAGCCAACACAGGAGGTCAACACGGGTGCCCGTGTGCAGCAACACGGCCCGTGTGGAAATGTGTCCAGAAACACATTATTTTTACCAACACAGAAGATCAACACGGGTGCCCGTGTGCAGCAACACGGCCCGTGTTGATGAGCGCGTACAAAAAAATTCCTGTACCTGCAGCATGCTCGGAACAGCAACCAAACACGAAAAATACCAGCCAAAACGTGCATTTCGGTACATAACAACATCCATTTTGCATAACTCAAAGCAACACATCAATTGGAAACACAATTCCTTTCTACGTTAGTCAATTTCCAATCTTAAGGACAACATTACTTCACTTAAGGTCTTATTTTTCAAATCATACACAACTCAGAATTTTCGTCTCAAAACATCCTATTTTATCAACAATTCTTTCATCAACAACAAGTTTTATAAAATTGACCTTAAGTTACATATTACTCGTCCTTTATGGAAATCCTAACAACATTGAGGTTATCCCTAGAATTACCTAAGGGAAACTCTCGATCATACAAATATACTCCAAATCCACCATAGAAACCTAAAATCCTTAATTGATTCATAAAATTTGGGAACCTAAACCTTTTCTAACAAGGTTCAACCCTAAGGTTATTGATCCCTAAGAACATCTAAAAATTGGGGTTCTCCCTACGATTATCCAAAATCAATCGTACCTAAACCCATAAGCAAAAGTAAATCGAGTAGTAGCCCCCCTTACCTTATCAAATTGCAGCTTCGAACTCTTGAGCGATTGTTCTTAGTTCTTCAGAGCTCCAATCCCAAATATCTCCAAACACTTCACTAAAATACATAACAATCAAATCCACTTATAAACATAAACACTTTCTCCAATAATCACTTATTAAAATAAGCTCTTAAAGCTACTTAATTCCTCATAATCATATAGAAAATTTCACTAGCTTTCCAACGCATCAAACGGCGCCTAAATCGGAGTTACAGTTCAAAAGTTATGGCCGAAATGATTTTTGGGAAAAACCTACCCGAGCATCAACACAGAAGATCAACACGGGTGCCAGTGTGCATCAACACGGCCCGTGTTGATGACTCTGCAACACCATATTTCACGTTTTTATGCTTCCCAAAATCACCCCAACCCATTCCTAATCATCCCCAAACATCCTAAAACCATCAAAATCGAATTCCTACCATATAGCAATGATCTAAGGCATACAATAGGATCAATACCACATCAAAACACCAATCAATTCCATTCATCTCATGCCATCATTTCCTCATTTCTATGGTTTTGCAAAATAGGGTACAAATGGGGTTTCCACCAAAACCCACATTTCATGGTTCTTATTTCATCCTAACTAATACCCATTCATGTTTCATCATCACAACAACCATGGCATCAAGAATCCATCATCCCTACAAACCCTAACTCATATAGAATATATCACAACTTTATTCATAGTAAAAGAATGACCAAACCCCTTACCTCAAAGTGTTCTTGCAAAGCTTCATGATCTTTTACCCAATCCAATCCCTAGCCTTTGATGTTCTTGTTTCTTCCTCTTCTCCAAGGCTCTCCTTCTCTTTCTCTTCTTCTTCTCTCTTTTCCTCTTTTCTTTCTTTTCTACCTCTTACCAACTATTCTTTCTCTATTTTATAAAACAAACTTTTCTACTACTAACTTCTATCCCTCTAACTTTCTATAATTCTAATTTGGCCCCAACATGATTAATTCAAATTATAGCCCAAGATAGTAATAAATATCAATTAGTCACATTAATTCAATTATACCAATTAATCAAACAAAGCCAAATATTATTACACACCAAATTAATCTTATTCAAAATAATATTTCAACAATATAAATATATTTATTTCATATAATCGAATTAATATTTTAATCGATATCAAATGAATATATTTCTCAAAATAGATATAATTTGATAATTTTGGAAATTAATAATATAAATATTATTTAATCAAATCGGGGTGTTACAACTCTCCCCCACTTATAAACTTTTCGTCCTCGAAAATACGACCAAAACGAACAATTCGGGACATGCCTACGCATTCGTCCACCCAGTCCTTGCGTTAATTAAACAACATACAAAATACACCTAACACAAGGGCATCTCCCTAGCCATAACGTTTAGACAAGAACAACCATGCCGAGATGCGAAGCCCATACAATGCACTCGACAATCAACTAACACCCAACAACTAAACAAGTCGCAGACACACCGGTTAGCTCGAGAACTAAACAAACAAGATCGATACCATCCTAACGTCTCAACCATAGAATTAGTCATACACTCGAACCGACGCCTCGGAAACGAGTCATCAAAGGTAGGAACATAAAGTCCTACGACACAGCACCGACACCATCGCTAAAACCAAAAACAACAAAATGGTTATACAAACCAAAACTGAAACAATCAGAAAGGATAAAACCACGCGTGCTACGCAACACGAAAAGATGTCATCATTCACGCATAAGTACGAACTTAAGAATTACACTTGCAGTTATCGCTCTCATTCCAGAAAAATCACAAGGTCACATTGTCCTTGTAGATTACCAACGTACCACCTTTGAACAAAAACAAGTTACCCATACATAACTGAACTGCGACACACCACTCATCCTAGGACGTAAACTGACGACTTGCGACTATAACTCACTAGCCCAAATCCAACAATCCTGCATACTTGCTAGAACTCAATGTTCGATATCTAAACCATGTTGTGTCACTTTTATGCATAAGATGCCAACCGTAAAACAACTCGGTTAATCCTCAACTTCACGATCACCCAAAATGGATACGTTCGAAGCGTACATCCACCAAGGCACCTCGCAACATCAGCTTCCTCAACTCGAAGAATCACTCTTTCATTCTCGATTGATCAACGTCCGTTGATCCTCTGAGATACACGACATAGTTTGACCTCTTCAAATACTGTCCAAATATTTCACTTGTGAAACTTTGAGGTATACACTTGAATTCCACGAAGTCTTCCCTTATAACAATTCAATTCCCAAAGTTTAATTACGTAATAACTATCTTCACATCGTCGCAACGATTAATACACTGGTTTCTTATTCGAAACATCTCTCATATCTTTCAATCTTCTAAAGTGGTAATCCAAACCAAAACACTCCCTCAAGAACTCTACTCATCAATTTCGTCTCATACTCCTGAAATTACAACATAGTTTGGACTTAGAACTATAACATCAATTTCTATGGGATCCAACATAAACACCGTCGCGACCGACTTCAGTCACAAATAGAACATCTTCCTCTATAAAACATCAATCATCTTTAAGTACCTGTGGCTACCAAACCATCTCCAAGATACTATACCATTAAGACCCATCTTAGTTGCAATCTAATAATCCACTACGGCTATTAGTATCCGAAGAAATCCATATGATAGTAGGAAACAAATCCTTGATAACCTTTGAACTCAAACTCAATGAGTGTCTCAAAATAATCATGTGTCATTCTTTGAAACAATAAATCCCAAATCAGATATTCTTGGGTCATCCGTGATATCAACATACTAAACTCAACACCAGACGAAGTCTCTTGATAGATCATACTCAAACTTGAATTATTTTCAACAATCTCAATTTCCTCGTCGTTAACATTAGCACCTTTAAGGTTTCAAATAAACGCAGCCACATCAAACTCTAATCCACGCGTCCGACAATTCTTCTTATGAAAATCAAATCGTCCCAAGGTAACAATACACTTTGCCAACTCTATGCCAAAATGTATCTTAAGTCCAAAATAAAATACCACTATACACTGCACAAGATTCTTTAGTACTAGACATGACCAAAATCGAAGCATTCGCTAAACTCTCCACCGGCTCTAACAATTCGCTTTCCACTGCGAAATCCAAATAACGACTCGACTATCTCAAGTCAAAGTATCCACGGTCAAAATCAACTTATAAAAGGTCTTCCATCGAACTCACAAACTAACCTTCCGCACAAAGAAACTTATAAACCCTGAAATAACTCCTTGAAATCTTCTACAAGATACAAAATAAATCTTCGCGGGACTGTCCAAAACATCACCGTCTTAGCCACATACTTAAGGAACTTACATCCAACAGTTCAAAACGCTTCTTTAGAATACTCAACAGGTACTGGTCTAACTTCAATACTGATAACGCAGAGCTCAGATGCTTGCTACAATTTCCTTAATTTCGAGGTGAACCAAGTAACATTCATGAACACGAAATAACTCTTACAGCTACTCATGAGAGTACTGCCTGAACATTCCAAAATCATACTTGACGCATTAGTCACACTAATGACATCAACAAATACTCGCCGAGACCATACATTATCTTTAAAAGCACCGCTTAAACACCTTCGGCTCTCACACTAACCCGTAGACAGTCAGACTTCACATCGACCTCACTAAACACAAAACTCCAAATAACTGATTTATCCAACTTCAGTCCTCGAAAGTAGACACTTGTCCTCAACATCCACTTAGTTCTTCTCGAACAATACAACCGGCGCTCTCCACGACGATCCACTCGAACAACAAATTGTGCTTGGACCAATCTTCAAGTTGACTCTTCAACTCCAACTCAGAAACAGACATCCTCTAAGGATACTTCGAATCACAACTAGTTCCAGAAACTAAATCCATCCAAATTTCACTTCGCACTACGGCGGTAATTCACCCACATCTTCACAAAATGCTTCGGAAGAATCATAGTAAGAAGTTCGCTTGTCAAAATCTTGTTTCTCACCAAATTCAAATTCGCCCACAACTCAAGTAACCATGCACCGCCTCGTGCCAACTCATCTGCTTCACACACTATTAAGTTGGCAAGACAAGTCTATCCCAACCAACACAATTCCCGACTACTATCAACAAGAGATTAAGGATGATCAGTCCCTCAATTTGTCAATAGACAGTCGACAATCATGAGGTGGCATTAACCATCGTTACCAAACCACAACAACATCTTCAATCTTACCCCTCAAGCTACGTAAACATAACCATGCTTGAAGCATCAACTGCTCGGCAATACTTACATCTTACAATCGGCGGTATACTGAACCAACCTCTTGCACAAAACTTCAGGGAAGAAACTTCTCCCCCACTTATTTCACACGCACCTCTGCAGACAACGAAAAGGAACAATCAAGTACCGACAGTGTTTCACACACATGTCGCGTACCAAAAGGGATTAAACACATAAACAACCTGGCCGATAGACCGACCTGCTCTGATACCACTATTGTAACACCCTCTAAAACCCCGCATAATTTTTCGCGATTTTAAATAAAACATACTTTCAGAGTACATGTATTAACGAGGATGCCACAATTCTCTTTTTAATAAAAACAAAGTTCCTGCCATGCATAACATAGAAGCAACTCATACATGTTTACACAGCGGAATAATTCAATTAACAAAACCAATGTTATAATATTTTCAAAATCATCAGGGATTAACACCTGGAATATATCAACATCATATTATAACAAACATAAGGAAATAAACGAGTCTGACTAAAGCAGCTCGACAAACAAACGTTCCCGGAGTTATAACTATCAGAGCATGACCCAGACAATACTTAAACAGAAATAAACTAGAAACGACAAGCCTTCGCCAAGCACCTGAACGAAGCTCCTCAATCTGAAATGTTCAACAGTAAGGGTGAGCATCTCAACTATACATTTGATTATACGTTCATAACAATCAATTCAGAAAAACCATAAGCATCACCCAAACAGTTAGCATGTTTCATAGTTTACGAAAACCTTTACAATTCATATATTCATAATCTATTACTTTTCATACTTATAATTAACATCAAACATCATTAACAATTCAGCAACAATACATGCATACAATCAATTAAATACAACATTGGAAAATCATCCATTCATGTTATATTCAATATAATGCAACACACCCATGCATGTGGTACCATTTTACCGCCCCATTAAATCTCGGGTCACGGATAACTCACCGTTCCATTATATCGCGGACACGGCTACCACCTCAACGTTCCATTAAATCGCGGACACGTATATTGGCCACCATGTTAATTCCACACAATGGGAATTAACAAATACAACATGATATGTAAAGTATGTAACACTCAGCATACTATTAACATCAAGAAAACATATCATGCAACATCAACAATATCAATCATAACAGGATATGGATAGTATGTAACCACTCAGCATACTATTAAACATCAACCAATCATATCAAGTTATATCATAATTCATGCTTGATAACATCATCTAAAAGCATGACAATAACATCCACGTAGTGTTGGTATCATAACATACAAACATTATTCGATACAAGCATCAAACAACACTAGGGAATCAATAAGCAGCATATTCCAAACATATAAAACACTGCACATAAAAACAGAATCAATTCCGTACATAACAGTATGCACAGAAAACAGAATTCAGAAGCCAACACAGGAGGTCAACACGGGTGCCCGTGTGCAGCAACACGGCCCGTGTGGAAATGTGTCCAGAAACACATTATTTTTACCAACACAGAAGATCAACACGGGTGCCCGTGTGCAGCAACACGGCCCGTGTTGATGAGCGCGTACAAAAAAATTCCTGTACCTGCAGCATGCTCGGAACAGCAACCAAACACGAAAAATACCAGCCAAAACGTGCATTTCGGTACATAACAACATCCATTTTGCATAACTCAAAGCAACACATCAATTGGAAACACAATTCCTTTCTACGTTAGTCAATTTCCAATCTTAAGGACAACATTACTTCACTTAAGGTCTTATTTTTCAAATCATACACAACTCAGAATTTTCGTCTCAAAACATCCTATTTTATCAACAATTCTTTCATCAACAACAAGTTTTATAAAATTGACCTTAAGTTATATATTACCCGTCCTTTAGGGAAATCCTAACAACATTGAGGTTATCCCTAGAATTACCTAAGGGAAACTCTCGATCATACAAATATACTCCAAATCCACCATAGGAACCTAAAATCCTTAATTGATTAATAAAATTTGGGAACCTAAACCTTTTCTAACAAGGTTCAACCCTAAGGTTATTGATCCCTAAGAACATCTAAAAATTGGGGTTCTCCCTACGATTATCCAAAATCAATCGTACCTAAACCCATAAGCAAAAGTAAATCGAGTAGTAGCCCCCCTTACCTTATCAAATTGCAGCTTCGAACTCTTGAGCGATTGTTCGTCGTTCTTCAGAGCTCCAATCCCAAATATCTCCAAACACTTCACTAAAATACATAACAATCAAATCCACTTATAAACATAAACACTTTCTCCAATAATCACTTATTAAAATAAGCTCTTAAAGCTATTTAATTCCTCATAATCATATAGAAAATTTCACTAGCTTTCCAACGCATCAAACGGCGCCTAAATCGGAGTTATGGCCGAAATGATTTTTGGGAAAAACCTACCCGAGCATCAACACAGAAGATCAACACGGGTGCCCGTGTGCATCAACACGGCCCGTGTTGATGACTCTGCAACACCATATTTCACGTTTTTATGCTTCCCAAAATCACCCCAACCCATTCCTAATCATCCCCAAACATCCTAAAACCATCAAAATCGAATTCCTACCATATAGCAATGATCTAAGGCATACAATAGGATCAATACCACATCAAAACACCAATCAATTCCATTCATCTCATGCCATCATTTCCTCATTTCTATGGTTTTGCAAAATAGGGTACAAATGGGGTTTCCACCAAAACCCACATTTCATGGTTCTTATTTCATCCTAACTAATACCCATTCATGTTTCATCATCACAACAACCATGGCATCAAGAATCCATCATCCCTACAAACCCTGACTCATATAGAATATATCACAACTTTATTCATAGTAAAAGAATGACCAAACCCCTTACCTCAAAGTGTTCTTGCAAAGCTTCATGATCTTTTACCCAATCCAATCCCTAGCCTTTGATGTTCTTGTTTCTTCCTCTTCTCCAAGGCTCTCCTTCTCTTTCTCTTCTTCTTCTCTCTTTTCCTCTTTTCTTTCTTTTCTACCTCTTACCAACTATTCTTTCTCTATTTTATAAAACAAACTTTTCTACTACTAACTTCTATCCCTCCAACTTTCTATAATTCTAATTTGGCCCCAACATGATTAATTCCAATTATAGCCCAAGATAGTAATAAATATCAATTAGTCACATTAATTCAATTATACCAATTAATCAAACAAAGCCAAATATTATTACACACCAAATTAATCTTATTCAAAATAATATTTCAACAATATAAATATATTTATTTCATATAATCGAATTAATATTTTAATCGATATCAAATGAATATATTTCTCAAAATAGATATAATTTGATAATTTTGGAAATTAATAATATAAATATTATTTAATCAAATCGGGGTGTTACATATTACATCCCGGAAACAATTACATAATTAGAAAAAACTGCGAGAAAAGATAAATCTACGTTATTACATTGATAATGCGATCTATACAATTTTCCTAGAAATTAAAATGTAAAAGAATAAATAAAAATAAATTAAGGAAAAATTAAAACCTAAAATTCTAAGTTAATGTTTTTGGGGTTTTTTGTAGGAAATAATTTTAAGTTAATTAAAAAACCTAATTCTAACAAATTTTAATAACAAAAAAAGTTAATTAACTTAATTTATTGATAAATGAAAAAAAGCCAAAAATTCAGTTACTAACTAAAACAAAAACCTAATCCTAATTTGTTAAAAAAATGGTTAATTAAAGGGTTAATTACAAAGAAAAAACTAAAACCTAATTGTTTTCCTAATTTACAGAAAAAAAGTTAATTAATTAAATTAAAGAGTTAATAAAAAAAAGAGTTAATAATAATAAAAAAAATTTAAAACCTAAATTAATTAGGGTTTGTAAAAAAGGTTAAGTTTGCCAATTAATAGGGTTTTTGATTTAAATAAAATTAGAGTTTATATGAATTTAGGGTTTTAAAGGAAGATATTAAAGAGAAAGAAATGATGCACAAAGGGTTAAAAATAAGCAAAATTATACATATTGTCAGGGGTGGGTGTTGACCCAAAAATTAATTTAAAACCTAAAATTAAAAAAATCTAAAATTAATTATTCGAGTTTATTATGAAAAATCAAAGGTTTCTGAAAAATGTTAAGTTTTATGAAAAATATTTTAAACAGAAACAATAAAAATAGGTAAAAGGATAAATATAAAGGAAGAAAACCAAAACCAATAGGGGTGGTTGTTGAACTCACTCCCTTATCCTCCTCAGGATGCCTGTCTTGCCATGAGTCATGCATTGGTGGTTGTTCTATTTTGGCCTCAGTGTTTTGTAATAACCCTGCATGGGACCCTGTCTAAATCTGCAGTGTTGAATCTCATGAACACATTAAATAAATTAATATATCATGAAATACAAATAAAGTAAATATATGAAATTTTGTAATATTAAAATCGAAATGGCATGTATGAATGATTATACCCTTTTGATCATGGAGATCAAATCATCCTTAGCCTTACTGGAGAAGTAGTGAGATATGGATTTGTAACAAGAATGGCTTGTTTGTAGTGAGATGAGGATTTGTAACAAGGATGGCTTGTTTGTAGTGACATGTGGGTTTGTAATAAGGATTTAAAGGTTTTAGGGTTCTTGAAAGAATTTGATATTCTGACAGGATTATGGCAAAGATTTTTTTTTGTCCCTTGTTTGTGTGAAAAGAATGAGATTATATAATGGAAATTAGAGCAAAGATATGGGCTTTGAATGTGCAATTGGGCCTCCAATATTCACTTGAGTCCGTCACGTTCCAGACTAAATTTCAGGGGCTTAAGTTCAATTTTTGAAGTTGAAATGTGAAAACATAATGTAGTCGACATCGAGAACTAACTCCTGTCCGAAAATGGGCTCAATCGGATAAACAATGAATTAGTTATGAGTTTTTGAAGCTTTAGCTCACACAAACTTATTTTGGGCTCCAGTGTCGACTCTGACACGTTCTTCAATAAAAAACTGTTATTGGTCGGAGCATAACCCAATCTCGACTTTGGAAGAAAAGTTGTATATCTCTGAGTCAGTGACCTTGTGTAAAAAGATGGGCCCGATCCGATAAAAATTGACCGAGTTATGAATTTTTGAAGTTTCGACCCAGATGAAATAATATTCAGCATTCGGGATGTTCGGCGCGTCACATGCACTCTGAGCAAAAAACAAAGGCCTTTTGGATACCATTAGAACTCAATACCTCCTGTGAAAACTTAGCCAACTCAATTTGTGAAATTTTTGCGCTGGAACCAGCTCGATACGATGAAAATCGACCAAGTTATGATTTTCTGAACATGACGCAAATAAACTTTTATCACAAATTTTCTATACGAAAATACTTGATAAATACGCATTTTTGAAGACCTTCTGATCGAAATTGGCTTCCATCCGTGAGAGATGAAAACATAGATAATATCAATACGGAATTTTTTCCACTAGAACGGGTTCAAAACGAGCCACGATCTTCAAGTTATGAATTTTTTAGCGCGTAAAAACTGCACTTTCAGCACACTTTTTCACCACATTTCTTCGAGAAAACTCACACATTCAGAGACCTTCTTTAAAGAATTGACTCTTGAGTCGAACCTGAATTTGAGAATACGTTATCAGAGATATCTTGGCGAAAGAACACCTGAAAATGACGCGCCGGGTTGGACTTGTGAATCTTTGAACCCCGAATCATTGCAAAACGGCGAACCGATCTTCAGCACGGAAAATACTCTGAGAATATCCATTAACGAAATAAACGTCACTTGTAACCTGAAGAAGCTTGATAAATATACCTTTATTCCATAACCATAAAACCAATAATATGCCTGTATGAAAAGAGGGCAAATTTTAGGGTACAATAGCTGCCCCTGCTCAATCTTCTTAAACTTGAAGATTTAGATTGGCTCGTCTGCCTTTCGTGATCTGAAGGTGGAAGATGATTGAACACTAGAGTGTTTAGAAATTTGCACTCGCATGAAGTGATGCTTGATTTGTGATATTGGGAATGGTCTTATAGATGCCATTTGGAAGTTGCTAGAGAAATGTCATAGATGGGCTTAAAGATGCCTTCCAAGACGTGATGGAGTACCGTCGGAGATGGGCTTAAAGATGCCATCTAGAGGATGTTGATTTCCTGAGATATTCCTTTGATGAGAATTCCTGCTCCTGTCGTTAAGGAGGAATATGTTGAGGAATGTTGGTATATGTCTTGGGAGAAATAGAACTTTAGGAGCTTCAGTTGTCTGTTACTCTATTGGGGAATAACTCCAGTTTGGGGAAGCGGAAGTGAACTGCGTATCTGTCGGGGTATATGCTGCACCGTGACCTACTGGAGAGATACGAAACCAATCGTGTTTGATTGGGTCCCGGTCTTACAGTGTTGTGGACTGCTGTCTGGGGATAAGAGAGGAAGAACCCGGATAGTAGGGTTATGAGAAGGAAACTGGATAGTAGGGTTACTTCGATATGAAATCCTGGATAGTAGGGTTGTGAGAAGGAACCTGGATAGTAGGGTTATGAGAATGAACCTGGGTCGTAGGGTTACTTCGATATGAAAGCCTGGATAGTAGGTCTGTGAGAAGGAACCTGGGTAGTAGGGTTACTTCGATATGAAAGCCTGAATGGTAGGGCTTGAGAAGGAAGCTGGATAGTAGGGTTGCTTTGACATGAAAAGCCTGGGTAGTAGGGCTGTGAGAAGGAACCTGGATAATAGGGTTACTTCAATATGAAAGCCTGGATAGTAGGGTTGTAAGAAGGAACCTGGATAGTAGGGTTACTTCGATATGAAAGTCTGGATAGTAGGGCTGTGAGAAGGAACCTGGGTAGTAGGGTTACTTTGATATGAAATCCTGGATAGTAGGGCTGTGAGAAGGAACCTGGGTAGTAGGGTTACTTCGATATGAAAGCCTGGATAGTAGGGTTGTGAGAAGGAACCTGGATAATAGGGTTACTTCGATATGAAAGCCTGGAAAGTAGGGCTGTGAGAAGGAACCTCGATAGTAGGGTTGTGAGAAGGAACATGGGTCGTAGGGTTACTTCGACATGGGAGCCTGGATAGTAGGGTTGTGAGAAGGAACCTGGATAGTAGGGTTACTTAGATATGAAAGCTTGGATGGTAGAGCTTGAGAAGGAGCTTGAATAGTAGGGTTACTTCGATATGAAAGCCTGGATGGTAGGGCCTGAGAAGGAACCTGGATAGTAGGGTTTCTTCGTATGAAAATCCTGGGTAGTAGGGCTCTGAGACGGAACCTGGGTAAGGTTTCTTCGTAAGGAGTTTGGGTAAAACTGCATCTGAACCGAGAAGGAACCTGGGTAAGGTTGCTTTGTGAGGAGTTTGGATAAAACTGCATCTGAACCGAGAAGGAACCTAGGTAAGGTTGCTTTGTAAGGAGTTTGGGTAAAACTGCATCTGAACTGAGAAGGAACCTGGGTAAGGTTTCTTTGGGATGAGTTCATGTAAAACTTCAGGAGGAACCTGGGTAAGGTTACTTTGTGATAAGTTCGTGTAAAACTTCGGGAGGAACCTGGGTAAGGTTACTTTATGATAAGTTCGTGTAAAACTTCATTTGGAAATGTATGGAAAGGACTCGTGTAAGATTTTTCAGGATAAACCCATGTGAAGTTGCATTTAGGAGAAACCCGTGTAAGATTGCTTCATGATGAACCCGTGTAAAGCTTCATTTGGTCACGCAGATAGTTATTCTGTTTAGTTTTAGGAGCTAATCTTGAACTTGCTGGAAGTTGTTAATGATAACCATCTTTCCTGAAAAGGTACATAATTAATCGTATATGATGCATGAAATGCATTGTATGATGATATTCTCAAAATAAATGAGCTTATGCTGGATGCAATATGTATGCGCACGTCATGATGTATGAACATGAAATGCTATTGTGACATATCCGAGTGGAAAAATAAATCCCTGACCGCTGCTAGAGAGTAATAGAAATTGAGTTCCTGACCGTCATAGAAAAAATGGTTCTTCTACTTCCGTTGGGGATGGTGAACCGGAGATGACTATGTTGGGGATTTGCCCCTTATTTACGGATATTCTGTCGAGGAGAGACTCTGCTTGAGAACAACTCTGCCGGGGAATAACTCTGTTTGAGAGAGGAGATGCTTTGTTGGAAGATCTTGCCGATTCAGAGAGATAAACTCCGCTGGGGGATGAACTTCTGTAGTCGGAGGAATAAACTTTGTTAGGGATTGAGCTTCTGTACTCAGAGAAATAAACTCTGCTTGGGAGACAACTTTACGAACCGCTTGCGATTATGAAATTCGGTCGGGGAATATAGATGTCGATTCTCTGAAGGAACTTTGCTGGGGAACGTAGCTCCTGTTTGGGGAAGCCGATGTCAAAGATTTAGTTGCCTCTATTATGTGGGGAGTGTAGATGTTATTGGGACGCATGCTGAGGATATGGCAATGACTTTGTATCAAGACTTTTCTGCCCCTATACCTGCTGGAGAAAGTTCTTGCGGAGGCCTTGTGCATTGAGTGTTATCCCAACTTATGAGGTGCTTGGTAACTGCCGATCAGAATGAGAAGTATTTTACTGATAGGCAAGTGGCAAGATGACAGGACATAGTCGTACGCTTTAATCCCTAACTTTTTCCTGTACTGTCTTTTCAGATTTTCAGTCCACCAGGATACCCTTTTTTGCCCAAGCCGCCTTTTCAAGTTTTCGACTTGTCGGGTGTACATATCTTTTTTGTTTTTATCCTTAATTTTTACCCGAACCCTTTTGGTTCGCCGGGATGCCCTTATTTTTTCCTAGGCCAGTCAACCTAGCGGGTCTTTGTTCATGCGTAGTATTTTCCGACTATGTCCACGTTCACCGGGTACGGAGAATTGTCATTGTCCATAGTAGTAAGTGTTGCCACACTACCAGAAGATGCTTATTTGATCGTACATGATTCGTTGCTGGAATTCATGCCCAATGCCCCAAGGGATTCAGATGGAGATCTGCCCTTGGCTATTTGGCATCTTTGAGAGATTCCTTGAATCTTGACTTAACTGCCCCAGATGATAGACAATGATCATGTCGTACCCCTTGGTTGGAAGTGTTTTTCCACTTGAGGTGATCCTTTTTATTGAGAAGGTTTTTGTTCACTAGATATTCGTCATGCGAATTTCTCTGCTGTTGAACAAATAGTCATATGCAAACAATGTTATTTTAAGAATGCAAAGCTTACGTCTGTCCTGAAGTTTTGAAAATGCAGTTTTTTTAATATAAAAAATAGAATTTTGCAAATATGTGATATCAACTCAAGATTTGTAACGGACCTTCAGGAGTCAGGATACCTTTTGTAACAATATGCTTTTGAACTAACCCATGCTTCAGCTAGGACTTTTAAGGGTTATAACGTGTCCTGGTTCACGGTTTAAGAAACAAAGGATAAAGGCTCAAATTTTATTTGTATCCACCCGTTCTTCGTGATATTCTTCGATCCTAAACTCATCTAATTGTGCATTTAGATCCCGTTTGAGTCTTTACTCTGATATTCCAGTGATGGTTCAGATACTGACAATTTATTTTGAATAGGCAGTCATTTTTTTGTTAAGGGTTTGTAGGACCTCTTTCTTTTTGATTTTATTATCCCTGTCTTTTTCCTGAACTGTTTCTTTTTGTGATTACAGTCAGCGGGATGCCCCAGTTTTTTTTCTTAAGTCTCCTTCATAGGTTTTGACTTAATGGGCTTTTATTTCGAGAGATAATGATTGCCTATCTTGACGATTATATGGAACCATCACCGTCTTTTGTTTTAGAAGGACGTCTTTGATGTCATTCATTATGCACCTGGATTAACTGAGAAAACTAACCTGCCCCAGGTTGTGATTAAGGGTTTTAATTTGTGTGAAATAAAAACTCCTACTTATTTGGATCAAAGGGGTTGACTAGGGATTATCTTCCTTATAACTCCACTGTTTGGGATTTGAAACAACGCATGTACATCGTCAGCGGGGTCTGTTCAAAATCATACTGTAGAGATTGTGGTATCATTTTTGTCATCCTCCCTCTAAGGCTTAGATTTTTTAATTGAGAGTTGAATATCACAAAAGGAAATAAGAACGCATTTTTGAAATAGTGAATACGAATGAATTGATTCAAGAGAAACATGTGCAATCCATTAATGAAATAACGAGGTTTGATATGAATAAATGTTTAAACAAATCAAAAGAAAATTACACATTGAAAATTATAATGAACGAAAAGTCTTCTTGTGAGAACTTGTCACTTTAGATGATATGCCTTGGAGGGATGGAAGAAGAACTCAGCTTGACCATCTTGTGCGAATTCTAGCGCTCCTTCATCAATCAGGTCTTGAATTTTGTATTTCAACCTCTAACAGTCGTCAGTATCATGCCCCGGACTGTTAGAGTGATATGCACACCTTGCACCAGGATTGTAGTTAGGCGAAGAAGTCTTGGGATTCAGATGAGGTCCTATCAACGTAACCATATTCATTCTCAACATGTGTTGTAAAGCTTGAGACAACGACATGTCGAGTTTGGTAAACTGCCTTTTGGGCATATCTGGCTTACTCTGATTAACCTGTTGTTTTTGGCGAGGTTGTTGTTGGACCCGTGATGTAGTAGCAATTTGGAAAGGTCCACTCTTCCCCAAACCAACCTTTTGTCTTCTTGGAGGTTTATCAATGACTTGGTCCCCGACCTCGACTGTTCGCTTCATACTGTTGTATCCATCTTGATGAAGTTGGTTGATAATGGCTTTCAACTCTTCTTGCCTTCGGGCTACGCCTTGGATAAGAGCCATCTGCCCTAGCATCTGGGTTCTTATTGCATCTACCTCAACTTGTAGTTGTTCCAACCGTTCGTCCTTATTGTCTTCAGGACTTTTCTTGACCAAGTTCCCAACGAGGAGTGTTTTCAACTCTTCCTGCCCCTTGGATAGGTTTAGGAATATTTCCCTGAACTGAGCTTCTTGAGTTTGAAGATCTCTGTTGTCTTGTTTGAGAGCCATTGTTGAAATAAACAGCGAGAACATGAGAGACCTGTACTGGAAGACCTATTATGCAATGATATGTATGATATATGTATGCAATGTTTTCAAGGATCTTGCGGGGTAAATAAGAAACTGTTAGAATTTGGTTGCAGCTTAATTGAAGAAACTTTGTGTCGTTAAGAGTCCTTCTTCAAGAGTCAAGCTCACCATATCGAGTGGGTCATAGCCCCTGACTCAAGTTATCGTGTTTTGATCTCTAGACGACATTGGATAGAGGAAAATAAATCCCCTTGCCCCTTGCTAGACGTCTGATTTACCATAACATGCATCACAAACCCTTGATATCCTTGAAATGGTTAAGGAAATGTTAAGGCGTGATGTTATGATGTGTATGCTATGCGTTTAAGAAAAAGTGTGAGGTGATGTAAGCAAGTAAACCCAGAAAGAAATCCAAGTTATTGGATAAGGACTGTAAACAAAACCTGCAAGGAACTCATGTTGTCAGATAATAAAACTGTGCAAGTAGTTCAAATTGAAAGCACACAAGTCACACAAACAGCCTTAGGTTTAGGCTTGCATGGGTTTTAAGGTAGTACCCTCTTGAAGTTTAGTTGGTTCAACCTGTCCTAGAAAAGTAACCGGATTCTAGAGGATCTCAATATCACTGACCATCCTCCATCGGTCATGGTTTCAGCTCACACAATCTTTTCTTACGACCGAAATATTCCAAGAGTATGATCTCAATGAGTGTAGCATCGAGTATCAACCAGTTCTCAGCTCTACATCGAGGCCGGCTATCTCGCTACTTTCTAATGGCCAAGTTGGGAGATTAAAGGTTCTAAGGTCCGTTGGTGCTTCACGACACCATGCGGAGGCCCCGTATTCTCCTCGTTTCACCACAAGGGATACCGGGACCAACCAAAGTGCCACACCAACGTAGCTACTACTTCAACCGTATCGGTCTACGTTGTACAGTTCCCTCACAGTCTATTGCTACTTATCTAATGAGTGCCCCCAGATCTGGGTATAGGATCTATAGTAACCCCAAACAAAACCCTCAAAAATAAATAAAAAAACGCAATCAAGAGAAGCAATTTTAATGACCTAGATCCTAAGGTATACTCCACTTATAATTTCCCCAGAAGAGCCGCCAGTTCAGTGGTATGGTGGCAGAACCGACTGATAATATTGGTTTGCGTTTTTTGTTCGCAAATGTCGTGGTAAGCAAGAGTCGCCACTGACTTTTATTTTATCCAATTAGGAAAAGGAAAAAGAACAGAAAAAACATTTTTCGAGATGTTTCTGAGTACGGGGGGTAGATTATAGAAAGGGAAGGTGTTAGCACCCTTTCTATCTGCGGTTTTACACGGGCTCTTAGGTACTTGCTCATTTTGAAAATTGCTTGTGTGTGCTTGCTTTGAAAAGTTTTGTTTTACTTTGTTTTAACCCTTGTTTCTGTCCTCAAGAGTGTTACGAAGTTGTTTTTGAAAACTTGTTTGAAAAGTGTTTGGTGTGAAAAAAGTTTGTTTGTTTGAGCAAGTACCTAACAGTTATCTACCTACTCGAAAAAAGGCATTAAATTTCCTCTTATCCTTTAGACCATGTTATCCTACTATTAGTGAGTAGGTAACCTTAGTCGTTGGATGTTTGAGGGACTATCGAAAGGGACGAAATGGTCATTGAAGGCAACATGTAAGGATACCTTAGCATTTCGAAGGGACTGTCATCATATAGGCAACATCGAGGGACAAGATCATTTCTTGTAGGCAACTCGAGGGACGTTAAGGGACTATGATCTTTATGATAACTTTTAGATTGAAGGTCTTTTGCTAAGATATCCCTGCGTTCGAGGGACATGACCATTATTTTCCAAGGCAACCAAGTGAGGCATACCCTAAGAGTGAGCATGTGCATGTGTTTGATTTCAGTTATTTAATCTTTGCACAATTAAGGTGATCTACTGGGTTAATTTTCAGTTAGTCTTTCCATACAATCCTATTAACATACATCTAAGCAGTTTATAGTTTACAAAAATAAAATGCAGAAAGTTTAAAGTCCTAGCTATTACAAGGCTTTTGCAGATACATAATTATTTTGGACTGAAAATAAAAATGCATAATTTAAACCCTAATTACTATTACAACCTCGGAGCAGTTACATAATAATGAAGAGTGTAGAAAAGAAATCCTAAAACTATTACATCCCGGAAGCAATTACATAATTAGAAAAAAAATGCGAGAAAAGATAAATCTACGCTATTACATTGATAATGCGACCTATACAATTTTCCTAGAAATTAAAATGTAAAAGAATAAATAAACAGAAATTAAGGAAAATTTAAAACCTAAAATTCTAAGTTAATGTTTTTGGGGTTTTTGGTAGAAAATAATTTTAAGTTAATTAAAAAACCTAATTCTAACTAATTTTAATTAAAGAAAAAGTTAATTAACTTAATTTATTGATAAATGAAAAAAAGCCAAAAATTCAGTTACTAACTAAAACAAAAACCTAATCCTAATTTGTTAAAAAAATGGTTAATTAAAGGGTTAATTACAAAGAAAAAACTAAAACCTAATTGTTTTCCTAATTTGCAGAAAAAAAGTTAATTAATTAAATTAAAGAGTTAATAAAAAAAAGAGTTAATAATAATAAAAAAAAATTTAAAACCTAAATTAATTAGGGTTTGTAAAAAAGGATAAGTTTGCCAATGAATAGAGTTTTTGATTTAAATAAAATTAGAGTTTATATGAATTTAGGGTTTTTAAGGAAGATATTAAAGAGAAAGAAATGATGCACAAAGGGTTAAAAATAAGCAAAATTATACATATTGCCAGGGGTGGGTGTTGATCCAAAAATTAATTTAAAACCTAAAATTAAAAAAATCTAAAATTAATTATTCGGGTTTATTATGAAAAATCAAAGGTTTCTGAAAAATGTTAAGTTTTATAAAAAAGATTTTAAACAGAAAGGATAAAAATAGGTAAAAGAATAAATAGAAAGGAAGAAAACCAAAACCAATAAGGGTGGTTGTTGAACCCACGCCCTTATCCTCCTCAGGATGTCTGCCTTGCCATGAGTCATGCATTGGTGGTTGTTCTATTTTGGCCTCAGTGTTTTGTAATAACCCTGCATGGGACCCTGTCTAAATCTGTAGTATTGAATCTCATGAACACATTAAATAAATTACTATATCATGAAATACAAATAAAGCAAATATATGAAATTTTGTAATATTAAAACCGATATGGCATGTATGAATGATTATACCCTTTTGATCATGGAGATCAAACCAGCCTTACCCTTACTGGATAAGTAGTGAGATGTGGATTTGCAATAAGGATGGCTTGTTTGTAGTGAGATGAGGATTTGTCACAAGGATGGCTTGTTTGTAGTGAGATGGGGGTTTGTAATAAGGATTTAAAGGTTTTAGAGTTCTTGAAAGAATTTGATATTCTGACAGTATTGTGGAAAAGGTTTTTTTTTTGTCCATTGTTTGTGTGAAAAGAATGATATTATATAATAGAAATTAGAGCAAAGATATGGACTTTGAATGTGCAATTGGGCCTCCAATGTTCACTTGAGTCCGTCACGTTCCAGACTAAATCACAGGAGCTTAAGTGTAATTTTTGAAGTTGAAATGTGAAAACAAAATGTAGCCGACATCGAGAACTAACTCCTGTCCAAAAATGGGCTCAATCAGAAAAACAATGAATTAGTTATGAGTTTTTGAAGTTTTAGCTTAGACAAACTTATTTTGGGTTCCAGTGTCGACTCTGACACGTTCTTTAATAAAAACCTGGTATTGATCGAAGCATAACCCGGTCTCGAATTTGGAAGCAATGTTGTAGATCTCTGAGTCAGTGACCTTGTGTAAAAAGATGGGCCCGATCCGATAAAAATTGACCGAGTTATAAATTTTCGAAGTTTCGACCCAAATGAAATAATATTCAGCATTCAGGATTTTCGGTGCGTCACACGCACTCTGAGAAAAAACCAAAGGCCTTTTGGATACCGATCAAACTCAATATCTCCTGTGAAAACTTAGACAACTCAATTTTTGAAGTTTTGGCGCCAGAACCAGCTCGATACGATGAAAATTGACCAAGTTATGATTTTCTGAACATGACGCAAATAAACTTCTGTCACAAATTTTCTATACGGAAATACTTGATAAATCCGCATTTTTGAAGACCTTCTGATCGAAATTGGCTTGCAGATGTGAGAGATGAAAATGTAGATAACGTCAATACGGAATTTTTGCCACTAGAACGGGTTCAAAACGAGCCACGATCTTCAAGTTATGAGTTTTTTAGCGCGTAAAAACTACACTTTCAACACACTTTTTCACCACATTTCTTCGAGAAAACTCACACATTCGGAGACCTTCTTTAAAGAATTGACTCTTGAGCCGAACCTGAATTTGAGAATACATTATCAGAGATATCTTGGCGAAAGAACACCTGAATATGACGCGCTGGGTTGGACTTGTGAATCTTTGAACCCCGAATCGTTGCAAAACGGCGAACCGATCTTCAACACGGAAAATACTCTAAGAATATCCATTGACGAAATAAACGTCACTTGTAACCTGAAGAAGCTTGATAAATATACCTTTATTCCATAACCATAAAACCAATAATATGTGTGTATGAAAAGAGGGAAATTTTGGGGTACAACACCATCCTGATACTCATTCAGATTCAGATTTCAGATACAGTTCAGATACGCTCCAGATACGGATGTCGTCCCGATACTCATTCAGATTCAGATTTCAGATACAATTCAGATACGCTCCAGATACAGATGCCATCCTGATACTCATTCAGATTCAGATTTCAGATATAGTTCAGATACGCTCTAGATACGGATGCCATCCTGATACTCATTCAGATACAGTTCAGATACGCTCCAGACGCGGATGCCATCCTGATACTCATTCAGATTCGATCTTCAAACACAGTTTAGATATGCTCCAGACATGGATGCCATCTTGAAACTCATTCAACTTTCAGATACAGTTCAGATACGCTCCAGACACTGATGTCATTCTGATACTCATTCAAAATCAGCTTCCAGATACACTCTAGACACGGATGTCATTCTGATACTCATTCAAAATCAGCTTCTAGATACAGTTCAGATACGGAAGCCATTCTGATACTCATTCTTTCAGCTTACAAATTACAATTCAACAATCACTCTTGGATGGCATCTACAAGCCCATCTCCAACAACTTTTTATCACTTCTCCAAATGGCATCTTTAAGCCCATTCCCTCTACCATCACGTTGCCGTGTGCAAATTTCTGGGCACTCTAGTGTCCAATCATTTTCCACCTTCGAGTCACGAATGGAAAAACATGCCAATCTAACTCTTCATGCTTAAGAAGATTGAACAGGGGCAGATGTTGTACCCTAAAATTTTCCCTCTAAATTATCAAGAATTTGCTCACAAGATCTCCCTTGACCCAAGACTACACTAGGGTTTGATCAGCTCAAGACACCTCCTTAAGCACTGATGACCAAAATTAGGGTTTGAGATTGCACAGGGATTTTTGAACTTCTAATGCCCCATATGACTTTCATGGATCATTATGGACCCCCAAGATCACTCATGTCAAGTTTCAAGCCTTGGATCACATTTTTGCTCAGTCAATTGAGTAGTTGACCTAAAAATCAGTTGTATTGGGAAAAAAGTCAACTATGGCCAATTTACAGTCAAACTTCATAATTGTTTATCCACATCAACATTTTAGAATCATATGTATCATTTAATCAAGTTTGGACCATAATTCCTCGAGAAATTTGATCAAATCTCCAAAAGAGCAAAATGATCAAAATTAGGGTTTTGACTGGGAAAGGGCAATTTTTGACCTAGCAAATGATCAATTGGTTTAAGGCATGATCTCAAGAGTCCAATTGCATCATTTTGACCTAATGGCATGGTTCAAAACATTTTCAAGTCCATTGGATTGACAGATGAATTTTTCAGTCAATTGATCAAAAGTCAACTGTATACTGAAAAGTCAAACTTTGACTTTTTGGTCAAATTCAAATGCCAAAGATCACAATTCATCAAAACATGTCAAAATATGAAACTTATTCATCAAGAAATCAAAAATTCAAATTTTTCATTTTGAAAAGTCAAAATTTCTAATGGATTGATAATGGATTGAATCCCCTTGCTGAGATAGGTGTCAAGACTGCAAGAGCGTCTCCTCATATGAGCCAGGGCTGAAGAAGTCTCCTGAGCATGGAAATTTCTAATTTCATTTGCATTATCATTTGCAACCTTTCTTGTTTTTTTCAGTACCCATTGTATGCAAAATTGTTTGTCTTTTTATATTGAATCACCATGCATTGACTGTGTTTGTCTTGAACTAATCCATTAGTATTCACTCATTTAAGTTTTGCTATTGTACTTGCTTAACTCTTTTTAATTTAAAGAAAAAAAAAGAAAAAAAAAACTCTTGAGGGAGGATGATGAAGATCAGATACTTAGATTCTCAAATGGTGTGCTTTTGAATAAAACCTTGCTGACGATGTACAGGCATTATTTTAAATCCCCAAACACCGGAGTTATAAGGAAGATAGACCCTCGTCAACCCTTTTCGAGCTTTGGAGTAGGAGTTTCTTTTACACAGAAAAACCCTCATTTTTAACCCCGGGGCGGGTAGATTTCAGTTAATCCGATCGAGCATCCAGAACTCGTCAAGAGGGAGTTCCTAGCGATACAACAATGGTTATCCATCAAAGGGATAAGAGAAGTCAACACCACAATGATAAACCGTCACCTACCAGCAACATGCATCGAAGAGAACGATATCCCGATGGGTATCTCTTGCACAATCAGGAGGTCAGCAGATGACGATACCATAACAATTATTCTTCATCCATCCAGGACTCAGACAACCACAACCATTTCCAACAAATCGAAGATGGCGCGAATATCAATAACTTGTTCAAAAAGAAAGAGACAAAAAGCCATGTTAAGTCATAACTTGAAAAACAGGAGACTTAGGCAAAAGTCAGGGCATCCTGCTGGACTGCAACTTCAAAATCAAGAAATTTGTCCAGGAAAAAATTAGGGAAAGTGAAATAAAAAACAATAATAATCCTCAGCAAAGAACAAGATCAAGTGATCAGAAGCCAAGAAGCCAGTGATTGTCGGGTCTTAGAAACCCCTGTGGTTCCTCAATCATCACAAACTCTCTTCTCAGAAGATGAGTGCTCGTATCGTGTTAACTGAACATAGGAATGGAGAACATCATGGAGAATGGGTAGGCACCAAATAATTTTGAGCCTTAAATCCTTTTTTCTAAAACCGTGAACCAGGCCACGTTATAACCCTTAAAAGTCCTAACTGAAGCATGGGTTAATTCAAAAGCAATACTGTAGCGAGAGTACGGTAACCTGACTCCTCGGAGATGTACTAAAATTTGATTTGGTAACACGTCACTTATTCTTAAAAACAAAAAACTGATGCTTCGACATCATTTCAATAAATGTTTTTGAACTTCAAGACAAGCATAAAATTTGCATTAGAATCATCATTCTTAGACAAACATTCGTTGCATATAAACAGGTGCTTGAACATCAAGTAAGCTTGCATGATGAGCATCAATTGAAAACATGGTCATCTCGAAGGACGATTGCTGCAGAAACTTGTCAAAAAACAAAGATTGATCTTATTTTGGGGCATTCCCTCAACCTTCCAATCAGAGGCTATCACGTCGATAAATCTCTTCCATATTTTTCCAGTCAATCAGAAGCAACCATGTCGATAAATCTCTTTAAACTTCAAACTGGGGGAATCAGGCTGAGTAACCTATTCAAAATTTGTGCAACCTGGGGCATTTACGTCGAGATTCAACAAATCTCTACGAGAATCCATGATCAGAGGCAGACAGGGGCATCCCTCCTCCTCTCTTATGGAGCTATTCAAGCAAATTTCAATCAAGCTAAAAGCATCGTGATGTTCACTTTGGTTCAATTAACGTCCTCAGAATCATCATCATTCCCTGCAGATGTTTAAACACGCAACTCCCCGACAATGAAGTGAATTCGGGGCATCTGAAGACACTAATGTCCATTTCCTAATCCCCAAGTGGTTCGTGAAGTAAGGAAAGTTAGACGGGGCCCTTTCCTCCCTGGCAATAGAGAAAACTTGGGGCATTTGATGAGATCCATGTCTCTATTCAGTCATTCACAAGAAGTCCAACACATGAAGGAAGTCAGATCAAGCTACTCCTCCTCAACAAGATTTAATCCCCAGTGAGCTCGACAAGGATATAACTCAATTCTCTCAATTTCAAGCACCAGTCCATATTGGTACCTCAAGAGGACGAGCAACGGATCCCAATGAGTTTTGGCACTTTACATACAATAATCATCACAACATATTGCATTTCATCCTCAAACGCATAGCATATCCATGGATCATCATGTCACACTTCAAATGCATATGAAGCATGAGCCAGATCAATCCCAAATCAACAAAACATCCTCACAAAGAATTTCATCCTCACAATTCCCAGTAAACATCTGTTATTACATTACCAACTAAAATAAACCATGGTGCCAGTACATCGTACTTCTCCCCAACTCTCAATGTTCACATTATCTTTCATAGGGTCGTAGGTCGCTCATAGGTCTTACCCTCACATTATCTTTTATAGGGTCGTACGTCGCTTGCAGGTCTTACCCTCACATTATCTTTTATAGGGTCGTAGGTTGCTCGTAGGTCTTACCCTCACATTATCTTTTATAGGGTCGTAGGTCGCTCGTAGGTCGCTCGTAGGTCTTACCCTCACGTTATCTTTCATAGGGTCGTAGGTCACTCGTAGGTTTTACCCTCACATTATCTTTCATAGGGTCGTAGGTCGCTCGTAGGTCTTACCCTCACATTATCTTTGATAGGGTCGTAGGTCGCTCGTAGGTCTTACCCTCACGTTATCTTTTCTAGGGTCGTAGGTCGCTCGTAGGTCTTACCCTCACATTATCTTTGCTAGGGTCGTAGGTCGCTTGTAGGTCTTACCCTCACATTATATTTCATAGGGTCGTAGGTCGCTCGTAGGTCTTACCCTCACGTTATCTTTCATAGGGTCGTAGGTCGCTCGTAAGTCTTACCCTCACGTTATCTTTCATAGGGTCGTAGGTCGCTCGTAGGTCTTACCCTTACGTTATCTTTCATAGGGTCGTAGGTCTTACCCTCACGTTATCTTTCATAGGGTTGTAGGTCGCTCGTAGGTCTTACCCTCACGTTATCTTTCATAGGGTCGTAGGTCACTCGTAGGTCTTACCCTCACGTTATCTTATAGGGTCATAGGTCGCTCGTAGGTCTTACCCTCATGTTATCCTTGCTAGGGTCATAGGTCGCTCGTAGGTCTTACCCTCATGTTATCCTTGCTAGGGTCGTAGGTCGCTCGTAGGTCTTACCCTCATGTTATCTTTGCTAGGGTCATAGGTCGCTCGTAGGTCTTACCCTCACGTTATCTTTTTAGGGTCGTAGGTCGCCCGTAGGTCTTACCCTCACTTTACCTTTCTCTTGGGTCATAGATTATACGCCGATCTTTACCCATTATCTTTACCTTTCTTTTTGGGTCGTGAAATACCGCTTGATAGATTCTCAGTTGTCATCAAGTTCTACTCAATGTATTTAAGTCGTCATTTTGTCAAGTAATTCTACTTTCAGTCATCACAACATCGTCAACCATATCCTTCCAGTCACTTTACCGCTCACTCCCTCAAGAACCTTGTATTGGCACCATTACCCCAGTATAAGTTACCTTTTTCCAACCATGTTTTATCCATCATGATCAGTCCACCAGAAGACAAGTTTGTCTTTCCCCAAGCAAACATTCACACTAGTGAATAACACTCACACTATCTCTCCAGGGCAAATTTCGGGTCCTGGTATTTAATCATCTTCCACCTTGAACTCTCGAAAGGCTGACGCCAATCTCGCCTTCAGGTTTAAGACGATTAAATAGGGGCAGTTGTCGTACCCCAAATTTGCCCTATCTCTTTATTTTTGGTCTAGCTTTGAACTTTGCATTCCATCTGCATCATTTTATCATTCAGTCATTTGCATATCCCGCATCTCATGGAATCATGCACTTTGGTTTGAAGTATTAGGGTTACGCCCTCTTTTTGTCTAATCTTGTTTTGAGGTTTTCTTATCAGGTAAAAAGGAAGCGCATCTGGTTCTCAATTAGTGGATCGTGGAACGAATTTTGTCATCACGTTACAAGGTTGGTTCTCGCTCAATTTTGTCAGAGCCTGGATTAGGGTTTATTTCCCTATGTGTGCTGGTCAAGATGCTAGGGTTTCGAGTTTTTGGTTTCTGTGAAGATTTTTCTGTTGCCTGCCTCGAGGGTGGCTCAAAGCTCAGTGTATTAGGCCTTTCTCACAAGGATTCTCAGGGTTTAAGTTTGCACAAGTGCATTGGGATCTTCCAGTACCAAAATTAAAAGGAAACTGTCAAAAAGAGAGAAAACAGATAAAAATATTATTTTGACAAATTTGGAGGAAAACAGGTCTCCTTCAATTCAGCACCCTTCGATTGACTCTTAGCCTCCTTCGAATGCAACTTGGGCATGTCCTTCATTTTGAACTTAAAGCCTCCTTCGAATGCAAGTTTAGGTACATCCTTCGTTTGTATTTGAAATCTCCTTCGATTCAGCACCCTTCGATTGACTCTTAGCCTCCTTCGAATGTAACTTGGGCATGTCCTTCATTTTGAACTTAAAGCCTCCTTCGAATGCAAGTTTAGGTACATCCTTCGTTTGGATTTGAAACCTCCTTTGATTCAGCCTTTCGATTGGACAAGTGGGCTGCCTACATGCTTACAATCACAGGCCATGACATGTTGGCCACACATGCCCCCTGCAAAGAAACCTTTTCGATTCACCAAGTGTGTTGCCTGCAAGCCTACTTCGAATGGACAAGTTTACTGCCTGCAAGCCTACTTCGATTTGGACAAGTTTACTGCCTACAAACCTGCTTCGACTGGACAAGTTTGCTGCCTGCAAGCCTACTTCGATTTGGACAAGTTTGCTGCCTAGAAACCTGCTTCGACTGGACAAGTTTGCTTCCTGCAAGCCTACTTCGATTTGGACAAGTTTGCTGCCTGTAAGCCTACTTCGATTTGGACAAGTTTACTTCCTACAAACCTGCTTCGACTGGACAAGTTTGCTGCCTGCATGCTTGCTTCTTTAGGACAAGTTTCGATGGGACAAAGTAACCATCTCTATGCATCCTTCGAATCCACTTGCACCAAGGGCCTCTTGCATACTTTGCTTCATTCAAGTTTCGTTTGAGCCAAGAGGTATCTTCATACAAGATTTGACTAAGTTCTTGCTTCCCTTGAAAAAGCGCCCTTCAATTTAGAAGCCAGGAACTTCCCTCATGCTAAAAAGACACAAGACAATGACTCCCTTTATGTTTGTTTCGATCCATATGCTTCGATTGGTCAATGTGCTTCCTTCGAGCATGAGCTTTCGATTTGACAATATGTTTCCTTCGATACAAGCTTCGACTGGGCATTAGCTTGTTTCGACCACAAGCTTCGACTGAGGGAAAGGCTTCCTTCGAACAAGTGTGTTTCGATCCCATTCTTGCATTCAACTCAAGACCAAATCTCATTTTCAATGCTAAGGTACTTCCAAATCTTTACATAATCAGAGGCTTACACAAGTTTGTGATACATTTCCTAAGGGTTCGAAGGTTTATTCATTGGATAATATCATTCTTGGATAAATTGGCAAAAAAAAACTATGTACCCTTTCTTTTTCAATAAAAGGTACTTTAGTCCAAAATAGCCCAATAAAACACTCCAAAAACCTGTTGTTGTTGCTCCAATGCCTGCTGTAAGATGCCAAAACAACACAGAAAAACCTACTACACTGGCCAAAACTGCTGCACAGCAGTCCTGAAACACTGCCCCATTCTTGCACCGAAATAGCATACAAGCATTGTCCCTCGAAGGCTACAAAGAGCAGTTTACTCAAATTGTTCAAATTATTTTGTTTTCCCTCCAAAAACTTCAGCCAACTTTGCCTATAAATAAGAGGCTCCAACACATGTTTAAGGGAGGATCTTTGGACCAGAGGAACGAATCCCCCAAAATTTATCAAACACAACAAAACTCTCAAGTTCATCAACACTTGAGAAATAAAAAAAACCCAGAATCCCAAGCACTCACCTCTTTCGATTCTGAAGAACACCCCACACATAAAAGTTTGCTCAAACTCAAAGACAACCTTCTGTGACAACTCTTCGAACCAAAAGCGAACCCCCTGTGACTACTCTTCGAATTCCAGAAACGTCCAGGTAGCAGTTCAAGTTTAAAACCCACATCCATTCAAGGCCTGAAGCAAGGTAAGTTATTCTTACCTTTGAACTTTCCGTTCTATGGCATAGTAATTTTCCCTTTCGTTTGAAACATGTACATACCATTGTTCCTTTCGTTTCCACCCTTTTTAACATATTTTTTTGAGCTAAACCTTTCGTTTTGCTTTCTGTTTACCTGAACTTGCTTTAACTATTAAACTGTTTACAAGACAAATACTAGCATGGCCTCAGGCCATGTTGCCATTTAATGCTTGAAATGAAAGAAGCAGGAAACAAGAAATAGGAAACGAAGCTTCTGGATTCTACCCTCTTTCTCCAGGTCAAACGAAAGAGACAACCAGGAGGAAAACCATGTTGACTTCTAGGCCCAAATGAAAAGTATTCCTTCACTGACTTCCAGGCTCAGTCGAAAGGCATTCCCTCACTGCTTTCAACCTCCAGTTGAAGAAGACAACAAGGCAACAAGGCAGAACCAGAAGGCTTCGCCATACACTAACTTCCAGGCCAATCGAAGGACAGAACCTCACTGGTGCCAGCCCCTAATTGAAGGCCATGACCTCACTGGT
The DNA here is from genome assembly GCA_948472305.1 of Vicia faba. Lineage (NCBI taxonomy): Eukaryota > Viridiplantae > Streptophyta > Magnoliopsida > Fabales > Fabaceae > Vicia > Vicia faba. The sequence continues at coordinate 1,373,225,857 of OX451741.1, forward strand.
GCTAGCCCCAATGGAAGGAGGCCAACAAAATGCAAGTCGAAGGGTGCTACTGACTGGGTCGAAATACACTCATTTTTCTTACTTTTATCTTATCTTTTCCTTCATATTTTTTATGCCTTTCGATATGTTTATAATAGCGTAGGATTTTATCTTTCTGCATTTTATTTACTTTGTACAAATGCCAGTAATTAGGCGTGTGTGGCAAGATAAAATCAACAAGTAAACAAACCAAAAAATCAAAAAACACTCTTTAATCATTACTTGAATATATCTTAAAACCCGCAAAACACTCAACAATTCAAAACTCCCCCCAAGGGCATGTTATCTCCGTTCTACCGCGATACCGGTCGTGCCTATTGCTAGAATGCATGCGTTAATGTCGCCCATTAAAAAACACAAACAAATCAACCTTTTTCTAGAGGAACTACGGTGTTCTGATTCCTTCATTGGATACGTAGGCAAAAGGGTCGCGAAACCCTCACAAACGCAATAGTCAAAAAAACCTTTCATTTCCCCTTAAGCAAGCATAGTTGTAGATAAATACCCCCTTTAAGACAAACAAACAAAATGGATCCCGTTGAGTACAACGGATGTGAGGGGTGCTAATACCTTCCCCCCGCATAACCGACTCCCTTACCCTTTCTCTTGGTCGCAAGACCATCTTATCCATTCCCTTGTGGTTTTATCGATATTTCCCCTTCCTTCGGGATAAATAAAGTTCGGTGGCGGCTCTGTGTTTTCTGCCGGTGGTTTCACGTGTGTGATAAGGCATTGGTACTAAAGGGTATGGGTTCGATCTAGCCTTTTGACACTTTTTTCTCTAATATTTCATATGTTTTGTAGATTTAATATATTTTGTTTTGTTCCTGTTTTTGAATGCAAACGAGCGCTTGGCTCAGTTGGTATGCATGGTGCTTGGAGATGCAGGGGGTGTGGGTTCAACACCCACCCCCAACATTCTTTTTTCTCTATTTTCTTTACTAACTTTATTTTCTTTTTTCAAACTTAACACAAATTTTTTTAATAAATCCTAATTATTTTTAATCAACATTAAAATAAATTAGGTTTCGTTTTCTTTCTCAAAAATTAAATTTTATTTTTATTAATTAGGATAATTAATCTCGATTAATTTATTTACTTAACTTTTTCATCAAACCATTTTCCTGTTTACTGTTTTGCGCGCTTTATTATTTTCGCATTTAGTATTTTTCTCGATTATGTAATTGCTACGGAATTTAATAGCTTATATTAGGGTTTTTGCTTTCTTTCTTTCCCCAATTTTTATGGTTTGTACCCCCTTACTCTAAGCTTTGTAATAGCGTAGGAAATTTAATTTTTGTCTTTACTGCTTTCCTTATAACTGTCTATTTCAATAGGATTGTATGAAAAGACATAAAAAAAATGTTATATAACCCTAAATCCAAGATTAAATAACTGAATTCAACACACTTTTCAGACACTCACCTTTAGGGTAACCTCACTTGTTGCCTTCGAATAAACAATCATGTCCCTCGAACGTGGGGACGCTTTAGAAAAGACCCTCGATACAAAAGATCATAGTCCCTCGATGACCCTTCGATGCTGCCTTCGATAAACGATATTAGTCCCTTATGATAAATTGCTAAAGCGCCCTACAAGTTGCCTTTATGACTATACGATGACCCGCACCTGTCCCTTCACATCCAATGATAGTGCTTCCTACTGACTAATGGTAGGGTAGAACTATCTAAAGGAGGAGGAAAATAACATAGAAGACTTTTGAGTAGGTAGATAGCTCATAATCACTTGTTGACAAAAAAGATCTTTTCACACAAACACTTTCTCTAAAATATTTTCAAAACAAACACTTTGTATGCATTCTCAAACTATACGAGAATCATTACAAATTTTTCCGAACTTAGGCATTTTCAAAATATTTTCAAACACACATAGACAAAATCTTTTCAAACAAAGTGAGCTAGTGATTAAGAGCCCGTAGATAACTACAGATGAAAAGGGTGCTAACACCTTCCCTTTTCATAACTTACCCCGTAATCAAAAATATCGAAGGTCTTTCCTGTTCTTTTCACCCTTTCCTTATTGGATAAAAGAAAAGTTGGTGGAGACTCTTGCTATCTGCAATATTTGTGATAAAATGCAAAACCAAGTTAGTTCTCCCACCGTATGACAGAACTGGCGACTCTGCTGAGGAGAACTAAAAGTGAGGTTAACTTAGAGTTATATCACTTTTAAATTATTTCTTTGTTTGATTTGTCTATTTTATTTTAAAGGGTTATTTAGGTTATTTCTTGCAAAGATCATATACCTGGATCTGGGGAACATTTTAGGTGTGTAGCAATAGATCATGGAAACTATACGGCATATAGCAATATAGTTAAGATGATGGCTATATTAGTGCGACACATTGGTTTGTACTGGTACCCCTCGAGTCAGTCGGGGAACATACTAGGCTGTCGTGTTGTGTCATAAGCACTAACTGACCTTAGAACCTTAATTGACCCAACTTAGCCATTAAAAGGTAGTGAGATAGCCGGCTTTGGTGAAGTCTAAAGTTGGTTCATACTCGATACTACATTCATTGAGATTCGACTCTCGAGCTTTATTAGGTGGCAAGTCAGTTTCCAGGCTAGGCGAAGCTTGTGGGAAAGATCAATGATATTGAGATCCCTAGAACCCGATTACTTCTCTAGGACAGGTTGAGCCAACAAAATTTCAAGAGGGTACTTACCTACAAATCTCATGCAAGCCTGAACCTAAGGCCTTATGTGCGTTGTTTTTGTTTGATTTATCTATTTGAACATGTTATCATGACATCATAACATCATAACATCATCATATCATAACTAACTATTTCAAGGATCTAGGGGATTTATCTTTGTTCTGTGTTGCAGGCTCATGGCTTCCAGTTTTAAGAATACCATCTGAATCAACTTCATGAGGATACCTTCTCAGCTTAAGGAGTTAGTCTCAAAAGTTCCCGAAAATTCTAAATTCACCAAGAGACATGGTCATCTACTCAGTCTGGTTACTATTGGTTTTCAGGAAGACATGATGAGTGTTCTTTTCCAGTTCTTTGATCTGAAGAATTACTGTTTTACCTTCCCAGATTATCAGTTGGTACCCACAATGGAAGAATTCACTAAGTTTCTTGAAGTGCTTGTTCTTGATCAGATACCTTTCACCGGTCTTGAGCAAGTTCTGAAACCTGAAGACGTTGCAGTAGCCCTACATATAAAATGAATGGACATTGTATCTAGTTTGGAAACAAGGAACAGAGTCAAGGGTTTCTCTCCCAAATTTCTGATAGAAAAGGCTCAGGGATTTATAGATGCCATGAATTTTCGTGCTTTTGAGGATATGACTGCCAATTCAGACCAATTCATAGATATGACTGCCATCAAGATATTTGTTACTCATAATCTGGTACCTTCTTTACTCGGAGATATCCTGCATTCCCTCCACACTCGTACTATGAAGAAGCGAGGAACTTTTAGGTGTTTCATACCTCTATTGTCCATGTGGTTTATTTCGCACCTGCCACGATCAGTGATAAAGAACGAACAAGGCTTAAGGTGGTCTCAAAGGTCGATGTCACTCACTCGTGCAGATATCCATTGGTGTTCTCGATCTCAGGCATATGTCACTATTATTGATCACTGTGGGGAATTCCTCAATGTACCACTCCTTGGTATAAGATGGGGCATCACTTACAACCCTTCTCTAGCTCTGTGTCAGTTTGTTTATGCTCGAAGGGACGGTCCTCATGATATGCTCATCCAGGGTATTGTTTTTGACTATGAGAATGATCCTCAAAATTACCATAAAAGGTTTATACATGTTTGGGGTGCAGTCAGCAAAATTGATTGCAAAACTTTGGGACACAAGAATTTCATTCCTCTAGAGCCTTACCTCATATGGGTGCGGTCTCGTGCTCAGAATCTCAAAATGCCATATCCTGCTATCTTACCAGTAATCATAAAGCCTGTTGTTGAAGGAGATGTTCCTCGTACTGTTCTTCATCCTGATATGCCTACCGACTTTGAAGAACTACAGAAGTCCTGGATTCAACTAAAGGAAGAGAGAGATACCTTCGAAGCTCAGAGAGAAGAAAGTACTGGAGCTCACAAAATGACTCCACGAAGAACAAAGCCTTAACGCATATGTCAACACAAATAGGAAGCGTCCATGGGAGACTTGAATTTATATTTTTTGTAACTCTTTTTATTGAAAGCAATTGTAATTTGAGTTTATTACTAAAATTTCTCTTGTTTCCTTTTGTTTAAACAAATTTAAATCCGAGATAATCCTTAAAAACACTGCATCTTCATATCATGCATCATTACATAAATAGGTTTTCCAATACAGGTTTTCTCATCTTCTTCCTATTTATTTCAGTAAAAGATGGCTCTTGAACAGACTGTTAAGGAACTCCAAGCTCAGAATGCCCAATTCCAGGAGACCCTCCTAAATCTTGCTCAAGGACAAAAAGATATGATGGCACCCATCGCTAAAAAGAAGAAGACTCGGAAGCCAATTTTTATTCTCAACATGGGAAGAAGATTCAAAGGTCCTGCTAAACCAGTTCAAACTTCTGATATCACTTCTGATGAAGATGACAACCAAGAGGAGGATAATAGAAGTGTCAGGGCTGAAGGTGGAAGTAACCTTGGTTCTGGTAAGATTTCTGAGGATGAAGACTATTCTTATGAACAATATCCTCTTGCCAATGACAGATACAAGAAACTTGAAGGCCATGGAAATCCAGAAGGTACTTAGATTAGATTTTGGAGAGTTGGGTCTTATTCTAGGGGTGGTTATCCCTCACAAATTCAAAGTTCCTATTTTCGCTAAATATGATGGTGTGTCTTGTCTGAAACTTCATCTAAGATCTTATGTTTAGAAGATCCAACCCCATACCGCTGACAGAAAGTTAAGGGTGCACTTCTTTCATGAAAGTTTATCTGGTACGCAACTCGAGTGGTTTTATCACTTGGTAGGAAGCAACATTCATACTTGGGAAGACTTAGCTGCTGCTTTCTACAAGCAGTATCAGTATAATGCTAACCTTGCACTGAATCTTTTGCAATTACAAAACATGATTATGGGTTCGAATGAAGGATTCAAGGAATATGCCCAAAAGTGAAGAGACTCAGACAGAAGGGTGCAACCTCCTTTGTCTGACCGAGAGTTAGTTGATAAGTCAATGGGAACTCTGACAGGTCCATTCTTTAATCATTTGATTGGGAGTTCTTCGTATGGTTTTACTGAGCTGATTCTAACTGGGGAACGAGTTGAAAGTGGTATTAAGAGCGGAAAAATTCAACTGGCTGCACCTTTAAGTGCTGTAAAGAAGACGTTCAATAATAAAAAGGAAACCAATGTTGTTTATGGCCAGAAAGGCCGTGGTAAAAATGACCGTAATCAGTGTGTGGGAGTGGTACTAATTTCTAATCCTGCACCTGTTCAACAACAACAGGGTAATAGGCATAGGTCAGACGCTCTGGGAAGGAAGTTTACCAAGATTAATATGCCATTTTCTCAGGCGTTACAACATTTTCTAAAAGAGGAACTGATTATGCTAAGGGATCCTCCTCAAAATCCCAACACCTCCTCTCCTAAGTACAATCCGAACGCGATATGCGCCTACCATTCTAACAGTCTTGGGCACGACACCAATAATTGGTGGAGCCTAAAAAACAAAATTCAGGATATGATTGACAACAAGGAGATTGATTTTGATCCTCTGGAGACTACAAATGTGATTATTGCGCCTATGCCAAAGCATGACAAAGACATAAGTGAAATTGATGATGTTCTTTATGTTGCTGCTGTAAGAGAATTGGTGACTCCTCTACCAATTATAAAAAAGAATCTGCTGCTGGTCGGTTTATTTCCGGGATGTATTGAAAAATGTTACTGCTGCGCAGCCCAACCCAATGGTTGTATGTTACTGAAAGAAGGCATTCAACACCTTATGGATAATTATATAATTCTGATCAAGAAGGTTCCGTCTGTTGAGAATCTGTGTCAAGACTTATCCATAATTTTAGACCTCCTATCAGGATCACCTCCAAAGGCACTGTAAGGATCGCTGCCAATCCAAAAGCTGCTCCTCTGGTCATCACTACACCTGGACCTATCCCATATTCTTTGGATAAAGTTATTCATTGGAACTATGGATCCGACGTCTACTACTATAGTGTTAAACAAGAGTTATCAACTGATGAAGAGGAAGTTACTGAAGTTGTTGATCCCGACATTGACAATATTGCTGGAACCAGTAAGGTTACTAGAAGTAGAAGGGTTTTCTCTTCGGAAATCTCTCCTAATACTATTACTACACCTGTTAGAGTTACTGCTACCGAGTCAATTAGTGAGGCCCGGGGAAAAGAGCAAGTGATAGAGCCTGCTCAGATGGAGGCACCTAAGGAAGTTACGGTTGAAGACACCTCTAGATAAGATTTGGAAGAGGTATTGAAGATTATTCGCAAAAGTGACTACAAGATTGTTGAACAGCTAGGGCAGACCCCATCCAAGATCTATATGTTATCCCTGCTATTGTGTTCAGAAGCCCATGCACAGGCTCTGGTGAAATTTTTGAAGACTACTCAAGTGCAACGAGAAATTTCTACGGATCAATTTGGAAGTTATGTTGCTAGCTTGACGACTGACAATGGTTTAGTTTTCTCTGATGTTGATCTGACTCCTGAGGTAACAAACCAGAATAAGGCCTTGTATGTCTCCATTAAATAAAGGGGCACTATGTTAGCTCATGTATTGGTTGATACTGGCTCTTCATTGAATTTTCTACCGAAAGGCGCTCTTGACAGACTTGATTGCGAAGGGGTTATACTGAAACCTAGTGATATTATGGTTCGAGCCTTTGACGGATCAAAAAGCATGATGCATGGGGAAGTGGATCTTCCAATCAAGGTGGATTCGCAGATCTTTGAATCTACCTTTTATGTGTCATAACCAAATTTTTGACCTAAGATCCCACTTTCATTTGCATTCGTATCTTCATTTGCATCTTCATTTGCATCAAGATCACGAGATACAATTGGTTTTTAATCCGCTCACCTTCGAGCATTTCTTATGCCGAGATTAACAATTGTTGGGAACATTTTATTTTATGCATGACTAACTTCTAACCCCATACAAAGGTGTATGTTTTTGTTTTTTGTTTTCATGTGCAGAGACAGGTCTGAATCAAGAGCGTCAGGTGTTGCGCCTCAATTAGGGTTTTGGATCCCTCAAGTGCTCGAGTATGGCGAATCATTAATTCTCCAAGGCTACATCATCAAAGCTTAGCTTCTAATCTCAAAAGCAAAGTCAAGTCTTCATCACCACTAGTCCATATGTGCATTAATATGTCTGGAATGCAAGGATGGATCGAGTTTGCAAGTCAATTCAAAGCACTTCGACCAAAAGTCAACTTTTGCAAGATCAAGTTCAAATGATCATAACTTCTTCATTATTAAATATTTTTGAATGGTTCTTTTTGCGTATAACTCTCCTTGACGTCATCTCCAACTCCTCTTTACCAGTCAAGACCTGATTATGTGCGGAGGATCATCAGAATTTCAAATACTTTAGAGGTCATTTTGCAAATTTGACCTAATCTCAAAGTAGTTGTTGCCCAACTTTCGAGGACCATAACTCTTTCGATTCTTAATAGTTTTGAACGATTCTTCTTGCATATTTTCATAGATGATGTAGTCTATGACTTTTCTTTAAAGATCTAGGACAAATTGTGCCTAGAATACCTCGAAAGTTGATGAACTGTCATAGGTTATTTCTTGACCTAGAATGTCCATAACTACTAGGTTAATTCATTATATAATCATTCTCCCAAGGCACCCGATTTTTTCATTTAGACGATTCGAGAAAAGGAGAGGTCGAGTTTAGAAGATGAAAAATTTATGGGTTTAAGTTCATTCGAGATATCTTGTGATGCAAAGTAATTTGAATTCAAGAACGATGTCATAATTTGTTTCAAGAGTACATCCAAGATTCATTCAAGTCTTATACAAGATCTTTCAAACATTCATTATTTCAAGTTACTCACCATTCAAAAATTCAACATCAAACAAGTTCACAAACCTTGTCATTAAAATTCATTCATGATTCATTACCAATGTACATGTAAATATCATGTGGTGTTACATTTTGAAACAAGAAGTCGAGAAGATTTACAAGACTATTCTGAATCTTAGTCTAAATATATTTTGTCAAAGAATCACTCCATCAATTCCCTAGCATTTCCCAAATCATTATTTCATGTTGCTCTCCAAAACCATTTGCTTCCACCGTATAACCCGTCCACAAATTGCCACAAAACAACCCTGTTGCTGCCCCTAAACATGCTGCCACATCAGTCCAAACTTGTTGTACATAACCTACAAAGTCAGCCCTGCACCAAGCTGCTACAACATGCCAAAAATTTGTCCACAAGACCAGCCTACGCTAATGCTATACTGCTGTCAAACTAGTCCTGCTATGCTAGTCCATATACATACAAAAAACCTGCTCCTAACTTACACCAAAAATACTAAAAAGAAATCTACACCAAGCTGCTCCATCAGCCTCCAAAAAACCTGAGAAAAATCTGCATAATACACCAACCGTACCTGTAGCGATAAAAAATGTAGCGGGGTAAATCGGAGATCGAATTATTGATTAATTCGTCTGACAAAAGCAAGAGTCGCCACCGTGCTTTATTATTTCCAAGGGAAAAGGGAAAAGAGCGAAATAAAACCCTAAATATGCAATGTAAAACAATACTTTTAAAAAGTAAAAATATAAGGCGTTTTGAAAAGAGATCTATGGTTCGGGGGTTGGTTATACAATGGGAAGGTATTAGCACCCAATGCATCTGCGGTACTCCGCAGGAACCTTTTGAAATATCTGTTTATTAAAATTGTTCGTTTGATTGAAAAAATGAATCGTTTTGGCCGAAAAGGGGTACGGACGGGTTTTTGAAGACACGACGACCTAATGTCGAAGTTTTTTGTTTAAAAGGTATAAGTTTTGAAAATATTGAATATTTGAGGAAAAATTATCCTAAGTTTTAATGAAATGCGAGAGTTCGCGCAATTAGACTTGAGGACATGAAGTCGACAAATTTAATCATTTTTCCCTTGGATTTAAATGTAAACAGAATAATCATGTAAATGTGAAATAATTAAACAGAAAAATCATGCGGATAATAATTAATAGCAACAGTTAAATAAATGACTAAATGGTGTAAATATGAATTTTTTGGATTTTTGTTTAATATATGCAAAACAAGAGAATTAATTAAGAAATAGAAATGTTTTTTAAGTTCTAATTTTTTTATGTATTTTAGTATTATGATAAAATGTTATTTAAAGTTTTAAATTCTATTTTTGTGTTTTTTAGAGTTTTTATTTTAAGAGTCATTAAGTGATTAAACTAAATTAAAACTTAAAGTTATTAATCTAACTAATTAAGAAAGAATATTAAAATTACCAAATTGAACTTAAGGTTGAACTTAATAAAAAGTCAAATTATAAAATTTGTTTTAATTAAATTCCAACTCTTATTGATTAAATTCTATTAACTAACCAAATTAATAATAAACCTAAAAACTAAAGGGAAGTAAAATAAAAAAAGGGCATCGAGATATAAAGGGGTGGTGTTAATAAAAGACGTTTGGGTTGAAGGGTTTAAAGGCCCAAAACAGAAAACGGAAATAAGGGGGTGTACAAGGAATTCGCTGGGTTTTGTGAGCTGGCAACGGGTCAAGGCCCAATTCATAACTTGTTTTCTTTTTAGGGGTTAAACATTGTTTTAGATAATTGAATTAGGGATTTAGGTTAACATGTGCACAGCAGCGGCGCTCCATCATTCTCGATTCATCTTCTTCGTCTTTTGCCTTTGCCTGAGCTTTTGCCTGAGCTTTTCTCGCCTCAATGGCCACCAGCATCCCACTTTCCTCTTCCCTCCAGCCAAACGTTAGGGGGCGACGGATTCTTACGGTACCAATTTCGTTTTATTACTCGTTAGGGTTTTATTGCAAATGCATGTGCGTGATTTAAGTTCATTTCTGATTCTTATTCGTATTATCATGCTTGTTGGAGGTATTATGACAGTGAAAGAGGGAAAAAAATGCTACCTTGAGGCGGAGACGGAGGAGGAAGGTTTGACGAGCTAGGAGGCCGGGGCGAGCGAGGAAGATAGTGACGGCGTGATAGGCTTCTGATTATTGATATTTCGTTCTTGTTACACCTTTTTCTTCTTCTCCCTGCCCGTATCACTGTTGCCTCATCATTTTCCTTGAATGCTTTTGTTGATACGAAATTAAACTGGCTTCTTTCTTCTTCTTTCTCACTTTGCTACTGTTGCCTGAATGTTGCCTATGATGATATAATTCTGAGGCTTGGTGGGTTTGGAAAATGATTTTTATGGTTTAGCTTTTGTGGTTATGGTCGATTGCTTCAGGTTTGGCCTAGCTTGGTTTAACAGGTTGAACAAGTTTTAAGCCATGTTGGTTTGAAAGGCTATGTTGGTTGTTGTTTTGGTGAGGCTATACGGTTTAATGCAGGTTGATGGAAACAAGTTGAATCTGGTTTTATGGTTTAGGCCATGATGGTTCTGAAATGGTGATGCAGTAAGTTTTGGGACTTGATGGTTAGGCCATTATGGTTTTGAACGATTTTTAGTGATATTGGCTTGAGGGCTCAATCAGTTTTGTGAGGTTTTCTATGGTTTAGGAAAATGGTTTTTTGATATTTTTTGTTCTGTTTTGAATGCTTGGAGATAGATAGATGATAATGTGTGTGTAGTGATTTTTGTTATGTTATAACAGTTTTTTGCCTTCAGGTTTACGTTGAAGGCTTTGGTATATTTTTAATATTCCTTTACTTTGGCCTCTGCATCCCATACTGTTGCATCAGTTTGTTTGATATCTTATTTCATGCTTTCTGCCTTCTTACTGACTGTGTTACTGCAGTTTGTCTTGTATCTATTTCCTGCCTAAGCCAAAACCTGTAAAACCACACTTCCTCCTCTCTTCTCTCTCTCAGTACATTTTGACAATAAAATGTGATGCACTGTACCTGTTCTGAAAAAGTGAGATGCTGGAAAATGATGTAAATGGAAATGATTCTCATGCTTGCATAAATTGTTTAAACTGCATATTTCCTTTTGTCTCCCAGTGTAACAGTAAGAGCCTAATTATTTTGGCTTCTTCCTATGTTGTTGTAGGTTAACGTTGGCTTTGGTTTTGAAAGTGCATATGCTGTTGATTTTTTGTATGCTATTTGACAAACATTTGAATTGATGTATATGCTGTTTGAAATATGCAATGGACTTTTTGAAAATGCAATTGATTTTAATAATGAAATTTTTTTGACAAAAATGAATTTGTGCATATTTAAATTTGTGCATTCACTTTGAAAATAAAAATTCCTCTCTTTTTTGTGAACCGGGAGAAATCCCGTGATTTGCAAAAAAGGGTAAACTGATTCCAGCTGTTGCTTTTAATGATGAACACTAAATAATTTTCTGCTTTTAATTATTTGTTCAATTCTAATTTTTCTTTTAATTGTTTTTGCAGGTAAAATCAAATGAGAAGACAAAAAGGCATTGGATAGAAGATTTAGAATTAGAAAACATTAGAATAGTTTTATTTCATTTTAACATTGTAAAAAATTATTATTGTAAATTCGTTGTAAATAAATACAGTATTTACATAATAATTGTACAATTAGAATAAAATGAATAAAATTCCAATATTTTGCCAATTAATTCCTTCCTTCTCTCTAATTATTTATTTTATCGTTTATAATTCTTTAAATTGTATAATAATTGAAAATAAATTTCAATTACTTAAATTCAGAATAATAAACAAATAAATAAATACCATTGATCAATTAATAGTTTCAATTATTTAATCCCTTATTCATAATTTTCTAAATTGCAATAATTAAAAATAGAATTTCAATTATTTAACTTAGAATGAAAAATAATTAAATAACCATTACTGACCAATTAATGAACCTTTTTTCAAATATTTATCATATTATTCATAAATCTTTAAATTGTGTAACAATTGAAAATAAATTCCAATTATTTAAATTTAAGATAGTGAGTAATAAATAAACACTGTCTGAATGATTAATATGCCTTTTTCTAATATTTATTTTATTATCTATAAATCTTTAAATTATATAACAATTGAAAACAAAATTCAAATTATTTAAATTTAAGATAATAAATAATTAATAAACATTGTCTTAGCATGAATCAATTAATAAATTTAGTGTTCAGAAATAAATAGCTCTCGACTCGAAAAAGTTATGAATTTTTAAAATCAATAGATCAAAACACTTGCAATGTAATGATGCAGATGGGAGAGGATATCTTAGGTCAAATTTTGGGGTACAACAGCTGCCCCTATTTAAGTTTCTTCTATCCGGAGATATGAAGATTAAAATCTTCGTTTCGACGAGATTGAAGGTACTTAAATACATAATTACGCAAATTTTGTCCTAAGATGTCGCCCTTATGTTTGATATGAATGCAGTGATTGAATTCGCAGAGAAAGATGTTGTATGAAACAAGACAATGTTGGAGGAATCGAACACCAACAAAACACAAAGACATGGACTATACATTATTGGGGAAACGAGCTATCGACTTCATACGACAGACTCCTGACAGTGAATAAAATTGAGGGAATACGACCTCTGACCCTAACGAAGAAGGCATCTTGCATAGGCCATAAAACTGATTATTGGCCCAAAACAGTGAGTTCGCAACTCAAGGTCAATGATAGACAGAGAGTATCAAATTGCTGATGATGGATTACCGACTTCTGAAGGTAATGATTCATGACAAACTTCTCTGCGAGAATTTCCGGAGATATACTCATTAATGCTGAGATATAATAAGATTGTAGAGACGTAAGTTGTTCAAATAAAGAAACTGCCACTTGCCGTCGTCCAAAGAAAATACCGATTACATACAAGCTGCTCAAATAAAGAAGCTGCCGCTTGCTGCTTTCCGAAAATGAAAATAACGCACAAGTTGCTCGTGAAGAGCTGCCACTTGCTGTCGTCCCAAGAAAATACCAATTACATACAAGCTGATCAAATAAAGAGGCTGCCGCTTGCTGTATTCCAGAAAAATAATAACGTACAAGTTGCTCAAATAAAGAGACTTCCGCTTGTCATTTCCCAATAATAATAACGTACAAACTGCTCGTGAAGAGCTGCCGCTTGTCGTTCTCCAAAATAATAATAACGTACAAGTTGCTCGTGAAGAGCTGCCGCTTGTCGTTTTCCAACGATGTCTATAACGTACAAGTTGCTCGTGAAGAGCTGCCGCTTGTCGTCTTCCAAAATAATAACGTACAAGTTGCTCGTGAAGAGCTGCCGCTTGTCGTTTTCCAACGATGTCTATAACGTACAAGTTGCTCGTGAAGAGCTGCCGCTTGTCGTCTTCCAAAATAATAACGTACAAGTTGCTCGTGAAGAGTTGCCGCTTGTCGTTTTCCAAGAATAACTCAGAAGGAACTTGCGATGACACTGGCAGAGAAATAAATCTTCGTCAGAGAGAATCATGAACCAATCCTTCCCGAGGAGATCACATACTTAAACGTGCAAAATAAATTCACCATCCGTCTAGGTCACAACTTTACTGGGGAAAATCATAAGATAGCCTATGCAAGAGGCAACAACTTCATCCAGGGATAAACTAGAGAGAAAACAGTCAAACAAGACTCCACCCAATGAGAAAGTAACTCGGTTGGGGATTCTTCCTATCTAGAAATGGACAAGGTAGGCTAAACCAAAAATCATCCATGAGGATTAGCTCAGTTGGGGAATTTAGAAAGGAAGCACGTTTTCTGCCTAAGCTAACCTTCTACTTGGAAAGAACGTGTACATTGTATTAACAAAGTAACAACCCAAAATCAACGGCAAATGTGAACATGTATGCGTGATATGAATGTAAATGAATAAATGAGTGTTATGCTGACAAAACGAACAGACGGAATAGGATGTCACGACAAGATAGATACTCGGCCAATCTTGGAAGGCGGAAGATAAATGGAACTGGAAACACAAAGTAACATCGGAGCGTAACACGCCACAGAGGTCAAGTCTTCGGAGGAGAAAGGTGTTCAAATCCAATCTTCTAATACCAATAGACCATTGGCATGAGACAAAGCGTACCACACTCCAGAAATCTCCCAAATACAGCTAACTGAAACAAATCTCAACTGGTACACCTGGGGAGTCACCAAACTCAGCACTACTAGAACCAAGAGCTTACACAAACAACACCTCACGACGGTTTCAAAAGAAAACCAGCTCATCATGCAAGGATAAAAAACTGTACTGTTTTGCATTTCATGGCTTGACCGTCCTTGGAATAAACTGTTAACATTCCTTTTGTTATTCACGACACTTTTTTTTTTAAAATAAGAATACTTTAAGTAAATTTGTTTCAAGCATTTCCACAAAAATTAAAATTTGCCCACAGAAGGTAAATGCCCAAATTTCATTAATAATATGGTAGTTCGCTAACAAGGCAACTCCAACGGTTTACAAAAGTTTGGGAAATAGTACATGAAATAAAAAGGTTACACAAAAACAATGATCACTATTCTCCCTGACAACTTCGAATTCCAAAATGTGCTCAAATGCCAAGACTGGTCTGACCAAAAGCTAGCCTAAGCGAAATATTTCCTGACTGTATCGGCGTTCAAGGGACGCGGGAGTTCTTCACCGTCCATATTGGTGAGAATCAAGGCACCTCCAGAGAAAACTTTCTTAACGACATACGATCCTTCATAATTCAGAGCCCACTTGCCCCTTGAATCAGGTTGGAAAGATAATATTTTCCTGAGCACAAGGTCACCTTCTCTGAACTCGCGCGGTCAAACCTTCTTATCAAAAGCCTTCTTCATTCTCTGCTGATACAATTGACCGTGACACAACGCTGTCAATCTCTTCTCTTCAATTAAATTCAACTGATCATACCTACTTTGACACCATTCGGCCTCAGAAAGTTTAGCTTCCATCAACACTCTCAGAGAGGGAATCTCAACCTCCACGGGGAGTACTGCTTCCATACCATAAATTAGGGAAAATGGGGTCGCGTCTGTTGAAGTTCGAACTGAAGTACGGTACCCGTGTAAAGCAAACGGAAGCATTTCATGCCAATCCTTATAAGTTACCACCATCTTCTGGAAAATCTTTTTGATATTCTTGTTAGCAGCTTCAACAGACCCATTCATCTTCGGCCTGTAAGGAGAAGAATTATGATGTTCGATCCTGAACTCTTCACAAAGCTCTCTCATCATCTTGTTATTCAAATTCGAACCATTATCAGTGATGATCTTGCTCGGGATACCGTATCGACAAATGATCTGATTCTTGATAAATCTGACTACCACCTGTCTGGTTACATTAGCATAAGATGCTGCTTCCACCCATTTAGTAAAATAATCGATCGCTACCAAGATGAAACGATGACCATTTGAAGCTTTGGGTTCAATCATTCCGATCATATCAATGCCCCACATAGAGAAAGGCCAAGGCGAAGAGATAACATTGAGGAGGGTCGACGGCACGTGCATCTTGTCCGCATAAATCTGGCATTTATGACATTTCTTCACATATTTGCAACAATCAGATTCCATTGTCATCCAATAGTAACCAGCTCTCAACATCTTTTTAGCCATTGCATGTCCATTGGCATGAGTGCCAAAGGACCCTTCATGTACTTCTTGCATTAGCATGTCTGCTTCACGTCTGTCCACACATCTGAGCAAGACCATGTCATAATTCCTCTTATACAAAACTTCTTCAATGAGAAAGAAACTGCTTGCTAATCTTCTCAACGTCTTCCTATCCTTATTGGATGCCCCAGGCGGGTACTCTTGAGTTTGGAGAACACGTTTAATGTCATAGAACCACGGTTTGTCGTCGGTAACCTCTTCTACCGAGAACACATGAGCAGGTCTATCAAGGCGCATAACTCTGATTGTGGGCACATCGTTCCAACCATTCACTTGAAACATTGAAGACAAAGTAGCCAAAGCATCAGCCATTTGGTTCTCATCTCTAGGGATATGGTGTAATTCCACTTTGTTGAAGAAGGTTAACAATCTTCTAGCATAGTCTCTGTAAGGGATCAAACCAGGATGACGAGTCTCCCATTCTCCTTTGATCTCATTAATCACCAACGCTGAATCTCCGTAAATATCAAGAATCTTAATCCTTAGATCCACTGCTTCTTCGAGACCCATAATACATGCCTCATATTTCGCCATGTTGTTCGTGCAGTCAAACTTCAGTCTCGCCGTGAACGGGATATGAGTACCTCGGGGAGTGACGATGATTGCCCCAATTCCATTTCCATAGGAATTCACAGCTCCGTCGAATATTAAACCCCAATGGGATTCGGGATCAGGTCCTTCTTCAGGTAACGGCTCTTCACAATCTTTAGCTTTCAAGTACATAACATCTTCATCTGGGAAATCAAACTTGATGGATTGATAATCGTCAATTGGTTGGTGAGCCAAATGATCGGCTAAAATACTCCCTTTGATTGCTTTCTGAGTGTGATACTCAATGTCATATTCAGATAACAACATCTGCCAACGGGCTATTCTTCCAGATAAGGCGGGCTTCTCAAAGATATACTTGATCGGGTCCATTTTGGAGATCAACCAAGTAGTATGATTAATCATATACTGGCGCAGACGGCGAGCAGCCCAAGCTAAAGCACAACAGGTTTTCTCAAGCAATGAGTATCGAGACTCACAGTATGTGAATTTCTTACTCAGATAATATATGGCATGTTCCTTTCTTCCAGTCTCATCTTGCTGACCAAGCACACATCCCATGGAATCTTCCAGTATAGTCAGGTACATAATCAAAGGTCTTCCTTCCACCGGAGGAATCAAAATGGGAGGTTCAAGCAAATATTCTTTGATGCTATCAAAAGCTCTCTGACAATCTTCTGTCCACACACATCCTTGGTTCTTTCGGAGAAGCTTGAAAATCGGCCCACAGGTAGCAGTCATATGAGATATAAACCTAGAAATATAGTTCAGTCTCCCAAGGAATCCTCTTACTTATTTTTCCGTCTTGGGTGCGGGCATCTCCCGAATAGCTTTGACTTTATCAGGATCTACTTCAATACCTTTCTGACTGACAATGAAACCCAGAAGTCTTCCAGAACGAACACCAAAAGTGCACTTGTTGGGATTTAGACGGAGTTTGTACTTTCTCAACCGCTGGAATAACTTCAACAAGTGTTCCAAGTGATCCTCCTTGGTCTGTGATTTGGCAATCATGTCATCCACATACACTTCGATCTCCTTATGCATCATGTCATGGAACAAAGCAGTCATGGCCCTTCGGTATGTTGCACCAGCATTCCTCAAACCAAACGGCATAACCCGATAGCAAAATGTCCCCCAAGGTGTAATGAAAGCGGTCTTCTCCATATCTTCCGGCGCCATCTTGATTTGATTGTAACCAGAGAAACCGTCCATGAAAGAAAAGACTTTGAACTTGGCGGTACTGTCGACCAATACGTTAATGTGAGGTAATGGGAAGTCGTCCTTCGGACTAGCTCTATTCAGATCTCTGTAGTCTACACACATCCGAACCTTGCCATCTTTCTTAGCAACAGGCACTATGTTGTCTAACCACTGAGGATAGACCGATGTAACAAGGAAACCTGCATTAATCTGCTTCTGAACTTCCTCTTTGATCTTGTCAGCCATATCAGGATGAGTCCTTCTCAACTTCTGCTTGATATGCGGACATTCAAGTCTCAACGGTAAACGATGCTCCACAATGTCATTGTCCAAACCTGGCATATCTTGGTAAGACCAAGCAAACACATCAACATACTCTTTGAGAAGCTCCAACATCTTCTCCTTAACTTCCGGGATAAGCAATGCTCCGACTTTGACTTCCTTTCTATCCTCTTCATCACCCAAGTTGACCAACTCTAAAGGTTCTTCAAATGGTTGAATGACCTTCTCATCATGCTCAAGCAAGCGGGAAATCTCAACAGGAATCTCTTCGTCATCCTCTTCTTCGGCTCTGAACACAGGGAATTCAAAGTTGGGAGAGGGCATAGGATCATTGTTTTCGATGGTTAAGTCATGGACTAATCTGCACATATGATTATGCTTTATTTTAGAAATCGATTTGTGCAAATAAAACAAAAGGTTATTAATTAATTTTCATTACTATTTCCCTGAAAAAGTGAAAAATAAAACAGTAGTGGACAAAATAACATTATTTATTCATTAAAGGGAAATATTTGAAACAAGGAGCCCAGACATTTCTCTTTCGCCTTGGGCAGAGCGAAAGGAATTGTTTTTCATAGCCCGACACAAAATACTTTTCGCCTTGGGCAGAGCGAATTTTTCAAAGAAAAATAAACAAGACATTACTCGGAAATGTGCATAACAATAGGAACATCAACAGCTATCCAGTTTTGGCAAGCCAATCCAGGCGTCACAAAAACGGGCAAATCTTCCTTGGAATCATCTTCTATGATAGCATCAACCTCAGGATGTATAAAACCTGCACTTCGGAAAACCTCTTGAATCGGACGAACAACCACCTCCTTCTTGACTCTTGCAGACACTGGATGAAAACCCAGACCTTCCCCAGACTTGTTCTCGGGTAACGTCAACACCTGGCCCCATCCTTCGGCCGAACATTTTCCACCACTCACCGCGCATCCTCAAAAGAAGAGATGGATGCCCCTTGCTTCTTCACTGTATTCTTAGCAACAGAAAGACCTTGGAACTGGGTTCCAACATCCTCGTCCGCATCAATAAAAGAGAATGATGATAAATGGCTTACCACCATAGCTTGCTCTCCCCCAATCATCACTAGCTTCCCATGCCTCACAAACTTTAGTCTCTGATGGAGCGTAGAGGTGACTGCCCCGGCATCATGGATCTAGGGACGACCCAATAAACAACTGTAGGCAGCACGAATATCCATCACTTGGAAAGTGATTTGAAAAGTGTGGGGACCAATCACTATAGGAAGATCCACTTCACCAATGACTGTCTTCCTAGAACCATCAAACGCTTTAACAATTACTCCACTAGGTCTCATAGGAGCACCCGGATATGAAAGCCGAGATAATGTAGTCTTGGGCATCACATTCAACGACGAACCTGTATCCACCAACACACTTGACAAGGTATCATTCCCACAACTTACTGAGATGTGCAAAGCCATATTATGGTTTCTCCCCTCCTCCGAGAGCTCTTCATCACTGAAACCAAGATTGTTACACGAAGTAATATTTCCCACAATCCCATCAAACTGGTCAACCGTCACATCATGATCCACGAACGCCTGGTCCAAGACCTTCATCAAAGCTTCTCTATGGGCACCAGAATCTCTCAGTAAAGCAAGCAAAGAAATCTTGGAAGGTGTTTGCAAAAGCTGGTCCACAATCTTATATTCACTTCTCTTGATAAGCTTCATAATCTCATCATCCTCAGGGTGAGGGATAGGTTCACTGGGTCGGCCTATCTCAACCCTTGGTTCAACATTTCTCACTGGAATCTCCGCCGGTATGGGTCTCCTGACTTGAACTTCTGGTCTCTTCAAAGGTACTGCTGCAAAAACATGTCCACTTCTCGTAACTCTACTCACATCAGCAATGTTGACAAAAGACGGTCTTGTTGGTGTAGGGACTTCTACCCCATTCTCAATCATTGTGGCATTATACTTATACGGTACAGCTTGGTCTGAGTTGTAAGGCACAGGACCAGGTGGGTAAATAATCAAAGGATCAACAGGTGCAGTCTGACTGTCGTAAGCAATCTCTACTGATTCAGGCAAATTGAATTGTGGTATGATAACATTCACTTCATCATCCGGATTTCTGTCATACGTAATAGTGATAACTCTCTGATCTAGCAACTTCTGAATGTCCTCCTTCACGATAGGACAATCAACCTCCCTTGAACAAAATTCAAAAACATCATAATCATGCTGGTGCCTAACAAAGGCAAGTCTTCTCAAACTCTAATGTAACCTGATCAACGATTCTCTTATGTGTTCAACTTGAAAAACTCGAAACTTCCCCGGACAACGTTCCACCATATTTACTGAAGCTGCCCCATGCCGAGGAAAAGGATTATCTATAACATTTGGATTAACATCCTTGAAAAACAAGATACCATTCTTAATCAATCTCTGCACGTCCGCCTTCAAAGCAAAACAATTCTCAAGGTTGTGCCCCGGCGACCCTTGATGATACTCACAAAACTGATCCGCCTTGTACCACGGAGAAGTACTATTCGGTGCAACAGGAGGAGGCTTTGTCGTTATGAGATTCTTTCTGATAAGAGCAGGGAACAATTCAGTATAAGTCATAGGAATAGCGTCGAACTGCGGTTTTCTGGGTGAACGGTTCTGATTGTTAAATGGATAAGCCTGTTGTCGAGGCTGCTGCTGAAATGGCCGTTGTTGAGTTGGTGGGGTTTGATGAGATGGGGTCATCAAAGCTGGGCGGACAGCCGGAGTGACTGCCGCAACATGGGAGTAACCTCTCCTTGGTCTACCTAGAAACAAAGCGCTGACATCCTGCTCCTTTCTTTTCGGGAAAACACTTCCAAACTTCTTAGTACTGCTAGACGGACTCCGTTCTTTAACCAAACGCCCTTCACGAATCCCTTCCTCTAACCGCATGCCCATGCTTACCATTTCGGTGAAGTCACTGGGTGCGCTGGCTATCATTCTTTCATAGTAAAAGGACCCTAAAGTCTTCAAAAATATCTTCGTTATCTCTTTCTCCTCAAGAGGTGGATAGATTTTAGCAGCAATTTCACGCCACCTCTGGGCGTACTCCTTAAAAGATTCTCGGTCTCTTTGCGACATCGCCCAGAGTTGATCCCTGTCCGGTGCCATGTCAACGTTATACTTGTACTGATGGACAAAGGCTTCACTAAGGTCGTTGATGTTGCGGATCCGAATACTGTCTAAACCCATATACCACTTCAGAGCAGCACCCGTCAAACTATCTTGAAAATAATGAATCAACAAGTCATGATCATCGGAATACGTAGACATCTTTCTCACGTACATTGTCAAATGGCTTCTAGGACACGAATCACCCTTATATCTCTCAAAGTCTGGCACTTTGAATTTTGCCAGAATCTTGACATTCGGAACTAAACAAAGGTCATGCGTGTTCTTCCCAAACAGATCCTTCCCTTTTAATGCTCTAAGCTCTTTATGCATTTCCTGGAACTGATCCTGAAATTCTTCCATTCTATCAAAAAGACCCAAACTTTTAGCAGGCTCGGCAGGATAAGTAGGTTCATTCAAGTATGGCACGGAGTGGACCACAGGAGCAACGGTTGTCATAATCGGTTGCGGAAAAGGTGTCACAGACGGAATTACTGGCGGCAAGGCAGTTGTCTCTGGCTGAGGAAGAGACAAAGCAGATTGAAATAAGGGTTGTACGGCAGGCTGATACCCCTCTGGCACAAAGTTGTATGGCATTCCCCACGGAAAACCTTTCGGCATCTGATGTTGAAGCGGGGAGTTTATTTGAGTCACAGATGCAGGAACGGTGACAATCTCGGAAACCACTGGAGTTGAGGTCTGAATCTCGGCAGCTGTAGTCGATGGCTGATTCTGAACAGCCACCAAACTTTCCACTAACGCAGTTAACTTTTCAATCTCGATACGAAGTGTAGCAACTTCCCCACGAAGCTCAAGGTTTTCCTGTTCCAGATCTTCCATTTTCCTCTGACGATTGGCTCGAGTGTCGTATTGGTGAGACAGCTTGACAACCTTTTGAGTGGAAAAAGAACAAGGATAAGACTCTAGAAAACATGTGAAGTGGAATGTGGAATGATGCATGATGTGCGATGCAAATGATGATTCATTTTAAAAGTTTTTCAAGGAACTTTAATAATTTTGCATACATCAATGGTAAAGGAATTTGGAACAACAAAAACTCAATCCATTAATCGAAAGCGATAAATTACAACTTACAATTTGGAATATCAAAACAGTAAATTACAACCTTGGGATAACAACCCAATTACAACTTCGAAACACGGAATCCATAATAAAGCGATAAATTACAATTTTAAAACATGAAGTCTAAAATAAAGCAATAAATTACAACTTTGGAGCATGAAGCTCATAATAAAGCAATAAATTACAACTTCGGAGCATGAAGCCCTTTTACATAGTTTTACAAAATGACATCAGTAAAATAAAACTAAAAGCTAAAGATCACTCGGAATCCTCAGATGAAGGACCAAACACTAACTGTAACCGGAGCTTCTTGATCTTCTCTTCATAAAAGTCTTCCATCTCTTTCTTCTCAGCCACCAGTCGATCGATGATTTCCTTCTGCGGATTAGGAACGAGAGCCACGCTTACCGAACCTTCCTTCTTTCTCTTCCTTTCACTAGCGTACTTCTTCAGCAAGGCATCCTTTTGACGAAGCTTCTCATCGTGATCAAAGAACCAGCCGTCTCGAATAAACAGCAACTCCTCCTTTTCCTTTAGCTGTCGAGTCAGGACTCGATTCTCATATTCAGACATATGATACTTTTCTTTCCAAGCATCCCTCTCGGACTTCATCCTAGCCAGATTTCCTTGGTATTCTCCTATATTCGCGATAGGGATAACAACGGATGATGGTGCAATGGCAGGGAATAAAGGTTTCTCAAGTTTATAGGGCATCTTGAGAGCACAAGCCCTAGCATGGACCCACTGTAGGTAAGGCTCCAAAGAAACGGAACCTCTATGTCCTAACATATCTCTCCCTTTCCTATGGATGTGGCGCCAAGCTCCTTCGATCTCCCTCGTAGCTGCCTGATGATCTTGTCCTTCCTGCAGAAAGAAACCACTCACATGGATGTTGTTTGGCTTATCTCTCATCGGGTACCCAAACTGACGGCGCGCGAGAACAGGGTTATAGTTGATTCCACCTTTCGTACCGAGAAGAGGCACGTTAGGAAAAGAACCACAACTATCGATGATCTTCACGTCGTAGTAAACTCGATTATACCAGTCAATGTCGAAATGAGTGAGAGCCATAATCTTTGGTGCCCAACGCGGTTCCTTCTCGAGATCCTAGAAAACATCAGACCCAGGTAGATGCGAAACATACCACTAATACAGCAACGGTGCACAACAAATAATCATCCCTCCTTGATAAGAGTTTCGAAGATGGATGGAGTAGTAGGCATCTCCTAGCAACGTAGGGACCGGATTTCCAATCAGGAAAATTCTGATGGCGTTGATATCCACAAACTTATCAACGTTAGGGAACAAGAATAGACCATACGCGAGTAAAGCAAACACGTCTTCGAAGGCAACAATATCCTTTATCTCAGCAAAATGACGAGCTTTCTTCAACAAAAACTGCGCAGACAAACCCCGGATCCCCCCTTTTATAGTCATGTTCTCCTCTATCTCTGACTTCTTCAAGTGGGTGACGGTCGCTATCTCGTGAGATTTGGGCTCCTCTTCTAATCCAGAAAAAGGAACACAATCGGTGATCGGAAAACCAAGTAGAAGACTTGATAAAGAAGAAACTCGAACTCGTTCGTCGTGGAAAGGTTTATTATCTTTTCTACTTTCAACCTTTGAGTTGGTAGTTTACAGTCACTTGTGAGTCGATATCTCTTTGATTTTCTACCTTTGACACTGAGTTGGAAATTTACCATCATCTTGAGTCAGTAGCCATTTATCTTTTCACAACCTATGCAAGGCGTTTTCTCTGATAAAGTCAGTAATTTTTTCTTCTCTAGAAGTTGTTCCCCAATGAGAGTCTCTCATTCAAAGTTTATGGCTCAGTTTTGTATTGGAGTTATAATCTTGTCCCCCGTGGGATTACTTTATCATGTGCTTGGTTTCTCCAGCAATAGTTTATCTCATGTGGCATCATTCCCCATAAAATTCAGAGCAGTGCATTTGTACCATATCATAAACATCATTGTGGCATCTTAGGACCAAAAATTGTGTATTCTATATTTAAGTATCTTCAACCTTGTCGAAACGAAGATTTTAATCTTCATATCTCCATATAGAAGAAACTTAAATAGGGGCAGCTGTCATACCCAATTTTTTTACCTAAGATCCCACCTTCATTTGCATTCGCATCTTCATTTCCATCTTCATTTGCATCAAGATCACAAGATACAGTTGGTTTTTAATCCGCTCACCTTCGAGCATTGTTTATGCAGAGATTACCAATTGTTGTGAAAATTTTATTTTATGCATGACTAACTTCTAACCACATACAAAGGTGTATGTTTGTGTTTCTTTGTTTTCATGTGCAGAGACATGTCTGAATCAAGAGCGTCAGGTGTTGTACCTCAATTAGGGTTTTTGATTCCTCAAGTGCTTGAGTATGGTGAATCACCAATTCTAAAAGGCTACATAATCAAAGCTTAGCCTCTAATATCAAAAGCACAATCAAGACTTCATCGCCACTAGTCCATATGTGCATCAAAATGTTTGGGAATGCAAGGATGAATCAAGTTTGCAAGTCAATTCAAAGCACTTCGACCAAAAGTCAACTTTTGCAAGATCAAGTTCAAACAATCATAACTTCTTCATTATTAAATATTTTTAAATGGTTCTTTTTGCATATAACTCTCCTTGACGTCATCTCCAACTCCTCTTCACCAGTCAAGACCTGATTATGTGTGGAGGATCATCAGAATTTCGAATACTTTAGAGGTTATTTTGCGAATTTGACCTAATCTCTAAATAGTTGTTGCCCAACTTTCAAGGACCATTACTCTTTCGATTTTCAATATTATTGAACGATTCTTCTTGCATATTGTCATAGATGATGTCGTCTACGACTTTTCTTTAAGATCGAGGAAAAATTGTGCCTAGAATACCTCGAAAGTTGGTGAACTGTCATAGGTTAGTTCTTGACCTAGAATGTCCATAACTACTTAGTTAATTCATTATATAATCGTTCTCCCAAGGCACCTGATTTTTGCATTGAGACGATTCGAGAGTACGAGAGGTCGAGTTTAGAAGATGCAAAATTAATGGGTTTAAATTCATTTGAGATATCTTGTGATGCAAAGTAATTTGAATTCAAGAAAGTTGTCATAATTTATTTCAAGAATACATCCAAGATTTTTCAAGCCTTATACAAGATCTTTCAAACATTTATTATTTCAAGTTACTCACCATTCAAAAATTCAAGATCAAAAAATTTCATAAACCTTGTCATTAAAATTCATTCATGATTCATTACCAATGTACATGTAATTATCATGTGGTGTTACATTTTGAAACAAGAAGTCAAGAAGATTTACAAGAATGTTCTAAATCTTATTCTAAATATATTTTTTCAAATAATCACTCCATCAATTCCCTAGCTTTGCCCAAATCTTTGTTTCATGTTGCTCTATAAAACCATTTGCTTCCACCGTATAACCTGTCCA
Source organism: Vicia faba (assembly GCA_948472305.1). NCBI lineage: Eukaryota > Viridiplantae > Streptophyta > Magnoliopsida > Fabales > Fabaceae > Vicia > Vicia faba. The sequence continues at coordinate 1,373,251,325 of OX451741.1, forward strand.
AAACTTGCCATAAAACAACCTTGTTGTTGCCCCTAAACATGCTGCCACACCAGTCCAAACTTACTGCTGAAGCTACCGGCAAAAAACGAAGAGCCGCCACCGAACTTTATTTATCCCGAAGGAAGGGGAAATATCGAGAAAACCACAAGAGGATGGATAATATGGTCTTGCGACCAAGAGAGAGGGTAAGGAAGTCGATTATGCCAGGGGAAGGTATTAGCACCCCTCACACCTGTTGTACTCAACGAGATCTATTTTGATAATTTGCTTCTAAGGGTGTGTTTATCTATAACTATACTTTCTAAGGGGAAATAAATGGTTTTTTATTATTGCGTTCGTGAGGGTCTCGCAACCCTTTTCCTATGTATCCAGTGAAGGAATTAGAACAACGTAGTTGTGATACGGTGGGAGAACTGACTTGAGGTTTTGCGTTTGTGTTTGCAAATGTTTCGATTTAGCAAGAGTCGCCACCTACTTTTTATTTTATCCAAAGGAAAGGTCAAAAAGCACAGGAAAGACCTTTGAGATGTTTTCTTGGGTTCGGGGGGTAGATTATGAAAAGGGAAGGTGCTAGCACCCTTTTCATCCATGGTTATCCATGGGCTCTTAGTTACTTGTTTAGATCACTTGCTTGGCTTTTCCAATTGTTTGAAATGGTGCTTTGTGTGTGGTTTTGAAAATGTTTTGAAAAGAGGGCTTGTCTAGGCAACCCTTATAACAATTCTTGTTTGAATGTTTTACAAAGGTGTTTGTCTTTTGAAAATATGTTTCAATGTTTGAATGTTTTTTTGGGAAAATGTTTTGAAATTGTGTGTTTTGAAATTAGCAAGGATGTTTTGCAAGTTTGATCAAGTAACTAGGAGTTGTCTACCCTAACTAAAAAGATCTTTCCTACACATTTTTAACCCTTTGACATTGTTGTTTTACCATTGTATTTGGTAAACAACCTTGTGTTTGGATGTTAAACGGGACAGGCGCGGGTCATCGTATGGCCATGATAACAATATTTCCAAGTATCTTAGCAAGTTTTTTGTGGGACTAGATCATTTTTGTATAGGCAACCAAGATAGCGTCATCGAGGGACTATGATCTTTTGTTTTTTTTTGTTTGCCAAGATACCTAGCATGCATACCATGGCCATATTTTTAAGGCAACAAGTGGATGAAACCCTAGGGGTGCTTGTGTGCATTGTGTTACCATTTTCATGATTTTTTTGTCTTGTGTTTAGTCAAGCTATTTGTTTGATTTTGGATTTTTGCATACAAACCCTAATCTTTCTATCATGGCATATTTGAAAGCAATAAAAGCGTAAAAGTAAGTCTACGACTATTACAACATGATTATGGGGAGGGGGATACAAATTTGAATTGGGGATATTTGCAAGAAAATAAAACCCTAAGATTATTACAACCATATTGAATTCTTTGTGCAAATAAATAAATAGACAATATTTAAATATGCAAATAAATATAAATATGCAAAATGTTTTTGTATTTATTTTTATGTATGTAAAAAAATCAACTATTTAACGTATCAAAAATAAGAAAATAGGAAGTTTATTTTTATTAAGGGTGGAAACCCTAATTTGTTTTAAGAAAATATATATATTATAATTATTTATATATGTACAATAAAATGAATAAAAATATATACAAATGTTAAAAAAAATAAAAATATGTGAGAAAATTTTATTTAAGTGTATAAATAAAATAATAAAAAAAAATATGTAAGTATTTTAAATTTATTTACAAACTTATTTAAGAAAATAAAAGTATATATTATTTTTTTTAACTATTCTTATGCCAAAATAATAGAAAAAATAATAAAATAAAATGTGAAAATTTAAGAAAATATTTTTAGTAATTTTTAATGTTTAGAAAAATAAAATAAAGTCAGAAACTAAAAAAGAAATGGAAAATATGAAAATATAAAAACAATGGGCCAAGGTGGTGCAGAAAGCACAATGGGGGTGCAAACAACAAGGCCAAGTCAAGCCCAGCCCATTCCATCTTCATCCCTGTCCTCCAGAACGCGCGTGCCATGGCTCTTACACACGAATCCTATTCTCTCTTGTTCTTGTATTAAATCAAAAACTCACAACATAAAAGTTATAGCATTTTCAAACACGATTCCAACCATGTAAAGAACTCAATCTAACTCTCAAAGACCAGAGAGAATTTCTCTGGCCCTAATTTCTAACCTAGTTTTTTCAGAAAGTTCATCATTCAAATTCTCCCAACTCAGTTAACTTAAATGAAATCTATGCATATGTACAGCTCAAGGGCAATGAGTACTACATTTTTTATTCACAAACCTAAGCCTAATGATTCCTAAATAGAGAGATAGAAGTTTGAACTTTACCTGTTTCAGTCAAGCTCGAGTATGGAAATGCAGGGGTTTTCAGTGAGGCTTGAGATGCTTGTGAGCTTGCTTGAAGTTCCTTGGAGCTTTCCCAATGCTTAGCTAGCTTTGAACTTGCCTGAATAAGCTTGTAGAAGTCAACCTGCACAGTTAGAATTCAAAAATGGTGAAGCTTGAAAACAAGGTTACAGTTGCTGTCTAATGGTTGGGATAGCTTAGGTGTGTTGTTTAGAAGGTGTTTGAAGTGGTTGCAAGCAAAACGCACGAGTCGATTTTGCTTTGGATGTCAAACTGCAGAAGTTGCCCTGTTTTGCAAAAAAAATGTAATTTTGGTGTTTTGGAAGGCTTCAGGACTTGCTAGCTCGTGCTTCTGACTTAATGTGATATGCAAAACTTGGTTCAAATGTTTACAAAGCTTGGTTATATCAGATACAAAAATTATGTGGTTTTTGCAAGTTTACTTGGTTTTGAAGAAAGGTGAGATGTGACCAAGGTTAGGCCTGTACAGGCTAGCTCCAAGCATTCACATAGTTGGTGTACTTTCCCTAATATTTGTGGATGTTGTTTGCTGCAAAAGACTTGGTGCAATGCTCAAGAGAAACAAATTGGCAAAAGTTGTGCTTTATGTAAATGGAAATGTTCACTTTTTTCCAAAAATGGATTAAACCCTTGTGTAATCTTCTAAAGCTCAGAACAATCCCTCTAACCAATGTGTTTGCATTCAATTTTTGAGTGTGGAAGTGTTTAAGGACCTGTAAACAAGTACAAACAAGGCTGGACAGAAATTGCAACTTGTAGCAACATGAAAAATGCCATGGATCAAAGTGACATTTTGCCAAATTCAAACCTTCGATTCTCCCTAACCACAAATGATTTTGAAGAGTTCTTGGACATTTTGTAAATCTTGTAACATGATCTACAATCCATCTTTGAAATGCATTTTTAGATTCCACTTGGAACTATGTGAAAAATTGCCATGAAGATAGGTCAAAATCCTGCCTAAACTAGGGCAACATTTCACTAAGTTAAAAGTTTCATGGACCCTTATTCATAAAATCATCACTTGAGATCCAAGCATCTTTTTGGAAAATTTGTGAATAAAAGTTGTAGATTTTGTGGAGGACTACAACTTTCTTGTTGGAAGTTTTGTTTGAATCCAATTGCATCATGGTGAAAATGTTGGGCAAAGTTGGGAAAAAATAAGAAAATTTCATAACTTAAACCCTAATTTGCAAAATTAAGTTTCTTGATGAACAAGTTTTATGTTTTGACATATCTTGATGAAAAATGACCCTTGGCACTTGATTTTGACCAAAAATTCAAAGTTTAACTTTTCAGTGTACAGTTGATTTTTTGATCAATTGACTTGAAAATTCATCTGTCAATCAAATGCAATTGAGATCTTTTGAACCTTGTGATTAGGTCAAGATGATTCCATTGAGTCCTTGAATCCATGTTTGAACCAAATTTTCCATTGGCTAGGTTAAAAATCAGAAATTGCCCTTCTGCAGTCAAAACCTTAAAAATGACCATTTTGCCCTTTTGATGATCTGATCAAATTTCTTGAGGAGTTGTGGTCCAAACTTGATCAAATGGTTCATATGAGCCTATAATGTTGTTGTGGATCAAAAATCATGAGGTTTTACTGTAGATTGGCCACAGTTGACTTTTCCCTCAATACAGTTGATTTTTAGGTCAACTGTCCAATTGACTGGGAAAAAATGTGATTCAAGGCTTGAAACCTGGTATGAGAAATCTTATAGGTCCAACATGAAGTATGAAAGTCACATTGAGCATTGAAAGTCCAAAAATCCTTGTGCAAACTCAAACCCTAATTTCAGGTCAACAGTGCAAGGAGATGTCTTGAGCAGAGCAAACCCTAGCTTGATCTTGAGTTCAAAGAGTCTTGTGAGGGGAAATCTTGATAAAATGAGAGGGCAAATTTTGGGGTAAAACAGTAGTTCTTCTAGAAAATGTTGTTTTGTTGGTTTTTTTTAGTGGGCGACGTTAACGCATGCATTCTAGCAATAAGCACGTCCTGTATCACGGTAGAACGAAGATAACATTCCCTTTTGATGGAATTTTTGATTTGTTGAGTATATTCGTTAAATATGAATGAGTTTGAATAATGATTAAGTGTTTTTGATTTTTTTATTAAGAAAATAAATTTTAATTTTAATTACAAAAGAAGAAAGAGTCTTAGAAGGAGACTAGAAAAAACCTAATTGTTATTATGTATAAAGTTCGATCCTAAAGTCTAATTTCAACACAAAGAGATAAAAAAAGAGTTTAATCGTCTCATGGAACAATCTAAGGGAAAATGCTAATAAGATTAACAAAGCTATCATAAAAAAATAAAGAAATTAAATTCTAAATATTTTTGTGTTTTTTGTGATGAAATAAGTTAAAAAAACAAAAGAAAATTAAAATCCTAATTCTAAATAATTTTGTTAATGGTTAACAACAAGACAAATAATAAATAAAAAGAACTTAAAAGATAAAGGAGAGAAAAATTGTCACTCAAGGCTTCTACCATTGTACCATGCGCACCTATTTGATATTATTACGACTTAGAAATAATATAAAGTAAAACAAAAGAGCGGATTGGGCTAAAAAAACAGGTTGGTTCAGGTTAGGCCCATGAGAGAAGTGTAAGGGATTGAGATTTTTTGGAACCCTAAATTGAAGATGTAGCACCGCTGGTGTGAGCTTTGGAAAGGGGAAGAAATTAATTTGTAATTTAATTAAGATTATTTTCCCTATTAAACACATAATAAAAAACAAAGTTATCTCTTCTCCTCTCTCATCTCATCTCAATCGCTCAACCTTCTTTCATCTTAAAATCTCCTCCCACTCTCTAGTGATATGGGTACCGAATAAAACTTGGTCTCTCTTCTTTGGCCTCAATTGATTGTTATGTCCATACTTCTTCTTGCGGCAATTAACATCCTTAGGATGAAGACGAGCATAACATTTGCGGCAAATGGTTTTGTCTTGATTGCATTTCCTCGACAAAGCCATCAAAGAAGGTTCAATGATTCCACCACAAAGTTAACATCCAACAAGATGAAGAGAAGATTCCTTCTGGATATTTTAATCAGTCAAGGTGTGCCCATCTCCAAGCTGCTTACCGGCGAAAATCAAACGCTGCTGATCCGGAGGGATACCTTGTTTATCTTGAATCTTGGTCTTGACATTGTCGATGGTGTCGCTGCTCTCGACCTCGAGGGTGGTGGTTTTCCCATTTAAGATTTTCACAAGGATCTGCATTTCGAGGCTTCTTCAATTCTCTGTATTTCATGTTCATCTCTCTCTGTCTCAATCTCCCTCACTCTCTTGAGGATTTATCATTCTCGCGATAAAACTCCCTCTGTTCTCTCAAGCTCAAACTCACGATTTCTATTCTTTCTCAAACGAACGAGGAGATAACAACTTGCAAATAAGATAAACATGGTTACCAATATTTAAGTACACAATAGAGAAAAGATGAATCATAATCTCCAATCACCAATTTTAACAATGATAACACAAACAACGAGTACGATATATTATAGAGATAAAACCTTACTGATAGAGAGGTGAATTTCTCCGGTGATATTCCGACGAGTGACTTATTCAGGTATGTCGTTTATATTGTTTTATGCTCGTCTTTTCCTCTTTTGTGCAAATTCTGGTTTGTGTAGCTGCTACTGTTTTATAATGCAAGTTTTGAATGTTTGTGAATTAAAGGTGATGAAACAATGGTTTTTTCTACTGTCTTTCTTTCTTGTTGAATTTTTTCCTCCCTCTTTTGCGTGTCTTTTCCTGTGTGTCTTAGGTTGTGAATTATATGAACAGAGCATGGTTGATATAGAGGAATTAATGGGGATTTTGGGGGGAAAGTTTGGGTCAATTTGAACAATTTTGACATGCTAATTTTTGTTTTTGGGATGCAGGTTTTGATAAGTGTTATTTGTGTACAATGTTTACAGATTTTGGAGGGGAGTGGGCAAGTTTTGACAGCAAGAAGCCCAGGTTATGCCTGGTTGCTCTGACATTGTTTTGGGATGATATGTACAGGACTTTACAGGTTTAGGGTGCAATATTGCAGACTATTTTTGACATGGTTTTGGGCTAGTAGCAGCAGGCTTGGACTGCAGGGTTTGGACAACAACATTTTGGGCAACATTTTTAGCACAAGGATTGTAATGCAGCTTAGTATTTTAGGGGCAGCAGCATGGTTTTGTAGTATTTGGCAGCAAGTTCTGTTTTTGGACTGAAATAGACAGCATGTTTTTTACTGTATTAAAAATGTTTAGGACATTAGGATTAGGCTTAGAAACATGTAACTTTTCTTGTAGTTATTTTAAGTGTAAAAGGAAAAATTCATGGTATTGATGTAAGTTGAAATTATCCCCTTGTAACATGAATAAAGTGATGCCTTGTATGAGAAATCTATTCAAGCTTTTGAACTTTTAGATTCAAATCTTGCAATTTATTAGGGTAGAATCATATGGAATGAGTTGTTAAATCATGAATGAATTTGATGAACGTCTTGCCTTTGAACTAATTCAACATGAATGAACCTTGAGTTTGTAAATCTCGAATTCTGAATAATCCTCTTATGTGATATTTCATTCTCAACTTGAATCAAAATCTTGCACAAAATGAATGTTTAACCACTTGATGTCATTTGACTCAAATCCATTCAAATCTCTATGAACAAATTTTAAATTGACGTGTACCCTAAGAAACTTGGTACTAATTTCACATGACAAACTTCAAATCCTTATTTTATAATTCTTAAAATTAATTTGCTAATTGAAGTCACCAGTATGTGATAAAAAAACCAAAAATTGCACCGATCAAAATGAGTTGCAACTTATACTTCAATCCACAGTAACGAACAATGCCTTTGAAGAACTAATTATGAGTTGAAAGTAGAAGTTAAGAATGTTCTAAGTCAAAACATGACCTATGATAATTCAATAAATTTTAAGGTATTATAAGCATAATTTGTCCTTGGTCTCTTGAAGAAAAGTCGTAGACGACATCCTCTATGACAATGTGAAAAAAGAATCATCATAAAATGTCGAGAATCGAAGAAGTTATGATCATTGGAAGTTGGGCACAACCATTTTCAAGTTAGGTCAAATTCCACGGGATGACCTCTAAAGTATTTGGAATTTTGATGATCCTCTGCACATAATCAGATCCTGACTGGTAAAGAGGAGTTAGAGATGTATCAAGGAGAGTTATATACAAAAAGAACCATTCAAAAATATTGAATAATGAAGATGTTATGATTGTTTGAACTTGATCTTGCAAAAAGTTGACTTTTAGTCAAAGTGCTTTGAACTGATGTGCAAATCTGATCTTTCCTCGCATTCCAAAGCATATTGATACTCTTATGAACTAGTCATGATGAAGTCTTGATTGTGCTCTTGAGATTATAGGCTAAGCTTTCATGAAGTAGCCTCAGAGAATCAATAATTAGCCATACTAAACACTTGAAAAGTTCAAACCCTAGTTGAGGCGTGATGCTAACAAACCCTGGTTTTTAATCACCCATAAGGAAATAAACCCTAATCTAAGATCTTGAGAAATGGCCGCGTACAGAAACTTATGACAACCATACTTCCAAACCTGATTCCACTGCCCACTGCCAGATGAATCTTCCTTTATCTGATGAAGAAAACTCAAACCAAAGTGAAGCCCTAATTAGCACAACCACTGATGCTTTGAACCATTGCCTTATTGAAATGCAGGAATGATGTGTGAATGACCTAACGAGAATGATGAAAATGAAATGCAAAAAATAACCCAGGTAAAAGTGAAAAAGGTAGGACAAATTTGGGGTATGACAGTTTCCCCTATTTAATCGTCTTAAACTTGAAAGTGAGATTGGCGATAGTCTTTCGATCATTTAAGGTAGAAGAAGATTAAATACCAAGACCTGAAATTTGTTCTGGAGAGATGGTGTGAGTGTTATTTATTTGTGATGTCTGGTGGGGATGAAAAATGAATTTTCTGGTGAACTGATCCTGATGGGTAAACGTGGTTGCATAATGATAGCTTGTACTGGGGTAATAGTTCCAATACAAGGTTCTCAGGAAAGTTGGCGTTAAAATGACTGAAAAGATATGGTTGATGATGTCATGGTGACTGAAAGTAGGATTAATGGAAACATGATAACTTAAAGATGATGTGTAGAACTCGACGACAACGGAGAATATATCGTATAAGATTCATGACCCCCTAAAGGAAAGGCAAAGACAACGAGAAAAGATCGGTGTATGATCTATGACCCAAGAGAAAGGTAATGACAACGAGTAAAGATCGGCGTATGATTTATGACCCAAGAAAAGATAACGTGCAGGTAAGACCTACGGGCGACCTACAACCCTAGAAAAGATAACGTGAGGGTAAGACCTACGAGCTACCTACAACCCTAGAAAAGATAACATGAGGGTAAGTGTAACACCCCAATTATACCCAGAAATTCTATATGCAAATCAGAGTCATAAAATTCATGCAACTAAATCAGTATGCCACAAATTCAACTTTAAAAACACATTGCATTCAGCGTGGATACATAACACTTTAAAACTTAGGATGAACGATCAACATAATAATTTAATCTCTTAATTCAACAACTTGAACATCTACGCAGCGGAAATCATAATAACATCTTTGTATAACAATTTCAACAACTGAAATAATCAATAATTAAAAGCAACAAGCATTCACCCCCCCGAGTGTTACGTATCAGAGCAATGACACCGACTCGAACTACTGAAGGTATACTTCCTTCACTCTGGATTACCTGCATGTTACCAACGTAAGGGTAACATTCAAACAAAAGAGGTGAGATATCTAACAATATAATAAAACGTATGATAATTAATATATTAAATTAGATCACATAACACCACCACTTCTCATCTTATAAACAACAATAATCGCAACAGAAATACCAATGATATACACATTCACTGCATCAATACACAACTTATTTATGCAATCATATAATGCGACTCAATACTATGCAAATGCATGTGGTACCATTGGAGCAGAACTCCCATCTCAAATAATTGACAGTAAATAGAGGCATCAACAAGGCATAAGCCTTTATCTTAATATTCGCCAATACAGACCATCTTAACGAGCATCAGCTCCATCTTGAAATGCAATGTATGCGACACAATCATGAATGTAATGACAACACCATAATTAACAACATCTGAACAAAACATCATTGTTCGCCAAAAGCCTACATCATAATAGCTTCCAATTATTAGAGGCATCTCAACATCTTTCATCAACATCATTCATTAACATCATTGATCAACATAATTCATCAAACATCATTTATCAACATAATTCATCAAACATCATTTATCATCACATAATTCATCAACGTAATCTCATAAACATCATTTATCAACATCGTACATCAACGTCATTTTTCAACATAATTCACGGTAGCTCATCCATACAACAATACAACAGTAGATCGTAAACCTCGCAATGTTGGCCATAGGCCTACAACATGATATTGCCTATAATTAATTAATCATCTAAGGCTTACTTCTAAATTACCAAACCTCCACATATTATTCATTTTGTAATACTACATTATATCCTCATTAATCTTGCTGTTACGAACCAATCAGTAATCTATAATCATCTCATCCTCATCATTCTTCACAAAAATCAACATGGCGATTAACGCGGGAACTAACTCTAATCCTAATTTGGGTAATAGGATTATCCTTCCTATTCTTCATTTTGATCCTTAAGAATGAATTTAATCGTGTTAGATATTCAACGCTTCGAACGACACCTCAAACGGAGTTCAAAAACTCAAGTTACAGCCTTTTCAAAATGATTCTGTCAAAAACCAGACTACATGGATCGACGCGTAATGTCTTGAGTCGACACGTAATGGACTTAACACGCTACATGAGTCGATGCGTACTCCCTTTGTATCGACTCATACTTGGTCTGCAACACTGCATGTATCGATACATACTCCTTCGTATCGACTCATCCTGAGTCTAAAAGCCTTCATGTATCGATGCATGACTCCTTCGTATCGACACATCCTGAGTCTAAAAGCCTTCATGCATCGACGCATGGCTTTTGGGGTCGACACATATTGTTTTGTCACGGATATTTTCTGTGATTTCATTGTGTTTTCACTACGGTTTCCATACCTTAGGCCCTAAAAACATCCTCTAATCGTAGATAATCATCAATTATAAATATCCTATAATTCTACATCAAATATATAACATTAGGGCATCATTATTCATCTTTCAATCATTGATTCTCATCAAACAACAATGTATATAATTCAATCATAAACCAAACAATCTTTCACATCTAATACCACATACCAATCATCATAAACCCTATTATAGAGTCAAAACCCCACCCTTACCTTGGATTGAAGGTTGCTCAATAACTTTTCCGGTTGATTTCCGTTCTACCTATTTTCCTCCTTTCCAACAACTTTCACGTTCTCTTCTTCCAACCCTTATTTTTTCTCACTTACTATTTCTTCTTTTCTTATTATTCCTATCAATAATAAAATAACCCGATAATTCTCAAAATACCTTAATGGGCTTAAAGCTACTACACCCCCATTTTTACTTCTATCCTAAAAAACAAGCCCACATTAAATAATATTATTATTCTAATATTATTCCACCACTTAATAAAATAAATAAATCCAACTAATCACAACACATCAACTATCATCATAACACAACTTCACAATTATTCCAAAAATAATTTAATTAAATAATTAATTAAATTACGGGCGTTATAACTCTCTCCCACTTAGAATATTTTCGTCCTCGAAAATTTACCTTAATGAAACAACTCAGGATAGGAGTCCCGCATCTTGCTCTCCAACTCCCAAGTCATGCTTTCTCCGCATCCCCTAGCCAAACCACTTTAACCAAATCAATCTCTTTTCCCCTTAGAGTCTTTATTTCACGATCCGTGATCCGTACAGGCATCGTCTCCACCGTAAGATTATCCCGTACTTGCACATCGTCCATATGAATCACATGAGATGGATCTGAAATATGCTTCCGGAGTTGAGAAACATGAAACACATCATGCAAATTCGAAATATTAGGCGGTAAAGCCACTCTATAAGCAACATTCCCCACTCTCTCTGAATTCTGATATGGTCCAATAAAATGAGAAGTGAGCTTCTTAGACTTCAATGCTCGCCCAACACCAGTCACAAGTGTAACTCTTGAAAACAAATGGTCACCTGCTTGGAATTCTAAATCTTTCCTTCACTTGTCATGATAACTCTCCTGTCTACTTTGGGAAGCTTTCATATTTTCTCAAATCCACTTCACCTTCTCAATAGTCTCACGAACAAGTTCAGGCCCAAGTACCACACTTTCACCAGATTCATGCCAACATAAAGGAGTTCTACATCTTTGACCATATAACGCTTCAAAAGGTGCCATCCCAATACTGGAAAGGTAACTGTTATTATAGGTGAACTCTATCAACGGAAGATAAGTATCCCATGAACCTCCCTGCTCAAAAACACATGCCCTTATCAAGTCTTCCAACGATTGAATAGTCTATTCTGTCTGACCATCTGTCTGAGGATGATACGCTGAACTTAACCTCAACTTAGAACCCAACGCTTCTTGAAAACTCTTCCAAAAATCAGAAGTAAATCTTGGATCTCTATCTGACACAATGCACAAAGGAACACCATGCAGTTTCGCAATCAAACTAGTGTAAATCTCAGTCAACTTCGACACTGGAAAACTGATGTTAATAGGAATAAAATGAGCCGACTTCTTAAGCCTATCAACAATCACCCAAAACGAATCATGTCATAGTATAGTATTATGTAACCCCGTCACAATGTCCATCGAAATGCTATCCCATTTCCATTCTGGAACTTCTAACGGTTGCATCAACCCTGCTGGCTTCTGATGTTCAACTTTCAACTTCTAACAAGTCAAACATGCATACACAAACCGAGCCACATCACTCTTCATTCCAGGCCACCAAAACAAACCTTTCAAATCTTGATACATCTTTGTAGCTCCTGGATGAATACTCAACTTACTTCTATGACTCTCTTCAAGTATCACTTTCTTCATCTCAGCATCATCAGGAATACAAATCTGATCACGAAATCTCAACACACCTTGCTCATCTAACTTAAAATCAATATTCTCAGACTGATCGATTCCAACCATCAAATCTACCAGTTTCACATCCAACTTCTGAGCTTCTCTGATATTGTCTACAAATTCATTATTAATCTTCAACATACCCAACAGAACACTCTGCAGCGTAACCTTGCAAACTAAGCTCATATCTCTGAACTGCTCAATTAATTCCAACTCTTTAACCATCATTGCTGACATATGTAAGGTCTTTCAACTCAACGCATCAACTACCATATTCTCTTTTCCTGGATGATAATTCAAACCGAAATCATAATCCTTAAACAATTCCAACCACCTTCATTGCCTTATATTAAACTCCTTCTGATCGAATAAATACTTTAAGCTCTTATGGTCACTAAATACTTCAAATCTAGAACCATAAAGATAATGCCTCCAAATCTTCAACACAAAGACAACTGCAACAAGCTTTAAATCATGCGTATGATAGTTCTTCTCATGAGTCCTCAACTGCCTTGACGCATAAGCAACTACCTTATCACTCTGCATAAGCACACCTCATAAACCCATCTTAGAAGCATCACAATGCACCACAAAAGGTTCTCCTGGATTAGGCAACGTCAAAATCGGAGCCGACATCAATCTCTTCTTCAATTCTGTAAAACTTTTTTTGCGCTGAACATCCCATACAAAAGCTCTACCTTTACAAGTCAACTTAGTCAGCGGAAGTGCCAACTTAGAAAAACCTTTGATAAACCTTCTATAGTAACTAACTGATCCCAAAAAGCTTCTAATCTCAGTAGATGACCTCGGAGTTTCCCATTACAACACAACGTCAACCTTCGATGGATCTATAACGATGCCACTACCTGAGATCACATGACCAAGAAAACTAACCTCCTTTAACCAGAATTCACACTTGGACAGGTTTGCATACAACTTCTTCTCTTTCAAAACTTTCAATACTACCCTTAAAGTGTTCTGCATGCTCTTCTTCTGACTTAGAGTAAATCAAAATATCATCAATGAACAGCACTACGAACCAATCCAAATAAGTATGAAAGATACGATTCATATATTCAATGAATACTCCCGGCGCATTAGTAACATCAAAAGGCATCACCGAATACTCATAATGTCCATAACGCATTCTGAAAGCCGTCTTCTGGATATCTTCATCCTTCACTTTAATCTGATGGTAACCCGACCTCAAATCAATCTTACTAAACACACGAGCATCCACCAATTGGTACATCAAGTAATCTATTCTTGTAAGCGAATACTTGTTCTTAATCGTCACTTTATTCAACTGTCTAAAATCAACACAAAGCCTCATACTTCCATCTTTCTTCTTTACTAACAACACTGGAGCTCCCCACGGTGATACACTTGGTCTTACAAACTTCTTTTCAAGTAACTCCTCCAATTGCTTCTTTAACTCTAACAATTCATATGCAGACATCCGGTATGGTGCCATAGACATAGGTCTGGTACCAGGTACAAGATCAATAGCAAATTCAACTTCCCTCTCCAGCGGTACATCAGGAATTTCATCGGGGAAAACTTCAGGAAATTCACATACCACCTGTAATTCCTCAATTATAGTTTAAGTCTCTACAGATAGCAACGCCATCAATGATAACATATGTGCTTCTTCTTGCATCAACTTCTTCAACTGTCTAGCAGACAACAGACTATCTTCCTCTTCTTCAGGAGTAGAAAACCTCACAGATTTGTCATAACAGTTAATATGAACATAGTTATGCTCTAACCAGTTCATACCTAAAATCACATCCAAACCTCTTAATGGTAAACAAAACAAATTAACAACAATGTCTCTGTCAAAGATCGACAAGGGAAACTTTAAACACACAAAAGAAGTAGTCACTGAGCCCTTGGTTGGAGTATCGATGACCATTTCTCCATTCATAGAAGTCAACACAAGACCCAATCTTTCAACACAATCAGCAGCAATAAAACAATGAGTAGCACCGGTATCAATAATAGTAATTAAAGGAGTACTATAAATGAAACATGTACCTCTGATAAGTCTATCCTCAGTAGCTGCCTGATCCTTAACCAAAGCGAACACTTTAACACTTGTTTGTGCCCTCTTCGGTTTCTTACACTGACTACCAATGTGCCCTTCTTCACTACAGTTGAAACAAATCACATCCTTATGCTTGCACTCAGATACAACATATTTGTTCTTACCACAACAGAAACACCTCTTTACTTCAGTAGTACACACATTACTCGTATGCCTAGGTTTCCCACATTTAAAATAAACCACACCAGCAGGAGCATATACTCCACTAGTCCTCTGACCCTGAGCAACTTTCTGTTTACCTTTACCAACTGGGGTATCATAAGGCTTACCATGATTCTGTTGGTGCTTACCCCTCTTCTCACTGATAATCTTGTAATGAGCATTATTATCCTCCTCATAAATTCTACAGTTATCAATCAAATCGTCAAAGACACGGATTTTCTGGTATCCAACTGCCTTCTTGATCTTTGGGTGCAACCCATTCTTAAACTTGATACACTTTGAAAACTCAGCATCTGTCTCAGCGTAGTGCGGATAAAACTTAGCCAACTCATAAAACTTTGCAGCATACTCAACAACCTACATATTCCCTTGCTTCAGCTTAAGGAACTCAATCTCCTTCTTACCACGGACAACTTCAGGAAATTAATTCCTCAAAAATTCCCTACGGAACATATCCCAAGTGACATTCTCACATGCAACTTCCAATCTCTGACAAGTCTCTAACCACCAGTCATCAGCCTCAACTGCTAGCATATGAGTACCATATCAAACCTTCTGCGCTTGAGTGCATTCCATCACACGGAAGATTCTCTCAATCTCTTTCAACCAATCCAATGCTCCATCTTATTCATACTTTCCCTTGAACGTAGGAAGATTCTCTTTCTCGAAAGTCGCCAAGCTACGAGATCCAGCATTCGGCTGATTCTCCATCGCATGTGCCATTGCTTCCAAAGTAGCAGCAAGTGCATCATCGTTCCTTTCAGCCATCTCAACGTATCACTACAACATAAACAACAGTTATAACTCAAATTAACAATACTCGATTATTAGACAACTATGACTCGACAACAAGGTCAGACCAACCTTTGCTCTGATACCAACTTTGTAACACCCCAATTCTACCCGACAATTATATATGCAAATCAGAGTCATAAAATTCATGCAACTAAATCAGGATGACACAAATTCAACTTTAAAAACACATTGCATTCAACGTGGATACATAACACTTTAAAACTTCGGATGAACCATCAGCATAATAATTTAATCTCTTAATTCAACAACATGAACATCTACGCAGCGGAAATCGTAATAATATCTTTGTACAACAATTTCAACAACCAAAATAATCAATACTTAAAAGCAACAAGCGTTCATCCACCTGAGTGTTACGTATCAGAGCAATGACACCGAATCGAACTACCGAAGGTATACTTCCTTCACTCTGGATTACCTGCACGTTACCAACGTAAGGGTAAGATTCAAACAGAAGGGATGAGATATCTAACAATATAATAAAACGTATGATAATTAATATATTAAATTAGATCATATAACACCACTACTTCTCGTATTATAAACAACAATAATTGCAACAGAAATACTAACAATATACACATTCACCACATCAATACACAACTTCTTTATGCAATCATATAATGCGACTCAATACCATGCAAATGCATATGGTACAATTGGAGAAGAACTCTCATCTCAAATAATTTCCAATAAATAGAGGCATCAACAAGGCATAGGCCTTCATCTTAATATTCGCCAATACAGACCATCTTAACGAGCATCAGCTCCATCTTAAAATGCAATGTATGTGACACAATCATGAATGTAATGACAACACCATAATTAACAACATCTCAACACAACATCATCGTTATCCAGAAGCCTACATCTTAATAGTTGCCAACTATTATAGGCACCTCAATATCTTTCATCAACATCATTCATTAACATCATTGATCAACATAATTCATCAAACATCATTTATCAACATAATTCATCAAACATCATTTATCATCGCATAATTCGTCAACATAATCTCATCAACATCATTTATCAACATCATTCATCAACATCATTTATCAACATAATTCACGGCAGCTCAGCCATATAACAATACAATAGTAGATCGTAAATATCGCAACGTTGGCCATAGGCCTACAACATGATATTTCCTATAATTAATTAATCATATAAGGCTTACTTCTAAATTACCAAACCTCTACATATTGTTCATTATGTAATACTATATTATTATCCACATTAATCTTGCTGTTACGAACCAAACAGTAATCTATAAACATCTCATGGCGATTGACGCGGGAACTAACTTTAATACTAATTTGGATACTAGAATTATCCTTTGTATTCTTCATTTTGATCCTTAAGAATGAAGTTCATCGCGTTAGCTATTCAACGCTTCGAACGACAGCTCAAACGGAGTCCGAAAACTCAAGTTACATCCTTTTCAAAATGATTCTGTCAAAAACCAGACTACATGGATCGACGTGTAATGTCTTGAGTCGACGCGTACTAGACTTAACACACTACATGAGTCGACGCGTACTCCCTTTGTATCGACTCATACTGAGTCTGCAACAATGCATGTATCGATACATGCTCCTTCGTATCGACTCATCCTGAGTCTAAAAGCCTTCATGTATCGACGCATGACTCCTTCGTATCGACTCATCCTGAGTCTAAAAGCCTTAATGCATTGACGCGTGGCTTTTGGGGTCAACACATACTGTTCTGTCATAGATATTTTCTGCAATTTCACTGCGTTTTCACTACGATTTCCATACTTTAGGCCCTAAAAACATCCTCTAATCATAGATAATCATCAATTATAAATATCCTATAATTCTACATCAAATATACAACATTAGGGCATCATTATTCATCTTTCAATCATTGATTCTCATCAAATAACAATGTATATAATTCAATCATAAACCAAACAATCTTTCACATCTAATCCCACATACCAATCTTCATAAACCCTATTATAGAGTCAGAACCCCACCCTTACCTTAGGTTAAAGGTTTCTCTATAACTTTTCCGGTTGATTTCTGTTCTGCCTCTTTTCCTCCTTTCCAACAACTTTCATGTTCTCTTCTTCCAACCCTTATTTCTTTATCTCTTACTGCTTCTTCTTTTCTTATTATTTCTAACAATAATAAAATAACCCGATGATTCTCAAAATACCTTAATGGGCTTAAAGCTACTACACCCCCCCCCCCCCCTTTTCTACTTCTATCCTCTAAAACAAGCCCACATTAAATAATATTATTATTCTAATATTATTCCACCACTTAATAAAATAAATAAATCCAACTAATCACAATACATCAACTATCATTATAACACAAATTCACAATTATTCAAGACATAATTTAATTAAATAATTAATTAAATTAGGGGCGTTACAGTAAGACCTGCGAGAAACCTACGACCATAGAAAAGACAATATTAGGGTAAGACCTGCGAGCGACCTACGACCCTAGAAAAGATAACATAAGGGTAACATCTACTAACTACCTACAACCTTAGAAAAGATAATGTAAGGGTAAGATCTACGGACGACCTACGACCCTAGAAAAGATAACGTGAGGGTAAGATCTACGAATGACCTACGACCCTAGATAAGATAACGTGATGGTAAGACCTACGAGCAACCTACTACCCTAGAAAAGATAATGTGAGGGTAAGATCTACGGATGACCTACGACCCTAGAAAAGATAACGTGATGGTAAGATCTACGGATGACCTACAACCCTAGAAAAGATAACATGAGGGTAAGAACTGCGAGCGACCTACGACTCTATAAAAGATACATGAGGGTAAGACCTACGAGCGACCTATGAACCTAGAAAATATAAAGAAGGGTATTGGGAGTTAGGGAGTACAATGTACTTGCACCATGGCTTATTTTGGTTGGTAGTGTAATGACAGATGTCAACTGAGAATTATGAAGATCATATTCTCTGTGGGGATGTTTTACGGTTTTGAGGATTGATGTGGGGCTTTTGTGCAAGGTACCAAATTTGGCTCATGATTCATATGCATTTTAAAGTGTGGCATGATGATTCATTTCAACCGATATGCTATGCGTCTGAGGATGAAATGTAATATGCAGTGATGATTATTGTATGTAGTGTATAAAATATTAGGCTCATTGGGGTCCGTTTCCCGTTGTCTTGAGATGCCAATACAGATTGGTGCTTGAAAACTTCAAGAATTAAGTTATAGCTGTGAAATTAAGCTTCTCAAATAAGCTTTTGTTTTGATGAAGACAAACTATGGCTAACAAAGAAGGCAAAGATTTTGATCAAGCATCTAAAGCATCTAAAGATAATATCTTCACTCAAAGCTCTCAACAACTTTAAAGGTATAATAATATTATCTACTTTGATCTTAAGATATAGATGCTCAAAAATGAAAAATAAATGTTTAAAAATCATTACTCAAGCTTTTCAAAGATAAAATTTCACTTTTCTTATGCATGCAATAGATTTACATCTTAGAGCAATCGATTGCACTCTTCAAAATTCCAAATCTTTTGCTCCTGTTTCTTTATGCAATCGATTACATTGTTAGTGAAATTGATTGCACACTTAAATTTTTCAAAACATTTGGTTCTGACTTTGCATGTAATCGATTACATAGTTGGTGCAATTGACTGCACTCAGTTAAATTTTGCTACTGACTTTGCATGAAATCGATTACATTGTTAATGCAATCGATTGCACTCTTAAAATTTTGAAAAAATAGCTGTTGAAAACATTGTGCAATTGATTACACTAAAGGTGCAATCAATTACACACTACACGAATTTGAAAATAAACAGCTTTGTTCATGCCTTTTGATCATTCCTTTTCATTACATCTTTTCACTCAAACTTGGCATTTGTTCATGATACATTTCCAGATATTCATGATGTTTCAAAAGGATGTTATGAACATATAAATATTCAATTTCAAATCCAGATCTAACACCTTCTTTCATAATATTTTTTTCTGAACTTTAAAAATACAAACACAAGCATTCTTCATTTTCATGCATAAGTTTTCTGCACATTTTCATACTTCAAACAGAAAACTTTGAGCAAATATATCTTGAGTCTTTGTACAATATTATTATTGAAATAAGAAGATTATACATTGTCAAATCACTCTTAGTGATCAATATTAATCTACTCACTCAAACTCACAAATTGATATTTACTTACTTATTTTCCAGGATTGTTGGAATTAAGTTTAAGTGTTTTTATTGAAATCTGGTTTTTCCAAGTTGCTGGATACAAGTGTAGTTACATTGAGAGGATTGTTATCATAGGTAACTTAGTGAAAATCCAAGAGGATTGTTCTTGGTCCAAGAGAATTATTCTTGGTTTGGTTGGTAGTTCTTGTGTAAGTTTGCCACAATAAGAAAATCTCTTTCATGTTGAAAGGGGACTGGAGTACTCTCGGACTGTGAGGGGAACCAGGATATATCGCCCGTGTCTCTTTATTTTTTTGCATCTTTAAGATTTCCTAAACTCACTTATAACCAGAAAAATAAGAACCATCATCACTAAAAACCATAATTTGTAAAAGTACCTAATTCACCCCCCTCTTAGGCGCACTTCGTACTTACAATTGGTATCAGAGCAGGTTATAGGTAACCTGCTCCTAAAAGATCCATAATGGATTCCGCAAATCATAATCCCGTTTTCAGAGATGGTGGTAGTAACAACAAGCCTCCTCTATTCTGTGGTGAATATTTTGACTTCTGGAAAATTCACATGAAGGCGCATCTAGAAGCACAAGGAGAAGAAATATGGGATACCGTCGAAAATGGTCCATTTATCCCGATAACGGTAATCAACGGTGTTGGCTCATCAAATCCTAAGTCTGCATGGGACGATGATGACAAGAAGAAATTTCTCTATGACAAAAAGGCAATAAACCTTCTTCAAGGTGCACTTAGCATGGACGAATTCTTCCGTGTCTCGACATGCAAAACAACAAAGGAAATATGGGATACCTTGGTACAAACTCATGAAGGAACGACTGAGGTAAAAAGATCAAGACTAAATACACTAAGTCAAGAATACGAACTATTTCGAATGCAGCCCGGAGAAACCATTCTTGACTTACAAAAGAGATTTGTGCACTTGACAAATCATCTAAGTGCTCTTGGTAAAACTTTGACAAATGAAGAATTGAATCTGAAAGTACTTAGGTCCTTAACTAGGGAATGGCAACCAAAGTTAACGACAATTTCAGAAAAGAAAAGTCTCTCCAACATGACATCCGCAACTCTATTTTGAAAACTTTAAGAATACGAAACGGAACTCGGAATACTCGAAAAACATGAAAATCAAGAGAAGAAATCCAAGAATATTGCTTTAAAGATAGACTCCAAGGAAGCTGAAAAGGAAAACAATCCAGAAGAAGATCAAAACTTCATGCTTCTTGTTAAAAGGCTTGGTAAGTTCTTCGGTAGAAATGACAAACCTTTTTCTCATGCAAAAGGAAAGAAACATTTACAGAAAAAGGAAGGCTCCACATCAACACAAGAAATAACATGCTATGAATGTGGTAAGCAAGGTCATATCAAGCCGGATTGTCCAAAACTCTCCAAGAAAGGTGGCTTCAAAAGCAAGAAGGGATTCAAGAACAAAAAGGATTATGTCTCATGGAAGGACAATGAAATAAGTTCCTCATCCGATTCCGATAGTGATGAAAGTGCAAATCTAGCATTGATGGCCTCACACCATTCCAATGATGAAGACAATGAGGTTAGTAATGAATTTTCTCTTTTTGATAGTGATGCACAAGGTGCTATAGATGAACTATTGAATGAATGCAAAATTTTGTATAAAACCATTTCATCACAAAAGAAACAAATTTCATCCTTAGAAGAAAAATAAGTTTCAATGGAAAAAGATTTCAAAGAAGAAAAACAAAAATCAAGTGATGAACAAAAACAAAATTTTGTATGCAAAAATTGTGATTCACTCTCTTTCCAAATTGTCCAATTAAAAAGAGTCATTGAAAGACATGAAAAAGGGAAAATTAAATTGGAAGGTGTTCTTAGCCAAAAAAGATACTCCAATGATAAAAGTGGGCTTGGATATTCAAAGTTTTCAAAACCAAGTTCTAAAAAAACTATCTTTGTTAAGGCAAGTGATCAATCTTCCAAAGACAAAGTGAACAAACCTAAAATAGTTCGTCACTATCCGAAAAAGAAAACATTTTCTAAGAAGAAATCTTATCCTTCTAGATATAGAAGTAACTTTGAACCTACTTGTTTTTATTGTGGTATTAAAGGCCATACACCTAATGCTTTCTATGTTAGAAACTTTAGTGTGGCAAGTGGGCATTATGTATGGGTAAAGAAAGGCACTAATTATGAAGGACCCAAAGCAACTTGGGTACCTAAAAAAACCTAATTTTTTTTGCAGGTATGCTTGAAGACCATATGCAATCTTTGGTATCTTGATAGTGGTTGTTCAAAGCATATGACAGGAGACATAAACCAATTTTCACATCTAGCGCTAAAGGCCAAGGGTTTTGTCACTTATGGAGACAATAATAAGGGAAGAATCCTAGGAAAAGGCAAAGTTGGTGCTCCACCTTTCACATCCATTAAAGATGCTCTTTATGTTGAAGGACTAAAGCACAATCTTCTAAGTATTAGCCAACTTTGTGACAAAGGCTTCAAAATCAAGTTCACCAAGGATGAATGTTTGATAGAAGACGAAGTCACTCATGAGGTTATACTTAAAGGTAAAAGAATAAATAATATATTTATGATTTCCCTTGATGATCCATCTTTGAAGGGTAAATGTCTCATGGCGAACAACGATGATTCATGGCTTTGGCACAAAAGAATTGCTCATATTCATATGGAACAATTGAATAAATTAATCAAGCATGATCTTGTCATTGAATTGCCTAAGAGAAATTTCGTCAAAGATAGACTATGCGATGCTTGTCAAAAAGGGAAACAAACTAGATCAACTTTCAAATCTAAGAATGTGGTGTCCACTACAAGGCCACTAAAATTGTTACAGATGGATTTATTTGGTCCATCAAGAACAAGGAGTTTCAGAGGTAATGCATATGCTTTGGTTATTGTTGACGATTTCTCTAGATATACTTGGACATTCTTTTTAGTGCAGAAAAGTGATGCATTCAAGGCGTTCAAGAAGTATGCTAAACAAATTCAGAATGAGAAGTCTCTAACAATTGCCTAATTAAGAAGTGACCATGGCGGAGAATTCCAAAATGCTCTATTTGAAGAATTTTGTGGAGAACATGGAATATCTCACAACTTCTCGGAACCAAGGACTCCACAACAAAATGGAGTGGTTTAAAGAAAGAATAGGTCTCTTGTGGAACTTTCTAGAACAATGCTTAACGACTCAAACCTTACAAAATACTTTTGGGCAAATGCGGTGAGCACGACATGTTTTGTTAGAAATAGAGTTAACATTAGACCAATCTTAAAGAAAACTCCATATGAACTTTTCAAAGGGAGAAAACCAAACATTGCTTTCTTTCATATCTTTGGGTGCAAATGCTTTGTCCTAAACAATGACAAAGATAATTTGGGTAAGTTTGATGAGAAATCTGATGAAGGTATATTCCTTGGTTACTCACTCTCTAGAAAAGCATATAGAATATACAACAAAAGAACTTTGACTATTGAAGAATCTATGCATGTTTCTTTTGATGAATCTAACCCTTCCAAGGAGGATAATATTGTTTGTGATAATGATGATGAAATTTTAGAAGGTCCTCAAGAAAATTCTTCCAAGGATCAACCCATTCAACTAGAAGAATCACCTCAACAAGAATCGAATCTCAATGATCTACCAAAAGAATGGAGAACTCATAGAGATCATCCTATTGATAAAGTGATAGGTGATATAAGTCAAGGCGTGTCTACAAGATTAAATCTCAAGGATGCTTGCCTAAACATGGCGTTTGTCTCTCAAATTGAACCTTCCAAAGTTGATAAAGCTTTAAGCGATAACCAATGGATCATAGCCATGCAAGAAGAATTGAATCAATTTGAAAGGAATCAAGTTTGGGAACTCATTCCTAGGCCAAGCAACAAACACATTATTGGAACAAGATGGGTGTTCAAAAACAAACTTGACGAGAATGGAATAATTGTTCGCAACAAAGCAAGATTGGTAGCACAAGGCTATAATCAAGAAGAAGGAATAAACTTTGAAGAAACTTTCGCTCTAGTTGCAAGGTTAGAAGCTATTCGTCTCTTACTTGCCTATGCTTGTTCATTAAATTTTCAGCTTTTCCAAATGGACGTCAAAAGCGCATTCTTGAATGGATATATCACTGAAGAAGTATACGTTAAGCAACCCCCGGGTTTCGAAGACTTAAAGAATCCATCTCATGTATTTAAATTAAGAAAATCTCTCGATGGACTGAAACAAGCACCAAGGGCATGGTATGATCGTTTAAGCAACTTCTTATGCGAAAAAGGTTTCGAAAAAGGCAAAGTTGACAAGACTCTATTTATCAAGAAAATCAAAGACGACACTTTACTAGCACAAGTCTATGTTGATGACATCATCTTTGGTTCTTCAAATCAAAAAATGTGTGAAGAATTCTCATCAATGATGCAAGGAGAATTTGAAATGTCCATGATGCGTAAAATGAACTATTTTCTTGGACTTCAAATCAAACAACTAAAAGATGGAATCTTCATCAACCAATCCAAATATTGCAAGGAACTCTTGAAAAGGTTTGACATGGATACCTGTAAGGAAATGTCTACACTTATGGGTTCTGTTTCTTATGTTGATCAAGATGAATCAGGTGTTTCCATCGACATCACTAAATATCGAGGTATGATTGGCTCTTTATTATATTTTATGGCAAGTTGTCCTGACATAATGTTTAGTGTTTGTCTTTGTGCCCGCTTTCAAGAAAACCCAAAGGAATATCATCTCACGGCGGTAAAGAGGATCATGAAGTATCTCAAAGGGACAACAAATGTCAGATTATGGTATCCTAAAGGTAGTGTCTGCAACTTAATTGGCTATTCTGACGCGGATTATGCAGGATGTAAAACAGATAGAAAAAGCACAAGTGGTACTTGTCACATTATTGGTAATGCATTAGTATCATGGGCCTGCAAGAAACAAGCATGTGTTTCTCTAAGCATGGCCGAAGCTGAATATATTGCAGCGGGTAGTAGTTGTGCTTAAATTTTGTGGCTAAAACAACAACTTCGTGACTACGGACTCGATCTAGGGTGCATTCCTCTAAGATGCGACAACACCAGTGCAATCAACATCACAAAGAATCTCGTCATGCATTCAAGGACTAAACATATAGACATCCGACATCATTTTCTCTGTGATCATGTTCTTCAAGGAGATGTCAAGGTAACCTTTGTAGATACTCATAATCAGCTTGCCGATATCTTCACCAAACCTTTGGCGAAAGAACCTTTCTACAAAATTCATCGAGAGCTCGGCATACTTAATGAACGCGACTTATAAGGTGCATTTTACCCTTGATATATCTTTTATACATGTTTTTATACATGCCATATATGAATTTATGCTATGTGATACTTCAAATTTCAAGAAAAATTTGGTTTTGGACAATTCTTGTTGGTGCAAATCGATTGCACAAAGAAATTTTTTCATTCTGTCCATTCTGTTTCATGTGCAAATCGATTGCACCTTTAATGAAATTGATTGCACTATGTGCGTTTTGCTTTATTTTTTGTTTCTGTTTGTGTGCAAATCGATTGCACATGGTATGTCAATCGATTGCACGCACTGAAAGTAGCTTTTATGACAAAAATAATGTTGGTCAGAATTCCTCTCTTATATTCCCAAGCCAAATACACTTCAATACTAATAACCCATTCCATACCTACCAAAATCACTTCCAATTCTCTCTCACAAAACCTTTCTCTCTCACAAAACCCTAAAACCAAAACCTAAAACACCATATCCATGGCTTCAAGAACAAAGAGAAAGGCATCAGTTTCAGATAAAGGGAAAAATAAGATTGATTCAACATCCAATCCACTGCTCTCAACTCTCACCGAAGCACAAGAAGTCAGATTTGTCAAAGACTTTCAAAGGAAAATTTTTTCCAACCCTAAGTATGGTATTCTATCCTCCTTCCCTCAAGAATGTTTTTCATTTCAGAATGATCTAGCTGCTTATGGTCTTGAACCCTTGATTTCTTCGTACGACCCATACTACCCAGATTTGGTAAGAATGTTTTTCAGTAATCTAACTCCCTACAAAGAAAATATATTCACATATGTGCTAGGCACTCGTATCTCACTGACTCCTTAGGTTGTTGGTGAGATCTTGCATATTCCTTTCACCGGAAGCTCCCTATATGATCCTGAAAACGAAATATGGGATGGCTATACGAAAAAGGGATTCTTTTACAACATTGGGCGGTTAAGTAAAGCTGAATTTCACGCCAAACAGATATGTGGTCTTGGCGGAGTAATTCCTTCCAGAGATTCCTGAAGTGCAGGTAACCTCTATATAGACGATCACTTATTTCATTATTTCTTGGTCTAAATACTTTTTCCAAGAGTTGGAAACCATTGCACGGTTACCGACTTCGAGATGCAGCTTATTTATGAAAGGAAGAAAGGAGTTAATGTAAACTGGGCAAGAATGATGATGATACATATGCTGAGAGTGGATGAAAAATCTAAATTCCTTCCATATGCTTATTTTGTCACCTTGATTATGGAGGAATTTGGTGTGGATTTTCGTGTTTTGGAAAATGTGGATATGGATCCTATTTTAAACATAATTTCAATTAAGAATGTTGATACAAGAATGGGCGTACATTTTAATCCAGAGACAAAGACCATCACCTGTATTGGTGAAGATGTTGTTGGCAATGAAGATAATGACCAAGAAGTTGAAGGTGGTGAAGCTATGCCTCCTCCTCCTACTGCTCCCTCTGGTCCAAGCAACCAAGAACTCATGGACTACATGGCTCAACAGTTTGCTTCTATGAACACCAACATCAACAATCAATGGAGTGAAATCAATGACTCCACTACAACCCGGATAAATGATTTTCGCTCGGATGTGAACCAACAATTCTCATACCTTTATTCTCACCTTCATATCCCACCATAAGACCCAAACAACCCAGCTGGACCTCCTCCTCATTACGCAGAACCTCCACTTCAACAACAATTCTCAAACCAAGGCTCATGGTCTTACAATCACCTAGACATTCATCACCCTTAATGTTCTGGATGACTATTTTTTTCTGTTATGTTATTGTCTTGATATTTCAATGTTTCGTTTGTTCCATTTGTGTAACTCTTAAACAATGTGTGTTAATGTTTTTATTCTATAATTTTTGTCAATATATTGCTCTACTATTATTTGCTTGAAGCATCTTTCCCTTCTTTTCGATAATGTCAAAGGGGGATAAAGTTGTATGGTACTTTATGCTTGTACTTCCTTGTCTTAATTTTTTCAACGTACTCTCCAATCAAGATGAAGAATTGCAAAGGATTCCAACCCTCTCCTAAATAGGGGGAGTTTTGCATCTTAGGGGGAGTAGCTCTTCCGGAAAGTACATCGCATAAAGAAAGATTGTTTGTCATCATCAAAAAGGGGGAGAATGTGAAATCAAGCTTCTTAAATAAGCTTTTGTTTTGATGAAGACAAACCATGGCTAACAAAGAAGGCAAAGCTTTTGATCAAGCATCTAAAGCATCTAAGGATAATATCTTCACTCAAAGTTCTCAACAAATTTAAAGGTATAATAATATTATCTACTTTGATCTTAAGATATATATGCTCAAAAATGAAAAAGAAATGTTTAAAAATCATTACTCAAGCTTTTCAAAGATAAAATTTCACTTTTCTTATGCATGCAATCGATTTACATCTTAGTGCAATCGATTGCACTCTTCAAAATTCCAAATCTTTTGCTTTTGTTTCTTTATGCAATCGATTACATTGCTAGTGCAATCGATTGCACACTTAAAATTTTCAAAACGTTTGGTTCTTACTTTGCATGCAATCGATTACATAGTTGGTGCAATCGATTGCACTCAGTTAAATTTTGCTACTGACTTTGCATGCAATCGATTACATTGTTAATGCAATCGATTGCACTCTTAAAATTTTGAAAAAATAGTTGTTGAAAACCTTGTGCAATCGATTACACTAAAGGTGAAATCGATTACACACTGCACGAATTTGAAAAATAACAGCTTTGTTCATGCCTTTTGATCATGCCTTTTCATTACATCTTTTCACTCAAACTTGGTATTTATTCATGATACATTTCCAGATCTTCATGATATTTCAAAAGGGTGTTATGAACATATAAATATTCAATTTCAAATCCAGATCTAACACCTTCTTTCATAATATTTTTTTTCTGAATTTTAAAAATACAAACTCAAGCATTCTTCATTTTCATGCATAAGTTTTCTGCACATTTTCATACTTCAAACAGAAAACTTTGAGAAAATATATCTTGAGTCTTTTTACAATATTATTATTGAAAGAAGAAGATTATACATTGTCAAATCACTCTTAGTGATCAATATTACTCTACTCACTCAAACTCACAAATTGATATTTACTTACTTATTTTCCAGGATTGTTGGAATTAAGTTTAAGTGTTTTTGTTGAAATCTTGTTTTTCCAAGTTGCTGGATACAAGTGTAGTTACATTGAGAGGATTGTTCTCATAGGTAACTTAGTGAAAATCCAAGAGGATTGTTCTTGGTCCAAGAGGATTGTTCTTGGTTTGGTTGGTAGTTCTTGTGTAAGTTTGCCACAATAAGGAAATCTCTTTCATATTGAAAGGGGACTGGAGTACTCTCGGAGTGTGAGGGAAACCAGGATATATCGCCCGTGTCTCTTTATTTTTCTGCATCTTTAAGCTTTTCTAAACTCACTTATAACTAGAAAAATAATAACCATCATCACTAAAAAACAAAATTTTTAAACGTACCTAATTCACCCGCCCTCTTAGGCGCACTTCGTACTTATAATAGCCTTGTTGTAAATTGAATTGCAGTCTTGCTGGGGATGAGTAGCTTGATCTGACTTTCCTTACATGCTGGACTTCTTGTGGATGACTGAGTAGAGACATGGATTTTATCGAATGCTCCATGTTTCTCGGTGTTGGAGAATCAGATGCTCAACCGTCTGTAAGGAGGTGGAAAGGATGAAAGCTTGGTCTAGGTGACCGTTAGGACTTGCTACCTGCATAGAAAAACAACATTTGAATGCCAGGCATTCCCTTGGGATTCCTTCATGTCCATGTAACATCATGTTTCACATCTTAGCTTGTGATTATTATTACCTTATTATTTTCAATGCAATGTTTAATAAAGAATTTAAATCATAATTCGCATACGAAAATAAAGTAAAAAGGACATCACAAATATTTTTGGAGGAAAGGAAATTTTTTTATTAATGAGATTGTCCTGTGAATAGGCATTCGTACAAGGAAACAACTCTTAAATGAGGAAGTTGTGAAGAAAAGACAACATACAACAGGTAAAATGGCAATAAGAAAATCTCAAACTTCCATTAAAACTGACATTGCTATAGTTCCCATATCCTTGATCGTCCTATTGCTTTGCTTCCGAAGGATAATAGTTAAATTGATCCATCCAGTGTTAGGGGGTGTACTTGTTATTTGTGAAGAGTTTTCAGACTGCAGTCTCTCGCTTTTTGTCCCTAATTTTTACTTGGATCTCCCTTTCGAGTTTTCAATCCACCGGGATACCCATTTTTTCCTAAGCCGCCCTTTCGGGTTTTTGAATTAGCGGGTTATTCTCTTTGTCTTTTTCATTTTTTTAGCCCTAACTTTTGCCTAATCTACCCTTTCGGGTTTTCAACTTAGCGGGTCTTTTTATGCATAGTATTTTTTGACTGAGTCTGAATTGACTGAAAGTGGAACGTCTTCCCCATCCATGTCTGTCAGGATTAGAGAATCTCCTGAGAAATCTTTCTTCACGATGTACGTCCCCTCATAGTTGGAAGTTTACTTGCCTCTTGGATCAGAGTGAATTGGTAGAATCATCCTTAAGACCAGGTCACCTGTATGGAACTCTCGAGATCGAATCTTCTTGTCAAATGCTCTCTTGAGACGTTGTTGATATAACTGACCATGACAAATGGCTGCTAGGCGCTTCTCTTCGATGAGATTGAGTTGGCCAAGCTTTGTTTGAATCCATTCAGCTTCATCAAGCTTAGTATCCATCAAAGCCCTTAATGAAGGAATTTCCACTTCGAATGGGAGCATCGCATCCATACCATAGACTAGTAAAAAAGGAGTTTCCCCAGTGGAAGTACGCATCAAAGTTCGATAGTCGTGTAGAGCAAAGGGCAACATCTCATGCCAATCTTTGTATGTTCTCACCATTTTTTGGATGATCTTCTTTATGTTCTTGTTAGCTGCTTTGACTGCGCTATTCATCTTTGGCCGATAGGGTGATGAATTATGGTGCTCAATCTTGAATTCTTCACACATTTCCTTTATCATCTTATTGTTGAGATTTGACCCGTTATCAGTTATGATCTTGTTAGGAAATCCATAACGACATATGATTTCTTTCTTGATAAAGCGGGTTGCGACTTGCTTGGTCACATTCTTGTACAAAGTTTCTTCCACCTATTTGGTGAAGTAGTCAATAGCGACGAGGATGAACCTATGTCCATTTGAAGCGCTTGGTGCAATCCGTCCAATCATATTAATGCCTCACATTGCAAAGTGCCATGGTGAAATCATCACATTCAAAGGAGTGGAAGGAATATATATCCTATATGCGTAAACTTGACATTTGTGGCATATCCTCGCATACACACAACAATCACTTTCCATAATCATCCAGAAATAACCTGCTCGTAGGATTTTCTTGGCCATGGCATGTCCACTGGCATGAGTCCCAAAAGAGCCCTCGTGAATTTCTCGTATGCTGGATTCTGCTTCTTGTCTATCCACACATCTGAGCAGAACCGAATCATATTTTCTTTTGTACAAAATGTCTCCTGACAGAAAAATCTTGGATTCTAATCTTCGAAGGGTCTGCTTATCACAAATCATAGCAACCTTGGGGTACTCTTGCTTCTCAAGATATCTTTTGATTTTGAAATACCATGGCTTTTCGTCTGAAACGTCTTCAGTTGTGAGACAATGAGAAGGGAAAACGTGTGCTGGCTCCTTGTAACAAAGGATTCTTATATTGGGTGCATGATTCAGATAACTGACTTTGAACATTGTTGCTAAAGTAGATAGAGCATCTGCCAACTGATTTACTTTCCTAGGTATGTGCTCAAAGGTGATCTCATCAAAAGTGGGTAACAACTCTAATATGTAATCCTGGTATGGAACAAAATTAGGGTGTCGTTGTTGTACCCCAAAATTTGCCCTCCCATATTTCTCAAAACATTTCAAGAAAGATCCTCAAGTTGCTAAAGGAAGTCCAAGGGTTGACCAGACAAGCTCCCTCCTAAGGCAGTCTACCTCAAATTAGGGTATCATATTGCATCAAGATACTTGATTCCAAGGGATCCCAAATTATCACCAATGTCCTAATATGTTCTCAAGATCATCCATGTCAACTTTCAAGCCTTGCAGAGAAAGTTTGCTCAGTCAATTGCTCAAAAGCCTGAAAATTGATTGTGCTAGGGCAAAAGTTAACTGTGGCCCACATACAGTCAAACATCAAGATTTTTGGTCAACATCCTAATTTTGAAGTATATTTCATCATTTTATCAAGGATTGATCATTATTCATCAAGGATTGCTCACAATTCATCAGGAACCAAAAGTTGCTAAATTAGGGTTTTGTAGGAAAAGTCAACTCAACTTTGACCAAGCATAACTTTCTCATACTTTATGAGAAATGACCTATCCAAAGCCAATTTTTAAGAGGATGCCATTATCTACAATCCATATTCATCTCCCAAGTTCAAAATATTCACTCACAAGAAGTTATGAATTTGGACATTATAGGTCATTTTGAAAAGTCAACAAAAACACTTTTTTTGTCAAAGCTTCATACATGAGCATGGAATATCAAATTGAGATAAGACTAAAAGGGTTGCTTAGAGGACATATCAAGCTTTCTAAAAAGTCAAAGAACACCTCCGAAGAGTCAAAATTGAGGAAGTTATGCATTGGTGAAGTTGACCTTTTTTGCAAAATTGTCAAAAGTCAACTATGCCTAAAACTTCAATTTTTGCCAAATGGGCCCAAATTTTTGCACTTGTTTTGAGTTGGAAACATGGTCCACGAACCCTAGCCTTTTCCACTTGTCATTATCTTATTTATATTATTTATTTTGATTTTGATTTTATTTAAATCATTTTAAATCAAAACAAATCATATAAAATCCAAAACATTGAAATTCAAAGATCTTGTGCTTGTTTCAGGTCTTAATGTCCAGCTAGCATCAGATCAAATTCGTGTAAAGGCATGAGGTGCACAAAAAGATTGGATTTGGACTATTTTTGGAATGGTTTTCAAGTGTATCAAATCAAAATAAAATGCAATGATGGAGGAAGATTGAGTACATTCTTTCAACCCTAATTCACTCCTCAAAACATATAGAACCATTGCAGACCTAAAGAGAGGTTAGAAGGAGGTGTGTGAACCAGAACAAAAACTTGAAAAAACACCAAAAAGTGCAAACACGAATTCCTACTTAGAGGCAATTTCAAGATCCTTGGACGATCTCAACCGCTTCCTGGGAGTGTAGGCAAGCAAAAGCAACCAAGAACAAGCATTTCCAAGCCCTATATCACGCTGTAAGTCCTCCACGACATTGCTTCCTCTTTGAATTCGAACTGCCTCATTCTTATACTTTTAGCATGAAATAACTGTAGATTCTTGTTCACCATCATGTTTGCAAGCTTCCTGTAACATTTGATTGCATTTTCATGGCCTGTATTGGACTTCACCGTAGCTAGGGTTTTATGTTTCAATTTAGGATTTCCATTTACAGGAAAAATTGGGCCATGAAAGGGCCATCATTGAACTCAGCAGGTACAGACGAAGCCATTCATGGCTTTAGTTTTGATTTATCTTGCCTATATTTGATTTTGAGAATGTGCAGACTTGTAGTGACGGACAAACGTCCATAGGTAAAAGTCTGGGACTTTTACCAACGGTGCAGGGAGGAAGATGAAGACGTGGCGAATAACCATTCGCCCATTTAAATTTTCGCGCGCTAAATTGAAATATATGGCCTTTTAATATTTAATTATTATTTTGTATTATTATAACAACTAAAACAAATGGCCCAGTGGTAGCCAGGTAAGCGTTTACGCGTTGGGGAGCTTGAGGTCAGGGGTTCGACCCTGCCTCCAACGTTTGCATTTTTCTTGATTTCTTTCTACAGATCTCACGCGTACACAAGCCAGGGGACTACCATGCTCCCTCAAGATCCAACCATACAGGCGTCCTAAAAGCTAGATTTGATGGCCATGATGTGGTGACCATGGTATACCTCAGTCAAGGCAATGCGCTAGATCCAAGAAGTCAACGTGGACCTCCATCTTTTGGGCCCATAAATTGCTTCTCGTACCCCCTAAATGGCTATATGCAGGCCCAAATCTCTTTCTCTATTCTTTTTTCATATTTGTTTTAATTAATTTATTTATTTTATTTTACTAACAAATTAATTATTTTCTTTTTATCAAAAACTCACAAATAATACTTTTCACCAAATTTAGGTTTAGATTTTATTTTTTAATCAAAAACTTAATTAATTTAATTAGGTTGTTAATTTTAGATAACTTTAATTCCTTTTGTAAATAAATTAAAAACAATTAGAACAATTAGGTTTTTATTTCTAATTTAATTATATTTTATTTTTCCTAAAATAACCAAAAACATAAAAAATAGGCCATGTAATTATTTTCATTAATTAATTTAATTAGCTAATTAGTTTGTATATTTAATTTAAAAACTTAATTCTTTTCTTAATAATAATTAAAAACAACAAAAAACAAATTTTCTTGTAATTAGGTTAAAAAGGGTCAAAACCCTAGTTCTCTCTCGTTCTAATTTCATCGCGCGCACTTTATTATTTATTTTTTATCCTATTAATGTAACTGCTCACAAGTTGTAATAGTTAATTAGGACTTTTATTTTCATTTATCATTTTACTATTTAAGGGTTTGTTTTTGGCTATGTAAATACCCGAAGCCTTGTAATAGCGTAGTTTAATTTCCGCACTTTAAATTCCGCAAAATATTAAACTGTTAGATGTATGATATTAGGATGCATGACAAGAATGTATGTAAAACTTTAAAACAGTTAGATAACCCTAAATATGCAAAGATAAATAATCTGAAATTGAATCACTCGCACATGCACACTCCTAGGGTACACTCCCACTTGGTTGCCTTCGGTAAATGGTAATTGAGTATAGGATGCTTTAGTGATCGTCCTTTTGTCCAAAGATCAAAGTTGCCTCGGAGTAGTTGCCTCGGATATTGTTGCCTCGGATAATTGATCTAAGACATTAGGGTTATTACTAAGACGTCCTAACATTGCTTTAGTGACCGTATGTCCCCTTTCAAATTGACCCTCAAACTCCAATGACGGTGCTACCTACTCACTAATAGTGGGATAGCGCTGTCTAAAGGAAACAAACATAGAACGATTCTTTTTTCGAGTAGGTAGATTATCTCTTAAGTGCTTGCTCAAACAAAACAAACTTTTTTTCACACTTACACTCCTTTACAAACAAAGTTTTCAAGAAACACTTCATTACACTCTTGAAGACAGAAGCAAGAGTTAAATCAAAGTCAAAAACAAAAAATTTTCAAATCACACAAAAACACAAAGAAGAAATTTTGAAAATGATGAGCAAGTACCTAAGAGCCTATAGATAACTACGGATAGAAAGGGTGCCAATTCCTTCCCTTTTTATAATCTACCCCCCCCCCCCCCCCCCCCCCCCCCCCGTACTCAAAAATATCTCGAAAAAGGAATTTTTCTCTGCTTTTTTCCTTTCCTTGTTGGATAAAATAAAAGTAGGTGGCGACTCTTGCTTACCGCGACATTTTGCAAACACAAACGCATAACGCAAACCAGCATTCACTAAAAACAGTCCCGGTTCTGGCCACCGTATCACAAAACTGGCGACTCTGCTGGGGAATAATAAGTGGGGTGTACCTTAGGAATAGTTCATCATATTTTTTTCTAAATTTTGATTTGATTTCTTTATCTTTGTGGGCTTTGTATCGGAGTTACTATAGATCCTAACTCGGATCTGGGGACACCTTTTAGGTAAGTAGCAATAGATTGTGAGGGAACTGTACGGCGTAGACCGATACGGTTGAAGCAGTAGCTATGTTGATGTGGCACATTAGTTGGTACAAATATCCCTTGTGGAGCAACAAGGAGAGTATAGGGCTGCTATATGGGTCATTAAGCATCAACTGACCTTGGAACCTATTATTGACCAACTTGGCCATAGAAAGTAGCAAGATGCTACACTCATTGAGACCATACTCTCGAGATGGTTCTGGCTGCAAGAAAATATTGCGTGAGCTGAAACTATGACCGATGGAGGATGGTCAGTGATATCGAGATCCTCTAGAACCCGGTTACTATTATTCGGACAGGTTGAACCAACTAAACTGCAAGAGGGTAGTACCTAGACTCCATGCAAGCCTAAACTTAATGGCTACTGTGTGACTTGTTTGCCTTTACCATGTTTGCTATCTGTGATACCTTTGGTGTGTTTTTATCATGACATCATGCATTATGACATAGCATGCATATTTCATTAGACTGACCATTTCAAAGACCGAGGGGATTCATCTTTGTTCTGTTTTGCAGATTATGGCTTCTATGTGTAGAAATACCATTCGAGTCAACTTTGTGCAGATACCTGCTCAGCTCAGAGAGTTGGTTTCAAAAGTTCCTGATACTTCTTCCTTTGTTAGAAGGCATGGTCATCTCCTTAGCCTGGTCACTTCAAAGTTGGATGGGCAAATGATGAGCGCGTTGTTCCAGTTCTTTGATCCATTGCATCACTGTTTCACCTTCCCGGACTATCAGTTAGTCCCTACTTTGGAGGAGTTTTCTGATTTACTGGGCATATCAATTCTAGAGAAGACACCCTTTATAGGTTTGTAGAGAGCTCCTAGGCCAGAGGATATTGCTTCAACCCTACATCTAAAAATGACTGATGTAGTATCTAACTGGGAGATTCGGAGTGGGGTTAAAGGTTTCTTGGCTAAGTTTTTGATCGATCAAGCTCAACAGTTTTGGGATAGTTTGGACTTTCAAGCATTTGAAGACATTTTGGATCTCCTCATCTACGACTTGGTTCTTTTCCTAAATCCAGATGCCTTCATAGATGTGAACGCAGTCAAGATCTTCATGTCTCGTAACCCAGTGCCTACTCTCTTGGGTGATATTCTGCATGCTCTTTATACCCTTATTGTGAGGAGAAGGGGAACCCTCATGTGTTGCACGCCGCTGCTGGCGAGGTGGTTTATTTCTCACCTCCCCAAATCTGTATTGAAGAATGAGGAAGGTGTAGTTTGGGCTTACAGAATCATGTCCCTTGCTCATACAGATATCCTTTGGAGTTCTAAAGATATGGAAAAGGTAGCTATCATTGATCGATGTGGGGAATAACCTAATGTTCCTTTGCTTGGAATTAGAGGAGGGATAACCTATAATCCTTGTTTGGCCTTGCGACAGTTTGGACGAGCTCGGAGAGACGGTCCTCATGAGCTGCTGCTTACAGACATTGTATTTGACTACAAGGGGGATGTTAAGGGACATCGCCGTAGGTTTATACGAGTTTGCGGCATGGTGAACAGGTCTGATCCACATGAGCTAGGACTGAATACTTCTCTCCCGATGCAACCTTACCTCCAGTGGGTTCGAGCTCGTGCTCAAAAGCTGGGGATGCCATATGAAGCTATTTTTCCGATGATTATAGAGCATACTGATGAAGAAAGTGTTCCTTATACAATCCTCCATCCCTATATGCCTACTGATTTGGGGGCATTGAAGAGATCTTGGATCCAGTTAAAGGAAGAAAGGGATACCTACAGAGAGAAGTATCATGAGCAGGAACGGAAGATCTTGAAGCTTACAAGGTAGCTTGGGAATGAGAGGACGATCAACGATTATGTCAGCACAAAAGGAAAACAAACATGGGATTTCTGATGTCTTCTATTGTTTCTAGTTTATATTTTCTTTTCAGTATTTCTTTTGTAACGCCTTAAAGGCATCTGTTAAACATTGTTATAAGTTTTAATCTAATAAAGTGTGTTTTATTCTGGTTTACAAATTTGAATCTCCCTAAGTCTTTGAAATCATTTCATACGCATTCCATTACCATGCACCTCATTACAGGTACCATTACAGGTTTCTTATCTTCTTCGCTGTTTATTTCAACACAACATGTCTTCTTAAACACCTACTGATCAAGCTATTAAGGCTCTTCAAGCTCAGAATGCTCAGTTCCATAAGATGTTCTTGAACTTGGCCAAGAGTCAACAAGATTTGAAGACTCTTATCTTGAAGGACAGGAAGAAGAAGAAGAAGAAGAAAGTCGTTCTGCTGAATATGGGTCACAGATTTGGAAATAGGTTGCGACAAGAAGTTGACCTGTCTCATTCATCTGGAGGAGGAGAGAATCAAGAGGAAAGGAAGGCTCCTAGCCCTATGGCTTTTGACAATGACACTGATTTTGATGAAGGCCAGTATCCTCCTGCTGAGGATAGCTATAAGCAACTTGAAGACCGTCTGAGTGCCATAGAGGTTCAGAAGGTTCCTGGTATGGACTTTGGAGACCTGGGTCTGGCATCTGGGGTGGTGATCCCCCATAAGTTTAAAGCTCATGTATTTTCTAAGTATGACGGGGTATCCTACCCAAAGCTACACCTCCGCTCATATGTTAGAAAGATTCAACCATATACTACTGATAGGAACCTGTGGGTTCATTTCTTTCAAGACAGTCTGTCAGGGACTCAACTTGAATGGTTCTATCAATTGGAAGGAGCTAATGTTCGCAACTGGGAGGACCTTGCTGCTACTTTTTACAAGCCATAACAATATAATGCCGACCTTGCTCCCACGCGTACTCAACTTCAGGGTATGTCTATGGGTGCGAGCGAAGGTTTTAAGGATTACGCTCAGAAGTGGAGAGATATGGCTGGAAGAGTACAACCCCCGCTGTCTGATAGGGAGTTGGTGGATATGTTTCTTGGGACTTTGTCTGGTCCATATTTCAACCATTTGATCGGTAGTTCATCATCTGGGTTCACTGAATTGATTATGATTGGGGAGAGAGTTGAAGCTGGTATCAGAAGTGGCAAAATACAGAAAGGTGCTTCATCAAGTACAAAAAAGAAGCCTTTCAAGAAGGAATCTAGTGCAGTTTACAGCTCGAGGAGCCAAAATCTACCTGAGCGCCGCCAAGCAGTGAATGCAGTGGTAATATCAAGACCTACTGTTGCCCCACAACGTAACAATCATCAAAGAGTAGAGAGACCTCAAAGACAGTATACTCGGCTCAGTATGACCTTATCTCAAATTTTACCGCAGTTATTGAAAACCAACTTGGTAACTCTGAGGGAAGCTCCGAAGAATCCCAGTACCACCTCTCCACTGTATAATCTGAATGCCCACTGTGCCTATCACTCTGATAGCCCACGGCATGATACCAACAACTGCTGGGCCTTGAGGAATAAGGTGCAAGACTTGATCGAAGCTAAGGAAATTGAGTTTGACGCACCAGAAAAGCCTAATGTCATGACTGCTCCTATGCCCAAGCATGGAGTAAATGTTATGGATGATGATTCATTTGTGACCTCCGTGTAAGACATTTCTACTCCGTTGTTGACCGTTAAGAAGAACCTATTGTTGGCCAGTTTATTTCCGGGCTGTGGCAAAGGTTGCCACCTGTGTTCCATCCTACCTGCTGGTTGCCATTTACTGAAGTCAAGTGTTCAGCGCCTGATGAATAACAAAGAGATCTTGTTCGAAAAAACTTTGGTTCCATTGATTCCTGTTGAAGATGTTTCCATAATAACCATTTCCGCCAATCCTTCCAAGGATTCCTCTAGAAAGCCTGTTAGGACTACATCTGTTCTGAGAGTTGCTCCATTGATCATTACTATTCCTGGTCCTATCCCTTACACTTCGGATAAGGCTGTCCCGTGGCACTATGGGGCCGATGTGTATTATCATGGTATTAAACAAGACTTGAAGGTTGAAGAGGCTGATACTGATGTCAACAATATTGTCGGGTCTAGCAAGGTCACCCGAAGCGGAAGACTTTTCTCTCCTGAGATTTCTCCTCTGACTGTTCAAAAGCCTGTTGTCATTCCATCTGCCAGTACATCAGCTATTGTTCTGATTCTTACACCAGTTATCACCCCTGTCGCCGAGTCATCTGACACTCGGGGTAAAGAAGTTACAGGTTGGCCTGCCCAGATGGAGGCACCTTAAAAAGTTATTGTTGAAACCTCTAGGCAGAAGATAGAGGAAATTCTGAAGATTATCAAGAAAAGTGACTACAACATAGTCGAACAGCTGGGGCAATCCCCGTCGAAGATCTCTATGTTGTCTTTATTGTTGTGCTCAAAAGCCCATGCTAAGGCTTTAATTGCTTTCCTGAAAACTGCGCATGTGCCGCAGGAAACATCTGCTGATCAATTCAAGGACTGTGTGGCTAGTTTTACCCCTGACAACGGGTTGGGTTTCTCCGACGCAGATCTGACTGCCAAAGGAAGGAATCACAATGATGCTCTGCACGTCTCGATCGAGTGCAGGGGCACTACTTTGTCCCACGTGCTGGTGGACACTGGGTCCTCATTAAATGTTTTACCCAAGAAAGCATTAGATCGGTTGGATTGTGAAGGGTTGGTTCTGAAGCCAAATAATATTGTGGTTAGGGCCTTTGACGGGTCCAAAAGGATGGTACATGGAGAGGTGGATGTCCCTATTAAGGTTGGCTCCCAAACTTTTGCGTCTACATTCTATGTGATGGACATTCAACCATCTTATTCTTGTTTGTTGGGTCGCCCGTGGATTCATAAGGCTGGGGCAGTAACTTCTACGCTCCATCAGATGTTGAAATATCCAGTGAAGGGGAAGATTGTTATGGTACAGGGTGAGGAGGAGTACATGGTGAGTCATCTTAACTCCTTCCGGTATGTGGAGATGGATGGAGAGTTCATTGAAACCCCTTGCCAGAACTTTAAAGAAGTTCCCCAGACTCTAGCGTTGACTGAAA
Organism: Vicia faba; assembly: GCA_948472305.1. Lineage (NCBI taxonomy): Eukaryota > Viridiplantae > Streptophyta > Magnoliopsida > Fabales > Fabaceae > Vicia > Vicia faba. The sequence goes on from OX451741.1 coordinate 1,373,291,192, forward strand.
TTGCTGCTGACGAACCTCCAATGAAGATGGCTTCCCTCAAGGATGCTAGAGCTGTTATTGAAAAATGTGGGTGTGCGAATTGGGGCCAACTCCCTGACTTTGCACACAAGACTGACAAGTTTGGTTTGGGTTTTACTGCAGAAGCTCAAAGGGCCATTCGGAATGCGGGGATTGGAAGACCTCCCATGTGTATCGGTAATCCAGGAGTGAATGCCATTGAAGATGATGATGAAGAGTCAGATTTCTCCAACTGTATTTACCCGACTACCAACGGTGGCTTGAACAATTGGACGACGAAGGACTTTGTGCCAGTTTCTTTTATTACACAATAATAGACTTTTGTTTTGAGGCTTGTAATAGACAATTTGAAACTTTTACGGCCCGGTGCCTTGCCCAAGACACCGTGGTTTCGTTTGTGAGGGCTTAGTATCTGTCATTTTCATATATCATCAATAAAACGTTGGACGTTTTTCTTGCATTACAAATTTTGCGCTCCTTGTTTTTCTTTTCTATCTTGCACTTTATCAAAACAACTATTTGTCTTACACACTCACATGTCATATACAGGTCCACAACCACTCTGGATCCCACTGATAACGACTCTGCTACTGCCAGTTATGACTTCGAAAATACGATCAACAAAGCCGAGGACGAAGGTGAGGATGATTATGAAGTTCCTGGGGAACTTTCTAGACTGTTACTTCAGGAAGAGAGGGCCATACAGCCGCATGAAGAGCCAGTGGAAACAGTAAATATGGGTACAAAAGAAGACAAGAAAGAGGTCAAGATTGGTGCAAATCTGGAGTCTAGTGTCAAGCAACGGTTGATACAGATGCTGCGTGACTATGTTGAGATCTTTTCCTGGTCTTATGAATATATGCCTAGGTTGGATACTGATATTGTGGTTCACCGCTTGCCAACCAAAGAAGACTGTCCTCCAGTGAAACAGAAAGTTCGCCGAATGCGCCCAGAGATGTTTGAGAAAATCAAAGCTGAGGTGATGAAACAATTTGATGCCGATTTTCTAGCTGTTACTTATTACCCACAGTGGGTTGCCAATGTAGTTCTAGTGCGGAAGAAAGATTGTAAAGTCCGTATGTGTGTAGACTATAGAGATCTGAACAGGGCGAGCCCCAAAGATGATTTCCCCCTGCCTCATATTGATGTTCTGGTTGACAACACCGCCCAGCATAAAGTCTTCTCATTTATGGATGGTTTTTATGGTTACAATCAGATTAAGATGGCTCCTGAAGACATGGAAAAGACGACCTTCGTTACGCAGTGGGGTAACTTTTGCTACAAAGTCATGCCATTCGGATTGAAGAATGTTGGGGCAGCATATCAGCGCGCCATGGTCGCTTTGTTCCAGGACATGATTCATCATGAGATTGAGGTATACGTTGACGACATGATTGCAAGGTCCCAGACTGAAGAAGAACATCTTGACCATCTTCAGAAGCTATTTGACATATTGGAATTGTACAAGCTGAGGTTAAACCCGGAGAAGTGCACCTTCGGCGTGAGGTCTGGTAAGCTGCTGGGTTTCATCGTTAGTAATAAAAGGTATTCAAGTGGATCCTGCAAAGGTGAAGGCTATACAGGATATGCCAGCTCCCCAAACAGAAAAAGAAGTCAGAGGTTTTTTGGGACGACTGAACTACATTTCCCGATTCATTTCACATCTGACTGCTACTGGTGAGCAGATCTTCAAGCTGCTGAAGAAAGATCAAGTGGTAAAATGGAATGATGAGTGTCAGGCCGCTTTCGAAAGAATCAAGGAATATCTCCAAGAGCCTCCTATTATGATCCTCCAGTTGAAGGGAGACCTTTAACTTATACTTGACAGTACTCGACTATTCAATGGGGTGCGTGCTGGGGTAGCATGATGAGTCTGGCCGAAAAGAGCACGCTATTTATTACCTTGGAAAAAAGTTTACCGACTATGAGACCCGATACTCGTTGCTTGAGAAAACTTGCTGCGCTTTGGCATGGGTTGCTCGCCGGCTGAGACAGTATATGCTGACTCACACTATCCTATTGATATCAAAGATGGATCCAATCAAGTATATCTTCAAAAAGCCTGCCTTATCCAGAAGAATAACTACATGGCAGATGATCTTGACCGAGTATGACATCCAGTACACAATCCAAAAGGCAATCAAGGGAAGTGTGTTGGCAGATCATTTGGCGCATCAGGCTGTAGACGACTACCAATCCATGAACTCTGAATTTCCAGATGAGAACATCATGTTAGTGACCGAATGTGAAGAACCTGGACCGGATGAAGGACCTGAAGAAGGATCCCGATGGTCTATGTACTTTGATGGAGCTTCAAATGCTTTGGGTAATGGCATTGGCGTCGTGATCATATCTCCTGAAGGTTGTCATACTCCGTTCACCGCCTGCTTATGTTTTAACTGCACCAACAACATGGAGGAGTATGAAGCATGCATCATGGGCCTTCGAGCAGCTATTGACCTAAGGATTAAGTTCTTAAGTGTATTCGGAGATTCCACTCTCGTGATCAGTCAGATCAAAGGCGAGTGGGATACGAAGCACCCAAATCTTATTCCTAACAAAGAGTATGTATTGACGTTGCTTCCACACTTCGAGGAGATAACCTTTCAACACTTCCCAAGAGAGGAGAATCAATTAGCGGACGCGCTAGCTACTACGTCTTTTATGTTCAAGGTCAGGTGGGACAATGAGGCTCCCCAGATTACCATTGAAAGGTTGGACGAACCCGCACATTACTGTGATATCGAGCCTGAAGAGGTAACAAATAAACCCTGGTTTCACGAGATAAAGAGGTACCTTGAGGCTCAGGAATACCCCGAGGGTGCATCTGTTAATGATAAAAAGTTTCTGAGAAGGTTCGCGGCAAAGTTCTTCATCAGCAATGGTATTCTTTACAAGCGTAACCATGATTTGACCTTACTGCGATGTGTGGATAAGAACGAGGCAGAAAGGATCATGGCAGAGTTACATGAAGGTACCTTCGGAACTCATTCCAGTGGACATACTATGGCGAAGAAAATCCTCCGGGAAGGATGTTATTGGTCTACTATGGAAGTCGACTGTTATCAGCATTCTCGGACCTGTCATAAGTGCCAAGTCTATGCTGATAAGGTGCATATACTTCCAGTTCCTCTGAACGTCTTGACAGCTCCTTGGCCTTTTGCGATGTGGGGCATCGATATGATTGGCAAGAACAGACCTACGGCATCCAACGGGCATCGTTTCATTCTGGTGGCTATTGATTACTTTACAAAGTGGGTTGAAGCAGCTTCCTTTGCTACAGTAACCAAGAATGTCGTGGCACGGTGCATTCGGCACAACCTGATCTGTGGATATGGTGTACCAGAGAGGATCATTACGGACTACGGTATAAATCTCAACAATACAATGATCACCGAGCTCTGCAAGCAGTTCAGGATATAGCATCACAACTCTTCTCCATACCGGCCGAAGATGAATGGGGTTGTTGAAGCGGCTAATAAGAACATCAAGAAGATTGCACAGAAGATGACGGTGACATACAAAGACTGGCATGAGATTTTACCATTCGCTCTTCATGGGTACCGTACCTCAGCACAGACGTCAACAGGGGCAACACCATACTCTTTGGTATATGGCATGGAGGAAGTCTTGCCCATTGAAGTTCAAATACCCTCTCTTCAGATTATGAAAGATGTAGGTTTGAGCGAGGACGATTGGATTCAGACCCGGCTTGATCAGCTGAACTTAATTAACGAGAAGAGACTTACTGCTATTTGTCATGGTCAGACGTATCAAAAGTGGATGATCAAGGCATTTAACAAGAAAGTTAGACAACAAGTATATCAAGTCGGGGATCTGGTAATCAAACGCATAATACTTCCACAACGTGATCCCAGGGGCAAATGGACCTCTACTTACGAAGGGCCATTTGTGGTTAAGAACATTTTCTCAGGAGGAGCCATGATCCTAACCACCATGGATGGTGACGACCTTCCTCACCCCGTCAATGCAGACATAGTGAAAAAATACTATGCCTAACCAAAGACCCGCTAGGTTGACTGGCCTAGGCAAAAATAAGGGCTTCCCGGCGAACCAAAAGGCTTCGGGAAAAAATAAGGGATGAAAATGAAAAAAAAACTGTACCCCCGGCAAGTCGAAAACATGAAAAGGTGACTTGGGAAAAAAAGGGTATCCTGGTGGACTGAAAACCTGAAAGGGCGGTCCAAGCAAAAATTAGGGATCAAAGCGTAACACTATGTCTCATTGGATCATCTTGCAACCAGACTTCAGTATCAACTATCAAGCTCGGACAACGCCAATCAGCCTGATCCACCTTCAACCAGGTAGCAAAGTGATGAGATGCTCGAGGATATAAAGGCAATAACAGAGTTGGAACCCAGTGGGATTGTTCACATATGTGTTTTTCTTTGTTTTTCACAAACTGTATAAATTCTATCATTCGGCGGCATTCTCTTACTTTGACGTCAGCCTCTTGTACAAAAACGCCTATTTACAGGCCAAACTTCAAATCAATATGATTCATTTCCACAAAGAAATTTCAAATTGTTTTTCTTTTTCTGTTTTGTTTTGCAAGAACATCCAATGTTCATTTTTGATATATGCATTTGACAATAATTGTTGTTCATAAATATTTACATGCGAAACAAAAGACGATTACTCGTAATATCAAGAACAGGGGAAAACAAGAAATGTCCAAGCCTTACAGTTTTTCTATTCACCAGGTAGAGGGATAGACCTAGCTGAAGAATGTGACTAAAAAAACATTCACTCCCCGTAGAGTAAGAAAAAGACAGTGGTGTTAACTCTCCCCAATTGAGGCTCACAACTGCGAATGAGTCGGTAAAGTTCTCCCCAAGCAAAGTTTATCTATTACCAGCACTGGAAGACTACCCCCAGTAGAGTCTGGAAGATTATCCCCAATGAAGTCACCACTAAAATATTATCCATCAGCGGAGTTCATTTCTTTTACAAACAGAAAACTTAATCCCCAACAGAGCTTATCATCTCCAGCAACGGTAATTCATCCACAACCGAGGTTATTTCTCCAAAGTCAGCAAATCCTCAGCAGAGCATTTATTCCCCACAAAGTCATTCTCTCACCAGTTTATTCTCCATCAGGATTATTCTCCCAATCATTATCCTCATCGAGCGAAACTCTTTCACTTTCCATCAGCAATCTGGGATTTATTTTCCCCAGTTAGAGAACATCATAAAAACATTACATATCCATACATCATGACATGTGCATACACATCATACATCACAATATCATTTATTTTGAGAACATCATTGCTTGATACATATCATGCATTACATACGATTAACCTTTACCTTTCAGGAAAGATACAATCAAATTCTCACAAAAACTCAAGCTACGAAGCCCGGGTACGACCAGATAGTATCTTGATTTCTACAGCATATTGTGAAGCCCGGAGAACGACCAGATATCAGTATCAGACTACCGCGAAGCCTGGATTACGACCAGATAGTGGTATCTCTTAAAAGCAAGCTATGAAGCCCGGATTCAACCAGATAATAGTTTAATCCCCTGCAAGCCGTGAAGCCTAGATTACGACCGGATAACAGCTCAGCAAGTTATTGTGAAGCCGGGATTACGACCAGATAGCAATACAAGACCATGAAGCCTAGATTACAACCAGATAATGGTAGAATACGTTGTGAACCCTGGATTATGACCAGATAACAACCAAGGATACTACGAAGCCTGGATTACGACCAGATAGTGGTATATCTTTAATACAAGTTATGAAGCCCGGATTCAACCGGATAGTATCTTTATTTCTCCGAACACCATGAAGCCTAGATTTCGACCAAATAGTGGTATGATACATCGTGAAGCCTGGAATACGACCAGATAGCGGTAAGGGACACTGTGAAGCTTGGATTTCAACCAAATAGCAGTTCACCCGGCCAGATACTATGAAGCCCGGATTCGATTGGATATTAATAGGCCCAACAGTCAAAGGGAAGCCCGGATTACGACCAGATAACCACTTGATTTCTTCTGAAGCCTGGATTTCGACCAGATAAGAAGTAAGGTATTGTGAAGCCTGGATTACGACCAGATAGCAGTACAGAACACCACGAAGCCTGGATTCGACCAGATAATGGTATAACACATCGTGAAGCCTGGATTTCGACCAGATAGAGGTATAAGACATTGTGAAGCTTGGATTTCGACCAAATGGAAATTTTACATGGACATTTACTAAGAAGCCCGGAGTCGATCGGATATTAGTATAACTTAAATTCAAGTTGAAGCCCGGAGTCGACCGAATAACAACTGAATTCCTTCTGAAGCCTGGATTACGACTAGATAAGAATCGAGAAATTGCAAAGCCTGGATTACGACCGGATAGCAAGTTTAATCTCATCTCCCCAGTAAGTCACTGTCAAGCTTGGATTACGACCAAATAACAGTCGATCTTATCACTATGAAGCCTGGATTACGACCAGATAGTAGTTCATTCTCACCTCTTCAACTAAGAGACGATTCCTCGGTAGAATAACGGACAACCGAAGCTCCTAAAATTCAAACAGAGACGATTTACCAGTAGAATAACGGACGACCGAAGCTCCTAAAATTCTATTTCTCTCAAGACAAAGATCAGCATTCCCCATCGGAATCTTCCTCAACAATAGGTATACAAGCTCTCGCAAAGGAATCTCTTACGCGATCGACACTCCTTCGGATGGCATCTTTAAGCCCATCTCCCATCATCAATCTCCAAATGGCATCTTTAAGCCCATTCCCGACATCACAAGACAAATACAACTTCATGCGAGTAAAAATTTCTGGGCACTCTAGTGTTCAATCATCTTCCACCTTCAGATCACGAAAGGCAGACAAGCCAGTCTAAATCTTCAGGTCTAAGAAGATTGAACAGGGGCAGCTGTTGTACCCCAAAATTTGCCCTCCCATATTTCTCAAAACATTTCAAGAAAGATCCTCAAGTTGCTCAAGGAAATCAAAGGGTTGACTAGACAAGCTCCCTCCTAAGGTAGTCTACCTCAAATTAGGGTATCATATTGCATCAAGATAATTGAGTCCAAGGGATCCCAAATGATCAACAATGTCCTAATATGTTCTCGAGATCATCCATGTCAAGTTTCAAGCCTTGCAGAGAAAGTTTGCTTAGTCAATTGCTCAAAAGTCTGAAAATCGACTATGCTAGGGCAAAAGTTAACTGTGGCCCACTATAGCGGTAGAAATGTGCAAGACTAAGCCATTGGATAGACTAGACTTTATACAAATCAAAATCAAAATCGCCACCCGCGCTTTATTGTTTCCAAAGGAATGGGAAAAGAGCGAATAACCCAAAAAGAGGGGGAAAGATTCAAGGTAAGAGGGTTGGTTATGAAAAGGGAAGGTATTAGCACCCTAAACATCTACAGTACTCCGCAGGAACCTCTTTGAAAAATCTGTATATTTTGGCTATAAAAATGTGTTGTATATAAAATGGATGGTGGAGGTGATAAAAGAAATATTTTTATGATTTTTGCACCCGCCGCGGTTGCGAACCTTTAGTGCCTACGTACCACCTTTCGTGCAATAGGGGATCAGGGTACACGTAGTTCCTCTTTTAAAAATTTGAAACACAAGTGTGTTGGTTGATTTTATGAGATAAGACATCATCGCAATTGTCCGTGTGAAAAACATACTTACTACCCACAATCATGAGAAAGGAGAATTTGCATCATCTCAAAGTGGAGGATATGGCTTGGATTTTAAAATCATCAATGCCTCACTCAACACCCAAGTGGAAAATATCTCACTTCACTATATATTGTAGAAGTATAGTTGTTTGCATCACTACAAGGATTGCCAAGAGTCTAATCTTTTTGAGAAAAGTTTAAAGATAAAAAGCCAAAGTGGCAAAATGGTTTGAAATGAGATTGATTGACTTTTAGTCTTCTCACAAAAAAAGGTCAAGGTATTATTAAATTGATTGAAATTTATTTATGAAAATGTTTCGAAGATGCATGGACCTAAGTCTAAGTTTATTATGAAAATGTTTCAAGTTTCAAAACAAGAAGAGTTTTTTTTTAAAGGAGGGAGAAGATTTTTGGAATTAAAGAAGATGGGAGGAGAAGAAGAGGCTATCCTAAAGCATAAGGCAAAAGATAGGGATAAGAACTGTTGTACCCCAAAATTTTCCCTCCCATATTCTCCAAGGTTTGTCAAGAATCATTCTCAATTGGTTCAAGGATACTCAAGGGTTGCACAGTCCAAACATCTCCTAAGCCAGTCAAAATTAGGGTTTTGGTTCTCTCAAAGAATTTGAGGTTTTCAAGGGCTCAATCAAGACATATATGCCCATATACATTGCCAAGCATCTACATGCCAAGTTTCAAGACTCAGTGGCAAATTGCACAGTCAAAAGCCCTATTTGCTTTACAGTCAACTGCAGGGGTAAAATGGTCATTTCACAGTCAAAAGTAAAAATTTGTGGTCAACATCTTATTTTGAAGCCACAATCATCATTTGATCAAGTCTTGATCATGATTCCATAAGCATGGCTAAAAAATCATCAAAGATGCAAAAGTTACTATTTTTGGACAGTAGAAAAGTCAACTGTAACTTGACCAGGGCATAACCTTTTCATGGTTCATCAGAAAAATCCCATCCAATGCTCATTTTAAAGGGGATGACATTTCCTACAACTCATCTTCATATTCCAAGTCCAAGAAATGCTCTCACAAAAAGTTATCAATTTCTACATTATAGGTCAATTTCAAAAGTCAACAAAAAGGCACTTTAAGTCAAAAACCATAACTTGAGATTGGTAAATCCAAATGACATGGGACCAAAGGCGTTGGTTAGAGGACTTCAAGACCTTTCCAAAATGTCCAAGAACATGTTCATCTGATCAAAATTGAGCAAGATATGCATTGGAGAAGTTGGGAAATTTTCATGAATGTGCAAAAGTCAACTTTGCTCCAAACACATCATTTTTGCTAATGGGCCTCAATTTCCTTCTTGAAACTTTGTCCAAAGCCTATGCACGACCCATAAAGCCTAAATTGATTTATTTTCTTATTTTTATTAATTAATTGGATTTTTAATTGATTTTTAATTCATTTAATTAATTTAAAATGTAGGAAATTCAAAGATGTGATTTTTTCAATCTTTTGTGAAGCAAATAAACTCAGGGCAAGCTGTCAAATTCGTGTATCAATCAAGGACATCAAAATCTCCATGTTTGGAAAGTTTTCTCAATCAAAAAGATTGAAAAATATTTGATTTTCAATCAAATATTGGAACATCAATGCAAGGGATTTCTTGTGCAAGATTTGACCTAAAACCATTCTACTATAAGTGCATAAGCTAAACCTAAATCCTAACACGTGAAAATTGTTGCAGAAACACCATAGTCAATATTGAAAAAAACAAAGAAAAAGTGAAAACTGTTTTTGGCCTTCCAGTACGATTCAAAGCTTTCTCTTGATTCTAATCTATTGCAGGGATTCCCAGAAGCGTGTAGCAATCAAAAACAAGCCTTAAAGCTCAAGAAACACGCAAGAACAGTCCTTCGGTTTGTCACTTTTTTTCCAGAATCATAACTCTAAATTTATGCATCATTAACATGATTTTTTGGTTGTATTGTGTTGCTTGAATCTACAGGGAACTTTTGGCATAAGTTAATTGCCTTGAAACGTCCTGAATCATAAACCACCATGTTCAAATTCTAGGGTTCATAAACCTTCGAATTGGGGATTTCCAGCACATGAAAAATTAGACCTTCTCACGCATATGGTTGAACTCATGACATCCAGACGAAGCTAAAACCATGCTCGCGAACAATTTATATTAACCATAGGCCTGTTCGCTATTTTTTGTCCATGCAGGTTGTGGGGGTTAAAAACCCCCGCTATCTAACCTTGTTTCTTGCAGTTTCAACGAAGAAGACAATACGTCTTCATGCGTGTTTGGTTGGTTTGAATGAGGCGCGCGTTTTTTTGTTTTAATAGCATATGCATTAATTTTACCATATTATATTCTCTCTCCATTATATTATCAAAGTGTGCAGATTGGTGTAGTGGCAAGGGCGAACAAGCATTAACCATTGGGACCTGGGTTCGATTCCCAGGTCCCCCAAACCTTTGTTTCTATTTTGTTTAACAAGATTATGTGCAGGCTTCCAAGAGAATTCCACCATGAACCTCACGCTTCATCATGCCAAGTGGCTACAGGCATGCATCGAAAGGCCAAGAGATGATAACCACCATGATCCTCAGTCAACGTTGGTACATCTGATTGCAAAAGTCAACCGTGGCTTGATTCTTAATGGGCCAGGAATTACGAATCCACCTCCATTTTGGGTCCAACACCCCCCCTGGTTTCTATTTCTTTTTTATTTTCTTTCTTTTTATTTTAATAATTATTATTACTATTATCTAATTAACTCATAAATTATTTTTTCATAATAAAAATTAGAAACTTAAAATATTGTTTATTTTTATTTTCACTATTAATAATTATTTTTGTAAATAAATTATAATTAATTAGCTTAGTTGTTTAACTAGGGCAATTTTAATTCTTTTCATAATAAATAAAATAAATTTAGAATTAGGGTTTTTCTTTTGACTTTTAATATTTTATTTTTATTTTCATTAAAAACATAAAAACACAAAAAAAATACTTTTTCTTTTAATTATTTAACTAATTAGGTTTAGGTTTAATATTTAATTAATTGCAAAAAAAAGGACAAATTACTTTCTTTTCTCAAAAAGGGTCAAAACCCTAAGACGTTCTCGATTTAATTTCTTTCGCGCTTTAATTCCCTTTGATTATATTGATGTAACTGTTTCCGAGGATGTAATAGTTAATTAGGTCTTTTACCGCTTTCTCTACTTTTATCGCATTTATTTTCCAAACGGGTTTTGTTTTTGGCGATGTATAGACCCGCGCCTTGTAATAGTGTAGATTTACCTTTCTGCACTTTATTTCCCGCACAAACATTAACTGCTAATTATGCCTGCAAGACTTGTATGAAAATTAAAATCAATTCGTAGCTCACAAAGATGCATGTTCAAAGATAATATGAATCGAAACAACACACATGCACATGCCACTCCTAGGGTACGCCTCACTTGGTTTCCTCGACGTGGTCGTCAAGTATAGGGTGTTTTAGAGGTCGCCCTCCTGTCTAAAGATCCAGTTGCCTCGAAACGGTTGCCTTGGATAAAAAGGATCTAGGACATTAGGGTTACCGCTAAGGCGTCCTACTATTGCTTTGGTGACCACACATGTCCCTAATAAACGAATTGACCCGAATAAACGACGGTGCTACCTACTTCTCAATAGTGGGATAGCACTGTCTAAAGGACTCTTACACAGCTTAATTCCTTAGAGTAGGTAGATTTCTCCTGGGTACTTGCTCTTTCTAAAAACAAAAAACAACTTTTCGCACTTACACTTTCAAAAAGTTTTCAAACAAACACTTCATACACTCTTGAGGACTGATACAAGAGTTACCTAGAAGTTTTTCAAACTAAACTTTTTTCAAAACCCACATACACAAGAAAAGCAAACATTTTTGAAAACATAGTGAGCAAGTACCTAAGAGCCCGTGGATAACCACGGATAGAAAGGATGCTAACACATTCCCTTTCTATAATCTACCTCCCGAACCGAGAAACATCTCGAAAAGGAATTTTGCTGTGCTTTTGTCCTTTCCTTGTTAGAGAACATAAAAGACGGTGGCGACTCTTGATTACCGCGACATTTCGCGAACCAGCTTAAAAAACAATCAGTTCTATTTCCACCGATCACAGAACTGGCGACTCTGCTGGGGATATTATATAAGTGAGGTGTACCTTAGGATTAGATCATTCTATGTTTTCAATTGCATGCTTTGTTTGCTTTAATATTTGTGGGCTTTGCATCGGAGTTTCATAGATCCTAACCCGGATCTGGGGAATACCCTTTTAGGTAGCATAAGCTGTGAGGGACCTGTCTGGCGTAGCCCGACACGGGTGAAGCAATGGCTACGTTGGTGTGACACCTTGGTCTGTACCGATATCCCTTGTGTTGCAACGAGGAGAATATGGGTCTTTTGAGGAGTCATTAAGCACCAACCGACCTTAGAACCCTAAATTGACCCAACTTGGCCATAGAACAGTAGCAGTATGCTACACTCATTGAGGCTAAACTCTCGCGATGGTTCTGGCCGCAAGAAAAGATTGCGACATTGGAGTTATGACCGATTGAGGGTAGTCGATGATATTGAGATCCTCTAGAACCCGGTTACTATTTTCTAGGACAGGTCTTAACCAACGAAACTGAAAAAGGGTAGTACCTAAACTTCATGCTGGCCTAAACTCTAAGGGCTGTCTTGTGTGACTTGTGTGCCTTATCATGCTTGCCTTTGTGAATACTTGTGGTGTGCTTTATCATAACATCATACCATCATACCATTGCATGCATCCTACATAAGGACTGACCCATTTCAAAGACAAAAGGGTTTCATCTTTGCTCTATTTTGTAGGACATTATGATGCCCGTGCGAAGGAATACTATCCGGCTCAACTTTGTTCACCCGCCTGATTTGCTTAAAGAATTGGTTGACAGAATTCCAAATACTACTTCCTTCATCCAGAGGCATGGTTCTCTTCTCGGTTTAGTCACTTCAAAGTGAGACCAACAACTGATGAGTGTCCTGACCCAGTTTTATGATCCCCTGTACCATTGCTTCACCTTTCAAGACTTCCAACTGGTCCCTACCCTGGAAGAATTCTCTGATTTGCTTGGTAACCCTATCTTGGATCAGACTCCATTCACTGGTTGGGAGAAGACTCCTAGGCTTGAGGAGATTGCTGCATCCCTTCCTTTGACCACCAAAGACGTAATGGATAACTGGGTGACTAGAAGCGGAGTTAAGGGCTTTTTAGCTAAGTTCCTGATTGGTAAAGCTAATAATTTCTGGAATGACTTAGACTTCAGGGCGTACGAAGACATTCTGGCTCTCCTAATCTATGGTCTAGTATTGTTTCCAAATCTTGATAACTTTGTCAATGTCAATGCCATAAGGATCTTCATGTCTCGGAATCCGGTACCCACTCTCTTGGGTGATATCCTGCAACAGCTCTATGCTCGTACTGCCCGAAGATGGGGAACTTTGTGGTGTTGTGCTCCTTTGTTAGTGAGGTGGTTTATTTCGCACCTCCCTAAGTTCGTGCTGAAGAATAAAGAAGGAAGAGGCTGGGCTCATAGGTTAATGTCTCTCACTGATAATGACATCATTTGGACTCTTAGAGGTTTGGATGAGGTAGCTGTTATTGATCGTTGCGGAGAATATCCTAATGTTCCATTGATCGGTACTCAGGGAGGAATCTCTTATAATCCATGTTTAGCTCTCCGTCAGTTTGGACGAGCCAGAAGAGCAGGGCCTCATGAGATGTTGGTGCCTCACATCAGTTTTGAGTTTCAGGTAGATAGTGACGAGCTGCGTCGTAGATTCATCCGGGCTTGGGACAGAATTCACAAAGCTGACCCACATGAGTTGGGACCGAAGACTTCTCTACCAATGGAATCCTACTACAGATGGGTCCGCATCCGTGCTCAGAAGTTAGGTATGCCATACGAAGCTGTCAGACCTATCATTCTTGAATTTCCTGATAGAGACGGGGTTCCTCCAACTGTACTCCCTCCTCAGATACCCACTGATGTTGATACAGTAAAAAGGTCTTGGGCGCAACTACAGGAAGAACGAGATTCTTATCAGGAAAGGTTCAATGAACAAGAACAGAAAATCCAGAAGCTGACCAAGCAACTGGAGAACGAGCGAATCCTGAATGACTATATCCGTACTGAGAAGAGGAGGCCATGGGAGCACTGATGGGCTTTGGATGTTTCTTTTACAACTTTTATTTCCTTTTCAGTATTTTCATTCTTGTGACGCCTAAGGGCAATTTGTTGAAAAATTTAAAGTTTGAATCTAATAAAGTGTGTTCCTTTTTGTCTACAAAGTTGAACCCCGATTGTCTTTGAAAACATAAATCATACGCATTCCATGCATCATATGCATAACAGGTACTCTTTTTCTACAGGTTGCTTAATCTTCTTCGCTGTTTATTTCAACAATCATCATGAATCCTGAACCTACTACTGAACAAGCCATCAAGGCCCTCCAGGCCCAGAACGCCCAGTTTCAAGAGCTGGTCATGAACTTAGCCCAGGGTCAATAGGAATTGAAGACTCTGCTTTTGAAGAAGAAGAAGAAGAGGACTGTATTATTCAACACTGGACGGAGGTTTGGGAATACACTGCATAATGAGGCTGATCTGGCTACTTCCTCTGTAGGGAAAGATAGTCCCCAAGGGGGAAGGGTTCCTAGTCCTGTGGTCTCCGACAACGAGACGGATTTCAATGATGAACAGTACCCTCCTGCTGAGGACAGGTACAAACAGCTAGAAGACCGTCTGAGCGCTATGGAGATTCAACAGGTGCCTGGGTTGGATTTTGGAGATCTAGGTTTATCTTCTGGGGTGGTGATCCCACACAAGTTCAAGGCACCTTCTTTTGCGAAGTACGACGGGGCATCCTGCCCTAAGCTGCATCTTAGATCATACGTAAGGAAGATCCAACCTTACACTGCAGACAAGAATCTATGGATCCATTTCTTCCAGGATAGTCTTTCAGGGATTCAACTCGAATGGTTCTATCAGCTGGATGGAACCAGTATTCGTAACTGGGAGGTCTTGGCTACTGCATTTTATAAGCAGTATCAGTACAATTCCGACCTCGCTCCCACGCGTACCCAACTCCAGGGTATGTCACTTGGGACGGGTGAAGGTTTTAAGGAGTACGCGCAAAAGTGGAGAGACCTGGCTGGCAGGGTGCAGCCACCTTTGACTGACCGGGAGCTTGTTGACATGTTCTTGGGGACCCTGTCTGGTCCGTTCTTCAACCATCTGATTGGTAATTCTTCTGCAGGGTTTACAGACCTCATTCTGACTGGTGAAAGGATAGAAGCTGGTATCAAGTCCGGAAAGATACAAAAGGGTGCCTCCTCGAGTACTGAAAAGAAGCCCTTCAAGAAGGAATCTAGTGTTGTTTATGGTTCGAGGAAACAGAATAAACCGGAACGCCGCCAAGCTGTCAACGCGGTGGTAATCTCAAAGCCTGCTGCTGCTCCTCAACAATATAACCAACCAAGGGGTGAGAGACCCAAAAGGCAATACACTCGGCTCAGTATGACCCTGTCTCAGATATTGCCGCAACTACTGTCAACCAATCTGATAACTGTCAAAGAAGCTCCGAAGGTAGTGAACACAACCTCCCCAAAGTACAATCCCAACGCCCGTTGCGCTTATCACTCTGATAGCCCGGGGCATTCTACTGATGATTGTTGGTCTATGAGGAATAAGGTTCAGGACCTTGTTGATGCTAAAGAAATACAGTTCGAGGCGCCCGAAAGGCCCAATGTTGTGACTGCTCCCATGCCCCAGCATGGAGTGAATGTTGTGGAAGAAGACCTGTATGTAGCTTCTGTGGATGAGATTTTTACTCCATTGTTAACTGTCAAAAGGAATCTGTTGCTAGCCGGTTTATTTCCGGGATGTAGTAAAGGTTGCCATATGTGTGCTGTTTCACCTGTTGGTTGTTCTTTGCTGAAGTCAGGCATCCAAAACTTGATGTATAACAAAGAGATCTTGTTCGAGAAGGTTGTTGTTCCCGCTGTCCCTGCTGAAGAAGTGTCCATTGTTACTATTTTCAACAACCCTCCTAAGGCTCCTTCAAAGAAGCCTGTCAAAATCATGTCCACTCAGAAGATTGCTCCTATCATCATCACTGTTCCGGGGCCCCTCCCCTATACATCTGACAAAGCTGTCCCTTGGCACTATGGGGCAGATGTTTATGTTCTTGGAGTAAAACAAGAGTTTGATACTAGTATCGGCGTCAGCAACATCACCGGGCCTGCCAAAGTCACTCGTAGTGGTAGACTCTTCTCGCCTGATATTGCGCCACCAGCTATTCAGAGGCCTATTATCATCACACCTGCAAGTGTGCCTGCCTTCCTGCCTGACCAAGTTCCTATTTCTACCCCTGCTACCGAGTCATCTGACACTCGGGGCAAAGGGATTGCTACTGATGTGCCTGCCCAGACGGAGGCACCGAAGACCTTCAATGTTGAAGCTTCCAAGCAAGAGATGGAAGAGATTCTTAAAATTATCAAGAAGAGTGATTTCAATGTAGTTGAGCAGCTGGGGCACACCCCCTCTAAAATTTCTATGCTATCATTGTTGTTGTGTTCAGAGGCACATGCCAAGCCCTGATTTCCTTCCTGAATACGGCCCACGTGCCACAGGAAACGTCTGCTGATCAATTTACCGATTGTGTGGCCAACTTGACTGCTGATAATGGGTTGGGTTTCTCTGACGTTGATCTGACTGGTAAGGGGAAGAACCATAACGATGCCCTGCATGTCTCCATTGAATGCAGGGGCACTACTCTTGCCCATGTGCTGGTTGACACTGGTTCCTCGTTGAATGTATTGCCCAAGAAAGCTCTAGACAGGCTAGATTGTGAGGGTTTAGAGCTCAAGCCAAGTAACATTGTTGTCCGGGCCTTTGACGGGTCGAAAAGGATGGTACATGGGGAAGTTGACATTCCAATCAGGGTTGGTTCTCAAGTTTTTGATTCTACTTTCTATGTGATGGACATCCGACCATCCTATTCTTGTTTGCTGGGTCGTCCATGGATCCACAAGGCTGGAGTTGTGACCTCCACACTACATCAGAAGCTTAAGTACCCGGTCAGAGGGAAGATTGTTACAGCGCAGGGGGAGGAAGAATATATGGTCAGCCATCTTAACTCATTCCAGTACATAGAGATGGATGGGGAGTTCATTGATACCCCCTTTCAACACTTTGAAGAGGTGCCTCAAACACTGGCATCAGCAGAGACTGTGACTGAAAAAGACTCTCCTTTGAAGATGGCTTCCTTAAAGGATGCCCGGGCTGTGATTGAGAAGGGTGAGTGTGCGAACTGGGGCCAATTTCCTGATTTCACTCCGAAGACTGACAAGTTTGGTTTGGGTTTCACTGCAGAAGCTCAGATGGCTGTTCGTAAAGCAAGGATTGGAAGACCTCCTGTGTTCATCACCAACCCGGGAGTAAATGCTATTGAAGACGACGTGGAGGAATCCGAATTCGACAGCTGGATCTACCCAACAACCAACGGTGGACCAAGCAACTCGACTGCGAAAGACTTCGTACCTATTACTTTTGTCACTCAGTAATGAACTCCTTTGTTTTGAATTTGTAACGAACAATAATTTGAAACTTTATGGCCCGGTGTCTTACCCGGGGCACCGTGGCTTCATTTGTGAGGGCTTATTATTTGTCATTTTCATATATCATGAATAAAAACATTGGACGTTTTTGCATTTCAAATCTTGCGCTCCTTTTCTTTCTTACTTATATATTGCAAAACAGCTATATTTACACACACTCACCTATACAGGTTCCAATCCACTCTGGATCTCACTGGTAACGACTCTGCTACTGCCAGTTATGACTTCGAAAATCTGATCAACTTAGCCGAAGATGAAGGTGAAGGTGATTGCGAAGTGCTTGGTGAGCTCGCAAGACTGTTACTCCAGGAAGAGAGGGCCATTCAGCCACATGAAGAGCCAGTGGAAACGGTAAATCTGGGTACCGAGACAGACAGAAAGGAAGTCAAGATTGGTTCCAATCTGGAGTCTAGTGTGAAACAACGGTTGATTCAGATGTTGCATGACTACGTGGAAATCTTTGCCTGGTCTTACGAAGACATGCCTGGGTTGGATACTGACATTGTGGTTCATCACTTGCCTACCAAGGAAGAATGCCTTCCGGTAAAATAGAAGGTCCACTGTATGCGTCCAGAGATGTCCGAGAAAATCAAAGCTGAGGTTATGAAACAATTTGAGGCCAGGTTTCTAGCAGTGACTTCTTACCCTCAGTGGGTTGCCAACATGGTTCCAGTGCCGAAGAAAGATGGTAAGGTCCGAATGTGTGTTGATTACAGGGATTTGAACAGGGCGAGCCCTAAGGATGATTTCCCTTTGCCTCATATCGACGTTCTGGTTGACAAGACTGCTCAGCATAAAGTTTTCTCCTTCATGGACGGCTTCTCCGGTTATAATCAGATCAAGATGGCTCCTGAAGACATGGAGAAGACCACTTTTATTACTCAGTGGGGCACCTTTTGCTATAAGGTCACGCCTTTTGGGTTGAAAAATGTTGGGGCAACCTACCAACGTGCCATGGTTGCTTTGTTTCATGACATGATCCATCACGAGATCGAAGTATATGTCGACGATATGATTGCAAGGTCCCAAACTGAGGAGGAACACCTTGACCATCTACAGAAGCTGTTTGACCGTTTGAAGTTGTACAAGCTGAGGTTGAACCTGAACAAGTGCACCTTCGGGGTGAGATCTGGAAAACTACTAGGTTTCGTCGTGAGCGACAAAGGTATTCAAGTGGACCCTGCCAAAGTGAAAGCCATACAAGAGATGCCAACTCCTAAGACAGAGAAAGAAGTCATAGGTTTTCTAGGACGGCTGAACTACATTGCTCGATTCATCTCGCATCTAACTGCTACCTGTGAACCAATCTTCAAGCTGCTGAAGAAATATCAAGTAGTACGTTGGAACGATGAATGTCAGGCCGCTTTCGAAAGAATCAAAGAGTATCTCCAAGAGCCACCCATTCTTATGCCACCGGTTGAAGGGAGACCTCTAATCTTATACTTAACAGTACTTTACAGCTCAATGGGGTGTGTGCTGGGGCAGCATGACGAGTCTGGCCGAAAAGAGCATGTTATTTACTACCTTAGCAAAAAGTTTACCGACTGTGAGACCCGATACTCACTGCTCGAGAAAACTTGTTGCGCTTTGGTATGGGCTGCTCGCCGACTGAGACAGTATATGTTGACTCACACTACTCTGTTAATTTCAAAAATGGATCCAATAAAGTACATCTTCGAAAAGCCTGCCTTGTCCGGAAGAATAGCAAGATGGCAGATGATCTTGACTGAATATGACATCCAGTACACGACTCAGAAAGCAATCAAGGGAAGTGTATTAGCAGACCATTTGGCACACCAGGCAGTGGACGACTACCAATCTATGAACTTTGAATTTCCAGACGAGAATATCATGGTAGTGACTGATTGTGAAGTACCTGGACCGGATGAAGGACCTGAGGAAGGATCCCGATGGTCTATGCACTTTGACAGAGCCTCAAACGCTTTGGGTAACGGTATTGGCGCTGTGATCATCTCCCCTAAAGGCACTCATACTCCACTTACTGCCCGACTATGTTTCAACTGCACCAACAACATGGCGGAGTATGAGGCATGCATCATGGGTCTTCAAGCTGCAATTGACTTAAGGATCAAGTTTCTGAGTGTCTTCGGAGATTCCACTCTCGTGATCAGTCATATCAAAGGCGAGTGGGATACGAAACACCCGAATCTTATTCCCTACAAAGAGTATGTGTTGACATTGATCCCCCATTTCGAGGAGATAACCTTTGGACATTTCCCAAGAGAAGAGAATCAGTTGGCGGACGCGCTGGCTACGATGTCTTCTATGTTCAAAGTCAAATGGGACAACGAGGCTCCCCGGATCGTTATCTGGAAATTGGATGAACCTGCACATTGCTGTGATCTTGAGGCTGAAGAGGTAACAGAAAAACCTTGGTATCATGAAGTGAAGAGGTACTTAGAAGCTCAAGAATACCCCGAGGGTGCATCTGTCAATGACAAGAAGTTTCTGAGAAGGTTCGCGGCAAAGTTCTTCCTCAGCAACGGCATTCTATACAAGCAAAACCATGATTCAACCTTACTGCGTTGTGTGGATAAGACTGAAGCAGAAAGGATCACGGCAGAGCTACATGAAGGTACCTTCAGAACACATTCCAGTGGACATACCATGGCAAAGAAAATCCTTCGGGCAGGATATTTCTGGTCCACAATGGAAGCCGACTGTTACCAACATTCTCGGACGTGTCATAAGTGCCAGATCTATGCTGATAAGGTGCACGTTCCTCCAGTTCCTCTGAACATCTTGACAGCACCTTGGCCTTTTGCAATGTGGGGCATTGATATGATCGGCGAGATCAGACCTACGACATCCAACGGGCATCACTTCATCCTGGTAGCGATTGATTACTTCACGAAGTGGGTCGAAGCAGCTTCCTATGCTACCGTAACCAAGAATGTCGTGGCACGGTTCATTCGGCATAACCTGATATGTCGCTGCGGTGTACCTGAGAGGATCATTACGGATAATGGTACCAATCTTAATAACAAGATGATCACTGAGCTCTGCGAGCAATTCAAGATACATCACCACAACTCTTCTCCCTACCGGCCGAAGATGAATGGGGCTGTAGAAGCAGCAAATAAAAATATTAAGAAGATTGTGCAGAAGATGACAGTGACCTACAAGGATTGGCACGAGAGGTTACCGTTTGCTCTTCATGGGTACTGTACCTCAGCACGGACGTCAACAGGGGCAACTCCCTTTTCCTTGGCCTATGGCATGGAGGCAGTCTTGCCTATTGAAGTCCAGATACCCTCTCTCTGGATAATGAAGGATGCAGGTTTGAGAGAAGATGACTGGATCCAGACTCGGCTTGATCAATTAAACCTGATTGACGAAAAGAGACTCACTATTATTTGTCATGGTCAGACGTACCAAAAACGGATGATCAAGGCTTTTAACAAGAAAGTCAGACGACAAGAGTATCAAGTCGGAGACCTGGTAATCAAGCGCATCATTCTTCCTCAAAGTGATCCCAGGGGAAAATGGACCCCTACGTATGAAGGGCCATTTGTGGTTAAACATATCTTCTCAGGAGGAGCTATGATTCTAACCACCATGGATGGTGACGACCTTCCTCACCCCGCCAATGCAGACATAGTAAAAAGATACTACGCATAACTAAAGACCCGCTAGGTTGACACACCTAGGCAAAAATAAGGGCTTCCCGGCGAACCAAAAGGGTTCGGGCAAAAATAAGGGATGAAATGAAAAATCTGTACACCCGGCAAGTCGAAAAACTGAAAAGGCGGCTTGGGCAAAAATGGGTATCCCGGTGGACTGAAAACCCGAAAGGGCGGTCCAGGAAAAAGTTAGGGATTAAAGCGTAATACTATGTCTCATTGGATCACCTTGCATCCAGAATTCGGTATCAACTATCAGGTTCAGACGACATCAATCAGTCAACTTCATCTCCAACTACGCAGCAAAGTGATGAGACGCTTGAAGACATAAAGGCGATAGCAGAGTTGAAACCCAGTGGGATTATTTTTTCACATAGCTGTTTTGTTTTCTTTTCACAAAATGTATAAACTCTATGTCGTTCGGCGGCGTTCTCTTACTAGGACGTCAGCCTCTTGTACAAAAACGCCTATTTACAGGCAAATTTCAAAATCAATACAAATTCACTTTTCATACAAATTGCCATTTGTTTTTTTTTTCTTTATCTGTTTTGTTTTGCAAAGAACGTCCAATGTTCATTTTTGATATATGCATTTGACATTAATTGCTAATCATAAATATTTGCATGCGAAACAAAGGACTAATTATAGGTGACATTAGAAACAGGGGCAATAATGAGTTGTCTAAGCGATCTAGTTGCTCTGTCCACCAAGGTACTAAGGTAGGTTCGGCTGAAGAACGTAACCAAGATATCTCCACTCCCCGCAGAGTAGGATAAGACTCAGCAATACTCTCCCCCGAGCAGAGTTGGTCTCTCGTCAGCCCTAACAAGGCACAGTATCTCCAGCAAGTCAGCGATACCCTCCCCAAGCAGAGTTAGTCTACTGTCAGCCTTAAGGAAGTTGGGTATCCCCATAAGATCTCAACATTCCCCAGTGGAGTATACAGATGTTCCTAAGCAAGCATCCCCGGCAGTCTTAATATAAGATTGTTCCCCGGTGGAATACAGACACCCCAGTGGAACCATTCCCCAGTACAGTTCAAAAGTTTCCCCAGGAGAGTTGAATCGTCCTCCCCATTAGATCCTGGAAGCTTATCCCCAGTAGATTCTGGAAGCTTATCCCCAGTAGAATCTGGAAGCTTGTCCCCCGCAGAGTGCAAAAGCCTCTCCCCGACTTTATTCAAAGGTTATTCCCCACCAGGGTCTAACTTGGTTATACTCAGCTAATTACCATAGAAAGATTGTCCTCGGCGAAGTTCTTCCTATCCCCCAGCGGAGTTCATCAAAATTCCCCAATAGTACATATCAACGGTATCCCCAGCGGAGTTATCATCAAAACCTCAGTGAAGTATCTCTTTCCACAGAGTAATTCCCCGCAGAGTAATCTCTTCAATAAGTTTATTCCCCAACAGAGTCGTCTTCTCCTACCGGTTTATTCTTGCAATCATCATCCCCAGCGGAAACGAAGAACTCTACTCTTCAAACATCAGCCCAGGATCCAATAAGCTCCCGGCATTCGTCAAGGATTTATTTTCCAGGACGAAATTACATTCATAGACATTTCATATTTCATACATCCTGCTTACATACATGATAAAGTGCATACGACACGATCTCATCTATTTTTGAGAACATCATGACATCATGCATTTCATACATCATGACATTGCATACAACTAATGTTTTGCCTTTTCAAGAAAAGGTCAATCCAAAGATGATTACCATCAACCTTTTGAAGTTCCAGATTCGATACCTGTATCTAGCCAGGGCATATCTGTGAGTAATTGATTGTAGATTCGATACCTGTATCTAGCCAGGGCATGTCTGCATGAAGAGTTTAGATATTCGATACCTGTATCCAGCCAGGGCATATCTGTAGACGACAAGTTCCAGATTCGATACCTGTATCTAGCCAGGGCATATCTGTGAGTGATTGATTGTTGATTCGATACCTGTATCTAGCCAGGGCATATCTGCATGAAGAGTTTAGAGATTCGATACTTGTATCCAGCCAGGGCATATCTGTAGACGACCTAATTCCAGATTCGATACCTGTATCTAGCCAGGGCATATCTGTGAGTAATTGATTATGGATTCGATACCTGTATCCAGCCAGGGCATATCTGCATGAAGAGTTTAGAGATTCGATACTTGTATCCAGCCAGGGCATATTTGTAGACGACCAATTCCAGATTCGATTCCTGTATCTAGCCAGGGCATATCTGTGAGTAATTAATTGTGGATTCGATACCTGTATCTAGCCAGGGTATATCTACATGAAGATGTTTAGAGATTCGATACCTGTATCCAGCCAGGGCATATCTTTAGACGACCAAATTTCAGATTCGATACATGTATCTAGCCAGGGCATATCTGTGAGTGATTGATTGTAGATTCGATACCTGTATCCAGCCAGGGCATATCTGCATGAAGAGTTTAGAGATTCGATACCTGTATCCAGCCAGGGCATATCTTTAGACGACCAATTCCAGATTCGATTCCTGTATCTAGCCAGGGCATATCTGTGAGTGATTGATTGTGGATTTGATACCTGTATCTAGCCAGGGCATATCTGCATGAAGAGTTTAGAGATTCGATACCTGTATCCAGCCAGGGCATATCTGTAGACGACCAAATTCCAGATTCGATACCTGTATCTAGCCAGGGCATATCTTTGAGTGATTGATTGTAGATTCGATACCTGTATCTAGCCAGGGCATATCTACATTAAGATGTTTAGAGATTCAATACCTGTATCTAGCCAGGGCATATCTGTAGACGACTAATTCCAGATTCGATACCTGTATCTAGCCAGGGCATATCTGTGAGTGATTGATTGTGGATTCGATACCTGTATCTCGCCAGGGCATATGTGCATGAAGAGTTTGAAGATCAACACTTGTAACAGGCCAGGAAATTATCTTTCTTTCTCAAGTACGCAAGTTCTCGCTAAGGAATCTCTTACGCGATCGACACCTCCGGATGGCATCTTTAAGCCCATCTCCACAACTATCCATTACATTTCCAAATGGAATCTATAAGCCAATTCCCGACAAGACTCTGTCACATCTCCAGATGGCATCTATAAGCCCATCCTCCTATCCACCATCTTTCCAAATGGCATCTGTAAGCCTATTCCCGACATCACACTGCTGATACTCCACTATGCGAGTGCAAATTTCTGGGCACTCTAGTGTTCAATCATCTTCCACCTTCGGATCACGAAAGGCACACAAGCCAATCTACATCCTCAGGTCTAAGAAGATTGAACAGGGGCAACTGTTGTACCCCAAAATTTTCCCTCCCATATTCTCCAAGGTTTGTCAAGAATCATCCTCAATTGGTTCAAGGCTACTCAAGGGTTGCACAGTCCAAACATCTCCTAAGCCAGTCAAAATTAGGGTTTTGGTTCTCTCAAAGAATTTGAGGTTTTCAAGGGCTCAATCAAGACATATATGCCCATATACATTGCCAAGCATCTACATGCCAAGTTTCAAGACTCATAGTGGCAAATTGCACAGTCAAAAGCCCTATTTTCTTTACAGTCAACTGTAGGGGTAAAATGGTCATTTCACAGTCAAAAGTCAAAATTTGTGGTCAACATCTTATTTTGAAGCCACAATCATCATTTGATCAAGTCTTGATCATGATTCCATAAGCATGGCTCAAAAATCATCAAAGATGCAAAAGTTACTATTTTTGGACAGTAGAAAAGTCAACTGTAACTTGACCAGGGCATAACTTTTTCATGGTTCATGAGAAAAATCCCATCCAATGCTCATTTTGAAGGGGATGACATTTCCTACAACTCATCTTCACATTCCAAGTCCAACAAATGCTCTCACAAAAAGTTATCAATTTCTACATTATAGGTCAATTTCAAAAGTCAACAAAAAGGCACTTTAAGTCAAAGACCATAACTTGAGATTGGTAAATCCAAATGACATGGTACCAAAGGCGTTGGTTAGAGGACTTCAAGACCTTTCCAAAATGTCCAAGAACATGTTCATATGATCATAATTGAGCAATATATGCATTGGAGAAGTTGGGAAATTTTCATGAATGTGCAAAAGTCAACTTTGCTCCAAACACATCATTTTTGCTAATGGGCCTCAATTTCCTTCTTGAAACTTTGTCCAAAGCCTATGCACGACCCATCAAGCCTAAATTGATTTATTTTCTTATTTTTATTAATTAATTGGATTTTTAATTGATTTTTAATTCATTTAATTAATTTAAAATGTAGGAAATTCAAAGATGTGATTTTTTCAATCTTTTGTGAAGCAAATAAACTCAGGGCAAGCTGGAAAATTCGGGTATCAATCAAGGACATCAAAATCTCCATGTTTGGTAAGTTTTCACAATCAAAAAGATTGAAAAATATTTGATTTTCAATCAAATATTGGAACATCAATGCAAGGGATTTCTTGTGCAAGATTTGACCTAAAACCATTCTACTATAAGTGCATAAGCTAAACCTAAATCCTAACACGTTCAAATTGCTGCAGAAACACCATAGTCAATATTGAAAAAAACCAAGAAAAAGTGAAAACTATTTTTGGCCTTTCAGCATGATTCAAAGCTTTCTCTTGATTCTAATCTATTGCAGGGATTCCCAGAAGCGTGTAGCAATCAAAAACAAGCCTTAAAGCTCAAGAAACATGCAAGAACAGTCCTTCGGTTTGTCACTTTTTTTTCAGAATCATAACTCTAAATTTATGCATCATTAACATGTTTTTTTGGTTGTATTGTGTTGCTTGAATCTACAGGGAACTTTTGGCATAAGTTAATTGCCTTGAAACGTCCTGAATCATAAACCACCATGTTCAAATTCTAGGGTTCATAAACCTTCGAATTGGGGATTTCCAGCACAGGAAAAATTAGACCTTCTCACGCATATGGTTGAACTCGTGACATCCAGACGAAGCTAAAAGCATGCTCGCGAACAATTTATATTAACCATAGGTCTGTTCGCTATTTTTTGTCCATGCAGGTTGTGGGGGTTAAAAACCCCCGCTATCTAACCTTGTTTCTTGTAGTTTTAACGAAGAAGACAATACGTGTTCATGCGTGTTTGGTTGGTTTGAATGAGGCGCGCGTTTTTTTTTGTTTTAATAGCATATGCATTAATTTTACCATATTATATTCTCTCTCCATTATATTATCAAAGCGCGCAGATTGGTGTAGTGGCAAGGGCGAACAAGCATTAACCTTTGGGACCTGGGTTCGATTCCCAGGTCCCCTAAACCTTTGTTTCTATTTTGTTTAACAAGATTATGTGCAGGCTTCCAAGAGAATTCCACCATGAACCTCACGCTTCATCATGCCAAGTGGCTACAGGCATGCATCCAAAGGCCAAGAGATGATAACCACCATGATCCTCAGTCAACGTTGGTACATCTGATTGCAAAAGTCAATCGTGGCTTGATTCTTAATGGGCCAGGAATTACTAATCCACCTCCATATTGGGTCCAACACCCCCCCTGGTTTCTATTTCTTTTTTATTTTCTTTCTTTTTATTTTAATAATTATTATTACTATTATCTAATTAATTCATAAATTATTTTTTCATAATAAAAATCAGAAACTTAAAATATTGTTTATTTTTATTTTCACTATTAATAATTATTTTTGTAAATAATTTATAATTAATTAGCTTAGTTGTTTAACTAGGGCAATTTTAATTCTTTTCATAATAAATAAAATAAATTTAGAATTAGGGTTTTTCTTTTGACTTTTAATATTTTATTTTTATTTTCATTAAAAACATAAAAACACAAAAAAATACTTTTTCTTTTAATTATTTAACTAATTAGGTTTAGGTTTAATATTTAATTAATTGCAAAAAAAAAGGACAAATTACTTTCTTTTCTCAAAAAGGGTCAAAAACCTAAGACGTTCCCGATTTAATTTCTTTCGCGCTTTAATTCCCTTTGATTATATTGATGTAACTGTTTCCGAGGATGTAATAGTTAATTAGGTCTTTTACCGCTTTCTTTACTTTTCTCGCATTTATTTTCCAAACGGGTTTTGTTTTTGGCGATGTATAGACCTGCGCCTTGTAATAGCGTAGATTTACCTTTCCGCACTTTATTTCCCGCACAAACATTAACTGTTAATTATGCCTGCAAGACTTGTATGAAAATTAAAATCAATCCGTAGCTCACAAAGATGCATGTTCAAAGATAATATGAATCGAAACAACACACATGCACATGCCACTCCTAGGGTACGCCTCACTTGGTTGCCTCGACGTGGTCGTCAAGTATAGGGTGTTTTAGAGGTCGCCCTCCTGTCTAAAGATCCAGTTGCCTCGAAACGGTTGCCTCGGATAAAAAGGATCTAGGACATTAGGGTTACCGCTAAGGCGTCCTACTATTGCTTTGGTAACCACACATGTCCCTAATAAAATAATTGACCCGAATAAACGACGGTGCTACCTACTTCTCAATAGTGGGATAGCACTGTCTAAAGGACTCTTACACAGCTTAATTCCTTAGAGTAGGTAGATTTCTCCTGGGTACTTGCTCTTTCTAAAAACAAAAAACAACTTTTCGCACTTACACTTTCAAAACGTTTTCAAACAAACACTCCATACACTCTTGAGGACTGATACAAGAGTTACCTAGAAGTTTTTCAAACTAAACTTTTTTCAAAACCCACATACACAAGAAAAGCAAACATTTTTGAAAACATAGTGAGCAAGTACCTAAGAGCCCGTGGATAACCACGGATAGAAAGGGTGTTAAGACCTTCCCTTTCTATAATCTACCTCTCGAACCGAGAAACATCTCGAAAAGGAATTTTGTTGTGCTTTTGTCCTTTCCTTGTTGTAGAACATAAAAGACGGTGGCGACTCTTGCTTACCGCGACATTTCGCGAACCAGCTTAAAAAACAGTCAGTTCTATTTCCACCGATCACAAGAACCATCTAACCGACAAGAAGCCAATACTTGACATTATGAGTCAATATAGAATTACCATTCTTAGGATTGAAACTAAGCAAGCAAAGATACTAGACCTCTTGAGAGAACCAAACTTCAAGTGTTTTAAGACTTCGCAAAAATTGGGCAGAGTAACGGCTGTATACGGGTGAATTCCAGATTACAAACAAAGATCGTAATCTCAATAACCTGCACACAAAACAAACAAACAACCCAATGTCTTGAGGTAAACCTCAAGAACTCCAGACAAAATATTAAATAAAGTCACAAAGTCTCCAAGATAGGCCAAGGTCTCTAATCCTAAGTCCAAAAAGTCCATCACTCCATAATGCAAAGGATAGTAACCATGTAGTCCAAGTATCATTAATGATTTTTATGGTTCATGTTGATTATTAGGTGTCTTTAAAAAGAAAGAAAAGCTCAAGTGAGCAAAATAAAAATGACATAAAAGTAAATGTTCAAGTGAGCAAAGATGAAAATAGCATGAAATGTAAATGGTACATAAAGTAAATGGTACATAAAGCATAAAAAATAAAAGCATAAAATAAAGTTAATTGTTAGTAATTAGTGGTTAGTTGGATGACCATCTTGGAACTTGCATTTGGAACTCATTAGAGGATTGGTAGAACCAAATCCTCCACACAACAAGATGCATTTTCTTTTTGTCAAGTATATCATCCATTTTGGAATTCTCACAAGGCAACATGTAATGATCAACGATGTTTAAGTGATTCGCATTGACCAAAGGTGTTGTAGATCCATTAGAGGATTGGTAGAACCAAAGCCTCCACACAATGAATCTCAAGGTTATTGGATCAAAGAGATCAAATTAACATAGTTGGGCTTGCAATCATAAGTTTGGGCCACGAATGATCATTTATTCGAATCGGGACAAAATTTAGCGCTATGTTAAGCAATCGTAAGTGGACTTATGTAGAAGTCACACCTATTTTGAGGTCGGTCAATAGAAATCTATGCACTTCATGTTTGGATAAATGATATAGAGATCACCATCCCTTAACATGTAGCACAATTAAAAAAGAAAGGGATAAGATGAAGAGGGAGGGAAATGATAAGCTAATTTGGATCACCATTTCAAAATTCTTTCATCTTTAAATTCAACCACTCCTCTAGATGGATTAAAGCACTAAACATATCATTAATCCAAAGCACCAAAAATGAATTAAATAATTCAGTCTTAGGTAGATTTGAATTGATGAATATTTATCCAACTTCATCTACATCACAAAGTCCATTGAGTTTAAAGACAAATTGGACATTTTAAAATTGCAATCCAAACCAACAATCAAAAGGAGTGAGTAGAAAAACATTTTGGATTAAAGCTGCCCCAAAATAAAGCAAAAAAATGCATTATGTCCCTGTGTAAATCGATTGAACTATTGTGTAAATCGATTTACACAGTACAGTTTTCAAAAATCTGCGTGAAATTGCTTCTGTGCAATCGATTGCACTATAGTGCAAATCGATTGCACACAGTAACAGTAGCAAAAACAGCATTTTAAAAGGGCAATTTCTTGTTCAAACTTTCCATCAAACACCTTATCATCATGGATCCAATTGAGCACGAAAATTCCATCAAATTATGAGAAAATAACACCATTGGAATCACAAAATAATGCTCAATGAATCAATCCCAAAGATCACCAAGAGATCACATTGTGAAGGATGAATTATCCAACTTACCAAAGGTAGATCTAGAGAATTATCAAAACAACTTCAAGAATTTGCTTCAATTCAACCACAAGAATCAATTGACCAAGCTTGGATGTAGAGAATTGATGGAGAAAAAGTGTTTGGATGAAGGTTTAGCTCAAAGATTAGTAAGCTTCAATGCAAAGCTTACTAACTTTTTGAAAATGGAGCTTTGAGTGAATTTTGTAGATGGAGAGAATTGAGAGATTTTTTAGCAAGGTGGATTTGGCTATCAAAAGCTTGAAATTTGAATGAAATGAGAGCTCTATTTATAGAGTTTTAGGATTGGGATTAGTGGTAATTTGGTAATTGATTCTTGGAGCCAAAATTTGAATTAATGATAACTCTTTCAAAAATTAGAGCCAAAATTTGAATTAATGATAATTCTTTTTAAAAATGAAAGATTGGCACTAAAATTTGAATTAATGATACATCTTTCAAAAGTGAAGGAAAATTGGAGCCACAATTTGACAAGTTTAAAATGCTGATTTTTTTTCAAATTTTCACGCTGTGCAATCGATTGCACTATAGTGCAAATCTATTTGCTCAGTGTATTTTTTCAAAAATGGCGCAAAATGCACTATGTGCAATCGATTGCACTCTAAGAGCAATTGATTGCATCAGTGAAAAAAATGAAAATTTTTAATTCTTTTTCTTTGCAAATAGAGATTTTAGGAAAATAATACCAGAAATCCTTATTTGTCAGATGCTTCGACTTGGTACCTACAAAACAAAAATATACAAAGACAAAGACAAATATTTTTTTGTATTTTGATTAGAAGTTAGTCAACAACACATATACAAAATACACAACCAAGGTGCTTGGAGATTCCTCAAGAGCAAACTTAAAGATAGGAGATAGAAAAAGAGGAAGAACCAACCCTAATGTGATCTTGTTATGATCGAATTGATATGATATGATAGAGGAATCTTAGGGGCAAAAATTGGGGTAAAACAGCTGCCCTTATTTAAGTGTCTTCTATCCGGAGATACGAAGGTTAGAAATCTTCGTGTCGACGCGATTGAAGATACTTAAATATAAAACAAGCCCTATTTTTGTCCCTAAGATGCCATGCAATGCTTATGATTATGAATGCAAATGGACAAATCTAAAGAGACACAAGACACCACTAGGGATGCAACAAAAATGAAGAAACAAAGGAGCAACCCCACCAGGAAAATAAATCACTGGTGAACAAAAGACATGACTCTATTGGTGTAAAAACCAAAGAAGAGATAAAGTAGCATCAACTCAAATATTGAGGAAAAAGTAAAGAATTATATCGATCGACAGATAACTGTGAACTACTAACTCAATGGATGAAGGTAGAAAAGTAATAAGATAACGACTCACAGATGATGGTAAACTACCAACTCAATAGTTGAAGGTAGAAGATCAAAAAGATACTGACTCACAGATGACGGTGAAATACCAACTCAATAGTTGAAGGTAAAAGATAAAGAATATAACGACTCACAGATGACAGTGAAATACCAACTCAATAGTTGAAGGTAAAAGATAAAAAAGATACCGACTCACAAATGATGGTGAAATACCAACTCAATAGATGAAGGTGGAAGATCAAAAAGATACCGACTCACAGATGATGGTGAACTACCAACTCAATAGTTGAAGGTAAAAGATAAAGAAGATACCGACTCACAGATGACGGTGAAATACCAACTCAATAGATGAAGGTGGAAGATCAAAAAGATACCGACTCACAGATGACGGTGAACTACCAACTCAATAGTTGAAGGTAAAAGATAAAGAAGATACCGACTCACAGATGACGGTGAAATACCAACTCAATAGTTAAAGGTGGAAGATCAAAAATATACCGTCTCACAGATGAAGGTGAACTACCAACTCAATAGTTGAAGGTGGAGAGAAAAAGATATACTGACTCACAAATGACGGTAAAATACCAACTCAATAGTTGAAGGTAAAAGATAAAAATATACCGACTCACAGATGACGGTAAAATACCAACTCAATAGTTGAAGGTAAAAGATAAAAATATACTGACTCATAGATGACAGTAAACTACCAACTCAATAGTTGAAGGTAAAGAAAAAAGATATACCGACTCACAGATGATGGTGAAATATCAACTCAATAGTTGAAGGTAAAAGATAAAAATATACCGACTCACAGATGACGGTAAACTACCAACTCAATAGTTGAAGGTAGAAGAAAAAGATACCGACTCACATATGACGGTGAAATACCAACTCAATAGTTAAAGGTAGAAGATAAAGATATACCGACTCACAAATGACGGTAAACTACCAACTCAATAGTTGAAGGTAGATTTGAATATCATAAGTTTTCCCCAAAATTTTGGTATTTCACCTGGAACGGGTCTCAACTTCTTCTTTGACCAAGGCACTCTGCCTGGAAAGGATATAACATAAGTTGTCTCAAATAAAGAGACTTGTTACTGGCAAAGATTTCACAACGAGCAATTTCTGTGAATTTGAAAGTCTTGCCATCCACTGGCGTAAACTGACGACGGACTGCAAGCTAACCACTCATAGAGGAAATAGCAAAAAAAAAGTTACATCAACTTGTATAGGGAAGCACGAGTTGCTCAAATAAAGAGACATGTTGCTTGTTATCATGGAGGATTGTAAAAAGAAACGAATTTCTGGGGATAGAAATATGGCTTCCTGGGGAAAGAGATATGACTTCCTGGGGAAATGCCACGTTATTCCTTCTGAGGAGATAAAATATTCTCGTGCCAAAATAAATGCACATTCTCAAACCAGGGCTCAAAGCTTGCAAAAATCCAAAGTAATAATATTGTTGGGGATCACAGATTCAAACCCGAAATGAACTGGAATGAAACAGGCAACCGTAATACATCCTTTGAGAAACAAACTCAAGAGGGAACATCAAATCCATCCAGACAAAGAGCTGTACAGGAAAGTTGAAGCAAAAATCTTCCACGAGGGATAACTTAGTGGGTAAGTTGAAAGAATGTATACTTTCTGCTTAAGGCCGACACTCTATTGGAGAGAGGATAACACAACTCTGTAAAACAGGGTAATATGTCAACAAAATAAAATTAATGAATGCAAATGAGCAATGATTTGCTAAATCCAACTATGTATGATGTATGTATGAATGTAGGAGTGATATCGTGCATATGCTAGTAAAAGGATACATAATCAGTACAAACAAACAAAACTGCCTCAGGTACCAACAACATTGGGCTAAACATCAAACAGAGAGATCACTCCAAGAAAGGTAAAAGCAACTATGGAAACCAAACTCATTGTCTGTCCTAACTTCACTGAGGATAAAAATAATCCGGATGTAGCTAAATCAAACAGATACCGAGATAAAACATCTTTCTTCCGGTTTCATCGGAGAAATCAGTTTTTCAAAAGCAACATGCCTACTAAAGATTGCAAGACCAGCCTCAAATAAAGCAGACTGACGCCGAGACAATCAAACCTCATTGGGGAATTCAAGTCTACCTCCCTGGAGAAAAAACTGCGTATTGAAAACTTTTCATCATAAATACTCATTCCAATAAGAGATGCCCTAGGATAACCTTCCCGGGGAATAGCACGCAAACTTCAATGGGGAAACAAAAGTTTTCACAGTTCTCACTTCTACTGGATATTGCAAAACTGATCTTGAATAAGACAAATGGAAACCAAATTGTCAAAACATTCACTGGGGAATTCAGGCCCACTTTGAAGGGAGGAAAACATACAGACTTAACTAGGGAAGTCAATGCTTCATCATTGAGACATCTACTAGGGACTTCATGCTGACTTCAATGGGGAGGTCAAAACCACATCATCGAGGGGAAACTAAGATACGTTCTTTACTGGGGAAACCGAAGATACGTTCTTCACTGGGGAAACCGGAGATACGTTCTTCACTAGGGAAACCGAAGATACGTTCTTCACTGGGGAAACCAGAGATACGTTCTTCACTGGGGAAACCGAAGATACGTGCTTCACTGGGGAAACCGGAGATACGTGCTCAACATGCCTACTGAAGATTGCAAGACCAGCCTCAAATAAAGCAGACTGACGCCGAGACAATCAAACATCACTGGGGAATTCAAGTCTACCTCCCTGGAGAAAAAACTGCAGATTGAAAACTTTTCATCATAAATACTCATTCCAATAAGAGATGCCCTGGGATAACCTTCCCGGGGAATAGCACGCAAACTTCAATGGGGAAACAAAAGTTTTCACAGTTCGCACTTGTACTGGATATTGCAAAACTGATCTTGAATAAGACAAATAGAAACCAAATTGTCAAAACATTCATTGGGGAATTCAGGCCCACTTTGAAGGAAGGAAAACATACAAACTTAACTAGGGGATACAATGCTTCATCATCGAGACATCTACTAGGGACTTCATGCTGACTTCAATGGGGAGGTCAAAACCACATCATCGAGGGGAAACTAAGATACGTTCTTTACTGGGGAAACCGAAGATACGTTCTTCACTGGGGAAATCGGAGATACGTTCTTCACTAGGGAAACCGAAGATACGTTCTTCACTGGGGAAACCGGAGATACGTTCTTCACTGGGGAAACTGAAGATACGTGCTTCACTGGGGAAACCGGAGATACGTGCTCCACTGGGGAAACCGGAGATACGTGCTCCACTGGGGAAACCGAAGATATGTTCTTCACTAGGGAAACCAGAGATACGTTCTTCAAGAGTAATTATTGCACCAACTTCTTTGGGGAGAAAGGACTTCTATCAAATAAACGAGGCCTTTACTGGAGAATATTGGATTGAGTCTTCATATTAACCTATTCCAACAAAAGATTCCCTGGTATAGTCTTCCTGGGAAATTAAGAAGTCAACACTAATGCCAATACTGCATAAAGAGCGATATCTTAGCACACCGAGGGAATAAAATCTTTCATCATATGAGGGAAAACTTCGCTGGGGAACTTGGGATGGAGGCTTCTGACCATGCAAACCCAAAATCAAAAGCAAACCGAGACTTGGCCGAGGATAATAGGATCACAAACCAAATCTTGTACCTTGCACCCACTGGTATCGTCTTTAATATACCAAAAAAATCACTCGCATTCCAACGAAAATGACCTGAGAAAACCTTCTTGGGGAACCAAGAAGTTAACAGTACATCAAGAAGTCAAAGTCATGGGGATTTTAAATCAAACTCAACACTTGGTGAGAGAAAACCAAAAAAATTGACAATTGTCTCAACACTTCTTAGAAAATGTACTGCCCTTGTCTAGCTACTTGGGAAGCACATGACAACAATAATGTCGTAACAAGAGAAAGCACTGCTCTACAAGAGATTCCATATCAATAAAAAGGGAGAAAGAACTCCATCAAATGAGCAAAGGCTTCATAGCTCTTTTTAATCTCCGTCTAATCACCACTTGGCTGGGTAAAGAATCACACTCAGCTGGAGAAGTCTGCAGCAAGACTGGAAAAAATGGGATTATGAACCCAACATCATAACACAACCTGTAGGAAACCCTCAGCTTAGGGTAGACATAACAACTATCTTGACAAAATCTGGATATGCCCTTGGAAACCAATCTGGTGTCTCAAGCTTACCATGCTGATCAAGGTAACTTTCGTAACTTGCCCTTGGCTGCATGCTTTTAGGATAACCTTTATGATCAAATGATTTCTAGAGATTTGTCGAATCTTGACGTAACTGCCCTAGATTGGCTGAATGTTACATCCTCTTTGCTCCACAACTCTTCCCGGCAACATGCTTTTTGCTGATACTCAAATTTAAACTTTCATGATATCAAGCAGTTGTTTTACAAGTAGAAAATGTTTATTCTAAGAATGAAAAATATAATTCAACAATTATGTAAGTCTTGAAGATTTTTTTTGAAAAGATGTCTCAAAACCCTGTGAACGAATCACTAGCCAGGATGCGACATGGATTTTATGTACGAAAGATAACAAAAGCAATATGATACCAATCACAATAATTTATCAAAATTAATGGGAGTCAGGAAACACTATTTCATTGGAGTATGCTTTCGAAATAAACCCTGTTTCAATTAGGACTTTTGAGGGTTGTAACGTGGCCTGGTTCACGGTTTTAGAAAAAAGATTTAAGGCTCAAAAATATTTGGTGCCCACCCCCTTCATGATGTTCTTCAGTCCTAAGTTCAGTTAACTTGACACGAACATTCATCTCTCAAAAGAAATTTCGAGACGGTTGAGGAATCAAATAAGGTTTTCTTTGGACATGCAAGTCACTCATTCCTGCTTCTTTTGGGTTTCTTGTCACGCGACTCTGTTCTTTGCTAATAATTTCACATTGTAATCCTTTATCTCATTTTAGGCTTTCCATTTCTTCCTTGCCTTCGGGACAAATTCCTTTTGACTTTGACTCTGAAGTGCAGCAGGATGCCCTGACTTTTGCCTAAGCGACTTGTTTTTTCAAGTTCCGACTTAGCGGGGCTTTTTGTCTCTTTATTTTTCATCATGATTTTTTTATTCATGTTATCTTTTTTTTAACATGTCGCGTGACTTTGAGTCATTTGTGACTTGTCGGAAGAATTGTGACTGTCCTATTTCTGGGTAGATGAAAGATAACCATTATTGTATCGTCATCTGCTGGTCTCCTGGTGTGCGAGAGATAGCCATTAATATATCGTCAATTGACACACCCTCCTGATAAGTGATGATTAACCATTGCGGTTTTGACTTTCCTCAACCTCTTAAAGGATAACCATTATTGTATCCTTAGATGCACACTCTTGATGAGATTTGAATACTCAATCAGATTAACTGAACACTACCCTGCCCCGGGTTAAAAATGAGGGTTTTTCTGAATAGAAAAAGAAACTCCTACTTCAAGGCTCAAAGGGGTTAACGAAGGTTTCACTCCCTTATATCTCCAGTGTTTGAGGATTTGAAACAATGCCTGTACATCGTCAACAGGGTTTTATCCAAAAGCATACAACCAGAAAATTTGTGTTTTAATATCATCATCCTCCTCTCAATCTCTGCCTAGGCAAGAGAATGGGTAACAAGTTGGTATCATAAAGCAATTTAAAATTGAAAACAAATAAGAGTGAAACGAATGAATTTCTTCAAGACAAACATACTCATCGTATTAGGATTAAACATTCAAATGTAAACAAGTTCTTACATGCAAACAATGCAATGATAAACAAGAAAAATTACAAATGAGAAAGCAGTAAAAATGCTAATAAACTAAGAAGGCTAATCATCCTTAAACTCCAGGGCATTCTTAATCACCTTTATCCTTCGGCAAAGACTTGACTTGAACTTCAAGACAAATATCCTTAAATGACAAGATACCACTCCAGACCAACTTCTAAACTTCAATTTTCAATGGATAACAATTTTCAATGCTATGCCTCGGGGCTCCTTGATGAAAGGCACAAGTCAAATCAGCTTTGTAGTACCACGGCATCTTCTCAGGGACCTTTGGTGGAAGTCGGGTATGAACCAAATTTCTCTGCATCAGGATGGGAAACAATTCTGTATAGGTCATTGGGATTGGATCAAACTAATTTTTCCTCTGATCAGGAACTTGCTGATTCTATTGACAAACTGGAGTAAAAGGAGGTAAGTTGAACACAGGGATGACAGGAGGAACATGTTGATTCTGACGATAATTGTTTCTTCCTCTGGTTCTATTCTTAGAAAAGTTATTATCGAACTTCTTCACACCACTAGCTGAGACACCATCTTCAGATGAACACCCCTTTCGGACATCCTCTTCTAGAGGCACTCCCACATTTACTTTTTCAGGGAAGTCATTGGACGCATTGACCATCACCTTCTCATGAAATAATGATCTCAGAGTTTCTGTGAAGACCTTTGCCATCTCTTCTTCCTTCCTAGAAGAATTGACTTGGGCAGCAACCAAAGTTTTAACCAAAGCAGTTAGATACTCCATGCCAGCCTTCAAAGTAGTTACCTCTTTGCGGAGTTCAAAGATCTCTTTCTTAATGTTTTCCATCTTCTCTTTGAAATTAGCCCGAGTGTTGTAGTGTTGAGTCAGCTTGCTGAGTGAAGTAAAGAAGCTGGGTAAAATACCTAGATATGCATAATGA
This sequence comes from Vicia faba, assembly GCA_948472305.1. Lineage (NCBI taxonomy): Eukaryota > Viridiplantae > Streptophyta > Magnoliopsida > Fabales > Fabaceae > Vicia > Vicia faba. Next base: position 1,373,328,906 of record OX451741.1, read on the forward strand.
ATGCAAGAAATATGTGCAATATGATGCATGATAAGCAATGCACATGGTTTTATTTTATTTAACATTTCAAGGGATTTATGGTTTATAGACACGTTGCCAACATCCAAGTAATAAGGCTTTTATTTCTCTTTCCAGAATCCATGGTTTAAAAGTACCTGAGATATTCACAAATAGTCAACCTTTAAATCCCTTGAAATATTGTTTTTTCAAAAGATGCTTATGAGTGCATGGATGTATGATGCAACAATCACATACAAGATCACACATATAGGGTTCATAGGTTCAACATCACGAGCATGAGGTCGAAGGTACTACCCATAAGGTATTGGTCTAACAAGTTATCACCTGCCGAACAAGGTTCTAGAGGTTCTCAGAGTCTACATCCTTCCTTCGGATATTACCAACTTCCCAATTAACTCAGTAATTAGTAATATTCTCAAGAAAAACTCGTCCGAGCGTAGTATCGCGTGACAAATACTTCCGGATTACTCCGTTATAGCTTCCGCACTACACCTAAAAGGCCAAGAGGGGTTAGGTAATCTACGGTCCTCAGCTTCGGCAGGCTCCCAGGTTGAAAGCAGTACGTCTTCCTGATTACTCGGTAAACGAAACTACAGTCAAAGGGGCCTCCACTGAGTGGGGGATCTCATGCCTCCTTTTTTGGGATTACTCTCTCAAAGTTAACATGACTATACCTCCCATCCTATCTTAAAGTTTTCCCAAGTCCGGGTATATGACTTATGAGTAATCACCAAGCACCCTGTAAACCAGGAAAATCCAGACAAACATATATAGAAAATATAACACATAAACAATAATAGCACATATACAGATATAAACAAAGATAGGCTCAACCCACTTAGGGATGGACCAGCAAGAGGTCAATATTTCCCCAGTGAAGTCACCATTTTTCTGTAGCGGTAGAAATGTGCAAGACTAAGTCGTTGGATTGACTAGACTTTATACAAATCAAAATAAAAATCGCCACCGCGCTTTATTGTTTCCAAAGGAATGGGAAAAGAGCGAATAACCCAAAAAGAGGGGGAAAGATTCAAGGTAAGGGGGTTGGTTATGCAAAGGGAAGGTATTAGCACCCTAAACATCTACGGTACTCCGCAGGAACCTCTTTGAAAAATCTGTATATTTTGGCTATAAAAATGTGTTGTATATAAAATGGATGGTGGAGGTGAGAAAAGAAATATTTTTATGATTTTTGCACCCACCGCGGTTGCGAACCTTTAGTGCCTACGTACCACCTTTCGTGCAATAGGGGATCAGGGTACACGTAGTTCCTCTTTTAAAAATTTGAAACACAAGTGTGTTGGTTGATTTTATGAGATAAGACATCATCGCGATTGTCCGTGTGAAAAACATACTTACTACCCACAATCATGAGAAAGGAGAATTTGCATCATCTCAAAGTGGAGGATATGACTTGGATTTTAAAATCAACAATGTCTCACTCAACACCCAAGTGGAAAATATCTCACTTCACTATATATTGTAGAAGTATAGTTGTTTACATCACTACAAGGATTGACAAGAGTCTAATCTTTTTGAGAAAAGTTTAAAGATAAAAAGCCAAAGTGGCAAAATGGTTTGAAATGAGATTGATTGACTTTTAGTCTTCTCACAAAAAAAGGTCAAGGTATTATTAAATTGATTGAAATTTATTTATGAAAATGTTTCGAAGATGCATGGACCTAAGTCCAAGTTTATTATGAAAATGTTTCAAGTTTCAAAACAAGAAGAGTTTTTTTTAAAGGAGGGAGAATATTTTTGGAATTAAAGAAGATGGGAGGAGAAGAAGAGGCAATCTTAAAGCATAAGGTAAAAGCTAGGGATAAGAACCATCTAACTAACAAGAATCCAATACTTGAAATTATGAGTCAATATAGAATTCCCATTCTTCGGATTGAAACCAAGCAAGCAAAAATACTAGACCTCTTGAGAGAACCAAACTTCAAGTGTTTTAAGTCTTTGCAAAAATTGGGCAGAGTAACGGCTGTATACGGGTAAATTCCAGATTACAAACAAAGATCGTAATCTCAATAAGTTGCACACAAAACAAACAAACAACCCAATGTCTTGAGGTAAACCTCAAGAACTCCAGATAAAATATCAAATAAAGTCACAAAGTCTCCAAGATAGGCCAAGGTCTCTAATCCTAAGTCCAAAAAGTCCATCACTCCATAATGCAAAGGATAGTAACCATGTAGTCCAAGTATCATTAATGATTTTTATGGTTCATGTTGATTATTAGGTGTCTTTAAAAAGAAAGAAAAGCTCAAGTGAGCAAAATAAAAATGACATAAAAGTAAATGCTCAAGTGAGCAAAGATAAAAATAGCATGAAATGTAAATGGTACATAAAGTAAATGGTACATAAAGCATAAAAAATAAAAGCATAAAGTAAAGTTAATTGTTAGTAATTAGTGGTTAGTTGGATGACCATCTTGAAACTTGCATTTGGAACTCATTAGAGGATTGGTAGAACCAAAGCCTCCACACAACAAGTTTCATTTGCTTTTTGTCAAGTATATCATCCATTTTGGAATTCTCACAAGGCAACATGTAATGATCAACGATGTTTTAGTGAACCGCGTTGACCAAAGGTGTTGTAGATCCATTAGAGGATTGGTAGAACCAAAGCCTCCACACAATGAATCTCAAGGTTATTGGATCAAAGAGATCAAATTAACATACTTGGGCTTGCAATCATGAGTTTGGGCCACGAATGATCATTTATTCGAATCGGGACAAAATTTAGCGCTATGTTAAGCAATCGTAAGTGGACTTATGTAGAAGTCACACCTATTTTGAGGCCGGTCAATAGAAATCTATGTACTTCATGTTTGGATAAATGATATAGAGATCACCATCCCTTAACATGTAGCACAATTAAAAAATGAAGGGATAATATGAAGAGGGAGGGAAATGATAAGCTAATTTGGATCACCATTTCAAAATTCTTTCATATTTAAATTCAACCACTCCTCTAGATGGATTAAAGCACTAAACATATCATTAATCCAAAGCACCAAAAATAAATTAAATAATTCACTCTTAGGTAGATTTGAATTGATGAACATTTAACCAACTTCATCTACATCACAAAGTCCATTGGGTTTAAAGACAAATTGGACATTTTAAAATTGCAATCCAAACCAACAATCAAAAGGAGTGAGTAGAAAAACATTTTGGATCAAAGCTGCCCCAAAACAAGGCAAAAAAATGCATTCTGTCCCTGTGTAAATCGATTGAACTATTGTGTAAATCGATTTACATAGTACAGTTTTCAAAAATCTGCGTGAAATTGCTTCTATGCAATCGATTGCACTATAGTGCAAATCGATTGCACACAGTAACAGTAGCAAAAACAACATTTTAAAAGGGCAATTTCTTGTTCAAACTTTCCATCAAACACCTTATGATCATGGATCCAATTGAGCACGAAAATTCCATCAAATTATGAGAAAATAACACCATTGGAATCACAAAATAATGCTCAATGAATCAATCCCAAAGATCACCAAGAGATCACATTGAAAGATGAATTATCCAACTTACCAAAGGTAGATCTAGAGAATTATCAAAACAACTTCAAGAATTTGCTTCAATTCAACCACAAAAATCAATTGACCAAGCTTGGATGTAGATAATTGATGGAGAAAAAGTGTTTGGATGAAGGTTTAGCTTAAAGATTAGTAAGCTTCAATGCAAAGCTTACTAACTTTTTGAAAATGAAGCTTTGAGTGAATTTGGTAGATGGAGAGAATTGAGAGATTTTTTAGCAAGGTGGATTTGGCTATCAAAAGCTTGAAATTTGAATGAAATGAGAGCTCTATTTATAGAGTTTTAGGATTGGGATTAGTGGTAATTTGGTAATTGATTCTTGGAGCCAAAACTTGAATTAATGATAACTCTTTCAAAAATTAGAGCCAAAATTTGAATTAATGATAATTCTTTTTAAAAATGAAAGATTGGCACTAAAATTTGAATTAATGATACATCTTTCAAAAGTGAAGGAAAATTGGAGCCACAATTTGACAAGTTTAAAATGCTGATTTTTTTCAAATTTTCATGCTGTGCAATCGATTGCATTATAGTGCAAATCGATTTGCACAGTGTATTTTTTCAAAAATGGCGCAAAATGTACTATATGCAATCGATTGCACTCTAAGAGCAATCGATTGCATCAGTGAAAAAAATGAAATTTTTTAATTCTAGTACCTAAGAGCCCGTGGATAACCACGGATAGAAAGGGTGCTAACACCTTCCCTTTCTATAATCTACCTCCCGAACCGAGAAACATCTCGAAAAGGAATTTTGCTGTGCTTTTGTCCTTTCCTTGTTGGAGAAAATAAAAGATGGTGGCGACTCTTGCTTACCGCGACATTTCGCGAACCAGCATTTCAAAACAGTCAGTTCTATTTCCACCGATCACAGAACTGGAGACTCTGTTGGGGACTTTATAAAAGTGAGGTGTACCTTAGGATTAGATCATACTTATGTTTTTAATTGCTTGCTTTGATTGCTTTATATTTGTGGGCATTGCATCGGAGTTTCATGGATCCTAACCCGGATCTGGGGAATCCCCTTTTAGGTAGCATAAGCTGTGAGGGACCTGTCCGGCATAGACCGACACGGGTGAAGCAGTGGCTACGTTGGTGTGACACCTTGGTCTGTACCGATATCCCTTGTGTTGCAACGAGGAGAATATGGGTCTTCTGAGGAGTCGTTAAGCACCAACCGACCTTAGAACCCTAATTTGACCCAACTTGGCCATAGAACAGTAGCAGTATGCTACACTCATTGAGGCTAAACTCTCGCGATGGTTCTGGCTGCAAGAAAAGATTGCGACGCTGGAGTTATGACCGATTGAGGGTAGTCAATGATATTGAGATCCTCTAGAACCCGATTACTATTTTCTAGGACAGGTCTTAACCAACGAAACTGAAAGAGGGTAGTACCTAAACTTCATGCTGGACTAAACTTTAAGGGTTGTCTTGTGTGACTTGTGTGCCTTCAAACTTGACTACTTGCATGCTTGTTATCTGACACATGAGTTTCCTTGCAGGTTTTGTTTACAGTCCTTAATTGGGACTCATTACAGGGCCTACTTACATCACTCCATGCATAGCATAACATCATACCATTGCATGCATCCTACATAAGGACTAATCCATTTCAAGGATCTCAAGGGTTTGTGATGCAGGTCATGACGAATCAAATATCTAGTGGGTCATAGCCCCTGACTCATGTTATCAACCTTGGCTAGAGGAAAATAAATCCCCTTTTGCCCCTTTTGCCCCTTGGACGTATAAAATGTGAAATGTTTATGAATGTGTTTTCGTCTAGGAAAATAAATCCTTGACGAATGTCGGGAGTTTGTTGAATCCTGGGCTGATGTTTGAAGAGTATAGTTCTTCCTATCCCCCCAGCAGAGTTCATCAATTCCCCAACATAACTTATCAACGGAATCCCCAGCGGAGTTCTCATCAAATCCTCAGCGAAGTATCTCTTCCCACAGAGTAATTCCCCGCAGAGTAACCTCTCCAGCAAGTTCATTCCCCAACGGAGTCATCTTCTTCTACCGGTTTATCCTTGAAACCATCATCCCCAGCGGAAACGAAGAACTCTCCTCTTCAAACATCAGCCCAGGATTCAACAAACTTCCCGACATCCGTCAAGGATTTATTTTCCTAGACAAAAATACATTCATAAACATCACATCTTCATACATTATAGCATGCATACGCATCATACAACACAAATCTCATTTGCTTTTGAGAACATCTTAAAATCATGCAGTTCATGCATCATGACATTGCATACAACTGATGTTTTGCCTTTTCAGGAAAAAGGTCAATCCAAAGATGATTACTATCAACTGTCGCAGTTCCAGATTCGATACCTGTATCTAGCCAGGGCATATCTGCGAGTCACTGATTAGAGGGCTACACCGGTATCCAGCCAGGAAAGCTATCTCTACCAACCTTTTGAAGTTCCAGATTCGATACCTGTATCTAGCCAGGGCATATCTGTGAGCGATCGATTGTAGATTCGATACCTGTATCTAGCCAGGGCATATATACATTAAAGAGATCTCAAAAATGGATTAGAGATGCTCCGGACTCGGATGCTATTCTATCGCTTATTCAGAGTTTCTTCCCAGAAATGGCTTAGAGATGCTCCAGATATGGACGTTATTCTTTTGCTTATTCAAAGTTTCTTCTCAGAGATAGTTCAGATATGCTCCAGAACCGGATGCTATTTTGTTGCTTATTCAGAGTTGCTTTTCAGAGATTCCTTCTAGAGATGGTTCAGATGCGATCCAAATATGGCTACATTCTGATACTTATTCCAGATTCCCTTCTAGAGATGGTTCAGATGCGACCCAGATATGGCTACATTCTGATACTTATTCCAGATTTCCTTTCAGAGATAGCTTAGAGATGCTCCCGACCCGGATGTTATTCTATTTCTTATTCAGAGATTCCTCTTCAGAGATAGCTTGGAAATGCTCCTGATATGGATGTTATTCTTTTGCTTATTCAAGAGTTTCCTTTCAGATATAGCTGGGAAATGCTCCAGATATGGATGTTATTCTTTTGCTTATTCGGATTTTCTCTTCAGAGATAGCTTGGAAATGCTCCAGACATGGATAATATTCTTTAGCTTATTCAAAGATTCCTTTCAGAGATGGCCTATAGATGCTCCAGATCCGGATGCTATTCTACTGCTTATTCAGATTTCCATCTAGAGATAGTTCAGTTGTAGCCCAGACATGGCGACATTCTGATACTTATTCAGATTTCCTTTCAAGAGATAACTTAGAGATGCTCCAACCACGGACGATATTCTATTGTTTATTCCAGAGATAGCTCAGAGATGCTCCAGACCCGGATGCTGTTCTATTGCTTATTCAGATGTCCTTCTAGAAATGGTTCAGATGCGATCCAGACATGGCTACATTCTGATACTTATTCCAGATCCCTTCTAGAAATGGTTCAGATGCGACCCCGATATGGCTACATTCTGATACTTATTCCAGATTCCCTTTCAGAGATAGCTTAGAGATGCTCCCGACACGGATGATATTCTATTGCTTATTCAGATTCCCTTTCAGATAGCTTAGAGATACTCCGGACCCGGATGTTATTCTATCGCTTATTCAGAGTTTCTTCCCAGAAATGGCTTGGAAATGCTCCAGATATGGATGCTATTCTTTTGCTTGTTCAGAGTTCCTTCCAGACATAGCTTAGAGATGCTCCTGACCCGTATGTTATTCTATTGCTGATTCAGACTTCAACTTCTAAAGACAACTTAGATATGCTCCAGACCCGGATGCTATTATACTATTTAGTCCAAATTCATTCAAAAGACATTCCAGATATGATCCAGATTCAGATGACATTCTGTCACTCACTCAGATACAGTATGGATATACCCCAGACGCGGCGGTCATTCTACTGTTTATTCAGACGTCAGCAATTAGATATATACTAGATATGCTCCAGACACAGAAGCTATTCTTTTTCTTATTCAGATTCAACTATCCATTACATTTCCAAATGGCATCTATAAGCCCATCCCCGACAAGGTTCTGTTACATCTCCTGATGGCATCTATAAGCCCATCCTCCTATCCACCATCTCTCCAAATGGCATCTTTAAGCCCATTCCCTCCATCACACTGCTGATACTCCACTATGTGAGTGCAAATTTCTGGGCACTTTAGTGTTCAATCATCTTCCACCTTCGGATCACGAAAGGCACACAAGCCAATCTACATCCTCAGGTCTAAGAAGATTGAACAGGGGCAACTGTTATACCCCAAAATTTTCCCTCCCATATTCTTCAAAGTTTGTCAAGGATCATCTTCAAATGGTTCAAGACTACTCAAGGGTTACACAGTCCAATCATCTCCTAAGCCAGTAAAAAATTAGGGTTTTGGTTCTTGCAAGGAAGTTGAGGTTTTCAATGGTCCAATCAAGTCCCATAGGCCTACACATATCCTCAAGCATCTACATGGCAAGTTTCAAGACTCACAGGGTCAGGTTGCACAGTCAAAAGCTTCATTTGGTTCACAATCAACTGTAGGGGAAAAATGGTCATTTGGCAGTCAAAAGTCAAAAATTTTGGTCAACATCTTATTTTGAAGCCACAATCATAATTTGATCAAGTCTTGATCATGATTCCACAAGCATGGCTCAAAAATCATCAAGATGCCAAAAGTTTCTATTTTTGGACAGCTGAAAAGTCAACTGTAACTTGATCAGGGCATAACTTTTTCATGGTTCATCATAAAAATCCCATCCAATGCTCATTTTGAAGGGGATGACATTTCCTACAACTCATCTTCACATTCCAAGTCTAATAAATGCTCTCACAAAAAGTTATAAATTTCTACATTATAGGTCAATTTCAAAGGTCAACAAAGATGCACTTTAAGTCAAAGACCATAACTTGAGATTGGTAAATCAAAATGACATGGGACCAAAGGCATTGGTTAGAGGACTTCAAGACCTTTCCAAAATGTCCAAGAACATGTTCATAGGATTAAAATTGAGCAAGATATGCATTGGAGAAGTTGGGAAATTTTTGGGAATTTGCAAAAGTCAACTTTGCCCAAAACACTTCATTTTTGCTAATGGGCCCCAAATTCCTTCTTGAAACTTTGTCCAAGGCCTATGCACGACCCATTGAGATTAAAATTGAATTATTTTCTTATTTTTATTAATTATTTGGATTTTTAATTGATTATTAATTCATTTAATTCATTTAAATGTAGGAAAATATGAAAATATGGTTTTCAAATCTTTTTATGAAGCAAATAGGCTCAAGGCAAGCTGGAAAATTCGTGTTCCAATCAAAGATGTCAAAAACTCCAAAATTGGCAAGGTTTCTCAATCAAAAAGATGCTAAAAGATTTGATTGAAAATCAAATATACAATCTTCAATACAATGGATTTCATGTGCAAGATTTACCCTAGTTTCATTCCACTATATGTACTGAAGCAAATCCTAAAGCCTAGGACGTGCAAAACTGCTGCAAGAACCATAGCCAAATTCCAAAAAACTCAAAGAAAACCAAAAACTATTTTTCATATTTCAGGTCAATTCAAAGCCTTAGAGTGATTCCAAAACATTGCTGGGGCACTCAGGAACGCATAGCAATCACAAACAAGCCTCCAAGCTCAAGGACACGTCCAAACAGACCCACGGTTTGGTTATTCTTTTTTAGAATCGAAACTCACTTTTTGTGCATCATTAACATGTTATAATTGTTGCTTTGCATTGCTCTAACCTTTCTGAAGCTAATGAGATAGGTTAATTGGACTATGGTGCCCTGAAACGTAAACCACCATTGTTGAATCCTAGGGTTTTCAAGCTCTCGAATTAGGGGCTTTATAGCATAAGCAAAATTAGACCTCAAGACGCACATGGTTGAAACCGTCTGAATGTGACGAAGACATTGAGACTCTCGCGATGAATTTATATGAACCATACGCCTATTCGCTATTATTTGACATTCCATGTTGTGGGGGTTAAAAACCCCCGCTATTTGATATGTTTTATGCAGGTTTCATGAAGAAGACGGTGAGCTGGAAATACCCCAGTGGTTCATTCAAACATGCGCGCCTCTTTTTTTTTGTGTTTCAGCATGTGACTTGTTTTTCTTATAATATATTTGTTTGTTAGTATAATATCAAAGGCATTCAGCTGGCGTAGTGGAGGATGAGTTGTCTGGCAAGCATTGGGACCTGGGTTCGATTCCCAGGTCCACCCAAATCTCAATATTATTTTTTCTAATATATTCTAATGCAGCGCTTTCCATGTATTCCACCATAAACCTTACAAATCAGGGCGCCAAGTGTCTCAACAGACTGATCCAAAGGCCAAAAAAAGGGGAACACCATGCTATCTGGTCAATACACACGCAGTTGATTGCAAAAGTCAAACAGGCTTAATTCTTAATGGGCCAGAAATTCTAACAACACCTCCATTGGGTCCATCAACCCCCCTGGTTTACTATGCTTTTTTCTTATTTTCTTTTCCTTTTAATTCTTTTAATTATTATAATTATTATTATTTCATAAAAAAATTATTTTTCATATTAAATTCAGAAACTTAAGTATTTATAATATTTATAATATTTTTATTATTTATTAAATTCACTATTAATTATATTTGTAAATAAATGTGAATTAAATAATTTAGTTAATTTAGGTTTAATTTTAATCTTTTCATAGTAAATAAAAACAATCTAGAATTAGGGTTTTCTTGACTTTTAATTTCTTTTATTTTATTTTTCATTAAAATATTAAAAAACACAAAAAACATTTTTCTTTAATTAATAATTAATTAGTAAATTAGGTTAATTTGAATTAATTGCAAAGAAGGACAAAACTCATATTTTCTCAAAAAGGGTCAAAGCCCTAAGGACGTCCTGATTCTATTTCTTTTCACGCATTATTCTTATTTTGATTATTGATGTATCTGTTTCCAAGGATGTAATAATTAATTAGGATTTACCGCTTTCTTTACTTTCCGTATTTATTTTCCAAAACGGGTTTTTGTTTTTGGCGATGTATAGACCCGCGCCTTGTAATAGCGTAGATTCATATTTCCGCACTTTATTTTCCGCACTCTTAACTGTTAATATGCCTGCAAGACTGTATGCCAAATAAAATTAATTCGTAGCTCACAAATAATATGTTCAAAGATAAACATAAACTGAATTGAACACACAAGCACATGCCACTCCTAGGGTACGCCTCACCGGTTGCCTTCGAACGTGGTCATTGAGTATAGGATGTTTTAGAGGTCGTCCTCCTGTCTAAAGATCAAAGTTGCCTCGAAACGGTTGCCTCGATAAAAATTATCTAGGATATTAGGGTTACCGCTAAGGCGTCCTACTATCGCCTTGGTGACCACACATGTCCCTAATAATCGAATTGACCTGAATAACTCCAACGACGGTGCTACCTACTTCTCAGTAGTGGGATAATACTGTCTAAAGGACTCTTACACAGCTTAATTCCTTAGAGTAGGTAGATTTCTCCTGGGTACTTGCTCTTTCAAAAAACAAAAACAACTTTTCGCACTCACACTTTCAAAAAGTTTTCAAACAAATACTTCATACACTCTTGAGGACAGATACAAGAGTTACCTAGAAGTTTTCAAACTAAACTTTTTCAAAACCCACATACACAAGAAAAGCAAACATTGTTGAAAACATAGTGAGCAAGTACCTAAGAGCCTGTGGATAACCACGGATAGAAAGGGTGCTAACACCTTCCCTTTCTATAATCTACCTCCCGAACCGAGAAACATCTCGAAAAGGAATTTTGCTGTGCTTTTGTCCTTTCCTTGTTGGAGAAAATAAAAGACGGTGGCGACTCTTGCTTACCGCGACATTTCGCGAACCAGCATTTCAAAACAGTCAGTTCTATTTCCACCGATCACAAGAGCCTTTAGGAGATATGATCACGGCGCCAATGCCATTACCCAAAGCGTTTGAAGCTCCATCAAAGTACATAGACCATCAGGATCCTTCCTCAGGTCTTTCATCCAGTCCATGTTCTTCGTAGTCAGTTACTATCATGATATTCTCATCCGGAAACTCAAAGTTCATAGACTGGTAATCATCCCCTGCCTAATGTGCCAAATGGTCTGCCAACACACTTCCCTTGATTGCTTTTTGGGCCGTATATTGGATGTCATACTCAATCAAGATCATCTGCCATCTTGCTATTTTTCTGGACAAGGCAGGCTTTTCAAAGATATAATTGATTGGATCCATCTTTGATATCAATAGAGTAGTGTGAGTTAGCATATACTGTCTCAGACGGCGAGCAGCCCATGCCAAAGTGCAGCAAGTTTTCTCAAGCAATGAGTATCAGGTCTCGCAGTCGGTAAACTTTTTGCTAAGGTAGTAAATAGCATGCTCTTTTCGGCCAGACTCGTCATGTTGACCCAGCACACACCCCATTGAGTTGTCGAGTACTGTCAAGTATAAGATCAAAGGTCTCCCTTCAACTGGAGAAATCAAAATAGGTGGCTCTTGGAGATACTCTTTGATCCTTTCGAAAGCGGCCTGACATTCATCGTTCCATCTTACCACTTGATCTTTCTTCAGTAGCTTGAAGATTGGCTCACAAGTAGCATTCAGGTGTGAGATGAATCGGGCAATGTAGTTCAAACGTCCCAGAAAGCCTCTAACTTATTTTTCAGTTCGGAGAGCTGGGATCTCCTGTATAGCTTTCACCTTTGCAGGATCCACCTGAATACCTTTATCTCTTACGACAAAACCCATCAGCTTACCAGATCTCACCCCGAAGGTGCACTTGTTTAGGTTTAACCTCAGCTTGTACAACTTCAACCTGTCAAATAACTTCTGAAGGTGGTCAAGATGTTCTTCCTCAGTCTGGGATCTTGCAATCATATCATCGACGTATACCTCAATCTCGTGATGAATCATGTCATGGAACAAAGCGACCATGGCACGCTGATACGTTGCCCCTGCATTCTTCAATCCGAAAGGCATGACCTTGTAGCAAAAGGTACCCCATTGAGTATCAAAGTTTGTCTTCTCCATGTCTTCGGGAGCCATTTTAATCTGATTGTAACCGGAGAAACCATCCATAAAGGATAAGACCTTATGATGTGCAGTGTTGTCAACCAGAACATCGATATGAGGTAGAGGGAAATCATCCTTGGGACTCGCCCTGTTTAGATCCCTATAGTCAACACACATTTAAACCTTACCATCCTTCTTCGGCACAGGAACTACGTTGGCAACCCACTGTGGGTAAGAAGTAACGGCTAGAAAATCGGCGTCGAACTGTTTCATAACTTCAGCCTTGATTTTCTCAAACATCTCTGGGCGCATTCGGCAGACCTTCTGTTTTACTGGAGGACAGTCTTCCTTGGTAGGTAGGCGGTGAACCACAATATCGGTATCCAACCCAGGCATATCTTCATAAGACCAGGCGAAGATCTCAACATAGTCACGCAGCATCTGAATCAACCGTTGTTTCACACTAAGCTCCAGATTTGCACTGATCTTAACCTCTTTCTTGTCTATCTCTGTACCCAGATTTATTGATTCCACTGACTTCTCATGCGGCTGAATAGCCCTCTCTTCCTGAAGTAACAGTCTTGCAAGTTCACCAGGAACTTCGCAATCATCTTCACCTTCGTCTTCGGCTAAGTTGATCGGACTTTCGAAGTCATAACTGGCAGTAGCAGAGTCGTTACTAGTGAGATCCAGAGTGGATGTAGACCTGTATATGTGAGTGTGTGTAAAATAGTTGTTTTGCAATATATAATAAAAGAAAAACAAGGAGCGCAAAATTTGAAATGCAAGAAACATCCAATGCTTTTATTAATGATATATGTAGATGAAACACATAAATCCCTCACAAATGAAGCCACGGTGCCCCGGGTAAGACACCCGGATGTAAAGTTTAAAACATTGTCTATTACAAATTCAAAACAAAAGTCTCATTACTGGGTAACAAAAGAAATTGGGATGAAGTCCTTTGTTGTCCAGTTGCTTAGTCCACCAACAGTAGTAGGATAGATCCAACTGTCAAATTCAGACTCTTCAACATCGTCTTCAATGGAATTCACTCCTGAATTGCTGATGAACAGGGGAGGTCTTTCGATCCGTGCATTCCGAATAGCCTTTTGAGCTTATGCAGTGAAACCCAAACCAAATTTGTTAGTCTTCTGTGCAAAATCAGGGAGTTGGCCCCAATTTGCACACCCACATTTCTCAACAACAGCCCGGGCATCCTTGAAGGAAGCCATCTTCATTGGAGGATCTTCAACAATAGTCTCAGTTGATGCCAGCGTCTGGGGAACCTCTTCAAAATGTTGAAACGGGGTCTCAATGAACTCCCCATCCATCTCTACATATCGGAAAGAGTTGAGGTGGTTCACCATGTACTCCTCTTCTCCTTAGACTGTCATAATTTTCCCCTTCACTGGGTACTTTAGTTTCTGGTGGAGCGTTGAGGTTACTGCCCCAGCTTTATGGATCCACGGGCGACCCAGCAAACAAGAATAAGATGGCCGAATGTCCATCACATAGAATGTAGATGCGAAAACCTGATAACCAACCTTAATCGGAATATCCACTTCTCCGTGAACCATTCTCTTAGACCCATCAAAAGCCCTGACTACAATGTTGCTTGGTTTCAGGTCCAACCCTTCACAGTCTAACCGGTCTAGAGCTTTCTTAGGTAACACATTCAACGAAGATCCAGTATCTACCAACACGTGAGCAAGAGTAGTGCCCCTACATTCAATGGAGACATGCAGGGCGTCATTGTGATTCTTCCCCTTAACAGTCAGGTCGGCGTCGGAGAAACCCAAACCATTATCAGCAGTCAGACTAGCCACGCAATCTTTAAACTGATCAGATGATGTTTCTTGCGGTATGTGTGCAGTCTTCAGGAAAGAAATCAGAGCCTTGGCATGGGCCTCTGAGCATAGCAACAGTGACAACATAGAGATTTTGGATGGGGTTTGCCCCATATGTTCGACTACATTGTAGTCGCTCTTTTTGATGATCTTCAAAATTTCCTCCATCTCTTGTCTAGAGGCTTCAACAGTAATCGTCTTTAGTGCCTCTGTCTGGCAGGCTCACCGGTGGTCCCTTTTCCCCGAGTGTCAGACGACTCGGCAACATGGGTAAGAATTGGAACTTGAATGGGGACAGTAGCAGGTGCACTGGCAGGTGTAATAACAACAGGCTTCCGGGCAGTTGGTGGAGAGATATTAGGGGAGAAAACTCTTCCGCTGCGGGTGACTTTGGCGGGTCCAAAAATATTGCTGACTTCAGTATCAGCATCCAAATCTTGTTTAACTCCATGATAATACACGTCTTCCCCATAATGCCAAGGGACAGCTTTATTGGATGTATAGGGGATAGGCTCTGGAACAGTGATGATCAATGGCGCGATTCTTGGAACAGGTGTAATTCTAACAGGCTTTCTCGTGGAAGCCTTGGAAGAATTGTCGAAAATGGTGATTATAGCAACTTCTTCAGTAGGAATCAAAGGAACAACAGTCTTCTCAAACAGGATTTCCTTGTTATCCATCAGGCGTTGGACACCTTACTTCAAAAGATGGTAATCGGTAGGCAGGATGGAACACATACGGCAACCTTCGTCACAGCCCGGAAATAAACCGGCTAACAAAAGGTTCTTCTTCACAGTCATCAAGGGAGTAACAATGTCGTTCACAGAAACCACAAACGAGTCTTCATCTATAGCATTCACTCCATGCTTGGGCATAGGAGCTATCACAACATTAGGTCTTTCAGGTGCTTCAAATTCAATCTCCTTCGCATCAATTAAATCTTGTACTTTGTTCTTTAAGACCCAACAGTTATCCGTGTCATGCCCCGAGCTATCAGAGTGGAAAGCACAACGGGCATTCGAATCGTACATGGGTGATGTAGTGTTGGGAGTCTTTGGGGCCTCCTTCAGAATCACCAAGTTGGTTTTCAATAATTGCGGCAGAATTTGGGATAAATTCATGTTGAGCTGAGTGAATTGTCTTCGTGGTCTTTCGGCCCTTGAATGATTATGGCGCTGAGGGGCAGCAACAGGTCTTGAAATAACCACCACATTAACAGCTTGGCGAAGTTCAGGTCTATTCTGGCTCTTTGCGCTGTAAATTACGCTCGACTCCTTCTTAAAAGGCTTCTTCTCGGTGCCTAATGAAGCACCCTTCTATATTTTACCAGATTTGATACTGGCCTCAATCCTTTCCCCGGTCATAATCAGCTCTGTAAACCCGGACGACGAACTTCCAATCAGATGATTGAAATACAGACCAGACAAGGTCCCCATAAACATATCCACTAGCTCCCTATCAGCCAAGGGTGGTTTCACTCTTCCATCAAGGTCCCTTCACTTCTAAGCATAATATTTGAAACCTTCACCCGCACCCATTGACATACCCTGGAGTTGGGTACGCGTGGGAGCGAGGTCGGCATTGTATTGGTACTGCTTGTAGAAAGCAGCAGCCAAATCTTCCCAATTACGGATGCTAGCTCTTCTAGCTGGTAAAACCACTCAAGTTGAGTCCCTGAGAGACTGTCTTGAAAGAAGTGGATCCAGAGATTCTTGTCAGCGGTGTATGGCTGAATCTTCCTAACATACGAACGGAGATGCAGTTTCGGGCAAGAAACCTCGTCGTACTTAGAAAAGGCTGGTGCTTTGAACTTGTGGGGAATAACCACCCCAGATGATAGACCCAGATCACCAAAGTCCAGACCATGCACTTTCTGAACTTCCATCGCACTCAACCGGTCTTCCAATTGTTTATACCTATCCTCAGCCGGAGGATACTGGTCTTTGTCGAAGTCCGTCTCGTTGTCTGAAACCACAGGGCTAGGATCCCTCCTTTCTTCCTGATTATCTTTCCCTCCAGATGAGGGGTCAAATAAACCTCTTCTCGCAAATCATTTCTGAATCTGTGACCCATATTAAATAGGACCGTCTTCTTCTTCTTCTTCTTCTTCTCTCTTAGGATAAGGGTCTTCAGATCTTGCTGACCCTTAGCCAAACTCATGAAAAATTCCTGGAACTGGGCGTTTTGAGCCTGTAGAGCCTTGATTGCTTGTTCAGTTGATGGTTCAGAAGACATGATGCTGAAATAAACAGCGAAGAAGATGAGAAAACCTGTAATGGGTACCTGTTATGAGGTGCATGGGAATGATATGCGCATGATATGATTTCAAAGACATCAAGAGATTCAAATTTGTAAACAAGCAATGAAACACACTTTTATTAGATGAACTTGAAATTCAATTGTTCAAAAGATGCCTTTAAGGCGTTACAAGAAAGAAAAACTGAAAAGTAAATCAAAACTAGAAATAATCAAAAAGACAATCAGTGCTCTCATGGTCGTTTCTTGTCGGTGCGGACATAGTCATTGAGGATCTGCTTGTTCTCCAACTTCCTTGTCAACTTCTGAATATTTAGCTCTTGCTCGTGATACTTTTCTCTATAAGTATCCCGCTCTTCTCTCAGCTGCATCCATGATCTCTTTAATACCCCAATGTCAGTAGGCATGTATGGATGGAGGATGGTAGGAGGAACCCCTTCTTCATAAGCAACCTCAACAATTATAGGCAAGACGGCTTCGTACAGCATTCCCAGCTTTTGGGCATGGATACAAACCCATCGGAGATATGGATCCATCATAAGAGAAGTCTTTGCACCCAGCTCATGCGGATCAGACCTGTGAACTTTATCCCAAGCTCTTATGAATCTGCGGCGTTGCTCGTCACTATCCCCTTGGAAGTCAAAGACAATACTTGGCATTAACAACTCATGAGGTCCTTCCCTCCTAGCTCGTCCGAACTGACGTAAGGCCAAGCACGGATTATAAGTGATCCCTCCATTAGTTCCTATCAGGGGGACATTGGGGTATTCCCCACAGCGATCAATAATAGCCACATCTTCCATACCCTTGATAGTCTAAATGATTTCATTATGAGAGAGAGATGTGATCTTGTAGGCCCAGCCCATGCCTTCCTTGTTCTTCAAAACTGATTTGGGGAGGTGAGAAATAAACCACCTCGCCAACAATGGAGCACAGCACATTAGGGTTCCCCGCTTCCGAGCAGTACGAGCATAAAGAAAGTGAAGAATGTCACCCAAAAGAGTGGGTACAGGATTACCGGACATAAAAATCTTCACTGCATTCACGTCGACGAAGCATCTGAGTTAGGAAACAACACCAAACCATATATGAGAAGAGACAGAATGTCTTCAAATGCCTGGAAATCTAGACTGTCCCAGAACTGATTAGCTTTACCAACCAAGAATTTAGTCAAGAAACCCTTTGCTCCACTACGAGTTTCCCAATTAGACATTACCTCAGCCTTTGTCAGATGGAGGGATGAAGCAATTACTTCCGGCCTAAGGATCTTCTCATAACCTGTGAATGGGGTTTGCTCTAGAATAGAGATACCAAGCAGATCAGAGAACTCTTCCAAGGTAGGTACCAACTGGTAGTCCGGAAAAGTAAAACAATGGTACAGTGGATCAAAGAATTGGACTAAGACACTCATCATCTGCTCGTCCAATTTGGAAGTGACAAAACCCAGGAGGTGACCATGTCTTCTGATAAAGGAGGTAGTATCTGAAATCTTTGCAACCAATTCCTTAAGCTGAGTGGGAATCTGGACAAAGTTGATTTGAATGGTGTTCCTACGCATGGGTGCCATGACCTACAAAACAGAACAAAGATGAATCCCTCCTGTCTTTGAAATAGGTTAGTCCAATGCAAGATGCATGCAATGTCATGATGTCATGATGTCATGATAGAAAACACACCACAAGTATCCACAAATAGCAAACATGGTAAGGGCAAACAAGTCACACAGATAGCCCTTAGATTTCAGGCTGGCAAGGAGCTTATGTACTACCCTCTTTCAGTTCAGTTGGTTCAAACCTGTCCTAAAAATAGTAATCGGGTTCTAGAGGATCTCAATATCACTGACTACCCTCGATCGGTCATAATTCCAGTTTAGCAACCTTTTCTTGCGGCCGGAATCATCGCGAGAGTTTAGTCTCAATGAGTGTAGCATACTGCTACTGTTCTATGGCCAAGTTGGTCAATTTAAAGGTTCTAAGGTCAGTTGGTGCTTAATGACCCCTTAGTAGACCCATATTCTCCTCGTTGCGCCACAAGGTATATCGCTACATACTAAAGTGCCACACCAACATAGCTACTGCTTCAACCGTATCGGTCTATGCCGTACAGTTCCCTCACAGTTTATTGCTACTTACCTAAAGGGTATTCCCCAGATCCGGGTTAGGATCTATAGTAACTCCGATTCAAACCCACAAAGATAAAGCATGAAAATCAAGCAATTGAAAAAATTATGAACTAATCCTAAGGTACACCCCACTTATAAGCGTCCCCAGCAGAGTCGCCAGTTCTGTGATACGGTGGGAAGAACTGACTGTTTTTTGGAATGTTGGTTTGCGTTTTGCGTTTGTTTTTGCAAAACGTCGTGGTAAGCAAGAGTCGATAGCGACTTTTATTTTATCCAACAAGGAAAGGAAAAAAGCACAGAAAATTTCCTTTTTTGAGATATTTCTCGGGTTCGGGGGGGTAGATTATAGAAAGGGAAGGTATTAGCACCCTTTCTATCCGTGGTTATCCACGGGCTCTTAGGTACTTGCTCATATTGTTTTCAAAATATTGTTTTCTTTGTGCTTGTGGGTTTGAAAAAAGTTTTTGTTTGGAAACTTCGATTTAACTCTTGCTTCTATCCTCAAGAGCGTATGAAGTGTTTTAGAAAACTTTGTTCGAAAAGGGGTGTAAGTGTGAAAAAGGTTTTGTTTTTTGAAAGAGCTAGTATCTAAGAACCATATACCTACTCGAAAAAGGAATCGTTCTATGCTAATTTCCTTTAGACAATGTTATCCTACTATTGATGAGTAGGTAGCACCATCGTTGGAGTTTTAGGGTCAATTCGAATGAGGGACTAACGGTCACAAAAGCAATGTTATGACACTTTAGTGGTAACCATAATGTCTTAGATCATTTGTTTGAGGCAACAATATCTGAGGCAACCGTTTCGAGGCGACTATGATCTTTAGACAAGAGGGCAACCTCTAAAGTGACCTATACTCAATGACCGCGTATGAAGGCAACCAAGTGGAGTGTACCCTAAGAGTGCGCATGTGCGAGTGTGTCGTTTTCAGTTATTTTTTATCTTTGTACATGTTAAGGGAGATCTAAGTTGATTTTAGGTTAAAACATTCAGTCTTGTCATGCCATCCTATTATTAAACATCTAGCAGTTATAATTTGCGGAAATAAAATGCAGAATTTAAATTACAAGGTGTCGGGTATTTACATCGCCAAAGACAAACCCTTTTGAAAATAAATAAAGCGATAAAAAATAAATAAAAGTCCTATTAACTATTACAATCCAGGAGCAAGCACATTATTGAACAAAAGAAAGTAAATCGCGTACGGGAAATTAAATCGAGCGCAAACTAGGGTTTTAACCCTTTTTGGTTAAAGAGAAATACCTTTTTGTTGTTTTTTATTTTAGGAAAGAAATTAAACCGAAATTAATTACTAAACTAAATTAATAAATTAATTAATTAAATGAAAAAAAATATTTTTGGGTTTTTGTTATTTTAAGAAAGAAAATAAAATTAATTGAATTAGTAAAAACCTAATTAAATCTAATTTAATTTTAATTATTTACAAAAATATGTTAAACTTATTCTAATTAAAACCTAAGTTAATTTAATTAGTGTTTATTAATAAAAAAAATAAAAATTTGATTGGATTAAATATAGAAAAATATTTTTGTGATTTTATTTTATAAAGAAAAGAATTTTTGATTGGTTAGTTAATTAAGCAAAAAATAATAAAACAAATAATAAAAATAAAATAAATGAGAGAGAATGGGGGTATGGGCCTGAAATTGGGAGTGTGAATCAGCAATCCTGAGGCCCAAAAACGCTGGCCTTGTTGACCTTTTTTGGATTTGGTGTGCATGCGCTGACTTGGCTCCATGTGGACTATCAGCTTGGAACCATCAGACTTGGCCTTTAGGCCATCTGGCCATTGGATGCTTGATGGTGCATGGTAGGCTGCAGGTTCAAACATGCATTAGAATACCTGAAAGGGAAAAATATAGAGAAAATGGGGGACCTGGGAATCGAACCCATGTCCTGAGAGTGATTGCTCGCTTGCGTTGCCAATGCACCAAGTTGCTTCAATTGTTATATGGATACAAAACAATGTTAATAAAGCAAATAAAATAATTATTGGTCAGAACAAAAAATATGTGCGCCATTTTTTGAATGGCCCAATGAGTGGATGCCATCTCTTCGTCCATGTCCTTCCACTATTATAATTTTACCTGCGGATTTGAATCCGCAGCTAAAAACGCAGCTCAATCCAAAAATCAATTCCAGGCAATAAGAATGACCTTCAAGGGCATGGTTGTGTTCATCTCCTTCTCCTGAGTGCAACCATGCCCATTACATGGACCAATTTCACCTGAAATAAGAATCCCTAAAAACAAAAACACGACCCTAGCTATGGTGTTTTGGGGTTACAACGCCTATAAACCAAATTAATTATTGCCAAAGGTTTGCAAATAACATGAGGGTTATGAATATGCAATTATTTCATGCAAATGATGCCAGAATAGACCAAATCAAATCCAAGAACAGAGCTAGGTAACGAGGGACTTACAGCGTGTTATATGGTCTAAAGAAGCTTGCTTTGGATTGGTTTAGCTTCAGTGAACGTCCAGGAGGCGATTGGGATAGGTCTTGGCTTCTGAAAACACTCCTAAGTACGATTTCGATCTCAAGCTTTTTATGATTTTTTCAAACTTTGTTCTGCCTATGCCTGCACTTTCCAACCCTTGTTTTGATCTCTTTTGCTTGCTTATGTACTATGGAGTGTATTAGGGTAAGAATTATGGCTTGAATCTTCCCATATCAATGTCTTGGGATTTGATTTGATCTCCTCTTTACAACTTGCCAAATTTGCCCAAATCTCAATCTTTTTCACATGTATTGGTGAGATTCGAGTTTGATGATGATAATGATGAGAATCAAATCCTGAAATAGCAAAAAAATCTCATGTTATCAAGGTTCTAGATTTTATTTAAAATGAATAAATTCAATAAAAATCAAATAAAATAATAAAAATGAAATATGGGCTCATGGCTGAAGCTAGTACACGTGGTCAATGATGCATGCTCAAATCAAGTGGAAAAGAATGGGCCCATTTGACAAAATTTGAAGTTTTGGGGATAGTTGACTTTTGGCAATTTTGCAAAAATGTCCAACTTCAACAATGCATAAATTCTTCAATTTTGAAATTTTGGAAGTGTTCTTGGACTTTTTAGAAAGCTTGAGATGTCCTATAACCAACCCTTTTTGTCTCATCTCATTTTGATATTCCATGCTCAAGTTATAAGCTTTGGAAAAAAAAAGGTGTTTTTCTTGACTTTCACAAATGACCTATAATGTCCAAATTTGTAACTTCTTGTGAGTGCATTTCTTGATCTTGGGGTGTGAAGATGGATTGTAGGAAATTGCATCCTCTTAAAAATGAGCTTTGGATGGATCATTTCTCATAAAGTATGAGAACGTTATGCCTGGTCAAAGTTGAGTTGACTTTTCCTACAAAATCCTAATTTAACAACTTTTTAGTCTTGATGAATTTTGAGCAATCCTTGATGAATCATGATCAACCCTTGATCAAATGATGAAATATACTTAAAAATGAGCATGTTGACAAAAAATGTTGAACTTAACTGTTTGTAGGTCACAATTGACTTTTGCCCTAGCACAGTCGATTTTTGGACCTTTTGAGCAATTGACTGAGCAAACTTCCTCTGCAAGGCTTGAAATTTGACATGGATGGTCTTGAGAGAATATTAGGACATTGGGGAGAACTTGAGGTCATTTGGACTCAAGGATCTTGATGCAACACAAAACCCTAATTTGGGGTTGACTTCCTTAGGAGAAAGCTTGTCTGTCCAACTCTTGAGCCAACTTGAGCAACTTGAAGATTTTTCTTGCAATGCTTTGAGGAATATGAGAGGGCAAATTTTGGGGTACAACAACAGATATCTAGTGAACAAAAACCTTCTCATTAAAAAGGATCACCTCAAGTGGAAAAACACTTCCAACCAAGGGGCACGTCATGATCATTGTCTGTCATCTGGGCAGTCAAGTCAAGATTCAAGGAATCTCTCAAAGATGCCAAATAGCCAGGGGCAGATCTCTATCTGAAACACTTGGGGCATTGGGCATGAATTCCAGCAATGAATCCTGTACGATCAAACAAACATCTTCTAGTAGTATGGCAACACTTACTACTAGGGACAGTGACAATTCTCCGTACCCGGTGAACGTGGACATAGTCGGAAAATACTACGCAGGAACAAAGACCTGCTAGGTTGAATGGCCTAGGCAAAAATAAGGGCATCCCAGCGAACCAAAAGGGTTCGGGCAAAAATTAGGGATAAAAACAAAAAAGATATGTACAACCCGGCAAGCCAAAAACCTAAAAAGGCAGCTTGGGCAAAAAAGGGTATCCAGGTGGACTGAAAATCTGAAAAGACAGTATAGGCAAAAGTTAGGGATTAAAGCGTACGACAATGTCCCGTCATCTCGTCACTTTACAATCAGTAGAAGAATTATCATTTCAATCGGAAGTTACCAAGCACCTCATAAGTTAGGATAACACTCAATCCACAAGGCCTCCGCAGGCACTTTCTCCGGCAAGTACAGGGGCAGAAAAGTCCTGATACGAAGTCATTGCCATATCCTCAGCATGCGTCCCAGTAACATCTACACTCCCCACAGAGTAGAGGCAACCAAATTTTTAATCTCTGCCTCCCCAAACAGGAGTTATTTTCCCCAGCCAAGCTCTTTCGGAGAGTCGACGTCTATATTCCCCAGCCGAATTTTGTAATCGCAAGCGGTTCGTAAAGTTGTCTCCCAAGCAGAGTTTATTTCTCTGAATACATAAATTCAATCTCCAACAAAATTCATTATCACCAGCAACGGAAATTCATCCCCAGCTGAGTTTATTCCTCCAAATCAGCAGATCTATCAGCAGAGTATTCCCTCCCCAATAGAGTTATTCCCCATAGAGTTATCCTCGGACAGGGTCTTTTTCGGTAGAATATTCGCCAGCCGAGTGGATGTGAATCCCCAGCATAGTCATCTTTGTTCACCATCCCCAACAGAAGTAGAGGAACTATGGTTTCTACAGCAGTCAAGAATACCATTTCTCATGCTCTCCAAACATCAGTCATGGATTTAGTTTCCCGGACTCAGTTTATTACGTCAGCATTTCATGTTCATACATCATGACATGTGCATACATTACATATAACATAGTCTCATTTATTTTGAGAAGCCATCATACAATGCATCTCATGCATCGCACATAACTAACCTTGTATTTCTTTCAGAAAAGACATTTATTATCAATAATTTCCAGCAGGTCAATGATCAACACTCGAAGCTAAACAGAGTAGTCATCGGGGCGACAAAAGCAACCTTACCTAGGTTCCCTCTATAGTTTACCTAAAATCATATCGAAGTAACCCTACTATCCAGGTTCCTTCTCACAACCCTACTACCCAGGCTTTCATCTTGAAGTAACCCTACTATCCAGGTTCCTTCTCACAGCCCTACTATCCAGGCTTTCATCTTGAAGTAACCCTACTATCCAGGTTCCTTCTCACAGCCCTACCATCCATGCTTTCATGTCGAAGAAACCCTACTATCTAGGTTCCTTCTCAAGCCCTACCATCCAGGATTTCATATCAAAGTAACCTTACTATCCAGGTTCCTTCTCAAGCCCTACCATCCAGGCTTTCATATCAAAGCAACCCTACTATCTAGGTTCCTTCTCACAGCCCTACTATCCAGGATTTCATATCGATGTAACCCTACCATCCAGGTTCCTTCTCACAGCCCTACTATCCAGGCTTTCATATCGAAGTAACCCTACCATCCAGGTTCCTTCTTACAGCCCTACTACCCAGGCTTTCATACCGAAGTAACCCTACTATCCAGGTTCCTTCTTACAGCCCTATTATCCAGGATTTCATATCGAAGTAACCCTACTATCCAGGTTCCTTCTTATAGCCCTACTATCCAGGATTTCATATCGAAGTAACCCTACTATCCAGGTTCCTTCTTACAGCCCTACTATTCATGCTTTCATATCGAAGTAACCCTACTATCCAGGTTCCTTCTTACAGCCCTACTATCCAGGCTTTCATATCGAAGTAACCCTACTATCCAGGTTCCTTCTTACATCCCTACTATCCAGGCTTTCTTATTGAAGTAACCCTACTATCCAGGTTCCTTCTCACAGCCCTATTGTCCAGGATTTCATATCGAAGTAACCCTACCATTCAGGTTCCTTCTCACAGCCCTACTATCCAGGCTTTCGTATCGAAGTAACCCTACTATCCAGGTTCCTTCTCATAACCTTACTATTCGGGTTCTTCCTCTCTTATTCCCAGACACTAGTCCACAGCACTGTAAGACCGGGACCTGATCAAACACAATTGATTTCACATTTCCCCAAAAATTTGTGGTGCAGCATATACCCCGACCAAACACACAGTTCACTTCCGCTTTCCAAACCGGGATTATTCCCCAGTAGAGTAACGGACAACTAAAGCTCCTAAAACTCTATTTCTCTCAAGACAGAGACCAGCAATCCCCCAGCGAAGTCCTCCTTAACAACAGGTATACGGGTTCTCGCAAAGGAATCTCTTATGCGATCGACACTTCTTCGGATGGCATCTTTAAGCCCATCTCTGACAATTCTCTAGCAATTACCAAATGGCATCTATAAGTCCATTCCCGATATCACAAATCAAGTATCACTTCATGCGAGTGCAAATTTCTGGGCACTCTAGTGTTCAATCATCTTCCACCTTCAGATCATGAAAGAAAGACGAGCCAATCTACATCCTCAGGTTTAAGAAGATTGAACATGGGCAGTTGTTGTACCCCAAAATTTGCCCTCCCATATTTCTCAACACATGGAAAGTGAGGTCCCTAAATTGCTCAAGTTCAAGAGTTGACCAGACAAACTTTCTCCTAAGACAGTTGTTGTACCCCAAAATTTGCCCTCCCATATTCTCCAAGAAATTGCCAAGTCAAGCTGCAAAATTCCCCAAGGGTTGCACAGTGCAAAGGTCTCCTACACAGTCAAAACTAGGGTTTGTGTTCTGATCAAGAAAAAGAAATTTTCAAAGGTACAATCAAGTCTCATATGCCTACAAATATGGTCAAGCATCCTCATATCAAGTTTCAAGGCATTCAGCTCAAAATTGCACAGTCAAAACCCTAAATTGCACTACAGTCAACTGTAGGGGCAAAATGGTCATTTGACAGTCAAAAGTTCAAATTTTTGGTCAACACATCATTTTGAAGCCACAAACATCATTTGATCAATGCTTGATCATGATTCTCAAAATTTGGCTCAGAAAATCATCAAGATGCAAAAGTTTCCTTATTTGGACAGCTGAAAAAGTCAACTGAAATTGACCAGGGCATAACTATCACATGGATTATCAGAAAAATTCCATCCAAAGCTCATTTTGAAGAGAAAGACATTTCCTACAACTCATCTTCATACTTCAAGTCCAAGAAATGCTCTCACAAAAAGTTATCAATTTCAACATTATAGGTCATTTTCAAAAGTCAACAAAAAGGGACTTTAAGTCAAAGGCCATAACTTGATATTGGAAAATCAAAATGACATGGGACCAAAGGAATTGGTTAAAGGACTCAAAGACCTTTCCAAAATGTCCAAGAACATGTGAAAAGCTTAAAAATTGAGCAAGTTATGCATTGGAGAAGTTGGGAAATTTTTGTGAAATGGCAAAAGTCAACTATCCTTGAAACTTCAATTTTTGACAAAAGGGCCCACTTTCTTCCACTTGATTCAGCTTTGTCATGCCACACACGTATCCCATGATTAATTTCAAGATCAAACATTGATTTTTCTTTTTTATTTAATTTTTGATAATTTAATTCATTTTAAATCTTTAAAAATTCAAATAAAATTTAAAAATCAATGGAATAGTGTCATTTGAATTGGAATAGCTTCCATACATCATGTGCCAGCTCACAAACTCATGCTAGGGTTAGGTTGTACACCAAGTCTTGGTTTTGCTTAAAAAAAGGGAAAGTTTGTTAATGGTGAAAGACCTAAGACTAATTCTCTCATGGGCATGGATCAAGGCCAGCTAATGACCTAATTCCCTTCCCTCATAAGTGCTGAGTCAAAAACCTAATGCCCACACACATTAAAGAGGCGCAAAAGCTAAGAACAAACTTGGAGTTTTCACTTAAAAAAAGCAAAACTGAAATCAACCTTGGAGGTGGATTCAAAGCCTAATTCCTTTTCCAAAAGCTTCCTTGGCAATTCCTGAACATATTCCAATCCCTAATATCAACTCAAGCCCCAGGAATTGGTATATAGAACCTCCCCTGTACAGCAAAAAAGTGATGATCGTGTTTTCAGTTTTAGACATCCTCATTGCATTTTA
The DNA here is from genome assembly GCA_948472305.1 of Vicia faba. Taxonomy (NCBI): domain Eukaryota; kingdom Viridiplantae; phylum Streptophyta; class Magnoliopsida; order Fabales; family Fabaceae; genus Vicia; species Vicia faba. The sequence continues at coordinate 1,373,356,024 of OX451741.1, forward strand.
ATTGTACATTCATGTTCCTTGTCAAGTTTTAAAACTAACCATCATGTTTAATTAAGTTTTTGTGCTATATACACGATGATGCCATGAGTGAAGTTTAGGGTTTTCAGAGGTGGAATTTGGGGCTTTTGCAAAGAGGAAAAATCAGGACTCCAAACCACCATCGTTCAATTTGGCATGCTTGGACGAAGAAGAAGCCATGGTCGCGATTAATTTATGAGTTACATAGCTCTAATCGCTATTTTCTCTAAAGCGACCTTAAACCACGCTTAAGAAACCGTTGCCGTATGGTTTTGTTTTCAGGGAACGTGAAGAAGACGACATCGTGTCAACCAGTGATTCGTGGGTTTAAAAATTGGCGCGTTGACTCCCACTAATTTTGCTTTTCTTTTATATTGTTTAATTGTTATTATGTATTAACAACGCACCAAATGGCGTAGTGGTCCAGGTGTTGGCTGGTGAGGTGCAAGACCTGGGTTCGAATCCCAGGTCTGAATAATTTCAATATTATTTTTCTATGATAATTCCCATGCAGGCACAACATTGTGGATCACCATACGCTTGCCATCTCAAGCCGTCCACGCGTCTAGCACGTTCAAATCAAGGGCAGGGATTAAAGGACACCCATAAACCCCAGTCAATGCACCACAGGCTAGTCAGGAAAGTCAAAAAGATCAAGGACTTGTTGGGCCAGATTGCTAAGGCCTACACCTCTTAATTTGGGACTGAAACCCCCTGGTTTGCACTTTTCATTACATTTCATTTTTTTTATTTTATTTTATTTTCTTTATTGTTTTCATTAAATTAATTATTATTTTTTACAAATATACAAAAATGCCTAAAAATCAGAAAAGACAAAAATGTGATAAATAATTTTTATTTTAATTATCTCCTTATACATAAATTAGCATGTAAATAAATTCAAATTAGGGTTTGCAATATTAGTTCTTTTTTCCATAAAAAAATCCAAAAATATAGCATTAGGTTTAATGACTTTTTATTCCTTTTAATTTTCCTTGTTTTTTGCCATAATATTAGTGATTTATTTATTTTCATAATTAAACTTGTAAACTAATTAGGGTTGCATTTAGGTTAAATTTTAATACTTTCATAATAAACTTAAAAATAATTAGAACTAGGTTTAACATTTCATTTTGGTTTTTAATTAATTCCTCTTCTCATCAAATATCTATAAAAAAAAACACAAAATACCAAAAAACATTCTTTTTTAAATCTTTACTTTTAATTCCTCATTAATTCTAATTAATTAATTCATTAACTTTAAATATTTTTGCAAAAGGGTCCAACGCTTTAGTTTTGTTTTTAATTCCTTTATTTCACGTATTTATTTATTTCGCTCAAATAATTATGTATCTCTCCCAAAGCCATGTAAATAATTGCTCGCACTTTTATTTCTTTCGCTTTATTTACTTTCCGTCAAATCGGGTCCGGTTTAATTTTGGCGATGTGGACCCGCGCCATTTGTAATAGTCTTAGATTTACTTTTCCCGCAACTTTTAACTGTTAACAAAAGCATGAAAGAATGTATGGACTTAAAATAAAATCAAGCATAGAACATCACTTTAACATGACAAGACAAATACAAATGAAACTGACACACAAATTCGCACACACCACCCCTAGGGTACGCCTCACTGTTGCCTTGCCTCGAAAGGTGATCGTCGAGTAGAGGATGTCTTAGTAAGTCCTCATGATCCGGGAACCTGGCATGAGGGTAGCTTCTAAGTTGTCTTCCCATTGCTCCGGTGATCACCATGTGCCGAACCCTTCGAATTGACCCGAACACCTCCAACGGTGGTGCTACCTACCTCTCAATGGTGGGATGGCACTACTTTAAAGGACATTTACACAGACGAATTCCTTAGGGTAGGTAGACGACTCATGGATACTTGCTCTCTTCAAAACAAACTGAAATCTTTTCACACCAACACTTTTCAAAAGCTTTCGAAGCAAACTTTTCAAACACTCTGACGTACGAGTCGAACTGAAATTTTTCAAAGAAACTTTGTTAACCTACATTGAAAAGCAAGCAACCATTTTTGAAAACACATTGAGCAAGTATCTAAGAGCCCATGGGTAACCATGGATAGAAAGGGTGCTAGCACCTTCCCTTTCTATAACCTACCTCCCGAACCGAGAGCAATCTCTTTAAGGAATTTTTCTGTGCTTTTGTCCTTTCCATTTGGAGAAAATAAAAGACGGTGGCGACTCTTGCTTCCGCGACATTTCGCGAACCAGCGTTAAACAGTCAGTTCCAGATCCACCGATCACAGAACTGGCGACTCTGCTGGGGACATCTTTATAAAGTGAGGTGTACCTTAGGACTAAGATCACTGTGTTTTCAATTGCTTTCTTTGCTTGCTTTAAATTGTGGGACTGTCTTGGGAGTTCGATAGATCCTAACCCGGATCTGGGGGATACCTTCTTAGAAAGTAGCAACAAGGCTGTGAGGGAACTGTGCGGGGTATACCGACATGGTTGAAGCAGTCTGCTACGTTGATGTGGCACTTTGGTGTGTACCGGTAACCCTTGAGTTCAGTCAAGGAGAGTACGGGGCCTCCGCGTGGTGCCATGAAGCATCAACAGACCTTAGGAACCTTAATTGAACTATCTTGGCCTCTTTAGGGTAGTGAGATAACTGACTTTGGTGCAGTCCGAGGTTGGTTGATACTCGATACTACACTCAATTGAGGGTTGCTTTCTTGGAATATTTCGGTCGCCAGTTCAGTGGCTAAATCGAAACGATGAACAATGAAAGCGATCCCGTGATATTGGGAACCTTAGAACCCGGTTACTTTGATTAGGACAGGTTGAACCCACCAACTTCAAGAGGGTAATACCTAGACCCCATACTGGCTTAAACCCTAAGGGTTTCTCTTGTGTGACTTGTGTGCCTTTGTACTTGCCTACTTGCATGCTTGTTAGCTGACACATGAACTACTTGCAGGTTTTGTTTATAGTCCTTAACTAGGACTCATGACAAGGTTAACCAAATTTCTTGCAGGTTTTGTTTATAGTCCTTAACTGGGACTCATAACAGGGTTACTAGATCTCTTGCAGGTTTTGTTTATAGCCCTTAATTGGGACTCATAACAAAGTATACTGAATTTCTTGCAGGGTCTGTTTATAGTCCTTAATTGGGACTCATAACAGGGTTACTCACATCGCCCCATGCATAGCATGACACCATACCATTGCATACCATTGCATACATCCTAACCCATTTCAAGGATCTCAAGGGCTTGTGATGCAGGTCATGATAAACCAATTACCCAGCAAGGGGCAAAGGGGATTTATTTTCCTCTAGCCAAGGGTGTCAGGGGCTATGACCCACTGGATATGGTGAGCCTTTGACCCTTGACGAAGGACTCTCAACAAAATGAAGTTCTTACAATCAAGCTACCGGTTCCAAATGCTAACAAAGTTTCTCTGTTTACCCCGCGAGGTCCTTAAAAACATTACATGCATGTCATACATCTCATTGCTTTGCAGGTATCCCTTTGACAGGTTGCTTACCCTTCTCCGCTGTTTATTTCAGCCGATCGTCATGAATCCTGAATTATCAGCCGAGCAGACTATCAAGGACCTCCAGGCTCAGAACGCCCAGTTCCAAGAGCTGATCATGAATTTGACCCAGGGGCAACAAGATCTGAAGGCTCTGCTCTTGAAGAAGGACAAGAAGAAGAAGAGGACTGTCTTGTTCAGCCCTAGGCGCAGATCTGGGAATACACCGCAGACTGAAACTGAGAGGACTACCCCATCTGTGAGGGAAAGCAGTCACCATGAGAGAGAGGTGCCTAGTCCAGTGGTCTCCGACAACGAGACAGATTTCAACGACGAACAATACCCTCCTGCCGAAGACAAGTACAAACAGTTGGAGGATAGGCTGAATGCTATGCAGATCCAACAGGTACCTGGGCTGGATTTTGGAGATCTGGGTTTGTCAACTGGTGTGATTATTCCTCGGAAGTTCAAAGCACCATCCTTCTCTAAGTATGACGGGGCGTCTTGTCCCAAGCTGCATCTAAGGTCCTATGTTCGGAAGATTCAACCATATACGGTGGACAAGAATTTATGGATCCACTTCTTCCAGGAGAGTCTTTTAGGGACTCATCTCGAATGGTTCTATCAGCTAGATGGGACCAAAGTTCGTAACTGGGAGGAGTTGGCTACTGCTTTCTACAAGCAGTATCAATATAATGCCGACCTTGCCCCTACGCGTACCCAACTCCAGGGTATGTCGTTAGGATCAAGTGAAGGTTTTAAAGAATATGCGCAGAAATGGAGGGATCTTGCTGGAAGAGTACAACCACCTCTGACTGATCGGGAACTTGTCGATATGTTCTTGGGAACCCTGTCTGGTCCATTCTACAACCACCTAATTGGGAATTCGTCTGCTGGATTCACAGATCTTATCTTGACTGGAGAGCGAATAGAAGCTGGTATCCGGTCTGGGAAGATTCAAGAGGCTGCACCTTCTGATAAAAAGCCTCATCAGGGAAAGAAAGAATCCAATGCTGTGCACGGTAAAAAGAGCCGTCATGAGGTAGGGGCAATCCAGATCTCCAATCCTGGACCTGCTTAACAAGGACAGGGGCAACAGCGAAAGGAGAAACGACAGTATACCAAACTCAACATGTCGCTGGATCAAGCACTGCAACAAATGTTAAAGGCAGGGCTGATCACCTTAAGGGCTCCTCTCCGGAATCCGAACACTTCTGCTCCCAACTATCATCCCAATGATAGGTGCGCGTATCATTCTGATAGCCAGGGGCACCTACCTGCATTCTAAGAGCGTGGACATAGTCGAAAAATACTACGCAAAATCAAAGACCCGCTAGGTTGACACACCTAGGCAAAAGTAAGGGCTTCCCGGCGAACCAAAAGGGTTCGGGCAAAATGAAGGGATGAAATGAAAAAATCTGTACACCCGGCAAGTCGAAAACCTGAAAAGGCGGCTTGAGCAAAAATGGGTATCCCGGTGGGCTGAAAACCCGAAAGGGCGGTCCAAGCAAAAAAATTAGGGATCAAAGCGTACGACTATGTCCTGCCATCTTGTCACCTGCCTACCAGAAGAAGGTTCGCCCGTCAACAACAATCAGCACCTCATAGGTCTTCCTCCCCCATAGAAACAGGGGCAATGAAGAGTGGTCTAAGCAGTCTGATTGTTCTATCTTTCAAGGCATCAGGGTAAGTTCCGTTGAAGAACATAACCAATACAGTTCAATACTCCCCCGAGAGAGTCCAATCCAGTTTCCCCAAGAAAAATTGGAATCCATATCCCCAAGCAATAAGCTTATCCCCAGTAGATTCTGGAAGCTTATCCCCTCGCAGACCCCAAACGCGTCTCCCGGCTTTATTCAAAGAGTTATTTCCTTAACAGGATATAACTGGGTTATCCTCAGCCAAAAGCCACGGAAAGAGCGTCGTCGACAAAGTCTTCCTATCCCCAGCGAAGTCTATCGACACTTCCAACAACAAGGATATCCTCAGCAGGTTACTATTAACACTCAGCAAGGCATCTCTCTTCCCACAGAGTATTACTTCTCAGCATGGTCACTAGAGTATCTTTTCTCCCCGCAGAATCCGTCATTTGCCAAGTTTATTCCCCAACGGAGTTATCTTCTCCCACCGGTATACTTGCAACTATCATCCCCAGCGGAGGCAAAAAAACTATTCTTCAACATCAGCCCAGGATACGACTTCCCGGCACCCGTCAAGGATTTATTTTCTTAGACAAAAATACAGTCATAAACATCATATCTTCGTACCTTGTAGCATGTATATGCATCATATGGCACGAATCTCATTAATTTTGAAGACATACAGTTCATGCATCATGATTTTGCATACAATTATGTTTTGCCTTTTCAGGAAAAAGATCAATACAAAAATGATTACTATCAACTAACGCAATTCCTTCTAGATATAGTTTCAGATATGATCCAGATGATGGTGACGTTCTGATACTGCTTCCAGATATCCTTCTAGATATAGTTTCAGATATGACCCAGATATGGTGACGTTCTGATACTGCTTCCAGATTTCCTTCTAGATATAGTTTCAGATATGATCCAGATGATGGTGACATTCTGATACTGCTTCCAGATATCCTTCTAGATATAGTTTCAGATATGATCCAGATGATGGTGACGTTCTGATACTGCTTCCAGATATCCTTCTGGATATAGTTTCAGATATGACCCAGATGATGGTGACGTTCTGATGCTGCTTCCAGAGTTCCTTCTAGATATAGTTTCAGATATGACCCAGATATGGTGACGTTCTGATACTGCTTCCAGATTTCCTTCTAGATATAGTTTCAGATATGATCCAGATGATGGTGACGTTCTGATACTGCTTCCAGATATCCTTCTAGATATAGTTTCAGATATGATCCAGATGATGGTGACGTTCTGATACTGCTTCCAGATATCCTTCTGGATATAGTTTCAGATATGACCCAGATGATGGTGACGTTCTGATGCTGCTTCCAGATTCCTTCTAGATATAGTTTCAGATATGACCCAGATACGGTGACGTTCTGATACTGCTTCCAGATTTCCTTCTAGATATAGTTTCAGATATGACCCAGAGATGGTGACGTTCTGATGCTGCTTCCAGATTTCCTTCTAGATATAGTTTCAGATATGACCCAGAGATGGTGACGTTCTGATACTGCTTCCAGATATCCTTCTAGATATAGTTTCAGATGTAAACCAGAGATGGTGACGTTCTGATGCTGCTTCCAGATTTCCTTCTAGATATAGTTTCAGATATGACCCGGAGATGGTGACGTTCTGATGCTGCTTCCAGATTTCCTTCTAGATATAGTTTCGGATATGACCCAGAAATGGTGACGTTCTGATACTGCTTCCAGATTTCCTTCTAGATATAGTTTCAGATGTAAACCAGATATGGTGACGTTCTGATACTGCTTCCAGATATCCTTCTAGATATAGTTTCAGATGTAAACCAGAGATGGTGACGTTCTGATGCTGATTCCAGATTTCCTTCTAGATATAGTTTCAGATATGACCCGGAGATGGTGACGTTCTGATGCTGCTTCCAGATTTCCTTCTAGATATAGTTTCGGATATGACCCAGAAATGGTGACGTTCTGATACTGCTTCCAGATTTCCTTCTAGATATAGTTTCAGATATGACCCAGATATGGCGACGTTCTGATACTGCTTCCAGATTTCCTTCTAGATATAGTTTCAGATATGACCCGGAGATGATGACGTTCTGATGCTGCTTCCAGATTTCCTTCTAGATATAGTTTCGGATATGACCCAGAGATGGTGACGTTCTGATACTGCTTCCAGATTTCCTTCTAGATATAGTTTCAGATATGACCCAGAGATGGTGACGTTCTGATACTGCTTCCAGATTTCCTTCTAGATATAGTTTCAGATATGACCCAGAGATGGTGACGTTCTGATGCTGCTTCCAGATTTCCTTCTAGATATAGTTTCAGATATGACCCAGATATGGTGACGTTCTGATACTGCTTCCAGATTTCCTTCCAGATATAGTTTTAGATGTAAACCAGATATGGTGACGTTCTGATACTGCTTCCAGATTTCCTTCCAGATATAGTCCAGATATGAACCAGATATGGCGACGTTCTGACACTTATTCCAGTTAAAGACATTTCAGGACCTAGACCGGTTCAGTTAATCGATCTTAAGATTTTCCTGATGCTTATCTAGTCAAAGGCCTTCTCTTGGTTCAGTCAGATCGACCCTAAAGATCTCCCTGATGCTTATCCAGTTGAAGATATTTCAAGACCTTGCCCGGTTCAGTTAAATCGACCCTAAGATTTTCCTGATGCTTATCCAGTCAAAGGCCTTCTCTGGTTCAGTCAGATCGACCCTAAGATCTCCCTGATGCTTATCCAGTTGAAGATATTCCAAGACCTTGTCCGGTTCAGTTTAATCGACCCTAAGATTTTCCTGATGCTTATCCAGTCAAGGGCCTTCTCTGGTTCAGTCAGATCGACCCTAAGATCTCCCTGATACTTATCCAGTTGAAGATATTTCAAGACCTTGTCCGGTTCAGTTAAATCGACCCTAAGATTTTCTTGATGCTTATCCAGTCAAAGGCCTTCTCTGGTTCAGTCAGATCGACCCTAAGATCTCCCTGATACTTATCCAGTTGAAGATATTTCAAGACCTTCTCTGGTTCAGTTAAATCGACCCTAAGATTTTCCTGATGCTTATCCAGTCCAAGGCCTTCTCTGGTTCAGTTAGATCGACCCTAAGATCTCCTTGATGCTTATCCAGTTGAAGATATTTCAAAACCTAGACCGGTTCAGTTAAATCGATCCTAAGATTTTCCTGATGCTTATCCAGTCAAAGGCCTTCTCTGGTTCAGTCAGATCGACCCTAAGATCTCCCTGATGCTTATCCAGTTGAAGATATTTCAAGACCTTGTCCGGTTCAGTTAAATCGACCCTAAGATTTTCCTGATGCTTATCCAGTCAAAGGCCTCTCTGGTTCAGTCAGATCGACCCTAAGATCTCCCTGATTCTTATCCCAGTAGAAGACATCCAAGATTTTTTCTCAACGAGCATTGTTGAAGTTAAAGTCACCCAAGATTTGTTCTCAACGAGCGTTGTTGAAGTTAAAGTCACCCAAGATTTGTTCTCAACGAGCGTTGTTGAAGTTAAAGTCGCCCAAGGTTCTCTTACCATTCATGCTAAGGTAGTAACCATCCCTGGTTCTTTCATCGCCGTTTGAAGCTCCAGACTCAGCTCCTGTAACCAGTCAGGACACATCTATACCAGGCATCTAAAAATCAGCTCCTGCAACGTGTCAGGTACTCATTTTCTGTTTTACAGGTATACAGGTTCTCGCCAAGGAATCTTACGCAATCAAACATCCAGATGGCATCTATAAGCCCATTCCACCATCACTGCCATTATGTGAGCGCAAATTTCTGGGCACTCTAGTGTCCAATCATCTTCTACCCTCGGATTACGAAAGGCACGTCCGCCAATCTGCATCCTCAGGTCTAAGAAGATTGAACAGGGGCAACTGTTGTACCCCAAAATTTGCCCTCCCATATTCTCCAAGAAATTGCCAAGTCAAGCTGCAAAATTCCCCAAGGGTTGCACAGTGCAAAGGTCTCCTACACAGTCAAAACTAGGGTTTGTGTTCTGATCAAGAAAAAGAAATTTTCAAAGGTACAATCAAGTCTCATATGCCTACAAATATGGTCAAGCATCCTCATATCAAGTTTCAAGGCATTCAGCTCAAAATTGCACAGTCAAAACCCTAAATTGCACTACAGTCAACTGTAGGGGCAAAATGGTCATTTGACAGTCAAAAGTTCAAATTTTTGGTCAACACATCATTTTGAAGCCACAAACATCATTTGATCAATGCTTGATCATGATTCTCAAAATTTGGCTCAGAAAATCATCAAGATGCAAAAGTTTCCTTATTTGGACAGCTGAAAAAGTCAACTGAAATTGACCAGGGCATAACTATCACATGGCTTATCAGAAAAATTCCATCCAAAGCTCATTTTGAAGAGAAAGACATTTCCTACAACTCATCTTCATACTTCAAGTCCAAGAAATTCTCTCACAAAAAGTTATCAATTTCAACATTATAGGTCATTTTCAAAAGTCAACAAAAAGGGACTTTAAGTCAAAGGCCATAACTTGAGATTGGAAAATCAAAATGACATGGGACCAAAGGCATTGGTTAAAGGGCTCAAAGACCTTTCCAAAATGTCCAAGAACATGTGAAAAGCTTAAAAATTGAGCAAGTTATGCATTGGAGAAGTTGGGAAATTTTTGTGAAATGGCAAAAGTCAACTATCCTTGAAACTTCAATTTTTGACAAAAGGGCCCACTTTCTTCCACTTGATTCAGCTTTGTCATGCCACACACGTATCCCATGATTAATTTCAAGATCAAACATTGATTTTTCTTTTTTATTTAATTTTTGATAATTTAATTCATTTTAAATCTTTAAAAATTCAAATAAAATTTAAAAATCAATGGAATAGTGTCATTTGAATTGGAATAGCTTCCATACATCATGTGCCAGCTCACAAACTCATGCTAGGGTTAGGTTGTACACCAAGTCTTGGTTTTGCTTAAAAAAAGGGAAAGTTTGTTAATGGTGAAAGACCTAAGACTAATTCTCTCATGGGCATGGATCAAGGCCAGCTAATGACCTAATTCCCTTCCCTCATAAGTGCTGAGTCAAAAACCTAATGCCCACACACATTAAAGAGGCGCAAAAGCTAAGAACAAACTTGGAGTTTTCACTTAAAAAAAGCAAAACTGAAATCAACCTTGGAGGTGGATTCAAAGCCTAATTCCTTTTCCAAAAGCTTCCTTGGCAATTCCTGAACATATTCCAATCCCTAATATCAACTCAAGCCCCAGGAATTGGTATATAGAACCTCCCCTGTACAGCAAAAAAGTGATGATCGTGTTTTCAGTTTTAGACATCCTCATTGCATTTTAATTGTACATTCATGTTCCTTGTCAAGTTTTAAAACTAACCATCATGTTTAATTAAGTTTTTGTGCTATATACACGATGATGCCATGAGTGAAGTTTAGGGTTTTCAGAGGTGGAATTTGGGGCTTTTGCAAAGAGGAAAAATCAGGACTCCAAACCACCATCGTTCAATTTGGCATGCTTGGACGAAGAAGAAGCCATGGTCGCGATTAATTTATGAGTTACATAGCTCTAATCGCTATTTTCTCTAAAGCGACCTTAAACCACGCTTAAGAAACCGTTGCCGTATGGTTTTGTTTTCAGGGAACGTGAAGAAGACGACATCGTGTCAACCAGTGATTCGTGGGTTTAAAAATTGGCGCGTTGACTCCCACTAATTTTGCTTTTCTTTTATATTGTTTAATTGTTATTATGTATTAACAACGCACCAAATGGCGTAGTGGTCCAGGTGTTGGCTGGTGAGGTGCAAGACCTGGGTTCGAATCCCAGGTCTGAATAATTTCAATATTATTTTTCTATGATAATTCCCATGCAGGCACAACATTGTGGATCACCATACGCTTGCCATCTCAAGCCGTCCACGCGTCTAGCACGTTCAAATCAAGGGCAGGGATTAAAGGACACCCATAAACCCCAGTCAATGCACCACAGGCTAGTCAGGAAAGTCAAAAAGATCAAGGACTTGTTGGGCCAGATTGCTAAGGCCTACACCTCTTAATTTGGGACTGAAACCCCCTGGTTTGCACTTTTCATTACATTTCATTTTTTTTATTTTATTTTATTTTCTTTATTGTTTTCATTAAATTAATTATTATTTTTTACAAATATACAAAAATGCCTAAAAATCAGAAAAGACAAAAATGTGATAAATAATTTTTATTTTAATTATCTCCTTATACATAAATTAGCATGTAAATAAATTCAAATTAGGGTTTGCAATATTAGTTCTTTTTTCCATAAAAAAATCCAAAAATATAGCATTAGGTTTAATGACTTTTTATTCCTTTTAATTTTCCTTGTTTTTTGCCATAATATTAGTGATTTATTTATTTTCATAATTAAACTTGTAAACTAATTAGGGTTGCATTTAGGTTAAATTTTAATACTTTCATAATAAACTTAAAAATAATTAGAACTAGGTTTAACATTTCATTTTGGTTTTTAATTAATTCCTCTTCTCATCAAATATCTATAAAAAAAAACACAAAATACCAAAAAACATTCTTTTTTAAATCTTTACTTTTAATTCCTCATTAATTCTAATTAATTAATTCATTAACTTTAAATATTTTTGCAAAAGGGTCCAACGCTTTAGTTTTGTTTTTAATTCCTTTATTTCACGTATTTATTTATTTCGCTCAAATAATTATGTATCTCTCCCAAAGCCATGTAAATAATTGCTCGCACTTTTATTTCTTTCGCTTTATTTACTTTCCGTCAAATCGGGTCCGGTTTAATTTTAGCGATGTGGACCCGCGCCATTTGTAATAGTCTTAGATTTACTTTTCCCGCAACTTTTAACTGTTAACAAAAGCATGAAAGAATGTATGGACTTAAAATAAAATCAAGCATAGAACATCACTTTAACATGACAAGACAAATACAAATGAAACTGACACACAAATTCGCACACACCACCCCTAGGGTACGCCTCACTGTTGCCTTGCCTCGAAAGGTGATCGTCGAGTAGAGGATGTCTTAGTAAGTCCTCATGATCCGGGAACCTGGCATGAGGGTAGCTTCTAAGTTGTCTTCCCATTGCTCCGGTGATCACCATGTGCCGAACCCTTCGAATTGACCCGAACACCTCCAACGGTGGTGCTACCTACCTCTCAATGGTGGGATGGCACTACTTTAAAGGACATTTACACAGACGAATTCCTTAGGGTAGGTAGACGACTCATGGATACTTGCTCTCTTCAAAACAAACTGAAATCTTTTCACACCAACACTTTTCAAAAGCTTTCGAAGCAAACTTTTCAAACACTCTGACGTACGAGTCGAACTGAAATTTTTCAAAGAAACTTTGTTAACCTACATTGAAAAGCAAGCAACCATTTTTGAAAACACATTGAGCAAGTATCTAAGAGCCCATGGGTAACCATGGATAGAAAGGGTGCTAGCACCTTCCCTTTCTATAACCTACCTCCCGAACCGAGAGCAATCTCTTTAAGGAATTTTTCTGTGCTTTTGTCCTTTCCATTTGGAGAAAATAAAAGACGGTGGCGACTCTTGCTTCCGCGACATTTCGCGAACCAGCGTTAAACAGTCAGTTCCAGATCCACCGATCACAACAGTCTATCTCTAATTAGGGTTTCCATCTTCATCATGATGTGTGAACTACAAAGGACTAAAATTATCACCATTGTCCTAATATGTCCTCAAGATCATCCATGTCAAGTTTCAAGCCTTGCAGAACAAGTTTGCTCAGTCAATTGCTCAAATGCCTGAAAATCAACTATGTTAGGTCAAAAGTCAACTATGGCCCACATACAGTCAAACCTCAAGGTTTTTGGTCAACATCCTCATTTTGAAGTATTATTCATTATTTTATCAAGGGTTTATCATGATTCCTCAAGGATTGCTCACAATTCACCAAAACCCAAAAGTTACTAAATTAGGGTTTTATAGGAAAAGTCAACTCAACTTTGACCAAGCATAACTTTCTCATGCTTTATCAGAAATGACCCATCAAATGCTCATTTTGAAGAGGATACAATTCCCAACAATTCATCTGCATCTCCAAAGTCCAAATTTTGCACTCACAAAAAGATATGAATTTTGACATTATAGGTCCTTTTGAAAAGTAAAAAAAAAAAACACCTTTTGGGTCAAAGCTTCATACATGCAAATGGAAGACTCAATTGAGATGAGACCAAAAGGGATTCTTAGAGGACATCCTAAGCTTTCTAAAAAGTCCAAGAACACCTATCTAGGATCAAAATTGAGAGAGTTATGCATCGGCCAAGTTGACCATTTTTGTAAAATTGCCAAAAGTAAAATGTGCTCAAATTTGCATTTTTTGCTAAATGGGCCCAACTTTTTATGCTTGCACTTCAATTATAATGTGGTCCACGACTTAAAAACTTATCCACACATTATTTTCTTCATTTTCAATTTTATTTTTATTTTTCATTAATTAAAAAGTGAATTAAATCAAATAAATAATGAAAATCATCAGAGATATGATTTGATTTGTTTTTTTGATAGTTTGGCAATCAAGATATGCTGAGTTTGCAAGATCAATTCGAATCAATGGCAATTGATACAAAAAGGCATGATTTGGCTCAAAATAGGAACATATGATACAACTTGAAAATCAAATCAAATCTTGGATAAATGCAAAGATTCATGCCAAGTTTGTTAACATAATTCATTCTAGGTTATATAATAAGGCTTTGGAGGTCAAAAGAAAAAGGAGAGAGGCGTGGAACTGTCAGAAGAAAACTCAAAACTTTGGACAAAAAGTGTGAGATTGAAATCCATCTTAGAGCCATCCTCAAGGAGTTTCAAAGCCAGAAATCAATTCCTTGTCGTTTCAAGAAGCATTCCCAATTGTTTGCAAGCATCAGAACATCCAGAATCACTGCCTATCACTCTCACGGTTTGCAAAATTTTCCACCTTCAATTGTCGTAATTCGTGCATATTCAGCATGTTTAAATTGCGTATTTGTATTCATCATCATGTTTGCAATGTTTCTGGATAGTTTGATTTGAGTTACAATGCAGGAATAAGCTTTTGCCATTGTTATGGTTTCGTGCTCAAATTTGGGGTTTTGGTTTTCAAGCGAAATTAGACAGGATAATGGGTACCATGACGATCATAGTTTCAAACCCAGCTGCTCCATGGTCCCCAACTGAATTTATATTGCATATGCTTGATTCTTGAATGACACAGGTTGCAGCAACAGGACTGCGTCTGTAGGTAAAGGTTCAGAGCCTAAAACGACGGTTCCAGGGAAGAAGACAACAATGTGTCACAACCTGAATGGCTGATTTAAATTCAGGCGTGAGCTTTTGGCATTTTGTCTATTACTTTCATCAGATCCAGCACACGTACACTTTCTGAAGGGCAGCATCTTCTGATCCACCAGCAAGGATCAGATCCAGCGCATCACCTTCTGGATCCATCATCCAGAATTAAATCCAGTGCACCTCATCTTCTGAAGGGAAGCATCTTCTGATCCACCAGCCAGAACCAGGTCCAGCGCGCCTCACCTTCTGAAGGCCACCATCTTCTGGACCCATCATCAAGAACCAGATCTGTTGACAGTAGGCCCACTCGGTTATTTCCATTATTCTTCTTTAATTCCTTGTCTTTAATTATTCTTTTGATCAACACAAAAATCATTTTATTTTAAATCAACCAATCAAGATAACACAAAAGATTTATTTTTCTTAATAAATGTTTTAATTGATTAGTTTAATTAATTTAGGACAACTTTAATTTCTTTCATAATTAAAATTCAATTATAAATTAGGTTAAAGTCTTGATTTAATTCTATTATAACATAAAATACAAAAAAATAGGTTTTAGATTGAATTTATTTATTTTTTAATTAAAATTAATTAGTAGTTAGGTCTTTTTTTTATTTAACTATGTCATTATTTTCTTAAAACATGACAAAACATTTTTTTAATCAATCGTCAATAGGTTTAGTCAAGGGTAAAAACCCTAAGTCGTTTCGTATTTGATTCATCGCGCGCTTGTTAATTATTTTTGTCAAATATTTTTGTAACTACTCATGGTTTGTAATAGTTAATTTAGGGTTTTTACTTATCGCTTTTCCCGGGTTTTTTGGCTATGTAATTAATCCCCCTCCCCGAAGCCTTATAATATCATAGATTTACTTTCTCGCATTTTTAATTCCCATAAATATTTAACTATTTAGACGTATGCTAATAGGATTGTACGACAAGAATGCATGACAAATTAATACAGTTAGAAAACCCTAATGTGAAAAGATTAAATAACTAAAAACAAATCACTCACACATATCACTCTTAGGGTATACTCTCACTTCGGTTTCCTTCGGTAAACGATCATTAAGCATAGGGTGTCTTAGTGGTTTCCCTCCTATCTAAAAAGATCAAATGTCTCATTCGAATGTTGCCTCAGAAATTTTGCCTCGAAAATGTTGCTTCGAATATGATCTTAAGACTCTAGGGTTATTACTAAGATGTCCTAACATTGCTTTAGTGATCGTACGTCCCTTTCGAATTGACCCTTACAACTCCAACAATGGTGCTACCTACTCCTTAATAGTAGGATAGCATTGTCTAAAGGAAATAGGACGAACAATCTCTTTTCGAGTAGGTAGAATCTTAAGTACTTGCTCAATAAAAACTTTTCACACAAACACCTTTCAAAACAAATTTTCAAAACAAACTTCATCACATCCTTGAGGACTGATACAAGGGTTATCACGAAGTAAAAACATTTTCAAGACAAACACACACAAGCAATTTCAAAATGAGCAAGTACCTAAGAGCCCATGAAAACCATGGATAGAAAGGGTGCTAACACCTTCCCTTTCTATAATCTACCCCCCGTACTAAGAAACATCTCAAAAAAATGTTTTTTCTGTTCTTTTTCCTTTTCCTTTCTGGTTGGATAAAATAAAAGTCGGTGGCGACTCTTGCTTACCGCGACATTTTGCAAACACAAAACGCAAAATGCAAACCAGTATTAAACAGTTGGTTCTGCCACCGTATCACACCTTCCACTTGGAATATGCTCTTGACCAAAAAAGATGGCATTAAATATACCTCTTGAATGACATTTTGAAACATGAACCATTCAAAATCTCCAAAAATTGAGAGAGTTGTGAATTTTTGAAGTTGGAAACAATCATGAAATAACCTATAATCTATTGTACCCTTATGGAACCTTCCATCTATTTTCTCATTTTGGACATAAATGAAGGCATAAATTTCATATCTTCAAGATCAATGTGGAAAAAGAGCGGGCTCAAGGTGATAATAATTGACCAAGGTATGATCATTTGAAGTCACACATGAGAAATTGGGGGTTCATCTAGAGGACTTGTAATCTCTCTTCATCATCAAGCTTCTTCCACATGAAAACTCCTTAAAGCTTTTAAAGTGATCTGTTAATAAACCTTTGAATAGAAGGATGTCTTTGGAATCACTCAAAAATATCAAAAGATGAGCAAGATATACTTATTTAAACTCCAAAACCCTAGCTCCTAGATCAAGAAAATGCCTGGAGGAACCTTGACAATTTTGAACCACCTTCTTGTACCAACACAAATGCTTTGTAAATAGAAGTTGTTGAGGATGAAAATGAGAACTCATAGTCACCAAAACCACTTCCATATCTTGATAATTGAGAGAAATATGCATTTGTGACCAATGGGAACAAAGCCTTGTCCAAGAATGACAACTTCTCCTATCAATACCTTGTACTTTTGAATCAAATTTGATAATCTTGAAATGTGGTGAACCAAAATAACCTTGCCGTGCCATTTCCTCCAAAACAAATCCAATGGTGAGGTTTGAACTTCTCAAGCTTTATTGACTAGGGCATGGGAATAAACTCATGAACCCATGGAGCAACTTATTGAATCTCATTGCCTTTACCTACATAAGTAACAAGCAAGACAAACCAACATTGCATTTTATTAATTAAAAGAAGAAATCAAGACAAAAATATTCATGATCACAGAATAACACAAGTCAAGGTGCTTAGTAATTCCTCAAAGAGCAAAGCTAAATATAGGGAGGGGAACCAAGAATCCTAATGTGATCTTGTTGTGATGGAATCAACATGGTATGATGAAGAGATCTTAGGGGGAAAAATTGGGGTACAACACATGGATCCAATGATGTTAATAAAGTTCATGATCAAAATTCAACCCAAGTAAGCTAGAAAATAATCACAAAATAATATTGCAATTAATATATACATTAAAAGGTTTTTAAAAAATGTTTTAAAATGGAAATAAGAAAGAAAATATCAACTATATTCAAATTAATCAAGAAAAATTGAGTAAGGCCATAGAAAAATCAGAAAAGGATTCAAATATATTTATAAAGTTTTTGGCAATTTTTAAAAGTCAGAAACTATTTTAAAATTAATTAAAATTGTTCAAACAAAAAGAAAATAGGTCAAAAAATAGTAAACATTAACATAAAATTCCATAAAATTTTCAAAAAGTCATAAATATGCAAAATGATATTTAGAAAAATTTACAGAACTAAAAAAAAATCAAAAAGCATTTTTAAAGTAATTAAAAGGAAGCAAATAATGCAAAAAATATAAAAATATCAAATGTCAAAATAAAAATATGAAAAAATAGTCATGAGGTCAGAAATAATTCAAAGTATTTTTGTGAATTTTTTCTAAATTTTTGGATCAAAAATAAAAGAGTTATGAATTTTTGAAAATTAAATCAATTAAAATATAAAATCAGAAAATAAAATAAAACCAAAAAGATATGGGCCATCAGATCATAGTCTAAACGCGTTAGTAAGCTAATCCAATGGATCAGACGCGCTATGCTTGATATGGACCTTAGTGGGATGCGCAGGGAATTAGAAAAAGGGCAACCAATGAAATTAAAACGTTTGGCACGCTATCATTGGCTGAGATGAGACATGTCATTGTATTCAACCTCCAGCCACCCTGAAATGGAGATTTTGTGAGATCCTTCAAACGGTAAAATTAGGATCCTAGACTAGTATCATTGGATTTGTCTCTTCAAGACGATCCTAACACCACCATTGCGCCAAATTTATATAAAGTATACAAAGAGATATGAATCAAAAAACCAGAAAATAGAGAGCACCTTCAATTTGAGATTTCTCTCTCAATTCTAAATAGATTTAAAAATTGTAAGAAGCACTAGAATCAAGAGAAGGAGTAGAATAGGTTAGTGCTTTATTTGGATCCAAATAATGGAGAATTCTACCTTCTCGAAGTTCAAGAAAGAAGCTCTGAAACTGGACTTTTGTAGCTTCGATTATAGCTCGTTTTGCTTGGTTTAAGTGCTGGAGAGTTTGTATGATGCTTAAGGAAGATGAATGTGCAACGAATTTTGGAGGAAAAGGCTGGAATCTCATAAACTGATTTCAAAAATTTCAAGCTCGTGTGAGGTTTTGATAGAGTGTTTTTGGCTTTCAAAGCTTGAGGAAATGAATAGGGGATGACCCTCTATTTATAGGGAATCAAAGGGAATGCTTAAGCGTGTGAAATGATGAAGTTTGGAGGGAAGTCGTGTGAACCTGATGCACGAGCAAAGTGTGATCTGATTTCCATCAAAACTCATCCAATCCTTGCGTTTTAAGGCTCTAATCCACTTTGGAAATTTGGTTAAACATGTTTAGATCATAAACACGTGCTAATTTGATGTTTAGAGGCCAAAACATGAATTTCAAATTCTGACTTATGAAGAAACTTCAGTTCCAAGTTACCAAGTTCAATCCAATGGAATTCTCAGCTCAAGAGGTCTTAAGGCATGATTCTTGATGCTTTAGAAAGATGAGGTTACATGCTTTACAATGGAAAAAGAATGGAATCAAATGGATGCTTGAGCTGAAAGTTGCATTGAGTCAAAGTTGGGGAAAAAAGGTTGACTTTCCATACTTAGAAATATTTCAAATCTTTCTTCAAAAGTGACCTATAATGTTTTGCATCCAAACATGGCATTCCAATTGGAATTTTCTCTTGACCAAAAAAGGTGGCATGAAATAGACTTCTTGAATGACATTTTGAAACTTGAACCATTCAAAATCTACAAAAAATGAGAGAGTTGTGAATTGTTGAATTTGGCAAAAAAAATCATGAAATGACCTATAATCTTTTGTTCCCTTAGGGCATCTTCCATCCATTTTCTCATTTTGAATATAAAAGAAGGCATAAAGTTCACATCTTCAAGATCAATGTGGAAAAGGAGTGGGCTCAAGGTGATAAAAATTAACCAAGTTATTATCATTTAAAATCACACATGAGAAATTGGGTGTTCATCTGGAGGACTTGTAATCTCTCTTCATTATCAAGCTTCTTCCACATGAAAACTCCTTGAAAATTTTGAAGTGATTTGTTAATAACCCTTTTATGAGAAGGATGTCTTTTGAATCAATCAAAAATATCAAAAGATGAGCAAGATATACTTCTTTAAAGTCCAAAACCCTAGCTCCTAGATCAAGAAAATGCCTGGAGGAACCTGTACAATTTTGAACCACCTTCTTGTACCAACACAAATGCTTTATAAATAGAAGTTGTTGAGGATGAAAATGATAACTCATAGTCACAAAAACCACTTACATATCTTGAGAATTAAGAGAAATATGCATTTGTGACAAATGGGAACAAAGCCTTGTCCAAGCATGACAACTTCTCCTATCAATAACTTGTACTTTTGAATCAAATTTGATAATCTTGAAATATGGTGAACCAGAATAACCTTGCCATCCCATTTCCTCCAAAACAAATCCAATGGTGAGGTTTGAACTTCTCAAGCTTTATTGACTAGGGCATGGAAATAAACTCATGAACCCATGGAGCAACTTGTTGAATCTCATTGCCTTTACCTACATAAGTAACAAGCAAGACAAACCAAAATTGCATTTTATTAATTAAAAGAAGAAATCAAGACAAAAATATTCATGATCACAAAAGAACACAAGTCAAGGTGCTTGGTGATTCCTCAAAGAGCAAAGCTAAATATAGGGAGGGGAACCAAGAATCCTAATGTGATCTTGTTGTGATGGAATCGACATGGTATGATGAAGGGATCTTAGGGGAAAAATTGGGGTACAACACATGGATCCAATGATGTTAATAAAGTTCATGATCAAAATTCAACCCAAGTAAGCTAGAAAATAATCACAAAATAATATTGCAATTAATATATACATTAAAAGGTTTTTAAAAAATGTTTTAAAATGGAAATAAGAAAGAAAATATCAACTATATTCAAATTAATCAAGAAAAATTGAGTAAGGCCGTAGAAAAATCAGAAAAGGATTCAAATATAATTATAAATTTTTTGGCAATTTTTAAAAGTCAGAAACTATTTTAAAATTAATCAAAATTGTTCAAACAAAAAGAAAATAGGTCAAAAAATAGTAAACATTAATATAAAATCCATAAAATTTTCCAAAAGTCATAAATATGCAAAATGATATTTAGAAAAAATTTCAGAACTAAAAAAAAAATCAGAAAGCATTTTTAAAGTAATTAAAAGGAAGCAAATAATGCAACAAATATAAAAATATCAAATTTCAAAATAAAAATATGAAAAAATGGTCATGAGGTCAGAAATAATTCAAAGTATTTTTGTGAATTTTTTCATAATTTTTGGATAAAAAATAAAAGAGTTATGAATTTTTGAAAATTAAATCAATTAAAATATAAAATTAGAAAATAAAATAAAACCAAAAAGATATGGGCCATCAGATCATAGTCAAAACGCGTTAGTAAGCTAATCCAATGGATCAGACGTGCTGTGCTTGATATGGACCTTAGTGGGATGCGCAAGGAATTAGAAAAAGGGCAACCAATGAAATTAAAATGTTTGGCACGCTATCATTGGCTGAGACGAGACATGTCATTGTGTTCGACCTCCAGCCACCCTGAAATGGAGATTTTGTGAGATTCTTCAAACGGTAAAATTAGGATCCTAGACCAGTATCATTGGATTTGTCTCTTCAAGACGATCCTAACACCACCATTGCGCCAAATTTATATAAAGTGTACAAAGAGATATGAATAAAAAAACCAGAAAATAGAGAGCACCTTCAATTTGAGATTTCTCTCTCAATTCTAAATGGATTTAAAAATTGTAAGAAGCACTAGAATCAGGAGAAGGAGTAGAATAGGTTAGTGCTTTATTTGGATCCAAATAATGGAGAATTCTACCTTTTTGAAATTCAAGAAAGAAGCTCTGAAACTGGACTTTTGTAGCTTGGATTATAGCTCGTTTTGCTTGGTTTAAGTGCTGGAGAGTTTGTATGATGCTTAAGGAAGATGAATGTGCAACGAATTTTGGAGGAAAAGGCTGGAATCTCATAAACTGATTTCAAGCTCGTGTGAGGTTTTGACAGAGTGTTTTTGGCTTTCAAAGCTTGAGGAAATGAATGGGGGATGACCCTCTATTTATAGTTAATCAAAGGGAATGCTTAAGCGTGTGAAATGATGAAGTTTGGATGGAAATCGTGTGAACCTGATGCACGAGCCAAGTGTGATCTGATTTCCATCAAAACTCATCCAATCCTTGCGTTTTAAGTCTCTAATCCACTTTGGCAACTTGGTTAAACATGTTTAGATCACAAACGCGTGCTAATTTGATGTTTAGAGGCTAAAACATGAATTTCAAATTCTGACTTATGAAGAAACTTCAGTTCCAAGTTACCAAGTTCAATCCAAAGGCATTCTCAGCTCAAGGGGTCTTAAGGCATGATTCTTGATGCTTTAGAAAGATGAGGTTACATGCTTTACAATGGAAAAAGAATGGAATCAAATGGATGCTTGAGCTGAAAGTTGCATTGAGTCAAAGTTGAGGAAAAATGGTTGACTTTCCATACTTAGAAATATTTCAAATCTTTCTTCAAAAGTGACCTATAATGTTTTGCATCCAAACATGGCATTCCACTTGGAATTTTCTCTTGACCAAAAAAGGTGGCATGAAATAGACTTCTTGAATGACATTTTGAAACTTGAACCATTCAAAATCTCCAAAAATTGAGAGATTTGTGAATTGTTGAATTTGGCAAAAAAAATCATGAAATGACCTATAATCTTTTGTATCCTTAGGGCATCTTCCATCCATTTTCTCATTTTGAATATAAAAGAAGGCATAAAGTTCACATCTTCAAGATCAATGTGGAAAAGGAGTGGGCTCAAGGTGATAAAAATTGACCAAGTGGTGATCATTTAAAGTCACACATGAGAAATTGGGGGTTCATATGGAGGACTTGTAATCTCTCTTCATTATCAAGCTTCTTCCACATGAAAACTCCTTGAAACTTTTGAAGTGATTTGTTAATAACCCTTTTAAGAGAAGGATGTCTTTTGAATCAATCAAAAATATCAAAAGATGAGCTAGATATACTACTTTAAAGTCCAAAACCCTAGCTCCTAGATCAAGAAAATGCCTGGAGGAACCTGTACAATTTTGAACCACCTTCTTGTACCAACATAAATGCTTTGTAAATAGAAGTTGTTGAGGATGAAAATGAGAACTCATAGTCACCAAAACCACTTCCATATCTTGATAATTGAGAGAAATATGCATTTGTGACCAATGGGAACAAAGCCTTGTCCAAGCATGACAACTTCTCCTATCAATACCTTGTACTTTTGAATCAAATTTGATAATCTTGAAATGTGGTGAACCAAAATAACCTTGCCATGCCATTTCCTCCAAAACAAATCCAATGGTGATGTTTGAACTTCTCAAGCTTTATTGACTAAGGCATGGAAATAAACTCATGAACCCATGGAGCAACTTGTTGAATCTCATTGCCTTTACCTACATAAGTAACAAGCAAGACAAACCAACATTGCATTTTATTAATTAAAAGAAGAAATCAAGACAAAAATATTCATGATCATAAAAGAACACGAGTCAAGGTGCTTGGTAATTCCTCAAAGAGCAAAGCTAAATATAGGGAGGGGAACCAAGAATCTTAATGTGATCTTGTTGTGATGGAATCAACATGGTATGATGAAGAGATCTTAGGGGGGGGGGGGGAATTGGGGTACAACACATGGATCCAATGATGTTAATAAAGTTCATGATCAAAATTCAACCCAAGTCAGCCAGAAAATAATCACAAAATAATATTGCAATTAATATATACATTAAAAGGTTTTTAAAAAAAATGTTTTATAATGGAAATAAGAAAGAAAATATCAACTATGTTCAAATTAATCAAGAAAAATTGACTAAGGCCATAGATAAATCAGAAAAGGATTCAAATATTTTTATAAAATTTTTGGCAATTTTTAAAAGTCAGAAACTATTTTAAAATTAATTAAAATTGTTCAAACAATAAGAAAATAGGTCAAAAAATAGTAAACATTAATATAAAATTCCGTAAAATTTTCAAAAAGTCAGAAATATGCAAAATGATATTTAGAAAAATTTTCAAAACTAAAAGAAAATCAGAAAGCATTTTTAAAGTAATTAAAAGGAAGTAAATAATGCAAAAAAATATAAAAATATCAAATATCAAAATAAAAATATGAAAAAATAGTCATGAGATCAGAAATAATTCAAAGTATTTTTGTCAATTTTTTCATAATTTTTGGATAAAAAATAAAAGAGTTATGAATTTTTGAAAATTAAATCAATTAAAATATAAAATCAGAAAATAAAATAAAACCAAAAAGATATGGGCCATCAGATCATAGTCAAAATGCGTTAGTAAGCAAATCCAATGGATCAGACGCGCTGTGCTTGATATGGGCCTTAGTGGGATGCGTAGGGAATCAGAAAAAGGGCAACCAATGAAATTAAAACGTTTAGCACGCTATCATTGGTTGAGACGAGACATGTCATCGTCTTTAACCTCCAGCCACCCTGCAATGGAGATTTTGTGAGATCCTTCAAACGGTAAAATTAGGATCCTAGACTAATATCATTGGATTCGTCTCTTCAAGACTATCCTAACACCACCATTGCGCCAAATTTATATAAAGTATACAAAGAGATATGAATCAAAACCCAGAAAATGGCGAGCACCTTCAATTTGAGATTTCTCTCTCAATTCTCAATGGATTTAAAAATTGTAAGAAGCACTAGAATCAGGAGAAGGAGTAGAACAGGTTAGTGCTTTATTTGGATCCAAATGGTGGAGAATTCTACCTTTTCGAAGTTTAAGAAAGAAGCTCTGAAACTGGACTTCTGTAGCTTGGATTATAGCTTGTTTTGCTTGGTTTAAGTGCTGGAGAGTTTGTATGATTCTTAAGGAAGATGAATGTGCAACGAATTTTGGAGGAAAAGGCTGGAATCTCATAAACTGATTTCAAAAATTTCAAGCTCGTGTGAGGTTTTGACAGAGTGTTTTTGGCTTTCAAAGCTTGAGGAAATGAATGGGGGATGACCCTCTATTTATAGGGAATCAGAGGGAATGCTCAAGCGTGTGAAATGATGAATTTTGGAGGGAAATCGTGTGAACCTGATGCATGAGCAAAGTGTGATCTGATTTCCATCAAAACTCATCCAATCCTTGCATTTAAGGCTCTAATCCACTTTGGCAATTTGGTTAAACATGTTTAGATCACAAACACGTGCTAATTTGATGTTTAGAGGCCGAAATATGAATTTCAAATTCTGACTTATGAAGAAACTTCAGTTCCAAGTTACCAAGTTCAATCCAATGGCATTCTCAGCTCAAGGAGTCTTAAGGCATGATTCTTGATGCTTTAGAAAGATGAGGTTACAAGCTTTGCAATGGAAAAAGAATGGAATTAAATGGATGCTTGAGCTGAAAGTTGCATTGAGTCAATTTTGTGGAAAAAAGGTTGACTTTCCATACTTAAAAATATTTCAAATCTTTCTTCAAAAGTGACCTATAATGTTTTGCATCCAAACATGGCCTTCCACTTGGAATTTGCTCTTGACCAAAAAATATGGCATGAAATAGATCTCTTGTATGAGATTTTGAAACTTGAACCATTCAAAATCTCCAAAAATTGACAGAATTATGAATTGTTGAAATTGGCAAAAAATCATGAAATGACCTATAATCTTTTGTATCCTTAGGGAATCTTCCATCCATTTTCTCATTCTGCACATAAAAGAAGGCATAAATTTCACATCTTTAAGATCAATATGGAAAAGAGTGGGCTCAAGGTGATAAAAATTGACCAAGTGATGATCATTTGAAGTCACACATGAGAAATTGGGGGTTCATTTGGAGGACTTGTAATCTCTCTTCATCATCAAGCTTCTTCCACATGAAAACTCCTTGAAACTTTTGAAGTGATTTGTTAATAACCCTTTGAAGAGAAGGATGTATTTGGAATCACTCAAAAATATCAAAAGATGAGCAAGATATACTTCTTTAAAGTCCAAAACCCTAGCTCCTAGATCAAGAAAATGCCTGGAGGAACCTTGACAATTTTGAACCACCTTCTTGTACCAAAACAAATGCTTTGTAAATAGAAGTTGTTAAGGATGAAAATGAGAACTCATAGTCACAAAAACCACTTCCATATCTTGAGAATTGAGATAAATATGCATTTGTGACCAATGGGAACAAATCCTTTTCCAAGCATGACAACTTCTCCTATAAATCCCTTGTACTTTTGAATCAGATTTGATAATCTTGAATTGTGATGAACCAAAATAACCCTGCCATGCCATTTCCTTTAAAACAAATCCAATGGTGAGGTTTGAACTTCTCAAGCTTTATTGACTAGGGCATGGAAATAAACTCATGAACCCATGGAGCAACTTGTTGAATCTCATTGCCTTTACCTACATAAGTAACAAGAAAGACAAACCAACATTGCATTTTATTAATCAAAAGAAGAAATCAATACAAAACTATTCATGATCACAAAAGAACACAAGTGAAGGTGTTTTGTGATTCCTCAAAGAGAAAAGCTAAATATAGGAAGGGGAACCAAGAATCCTAATGTGATCTTGTTGTGATGAAATGAACATGGTATGATGAGGGGATCCTAGGGGAAAAAATTGGTGTACAACAATCAGGCTGTGGATGACTGTCAGTCCATGAAGTTCGAGTTCCCAGATGAAGACATCATGATGTTAGACAATTGTGAAGAACTAAGACCATATGACGAACCTGAACAAGGATCCCGATGGACCTTGGTTTTCGATGGAGCTTCAAACACACTCGGCAATAGCGTAGGCGCTGTGATCATATCTCCTGAAGGATGTCATACTCTCTTCACTGCTAGGTTGTGTTTCAACTGTAAAAATAATATGGAAGAATATGAAGCGTGTAGTTTGGGTCTCAAAGCTCCATAGATTTGGGAATCAAGTCCTTAAGTGTATTTAGAGATTCACCCTTAGTCATCAATTAGATCAAAGGAGAACCGGACACAAGGCACCCTAATCTCATCCCTTATAAAGAACATGTGTTGACATTGATCCCACATTTTGAAGAAATTACCTTTGAGCATTTTCCACGAGAGGAAAATCAACTAGCATACGCGCTAGCAACTATGTTAGCCATGTTCAAAGTCAGATGGGATAATGAGGCTCCTCAGATCACCATCGAGAGAATGGACGAACCAGCTTACGGTCACGAGATCGATACTGATGAAGTAGTGGAGAAGCTTTGGTTCCATGAAATTAAGAGATATCTCGAGGCCCACGAATATCCGGAAGGAGCTTCAGTCAACGACAAGAAATTTCTGAGAAGATTCTCTGCTAAGTTCTTCCTCGGTAACAGAGTTCTCTATAAGCACAATCACGACTCTACTTTGCTTCGCTGCATGGACAAGAGTGAGGCAGAAAAGATCATGGCTGATCTACATGAAGGCACTTTTGGCACCCATTCTAGTGATCACACGATGGATAAAAATATACTACGGGCAGGGTACTACTGGTCTACCATGGAATCAGATTGTCATCAGCATTCACGAACCTGTCACAAGTGTCAGATCTATGCTGACAAAGTACATGTGCCTCCAGTTCCTCTAAACGTTCTAACTGCTCATTGGCCATTCACGATGTGGGGCATCGACATGATTGGAGAAGTCAAATCTATAGCTTCTAATGGATACCGCTTCATCTTGGTTGCCATTGACTACTTCACAAAATGGGTTAAGGCAGCATCCTTCGCTTCTGTCACCATGAATGTTATGGCATGATTCATCAAGAAGAATCTTATCTGTCAATACGGTATTCTGCAAAGAATGATCACAGATAATGGTACAAATCTCAACAATACTATGATCACTGCACTGTGCGCACAATTCAAGATCCAGCATCATAACTCTTCTCCTTATCGACTGAAGATGAATGGCGTTGTAGAAGCCACTAATAAAAACATCAAGAAGATCATACAAAAAATAACAGTAACCTACAAGGACTGGCATGAGATTTTACCATTCACTCTTCATAGTTACCGTGCCACGACGCGCACATCGACAGGGGCAACTCCATTCTCCTTGGTATACGGCTGTAAGTTGTTCTACCAATTGAAATCCAAATACCTTCTTTGAGAATCATAAAGGATGCGGGGTTGAGTGAAGATGCATGGATTCAAACTCGATTTGACCAGTTGAACTTGATTGATGAGAAGAGGCTTACAATTGTCTGCCATGGTCAGATGTACAAAAAACGTATGATCAAATCTTTCAACAGAAAGGTCAGACGTAAGGCATATCAAGCTGGTGACCTGGTAATCAAGCTTATTCTACTACCACAAGGTGATCCCAGGGGCAAATGGACTCCTATATATAAAGGACCATTTGTGATCAAGAGCATGTTTTTCGGTGGGGCAATGATCTTTACCATTATGGACGACAAGGATCTTCCACACCCTGTAAACGCAGACATAGTTAGAAGATACTACATATAAAAAAAGACCTGCTAGGTTGATTGGCCTAGGCAAATATCAGGGCATCCCGACGAACCAAAAGGGTTCGGGCAAAAATTAGGGATAAATTACAAACAAATTTGTACACCTGGCAAGTTGAATACCTGAAAGGGCGGCTTGGGTAAAAAAAAAAGGGGTATCCCGACGGACTGAAAACCCGAAAGGGAGGTCCAGGAAAAATTTATGGATTCAAAGCGTATGACTATGTCCCATTAGATTACCTTATAACCAATCTTCATCATCAATCGTCGAACTCAAACGGTACTAATCAATCCAATCAGCTTCATATAAAGCAGTAAGTGGACGAGATGCACAGAGACATGAAGGCTATAGCAGAATGGGAACCCCATGGGATTATTTCACGTAGTTTCTCTTTTCTTTGTATCAATTTTCAATTTTTACGATGAAATTCTTTTACTAGGATGTTGGTATCTTTGTACAAACACTTATTCAAGTTAATACAAAGATACTCCTTTGAAAGTGCAAAACTATCTGTTTCTTCTTTTAATGTTCTTATTTTGTTTACAAAAACGTCCAGCATTTATTTTTGAGCATCTGCATTTAAATGTAATTACTGTTTATAAATGAACTCGTAAAAAAGAAAACTAAACCAGAAAGAATATTACTAATGGCTTTAAGAAATAGGACAACATCTGTGGGCCATTCCATGAAATCCTCGCAGGTACTTTCTCCAGCAGAGGCAGAAGCACAAACATCTCGCTACAAGATCTTCGTCATATCCCCAGCATGTAGCTTGTTGGTTCCTTTTCCCTTCATATCCTTGAGGAGGCGAAACTTCCAGTTTCCACCTCAAAGATTCCCCAACAAAAATCATTCAGCTTCTCAGGATTTCTCAGCAGAATTTCATAAGGCCTACAAGCAATACAAGGTGTTCCTCTTCCCCGGTAGAGTTTATTTCTCTGGTTATGGAAACCTATCCATCAACACTTCAACTTCAACAGGATATGAAGACTTACACTCCTCATTCCCAGAGGTAGTCAGGGATTTATTTTCCCAATCCGACAACACTGTAGCAGAACAGCTTGCATGCGCATACATCATATCCAGGCATCATGAGCATCAATGGCACAAATGCATATATCACAATCTCATTGAACTATGCATTTCATACATCATAGAATTACATACAATTAACTCTTCGCCTTTTTCAGGAAGGACCAAACCACATAAAATTATGGTCAACAAGACAAGGCAAATACCTATAAACAAATCAATCGTAGATTCTCGAATCAAGATGGGGTGACTATATATATGACAGTTACTTCCTCCAGACCACTTCTGGTTCAGTTTAAATCTCTTAACGGTTTATCCTGATTCTTTCTTGCAGACATCTTTCTTTGGTTCAGATAAGTCACTCCAAGATTTATTCTAATTCTTCTCCAGACCACTGCTGGTTCAGTTTAAATCTCTCAATGGTTTATCCTGATTCTTTCCCACAGACATCTTTCTCTAGTTCAGATAAGTCGCTCCAAGATTTATTCTGATTCTTCTCCAGACCAATGCTGGTTCAGTTTAAATCTCTCAACGGTTTATCCTAATTTTTTGTGGTAGACATTTCTTCTGGTTCAGATAAGTCGCTCCAAGATTTATTATGATTCTTCTCCAGACCACTGTTGGTTCAGTTTAAATCTCTCAACGGTTTATCCTGATTCTTTCCCACATACATCTTTCTCTGGTTCAGATAAGTCGCTCCAAGATTTATTTTGATTCTTCTCTAGACCACTACTGGTTCAGTTTAAATCTCTCAACGGTTTATCCTGATTCTTTCCCGCAGACATCTTTCTCTGGTTCAGACAAGTCACTCCAAGATTTATTCTGATTCTTCTCTAGATCACTACTGGTTCAGTTTAAATCTCTCAACGGTTTATCCTGATTCTTTCTCGCAGACATCGTTATCTGGTTCAGACAAGTCGCCCTAAGATTTATTCTGATTCTTCTCCAGACCACTGCTGGTTCAGTTTAAATATCTCAACGGTTTATCCTGATTCTTTATGGTAGACATTTCTTCTGGTTCAGATAAGTCGCTCCAAGATTTATTGTGATTCTTTCCATTTAAACAAAATTCTAGACCCTTACTGGTTCAGTTTAAATCTCTCAACGGTTTATCCTGATTCTTTCTGGTAGACATTTCTATTGGTTCAGTTTAAATCTCTCAACAGTTTATCCTGATTCTTTTTGGTAGACATTTCTCCTGGTTCAGATAAATCGCTCCAAGATTTATTCTGATTCTTTTCCAGTTGAAGTCAAGTTTAGACTTAGTCTAATTTCCGTCAACAATCACCTTCGGATGGCATCTATAAGCCCATCTCCAACAAATATCCATCATTTCTCCAAATGGCATCTTTTAAGCCCATGACCAACACAATCAACCATGACATCATCAAGTGCAAATTTCTAGGCACTCTAGTGTTCAATCATCTTCCACCTTCAAGTCACGAATGGCAGATTCTCCAATCTAACTCTTCAAGCGTAAGAAGATTGAACATGGGCAGCTGTTGTACCCCAAACTTTGCCCTCTCATTTCTCAAAGGATCATCCTAGACCCTCAGGTTTGCTTCCATCAAATTCCAAGCCTTGAATTACAAATTTTCCAAGAAAGTCATTCATAAGGGCAAATTGGTCATTTGCGCACTGAAAAGTCAAACTTTGACTTTTGGATCAAAATAAAGTTTCAAGAATTATATTTCATCAAGACAAGTTAAAATATGAAGTTTGTTTCATCAAGAAATTCAAAAGTCAAAGTTACTTTCGAAAAGTCAAAATTCTAAATACTTAGAATTTTTCTAAGTGTTTAAGAAATATGGCAAGCTCAGAATTTCTGGCCAGATTTTCACCATGAGGAAAGTTGATTCTGGAAGAACTTCTAACACAATATTTTTAGATCTCAATGAGACCTAAGACATTACAGAATAAAACTTCTTCTGGAAATGATGGGATTCCAAGTTATACGTCTTCAAAGACACGTCCCTGAAACTTAAACACTTAGTAAATTCTGAGCATTTTCAAATTAGAATTTGGATACAATTTCTGAGCCAGTTTTCACGTAGGTTCGGTCAGAATTTACAATATTAATTCAAAGAGGGCTTACAAAGCATGTTATAAGTTGTCTGGAAAGTCTGAGAACTCACTCAGAACATTCTGGAGCAAATAGATTCAAGGATCAGAAGTTGGATGTCTGTTCTAAGTTGCACTTATGCTGAACTTATGACCCAGATTTAAGCTATGATGCATAATCTCATATTACAGGATTTCTGGTTTGATAAATCTCATCATCATTTAATGCTCACAACCACTTTTGATTTTTTAATCAAAGGATTTCCCCACGTGCGGCATAGAAGTGCATTGTTGTCTTTGAAAAATCAAACTTTTGTACAAGAGTATGTTGGGCCCATGCTTTGCTTTTGCTTATGAGGGTACTTTTCCTTAATTCATGCTTACAAATCCAGCTTAGGCACGGCTAAAAGTTGTTAACCACCATACTTGTTTAACTTGCTTCAAGAACAAGCCAGCACGCTAACATGATGGTAGTACTTTTTACTTCTCCAAGCTACAAAGTTCTTGCCTATAGATTGAACTTCATTTGCAACTGTGAAGGGGCCGGTGGAAAAATTGAAAAGAAAAAGCTTTGAAACCTTGCTAAAGATTCTAGGAATCCGAAACTTCAATCACAAATACAAAACCTGCTAGTTTTTTATTTTTGCTTTCAAATGACATTTTCCTTCAAGTGTTTCTTGACCAAATCATCCATACAACTTCAGAATTTTCCAGCCATTCATAGTCCGAGTTAAAGGTTGTCTCAGTCTACTGAGCACGTGAGGAAGCTGATCAGAATACTACAAGCAGTCATAACCAGGCTCCAGTTCACAGGACCTTTTCCAGTTGCAAGGTAAGCTTCTGCTAACTCTCATCATATCACTTAGGCATTATTAAACTTGCATGTCCAAAATATAATGTAGACATCCTGATTCTGGTGTTGTACATATTCTGAGGTTTCATGTATTTGTCTTCCTAAGTAGGGAGAACATCAGTTCAGAACTTCTTAAGGAAACTAGGATTAGCAAATACATGCTTATTTCTGGTTTACAGTCTTGACATTTTTTATGTTTCTGAAACCAATTTGGAAACCTGCCATAATTGCTATGTTTGTGTTTTCTATTCTGTTAAGAAATGACTAAGTTGCAGATGTTCTGATTATCTTGAAGAAAGAGATAAAATTTATCATCAGAGTCTACTTTGTAATACATGTTTATGCTTTTGCTTCTAATACCGGATGTACAGCCACCCTAGTGGTAAATAATGTGTGTGCATAAGACATTAGTGCTAGGTGTTAGAACATAGTTTAATTCTATAACCCTCAATTAGAGTTTTGATGATAACAAAATACAAGAATAAATAAATTGTAAGATTTATGTTTAAGACATATATGCTACTTAAAATTATGTTGTGTATTTACAGAAACTCTGATGGAATCAGCATCAGAATATCAGTATCAACATCAGCATCAGAAGATATGTCAGCATCAGAAGAACAAATAACATGTGCTATACGCTGAAGCCTGATGAACAGAATCTACGCATAAAATACTCTTATTCTGATCAAGATCCTAACCAAGTCATCATCACTCAGAAGCGTCAACATAAAGGAAAGAACACTCTGATTACCATTAGCAGAAGACTCTGAAGTGTCAACGTTACTAAGCATTCAAGACAGATTTATTACCAACGGCTTTATTCCAACACAAGATCTTCTCAAAAAGGAAAGAACGTTATTAGCATTGAAATGGATTTATGGACAATCAATGTATCTCTTCCGTGGCTATTTAAACAAGACTGTGTGAGAAAAGAAAAGGCTAATAATCTTCACGCATACACGCCTACGTAAACGTTCTCACTCATTCAATTTGCTAAAGCTCTCAACCACGCCTACTCAAAAGCATTAGCAACCCAGTTTTATTCTAAGCTTAATATTGTGTATTATCACAGTTGTGATATATAGTTTTACTAGAAAACATCAAACACACTTTTGTTCATTTATCTGTAAGAGAATTTCCTTGAGATAAATCGGTTTATGGTTAGACTCAAGAAGGCTTTAACAGTTGTTAAAGTAGTTGTTGTATTCAGTTGAATATAGTGGATTAAGACCTCGTTGGAGAGAGGCGAAATCACCTTGACGGGTGGAATGGAGTAGTTTGAGATCAAACGAACCAGGATAAAAATACAGTGCTGTCTGCATTTGATTTAAAGTTTTACAATTCAACCCCCCCTTCTTGTGTTTTTCACATCTTCAATTGGCATCAGAGCGCCTGGTTTTGAGCTTATAACACTTAACCGTGTCAGTACAAGATCCAGCGTCAGAAAAACACAATGGCAGGACCACATCAAAACATCAGCAATGACAACAATGAAGAAAGAGACAGATTTAGTGGCAAACCTCCAGTCTTTGATGGAGAGAACTTTGACTACTGGAAAGACAGAATTGAAAGCTTCTTTCTGGCCCATGATGCTGATTTGTGGGACATGGTGACTGATGGATACACGCACCCAGTGAATGGAAGTGGTCAGAAGATTGACAGGAAAGCAATGTCTGATCAGCAAAAGCGTGATTTCAGAAATCATCACAAGGCCAGAACAATTCTTCTCAGTGCCATCTCTTATTCTGAATATGAAAAGATATCAAATAGAGACACTACAAAGAATATGTTTGACTCTCTGAGAATGACGCATGAAGGCAACGTTCAAATCAAAGAAACCAAAGCTCTTGCGCTCATTCAGAAGTACGAGGCATTCAAGATGGAAGAAAGTGAATCAATAGAAACGATGTTCTCAAGATTTCAAATTCTGGTTGCTGGTCTCAAAGTTCTGGACAAAGGGTATTCTACTGCTGATCATGTTAAGAAGATCATCAGAAGCTTGCCAAAACAGTGGAGGCCAATGGTCACAGCGCTTAAGCTAGCCAAGGATCTCAACAAAATTTCTCTGGAGGAACTTGTCAGCTCCCTCAGAAGTCACGAGATAGAGCTAGAAGCAGATGAACCTCAAAAGCAAGGTAAGCCATTAGATTTAAAATCTAACAGAAAATCTGACTCCAAAGTTTTGTAGGCTATTGAAGAAACCTCTGATGGGTCCTCATCAGAAGAAGATGAACTATCTCTCCTCTCCAGAAGGGTGAACCAATTATGGAAGCAGAGGCAAAGGAAGTTCAGGAATTCCAGAAGATCAGAGAATCAAAATGAATCTTTCTCCAGATACAGAAGGTCAGAATCCTCCTCTGGACACAAAAGATCTGAAGGCTCTTCAGGAAGCAGAAAGCCAAACAACAAAGACATCTTCTGCTATGAATGTAACGATCAAGGACACTACAAGAGTGATTGCCCAAAGCTTCAGAAGGAAAAGCCCAAAAAGAATTTTGGCAAAGAAAAGAAGAAAAGTCTCATGGCTACATGGGATGACTCTGACACATCTGAAGCTGACTCAGAATCAGATGATGAAAGAGCAAACATTGCTCTCATGGCAAACATACCAGAAGACAGTGAAGCTTCTGAGTCAGACTCTGAATCAGATACAGAAGAGATATCTTTAGCAGCAAAGCAGAAACACCAATCATGGTACCGGGACTCTAGCTGCTCACGACACATGACGGCAAGAAAGCATATGTTCCAAAGCCTGGAACTTAAGCCTGGAGGCCACGTAGGCTTTGGAGGAAATCAAAGGGGAAAGATCATTGGCTCTGGAACAGTAGGTAATGGAAAGCTTCCCTCTATAAGTAATGTTTTATTAGTAGATGGATTAATGCATAACCTGTTATCCATAAGTCAATTAAGTGATAACGGTTATGATAGAATCTTTAATCAAAATTCATGCAAAGTTGTTAGTCAGAAAGATGGGACTATCCTATTTAATGGAAAGAGGAGAAACAACATTTATAAAATAAAACTTTCTGAACTGAAAAGTCAAAATGTAAAGTGTCTTCTGTCTGTTAACAACGAGCAATCGATCTGGCACAGAAGATTGGGACATGTTAGTATGAGAAGAATATCTCAGATTAACAAACTCAATCTGGTCAGAGGACTTCCTAACCTGAAGTTCAATTCAGATGCTCTGTGTGAAGCATGTCAGAAAGGCAAGTTTGCAAAACCTGCTTTCAAATCTAAAAACGTTGTTTCCACCTCTAAGCCATTAGAACTTCTGCACATTGACTTATTTGGACCAGTTAAAACTGCTTCAGTCAGTGGCAAGAAGTATGGGTTAGTAATCATAGATGACTATAGCAGATGGACATGGGTAAAGTTCTTAAGACACAAGGACGAGTCACACTCTGTGTTTGTCACCTTCTGCAACCAAGTTCAGAATGAAAAGGATCTTAGAATCGTTAAAGTCAGAAGTGATCATGGTGGAGAATTTGAAAACAAAGATTTTGAGTAATTCTTTAATAACAAAGGCATTCTGCATGATTTCTCTTGTCCTAGAACTCCCCAGCAAAATGGAGTTGTAGAACGAAAGAACAGAACATTGCAAGAAATGGCCAGAACCATGATCAACGAGACTAAAGTTGCTAAGATCTTCTGGGCAGAGGCAATAAACACAGCGTGTTACATTCAGAATAGAATCTCCATAAGACCTATTCTGGAAAAGACTCCATATGAATTGTGGAAGAACAGAAAGCCCAACATTTCATATTTTCATCCATTTGGATGTACTTGTTTTATTTTAAATACAAAAAATTATTTGAACAAGTTTGACTCTAAAGCACAAAAGTGTATTATGTTAGGATACTCTGAATGCTCAAGAGGGTACAGAGTATACAATACAGAAACACAGATTGTTGAAGAATCAATCAGTGTTCGTTTTGATGATAAGCTTGACTCTCCAAAGTCAAAGCAGAATGAATTACTTGCAGGTATGGAAGTTGAATTCACAGGTACTGAAGACAAGTCATCAGAAGCTCTTAACAGAGACACTCCCTCAACATCAGAAAGAGGCACTGCAAGCTATCCAGCACCTTCTGTTGATCAACTTCAGAAAAGACTATCCAGAAGCAGCTTGGATCACCCAGAAGAAACAATCTTAGGAAGAAAGGAAGATCCAATCAGAACAAGATCTAGCTTCAGAAACTCTGAAGAATCTCTCATGGGACTTGTTTCTCTAATTGAACCATCAACAGTTGATGAAGCACTTCTGGACAATGACTGGATTCTAGCAATGCAAGAGGAGTTGAATCAATTCACAAGAAATGACGTATGGGATCTAGTTCCTAAACCAAAAGGATTCAACGTCATTGGAACAAAATGGGTGTTCAGAAACAAACTGAATGAACAAGGTGAAGTCATCAGAAATAAAGCACGATTGGTAGCACAAGGTTATAGTCAGCAAGAGGGGATAGACTATACAGAAACCTTTGCTCTAGTCGCCAGGTTAGAATATATCAGACTCTTAATTTCATTCGTTGTTAATAAAGGCATCACTCTGTATCAGATGGATGTTAAGAGTGCATTCTTAAATGGCTATATAGAAGAAGAGGTATATGTCCACCAACCCCCTGATTTTGAAAGTTCAAAAAATCCAGAATATGTTTTCAAACTAAAGAAGTCACTGTATGGTCTGAAACAAGCTCCCAGAGCTTGGTATGAAAGATTAAGTAACTTCCTGTTAGAAAAGGAATTCACCAGAGGGAAAGTGGACACAACCTTATTCTGTAAGACAGTTAAGAATGACATTTTAGTATGTCAGATTTATGTTGATGATATCATATTTGGATCTACTAAACCTTCTCTGGGAAGAAAGTTTGCTAAGTGTATGCAGGCAGAATTTGAGATGAGCCTAATGGGGGAACTGAAATTCTTTCTGGGCATTCAGATCAATCAAACCCCAGAAGGAACTTACATTCATCAGAGCAAATATGTCAGAGAACTTCTGAAGAAATTTGATCTCTCAGAATGTAAGCCATCAAATATTCCAATGCATCCCACGTGCATTCTGGAAAGAGAAGAGGTAAGCAAAAAGGTAGAACAGAAGGTCTACAGAGGTATGATTGGTTCTCTTCTTTATCTGACAGCATCAAGGCCTGATATTTTATTCAGTGTATGAATTTGTGCAAGATTCCAATCAGATCCTAGAGAATCTCACTTAACAGAAGTTAAGCGAATTTTCAAGTATCTGAAAGGTACTACTAATCTGGGTTTATTTTATAGAAAATCAAGTGATTACAGCTTAGTAGGATACTGTGATGCTGACTTTGCTGGAGACAGAGTTGAACGTAAAAGCACTTTTGGAAGCTGCCAGTTTCTGGGAGAAAATCTGATCTCATGGTCCAGCAAAAGACAATCCACAATTGCTCTATCAACAGCAGAAGCTGAATACATAGCAGTAGCTGGATGCAACACACAAATGCTCTGGATGAAAAGTCAACTTGAGGACTTCCAGATTTTTGAGAGTAACATTCCTATCCTTTGTGACAACACTTCTGCCATTTGCTTAATTTTTCATTCTAGGGCTAAGCATATAGAAATAAAACATCATTTTATCAGGGGCTATATTCAGAAAGGGATTTTAAATTTAAAATTTATTAACACAGACCATCAATGGGCTGATATTTTCACAAAACCACTTTCTGAAGATAGGTTCAACTTCATTCTGAAACATCTCAGCATGAAGCTCTGCCCAGAATGAAATTGTTTTAATTTTATATATTAACCTTCAGAACCTTGTTTATTCTCTGTGAACTACTGATCAATCTTCCTTCAGAATTTTAGAAGTGCAGATTGTATCAGAATCTATCCATGAAGATATGAGCGCTTCATTTCTAGGATGGAAATGTGCTGTTCACTCAAGCAAACAAGTGTCATCCAGTCATCAGCCATTTTCTGAGGCTGAACACGTGTTCACGTTTCTGAAAAGGCAAAGCGCTGATTGGATGCATTGAGACACATGTCATGGGTAACCGTTCCAAATATCTTTCTGAATCCCCTAAAATCAGTTATCATTAAATGCTAATAATCATTATTTATTTCTCTCTCTTAACGTGTATGTTTTCAAAAACTTTTTAGAAATCTATTTAAACACACTTCACACCATTTACACTTTTTACTTTCACTTTCGTTTTTTCTCAATATTTCTGTTTTCAGTGTTCTTCTTTCTCAAGAAACCCTTTCAATCTTTTTCACAAAAACCTCGTGTGAACATGGCTTCTTCCAGCATTCCTTCTTCAGGTTCCCAGAAAAATGCTTCATCTGAACAATATGAAGTACCTTTCAGAACGCTTCTCACTCCAATCAAGAATCTTGAAGTTCTGTCAGAATTAATAGTGGATTTCAACAGTCTCAAGGAGAATGGTTTTGATTTATCTGAAGAGGTTAAAGCTCAAGGTTGGGAAAAGTATTTTGACAGGCTGGTGGGTCCAACATTTCCTATTTTGGTAAAGGAATTTTGGATTCACGCTTCTTCTTCAAACCATCAAGTTACGTCTTACATCATGGGGAAGAAGATTGTTATCACTGAAAACCTGATTGCAAGACTCATAGGGTACAATGGTGGTGGTATTCGTTGTATTGATATGGCAGAAAGGTGTGCAGATGTTTCCCTAATTGCAAGGGAAATTTTCACGCTAGGGCTTCCCTCCAGCAAGATAAGGGATTTGAAGGACAAGCACAGAATTTGGGCCAAGATCATTCTGGGCTGTTTCAACCACAGGAAGCCTACCAGCTCTCCTGATTACATTAACATTGATCAGCAGTTTCTGCTCTATTTCATCTCTCAGAAGGTCAAGATAAATCTAGCTCATCTTTTGTTCAACCATCTCAGAACAAGTGTCAAAGAAACAAGGGAAGAGGAACGTACAAAAAGGGATTGGATACCCTTGGGAAGTCTGATATCAGATATTCTTACAGAGAATAGGCTGATTGATCATCTGCAAGAGGCACAAGAAATCAGCACTCTGGAACCTTCTGTTGGCAAGCAGCTGAATGCCAAAAATCTGAAGAAAATGAAGCTGATAGAGAACATTAAGAAGGAGCACAGCGTCACTCCTTTTGTTGAAATCTCCAGCAGAAGAGTCCCTCTGGACGACTTCCCTATGTTCTCAGAAATTGACTCTAAGCCTGAAATCATTCTGAGATATTTGGATGCGTGCAAAGCTGATGGTACAACACCAAATCTAAATATTCAAGATCTTCAGCAGAAGGCTCCAGAGGTTGTTCTAAAGAAGACAAAGAAAAGAAAAGCTGCTGCAGAAGGATCATCTCAACAGACTCCCAAGAAAAGAGGTAATCCTGCTTCTGTAACTGTTTTAGATTCAACTGTTGTATCAACATCTATTCCAATTCCAACTCCATCTGAAAATCCAACACCTCAAACTTTCGATGATTTTGACCTTGACTTTGATCCTTCTGAATCATTAACCCTCAGAAGATCTCGCTCCCAACCACAAAATCCTAATACTGAAGCCATACCAGAAGAAGAACTTGCACAAGTTCTTTCTGATATAGACCAACACTCTTCCGCTCCCGAAACAGAAAATCCAAATCCAAATCCAAACACAGATCCACAACCAGAAATACCCATCTCACCAATACCAGAAACTCCACTCTCTCCAATACCAGAAATCCCATAACCAGAAATTAATCCACCCTCTCCTCAACATGAACAATCTCCACAACCTGAGACTCAAACCTCTGAGGCTCAACCCTCTGAATCCCCTGAACCACAACCTCTAGCCATTCAATTGCCCTGTGGTACCATTGTGAATATTCCTTAACTTCCCTCTTCACCAGAAATAACTCCACCAAATTCCCCATCAAGTTCAACCGTAATTCCTGACTCTCCCACTCCCTCGCCTAAGAAAAATTCGGATGACCACAGCAAGACTGTCATTGATCTAACAGTCTTTGAACGCCTTGTTGCAATAAAGAACAAAACTGCTATCCCTAAACCAAAACATCCAGATGTTGGTTCCAGCATATTGAACTTTGAAACAGAACTACAGAAGTGGATCACTTCTTTGAAACAAGCAAGTATGGAACTGGTTGATCCTGCTGTATCAGACCTCCTCTAGACAAAATTCAGAAGATGGGTATGCGCTGAAACCTTTAAGTTGCAAGACCAGAGCTATGGACATGCTCAACAGAACTTCAGCAATCTGCTGAAGGAAATTTAAGGTCCAGTTCTGAGCAAGCTGCTTAAAGAAGAAGTACTCCCGCTAGACAATGCTCCTTGGTCTGAATATTGTCAACCAGAGTCAGAAGAACAGATGATTCCAGCTGAAGAACAGGTTCAAGAAGAAGATATTGAAGAAAGATCTGAGAAGCACCCTATTTCTGAAGACCCTCAAGCTTCCTCTCTTGACAGGCAGACTCTAGAGGACTTGAAAAGATCTGATATGTTGATGAATGAAAGAATGGATAAGCAGGACATCAAAATTGATGCTATAGCAAACATGGTATCTCAGCAACAGGAAACCAGCAATCAAATCAAGAGCATGTTGGAAGCTATGTTCACACGACTTCCTCCTTCCTCTTAGAATTTTCTTGTGTTTTCCTTGTTTTCTTTACATGTTTGTCTGTAATATTTTACGTGTTCTGAACTTATCATTGCTTCTGTTTTTAATATAAACGCTTTTTTAGCTCTGATAATTTTAACTCTGATTATTTGTGCTTTTTGATAACTGACAAAAAGGGGGAGAAAGAATGATATTTTTCAATAACGGATTACTGAGACATAAGTCTTAAACATTCTAACATTCTGATATATTTGAATTTCTTTCTTCTGAAAAGCTTACAGGTACAAGAATCTGATGAATCTGATGAACTCTGATTATGTAAAGTTCTGATGCTCAAGGTCTCATGGAATTAAAGGGAAGTAATCAACACAGGGGGAGTTTTTCTCTTTGTTGCTCTGATATCTTTTATTCCTTATCTTCTTATCTCTGATACCTTTTATTCGTTATTTGTTTATCTATGATACCTTTTATTCTTTATCCTTAATCTCTGATACCGTTTATTCTGTATTTTTAATTGAAAAAATCTGGTTTTTGTCATCATCAAAAAGGGGGGATTGTTAGAACATAGTTTGATTCTACAACCCTCAATTAGAGTTTTGATGATAACAAAATACAAGAATAAATAAATTGTAAGATTTATGTTTAAGACATATATGCTACTTAAAATTATGTTGTGTATTTACAGAAACTCTGATGGAATCAGCATCAGAATATCAGTATCAACATCAGCATCAGAAGATATGTCAGCATCAGAAGAACAAATAACATGTGCTATACGCTGAAGCCTGATGAACAGAATCTGCGCATAAAATACTCTGATTCTGATCAAGATCCTAACCAAGTCATCAGCACTCAGAAGCGTCAGCATAAAGGAAAGAACACTCTGATTAACATTAGCAGAAGACTCTGAAGTGTCAATGTTACTAAGCATTCAAGACAGATTTATTACCAACGGCTTTATTCCAAGACAAGATCTTCTCAAAAAGGAAAGAACGTTATTAGCATTGAAATGGATTTATGGACAACCAACGTATCTCTTCCGTGGCTATTTAAATAAGACTATGTGAGAAAAGAAAAGGCTAATAATCTTCACGCATACACGCCTACGTAAACTTTCTCACTCATTCAATTTTCTAAAGCTCTCAACCACGCCTACTCAAAAGCATTAGCAACCCAGTTTTATTGTAAGCTTAATATCATGTATTATCACAGTTGTGATATATAGTTTTACTAGAAAACATCAAACACACTTTTGTTCATTTATCTGTAAGAGAATTTCCTTGAGATAAACCGGTATGTGGTTAGACTCAAGAAGGCTTTAACAGTTGTTAAAGTAGTTATTGTATTCAGTTGAATATAGTGGATTAAGACCTCGTTGGAGAGAGGCGAAATCACCTTGACGGGTGGACTGGAGTAGTTTGAGATCAAACGAACCAGGATAAAAATACAGTGTTGTCTGCATTTGATTTAAAGTTTTACAATTCAATCCCCCTTCTTGTGTTTTTCACATCTTCACTAGGGGTCTTGGGTTCTAGCCCCATAAGCATCTTTTTAGGTTTATTTAGTGACATTTTCACCCATTTATCTGTCAAACAATATTCCTAAATTAGAACTTCTAGACAACCTTACCCAACAACATTATCACCTCACTCTCTCAAATAGCCATAACTTCTGATCTTCCAGTGACATTAGAACTTCTAGATTCCCAGCTGTAACAGAGTTCCTAGACTCCCTCAACAATCAGAACTTTTAGATTTTCCTTTATTCCCAACAACCTCAGAATTTGGTGTACTCAGACCCAGAACTTCTGACCTTTTATTATCCTATTAACATTTTCTCTGTTGCAGGGTATCAGAGTCAGAACTTCTGTTCCTTCTCGCTTCAGCAATGTGCTGATTCTGACTCCTTTTTTCTCTTATTTATCTTATTTTAGCTTTTAATAACCAAAAACATTTTATATTTACATACTTTATTTTATTCCTTTTTAAAACTCAAAAATTCAAAGATCGAAAATGTTTTCTTAAGCAAACTTATTTCTTTTTAACAAAAAAACAAAACTAGTCCATTTTACATATCTTGTACACTATTTCAATATGGTTGTAATAGATAACTAGGACTTTAATTTCTCGCAATCCCCATTGTAAATTTGTACACCCCATCCCCTTAATGATGTAATAGTGTAGGACTTTACCTTTCCGCGTTTTATTGCTTTCATATATTGCTAGTAATTAGGTGTATATGGTAAGATAAAAACAACAAATAGACAATCCAAAAATCAAAGACTAAATGCATGTAATCAAACACACTATTCACACATGCACCCTTAGGGTAATCTCACTTGTTGCCTCGTAAAAATAGTCATGTCCCTCGAACATGGGCATTTTAGCAAAGACCCTCGATAAAAGATCGTAGTCCCTCGATGTCCCTCGATGTTGCCTTTGGTAAACGATCTAGTCCCTAAACGACATTGCTAAAACATCCCATGGGTTGCCTTCTATGACTATATAAATGTCCTACGCCTGTCCCTTCACATCCAACGATGGGGCTTCTTACCGAAACAATGGTGAGATAGCATCATCTAAAGGAGGAAGAAAAGAACATTTAAGACCTTTTGAGTAGGTAGATTTTCTCCTAGTTGCTCGCTTGCTCACAACAAAAACATTTTTATTCACCAACACACTCATTTGAAACATTTTCAAAAGACAAACACTTTGTACGCGTTCTTATAGAAATGAGAGCCATTACAAAGAAGACACCCTTTTCAAAATCTCTTTCAAAAAACACATTCCACAAACACCTCTTTGAGCTATTTTTCGAAATAACTCTTTGTACGTGTTCTTATAGAAACAAGAACCATTACAAATATATTTTCAAAATACTTTCGAAACCCATATCACAAGCACACTTTCAAACAAAAGCAAGTGATCTGGAAAGCAACTAAGAGCCCGTAGACAACTACGGATGAAAAGGGTGCTAATACCTTCCCTTTTCATAATCTACCCCCCGAACTCAAGAAGACATCTCTAAAGGTATTTCCTGTTCTTTTCAGCCTTTCCTTTTGGATAAAAGAAAATTCGGTGGCGACTCTTGATATCTGCAACATTTGCAATTAAACTCAAAACACCCAAGTCATTTCTCCCATCGTATCACACTGCCGAAGTATATTCCCCGCCTCTGTTTGATTGAAGGGATTTAATGTGTTTGTTTGTTGCTTTTTCAACCATTATCTTAAACTTCTTGAATACTTCGAAGGCTTCAGACTTTTCTTTCAGAAAATACACCCAAGTTTTCCTTGAAAAATCATCAATGAAGGATATGAAGTACCTTTTTCCACTGAAGGATTCTGGGGTAATTGGTCCACATATGTCAGTGTGGATGAATTCTAGAATTTGTTTGGCCTGATATTCTACCTTCCTTGGGAATGAGGTTTTCGTCTGTTTGCTAAACACACATTCTTCACAGAATTTTCCTTCGAATTCTACATCTGCCCGTCCATGCACCATATTTTTCTTTGCTAACCTCCTTAGTCCAGCCTAGTGTAGATGACCAAATCGAAGATTCCACAGGGATGCTTGGTCTTTGATATTGACATGCAAACACTTTTCTCGAATGCTTCTCAAATTAAAATTATACATTCGATTCCTCCCCATTTCGACTTGAGCAACTAGATGTCCTGACTTGTTTTTTAAATGCAGGCTTCAATATTCCATGAGAACTGAATAACCCTTTTCAGTGAGTTGTCCCAGACTCAAAATATTTTCTTTGAGGTTTGGTACATAGTACACGTCTTAGATTGATCCTATCAAATCATTCTTCTGCAAGAAATAAATTG
Organism: Vicia faba; assembly: GCA_948472305.1. NCBI lineage: Eukaryota > Viridiplantae > Streptophyta > Magnoliopsida > Fabales > Fabaceae > Vicia > Vicia faba. The sequence continues at coordinate 1,373,400,417 of OX451741.1, forward strand.
TTCTCTTTCCATGACTCTTGCTTTCGACGCATCTCAAAACGAAACATGACCGTCTTTGATTTTCTTTATGTCTTTGAAAAAATGCTTATGACCATACATATGGTTGCTTTATCCTGAGTCCAGGTACCACATAGTGTCATTTTCTGCTTCTGCTTCCTTTTGAGTCATTAACAGAAATCCTTCATTCGATTTTGTTTCTAGGGAAAGGTTTGTTGTTTCTTCTACCTTTCTTCTGGATCGACAGTCTTTTGTAAGATGTCCCATTTTACCACAGTCATAGCAACTGTAGGAGTTGAAATATTTCGCATAGTGCCTCTGTTTGTTGCATTTGTAACATTCAATGTTGTTATAATTCGATCTACCACCTCTCTGGCCACGTCCTCTGCCACGCCAGTTTTGTTGGCTTGATTGTTCTCTGTCGAAGTTGTTATTTTGGTAACTTCGACCACCACTACATCCTCCACGACCATGTCCTCTCCCATGCCAATTTTGAGAGAAAAGTGCATTTTCATCTCTGTTGGGTTCTGCATCCTCAAGTGCCTCCTCCTTCTTCTTTATTTTGCATTGTTCATGTGCCTCAAGCGAACTAGCGACTTCTTCGACAGTGATTTTTGAAAGGTCCTCCGCCTCTTCTATTGCACATACTATGTTTTCAAACTTGTATGTCTAAGATCTCAGAATCTTTTCGATAATACGAGCATCAGACGTTGCTTCTCCATTTTGATTGAGTTGATTTTCCACCGTCTGCACACAAGTAATATAGTCCGATACAGACTCTGTCTCCTTCATATTCATTCTCTCCATTTCTCCTCGAAGAGTCTGCAAGTGAACTTTCTTGAATATATTTGCTCCTCTGAAGGCCTTTTCTAGCGTTTCCCACGCCTCCTTCGACGTAGTCGAACCAGCAATCTTTTTGAAGGTTGATTCATCAACTGCTCTAAACAGCATGTACAATGCTATTTTGTCCCTTGCTCGCGTTTCTTTTAACGCCTTGTTCTGAGCAGCTATTTATGCCGTCGTATTTGATGGTTCTTCAAACCCATCGTTAGTCACTTCCCATACATCTGACGATCCCAGCAACGCCTTCATCTGGATACTCCAGTTTTCATAGTTCGACTTTGAAAGTCGTGGCAGTGGCATCTAACTCATCATATTTTCCATGCGCTCTGATACCAATTTGAAGAAGTATGAAGATAATGAGAGTGGATTGTGAACTTTTTTTGTTATAAATTTTGTCCAACTAACTTTTACAATGAGATACAATGTGATTTATATAGAGTCATGTGATATAATATTTAAGAGTTACACCAATAACTATGTCTAGGTCCCTAGGGGGGGTAAATTTCCCACTGCCCAAAGGAATCTGACTTTTGATTTACCCAAGACTGATTTGAATTTAACCAACACAATCATCAACATCAAATCAGTAACCGTATCACACGCTCCATTCAATGCTTAATCATCTTTGTTCTTCATCAAAACACCAAAACTCAAAATGAATCAACAAGTGGAAGGTTGATTCAAAACTAAACAAAGGCGAAGAGAGAGTGAGACAATGTGAAGTAGCGGTGTCGGAGATTGTGAACAGTGGAAACGAATCGAAGTTACAATCGAAGAAGAAGAGATGATTTGAACTGTGGTGGAAGAAGAGAGAATGAGATGATGAAGATGAGAATCTAAGCTTTGTTTCTGTCGAAGGCAATCGATGGCGGTGGGTGAGAATGGCGCCGTTCATAAATTCTTGTTGAAGAAGAATATCGTGATTTTGGAGAAAAGTTGTACCATTAATTTTCCTTTACCCTAGCCTCTCACAAAACGTCATCGTGTCCTCTTTTTTCTTTCATTATTATTATTATTATTTTAATTTTGAATATCAATAATGCTGGAAAAAAAATTGACATTGAATTGTGATAGTGGACTGAGCCACACTCCCCAAAGCCCATACTACTTTCTTCTTTTTGTTGTGCATTAAATCTTATACAACAAAAAACTTCTATTGGATCCATTTAGGATTGGGCTTAGTGCTTCGATATGCTTGTTACATAGAACTACTCTCTGTAGTTTGTACACCTGGCTTGTTTCATCTTATAATTTCTTGAGTGTTGATTTGTTCGATTACTTATGGATCTTGAGATATTTTCTTGAGCTTTTTGCATACTTTAAAGAGGCAATGGACCTTCTCCATTAGGTATCACCATATCTCTCTTTACTTCCTCATTTTTGCATCATTTTCAATTAATCTTGCCATGATAAGTATGATAGAGATGCATTACTGGATGTCCTACTGTCGTAGGCTATGTTTTCTGTGTAGCTAGGAATTAATTTTTGTTGATGCTTCAATGTTTAACTGGTGCATATTTGATACCTTTAATGTGCATACTCATGAGCCTCGATGCCTTAACTATATGCCTAATTGATGCATGTTCACTAATTGTTTTAGGCATGCACTTTATGAAATAAATTGGGGACTTCTGCTTGACATGATGCTTGAGCCTCTAACCTACTTTGTACACATTTATCTTGACTATTCGGTCCTTTTTAGGTCATAGTTTGAGTGCCTTTTTGTTACTAACAAAAGTGATGATAGTTTGTAACTTTTAACTTAGTTAGGAGCTTGCTACTTGTTCAATTTTTTGATGACTTGATTAAGGTTTAAATAAACTCTTTTCCAAGCTCACGTGCGTGTTTAATTGTCTTTTATTTTGATATTTGAAGTCAGGTGTTTGATGATACATGTTCATATTCTAAAGTGGTGATGCATGACCTCTTTACCCTAGTTAGAAGTTTCTTAATTGTTGATTTATTTTGATGGCTATTAGAGGTGTCTAATTAGAACTTTTTAAATTTGTTTTACATGTTTAAATGTATATTTGCGGGTTTTTTAGGTATTTGTATGCCTTGTACTCAATGAATCATGATCATGCCCCTAAGTTGTTTATGTCTTGATTAAACCCTACCTAGTTTGGATTGTTTCTTCTTGTGCAATCTTTTATGGATTTGATAGGTTGTTTAGATAACATATTTGTTAAGTTGTTTATATGTTTAAAATCTATTTCATCTTAATGCCTTGATCATTTTTTGCTTAGTTCTTAGGGACTAGTTGTGGATAACTGTTTGGTTTTTTTGGCATATTCTTGATTGATCCTTTGTGATTCTTTCTCAATCTTTGGAGTGTGTTTGTTTAAACACTTTGTGATGAACTTGCTGACTTGATTTGGTCTTTACCTTGCATGTTTCATGTTCTCTTTGTATGCTAAGTGATGTTGGTTATTTGATACCTAGACTTATGAGTACTTGTGCACTTGTTGATTACTTTTGCTTGGGTTCTAAAACCTTAGGGTTAAAACCTTGTAAGCATGACCCTTAGGGGATTTGTATGTGTGTGTGAGTGTTTAGTTTGACACATATTTTCCTATTTGTTGATGACTTGAATCATGCTTAGAGGTTTAACATTGTTTGTTTGTCACTTGTTGTTGATGAATGATCACTTCACACTTAGGTGTATATTTGGCATGTGCACCATTTCTTTTTATTGCTTGGGTTTTGTTTATTACTACTTTGTCTTATTTTTGTTATGAACGAAGAGTCACTCGGTCTTTCTCCATAGTTGAGATCACAATATCTTTCTTTTGTTTTGTTGTGAACAAAGAGTCACTCAGTCTTTCTCCATAGCTGAGATCACAATATCATTCTTTTGTTTATTTTATGGTGAACGAAGAGTCACTCGGTTTTTTCTCCCCAGCTGAGATCACGACATCGTTTTTTTTGTTTCATTGTTGATTTCTTGTACTCATATGTAACCTTAGGAGTTTGATTCCATCTTATTCAAGGGGTGAATTAAATATACTTTAGGTTCTAAACCAAGCATGATAACATTAGGTAGAGGTTCTCTCAATCCTTGGCATTAAGTACATGATGCATGTTAACTTTTAGGTAGATTTCTCTTTGATATCCTAATTATATAACCATATTGCATGATAGCATTAGGACTTGAGTTACACCTTAGGTTTTTGTCTTCCCCTTTTACATTTCATTTAAGACTAAAACTTCTTTTTCTTATCATAACTCAACATTCTAACAATACTCAAACCCTTTCATAAATAAAGGTGAAGTACTTGGATACCTCCGATCTTGGAGGACCACCTGAGGTATTATCCTACCAAAAGACTCAACCAATCAAATCTATTTTTCCTCTGGGCTTTTATTTTAACAATCTTTTCATAAAAAGGACATGTTATTTCCATTCCACACAATACGACACGTAAGTCTCCAAAGGTCGAGCGACAAAACCTCAACTGCTAGAATGTGAATGCAACATCGTCCAATTAAAAAAAAATCAATTCATTTTTAGGAGAACTACGGTGCTTTCATTCCATGTTGCACGACGGGGATACATAGGCATGAGATTTCAAAACCGAGACGAGCACAATAATAAAAAATTTATTTTTGTTTGTTAATAATTTATTTCATGCATTCCCTTAGCTTGTAAGCTTTAGATATAAATGCACCCTTTGATTAGAAAAACAAGAGTGGATCCCGTTGAATAAAACCGACATGATGGATGCTAATACCTTCCCCTTGCGTAATTGAATCTCGTACCCTTTCTCTTGGACGCGAGACCATGATATTTTCCCTTATAGGTTTTCTTTGATGTTTTCCTTTCTCTTCTTTGGGATAAATAATATTCGATGACGGCTCCATTTTGTTTGATATTTTTCGCAGTAGCGACAATGTGAAAGTATGAGAGTAATTGATAAGTGTAAATTTTAGTTATTTTTGTATATACTTTTTGTTGCAATTATCAACTCTTTGTTGTTAATTTCGGTTGAATAAACCCTACTTTTATATAAATATGTTTAGTTTGTACATAATTGAGTTTTTTTGGTTCATTTGTGTATCGTTTGATAGTTTTTACTTATTTTGTAGTTATTTGTTGCACATTAGGAGCATTGAGGAATAAAGGTGTCGAATGCACAGCTCCAGATGCGCGTTTTCAAAATAGAAGTCCATTTTTGAGAAGTTTTGTTCAGGAAAACGCGTCAAGCGCAAATCGTAGCACGCTATTGTAAGATTAAGATTGCGCCTAAGAGGGGGGTGAATTAGGTGGTGGTCGATTTTTGACTTATTTTATACTTTCTGGTTTTGATTTAGTGCTTTGAAAACTGTAAAGTGCAGAAAGTAAAGAGACACGGAATTATCCTGGTTCCTTCCACACCCCGGAAGTACGTCCAGTCCCCTTGCAAACATGCAAGAGATTTTACTATATTGTTAGAACTTTTACAAGACTCTTCCTAGTTGTTGTACCCCAAAATTTGCCCTCCCATATTCTTCAAAGATTTGCCAAGTCAAGCCTCAAAAGCTCCCCAAGGGTTGCACAGTGCAAGGGTCTCCTAAGCAGGCAAAATTAGGGTTTTGATTCTGATCAATAAAAGGAAGTTTTCAAGGGCCCAATCAAGTCTCATATGCCTACAAATATGGTCAAGCATCCTCATACCAAGTTTCAAGACATTCAGCTCAAAATTGCACAGTCAAAAACCCTAATTGCACTACAGTCAACTGTAGGGGTAAAATGGTCATTTGACAGTCAAAAGTTCAAATTTTTGGTCAACATATCATTTTGAAGCCACAAACATCATTTGATCAATGCTTGATCATGATTCTCAAAGTTTGGCTCAAAAATCATCAAGATGCAAAAGTTTCCTTATTTGGACAGCTGAAAAAGTCAACTGTAACTTGACCAGGGCATAACTTTCACATGGATTATCAGAAAAATTCCATCCAAAGCTCATTTTGAAGAGAAAGACATTTCCTACAACTCATCTTCATACTTCAAGTCCAAGAAATGCTCTCACAAAAGTTATCAATTTCAACATTATAGGTCATTTTCAAAAGTCAACAAAAAGGGACTTTAAGTCAAAGACCATAACTTGAGATTGGTAAATCAAAATGACATGGGACCAAAGGCATTGGTTAGAGGACTCAAAGACCTTTCCAAAATGTCCAGGAACATGAGAAAAGATTAAAAATTGAGCAAGTTATGCCTTGTAGAAGTTGGGAAATTTTTGGGTATTTTGAAAAGTCAACATTGATTCAAATGACCTAAAATTGCTAATGGGCCCATTTTTCTTCCATAATTCATCATCCATGGAATGTGCACGACCACTTGACCCAAAGGGAAGTATTTCTTCATTTTTTATTTATTTATTTGAATTTTTATTTATAATAATTCATTTAAATCAAATCAAATACATGGAAAATATTTAGCCTAACTTTTTCAATCTTTTTTTGCATGAAATCTACTCAATAATTCGTGCATGATTCAATATGGAAAGATTTGGATTGATTGGATCATGATTTGAACAAAAGCACATGGAAAATATTTGAAAAATAATGTTTGGAAATCAAATCTCAAAAATCATGAATACAAGAGATTTTGATCAAATTTGTTGACCTAATCTATTCTATACATAAGCCTGGACGAAAACCTAATGCCTTGAACCATTGAAGCTGCGCAGAAACCATTCACAAACTTGAAAAATTGGTCAAGAAACTCAAAACTGAAAACCACATTCTAGGGCGATTCAAGGCATAATTTTTGTTTCATTAGCTTGCTGAAGGTTCACTGAACGTTTCCCAATCAAGAACATTCCTCAAAGCTTAAAGAATTGGTAACACGAACCGGACCTGTGTACAAAAAATTTCATAATCGCACATCTTAATCCATGCATTCTTTGTGAAATTTAACGCTTGATTCATGTTGGTCATTTGATTCTGAAGCTAACCCATGTATTTGATTGTATTTTTGTGCATTATATGCGATTATGCCATTATTGATATTTAGGGTTCTTCAACCTTCAAATTGGGGGTTTTGAAATAAGGAAAAATTGGAGGCTGAAACCACCACCATTGGAATCAATGCGTCTGGATGAAGAGGAAGCTATGCTCGCGCTCAATTTATGAGCGTTCCTAGGCTATTCGCTATTTTTCCATAGATGGCCTAGGAGAACGCTTAAAAAACCGTTGCCATGTTTTATTATATTTTTCAGGAAAAACAAACATGAAGAAGATGAACTCGTGGCCAGCAACCATTGGCTCTTTTAAATTTCGCACTAAAACATTGTCAATGTGTGTTTTTATTTTATATTAATTGTTTGATGTTTAGTATACAAGCGCGTTGGTTGGATCAGATGGCAAGCGAAGTTGTTGGTAAAGTTAATGACCTGGGTTCGAGCCCCAGGTCTTCAATATTCCCATATTATTTTGCAATTAATGTTCACATGCAGGCTCAACATCAAAACACACCATACACTTCCAAATCCAGCATGCCGCGCGTTCAGCTTCAGGAATTCAAAGGCATAGATTGGGGGAACACCATAAGCTTGGTCAAACGTGCCACATGTTACTCAAAAAAGTCCACCAGGCTTTGCAGTTAATGGGCTAGATTACTTGGGTTATACCTCCATGTTGGGGACTACAACCCCCCTAGGTTTGCCATAATATTTTTTTATTTTATTTTCTATTTGCTTTTAATTATTATTTGTTTAAATTAATATTTTCACAAAATATAAAAACACCATAAAAGTCAGAAAAGAGCAAAATATAATAAATATTTTATTTTAAGTATTTTCATAAATAAATTGTATATAAATAAAATTAGTTTTAAATTAGGTTTAATTTTAATACTTTTAATAAAAATCTAAAAAACATAGAATTAGGGTTTAATTAATAATTTCTCATCCTTTTTACTTTTCTTTCATAAATAATTAAATAGTTAAATATTTATTTTTTATAATTAAATTTGTATATAAACATTAGGGTTAATTTAGGTTAAAATTCAATGTTTTTCTTAATAAATTAAAAATAAAATAGAATTAGGGTTAGCATTTAATTTCAATTAATTCCTTTTTCTATTAAATCCTAAAATACTAAAAATACCAAAAAACAATTCCTTTTCTTTTTTTAATTAATTAATGCCATGTAATTTTAATTTTGCAAAAAGGGTCCAACGCCCTCGTTTTCAATTTTTAATTCTTATTCGCATACTTATTTCTTTTCCGTTTAAATATTTATGTATCTCTCCCAAGGCCTTGTAAATAATTGCTCGTACTTTTTTAATTCTTTTATTTTCTTTAACTTCTTTATTTTTCTGTCAAATCGGGTCCTGGTTTAATTTTGGCGATGTGGATCCGCGCCTTTTGTAATAGCTTAGAATTTACTTTTCTCGCAACTTTTTAACTGTTAATCAAAAGCATGAAAGAATGTATGGACAAAAATAAAAACAAGCGTAGAACACCAATAACATGACAAGATAAATATAAATGAAAACGACACACGAATCGCACACACCACCCCTAGGGTACGCCTCACTGTTGCCTTGCCTCGAAAGGTGATCGTCGAGTAGAGGATGTCTTAGTAAGTCCTCATGATCCGGGAACCTGGCATGAGGGTAGCTTCTAAGGTGTCTTCCCATTGCTCTAGTGATCACCATGTCCCGAACCTCGAATTGACCCGAACACCTCCAACGGTGGTGCTACCTACCTCTCAATGGTGGGATGGCACTACTTTAAAGGACATTTACACAGACGAATTCCTTAGGGTAGGTAGGTTCTCGTAGATACTTGCTCTAATTTCAAAACAATTCAAAAAATACTTTTCACACCAACACATTTTCAAAAAGCTTTCGAAAGCAATTTTTCAAACACTCTTGAGGACTGATACAAGAGTCGAACTGAAATTTTCAAAGAAACCTTTTTTAAAACCCACATTGAAAAGCAAACAAACCATTTTTGAAAACACAATGAGCAAGTATCTAAGAGCCCATGGATAACCATGGATAGAAAGGGTGCTAACACCTTCTCTTTCTATAATCTACCTCCCGAACCGAGAGCAATCTCTTTAAGGAATTTTCCTGTGCTTTTGTCCTTTCCATTTGGAGAAAATAAAAGACGGTGGCGACTCTTGCTTCCGCGACATTTCGCGAACCAGCGTTAAACAGTCAGTTCCAGATCCATCGATCACAGAACTGGCGACTCTGCTGGGTATATCTTTATAAAGTGAGGTGTACCTTAGGGCTAGTTCATAACTGTGTTTTCAATTGTTTTCCTTGTGTGCTTTAAATTGTGGGTTGCTTGGGAGTTCTATAGATCCTAACCCGGATCTGGGGGATACCTTCTTAGAAAGTAGCAACAAGGTTGTGAGGGAACTGTGGGGGTATACCGACATGGTTGAAACAGTCTGCTACGTTGATGTGGCACTTTGGTGTGTACCGGTAACCCTTGAGTTCAGTCAAGGAGAGTACGGGGCCTCCGCGTGGTGTCGTGAAGCATCAACAGACCTTAGGAACCTTAATTGAACTATCTTGGCCTCTTTAGGGTAGTGAGATAACTGACTTTGGTGCAGTCCGAGGTTGGTTGATACTCGATACTACACTCAATTGAGGGTTGCTTTCCTGGAATATTTCGGTCGCCAGTTCAGTGGATAAATCGAAACGATGAACAATGAAAGCAATCCCGTGATATTGGGACCCTTAGAACCCGGTTACTTTGATAGGACAGGTTGAACCCACCAACTTCAAGAGGGTACTACCCAGACCCCATGCTGGCCTTAAACCTTAAGGGCTTGCCTTGTGTGCCTTGTGTGCCTTACATGTTTGTCTTTGTAAATATCTGTGGTGTGTTTAATCATAGCATCATGACATCATCCAGCATCATATGCATTGACTAACCATTTCAGGGGTTCGAATTTTCATCTTTGTTCTTGTTTTGTAGGACATGGAAACTGTTCGTAGAAAGACAATTCAAGTGAGTCTTGTAAGGATCCCTCCTCAGCTTAAGGAGCTTATATCCAGGATTCCCGAGAGCTCGTCATTCAGTGAAAGACATGGAAGCCTCATCAGCTTGGTCAACACCAACATTGAGGAAGACATGATGAAGGTCCTATTCCAGTTCTTTGACCCTCTACATCACTGTTTCACCTTCTTGGACTATCAGTTGGTACCTACATTGGAGGAGTTCTCCCGGCTCCTGAAGATCCCTATCCTTGATCAGCTACCCTTCAACGGTACAGAAAAGGAACCCAAGCTTGAAGAGATTGCTAAAGCCTTGCACCTGCAGTCATCTGACCTCAAGGGACATTGGGAAGTTAGAAGTGGTATCAAAGGGTTCTTAGCCAGGTTTCTGTTTGAAAAGGCCCATGAATGTTGGAACTCCCTTGACTTGCAAGCTTTTGAAGAGGTTGTGGCCCTCCTTGTCTATGGTTTGGTATTGTTCCCTAACCCAGATCAGCTTATTGATATCAGTGTTGTCCAGATCTTTATGTCCAGGAATCCCATACCTACGTTGCTGGGGGACATCCTTCACTCATGTTACACTCGAACCATGAGAAAAAGAGGTGTCCTTATGTGTTGCACTCCTCTCCTGGGAAGGTGGTTTATTTTGCACCTTCCACAATCAGTTTTGAAGAATGAGCGGGGTTTGAGATGGTCACAACGGTTGATGACTCTTACACACGCAGATATACATTGGTGCCCTTGGTCCAGAGAAGATGTCACTATCATTGATCGTTGCGGGGAGTACCCTAATGTTCCTTTACTTGGAATCAGAGGAGGTATTACTTACAGCCCATGCCTGGCTTGGAGACAGTTTGGTTATGCTCGGAGGGATGGTCCTCATGACATGTTAATTCCTGACATAGTTTTTGACTTCGACAACGATACTCAAGGACTTCGCCAGAGATTTATCAGAGCCTGGAGGATGCCCAGTAGGATAGACAGTAAGACACTGGGGCACAGGAACTCCATCCCGTTGGAACCTTATCTCAAGTGGGTACGCGCCCGCTCCCAGAAGTTAGTGATGCCTTATCCTCATATGCTCCCAGTAATCAAAGAGCCAGTCTTGGAAGGAGAAGTATCCTACACTATTCAGCACCCTGATATGCCCACATCCTGGGAAGAGATGCAGAAGAGCTGGATCCAGCTTAAGGAAGAGCGGAATTCTCTTGAGACTAGTCTACATGCCAGTGAAAAGAAGGTCTTGGAGCTCACCCGCCTGTTGCATGAGGAGAGGAATCTCAATACTTACATAGCTCCAAAGAGGATGCGCAGCGTATTTTGGGATTGATTTGACTCTTGTATTATTTTGCCCATGAGGCTTTGATGTATTAAACAGTTATTTCCTTAATGATAACGTGTGTTCCTTTTTGTCTACAACAAAGTTGAATTTTCGAACCCTTGAATGCATTGCATAAACACATCTCATTCATCATGTGCATAGCAGGTTTTTCTTCTTTTTCAGGTTGCTTACAGTTCTTCGCTGTTTATTTCAGCATCATGAATCCCGACTCGTCATCAACTGAGACATCCATCAAGGCTCTTCAGGCGCAGAATGCGCAGTTTCAGGAATTAATCAAGGGTTTGGCTCAAGGCCAAGAGGAGCTGAAGGCTATGCTCCTGAAGAAGGAGAAGAAGAAGAAGAGAAGAACTGTTCTGTTCAACTCGGGCCGAAGGTTTGGCAATACTCTGCAGCATGAAGAGGCTGGTTCTTCTGTTGGCAAGAGTACTCCTCAGGCAGAAGCAAGGGTTCCTAGTCCGGCAGTCTCCGACAACGAGACTGATTTTGATGAAGAGCAGTACCCTCCTGCAGAAGACAGATACAAGCAACTGGAGGATAGGTTGAAAGCTATGGAGATTCAACAGGTACCTGGGTTGGATTTTGGAGATCTGGGTTTGTCTACTGGTGTGATTATCCCTCACAAGTTCAAAGCACCATCCTTCTCTAAATATGACGGGGCGTCTTGTCCCAAGCTACATCTCAGGTCCTATGTTCAGAAAATTCAACCGTACTCTGCGGATAAGAATTTGTGGATCCACTTCTTCCAGGAGAGTCTTTCAGGGACTCATCTCGAATGGTTCTATCAGCTAGATGGGACCAAGGTTCGTAACTGGGAAGAGTTGGCTACTGCTTTCTATAAGCAGTATCAATATAATGCCGACCTTGCCCCTACACGTACCCAACTCCAGGGTATGTCGTTAGGTGCAAGCGAAGGTTTTAAAGAGTACGCTCAGAAGTGGAGAGACCTGGCTGGCAGGGTGCAGCCAACATTGACTGATCGAGAGTCGGTAGACATGTTCTTGGGGACCCTATCTGGGCCGTTTTTCAACCATCACATTGGGAATTCGTCTGCAGGGTTCACTGATTTGATTCTGACTGGAGAGAGAATTGAGGCTGGGTTAAAGTCTGGTAAGATTGCGAAGGGTGCATCATCTAGTTCTGAGAAGAAACCCTTCAAGAAGGAGTCTAGTGCCGTGTATGGTTCCAAGAGGTCAGAGAGACCTGAGCGCCGCCAATCTGTCAGTGCGGTAATGATTGCTAAGCCTGCTGCCGCTCCTCGGCCGACCAATCCTCAAAGGGCTGAGAGAGCCCGGAGAGAGTTCACCCGCTTAAGTATGACCTTGTCGCAGATCCTGCCACAGTTGCTATCCACTAATTTAGTGACTGTCAGAGAGGCGCCGAAGTTTCCAAATACTGCATCTCCTAAGTACAACCCGAATGCTCGTTGTGCTTACCATTCAGATAGCCCGGGGCATTCTACTGACGACTGTTGGGCCTTAAGGAGCAAGCTGCAGGACCTTATTGACGCCAAGGAGGTACAATTTGAGACATCTGAGAAGCCCAATGTAGTGACAGCTCCCCTGCCTGCTCATGGAGTGAATGCTATTGGGGACGAAGAGGAAGTGGATGAAGCTGAATTTGATAGCTGGATTTACCCTGCGACCGACTGTGGACTTAATAATTGGAGTGCAAAGGACAACCTATCTGTTTCTCTTGTTACTAAGTAATGAATTCCTATGTTTTGGTATTTGCAATAAACAATAAATAATAAACTCTTTGGCCCGGTGTCTTACCCGAGGCACCGTGGTTTCATTTGTGAGGGCATATAAATTGTCATTTCATATATCATGAATGAAAATCTTGGACGTTTCTCGCATCGCAAATCTTATGCTCCTTTTCTGTCCTTTTTTCCTTTACATATTTTTCAAAACAGCTATATTTACACACACACTCACTCATACAGGTTTCAATCCACTCTGGATCTTACTGATAACAACTCTGCTACTGCCAGTTATGACTTCGAAAATCCGATCAACTTAGCCGAGGACGAAGGTGAAGATGATTGCGAAGTGCCTGGTGAGCTTGCAAGACTGTTGCTTCAGGAAGAGAGGGCAATTCAACCCCATGAAGAGCCAGTGGAAACAATAAACTTGGGTACTGAGGCAGACAGGAAAGAGGTAAAGATTGGTGCCAACCTAGAGCTCAGCGTGAAACAACGGTTAACCAAAATGCTGCATGATTATATGAAGATCTTTGCCTGGTCCTACGAAGACATGCCCGGGTTGGATACCGATATTGTGGTCCATCACTTGCCAACTAAGGAAGACTGCCCTCCAATCAAGCAAAAGGTCCGTCGTATGCGCCCAGAGATGTCTGAGAAGATTAAGGCCGAGGTTATGAAGCAGTTTGACGCTGGGTTCCTTGCAGTGACTTCTTACCCTCAGTGGGTTGCTAATGTGGTGCCGGTACCTAAGAAGGACGGTAAGGTCAGAATGTGTGTTGACTACAGGGATCTGAACAGGGCCAGCCCTAAGGATGACTTCCCCCTGCCCCACATTGATGTCCTTGTTGATAATACAACTCAGCACAAGGTGTTCTCTTTCATGGATGGCTTTTCAGTTACAATCAGATCAAGATGGAACCTGAAGACATGGAAAAGACTACATTTGTTACTCAGTGGGGCACCTTCTGCTACAAGGTCATGCCATTCGGGTTGAAGAACGCTGGGGCAACCTACCAACGTGCCATGGTTGCTTTATTTCATGATATGATCCATCATGAGATAGAAGTGTATGTTGACGACATGATCGCGAGGCCCCAGACTGAGGAAGAGCACCTAGATCATCTGCAAAAGTTGTTTGACCGGTTGAAACTATACAAGCTGAGATTGAACCCGAACAAATGCACCTTCGGGGTAAGATCGGGAAAATTACTAGGCTTCGTGGTCAGTGATAAGGGTATTCAAGTGGACCCTGCTAAGGTCAAAGCTATCCAAGAGATGCCAGTTCCCAGGACAGAGAAGGAAGTCAGAGGCTTTTTAGGACGCTTGAATTACATTGCCCGATTCATCTCGCACCTAACTGCTACCTGTGAGCCAATCTTCAAGCTGCTGAAGAAAGATCAGGTAGTACGTTGGAACGATGAATGTCAGGCTGCTTTCGACAGAATCAAGGAGTATCTCCAAGAACCACCCATCCTTATGCCACCGGTTGAAGGGAGACCTCTAATACTATATCTAACAGTGCTTGACAACTCAATGGGGTGTGTGCTGGGGCAGCATGACGAGTCTGGCCGAAAAAAGCATGCCATTTATTACCTTAGCAAAAAGTTTACCGACTGTGAGACCCGATACTCACTGCTTGAGAAAACTTGCTGCGCTTTGGTATGGGCTGCTCACCGGCTGAGACAGTATATGCTGACTCACACTACCTTATTGATCTCAAAAATGGACCCTATAAAGTACATATTCGAAAAGCCTGCTCTGTCTGGGAGAATTGCAAGATGGCAAATGATCTTGACGGAATACGACATTCAGTATACAACCCAGAAAGCCATCAAGGGAAGTGTATTGGCGGACCACTTGGCTCATCAAGCTGTAGACGATTATCAGTCAATGAACTTCGAGTTTCCGGATGAAAGCATCATGATAGTAACTGATTGTGAAGTACCTGGACCGGATGAAGGACCTGAACCAGGATCCCGATGGTCTATGCACTTTGACGGATCCTCCAATGCTTTGGGAAACGGTATCGGCGCTATAATCATATCACCTCAAGGTACTCATACTCCACTCACTGCCCGACTATGTTTCAACTGTACCAACAACATGGCGGAGTATGAGGCGTGCATCATGGGTCTTCAAGCTGCGATCGACCTAAGGATTAAGTTTCTGAGTGTCTTCGGAGATTCCGCTCTTGTGATCAATCAGATCAAAGGAGAGTGGGATACGAAACATCCAAACCTGATTCCTTACAGAGAATGTGTGTTGACCATGATCCCCCACTTCACAGAGATAACCTTTGAACACTTTCCAAGAGAAGAGAATCAGTTGGCGGACGCGTTAGCTACAATGGCTTCTATGTTCAAGGTTAAATGGGATAATGAGGCTCCCCGGATCATCATCTGGAAACTGGACGAACCGGCATACTGTTGTGATCTCGAAACTGAATTGGTGACTGAGAAGCCTTGGTACCATGAGGTGAAGAGATATCTGGAAGCTCAGGAATACCCTGAAGGTGCATCTGTCAATGATAAGAAATTCCTGAGAAGGTTCGCGGCAAAGTTTTTCCTTAGCAACGGCATCTTGCATAAGCGAAACCATGATTCAACCCTACTGCGTTGTGTGGATAAAACTGAAGCAGAAAGGATCATGGAAGAACTACATGAAGGGACCTTTGGTACACATTCCAGTGGACATACAATGGCTAAGAAGATCCTCCGGGCAGGGTATTACTGGTCCACAATGGAAGCTGACTGCTACCAACATTCCAGGACATGCCATAAATGCCAGATTTATGCAGACAAGGTGCATGTTCCTCCGGTTCCCCTGAATGTTCTGACTGCGCCTTGGCCGTTTGCAATGTGGGGCATAGACATGATCGGTGAGATTAAACCTACGACATCTAATGGGCATCGCTTCATCCTAGTGGCGATTGATTACTTCACGAAGTGGGTTTAGGCAGCATCCTATGCCACGGTAACCAAGACTGTTGTGGCACGGTTCATTCGACATAATCTGATCTGTCGGTACGGCGTCCCTGAGAGAATTATTACAGATAACGGTACCAATCTGAATAATAAGATGATCGCTGAGCTCTGCGAACAGTTCAAGATACAGCACCACAATTCTTCTCCTTACAGACTGAAGATGAATGGGGCTGTAGAAGCAGCAAATAAGAACATCAAGAAAATCGTGCAGAAGATGACAGTGACTTATAAGCATTGGCACGAGATGTTACCGTTCGCTCTACATGGATACCGTACCTCAGCTAGGACGTCAACCGGGGAAACTCCTTTCTCCTTGGTTTATGGTATGGAGGCAGTCTTACCGATTGAAGTGCAAATACCCTCTCTCCGGATAATGAAGGATGCAAATCTGAACGAAGATGATTGGATCCAGACACGACTTGATCAGTTAAACCTCATTGATGAAAAGAGACTTGCTGCTATCTGTCATGGTCAGACGTATCAGAAACGAATGATCAGGGCATTTAACAAAAAGGTCAGACCACAGGAATATCAAGTTGGGGATCTGGTAATCAAGAGAATTATCCTTCCTCAGAGTGATCCAAGGGGCAAATGGACCCCTACATACGAAGGGCCATTTGTGGTTAAACATGTGTTCTCAGGAGGAGCCATGATTCTAACCAACATGGATGGTGACGACCTTCCTCACCCCGCCAATGCAGACATAGTAAAAAGATACTACGCATGAAAAAAGACCCGCTAGGCTGACATGCCTAGGCAAAAATTAAGGCTTCCCGTCGAACCAAAAGGGTTCGGGCAAAATGAAGGGATGAAATGAAAAAAATCTGTACACCCGGCAAGTCGAAAACCTGAAAAGGCGGCTTGGGAAAAAATGGGTATCCCGGTGGACTGAAAACCCGAAAGGGCGGTCCAGGCAAAAATTAGGGATAAAGCGTAATACTATGTCTCATTGATCACTTTGCATCCAGAATTCGGTATCTACATCAAGTTCAAACGGCATCGATCAGTCAGCTTCACTTTCAACCAAGGTCATCAAGTGATGAGACGCTCGAAGTTATAAAGGCAATAGCAGAGTTGAAACCCAGTGGATCATTCATTTCACACAGCTGTTTTACTTTCTTTTGTACAAAATTTGTATAAAATTCTTTGGTTCGGCGGCGTTCTCTTATTAGGACGTCAGCCTCTTGTACACAAAACGCCTATTTTCAGGCCATTCAAAATCAATACAAATATATTTTTCAGTTAAACGTGCCAACTGTTTTTTCTTTTTCTGTTTTGTTTTGCGAAGAACGTCCAAGGTTCAATTTGTGATATATGCATTGACAATAATTTGCTAACTCATAAATATTTGCATACGAAACAAAGAATTGATTACAAGTAACATGGCAAACAGGGGCAATAAGAGAGTTGTCTAAGCAATCTAATTATTCTGTCCTCCAAGGTATCAAGGTAGGTTCAACTGAAGAACGCAACCAAGTATCTCAATTCCCCAGAAAGTAAGTCAGCAGTCAGTGCATTCTTCTCCGAGCAGAGTTATCAAATCTCAAGGAAGTTGAGTATCCTCCAGTAGATATCAATATTCCCCAGCAGCATACATATTCTTAACAAGCATCCCCGGCAATCTTGGCCTAAAGATTGTTCCCCGGCGGCATATCAACATTCAAAGGAATCACTCCCCCCGCAGTTCAAAACTTCCCCAGGAGGGTCCAATCCAGTTTCCCCAGGAAAGTTGGAATCCATCTCCCCAAGCAGTAAGCTTATCCCCAGTAGATTCTGGAAGCTTATCCCTCGTAGAGCACGAACGCGTCGTCCGGCTTTATTCAAAGAGTTATTTCCTTAACAGGATATAACTGGGTTATCCTCAGCCAAAAGCCACGGAAAGATCGTCGTCGACGAAATCTTCTTATCCCCAGCGAAGTCTATCAACACTTCCAATACAACAAAGATATCCTCAGCAAGTTACTATCAACAATTCAACAAAGTATCTCTCCCCCCACAGAGTATTGCTCCCCAGCAAGATCGTCAGAGTACTTTTCTCCCTGCAGAATCCGCCATTCGCCAAGTTTATTCCTCAACGGAGTCATCTTCTCCTACCGGTATTCTTGCAATTATCATCCCCAGCAGGAGTAAAATCTATTCTCCAACATCAGCCCAGGAGTGACTTCCCGGCACCCGTCAAGAATTTACTTTCCTAGACGAAAAATGCATTCATAAAACATCACATACATCATTATAGCATGCATAGACGCATCATATCATACAAATCTCATTTATGTTGAGAACATCATTGCTTGACCCATATCATGCATTGCATATGACTGACCTCTACCTTTCAGGAAAAATTCAGTTAAATTCTCAAGCATATTTCAAGACCTAGGCCGGTTCAGTTAATCAACTCCAAAGATTTCTCATCCAGTCCAAGGCCTTCTCTAGTCCAGCTAAATCGACTCCCAACAGATTTTTCTGATGAAGACTCAGTAGAAGCTATCAGATTATAATTTCCTATGGTTCCCTCCCCGACGGTGCGTGAGGTGATAATTCCTTTTGAGATTATAATTTCCTATGGTTCCCTCCCCGACGGTGCGTGAGGTGATAATTCCTTTTGAGATTATAATTCCCTATGGTTCCCTCCCCGACGGTGCGTGAGGTGATAATCCCATTTCAGGTTATAATTCCCTATGGTTCCCTCCCCGACGGTGCGTGAGGTGATAATCCCATTTCAGGTTATAATTCCCTATGGTTCCCTCCCCGACGGTGCGTGAGGTGATAATTCCATTTCAGGTTATAATTTCCTTTGGTCCTCTCCCCGACGGTGCGTGAGATGTAATTCCCTTTCAGATTATAATTTCCTTTGGTCCTCTCCCCGACGGTGCATGAGATGTAATTCCCTTACAGGTTATAATTTCCTTTGGTCCTCTCCCCGACGGTGCGTGAGATGTAATTCCCTTACAGGTTATAATTTCCTTTGGTCCTCTCCCCGACGGTGCGTGAGATGTAATTCCCTTACAGGTTATAATTTCCTTTGGTCCTCTCCCCGACGGTGCGTGAGATGTAATTCCCTTTCAGATTATAATTTCCTTTGGTCCTCTCCCCGACGGTGCGTGAGATGTAATTCCCTTTCAGGTTATAATTTCCTTTGGTCCTCTCCCCGACGTTGCGTGAGATGTAATTCCCTTTCAGGTTATAATTTCCTTTGGTCCTCTCCCCGACGGTGCGTGAGATGTAATTCCCTTACAGGTTATAATTTCCTTTGGTCCTCTCCCCGACGGTGCGTGAGATGTAATTCCCTTTCAGATTATAATTTCCTTTGGTTCTCTTCTCGATACTGCGAAGATGATAATTCCCACCAAGATTTTCTCAACGAGCGTTGTTGAAGTTAAAGTCACCCAAGGTTCTCTCACCGTTCATGCTGAGGTAGTAACCACCCCTGGTTCATTCATCATCTTGTGAAGCTCCAGACTCAACTCCTGTAACCATTCAGGATATATCTATACCAAGCATCTGAAAACCAGCTCCTGCAACATGTCAGGTAACCATTTTCTGTTTTGCAGGTACGCAAGTTCTCGCTAAGGAATCTCTTACGCGATCAACATCCAGATGGCATCTATAAGCCCATCATCCTATCCAGCAATCTCTAAATGGCATCTATAAGCCCATTCCATCATCACACTGCTACTATGTGAGCGCAAATTTCTTGGCACTCTAGTGTTCAATCATCTTCTACCCTCGGATTACGAAAGGCACGTCAGCCAATCTGCATCCTCAGGTCTAAGAAGATTGAACAGGGGCAACTGTTGTACCCCAAAATTTTCCCTCCCATATTCTTCAAAGATTTGCCAAGTCAAGCCTCAAAAGCTCCCCAAGGGTTGCACAGTGCAAGGGTCTCCTAAGCAGGCAAAATTAGGGTTTTGATTCTGATCAAGAAAAGGAAGTTTTCAAGGGCCAAATCAAGTCTCATATGCCTACAAATATGGTCAAGCATCCTCATACCAAGTTTCAAGACATTCAGCTCAAAATTGCACAGTCAAAAACCCTAATTGCACTACAGTCAACTGTAGGGGTAAAATGGTCATTTGACAGTCAAAAGTTCAAATTTTTGGTCAACATATCATTTTGAAGCCACAAACATCATTTGATCAATGCTTGATCATGATTCTCAAAGTTTGGCTCAAAAATCATCAAGATGCAAAAGTTTCCTTATTTGGACAGTTGAAAAAGTCAACTGTAACTTGACAAGGGCATAACTTTCACATGGATTATCAGAAAAATTCCATCCAAAGCTCATTTTGAAGAGAAAGACATTTCCTACAACTCATCTTCATACTTCAAGTCCAAGAAATGCTCTCACAAAAGTTATCAATTTCAACATTATAGGTCATTTTCAAAAGTCAACAAAAAGGGACTTTAAGTCAAAGGCCATAACTTGAGATTGGTAAATCAAAATGACATGGGACCAAAGGCATTGGTTAGAGGACTCAAAGACCTTTCCAAAATGTCCAGGAACATGAGAAAAGCTTAAAAATTGAGCAAGTTATGCCTTGTAGAAGTTGGGAAATTTTTGGGTATTTTGAAAAGTCAACATTGATTCAAATGACCTAAAATTGCTAATGGGCCCATTTTTCTTCCATAATTCATCATCCATGGAATGTGCACGACCACTTGACCCAAAGGGAAGTATTTCTTCATTTTTTATTTATTTATTTGAATTTTTATTTATAATAATTCATTTAAATCAAATCAAATACATGGAAAATATTTAGCCTAACTTTTTCAATCTTTTATTGCATGAAATCTACTCAATAATTCGTGCATGATTCAATATGGAAAGATTTGGATTGATTGGATCATGATTTGAACAAAAGCACATGGAAAATATTTGAAAAATAATGTTTGGAAATCAAATCTCAAAAATCATGAATACAAGAGATTTTGATCAAATTTGTTGACCTAATCTATTCTATACATAAGCCTGGACGAAAACCTAATGCCTTGAACCATTGAAGCTGCGCAGAAACCATTCACAAACTTGAAAAATTGGTCAAGAAACTCAAAACTGAAAACCACATTCTAGGGCGATTCAAGGCATAATTTTTGTTTCATTAGCTTGCTGAAGGTTCACTGAACGTTTCCCAATCAAGAACATTCCTCAAAGCTTAAAGAATTGGTAACACGAATCGGACCTGTGTACAAAAAATTTCATAATCGCACATCTTAATCCATGCATTCTTTGTGAAATTTAACGCTTGATTCATGTTGGTCATTTGATTCTGAAGCTAACCCATGTATTTGATTGTATTTTTGTGCATTATACGCGATTATGCCATTATTGATATTTAGGGTTCTTCAACCTTCAAATTGGGGGTTTTGAAATAAGGAAAAATTGGAGGCTGAAACCACCACCATTGGAATCAACGCGTCTGGACGAAGAGGAAGCTATGCTCGCGCTCAATTTATGAGCGTTCCTAGGCTATTCGCTATTTTTCCATAGATGGCCTAGGAGAACGCTTAAAAAACCGTTGCCATGTTTTATTATATTTTTCAGGAAAAACAAACATGAAGAAGATGAACTCGTGGCCAGCAACCATTGGCTCTTTTAAATTTCGCGCTAAAACATTGTCAATGTGTGTTTTTATTTTATATTAATTGTTTGATGTTTAGTATACAAGCGCGTTGGTTGGATCAGATGGCAAGCGAAGTTGTTGGTAAAGTTAATGACCTGGGTTCGAGCCCCAGGTCTTCAATATTCCCATATTATTTTGCAATTAATGTTCACATGCAGGCTCAACATCAAAACACACCATACACTTCCAAATCCAGCATGCCGCGCGTTCAGCTTCAGGAATTCAAAGGCATAGATTGGGGGAACACCATAAGCTTGGTCAAACGTGCCACATGTTACTCAAAAAAGTCCACCAGGCTTTGCAGTTAATGGGCTAGATTACTTGGGTTATACCTCCATGTTGGGGACTACAACCCCCCTAGGTTTGCCATAATATTTTTTTATTTTATTTTCTATTTGCTTTTAATTATTATTTGTTTAAATTAATATTTTCACAAAATATAAAAACACCATAAAAGTCAGAAAAGAGCAAAATATAATAAATATTTTATTTTAAGTATTTTCATAAATAAATTGTATATAAATAAAATTAGTTTTAAATTAGGTTTAATTTTAATACTTTTAATAAAAATCTAAAAAACATATAATTAGGGTTTAATTAATAATTTCTCATTCTTTTTACTTTTCTTTCATAAATAATTAAATAGTTAAATATTTATTTTTTATAATTAAATTTGTATATAAACATTAGGGTTAATTTAGGTTAAAATTCAATGTTTTTCTTAATAAACTAAAAATAAAATAGAATTAGGGTTAGCATTTAATTTCAATTAATTCCTTTTTCTATTAAATCCTAAAATACTAAAAATACCAAAAAACAATTCCTTTTCTTTTTTTAATTAATTAATGCCATGTAATTTTAATTTTGCAAAAAGGGTCCAACGCCCTCGTTTTCAATTTTTAATTCTTATTCGCATACTTATTTCTTTTCCGTTTAAATATTTATGTATCTCTCCCAAGGCCTTGTAAATAATTGCTCGTACTTTTTTAATTCTTTTATTTTCTTTAACTTCTTTATT
The DNA here is from genome assembly GCA_948472305.1 of Vicia faba. Lineage (NCBI taxonomy): Eukaryota > Viridiplantae > Streptophyta > Magnoliopsida > Fabales > Fabaceae > Vicia > Vicia faba. The sequence goes on from OX451741.1 coordinate 1,373,422,871, forward strand.
TTTCTGTCAAATCGGGTCCTGGTTTAATTTTGGCGATGTGGATCCGCGCCTTTTGTAATAGCTTAGAATTTACTTTTCTCGCAACTTTTTAACTGTTAATCAAAAGCATGAAAGAATGTATGGACAAAAATAAAAACAAGCGTAGAACACCAATAACATGACAAGATAAATATAAATGAAAACGACACACGAATCGCACACACCACCCCTAGGGTACGCCTCACTGTTGCCTTGCCTCGAAAGGTGATCGTCGAGTAGAGGATGTCTTAGTAAGTCCTCATGATCCGGGAACCTGGCATGAGGGTAGCTTCTAAGGTGTCTTCCCATTGCTCTGGTGATCACCATGTCCCGAACCTCGAATTGACCCGAACACCTCCAACGGTGGTGCTACCTACCTCTCAATGGTGGGATGGCACTACTTTAAAGGACATTTACACAGACGAATTCCTTAGGGTAGGTAGGTTCTCGTAGATACTTGCTCTAATTTCAAAACAATTCAAAAAATACTTTTCACACCAACACATTTTTAAAAAGTTTTCGAAAGCAATTTTTCAAACACTCTTGAGGACTGATACAAGAGTCGAACTGAAATTTTCAAAGAAACCTTTTTTAAAACCCACATTGAAAAGCAAACAAACCATTTTTGAAAACACAATGAGCAAGTATCTAAGAGCCCATGGATAACCATGGATAGAAAGGGTGCTAACACCTTCCCTTTCTATAATCTACCTCCCGAACCGAGAGCAATCTCTTTAAGGAATTTTTCTGTGCTTTTGTCCTTTCCATTTGGAGAAAATAAAAGACAGTGGCGACTCTTGCTTCCGCGAAATTTCGCGAACCAGCGTTAAATAGTCAGTTCCAGATCCACCGATCACACTAGTCTTATCCACTAAAGAACCTAACAAATAACCAAGAACACCCTCTTGGATTTCCAATAAGTCTAATGAGAACAATCCTCTCAAAAGATACCTCTTGTTTCCAATAATGGACAACAAGGAACAAAAGTAATCTAATACTTAATTCCAACAATCTTGGAAATAAGTTACACTTTGTATGTTTTTATGAAGTATGATTTCTTGAAAGATGTTGATCACATAGAGTGACTTCTTTGAAGTTTCTTCTTTCTTCTCTTGTAAGCAATTCAAACTGTAACACAATGGTTAGATAATGCTCAAAGATTTCTGTTCTTTATATGTGTGAAAGTGCAGAAAATCTTTGTTCTTAAAAGTTAAGAAATATGAAGTTTGAATATTTTACAAAGTTCAGATTTTATTGCATAAGAGAAGAGTTGTTTTTTATTTGAAAGATTTTGTAATATATAGTAATCAAGATACCTTTCCAAAAGGACACTTTTCTGTTTGAAAAAACATGACAAGATGCAATGTTTGATCATGCAACTATTGGAGAAAAGGTGTGAAGGATATCTTGAAACCAGTTCAGATTTTTCAAAATTTTCAATGTGCAAATCGATTAACATAAGATGCAAATCGATTGCACGTGTTTGTAACGTTCAGAATTTCAAAAAATTTGAAGTGTAAATCGATTAGCATGTTGTGTCAATCGATTTACAAGAGTTAAAAAGTCAGTTTGTTCTGTGATCAATCGATTTACACAACCTGTAAATCGATTGCTGGCAGGAGAAAACAGTTTTTTGAAAAAGCATGTGTAAATCGATTTACACAAGATGTTAATCGATTTACAGCAGAGAAAAACTTAAAAATTGTTTTGAAATATAATTGAAGTGATGTGGCAAGTGTGTATATCATTTTTGAGCATATCTAATCAATGTAGTTTAATTGAGAATTGATATACTTGATTGCTTGCCAAGATCCTTGAAGCTTTGAGTGAATGATGCTTTAAGTTAATTTCCACTTCTTTTCCTTCTTTCCATAATGCTTGTTTGTCTTTCATCAAACTAGCTTGTTTGTCTTTCATCAAAACTAAAGTTGAGTTGAGGCTTGAGATTACATTCTCCCCCTTTTTGATGATGACAAACCATTTTCCTTTATGTGTTGATCAGAATTTGAGCAGAATGTGTTTTCTCCCCCTGAGAAGATTTCTCCCCCTATGGAGAAAAAGGTTTGAAAGCTTGCTCTGTAAAGACAATGAAAACAAACAACCATAAAGTGCTATTACATCCTTCTCCCCCTTTGACATTATCAAAAAGAAGGGAAAGATGCAACAAGAAATTATAACAGAAAGAAATGTACAGGAACATGAATGAAAAACAAAAACTTTCAAAATTATCGAACAAAGTTTAAGAACACAATACATAAAATGAACACTTGAAATACAACAAGACAAAAACCATAATGATACTTATAACAAGAATTTAATAACATTGATCAGGAACATTTTAGAAAGGTCCTTGATATGGAAATTGATGTTGAAGAGGTGGTTCGGTGTATTGAGGAGGCGGAGGTGCAGGATTGGTTGGGTCGTATGGAGGGATATGAAGATGTGAATAAAGATATGAAAATTGTTGGTTCACATCATTCTGAAAAGCATTTATTCGAGATGAGGTAGAGTCATTTATCTCAGTCCATCGAGCATTGATGTTAGAATTGAGAGAAGCAAACTTTTGCGTCATGAAATCCATAACATCTTGATTTGTTGGACTAGAAGAAGCAGCAGGAGGAGGAACTTCATGGTCTTCTTCATCTGCATTATTACCTTCATCGCCGACAACATCCTTTCCAATGTAAGTGATGGTCTTTGCTTCAGCATTGAAATGAACACCCATCCTTGAATCAACATTTTTGATGGAGATCCTAGTGGTGATTGGATCCATTTCAATCCGCTCAAATCCAGTGAAATCTATATCAAAAGCTGCCATAATCCTTGTAATGAAATATGCATATGGTAGAAAGGTGGCCCTTGCGGAAACTTTTAGCATATGCACCACAATCAATTTTTCCCAATTAACCGGAATTCCATTTTTCCTTGTAGATGATTTGCAGTTCTAGGTCGGTCATCGTACAATGATTCCCTGCTCTAGGAAACAGAATATACACCAGAAAATAGTGAAACAACCTATCATCAATATGAAAATTTCCAGCACTCCATGTGTCCCTAGCTGGAATAACCCCGCCAAGACTTCGAATCCGCTTGGCACGGTATTCAGATTCTGATAACCTTCCAATGCTATAGAAAAATTCTCGCTTCTGATAATTTTCCCAAGCAGCATCTTCTGGATCATAGAGGGTACTTCCAGAATATGGAATGTTCAAAATTCTGCCAAGAGTTTTGGAATACAGAGGGATTCTTTTTCCAAGTACATAGGTATAACATTTGTTGTTGTCATAACACATATTGCTGTAGAAAATTCTAACCAGATCCGGGTAATAGAAACCATGTGAAGATATTAATGGTTCTAAACCATAAGCAATGAAATCTCTTTGAAACGAGAAGCATTCATCTGGAAAAGTAGATAACATACCAAACTTTGGAGCAGAGATGATTTTCTTTTGAAAATGCTTGATAAATCTGTCCCGCTGTGGATCCGAGAGGTATTCGAGCACAGAGTTTTCAGATGTTGACGTAGCTTGCTTCTCTCCTTTCTCTAAGGCAGAGGCTTTTCTCTTGGGAGCCATGGATCTTGTTAGGGTTTTGAAAAGAGAGATATAGAGTTCTTTGTGTTGTTATGTGAGAGAGTGTGTTGGTGTTATGAGATAGTTTTGGTGAGATTAAATAATATAGAGAGTAAGTGAGGTCTTTATGAGGTTTTAATTTGGTGATTTGGTCAAGGTTTCATTGATTGGTCAATAGTAAGGTGGGAGGTTGAGAGACAATGAAAGTTTGACCAATATATTAAAAGCTCATACAAGTATCACATGTTAAAAATTAAATTGCATAGAGAAAATACACAGAAAATGCTTCAGATTCTGTGGTAAATCGATTTGCCCCTTGGTTAAATCGATTTACACAGAACATTTTTATAAAAAATAATTTTCGTTCAGTGGTAAATCGATTTACATATTGTGTAAATTGATTTACACAAAAGATTTTATAAAAAAAATGATTTGCTTCAGTGGTAAATCGATTGACATATGGTGTAAATCGATTTACTTTAAAAAAAAATTAAAAAATCATTATTTTTAACATTTGAAACAATGTCTAACCACATATATATGTACATTAAGGTATAGTTAAGGATTGAGTGCACCTTATATATCTTGTTCATCGAGGATTCCAAGTTCACGACAAATTTTGAAAAATGCATCCTTTGCAAGTGGTTTTGTGAAGATGTCCGCGAGTTGATTTTGAGTGTCCACGAATGTGATCTCGACATCTCCTTTGAGTACATGGTCTCGGATGAAATGATGTCTGATGTCAATGTGTTTTGTCCGGGAATGCATAACTGGATTTTTCGTAATATTGATCGCGCTTGTGTTATCACATCGAAGAGGAATGCATCCAAGGTTTACTCCATAGTCAAGTAATTGTTGTTTTAGCCAAAGAATTTGAGCGCATCCACTTCCAGCCGCAATGTATTCTTCTTCGGCAGTGCTGAGAGCTACGCTTGCTTGCTTTTTGCATGACCATGAAACCAAGGCATTTCCAAGAATGTGACATGTTCCACTTGTACTTTTGCGATCAGTTTTGTAACCTGCATAGTCAGCATCAGAATAACCAACTAGATTGCACATACTACCTTTTGGATACCATAATCCGATGTTGGTTGTTCCTTTGAGATATTTTATTATGCGCTTGACTGCTGCAAGGTGAGACTCTTTAGGATTGGCTTGATATCTTGCACATAGGCAAACGCTGAACATAATGTCAAGTCTACTTGCTGTTAAATAGAGGAGTGAGCCAATCATTCCACGATACTTAGTTATGTCAATAGAATTCCCTGATTCATCTGGATCAAGATAGGTGCCGGATCCCATAGGAATTGCACTTTCTTTGCTACTTTCCATCTCAAACTTCTTTATAAGGTCTTTGCAATATTTTGATTGGTTTACGAAGATACCATGTTTGAGTTGCTTAATTTGAAGACCGAGAAAGAAATTCAATCTTCCCATCATAGACATCTCAAACTCTCCTTGCATCATAGACGAAAATTCCTTGCACATATTTTGGTTAGTTGAACCGAAAACAATATCATCTACATAGATTTGTACAAGTAAGGTATGATGATTAACATTTTTTATGAAGAGAGTGGTATCAACTTTACCCTTTACAAACCCTTTTTCACATAGGAATGCGCTTAGTCTATCATACCAAGCCCTTGGTGCTTGCTTCAGCCCATAGAGAGCTTTCTTCAGTTTGAAGACATGATTAGGATGTTTGAAGTCTTCAAATCCGGGAGGTTGCTTTACATAGACTTCTTCATTTATGAATCTGTTGAGAAATGCGCTTTTTACATCCATTTGAAAAAGTTCAAAGTCCAATGAGCATGCATATGCAAGTAATAATCTTATTGCTTCCAAACATGCTACCAGAGCAAAAGTTTCTTCAAAATCAATTCCTTCCTCTTGGTTGTATCCTTGAGCAACTAGTTTTGCCTTGTTTCGAGTGATTATTCCATTTTCATCCATCTTGTTTTTGAAAACCCATTTGGTTCCAATGATACGTTTATTTCCTGGATTAGGAACAAGTTCCCAAACTTCGTTCCGCTCGAATTGGTTTAACTCCTCTTGCATGGCAAGGATCCATTGATCATCTTCTAGTGCTTGAGCCACTTTAGTAGGTTCAACTTGAGATACAAACGCCATATTTAAGCATGCATCCTTAAGATTTAGCCGAGTAGATACTCCTTTACTAATATCTCCAATTATATTGTCAATTGGATGATCACGATGAGTTCTCCATTCTTGAGGAAGATCATCATTATTTTCATTTTGATGTGAAAGTTCATGTGTTTGTTCCGGATTGACAATTTTGCCATCTCTGTAGGAATTCTCATGAGATAGATCTATAGAATCATCATCATCACAAATAACAACTTCCTCCTTGGAGGTGTTAGATTCATCAAAAGAAACATGCATTGATTCTTCTATAGTTAAAGTTCTTTTATTGTAAATTCTAAAAGCTTTGCTAGAAAGGGAGTAACCAATAAAAATACCTTCATCCGATTTTTCATCGAACTTACCGAGATTGTCTTTGTCGTTGTTAAGGACAAAACATTTGCACCCGAAAATATGAAAGTGAGAGATATTTGGTTTTCTTCCTTTGTAAATCTCATATGGAGTTTTCTTTAGTATAGGTCTTATGATCATGCGATTGCTTACATAACATGCCGTGCTTACCGCATCCGCCCAAAAATATTTAGGCAAACTTGAGTCACTTAGCATGGTTCTAGCAAGCTCCACCAAAGACCTATTTTTCCTTTCAACTACTCCATTTTGTTGTGGAGTTCTTGGTGCTGAAAAATTGTGGAAGATCCCATTTTCTTCACAAAATTCTTCAAATAGACTGTTTTGGAACTCTCCACCATGATCACTTCGGATTGATGTTATCTTTGATGACTTCTCATTTTGAACTTGTTTTGCATATCTCTTGAATGCCTTGAATGCTTCATTCTTGTGCACTAAAAACAAAGTCCAAGTGAAACGGGAAAAATCATCTACAATAACTAAAGCATAAATGTTACCTCCGAAGCTTCTTGTTCTAGATGGACCAAAAAGATCCATGTGCAACAATTGAAGTGGTCTTGTTGTTGAAACCACATTCTTTGGTTTGAAAGTTGATTTGGTCTGTTTGCCCTTTTGGCATGCACTACATAATTTGTCTTTGATGAACTTCATCTTTGGTAGACCAATAACTAAGTCATGCTTAACCAATTTGTTCAAGTGCTCCATGTGAATGTGAGCAATCCTCTTATGCCATAACCAAGCTTCATTGTTGTTTACCATAAGACATTGTACCTTCATAGACAGATCATCTAGAGTAATCATAAAAATATTGTTAGATCTTATACCTTTGAGTTTTACCTCATTGGTTGCCTCATCCATAATAAGGCATTCTTCTTTGTTGAATTTGATCTTGAACCCTCTATCGCAAAGTTGACTTATGCTAAGAAGGTAGATCTTTAATCCTTCAACATAGAGAACATCCTCAATTTGAATGGATGGAGGTGTGCCAACTATTCCAACGCCAAGAATCTTTCCTTTGGTGTTGTCTCCATAGGTGACATACCCTTTGGCTTTATGTACTAGATATGAAAATTGGTGTACATCTCCTGTCATATGCTTTGAACATCCACTGTCAAGATACCAAACATTTGATGTGGATTTCAAGCATACCTACAAAAACAAATTATTTCTTGTTAGGTACCCAAGTTGCCTTGGGTCCTTCATAGTTAGTTCCCTTTTTCACCCATGCATAATGTCCACTAGCCATACTGAAATTTCTAATATAGCATGCATTGGGTGTGTGTCCAATAATACCACAGTAAAAACAGTTTGGAACAAATTTGCTCTTGTATCTAGGAATTTGTTTTCTTTTAGATACATTAGCCTTTTTCTTTTGATGATTATGAACAACTTGCTTCTTTTCTACTTTCTTGGGATTGGAACTATTACTAGCCTTTACAAAAACAGTGGGATTGTTACTTGGTTTCTTAGTATTCACATAACCAAGACCTCTTTTATCATTTGGATAACGTTGTTGGCTTAGTAATCCTTCCAATCCTATTTGTCCTTTTTCATATCGTTCAATGACTCTTTTCAATTGAACAATTTGAAAGACATTTGATTCACACTTGGAGCATGCAAAGTTTTCCTTTTCTTTAATAAAATTCTGTTTTTGAAGATCAAAATCTTTGGTCATGGTGTCAATTTTTTCTAGACAAATTAGAAGTTCTTTTTCTTGTTTTGACACCTTTTTGTATAAACTTTTGCATTCTTTCAAGAGTTCATCAATTGCACCTTGAACATCATCATCAAAAAGATTAAATTCATTACTAACCTCTTCTTCATTGTCGGAGTGATGCGATGCCATTAAGGCTAAGTTTGCACATTCGTCGCTTTCCGATTCCGATGAACTGCTCATATCATTATCTTCCCATGCTATGTAGGCCTTCTTTTGTTTTGAGTCCTTTCCTTTGAATCCATTTTTCTTTGGGAGATTTGGACAGTTTGGCTTGATGTGTCCTTGCTTTCCACATTCATAACATGAGACATCTTGTGTTGATGTGGAGGCTTCTCTTTTCTTGAAGAACTTTCTCTTATGTGCATGAGATCCTCCTTTGTCATTTCTGCCAAAAAACTTCCCAAGTCTTTTTACAAGAAGCATGGAATTTTCATCTTCTTCCGGATTGTCTTCTTTTACCACTTCCTTTGAATCAATTTTTAAAGCAATGTTTTTGGACTTATTTTCTATATTCTCATGTTTTTCAAGTCTACCGAGTTCCGTTTAGTATTCTTGAAGTTTGCCAAATAATGTAGCGGAAGTCATTGCGGAGAGACTCTTTTTTTCCGAGATTGCCGTTACCTTTGGTTGCCATTCCCTAGTCAATGATCTAAGGATTTTCAAGTTGAGTTCATCATTTAACAGGGTTTTACCAAGAGCATTTAAGTGATTTGTCAAATGCACAAATCTCTTTTGTAAGTCAAGAATGGATTCTCCGGGCTGCATTCGAAATAGTTCATATTCTTGACTCAAGGTATTTAGCCTTGATCTTTTTACTTCAGCCGTTCCTTCATGAGTTTGAACCAAGGTATCCCAAATTTCCTTTGTTGTTCTGCAGTTTGAGACACGGAAAAATTCGTCCATACTGAGTGCACCTTGAAGAAGGTTTATTGCCTTTTTGTCATAGAGAACTTTCTTTTTATCATCGTCGTCCCATGCAGTTTTGGGCTTTGCAGACCCAACGCCATTGATTACCGTTATCGGGATAAATGGACCATTTTCAACAGCATCCCATACTTCCTCTCCTTGTGCTTCTAAATGCGCCTTCATGTGTATTTTCCAAAAGTCAAAATATTCACCACAGAATAGAGGAGGCTTGTTGTTACTACCACCATCTTTGAAAACTGGTTGATGATTTGCGGAAGCCATTCTGGATCTCTAGGAGCAGGTTACCTATAACCTGCTCTGATACCAATTGTAAGATTAAGATTGCGCCTAAGAGGGGGGGTGAATTAGGTGGTGGTCGATTTTTGACTTATTTTATACTTTCTGGTTTTGATTTAGTGCTTTGAAAACTGTAAAGTGCAGAAAGTAAAGAGACACGGAGAATTATCCTGGTTCCTTCCACACCCCGGAAGTACGTCCAGTCCCCTTGCAAACACGCAAGAGATTTTACTATATTGTTAGAACTTTTACAAGACTCTTCCTAGTCTTATCCACTAAATAACCTAACAAATAACCAAGAACACCCTCTTGGATTTCCAATAAGTCTAATGAGAACAATCCTCTCAAAAGATACCTCTTGTTTCCAATAATGGACAACAAGGAACAAAAGTAATCTAATACTTAATTCCAACAATCCTGGAAATAAGTTACACTTTGTATGTTTTTATGAAGTATGATTTCTTGAAAGATGTTGATCACATAGAGTGACTTCTTTGAAGTTTCTTCTTTCTTCTCTTGTAAGCAATTCAAACTGTAACACAATGGTTAGATAATGCTCAAAGATTTATGTTCTTTATATGTGTGAAAGTGCAGAAAATCTTTGTTCTTAAAAGTTAAGAAATATGAAGTTTGAATATTTTACAAAGTTCAGATTTTATTGCATAAGAGAAGAGTTGTTTTTGATTTGAAAGATTTTGTAATATATAGTAATCAAGATACCTTTCCAAAAGGACACTTTTCTGTTTGAAAAAACTTGACAAGATGCAATGTTTGATCATGCAACTATTGGAGAAAAGGTGTGAAGGATATCTTGAAACCAGTTCAGATTTTTCAAAATTTTCAATGTGCAAATCGATTAACATAAGATGCAAATCGATTGCACGTGTTTGTAACGTTCAGAATTTCAAAAAATTTGAAGTGTAAATCGATTAGCATGTTGTGTCAATCGATTTACAAGAGTTAAAAAGTCAGTTTGTTCTGTGATCAATCGATTTACACAACCTGTAAATCGATTGCTGGCAGGAGCAAACAGTTTTTTGAAAAAGCATGTGTAAATCGATTTACACAAGATGTTAATCGATTTACAGCAGAGAAAAACTTAAAAATTGTTTTGAAATATAATTGAAGTGATGTGGCAAGTGTGTATATCATTTTTGAGCATTTCTAATCAATGTAGTTTAATTGAGAATTGATATACTTGATTGCTTGCCAAGATCCTTGAAGCTTTGAGTGAATGATGCTTTAAGTTAATTTCCACTTCTTTTCCTTCTTTCCATAATGCTTGTTTGTCTTTCATCAAACTAGCTTGTTTGTCTTTCATCAAAACTAAAGTTGAGTTCAGGCTTGAGATTACAGCTATGAGTGTTTTAACAGATTTGGCAGAAGCAAAATTTTTGAGCCCGCTTAGCACGATTTTAGGCGGTTTTATGTGTAAAATATGGAAGTCGCGCTTAGCGCGTTAGGCCCTCTTAGCGCGTTCTGCTGAATTTTATTTTATAACTTTCATTTCATTCATTGTTAGATTATGTTTTTGGGGATAACTTTAGCTCCTAAATTCATCAACCTCATTTTTTTGGTAGATTAGCTTAGAAAACAACTATGGAGCTTGCATACGGATGATCCGGGGTGAATTTCTCTTTGATTGATACTGACAAATCGGGAGATTTGTGGTCTATTTATCTTCTTCTTTGTGTTTTCTCTATTAGTTTGGTTTTGTATATGTATTTACTTTGAACTCATGTATATTTGTCGCCTATGGCGTTGTATAAAGCTTGCTTTACAAAATTTTATCGATTATTGTCCTGGATTATTGCTATGTGCTTGGGGTTTGGGTTGTTATAGACATATACTGCTCGAATTCTTATCTAGGATGATTATCTAATAGTGTGTAGATTGTAGAAATAGATTTATAACTATTATTCACTTGGGTATTTGTGATTAATGTCTGTGTTGGTTGTGTCATGTCGAGAGATCGTCGATGCGAGTAGCACGGTTGACTTATGTGTTGTTGAGGTTGATTGAGAGATCACCGCCGAGACGATACAGTGGGTGTTATGTTTGGTACGTGATGACATCGATGAGTCTTGTAGGTTGAGTATGACTAGTCGATAAGTTTAAGTTTGTGAGGAGTTGATTATATGTATGCCTGATATGTTTTTTCTCCAAAGAATGAATTTATTTTCTGTTAATAACTTTAATTCCCACATTTACTTCAAACCCATTTAAAACCAAACTCATAAACGCGAGAAGTTTTCGAACGAAAATTCAGTAGCACTAATCTCCGTGGAGACGATATGATAAAACTAAAAATAATTACTTTTGCTTGCCACTTTAGCGCTTCAGTAGTAATTTCTAAGATAATAAGGCAACTCACACATACACCTAAAATACTTTTAGGTCTCTCTTTACTTAACAAAATCACGTAAAAATATTTCAAAGTCTATCTAGTTGATTAGCGGAATGTCTACTTGATTATGACAATTTTTTCAACTATCTAATCGATTAGATCATTAACCTAATTGATTAGATGATGCCTAACTAATCTATAATCAATTTTGACAATATCTTAATGATTAGTTAAAAATCTATATCAAAACCTTCTATTTTGGACCATAATAATTAATTATTTAAGGTACCTAACCGATTAGACTTAGGACATAATCGATTAGGTGACTTAATTGGTCCATAGTTCGTTTCTTTTTTAAGTAAATTCTTCCCCTATATAAAGGAGCCGCCTTCTTTCTTCATTTCACACCAAAATTCATAATTTCTCTAATTCGTTACCCCTCTCTGACACACACAAAATATTATCTTTATACCAAAATTTCCTTAGTGTCTTGTGAGAGAAAACCACTTGTGTGAAAATAGTTATACTAGTATGGTGCCATTGTTGATACTTTCAAAAGTGTGATACTCTTGTAATATAGTTTGATTTTTGAGATTAATTAATCTTAAAAACATTTTTGAGTTCTAGAACTTAGTCTATAAAAGTTCTATTTTATTATCAAGATCAACCTTTAAACTCTCTAATCATTTTGTTAGCTCATCCCATGAAAAATCTTTCTTTTGGTTAAAGATAAACAAGTGTAAAATTTCTAGATTTGCTCATATAAAATATTTGTGGGTATAACATGTGTTCATTATCCTGACCTCTCCCAATCTTTACATACGCTCACAACATTCTTTCATTTTCTCTCAGAACAGCGATGAAAGAGCAGAAAAATGACTAACTTTTCAAAGTTTCCATGTTTGTCCATTCCATTCTTCATCCTAATATTTCAAAACTTAAAAACATCTTATACCTTCATTGCATTTATGAGTTTTTGGGTTGTTAAGAATATTGTAGAAACATAAATTTTACTGTTAATTGTTGAAATTTTTTTTCTTTCATCCAATTTAGTTTTACATCTTTGCATATAAACAAAAATTGAGTGTGTAAAGAATAATGCAGCTTAAAAATAATATTTTTTATTAGTTTTAAAAACATTTTTTATTTATTCTCATGATGGTTGCATGAGCTTTTTTATATTAATCTTTAAAATAAATAAAAAATTCTTATATTTTATATTTTGATGAGAAAAATATTATTGTATTGGTTAATGGTTAGCCCTTTATTATAGTAAAATATTAAAATTTAACTTAAAAGATATTTTTGTCTTTTTAAAAACTAAACATATTTTTTTCTTTTCTATTTCTCTTCTATTTTTGTTATATCAATAGATACCTTAAATCTACAATATTTCTCATTTATTTCTCTCTTCTTATATCCTTTCTCACCTCTTTCTCTCTTCTCAATTTGTTCTCTCAATCAATTACACTCTTAGGTTATGTTTAGGAGTTTGGAGGAGAGGGAAAGAGAAGGGAGGACTTTCAAAAATAATTTTTTTTAAAAATATAAAGAAACTTTTAACATTTAAAAAAAAAATTGTTTAGAATGATAAAATAATATTATCATTAATGTATTTTTATTTTTTGAAATATTATAACAACAAAAATTATATTTAAACAAATTGATTAAGCCTTCAAAATCCTCTAAAACCTTCCTCCAATATAAATTTTGAGTTCTCCAAATTAAGAGGTTTTTGGTGTTACGAATAAAAAAGTCTCAAAAACTATCGTAAGGAAAATCTTTCTACTCATTTCATTCCATCCTTTCTATTTTTCAAAGCCCTCCCTTCCCTTCCAAACTCCCTAACATAGCCTTAATGAATTTGAAGCAATTGGTAGCCAAATCTATTTCTGAGTTAACACAGGGTCTCAACTTTGTTCAAAGTGTGTTCTCTTTTGTTTTCCCATTAAAAATAAATAACAACAATCAATACTCTGAAATTATTGAAAAAGACATTTAGAAGTTACTATTCTGGTGGATTGAATGTGATATGATTACATTTCTCAGACCAGAAGATGCAAGAGGAAGGTATGCAATTTATGACCTTCAGACATTGTTTTAGGTAATGATGGCATTGCATCTTTAGAAACAAAACATGCCAACAAGGTTGGAAAACAAAAAAAAGAAGAAGCATAAAGTAACCTTAATTCAGTACTAGTAATGATCAAATGGTAGGTTAGACGAGTGTATCAACCATCCATATTAGTAATCCATTAGGATCAATAATTTGTCTTGGACCTTTGTTCACCATTGCCAACCACAACCTGCGACAGGTCCACCTCTGTTTTGTTGGCTTTTCTTTCAGCAATCTGCATCTTTGTCGATTTGTAATAGGTTGCATATAGAATCAGCTGAACCACAGAAAACACTGTCCCAATCCCATTTGGCACCTGATAATCAATAACAATCGTAACTGGTCATTTGATTGATTCTTGTTGATTTTGGTATCTAGTAAAAACAAGGATTTAAATTTGTTTTACAGTGATGAATGCGTCAAATTGGATAAGAGCATAAGTGGTCCAAGCGACGCCGTTTCCAAAAGAAGCAAGCGAAATGGAAAGTGGCATGTATTCGACGCTTTTAGTCACGATCACCAATTTCTGCAGCGCAATTTCATCAAATACTTCAAATCCAAATCCAAAACCAAATATTCGAATTGAGTTTCTTTACTCTGATGATTACTTACCATGACAGCTAAAGGTGCAGCATACATCATAATGTTGAAAACAATGCAGGTGGTACCAACGATGGCCGATCGTTTCTTTGCAGAGTGAACAAGATTCAATACGACGAACGCAAGAACTGCGATGAAAAGGAGTTCAACAACTAACCACATAACAACCTTGAGCCTTTTGTTGCGGTTAGAGTAAATTATGAAGAGCGTGACATATACAATCTCGACCACAGAACCCGAGCCATTGATGGTCAGCACTAGCACGTTGTCCGGGTTCACCATGGGTAGACCATATAGTGTCCACACCATGCAGTTCACAAGTGTTGCTAAGTATGGTGCTGCTGAAAATTGCTCAACTGATCCTTTCTTCCATATCCCATAAAAAGTTGGCCTGATTATATACATTTCAATTCAATTAAAATTACCAAATTCCAATTAGGCGGGTCATAAGATTCTATCAACTTGCACACACTAAAAAAAAAGAAGAAACAAACAAATTGTTACTAAAAATATCAAACACAATGTCAAGTACTTTACCATTCCTAGCTATATTACTTTTTAGCCAATTTCATTTTTTTTTGATAAACTTGATTGAGTTTAATTCAAATAGATGTATGGTCAATAAAATTTATGGAAAATAATAATAATGCAATGTAGAATATTATAAAGTTAATGAAATAGGTAGTACTCCAATTTTAATGGTATTCATTCATTCCAACTATTTTTAGAGAGACACAATATGAATAGTACTATAAGTACCTCCCATTTTAGAATTCCAACCCCCTTTCTATCACATGGCCAAATTAATACTGTTTGGGTTTTGTAGAAAAATTACATTTATCATAAAAAAACTCATGTTTTATTTACATTTTTACTACATTTCTGAAATAAATAAATTTCCTCTTTAGATTAAATAAAGCAAATAAAAAAGAGAGAGATGAATTATTTAAACTTGTCTTAAAAAAGAAAGAAAAGAACAGAACGATTTCTACTGCACCAGCACCGCTCCATATTAATTTTGCGTCATAATAATCTTGTTGAATTATTGCAAAGAATATTATAAGGTGCAAGCTAATCACATTTTAGCCATTAAAATGATACCTCACCATTTAACTATATTACTCCACCTCTAATTATAATTATAAGATAAAGTAGAATTATTAATAAAGAATATCTTTGAAAATAAATAAATATTTATATGTAATAAATTATATACTCCCTTCAGTATTATTTATAAATAATTTTTTTTAAGATATATTAAATAATAAATGTATTTAGTCTACATAAAAAATCAAATATATTTATATTCAATAAATCTAAAAAAAAAATATTTATATAATAATAGTCCGAGGAAATATGAAATTATATTCATAGACTTAATTTTCTAAAGGGGTATAGAATTATGGATGTTCATATTGTCTTTTATAAATTTAAAACAAAGTATCTTAAGAGATAATTAGTTTTTTATTTTAATTAAAGTGAGATATAACCTTCCTTTAAAAAATTGCGGGTCAATTAAACCATACATAATACCTAATCATATGTACTAAATTAATCATGTCAAATTTCATTTAATAAAACTAATTATGGCAAATATAAAGTTATAAATTTTTAAACCTTTCACTTAAAAAGCATATGTTAAAATCAAAATATATGAAGTGAATAAATATATATATTTTTAATTTTAATTCAGAAAAAATAAATGCGCATTATAGAAAAAAATATTCATATAAAAAAATAATTTTGAAACCGTTCTTCTCTTAAAAAGACAAGAAAAATTAAAATTTATGCATTTTGTAAGGAATTTTAAAATTTTAAAAAAACAAGAAGAGAGAAAGATGAAGCTTACACTGGTGACAAGAACAAGAAGCCTGAGATGATATTTCCTGAAGTTATGGAAATTGAAGAGACAAAGATTTATAAGAATTAAGAATAATATATTTATTCATATTACACATAAATTCTATTGATATAGAAATTAACCAACCTATAATACCAACAACTGTTCGAGCAATATGTGCTGCTGCTGCAGTCATGATTCAAAACTGATTATAAGTGATGATGAATGAAGTATGAAATGTGAGAAAGAAGAATGGTGATGAAGATATATAGTAGCTAGGGGATGAAGGTAAATGAAAATTGTGTTATGTGATGATGATGATGATGATGAGGAGGAATCAGGTTGATCATATGCATGACATGTATTTTTGGGTTGTGTGAGTGAGTGAATATTAGTGCTTCTTAAATAGTGCAAACATAACACACTCTTTGGCATGAGTCACTCTCTTACTCAGATATTCTTAGACCCTACTTCACCAAGATTAGAAAGCGACTCAATTTGATTAAACATGGAATTGTATTAATTTTTATGTTGAGAAATCTATTTCCCATATTATATGTATTGTCCAAATTCATCCTAAACTGCTTTAAGTTGTTTATTTTGAATTAATTAATTCCTTGTGTTTTTTAAACAAATTATTTTAGTCTAAAAATGTACATAGTTCATCTTTTTGACTTATTTATCAATTTTATATGTTTATTCATCCAATTCTAAGATTAGCCAATAAAAACGTGAATTATAAAAACATGTATTAAGAACTTAATTTTGTTGAAAATATCCACTAAAATTTATGATAAATTTATATCAATATTAATGAATAAGATTGTTATCATTATACAATGATAATAAAAAACATGAAAGAAAGAAAAGACAATAATTTTCTGTAGAGTTTGTCTATGTCCACAAATTGTGGAAAACTTCTTATTCACTTGCAACCGTAAATTATGTGAATAAAACTTGATTGTAAAAATAGGAGTTACTCTCTCTATTTATAGATTTAGGTTAGTTTGCTCTCTAAGCCAAAATCCAAAACTATAAAAGCTCAAAATACCTATTTTAGAACTAAATCAAATCTATATATTTTAGACATAAACCAAATCTATCTATTTTAGATCTAAATCAAATATGTGTGTAACAATCTGCTTCCACACTTTGATAGACTAATTCCATACACCTTGTGTCGAGCAACATCCTGCTTCGACACAAGGAATTATACTTTCAACATACCACCTAATTCATTGTGTCTAAGCTATCTACATTCATCATAGCTCTTAGTCTTCTGAATACTTCGACCTGCACACCCTTTGCCATGATGTCTGCAATTTGATTCTCAGTTCTGCATTATTTCAATTTCATCTTCTCATCGGCTACCTGCTCTCGAAGATAGTGGAACCTCATTTCGATGTGCTTGCTTTGACCATGTGCTATCGGGTTCTTCTCTAGGTTTATAGCTGACATGATGTCGATCTTCATGGTAATTGCTCCATGATCTTTCCCCGTGATTTCTTCGACCAAGTTCACCATCCATGTTTCTTGACATGCACAAAGAGAAGCAGTTATGTACTCTGCTTTACACGATGATAATGCTACTACTGGTTCCTTTCTCGAACTCCAAGCAACTAGTGCACCACCTAGCATAAACACATATCCTGCTATGGATTTTTGATCCTCAACATCACTACACCAACTTGAATCAGTGTACCCAACTAAGTTGCATTCTTTTCCTTTATCAGCTGCAGAAAATCAAATGTCATAATAAAGAGTTCATTTCAAATACCTCGATATCCTCTTTGTCGCTGCTAGGCCTTGTGTGACAAAGGTATCTCAATGACCCAATAAGTCTTCTGTATTGGGTTGGGTCTGGAGGTGTGAAAAACACAAGAAAATGGGGGATTTGAATTGGGTTTTAAATAAAAAACGTTTCTTTTTAAAATCCCCTTTAAACCGTAACAAGTTACTTCACTTAGTGATAATAATGATAAGATGCAAGAAGGAAAAAACAAGTTATGTTTATACTAGTTCACTTGAAAACTATCAAACTAGTCTAGTCCACCCGCCAAGGTGATTTCGCCGTTCTCAACAAGGACTTAATCCAATAATCAAACAGAATATTACAATGTACAGACTAACTGCAAGTGACTAACGTTACAAACTCTAAGACACACTAATCTTAGACTTCTCAAAGATTCTTACCAACGGGTCCCTTAAGGAAAAATCAAACAACTGTTTGAACAAAGTTTATTTACAAGAAATTGTGCTTCTACAAAAGTGAAATGTAAACAAATTTTCAATAATATAGACTAGAGAAATATGAAAGCATATGAATAGTCTTATTAGAAAGTGTATCAACGTGAATTAGCAGCCCTCTCTCATAGTCTTCAAGCCTTTACATAACCAATAAAATATTATAACCGTTGAAGGATATTTCTGGAATTTCTTGAAAGCTGGCAGCTTGATCAATAACGTGGGAGACAAGATCGTACGCAACGTCCATCCTTCATGGTAGTGGAATGAAATATTTTGTTTGTACCATGTACTTTTTATACCACACAATCTTATCCTTTTTCTCTTCTAACGTCAGAGGCTTCTAATCAAGCATGTGTTGGAAGAATGAGAATAATACTTGGGTCTTCAGAACTTCAAGTCTTCAAAGTCTTCAGAACTACGTCTTCAGAATCTTTAGCACCTGGTCTTTAGAACCCCTTGTAGAACCTTGGGTTATCAGAAATTCAAGTCTTTAGAATCTTCAGAACTTCGTCTATCAGAATCTTCAGCACTTGGCCTTGAGAACCCTATGTCTTCAAAAACATAAGTCTTTAACATCTGGACTTCAGTTAGAACTTCTGTCTTCAGATATTCAGAACTTGGTTTCTTGAACATGTATCAGAGTTACAACTTTAAAGTCTTCTGAAGCTTTTGCTACTGTTCATCAGAACTTGTGTAGCTAGAAGTGGAACTTATTCTCTTCTAATTTCTTGGAAACACCTTTCATCAGAAGCAAAACCTGTTTGTTAAATACTCAAAATAATAAACATTAGAGTACCAAAATTGTTCATACAAACATACTCATTTATTATCATCAAAACTCAGAGATAAAGTTGCAGAACCAAATCTTATTCTAACAATCTCCCCCTTTTTGATGATGACAAAACTATGTATTTTGATGATACAATTTTGTACATGATCAAAAGAAGTAAAAAATAAGAAGATTAAGAAACACTTATCCTTGTTATGAAAACTCCCCCTGAGTCAAAGACTTGATGAAGATCAAATATCCCGATTCTAAACCATTTGAGTAGAATTCCCCTGGTTCCAATAGATCAAATATTGAGATCTTGAGAGTCTTGATACCAATCATGCCAATTGAGATCTTGAACCTCTAGCGTCACAAAGACAAATTCCAGATTCTCAATTCAGAGCCTGGTTATGAATAGTCTGATTATGAACTTAAGAACTTCTCAGAGTCTGAATCCAAAAGTTAGACAAAAGCCTTGTTTAACACTTTCAGATCTTGACTTTAATTAAAGTTCATAATTCCTGAAAAAGAAAACAATTCTAACAGAAAAAAAGTTTAATTGGGTTAGAATGTAAGCAGCTATTTTTAGAGACCTTTTCCATAATTTGATTATCATAATCAAAATATTAATTTCAGTTATTTATTCCCCCTTTTTGTCACAATCAAAAAGGTAAAATAACAAGTGAACTAAGAAGTGATAAACCAAAATAAACTTCATTAAGAATTATAAGATCATAAGTCATAAAAGAAATCATAAGAAGCAAAACATAAGAAGCAAGAGTTCTATGTTTCAGAAGAAAAAGGTGAAATAAAAGCCTAAGAGCCTAGGGTCCAGATGCAGGAGGTGTTGGAGTAGATATCTTATCAAGAATTAGCTGTAACACGTTCTGAACATTCTCATTGACAACCTTCTGTTCGATGATGCTTTCTCTGAAAACCTGTTATTCTCCTATAATCTCACCTATTGAATTTTCCAGACGCGCGATGACAGGATAAGAAGAAGACACAACCAATGCATCTTGTCTTGCCTTTTCTGCCTCTTCAGCTTCCAGATCCAACCTGGCTTCCTCAACAACTTTGGCATCTTCCTCAGACTTAAGCCTAGCTTTTTCTGCCTATTGGAGTGATCTAGCTTCAACTTATCTTTTCTTATTAGCAATGAGTATGAAGACTCTGATTCTTTCCTCTCTTTCTGTCATCGTCTGAACAACAACAATTCTAGATGCTTAAGAGAAGGTCTTCAACCTTTCAAACTCAGAAGACATCCATTTTTGAAACAAATTCCAGGAATCATCCAGATTCTGGGGCTTAGGGCTTGAGCTTGCTTCTTGTCTTAGCTTTGAAATCTTCTTTCTAGCCTCATTTCTAAACAAACTAATGCATTCATCTAAGGTTTTTGTAATAGGATTTTCATAAACAATTAAAGGTTATTTGTTGAAGATGATGAAGGTTGTTGACGAAGGTGATGATCTTGATGAAGAGCGTTGGTGAATATTATGAACACAGAGAACTTGTTGAACGGTTTAATAGAAAAAGAGGGTTTAGGGTTTCTAAAGTGTGGAAGTGAAGTGAAGTGAAGTGAAGTGTGTGTTTTATAAGCGAGAGAAAAATATAAAAAATAAACACATATAGAGATGCTTATTAGGATCATTAAATGAAAGTAATAATTATGATTTTAATCAGTTCCAAGAAAAACGCACACTATTTATTGCATAGCCTAGGTAGAGTGTGATGATTAAGCATAACCAAGGGTTACACACGTTAATCACTACATCTAATTAGGTGACACATTTTGATATCCTTAAAATCTTGAGAACCAAAATGTTGCCATCTAATCAAAGACATTTCTGACCGAAACATCTTTTGATTATTGAGGTTCTGAAAAATGAAAATAATTTTTGATCAAGTCAGAATCTTATTTCTTCAGACTAAGAGTAAAACACATCGATTCTGATAAAATCTTACTCTGGACAAAAGTCCATTTTCAGATGCTTCAGAATATATAGAAATCTATCTTCAGCTAAGGGTTTTGTAAAAATATCAACCCATTGATGGTATGTATATATGAATTTTAAAGATAATATCCCTTTCAGGACATAATATCTAATAAAATGATGTTTTATTTCTATGTGTTTAGCCCTAGAGTGTAAAATAGGATTTTTACTGAAACAAATAGCATCAGTATTATCACAAAAGATAGGAATGTTACTCTCGTATATCTGATAATCTTCTAGCTGATTCTTCATCCAATGCATCTGAGTGTTGCAAAATGCTACTGAAATATACTTTGTTTCTGTTGTTGAAAGAGAAATTGTTGATTGCCTCTTGATTGACCATGATATCAGATTCTTTCCCATAAATTGACAGATTTTAGAAGTACTCTTCCTCATCAGTCTGTCTCCAGCGTAATCTGCATCATAGAAACCAGAAATAGTGTACTCTCATGTTTTCTCATACATCAAGCCAAGGTTAGAAGTTCCTTTCAGATACCTTAGAATTCTCTAAACATCAGTTAAGTGAGATTCCCTAGGATCAGATTGGAATCTAGCAAATAGATGAACACTGAATAAAATATTAGGTCTAGAAGCAGTTAAATATAAAAGAGAGCCTATCTTACCACGATACAACTTCTGACATAACATTCCACTTATCTCTTATTTTTCCAGAATGCATGTTGGATGCATTGGAGTCTTTGCTAAGGTGCAGTCCATCATGTTGAATTTTTTCAGAAGTTCTTTGGTATACTTACTCTGATGAATGTAAGTGGCTTCTGGTTTTTGATCAATTTGAATTCCCAAAAAGAAATTTAGTTCTCCCATCATACTCATTTCAAACTCATCCTGCATTAACTTGGAAAAATCCTTGCAAAGAGAGGGATTAGCAGAACCAAAAATAATATCATCAACATAAATTTTAACTATCAGAATATCATTTTTGAAGGTTTTGCAGAAGAGTGTAGTGTAGACTTTCCCTCTGGTAAATTTATTTTTTAAAAGAAAATTTCCCAATCTGTCATACTAAGCTCTGGGAGCTTGCTTTAGACTATAATGAGATTTCTTGAGTTTAAAAACAAAATCTGATTTCTCAGATTTTTCAAATCCAGGAGGTTGTTTGACGTACACTTCTTCTGAAATATAACCATTCAAAAATACACTCTTAACATTCATCTGGTAAAGAATGATGTTATGAATTACAGAAAAAGAAACTAATAAACGTATAGCTTCTAACCTTGCGACTGGTGCAAAGGTTTCTTTATAGTCTATCCCTTTTTGCTGACTATAACCTTGTGCAACCAATCATGCTTTGTTCTGACAACTTCACCTTTCTTGTTGAGCTTGTTTCTGAATACCCATCTGGTTTTGATGACATGAACACATTTAGGTTTATGAGAAGGATCCCAAACACCGTTCTTTGAGAATTGGTTCAGTTCTTCTATTAAAGTTACTAAACCCAGAGGCACTTCATCAGAGGGTTTGAGCGCTGATCTTGTTCTGACTGGAGCATCTTTTTTTCCCAGAATTAGATCTTCAGGATGAGATGATGAGATTCTGTTTTTCTTTTGTTATGGTTGATCAGAAGGAACAATAACAATATCAGAAGTAGGAGCTTCTGATTATTTATCTTCTTGTATCTTCTCCTTGGGTTCTGCGAATGTTATCTTCACATCTACAAGCTTTTCAACCAACTTTGACTTTTCATAGTCAAGCTTATCATCGAATCTGACATGGATTGATTCCTCCATGATTTGTGATTCCGTGTTATAGATTCTGAAACCTTTTGATCGTTCAGAATATCCTAACAACAGACACTTTTGTGCTTTGGAATCAAACTTGCCTAGGTTTTCTTTAGTATTCAATATAAAACATACACACCCAAAAGGGTGGAAATAAGAAATGTTGGGTTTTCTATTCTTTCATAATTCATAAGGAGTCTTACTCAAAATAGGTCTTATAGAGATTCTATTTTGAATGTAACAGGTTGTGTTTAATGCTTCTTCCTAGAAGTGCTTAGCCATTTGAGTTTCTTGGATCATGGTGTGAGCCATTTCTTGCAATGTCCTATTTTTCCTCTCTACAACCCCATTTTATTGTGGAGTTCTAGGGCAGGAGAAACCATGAATTATTCCATTAGAACCAATTTTTTTTCAAAATCTTTGTTTTCAAATTCGCCACCATGATCGCTTCTAACTCTGACTATTTTGCAATTCTTTTCATTTTGCACTTGGGGGCAGAAAGAAGAAAACACAGAATGTGACTCATCCTTGTGTTTCATGAATTTTACCCATGTCCATCTGCTGTAATCATCAACGGTGACAAGTCCAGATTTCTTTCCATTGATAGAAACAATTTTCACTAGTCCAAACAAGTCAATGTGAAGAAGTTCTAATGGCCTAGAGGTAGAAACAACATTTTTAACTTTAAAAGAGGTTTTTGAAAATTTTCCTTTCTGACATGCTTCACAAGGAGCATCTGAAGTATACTTCAGATTGGACAAGCCTCTGACTAATCCAAGCTTATTTAGTTAAGATATTTTTCTCAAGATAATTGTCACCTTGGAAAATCTTAAGGTATTCAAGTACGTGTAGTAAATGAAGATATTCTCATAAGCTAAGAGTCACCCTCAAAAGTAAGGGTTTTCTGGGAAACGGGAGCCAGTATTTGAAAAGTTGGTTTTATTAGGTTAGAGTTAATGCTTAAAAGGAGTCACACTGAAACTGTCGAAAATGAACTACGTCGACTAGAAAGAAATAAAAGAACATATGTCAAGAGGTCAAAATTGGTTTATTCGACCAAAGGGTGAAAGATAAGGATTTGGTCGAAAATGGTTTTAGTCGACAAAAAAGGGTTTCTTGGACTTAGAGGAAGTATGGTTATTCTTTTCCAGCAGGAAAGTGTCGAACAAGGTAGAAGCGGTTTGCGTTCAAGAGGTTTAGAGGAATCATGGACGGTTACTGGAAATCCACGATGTATTTAAGCGCCAAATAGGTGGAACTTCAAAATCATGAGCAGTTACCAGCAATCCACGATGTGTTTGAGCGCCAAATAGGTGGAAACATCTAGTGAAGAAGTTACCTCAAGATTTTAATATTATCCGTAGATTGTATCTAGGTATTTACATTGTAAACACTATAAATAAGCATATTTAGTATAGTTTGTAGTGTGTTCACTTGTACTCTCAAATCACTTGTCAAACTCTATCATTCCGAGCGTCAGGAAATCAAGAGTGAAGAGTGCTTGATGTACATGAATCACCATTTTTATTTCAATGAAAATCCTTTATCTTTCTATTATATCTTTTGAGTATTTTATCTGCTTTCTATTTGTTATCGAGCAAGATCTATACGTTATCTTCTGTTTCACATAAACTATTCGACGCTATCTATTGGTCACGAGTCACCAGTCAGTTAGTTTAGTAAGTCTCGCTTTCGTATGAATATCTTCTGTTGGTCACGAGTCACCAGTCAGTCGATCAAATCATAGTGTGGAAAACCATTACACTTGTTCCCCCAGTCAAAAGAAACCGTCTCCCTTGACTAATATTTCGACAGAATAGGTGTGATAGTAAAACTCTTAGCATGCGTCTTGAGATCAACTGGTCGATCTCGCAAGTTACCCTCAGTTTAAGGACTCTGGGAGGACCAGCGGTTGTTTACCATTTTTCACAGTAAACAAATTGGCACACCCGGTGGGACACAGTTCTGAGAATTTGTCTTAATTATTTATAAGTGGATGCAACTTAGAAATGGGAAGTTAAACAAAGAGTATAATAAACCATTGTCTAGGAAGAAAATATTAAGAATGACAATTCCTGATAATCCAAACATAGACGAAATACTGTCACGAACTTTAATCACTACCGATCCAGTAGTATCTCGAGTAGCACTTTTTCCTCCTGTAGGGTCACTGCTGCAGTTTCCGTACAAATGTCTCAAGCTCCACCAGGAAGCCCAAGACCATTAATGACTACGACTACAATACCTAATGTGCCCCGTTTTGGTAATGTAGATTCGTCTTATGGAATGACGTATTCCATGATTCAGGATACCAGTCAACGTCGAATATAGCAGTGGTGTCAGATAATGTTCAAAATTCGAACTCTCCTTTACAAAGATCTGTGCCAGGAGGAAATAATAGAGGCAACCAAAATAGGGTAACACCTTCTCAACCTATAGTACTGCCTCTTACTAATACTTCAGTAGTAGTATTAAGGCAACAAATGGATGATAGCAACCACAAGTTGGTTAATATGATAACTAACCAGATGAGTAATGTATTTAATCCTATAATACAAGATTCGGTTGAGACTAATAGGAAGTCCGCTGAAACAAATAGACAGGTAATTGCCCAATTAACATGTTTGTGTAATTTTCTAGGTGCACCTCTAGCGCCTATTCGGCATGCACCACCTGTTCGACTAGACGCCCCTGGTCAAATAGACATGGGGGAAATACAAGACGAAACTGTCCATCAGGGGCAAATGCTAGTGCCTCCAAGTAATTTTATTGTCGATCCACCTAGGGTATTAGTACATCGACATCAAAAAGCTGATCAAATTGTTGATCAAATTCGACAAGAGGATTTAGTCGTAGAAAATAATTTAACCATCATTGTCGAAAGAATTATGGATAGAAATGGTATGAATACCGCACTTCAGAGGCCAACATATTCCTCCCCTTTGTCTGAATATATTTTACAGACTGAAAATCCTAGAGGATGGAAAATCCCCAAGTATACGAAATTTGGGGGAGAATCTGGAGAGTCGACAGTGGAACATATTACTAGATATTTAACTGAATCTGGGGATATGTCGAATAATGAAAACTTAAGGGTAAAGCACTTTCCTTCTTCCCTTACTAGGGCAGCTTTCATGTGGTTTACCACCTTACCCCCAAATTCGATTGACTCATGGACGAAGTTGGAGAAACTTTTCCATGAGCAGTTTTACGAGGGTCATTCAAAAATTAGTTTGGTCGAATTATCAAACATTAAAAGAAGGTTTGCTGAAACCGTTGATGATTATCTAAACAGATTTAGGTCATTAAAAGCAAGATGCTTTACTAAAGTGCCAGAACATGAGCTTGTTCAAATGGCTGATGGAGGTTTAGATTATTCCATTAGGAAGAAAATAGATCAAACCTTTGTGAAAAGTATGTCACAATTAGCTGATAGAGTTCAACATCTAGAGCGTCTGCGACTAGAAAAGGTCAGACACACTAGGGCTAAGACTAGAAAATAAAAAGTAGCCTTCATAGATTATGATGACACATAACCCACTTGTGAGGCCGACTATACCTCACCAACAGAGGCAGAGGTTGAATTGGCTGAAATGAAACCAGGGCTAGCCTATGAGTGTAAATCATTATTTTCTGCTAAAGGAAAGAATACGGTCGAAAATAATCCAAAATTCAAGAAAAAACTTATACGTTTGATGTCACTAAGTGTGAAGAAATATTTGACTTACTGGTTAAAGATGGTCAAATTTTAGTACCCTCAGGTGCTAAATTACCACCATTAGAATAACAACAGAAAATAGGTTTTTGAAATTTCATAATTATCTTGGTCATACAACCTCTCAAAGTTACCTTTTCAGGGATCTCGTGCAAAAGTCCCTAAAGAGGGTAGGCTGAAATTTGCTACAAGAAAGATGAAGATTGATACTGTTCCTCTTAGGTAAGAGGAAGCTTTGTTTCTCGACCTAGTTGACATCAACATGGTAGAGATTACTGAATTCCTTGATGATAATATGGTCGAAGAGGGCACTGGAGAAAGTCTTGATGTCGACCTAGTAAATGTGTATCTAAGGCCTAAGGAAGACTTGCTAGACTTCCTTTACCGCTTTAAGAATAAAGGTTCACAAGCCTGCTTGTGTTCTAGATGTGGCGCTTTGCCTGACAAAATAGCTGCTGAAAATTTCCAGAAGCTACAGTTAGAAAAGAACGAAGGCAAGCCATACAATCAAAGGTTCCCTACACCAAGGGACCCAAGGAGAGATATGGGAAACTCTCATGCTAAACCTAGGAGTTATATTCCCTCAGCAAAAGCTCCCAAAGGTACCTGGATTAAACCCCAAGGAAGAAAGGGCGCGCTAATTGATGGGGCACCAAACAAAGGGAAGTCGGTTGTTGACTGCCGACATGAGTTCAAGTCAGAGAAGAAAAGCCACATTTCTGAAAACTACATGGGGAAGAATCCCATGACTCGAACCCAATGGAGACGCTTCCAGCATCGAAAGAAGGCTGAGAGGCAAGCAGCTGCTAGCCAGATTGCTGCAAACAAAGGTGGCAATCAGAGGCAATACAAGGTGAAAGTCGACTCCTCTATGAAAGAACAAATCAAAGAATTTGTGAATCGACCAGCTGCCAAATATTATGAAGAAGCCACTGACGATTTTGATTCCGAATTTGAAGAGATTTTGAATATCTTAATCAATGTAGTATCAATTCTGCCAGCAGAATATGATTGCTTGACTGAAGTCGAAGATTCAGTAGATATAGATGCTGAGGAGATGGCTTTACACAAGCCTACGTGTTACTTTGTCATGAACAATGGTTCCATTGAGAACCAAGATGCTTTCTTTGAAAGACCAGATATGGCCATGAGGAGCCATTTGAAGCCCTTTTTTAATAAGGGCTAAGGTCGAAAGGGTGGCTATCAACAAGGTGTTGGTAGACTGTGGTGCTACGGTGAACATTATGCCACACCACCTATTTCGAAAAATCGGTAAATATGACACCGATGTTAGATCTCATAACATGGTCTTATCAGACTACGAAGGAAGAACTAGAAACACCATGGGTGTGAACCAAGTCGACATTACTGTCAGCTCAGTTACTAGGCCGACTATTTTCATGGTGATTCAAGGTAAGCCAAGTTACAACCTCTTAGTAGGGAGAGAATGACTACACTGATTAGGGGATGTGCCATCCTCTCTGCACCAGCGCTTGGTGATCTGGAGGGAAGATGGCATAGTCAAAAATATTGAAGCTGATCAAGGGTATTTTATGGCAGACGTGAACAATGTCAGAAAGAAGCAGTTTGACAGGAAATTAGATAATATTTCCCCATGCCAACCTGCTGAGGATGTATATGCCAACCTTGATTAAGCATTTGTTTCATTGAAGTTACATGAAACCCATGGTTTTCTGTGGGATGTGGAACCTCTTGAGGATCCATACTGTACCAACCGTCTAACAGGATGGGGAGACATCAATGATGATGTCTGAGCTAGATGCTCTAAACAGGATTTCAGCATATATTGCCGAAAGTAAAATAAATTTGGCACGGGAAGCTGAAGAAAATATGGCTGCCGAAGCCAATAAAACACAAGTTCTAGATGAAGGAGTTACTTTGGCTATTGAGCCAAAGCCACTAGATATAATAAAGACGGTCAAAGAAAACATTGATAAGCAGCATCTGTACTGCATATATGACGAAGAACCCTTAGGCTTCGAAAAGGATCCAATGGCACCAGAAAAGATGCAGCCACAAGACCCTTTAGAAGAAATAGATCTTGGTGAAAAGGGGGATAAAAGACCAACTTATATCAGCACCAACATCGACCCAAAGTTGAAATATGAGGTAATATATTTATTAAAAGAATTTAAAGATTGTTTTGCTTGGGACTATAATGAAATGCCAGGTTTAAGCAGGGACTTGGTAGAACTAAAATTACCAATAAAAGCTGGAAAGAAACTAGTAAAGCAGACTCCCAGACGTTTCACTCCAGCCATAATGTCAAAAATCAAAGAGGAGGTAGAGAGACTCCTCAAAAGAAGATTCATAAGAACTGCAAGGTATGTCGACTGGTTGGCAAACATAATGCCTGTAATTCAGAAAAATGGAAAATTAAGGGTATGCATAGATTTTAGAGATTTAAATGTGGCCACCCCAAAAGATGAGTATGTTATGCTTGCGAAAGAAATGTTGGTCAACTCGGCTGTTGGTTTTGAATATCTAAGTATGCTTGATGGTTATTTTGGTTATAACCAAATTTTTATTGCATACGAAGATGTGTCGAAGATGGCGTTTCGTTGCCCTGGGGCACTGGGAACCTATGAATGGGTTGTCATGCCATTCAGTTTAAAAAATGTCGGAGCGACATATCAAAGGGTAATGAATTCTATGTTCCATGATTTTATTGAAGATTTCATGCAAGTTTACATTGATGATATTTTAATAAAGTCGAACATTAAACCAACTCATCTGCAACACCTTCGAAAGTCTTTCGAAAGGATGAGAGAACATGGATTAAAAATGAATCCATTAAAATGTGCTTTTTGTGTGCAGGCAGGTGATTTTCTTGGCTTTGTGGTGCATAAAAAAGGCATAGAAGTTAATCAAAGTAAGACCAAAGCCATCATGGAAATCAAACCACCGTCGACCAAAAAGGAACTTCAGTCTTTGTTGGGCAAGATAAATTTCCTAAGGAGGTTCATATCCAACTTAAGTGGAAAAACCAAATTATTTTCACCACTACTTCGACTAAAAAATAAAGATTTCCTTTGGCAAGAGGAGCATCAAGAGGCTTCAACAAAATCAAAGACTACTTAGTAAAGCCTCCAGTATTGGCACCTCCTGTTAGACATAGGCCTATGCAGTTATATATTGCAGCCTCAGATGTGACTCTAGGTAGTATATTAGTCCAACAGGACGAAAAAGGTGTCGAGAGACCTATGTATTATCTTAGTCGAATGCTAAATAATCTTGAGACTAGGTATAGTGATATAGAAAAACTATGTCTTTGCTTGTATTTCTCTTGTATTAAACTAAAGCAATATATAAAGCATGTTGATGTGTATGTATCTTCTCATTTCGATATTATTAAGCACATGTTATCCAAACCAATTTTACACAGTCGATTCGGTAAATGAGCTTTAGCATTAACAGAGTATTCTCTGACTTACATGCCCTTAAAAGCAATGAAAGAACAAGTAGTGGCAGATTTTTTGGTCGACCATTCAATGGTTGGTAACCTCAAAATTATGTAAATTTAGTGCCATGGAAATTACACTCTGATTGTTCTAGCCATAAGAATAGAGTTGGAATAGGAGGACATATAATTTCTCCCAGTGGAATTCCAGCAGAGTTTAAGTATTTGGTATGTGCATAAATAATAAAGCAGAATACGAGTCTTTAATAACAAGACTTAAACTACTGCTAGATTTGGGGGCAAGGAACGTCGAAATTATAGGAGACTCTGAATTAGTGATTAAACAAGTATCAAAGGAGTACAAATGTGTTAAATAAAATTTAATCATGTATTTTGTGATTACCATCAGATTGTTAAAACAATTTGAGCAAGTAAGTATTCGACACATACCTCGAAGAGAGAACGAAAAGGCTAATGACCTAGCACAAGAAGCCTCAGGATACAAGAGAGATTAAAATGAAGAACTTACCCAAGTAAGAGAGAAAGTTCGAGCAACTTTGTTATCCCTTTCAGATTTGTCGATTGTAAAGTTAAGGGCTATAAATGCCGAAAATTTTCAAATTTTAACCATTGACAATGGACAAGAGAATGACTGGCGAAAGCCATTGGCTGACTATCTGCGCATCCCCATGGGGTCGACAGATTGTAAGGTCAAGTATCACACTCTCAATTATGTTTTGATAGAAAACGAATTATTTAAGAAAACTGCTGAAGGAGTTTTGTTAAAATGCCTTGGAGAAAGTGAGGCATACGTGGCAGTGTCAAGTGTGCATAGTGGAGCATGTGGTGCACATCAAGAAGGACTCAAAATGAAATGGCTTTTGGTGCGTTCAGGCGTCTATTGGCCTTCAATGCTAAAAGATTGCATTGAATTTTCTAAAGGTTGCCGAGAATGCCAAATGCATGGGGGCATACAACATGCCCCCGCAAGTGAATTACATGCAGTTATAAAACCTTGGCCATTCAGAGGATGGGCCTTAGATGTGATTGGAGAAATAAAACTAGCATCATCAAAACAACAAAGATATATTTTAGTCGGTATTGATTACTTTACAAAATGGGTCGATGCAGCAGCTTTAACTAATGTCGACCAAGAAGTTGTTATTGATTTTATACAAAATCACATCATCTGTCGGTTTGGAATTCTTGAATCAATTACGACCGACCAAGGATCAGTGTTTACTGGATGTAAAATGCAAGAATTTACGCAAGAAGTTGGAATTAAATTGTTAACTTCTACTCCTTACTATGCTCAAGCAAATGGACAAGTCGAATCTGCCAATAAAGTGATAATTATCCTAATTAAGAAGCATGTAGGAAAGAAGCCAAGGAATTGGCATAAAACACTGGATCAAGCCTTATGGGCGTGTAGAACTTCCCCTAAGGAAGCAACAAGAACTACTCCATTTCGACTTGCATATGGGCATGATGCAATGTTACCAGTGGAGATACATGTTCCATTGATAAGAATCTAAAGACAACATGAAATACCATATGAGGATTACTGCAATATGATGGCAGAAGAGCTTGTCGACATAGATGAAAAAAGGATGTTGGCCCTTGATTTGTTAATAAGACGGAAAGAAAGAGTTGCCAGAGCTTATAATAAAAAAGTAAAGGATAAAGTATTTGCTTTCGATGATCTAGTATGGAAAGTGATATTACCTATGGACAAAAATGATAGATTCTTAGGGAAATGGTCCCTAAATTGGGAAGGACCTTTTAAGGTGATACAAGTTTTTTCAAATAATGCTTATGATTTTGAGGAGTTAGCCCCAGGTCAACAGATCTTAAGGGTAAATGGCAAGTACTTAAAAAATTATAAGCCCATTCTTCAAGAAATCAAAATCTCAACGAAATAAGTATTCGTCGAACCAACAAGTTGGTAAAATTTTGTTGAGACCAGCAAATTCAAAACACGCATAAAACGTGGAAGATACATATAAAACGAACAAAGAAAGGTTTCGTTAAAAATTTGGCTTAAAGACATAAAGAAATTACAAGATTGTTTGTACAATGATTAAAAATGCTTAAATTTGGCTTGGAATGACCACAATTCACCATGGAGGTTTGCGACCTAATATTCAAAACCTTCTGCCGGAGTCTTAAGTGTTTCAAGCTTTGTTTCGACAGAAGAAATCGCATCACTTACAGCCACGACGTCCACAACCATTTGCTCAGCTTTTGCTTGGGTTGGATTAATCACATTATTAATCTCTTCCTCTTTCTTGGAAATCAATTCTAATTCCTTGTCGAGAGAAGAAATCTGGTCAAGTATTTCAGCAGCTCTATTTCATTTGGGAACCAGTTCTTGTTTCTTATTCTCAATCATTTCTAACAAATCATTAATTTATTCAGTAACTTGCACCACCATATCCAAATTCTTTTTCACGAAGGCTTTCTTCGAGTCAACCGCCTCCTCATTTTCCCGAATACTTTCAACATTTTGGCGTAGAGGAATGAAAAATTTCTCAAATGCCGTTATCATCAACCATTGCTGCAAGAGCCAAAAAGGACCATGGACTAGGACGTTATTTTTCTTTGGATTATTAGGGTCAAAACACTTTATTTGGTTAGCAGCATCAGTCAAAGCTGCATAAAGAGAGGCCAAAATCAACTAGCCTAAAGCAACATTCTCACCCATATGCAATTGGGTAGCTATATAATAAAATTGTTTGGCCACCTGCATCGAGCTGGAACAAAAAACAAAGCGAGACAGCCATAAGGTTAGAAACGCCACATTTTATTCATCAGTTACAGGACCAGAGATTTGAGCATGATGGTCGCTAAAATTATTATATGTTGGTTTTCCAGCTTCACCCACTTCAAACCTTAGTGGCACAGGTTCAACATCTCTATAGTTGAAAACTGTGTCAGATGGTTTTATCCTTGTGATGGCAACAACGTCGAACATGGTAGGAGTGATCATACCATATTTAGTATGAAAGGTGTTGGTCGATCCCTCCCAAAAATGTATGGTAGCTAGGAGCATGCCACTGGAATAAGGTTGACCATATCAAGAAAGTTCTAGCAGGGTATAAATACCCATCCTTTTCCATTGGTCTCCTTTGGCAGTTTCTAAATGTGCCATCCAAGCACAAAATTTAGGGCAACGCAGAGGTGGAGCCGTTCTAAAGTTCCTGTCAATATATTTAAGCGATATAGGGTTTGGAGAGGAAATGACGGGTCTGGTAGTAGTACTAGTAGGAAAAAGGCCTCCTTATCATCTACATAGATTTCGGAGGGTGCATCAGCAGGAAGTGTCCCTAAAAAGGCTATGGGTTTCTCTTCAAGAAAGAAAGGGATAAGTACCTGAGATTTCTAGATTTTGGCTTTCTCCTCCACAAATGGGGGTTCCGACACATAAGCTTTGTCGTTGACAAGGCGCAGTTGAAGAGCGATTGCTGGAGAGGAAGTTTTATTTTTAACATTCACCATTGTAAAAGGTTTGAAGGAGGATGAAGATGAATAACATCGATGAAATGTGTAATTTCTGGGTTTTTTCTAAAAGAAAGGGTTGAAGAAGTGAATAAAAATAGAAAAAAAAGAGAAATAAGGGTATTTGTAGACCTTGAGGAAGGATGAAATAATGGGAAAAATCTTTTGTGATTTCCCAAGTTCAAATCACGTCAGTTTGTGGGACGCGTGCTGCAAGATCAACGTGAGTTAGTGGGCCACGTTTCCCACTAAAAGTGCAATGATGGCAAAAATTAATGTCACACGTCTCAAAACTGAAAAGCATGATACGCTACCATGATTTCATAACGTCACAGAAAAGACAGAACAATAATATCCACTTTTAGAGAAATGGAAATGATTTGGTCAAATGGTGAAATCGACGCTTCAAAGATGCCATTATACCATATTAGTCGAAATTTGAAAATGGCATCACTGGGGGGAATTTTTTCACCTTGGAAAATATTAAGGTATTCAAGTACGTGTAGTAAATGAAGATATTCTCATAAGCTAAGAGTCACCCTCCAAAGTAAGGATTTTCTGGGAAATGGGAGCCAGTGTTTAAAAAGTTGGTTTTATTAGGTTCAAGTTAATGCTTAAAAGGAGTCACACTGAAACTGTTGAAACTGAACTACGTCGACTAGAAAGAAATAAAAGAACATATGTCAAGAGGTCAAAATTGGTTTAGTCGACCAGAGGGTGAAAGACAAGGATTTGGTCAAAAATGGTTTTAGTCGACAAAAAAGGGTTTCTTGGACTTAGAGGAAGTATGGTTATTCTTTTCCAGAAGGAAAGTGTCGAAGAAAGGAAGAAGCGGTTTGCGTTCAATAGGTTTAAAGGAATTATGGTGGTGTAAAACGGTGGGAGAACTGACTTGGATGTTTTGCATTTGATCGCAATTGTTGCGGTTAGCAAGAGTCGTCGTCGACTTTTCTTTTATCCAATAAGGAAAGGATGAAAAGAACAGGAAATACCTTTAGAGAGTGTTTTCTTGAGTTCAGGGGTAGATTATGAAAAGGGAAGGTATTAGCACCCTTTTCATCCGTAGTTATCTACGGGCTCTTAGTTGCTTGCTAGATCACTTTATTTTGTTTGAATGTGTGCTTGTGGTGTGGGTTTTGAAAGTGTTTTTAAAATGTCTTTGTAATGGTTCTCGTTTCTATAAGAACGCGTACAAATTGTTGTTTTCGAGAATAGTTCAAAGAGGTGTTTGTGGAATGTGTTTTTGAAAGAGATTTTGAAAAGGTTTTTTCTTTGTAATTGCTCTCGTTTCTATAAGAACGCGTACAAAGTGTTTGTCTTTTGAAAATGTTTCAAATGAGTGTGTTGGTGTATAAAGTGTTTTTGTTGTGAGCAAGCGAGCAACTAGGAGCGAATCTACCTACTCAAAAAGGTATTAAATGTTCTTTTCCTCTTCCTTTAGATGTTTCTATCTTACCATTGTTTTGGTAAGAAGCCCCATCGTTGGATGTAAAGGGACGGGCACGAGACGTTTTGTATAGTCATAGAAGGCAACCTATGGGACGTTTTAGCAATGTCGTTTAGGGACTACATCGTTTACCGAAGGAAAAATCGAGGGTCATCGAGGGACTACGATCTTTTATAGAGGGTTTTTTTTCTAAAGCGCCCATGTTCGAGGGACATGACTATTTTTTCCGATAGGCAACAAGTGGAATTATCCTAAGGGGTGCTAGTGTGTAAGTGTGTTTGATTTACATGCATTTTGTCTTGATTAGGGCTATCTATTTGTTTATTTTTATCTTTCCATACAAATCCTAATTACTAGCATTTACATGAAAGCGATAAATTGCGGAGAGTAAAGATTCTATGCTATTACAATCATTAGGGGGATGGGGTGTACAAATTTACAAATGGGGATTGCAAGAAATTAAAGTCCTAATTATCTATTACAACCATATTGAAATAATGTACGAGAATTGAAATGGACTTGTTTTATTTTTGTTAAGAAAAGAAATAAATTGGCTTAAGAAAATATTTTTGATCTTTTTGGTTTAAAAAGAGATAAAAAATAAACTATGTAAATATAAAAATGTTTTTTTTTGGTTTTTTAAGTTATTAAAAGCTAAAATAAGATAAATAAGAGAAAAAGGAGTAAGAATCAGCACATTGCTGAAACGAGAAGGAACAGAAGTTCTGACTTTGATACGTTGCAAAAGAGAAAATGTTAGCAGGAAAAGTAAAAGGTCAGAAGTTCTGGGCCTGGGTACACCAAGTTCTCAGGTTGGTGGGAATCAAGGAAAAGCTAGAAGTTCTGATTGTTTAGGGGGTTCAGAAGCTATAGTGTAGCTGGGAATCTAGAAGTTCATATATCACTGGCAAGTCAGAAGTTCTGGCTATTTGATAGAGTGAGGTGATAATGTTGTTGGGTAAGGTTGTTTAGAAGTTGTGATTTAGGAATATTGTTTGACAGATAAATGGGTGAAAATGTCACTAAATAAACCTAAAAAAGATACTTCTGGGACTAGAACTCAGCCCCCTTAGCACTAATGTCTTATGCGTACACACTGCCTACCACTGGAATGGTTGTACATTCGGTATCAGAAGCAAAAACATAAATATGTATCACAAAGTAAACTCTGATGATGAACTCCAATTCTTTCTCCATGATAATCATAATATCTGCAACTTAGTTAACTCTCAACGGAACAGAAAACACAAACATAACAATTATGGCAGATTTCCATCATGGTTTCAGAAACATAAACAAGAGTCAAGACTCTAAATCAGAAACAAGCATGTATGCTAATCCTAGTTTCCTTAAGAAGTTCTGAAATGATGTTCTCCCTACTTAGGAAGACAAATACATGAAACCTCAGAATATGTACAGCATCAGAATCAAGGTGTCTACATTGTATTTTGGACATGCAAGTTTAACAATGCCTAAGTGATATGATGAGAGTCAGCAGAAGCTTACCTTGCAGCTGGAGAAAGTCCTGTAAACTGGAGCCTGGTTTTGACTGCATGTAATGTCTTGATCAACTTCCTCACGTGCTCAGCAGACTGGAACAACCCTTAACTTGGGTTACGAATGGCTGGATAATTTAGAAGTTGTATGAATGATTTTGGTCAAGAAACACTTGAGGGAAGTTGGAGTTTGAATGCAAGAATAAAAAACTAGCAGGTTTTGTATTTGTGTTTACAGTTTCGGAATCTTGGAATTTTTCACAAGGTTTCAAAGCTTGTTCTTTTCAATTTTTTTCGACCGGGCCTTCACAGTTGCAAATGAAGTTCAATTTATAGACAGGAACTTTGTAGCTTGGAGAAGTCAAAAGTACCAACATCATGCTAGCGAGTTGGCTTGTTCTTGAAGCAAGATAAACAAGTATGGTGGTTAGCAGCTTTTAGCCGTGCCTAAGCTGGATTTGTAAGCATAAATTAAGGAAAAGTACCCTCAAAAGCAAAAGCAAAGCATGGGCCCAACATACTCTTGTACAAAAGTTTTCTTTTTCAAGGACAACAATGTACTTCTATGTCACACGTGGGGAAATCCTTTGGATAAAAACTCAAAAGTGGTTCTGAGCATTAAATGATGATGATATTTATCAAACCAAAAATCCTGAAATGTGAGATTATGAATCATAAATTAATTCTGGGTCAGAAGTTCAACATCAGTGCAACTTAGAACAAACATCCAACTTCTGATCTTTTAATCTCTTTGCTCTAGCATGTTCTGAGCGAGTTCTTAGACTCTCCAGAAAGCTTATGACATGCTTTGTAACCCTCTTTGAATTACTCTTGCAACTTCTAACTGAACCTACGTGAAAACTGGCCCAAAAGTTGTAGACAACTTCTGACTTGAAAATGCTTAGAATTTACTAAGTGCCTAAGTTTCAGAGACGTGTCTTTGAAGACGTACAACTTGAAATTCCAACACTTCTAGAAGAATTTTTGTTCTAAAACTCTTGTGTTAGAAGTTCTTTCAGAATCAGCTTGCATCATGGTGATAATCTGGCCAGAAGTTCTGAATTTGTCATATTTCTCAAACACTTAGTAAAATTCTAAGTATTTAGAATTTTGACTTTTCCAAAGTAATTTTGACTTTTGAATTTTCTTGATGAAACAAACTTCATATTTCAACATGTCTTGATGAAATATGTCTCTTGAAACTTGATTTTGATCCAAAAGTCAAAGTTTAACTTTTCAGTATGTAAATGACCATTTTGCCCTTGTGAATGACTTTCTTGGGACATTTGTGATTCAAGGCTTGGAATTGGATGGAAGCAAACCTGAGGGTCTAAGATGATCCTTTGAGAAATGAGAGGGAAAATTTTAGGGTATAACAACTTCCCATGTTCAATCTTCTTACGCTTGAAGAGTTAGATTGGAGAATCTACCATTCGTGACTTGAACGTGGACGATTATTGAACGCTAGAGTGTCTAGAAATTTGCACTTGATGATGTCATGATTGACTGTGTAGAGAACGGGCTTAACAGATGCCATCTGAAGGTGATTATTTATGGAGATTAGACTAAGTCTAAACTTGATTTCAATTGGAAAAGAATCAGAATAAATCTTGGAACGACTTATCCAAACCAAAAGAAATGTGTCCGCGGGAAAGAATCAGGATAAACCGTTGAGAGATTTAAACTGAACCAACAGCGGTATGGAGAAGAATCAGAATAAATCTTGGAATGACTTATATGAACCGGGGAAAGATGTCAGCAGGAAAGAATCAGGATAAACCGTTGAGAGATTTAAACTGAACCAATAGTGGTCTGGAGAAGAATAAGAATAAATCTTGGAGCGACTTATCTGAACCAGGGAAAGATGTCTGCAGGAAAGAATCAGGATAAACCATTGAGAGATTTAAACTGAACCAACAGTGGTCTGGAGAAGAATCAGGATAAATCTTGGAGCGACTTATCTGAACTAGAAGAAAGTGTCTTATTTGGAAAGAATCAGTATAAACCGTTGAGAGGTTTGAACTGAACCAAAAGAGGTCTTGGGTAAGAATCAGAATAAATCATGGAGTGATTTATCTGAACCAAAAAAGATGTTTGTGGGAAAGAATCAGGATAAACCGTTGAGAGATTTAAACTAAACCAGTAGAAGTTTGAAAGGAGTATTTTTCATGTAGATAATCACCCCGGCTTGTTTTGGGAATCTACAATTGATTTGTTCATAGATATTTTCCTAGTCTTGTTTGCAATAACTTTCTGTTGGTTTGATCTTACCTAAAAAAAGGTGAAGAATTAGTTGTATGTAATGCTATGATGTATGAAATGCATAGTGCAATGAGATTGTGATATATGCATTTTCTCCATTGATACTCATGATGCCTGGACGTGATGTATGCGCATGCAAGCTATTCTACTGCAGTGTTGTCGGGTTGGGAAAATAAGTCCCTGACTGCTGCTGGGGAATCTTTGAGGTGGCAACTGGAAGTTTCGTCCCCTCAGGGATATGATAAAGATCCTGTAACAGGATGTTTGTGCTTCTGCCTCTGCTGGAGAAAGTACCTACGAGGATTTCATGTAATGGCCCACAAATGTTATCCTATTTCTTAAAGTCATTAGTAATTATATTTCTGGTTTAGTTTCCCTTTTTTACGAGTTCATTTATGAACAGTAATTAACATTTAAATGCATATGCTCAAAAATAAATGTTGGACGTTTTCCTAAACAAAACAAGAACATTAGAAGAAGAAACAGATAGTTTTTCACTTTTAAAGGAGTATCTTTGTATTAACTTGAATAAGTGTTTGTACAAGGAGACAAACATCCTAGTAAGATAATGTCGTCGTAAAAAATGAAAATTGATACAAAGAAAAGAGTAGCTATGTGAAATAATCCCATGGGGTTCCCATTCTGCTATAGCCTTCATGTCTTTGAACGTCTCATCCATTTGTTGCTTTGTACGAAGCTGATGGGATTGATTAGTACCGTTTGAGTTTGACGATTGATGATGGAGATTGGTTGTAAGATAATCTAATGGGACATAGTCATACCCTTTGAACCCCTAACTTTTTCTTGGACCGCCCTTTCGGGTTTTCGGTCCACCGGGATACCCTTTTTTGTCCAAGCCTCCCTTTCAGGTTTTCAGCTTACCGGCTGTACAAATTTTTTTGTATTTTATCCCTAATTTTTCCCGAACCCTTTTGGTTCGCCGGGATGCCCTGATTTTTTGCCTAGGCCAGTCGGCCTAATGAGTCTTTGTTTATGCGTAGTATCTTTTAACTGTTTACAGGGTGTGGAAGATCCTCGCCGTCCATAGTGGTTAAGATCATTGCCCCACCGAAAAATATGCTCTTGATCACAAATGGTCCTTCGTATGTAGGAGTCCATTTTCCCCTGGGATCACCCTGTGGCAATATGATACACTTGATTACCAAGTCACCAACCCGATATACCTAATGTCTGACCTTCTTGTTAAAAGCTTTGATCATACGTTTTTGGTACATCTGGCCATGACAGACAGCCGTAAGCCTCTTCTCATCAATCAAGTTTAGCTGGTCAAGTCGAGTTTAAATCCATTCATCTTCATTCAACCCTACATCTTTTATGATTCTCCGAGAAGGTATTTGGACTTCAATTGGTAGGACAACTTCCATACCGTATACCAAAGAGAAAGGAGTTTCCCCTGTTGACGTGCGTGCTGTGGTACGGTAACCGTGGAGAGAAAATGGTAACATCTCATACCAGTCCTTGTAGGTCACTGTCATTTTTTGTATGATCTTCTTGATGTTTTTATTAGCGGCTTCTACATCTCCATTCATCTTTGGCCGGTAAGGGGAAGAGTTATGATGTTGGATCTTGAATTGCATGCATAGTGCAGTGATCATATTATTGTTGAGATTTGTACCATCATCTGTGATGATTCTTTCTGGAATACCATATCGACAAATAAGATTCTTCTTGATGAATTGGGCCACAACATTCTTGGTGACAGAAGCAAAGGATGCTGCCTCAACCCATTTCGTGAAGTATTCAATGGCAACCAAGATGAAGTGGTGTCCATTAGAAGCTATAGGTTTGACTTCTCCAATCATGTCGATGCCCCACATCGCGAATGGCCAAGGAGCAGTCAGGACGTTTAGATGAACTGGAGGCACATGTACTTTGTCAGCATAGATCTGATACTTGTGACAAGTTCGTGAATGTTGATGACAATCTGCTTCCATGGTGGACAAGTAGTATCCTGCTCGGAGGATCTTTTTTGGCATCGTGTGACCACTAGAATGGGTTTCTAAAGTTCCTTCATGTAGATCAACCATGATTTTTTCTGCCTCACTCTTGTCCACACATCGAAGCAAAGTAGAGTCATGATTGCGCTTATAGAGAATGCCATTACTCAGGAAGAACTTAACAGATAATCTTCTCAAGAATTTCTTATTGTTGACTGAAGCTCCTTCCGGATATTATTGGGCCTCGAGATATCTCCTAATTTCATGGAACCAAGGCGTGTCCACTACTTCATCAGTATCGACCTTGTGACAGTAAACTGGTTCATCCATTCTCTCGATGGTAATCTGAGGAGCCTCGTTATCCCATCTGACTTTGAACATGGATGACATAGTTTCCAGCGCGTCTGCTAGTTGATTTTCCTCTCGTGGAAAATGTTCAAAGGTAATTTCTTTAAAATGCGGGATCAATGTCAACACATTTTCTTTGTAGAGGATGAAATTAGGGTGCCTCGTGCCCCATTCTCCTTTGATCTGACTGATGACTTAGGCTGAATCCGCAAATACACTTAAGGACTTGATTCCCAAATCTATGGCAGCTTTGAGACCCAAAATACACGCTTCGTACTCTGCCATATTATTAGTACAGTTGAAACACAATCTAGAGGTGAAGGGAGCATGACATCTTTCAGGAGATATGATCACAGCGCCTATGCCATTTCCGAGTGCGTTTGAAGCTCCATCAAAAACCAAGGTCCATCGGGATCCTTGTTCAGGTCTGTCATATGGGCTTAGTTCTTCACAATTGTCTGACACCATGATGTCTTCATCTAGGAACTCGAAATTCATGGACTGATAGTCATCCACAGCCTGATGAGCAAGGTGATCGGCTAATACACTTCCCTTTATGGCTTTCTGGGTAGTGTATTGAATGTCGTATTCGGTCAGAACCATCTTCTATCTTTCTATTCTCCCAGAGAGGGCGGGTTTCTCGAATATGTATTTAATTGGATCCATCTTGGATATCAATAAGTTAGTATGGGTCAACATATACTGTCTTAGCCGGTGAGAAGCCCATGCCAGAGTGCAGCAAGTTTTCTCGAGCAGTGAATATCTGGTTTCACAGTCGTTAAACTTTTTGCTCAAGGTAGTAAATTGCATGCTCTTTTCAGCCATACTCGTCATGCTGCCCCAACACGTACCCCATTGAATTTTCCAAGATAGTTAGATACATGATTAAAGGTCTTCCCTCCACTGGAGGCATCAAAACGGGAGGCTTTTGAAGATAATATTTGATCCTGTTGAAGGCAGTCTGACAGTCGTCGTTTCATTCCACCACTTGATCTTTCTTCAGCAATTTGAAGATTGGTTCACAAGTAGCGGTTAGATGGGAAATGAACCGGGCGCTATAGTTCAACTGTCCTAAGAATCCCCTAACTTCCTTCTCAGTGCGAGGAGCAGGAATTTCTTGTATTGCCTTTACCTTTGTAGGATCCACTTTGATACCTTTGCCGCTGACAACAAAACCTAAGAGTTTACCGGACCTTACTCCAAAAGTGCATTTATTTGGATTCAACCTTAGTTTGTATCTCTTTAGTCTTTCAAACAGTTTCTGCAGATGGTCAAGATGTTCCTCTTCAGTTTGAGATCTGGCTATCATGTCATCCATATAGACCTCTATTTCGTGATGGATCATGTCGTGAAATAGAGCTACCATGGTACGCTGATAGGTTACCCCATCGTTCTTCAACCTGAATGGCATAACCTTGTAACAGAATGTACCCCACAATGTGACGAAGGTTGTTTTTTCCATGTCCTCAGGTTCCATTTTGATCTGGTTGTATTCGGAGAAACCGTCCATGAAAGAAAATACTTTATGCTGTGCGGTGTTGTCAACCAGAATATCAATGTGGGGAAGCGGGAAGTCATCCTTGGGACTTGCCCTATTCAGGTATCTGTAGTCCATGCACATACGTACCTTTCCGTACTTTTTAGGTACTGGAACAACATTGGCGAACCATTGTGGATAGGAGGTGACAAATAAGAATCCGACGTTGAACTACTTCATGACTTCAGTCTTGATTTACTATGACATTTCTGGCCTCATACGACAGACTTTCTGTTTTAACGAAGGACAGTCTTCTTTTGTCGGCAGACAATGGACCATGCTGTCAATGTAGTAACTGATTTAAGCGCTTCTTGATTCTAGGCGTAAGGTTGGCACCTAGTTTGACCTCTTTTTTGTCCTCATCCGTACCTAAGTTAACTGTTTCCACTGGCTCTTCGTGGGGATGTATGGTCCTTTTTTCTTGTTGCAATAACCTGGCTAGTTCCCCTGGTACCTCACAATCTTCCTAACCTTCGTATTTGGCCTGGTAGATTGGATTTTCAAAGTCATGATAGGCCATAGCAGAGTCGTTACCCATGGGATCCTGAGTGGAGGTGGATCTGCATTTTGATATGTGAGTGTGTGTAAGAGCATAGCTATCTTTGAAAAACAAAAAGAGAAAAAAAACAATAAGCGTAAAAATTTGCATGCAAAAACGTCCATGATTTATTGATGACATATGAAGATGAAATAACAACCCTCACAAATGGACCGTTGTGCCTCGGGTAAGACACAAGGTTTTAAAAGTCTAAATTGTTTAATTATTACAAATCTGATGAAAATTGAAAGACAATTACTCTTGAAGAAAAGTAATAGGGACAAAATCTTTGGCTTCCCAGTTGCTGAGTCCCCCACTGACGGTTGGGGAGATCCAATCGTCCAGGTCACAGTTACTGTCACCATCTTCTATCACGTAGACTCCCTGATTGCTGATATGCAAAGGTGCCCCCGGCCCGAGTTCGTCGAACAACCCTTTGTGCCTCCAAGGTGAAGCCCAAACCAAATTTATCAAATTTGTAAGGAATATCCGGGAGCTGACCTCAGATAGTGTAGTCACCTTCTTCAATTGCTGCTCTAGCATCCTTCAACGAGGCCATTTTCAACGGTGGTCTGGTAGCTCTTAGAGTTTTGGTAGTAGTCTTGGTTTTCGCAACTGTTTGTGGGACTTCCTCGAAATGCTGACACGGAGTTTCGATGAACTCACCATCCATTTCCACGCACTTAAAAGAGTTCAGGTGACTGACCATATATTCGTCCTCCCCGTGAA
Source organism: Vicia faba (assembly GCA_948472305.1). Lineage (NCBI taxonomy): Eukaryota > Viridiplantae > Streptophyta > Magnoliopsida > Fabales > Fabaceae > Vicia > Vicia faba. The sequence goes on from OX451741.1 coordinate 1,373,466,493, forward strand.
CAGTGATGATCTTTCCCTTGATCGGGTACTTCAACATCTGATGCAACGTAGAGGTGATGGCCCCAGCGCCATGGATCCAAGGTCGGCCTAACAGACATGAATAGGAAGGACCGGTATCCATTACGTAGAAATTTGAATCAAAGGTCTGAGAACCAATTTTGATGGGGATGTCCACCTCCCCGTGCACCATTCTCTTCGAACCGTCGAAGGCCCTTACCACTATGTTGCTGGGTTTTAAGGTCAATCCTTCATAGTATAGTCTATCCAGAGCCTTCTTAGGCAGCACGTTCAATGACGAATCGATATCTACCAGGACATGGGCCAAAGTAGTGCCCCTGCATTCGATAGAGACATGCTACGCATAATTATGTTTCCTCCCTCTAGGTGTCAGATCAGCATCAAAAAATCCCAAACCATTATCTGCTGCCAGACTAGCCACACAATCTTCGAATTGGTCAGTAGAGATTTCCTGTGGCACATGGGTGGTTTTAAGAAACTTCACCAAAGCCTTCGCATGAGCTTCGGAGCACAACATTAAAGCTATCATAGAAATCTTTGAAGGGGTCTGCCCTAGCTGCTCGACTACATTGTAGTCGCTTCTCTTTATAATTTTCAAAATTTCTTCCATCTCCTTCTTGGAAGCCTCCGAGATAGATACTGGTTGTGCCTTTGTCGGGACAGGCTCTACCAAAATGTCTTTGCCCTGAGTCTCGGTCGTCTTGGTGATAGGGGTGTCAGCAGGGATAATCACAGGAACTATAATAGTAGTATCAGTAGGAACAAAAGCAGGAATGATCACAAGAACAGTAACAACCTTCAGAGGAGAAATATTAGGGGAGAACACTCTTCTACTTCTGGTTATTTTGCTAGTTCCCACAATGTTGCCAATGTCGGGGTCAGCCTTCTCAAAAATGGAGTCTTCATCAGCCAGCCAATCTTGTTTGACGCCTTGGTAGTAGACGTTGCCCCCATAGTTCCAGTGAACAATTTTATATGAGGAGTATGGGATTGGCCCTGGAATAGTAATTATCAGTGGAGTCACCTTCATAATGGATGTAATCCTGATGGGTCTTTTGGTGGAAACCCTGGGAGGATTGGCGGAAATGGTTATTATTGAAACATCCTTGTAAGAAATGGTTGGAACAGGAGTCTTTTCAAACAAAATCTCTTTGTCATCCATCAGGCGCTGGACATCTGCCTTCAATAAATGACAACCAGTCGGTAGAGATGAACAGAGGTGGAAACCTTCGCCAAAACCCAGAAATAAACCGGCCTTCAACAGATTCCTCTTGATGGCTAGGAGAGGAGTAACAAGGTCATCACAACAGTAACAAACACATCATATTCAACAACGTTAACACCATAGCCATGCTTGGGCATAGGAGCAGTGATAATATTTGGCATCTCGGGGGCGTTAAATTCAATATCCTTTTCCTCGAGAAGGTCTCGCACCTTGTTTTTCAAAGCCCAGCAGTCGTTCGTATCATGACCTGGACTTTCTGAATGGTAAGCACAACGAGCATTTGGGTTGTAACGGGGAGAGGAAATGTTGGGATTCTTTGGAGCTTCCCTCAAGGTTACCAGATTAGATCTCAACAAATGTGGCAAGACTTGAGACAACGTTATATTTATCCGGGTAAACTGTCTTACCTGTCTTTCTGTTCTCGGCTGATTATTCCTTTGTTGAGTAGGTGTAGGCTTAGAGATCATGACAGCCCCTACCGCTGGATGGTGTTCAATTTTGTCCTGATTCCTTTGATGGTACACAATAACAACCACTTTCTTCCCAACAAACGATTTCTTCAACATGCTCGAGGACACATCTCTTTGAATTTTTCCACTTTTTATACCCGCTTCTACCCGTTAACCCGTCATGATTAATTCAGTAAATCCAGCCGAGGAGCTTCCGATCAGGTGTTTGAAGAAAGGGCCAGGTAGCATGCCTAATAACATATCCACCAATTCCCTGTCAGACAGAGGGGGTTGGACTCTTCCCGCCAAATCCTTCCATTTTTGAGCATAGGTTTTAAAACCTTCACCTGTACCCATGGACATGCCTTGCAACTGTGTCCGAGTTAGAGCTAAGTCAACATTATACTGGTATTGTTTGTAAAAGGCGGTAGCCAAGTCTTCCCAATTGTGAACATTGGCTCCTTCCAACTAATAAAACCAATCCAATTATGTTCCTGACAAGCTTTCTTGGAAGAAATGTACCCATAGGTCTCTATCGGCTGTATGGGGTTGAATTTTCTTGATGTATGACCTTAAATGTAGATTTGGACAAGAGACACTGTCATACTTAGAGAAAGTAGGGACCTTGAATTTTTGTGGTATGACAACCACTAAGACAAGTCCTAACTCCTCAAAATTCAATCCTGGTACCCTCTGAATCTCCATAACATTTAGGCGATCTTCCAACTGTTTGTATTTATCGTCAGCTGGAGGGTACTGTTCTTCAGAGTAATCAACCTCTTTTCCTCCTCAGCTTCTGGATGGTCATTCACTTCCTTGTTCTTCCCTTCTTGATTGTCCCCTTCACCTGATGATGTCGCGAAATCTAGAGTCCGTCTGGCTGGTCCTTGGAACCTCCTTCCCAGATTTAAAACACCGAGAAATTTCTTTGCTTTCTTCTTCTTTTCTTTGATCAGCAGAGTTTTCAACTCCTCTTGTCCTTTTGCCAGAGTCAAGAACGTTTGTTGAAACTGAGCATTCTGCGCCTGAAGATCTTTTACTGTCTGTTCAATATCCATTTCATTGAAATAAATAGTAGAAAGATAAGGAGACCTGTTGTAAGAAACATGTTTGTGTTATGATGAATAAAGATGCATATGCAAATGATTTCGAGGAAATTAGGGACTTAAATTTGCCTTAGACAAAAAGGAACACACAGTATATTAATAAATCCAAGTTTGAGTACATCATGCCTCTTTGGGATTACAATGAAAGAAATAAAATACAAAATTCTAAGACAAAAAAGTTGAGTGCATCCTCTTTGGTGCGATTTAGGCGTTTAGACTCCGCTCTTCCTAAAGCTTCTTGGTGAGTTCCAGAACCTTCTTCTCACTAGCGTAAAATCGGGCCTTGAAAGTGTCTCGTTCTTCCTTAAGCTGGATCCAATCCCTTTGTAAGTCTTCGAGAGAGGTAGGCATGTTGGGATGAAGGACAGTGTATGAGACATCTCCTTCAACAACAGGCTTTATGATAACATGGAGGATAAAAGGGTAAGGCATTACGAGACTCTAAGCACGAGTTCACACCCACCTAAGGTAAGGTTCAAGGGGAATGTAATTTTTGTGTCCCAAATTCCTACTATCCACCTTGTTTACCATCCTCCAAGCTTGTATAAACCTCTGACGGTAGCCTTGATCGTCACCTTCATAGTCGAACACCAAACCTTGGATGAGCATCTCATGAGGACCATCTCTCCGAGCATACCCAAATTGTCGTAAAGCTAAGCAAGGGTTGTATGTGATACCTCCCCTAACTCCAAGCAGAGGGACGTTAGGTAATTCCCTACAACAGTCAATGACAGAAGTATCATCCTAGGATCTTAAACACCAATGAATATCAGAGTGGGTGGGGGACATCATCCTTTGAGACCATGTCAATCTTTGCTCGTTCTTCAATGTTGATCGAGGTAGGTGTGAAGTTAACCACTTGGCGAGTAGGGGAATATAACACAAAAGAGTACCTCTTTTCTCCATGGTGCGGGTATGGATGCAATGTAAGATATCTCCCAACAAGGTAGGTATAGGATTACGAGAGAGAAAGACTTTGACGGAATTTACATATATGAATTTCTCTGAGTTAGGGAAAAGAACCAGACCATAGATGAGAAGAGCCAGGACGTCTTCAAAGGCTTGGAAATGCATATCTTCCCAAAATGAATGAGCCTTCTCCAATAGAAATTTGGCTAGGAACCCTTTGACTCCGCTTCTAGTCTCCCAATTTTCTATGATGTCGGCTCTCTTCAGATGCAGAGCTTCGGCCATGACCTCAGGTTTCAGAATCCCTTCTTGACCGGTGAACGGTATCTGATCAAGCACGGGCACTCCTATTAGTAGAGAGAACTCTTCTAGTGTAGGTACCAACTGATAGTCAGGAAAGGTGAAGCAATGATGTATGGGATCAAAGAATTGGAAGAGCACACGCATCATCTCCTCTTGGAAATTGGAGGTAGCTAAACTGAGGAGTTGTCCATATTTCTTGGTAAAAGGAGAATCTCCGGGCACCCTTGATGCTAACTCTTGGAGCTGAGGGTGTGCTTTCACGAAGCTGATTCGGATGGTGTTTCTTCGGACGAAGATCCTGGCCTACAAAACAAAAACAAAGATAAATTCCTAAATCCTTGAAATGGTTAGTGAGAATGCATAAGATGTTATGATGTTTATGATGTTATGTACAAGTAAGCATATACGCACAAGGTAAAAACAAGCCCTTAGGCTTAGGCTTGCATGGAGTTTGTAGGTAAGTACCCTCTTGAAGTTTGGTTGGCTCAAACCTGTCCTAGTAATAGTAACCGGGTCCTAAAGGGTCTCAATATCACTGAATTTTCATTCAGGTATTGTCTCAGCACAATCAATCTTTTCTTGCGGCCGAGATATCCCAAAAGTTTAGTCTCAATGAGTGTAGTATCGAGTATCAACCAATTTTCAGCTTTCCACCGAAACTGGTTATCTCACTACGTCATAATGGCCAAGTTTGTTGAATTAAGGTTCTAAAGTCAGTTAGTGCTTCATGACGCCACTCAACGGCCCCGTATTCTCCTCGATTTAACATAAGGGATACCGGTACCCACAAATGCATCACACTAACATAGCCATTGTTTCAACCATATCGGTCTACGCTGTACAATTTCCACAATCTATTGCTACTTACCTAAAAAGGGTGTCCCAAATCCGGGTGGAGGATCAAAGCAAGCCCAAACAAGGAACCAAAAATGTAAAGTAAGCAAGTCAAACAAGGAAAGAAAATAAATGTGATCTAGCCCTAAGGTAACCCCACTTTTAAATTTTCTCCAGCAGAGTCACCAGTCATGTAACGCGGTGGGAGAACTGACTTGGTTGTTTTGCATTTGATCGCAATTATTGCGGTTAGCAAGAGTCGCCACCGACTTTTATTTTATCCAATAAGGAAAGGCTGAAAAGAATTGGAAAGACCTTTAGAGAGTGTTTTCTTGAGTTTGGGGGGTAGATTATGAAAAGGGAAGGTATTAGCATCCTTTTCGTCCGTAGTTATCTATGGGCTCTTAGTTGCGTGCTAGATCACTTGCTTTTGTTTGGATGTGTGCTTGTGGTGTGGGTTTTGAAAGTATTTTGAAAATGTATTTGTAATGGTTCTCGTTTCTATAAGAACGCGTAAAAAGTGTTGTTTTCGAAAATAGTTCAAAGAGGTGTTTGTGGAATGTGTTTTTGAAAGAGATTTTGAAAAGGTGTCTTCTTTGTAATGGCTCTCGTTTCTATAAGAGCGCGTACAAAGTGTTTGTCTTTTGAAAATGTTTCAAATGAGTGTGTTGGTGTATAAAGTGTTTTTTGTTGTGAGCAAGCGAGCAACTAGGAGCGAATCTACCTACTCAAAAAGGTATTAAATGTTCTTTTCCTCCTTCTTTAGATGTTGCTATCTTACCATGGTTTTGGTAAGAAGCCCCATCGTTGGATGTGAATGGACGGGCGTGGGACATTTTGTATAGTCATAGAAGGCAACTGGAGGATTGGCTCAATGTCATGGATATCTAAAGAGTAATCGGGTTGGATTTTGAAGAGCTAGGACTGGTCTCAAAGGTGGTCATCCCGCAGAAGTTCAAGGTCCCTACATTTGCTAAGTACGATGGTGTCTCCTACCCTAAGTTGCATTTAAGATCGTATGTCAGGAAAATTCAAACCCACGCTACTTATAGGGATCTATGGGTACACTTCTTCCAAGAAAGTTTGGCAAGAACTCAGTTGGAATGGTTCTATCAACTAGAAAGAACCAATGCGCATAATTGGGAAGATATGGCCGCTGCTTTCTGTAAGCAGTACCAATATAATGCTGACCTCGCCCCGACTTGTACATAGTTCCAAAGTATGTCTATGGGTTCCGCTGAGGGCTTTAAGGACTATGCCAAAAAATGGAGAGACCTTGCGGGAAGAGTCCAACCTCTGTTGTCTGATAGAAAGTTGGTGGACATGTTCTTGGGCACGTTGTCCAGGTCGTTCTTTAACCACCTGATTGGAAGTTCTTATATTGGGTTCACGTAATTGATCTTGACGGCTAAACGAGTAGATGATGCTATTAAAAGGGGTAATATACAAAGAGATACATCCTCTAGTACTGCAAAGAAACCATTCACATGGAAGAAGGAGGTCAGTTCTGCTTATGGCCAGAGAAATCTTAACAAAAATGAGTGCCATCCGATGGTAGGGGCTGTTATGATTTCCAACCCTACATCAAACTGACAACAGAATAATCAGTCCAGAACCGATAAGCCAAGGATACAATTTACCCAAATTAATATGACCTTCTCTCAAGTTTTGCCACACCTACTGAAGTCCAACCTGGTGACCCTTAAGGAGGCCCCCAAAAACCCCAACACTAAATCTCCTCACTACAATCTAAATGCTCGGTGTGCTTACCATTTTGAAAGTCCATGCCATGATACAAGCGATTGTTGGGCTTTGAAGAACAAGGTGCAGGATTTGATTGAAGCAAAGGAGATTGAATTTGACGCTCCTGACACTCCTAATGTTATAACTTCCCCTATGCCCAAGCACGACCGTGGTGTCAATGCTATTAATGATGTCAAGTTTGTTGCTTTTGTGGATGAACTAGCTACTCCACTCTTGACTATTAAGAAGAATCTCTTTCAGGCCAGTTTATTTCTAGGATGTGGTGACGGTTACCACTTATGTTTGTCCTTACCTAATGGTTGCCCTTTGTTGAAGGAAGGCGTCCAGTGCCTGATGGATGATAAAGAAATCCTATTTGAGAAGACTCTAGTTATAAGGGCTCTGTGTGAAGATGTTTCTATCATTACCATTCCCGTCAATCCTCCCAAGGTCTCCTCCAAAAGAGCTTTCAGGATTACATCTGTTCCTAAAGTTGCTCCGTTGATAATTACTTTCCCTTGACCTATACCATATTCCTAGGATAAATCTGTTCCCTGGAGCTATGTGGCTTACATCTATTACCATGGCGTCAAGAAGGACTTGCTGGTTGTTAAATATAAAGATGCTTAAGAATTTGATCCTGACGTTATTAATATCTCCCAGATTAGTAAGATAACAAGAAGCAGAAGAGTTTTCTCTCCCGAAATCTATCCTCCAAAAACTGTTGCTACTTTGTGATCATACCTGCAGCTGCTCCCGTTAATATTCCCATTACTGCCCCTGTGGTTGTCCCTGTTGCTCCTGTCAATATTCCCATAGCTACTCCTACTGTTAGCCCTATTGTTGCCCCTGCTACTGAGTCGACCGAAACTCGGGGAAAAGAGGTATTGGTTGAGCCTGTCCGGACGAAGGCGCACTCAGAAGTCATTCCTGAGGCTTCTAAGAAGGAAATGGAAGAAATATTAAAGATTATAAAGAAGAGTGACTACAATGTGGTTGAACAACTAGGGTAGACCCCTTCCAAGATCTCAATGCTGGCCCTGTTACTGTGCTCTGAAGCCCATGCCAAGGCTTTAGTGATATTCCTCAACACTGCTCACGTGCCTCAAGAAACCCCCGCTGATCAATTTGAAGAATGTGTGGCCAGTTTGACTGCTGCCAATGGGCTAGGTTTCTCTGATGCTGGTCTGACTCCCAGTGGAAGGAATCATAATGATGCCCTACACGTCTCTATCAAGTGCATGGGCACTACTTTGGCCCATGTTCTAGTGGATACATGTTCATCACTGAATTTTCTGCCCAAGAAGGCCCTTGACAGGTTAGATTGCGAAGGATTGACTCTGAAGCCTAGTAACATTGTGGTGAGAGCCTTCGACGGTTCTAAAAGAATGGTGCGTGGGGGAGGTTGACATCCCTATCAAAGTGGGTACTCAGACTTTTAATTCCACTTTCTATGTGATGGACTTCCATCCATCTTACTCATATTTATTGGGTCGACCCTGGATCCATGGGGTTGGCGCTGTGACTTCCACCCTACATCAGATGCTGAAGTACCCAATCAAGGGGAAGATTATCACAGTTTATGGGGAGAAGGAGTACATGGTGAGCCACCTGAACTCTTTCAGGTACGTTGAAATGGACGGCGAGTTCATTGAGACCCCCTGTCAAAACTTTGAGGAGGTTCCACAGACCGTTGCTGCAACCAAGACCACTGCCAGTGTTCGGAAGACTACTAGGCCTCCGCTGAAGATGGCTTCTCTGAAAGATGCCAGAGCGGTTATTGAAGAAGATGGGTGTATAATTTGGGGCCAAATTCCAGATATTCCCTACAAATTTGACAAATTTGGTTTGAGTTTTACATTAGGAGCTCAAAGGGCTGTTCGTCGTGCTTGTGCCAGAGGACCACCCCTACGCATCAGTAATCATGGGGTTAATTCTTTGGAGGATAGTGATAGTGACTGTGACATAGACCAGTGGATCTTCCCAACTGTCAGTGGAGGACTTTCCAACTGGAAGGCTAAAGACTTTGTGCCGATTACTTTTATTCAGGAGTAATTGTCCTTTTTTTTGTTTTTGGATATGTAATAAGTAAATAATACAAACTCTAAGACCTTGTATCTCACATGAGGAGCAATGGTTTATTAGTGAAGGTTATCATGTTTCATTTTCATATGTCATTAATAAAGCATTGGAAATTTTTACATACAAATTTTGCGCTCCCTGCCTTTCTTTTCTACTTTTTACTATATCAAAACAACTATGCTCTTACACACACTCACGTATCAAACTGTAGATCCACATCCACTCTAGATCCCATTGATGACGGTTCTACTATTGCTCATTATGACTTTGAAAATCCGATCTACCAAGCCAAGGACGAAGGTGAGGAAGATTGTGAGGTACCGGGAGAGCTTGCATGACTGTACAATAGGAAGAAAGGGGCAATACAACCTCATGAGGAACCGATTGAGATAGTGAACTTGGGTACTGAAGAGGACAACAAATAAGTCAAGGTAGGTGCTAACTTGTAGCCCAGTGTCAAACAACGGTTAATACATATGCTACACGACTATGTTGAGGTTTTTGACCTCCAGTGAAACAGAAGGTTCTTCATATGCGTTCGGATATGTCAGAAAAGATCAAGGCTGAAGTCATGAAATAGTTCAACGCCGGTTTCTTAGCTATCACGTCCTATCCACAATGGGTCGGTAATGTTGTTCCAATGCCTAAGAAGTACAGTAAGGTACGTATGTGTGTGTATTACAAAGACTTGAACAGGGCAAGCCCCAAGGATGACTTCACGCTTCTCCACATTGATGTTCTAGTTAACAACACCGCACAACATAAGGTATTCTCCTTCATGGATGGTTTCTCTGGGTATAACCAGATCAAAATGGAACCTGAGGACATGGAAAAGAAAACCTTTGTCACATAGTGGGGCACTTTCTGCTACAAATTTATGCCATTTAGGCTAAAGAACGCTGGGGCAACCTATCAGCGCACCATGGTAGCTTTGTTTCATGATATGATCCATCACAAGATAGAGGTCTAAGTTGATGACATGATAGCCAGATCTCATACTAAAGAAGAACACCTTGATCACTCACATAAACTATTTGACAGGCTGAAGAAATACAAACAGAGGCTAAACACAAATAAGTGCACTTTCGGAGTAAGATCCGATAAGCTCTTAGGTTTCCTAGTCAGTGGCAAAGGAATTGAAGTGGATCCTGCAAAGGTCAAAGCTATACAAGAAATTCCAACTCCTCGCACTGAGAAGGAAGTTAGGGGATTCTTGGGACGTCTGAACTACATTGCCAGGTTCATTTCACATCTGACTGCTACTTGTGAGCCAATCTTCAAATTATTGAAGAAAGATCAAGAAGTGAAGTGGAATGACGATTGCCAATATGCTTTTGACAAACTAAAGGAATATCTCTAAGAGCCTCCAATTTTGATGCCACTAGTTGAAGGAAGACCTCTGATCATGTACTTAACAGTATTAGAGAACTCAATGGGGTGTGTGCTAGGGCAGCATGACGAGTCTGGTCAAAAAGATCATGCAATATATTACCTTAGCAAAAAGTTTTCCGACTGTGAAACAAGATACTCACTACCTGAGAAAACTTGTTGTGCTTTGGCATGGGCTGCTCGCCGACTAAGACAATATATGCTGACCCACACTACCTTGTTGATATCTAAGATGGATCCTATCAAGTACATCTTTGAGAAACCCGCTCTCTCCGGAAGAATAGCAAGATGGCAAATGATCCTGACCGAATACGACATTCAATACATAACTCAGAAGGAAATTAAGGGAAGTGTACTAGCTGATCATTTGGCTCATCAGGCTGTGGATGACTACCAATCCATGAATTTTGAGTTCCCGACGAGAACATCATGTTAGTAAATGATTGTGAAGAACCTAGACCGATGAATGACCTGAAAAAGGATTCCGATGGACTATGGTTTTTGATGGAGCTTCAAACGCTCTTGGCAATGGCATCGGCACTGTGATCATATCTCTAGAGGGCTGTCATACTCCTTTCACTGCCAGGCTATGTTTCAACTGTACCAACAACATGGCTGAGTATGAAGCATGTATCATGGGTCTCAAAGCTGTAATCAATTTAAGGATCAAGTTCTTAAGTGTGTATGGAGACTCGGCTTTGGTAATCAGCCAGATCAAAGGAGAATGGGACATGAAGCATCCTAGTCTCATCCCGTAAAAAGAGCATGTGTTGACATTAATCTCATACTTTGAAGAAATTACTTTTAAGCATTTTCCACGAGAGGAAAATCAACTAGCGGACGCGCTAGCTACTATGTCATCCATGTTCAAGGTCAGGTGGGATAATGAGGCTCCTCAGATCACTATTGAAAGGATGGACGAGCCATCATACTATCACGAGATTGGTACTAAATAAGTAGTGGACAAGCCTTGGTTCCATGAAATCAAAAGATATCTCAAACTCCAAGAGTATCCTGACGGAGCTTCGGTCAATGATAATAAGTTCCTAAGAAGGTTCTCTGCTAAGTTCTTTTTCACTAACAGGATCCTTTACAAGCGCAATCACGACTCTACCTTGCTTCGGTGTGTAGACAAGAGTGAGGCAAAAAGGATTATGGTTGACTTACATGAAGGTACCTTTGGCACTCATTCCAGTTGACATTCAATGGCTAAAAATATCCTACAGGCAGGATACTACTGGTCCACTATGGAAGTAGACTATTATCAGCATTCACGGACTTGTCACAAATGCCAGATGTATGCTGACAAGATACATGTGCCTCCAGTTCCTCTAAACATCTTGACTGCTCCTTGGCCATTTGCAATATGGGGAATCGACATGATTGGAGAAATTAGATCGACAACTTCCAATGGGCATCGCTTCATCCTGGTTGCCATTGATTACTTCACAAAGTGGGTCGAGGTAGCCTCATTTGCTTCTGTTACCAAGAACATCATGGACCGATTTATCAAACATAACATTATCTATTGGCATGGTATTCCAGAAAGAATTATTACAGATAATGGTATCAATCTCAACAATACTATGATCACCGAGCTTTACACGCAATTCAAGATTCAGCATCATAACTCTTCTCCCTACCGACCGAAGATTAATGGCACTGTAGAAGCTGCTAACAAAAACATCAAGAGAATCATATAGAAGATGACAGTGACATATAAAGATTGGCATGAGATGTTACTATTTGCTCTTCATGGTTACTGCACCACAATGCATACATCAACAGGGGAAACTCCTTTCTCTTTGGTATACAGTATGGAAGTTGTCCTGCCCATTGAAGTCCAGATACCTTCCTTGAGAATCATGAAGGATGCAGGGCTGAGTGAATACGAATGGGTCCAGACTCGACTTGACCAGTTAAACCTAATTGATGAGAAGAGGCTCGCGGATGTCTGCCATGGTCAGGTGTACCAAAAACGTATGATCAAAGCTTTTAACAAGAAGGTCAAACATTAGGTATATCAGACTGGTGACTTAGTAATCAAATGCATCATACTTCCGCAAGGTGATCCCAGGGGAAAATGGACTCCCACATACAAAGGGACATTTATAATCAAGAACATATTCTCTGGTGGAGCCATGATCCTAACCACTATGGACGGTGACGACCTTCCGCACCTGTAAATGCAGACATAGTTAAAAGATACTATGCATAAACATAGACCTGCTAGGTCGACTGGCCTAGGAAAAAATTAGGACATCCCGGCGAACCAAAGGGTTCGGTAAGAAATTAGGGATTTACATAAAAAATCTGTACACCCGGTAAGTCAAAAACCTAAAAAGGCGGCTTGGGCAAAAAAGGGTATCCCGGTGGACTGAAAACCCGAAAGGGAGGTCCAGGAAAAAGTTAGGGATTCAAAGCGTATAACTATATCCTGTTGGATCACCTTATAGTTGATATTCAGTATCAACTATCAAGCTCAAAAGGGTACTAATCAATCCAATCAGCTTGAGACAAGTAGCGAAAGGGATGAGACGCTCAAAGACATAAAGGCAATAACATAATGGGAACCCAATGATATTATTTCACATAGCTATCTTTATTTGTATATTATTTTTGTATAATTCTTACGACGACATTCTCTTACTAGGATGTATGTCTCCTTGTACAATAACACTTATTTCAAATTAATAGAAAACTATTTCTTTGAAAGTTGCAAACTTCTATTTTTATTTTTTTGTTTTGTGTGCAAAAATGTCCAGTGATTATTTTTGAACATATGCATTTGAATATGATTACTGCTTACAAATACATGCATAAAAACAAAATACAATTGCTAATGACTTTAAGAAACAGGACAATATCTAAGAGCCATCCACAAGATCCCCGCAGATGTCTTCCCCGACAGATACCTTCTCCAACAGGTAAAGAGGCAGAAGCATTCTACTACAAGGTCACTGCCATATTTTCAGCAGGTAGCCTATTGATGTCAGTTGTTCTCACATCCTCGGCAGAGCAAAAATCTCCAATTACTGCTCCAAAATCCCCAGTGAAGTTGCCAAGCTTCTCAAGATTCCCCTACAGGATTTCAACAAAATACACAAGCAGTTTATGGAGTTCACCATCTGCAACAGAGTTTTATAAATCTAAATTGGTTTATGAAGCCTTATCTCCAGTAGAGTTTATTTCTCTAGCTACAGAAGTTCATCCCCCGGCGGAGTTTATTTCTCCAAATTGGTGAAATCTTCCAACAAAACTCTTCCCCCCAGTGAAATCATTCTCAAACAAAAGTCGAAGATCCTCAGCAGAGAAAGGGAATCACCAACAAAAATATCCCCATTCATTATCCCCAGCGGAAATTGAAGAATCACTTTCTCCCCTCACTAACATCAGTCCTGGATTCAGCTTCCTGGTACTCTTCAACAGCTGTCAGGGATTTATTTTCCTAGACAAAGATACTGCGCAACAGCATTACATGTTCATACATCATGGCATGTGCATACAAATACATATATCATTATCTCACTTATTTTGGGAGCATCATGCAATTCATACATCATGACATCGCATGAAACAGATTTTACCTTTTCAAGATAAATTAGCAGACAGACAAACACTGTCAACTTTTACAGCAGGCCACAGATTAATAATCGAAACCAGATGGGGAAACCATCTATGTGACCAGTAAAACAAGTTCCAGATCAATACATGTAACAAGCCAGGAAAACTATCTGTGGACGATCTACTGTGGATTAATACCTGTAACAATCCAGGAGAACTATCTACATGAAGATATTGAAGATTAATACCTGTAACAAGCCAGGATATCTATATTTCTTTCTCAGGTCAGAGATTAATACCTGTAACAAGCCAGGACAACTATCTCAGTGACCGACAATTTTCAAGTTCCAGATTAATATATGTAACAAGCCAGGAAAACTATCTACATAAGGAGGTTGAAGATTAACACCTGAAACCAAACTGGAAAACTATCTTTATTTCTTGGGTCAGAGATTAATACCTGAAACCATCCAGGACAACTATCTCAACGGCTGACAATTTTCAAATTCCAGATTAATACTTGAAACCAGATAGGACAACTATCTGTGAATGATTGATTATAGATTAACACCTGAAACCAGACAAGAAAGCTATCTACATGACCGGACGAAGCAATCTTACACAGGTTTCTTCTCATACAGTCTAACACGTGCTCATCTTGAAGAAGCCCTACAGAGGCTCTTTCTAATACATTTTTAGATAACGGTTAATTCCATTATCCCCAGCAAACCAATGGAAACCTGGACTTCAACCAGAATACAGCAAATTGTCATCTCTTCAGAGATAACCCTTCAAAAAAGCCTTGGACAACTGAAGTTTCTAGACTCTATTCCCCATAGAGTTTTCCTCAAACAGGAGAACAATAGAAACCCACATTCCCCAACGGACTCCTCCTAAGACATCAAGAATAGGTACCCCCAAAGGGACCATGTGTGAAATCAGCATCTACTTTGGATGGCATCTTTAAGCCCATCTCTGATGACTCTCTATCATCTCCTTCAAATGGAATTTGTAAGCTCATTCCCTACATCATCAACAATCAATGTTATTTCATGCGAGTGCAAATTTCTGGGCACTCTAGTGTTCAAGCATCTGTTAGAACATAGTTTGATTCTACAACCCTGAATTAGAGTTTTGATGATAACAAACACAAAGAACAAATATGCACTCTAAATTTGTTTTATTTTGTATGCAGAAATTCTGACCAAAGAAGCATCAGAAGTTAAGCTATAGAAGCTTTCAAGCTAAGATAATCAGAATCTGCACTGAAGCATGGTAATCAGAACCTGCGTTGAAGAATGATGATCAGAACTTGCGCTAAAGTGAAGAATACTCTGATTCTGAACAGAAGTTTCATACACCATCAGATCCTCACATCTCCGAGTCATCAATGTTCTGAAGCAATTGCAGCATGCAAGATTCTGAGATTCTGAAGTGTTACTATTCAATCAAGACAACATCATATGCAACAGCTTCATTCAGACAAGAATCTTCTCAATATGGAAACATCATTGATTGTCCATTATCACGCTTTATGTTGGACATGATTTCTATGTCTATATAAACAAGCTAAGAGGACAAATCATTTACGATTTTGAACACGACTGCAATACATCTCAAAAACGTTGCAAGCTTACATATTCTTGTTACGCTCAAAATTGTGTAAAATATCACTTGTGATACTGTTTTTGTTAAGAAAAACAACCATACACAGAATACTTCTTATATTGATTAAGATAGTTTTCCTTGAGATTAACCGGGTTGTGGTTGTACTCAAGAGGACTTTGGCAGTTGTCAAAGTAGTGATTGTAATCCGTTTTTGATTAGTGGATTAAGTCCTCATTGGAGAGAGGCAAAATCACCTTGACGGGTGGACTGGAGTAGTTTGAGATTAAACGAACCAGGATAAAAATATCGTGTCTACTGCGCATTTGTTTTTAAGTTTTCAATTCAACCCCCCTTGTGTTTTTCTCTTCTTCAATTGGCATCAAAGCGCCTGGTTCTGAGTCCATACACTTAACCGTGTCAGTACAAGATCCAAGCTTTAGAAAAACACTATGGTGGGACCAAGCCAAAACATCAGCAATGACTATCATGAGGACAAGTACATAATCAGTGGAGAACCTCCAGTCTTTGATGGAGAAAATTTTGACTACTGGAAAGACAGAATTGAGAGCTTCTTTCTGGCCCATGATGTTGATCTATGGGACATGGTAATTGATGGATACACACATCTAGTGGATGAAAGTGGTCAGAAGATAGACATAAAAAGGATGTCTGACCAGTAAAAACGTGATTTCAGAAACCATCATAAAGCCAGAAAATTTCTTCTAAGTGTTATCTCATACTCAGAATATGAGAAAATCTCAAACAGAGAGACAACCAAAAACATGTTTAACTCTCTGAGAATGACGCATGAAGGTAACATACAAGTCAAAGAAACCAAAGCCCTTGCGCTCATTCAAAAGTATGAAGCATTCAAGATAGAATACAGTGAATCCATAGAAGCAATTTTCTCAAGATTCCAGATCCTTTTTGCTGGGTTGAAGGTTCTTGACAAAGGATATTCTACTGCTGATCACGTAAAGAAGATCATCAGAAGTCTACCCAAGCAATGGAGGCCAATGGTCACAGCATTTAAGCTAGCTAAAGATCTCAACAAGATATCTTTGGAGGAACTTTTCAGCTCCCCCAGAAGTCACGAGATATAGCTAGAAGAAGATGAGCCTCAAAAGCAAGGTAATCCACTTGCATTAAAATCTAACAAAAAAAATATTATTCTAAGGTTTTGCAGGCTATGAAAGAAACCTCTGATGGATCCTCATCAGAAGAAGATGAATTGTCTCTCCTCTCCAGAAGGGTAAATCAACCGTGGAAGCAAAGACAAAGGAAATTCAGAAACCCTAGAAGATCAAACAATCAAAATGAATCCTCCTCTAGATACAGAAAGTCTGAGTCTTCCTTTGGACACAGAAGATCTGAAGGTTCTTCAGGACACAAAAAGTCAAATAACAAGGACATCATCTGCTATGAGTGCAATGAGCAAGGGCACTACAAAAGTGACTGTCCACGACTTCAGAAGGAGAAGCCCAAAAAGAAGTTCTTCAAGGAGAAGAAGAAAAGCCTCATGGAAACATGGGACGATTCAGACACTTCTGATGCTGACTCTGAGTTAGATGATGAAAGAGAAAACATAGCTCTCATGGAAAACGTGTCAGAAGACAGTGAAGCTTCCGGTTCAGACTCAAAATCAGACACTGAAGAGGTATTCCCTGACTTCACTATTAATTTTACTAAGGCTGAACTTGCAGAAAGTATAAATGAAATTCTGGAAAGGTATCAGCAAATCAGAGTCAAATTCAAGAACCTGAAAAGGGATCTTGTCTCTGACTCTGAAAAGACTGAGAGTCCCAGATTAGATAATTCTGATTTAAAAGAAAAGGTCTCAAAATTAGAAAACGATTTGCAAAACTCTCAGAAAGAAATAATCTCAGACTCCAAGTAATGTTGATAAGATCATCAAAGAGTATGATCACAACTTTCAGAAGTTTATGGCTAAAAACATAGATAGAAGCAAGATGACTTCAATGATCTATGGACTTAGCAGGAATGGCAGAAAAGGAATAGGATACCAAGGTAAGGTATCTACACCTAAGAAAGTCATGGACCTTATCATAAAACGTACACCACTAAAATCACACTTCACATATGTGCACACGCATGACCTAAAATACACTAGCAATGATTAATCTGTCAAACCAAAATTCAACAAGAATTTTGGTAAAACTAACAAACCAGGACCCAAGAAGATATGGGTACCTAAGGACAAAATTACATATGTAGCAGATATCTTTAGCAGCAAGGCTAAAACACCAGTCATGGTACCTGGACTCTGGATTCTCTCGACACATGATGGGAAGAAAGCATATGTTCCAAAGCCTGGAACTTAAACCTGGAGGCTACGTGGGCTTTGGAGGCAAACAAAGAGGGAAGATCACTGGCTCTGGAATAGTAGGTAATGGAAATCTTCCTTCCACAAATAATGTGCTCTTAGAGTATGGATTAATGCATAACCTGTTATCCATAAGTCAATTAAGTGATAACAATTATGATATAATCTTTAATCAAAATTCATGCAAAGCTGTTATTCAGAAAGATGGAACTACCCTTTTTAATTGAAAGAGGAAAAACAACATTTATAAGATAAAACTTTATGAACTAAAGAGTCGGAATGTAAAATGTCTTCTCTTTGTTAACCACGAGCAATGGGTCTGGCACAGAAGATTGGGGCATGTTAGTATGAGAAGAATATCTCAGATTAACAAACTTAATCTGGTCAGAGGACTTCCTAATCTGAAGTTCAGCTCAGATGCTTTGTGTGAAGCATGTCAGAATGGAAAATTTGCAAAACCTGCTTTTAAATCTAAAAATGTTGTTTCCACCTCTAAACCATTAGAACTTCTGCACATAGACTTATTTGGACCAGTAAAAACCGTGTCTGTTAGTTGAAAGAAGTATGGGTTAGTGATCGTAGATGACTATAGAAGATGGACATGGGTAAAGTTCTTAAGACACAAGGACGAGTCACACTCTGTGTTATTTGCATTCTGTAACCAAGTTCAGAATGAAAAGGATCTTAGAATTGTCAAAGTCAGAAGTGATCATGGTGGAGAATTTGAAAATAAAAATTTTGAATAATTTTTTAATGAAAAAGGCATCTTGCATGAATTCTCTTGTCCTAGAACTCCCCAACAAAATGGAGTTGTAGAACAAAAGAACAGAACACTACAAGAAATGGCCAGAACCATGATCAATGAGACTAACATTGATAAGATCTTCTGGGCAGAAGAAATTAACACAACATGTTACATTCAGAATAGAATCTCTATAAGACCTATTCTGGAAAAGACTCCATATGAATTGTGGAAGAACAGAAAGCCCAAAATTTCTTATTTCCATCCTTTTGGATGCACCTGTTTCATTCTGAACACTAAATATTATCCAAACAAGTTTGACTCTAAAGCATAAAAGTGTATTATGTTAGGATACTCTAAACACTCAAGAGGGTACAGAGTATACAATACAGAAACACAGATTGTTGAAGAGTCAATCAGTGTTAGATTTGATGATAAGCTTATCCCTCAAAAGTCAAAGCAGAATGAATTCTTCGCAGATATAGAAGTTGAATTCACAGGTACTGAAGACAACTCATCAAAAGGTCTCAACATAGACGCTCTAACAACTTCAGAAAGAAATGTTACAACTGACCCAATATCTTCTGTTGATCAACTCCAAAAAAGGTTAACCAGAAGTAGCATAGCTCACCTAGAAGATAAGATCCTGGGAAAGAAGGATGATCCAATCAGAACAAGATCAACATTCAGAAACTCTGAAGAATCCCTCATGGGACTGGTCTCTCTGATTGAACCAACAACAATTGATGAAGCTCTTATAGACAATGACTGGATTATGGCAATGCAGGAGGAATTAAATCAGTTCACCAGAAATGACGTATGGGATCTGGTTCCCAAACCAAAAGGATTCAACGTCATTGGAACAAAGTGGGTTTTCAGAAACAAACTAAACCAGCAAGAGGGGATAGACTATGTAGAAACCTTTGCTCCAGTCGCCAGGTTAGAATCTATCAGACTCTTAATCTCATTTGCTGTAAATAATGGCATCACTCTGTATCAGATGGATGTCAAAAGTGCATTCCTAAATGGCTACATAGATGAAGAGGTATATGTGCACCAACCCATTGGGTTTGAGAATTCCGAACACCCAGAATATGTTTTCAAACTAAATAAGCCACTCTATAGTATGAAACAAGCTCCCAGAGCTTGGTATGAAAGAATAAGTAACTTCCTGTTAGAAAATGAATTCACCAGAGGGAAAGTGGACACAAACTTGTTCTGTAAGACATTTAAGAATGACATTTTAGTTTGTCAGATTTATGTAGATGATATCATTTTTGGATCCACTAAACCTTCTCTAGGAAGAGAATTTGCTAAGTGCATACAGGCAGAGTTTGAGATGAGCTTAATGGGGGAACTCAAATTCTTTCTGGGCATTCAGATAAACCAAACTCCAGAAGGAACCTACATTCATCAGAGCAAATATGTCAGAGAACTTTTGAAGAAATTTGACTTCTCAGAATGTAAGCCCTCAAAGAATCTAATGCATCCCACGTGCATTCTGGAAAAGGAAGAGGTAAGTAAAAATGTAGAACAGAAAATCTACAGAGGTATGATTGGCTCTCTCCTTTATCTGACGGCTTCAAGGCCTGATATTTTATTCAGTGTTTACTTATGTGCTAGATTACAATCAGATCCTAGAGAATCTCACTTAACAACAGTTAAGCGAATTTTCAAGTATCTGAAAGGTACTACTAATCTGGGTTTGTTTTATAGAAAATCCAATGAATACAACTTAGTAGGATACTGTGATGCTGACTTTGCTGGAGACAGAGTTGAGCGTAAAAGAACTTCTGGAAGCTGCCAGTTTCTAGGAGACAATCTGATCTCATGGACCAACAAAAGACACTCCACAATAGCATTGTCAACAACAGAAGCTGAATACACAGTAGCTGCTGGATGTAGCACTCAAATGCTCTGGATGAAAAGTCAACTTGAAGACTTTAACATATTTGAGAGTAACATTCCTATCTTTTGTGATAACACTTCTGCCATATGTCTTAGTAGAAATCCCATTTTTCATTCTAGGGCTAAGCATATAGAAATAAAACATCACTTTATTAGGGACTATATTCAGAAAGGGATTCTTACTTTAAAATTTATTGACACAGACCATCAATGGGTTGATGTATTTACAAAACCCCTTTTTGAAGATAGATTAAATTTCATTCTGAAACATCTCAGCATGAAGTTATGCCCAGAATAAAATGTTTTATTTTCATATCTTAACCCTCAAAAATTTATTGTTTTCTATGAAAATATGATCAACTTGTCTTCAGAAGTTAGAAGTATAGTTGCCTCAGAATCTATCTATGAAGATCTGAATGGTTCATTTCAAGGATAGAGGCGTGCAATTCACATCATCAAACATCTGTCATCCTCTCACAAACTACCTTCTAAGGCTGAACACGCGTTCAAATTCTGAAGGGTCCAAGGCTTTGATTGGATGCATTGAGACACTTCTCAGTGGTAACTGTTCAATATCTCTCTAAATCCTCTAAATTCAGGTTTCATTAATGCATATAATCATTACTTATTTTCTTGCTTACTATTTACATTTTCTAAAAACCTTTATAAACTCAATTTACTATTTCATTCATTCACGTTATACCCTCTTCTATATTCTCTCTTGTTCTAGTTTCTTTTTCAAAAACCCTTTCCATTAATTTTCTTCAAAGAACTCGTGTGAACAATGTCATCAACATAAAGTCTCAAGAATCTCAGTGCTCCTGAATCTTCATCAATGGAACAATATGAAGAACCCATTAGAACGCTACTCACTCTTGTTGACAACCTGAAAGTTCTCTCTGAATTAATCATTGATTTTTAAAGTTTACAAGAAAATGGGTTTAATCTCTATGAAGACGTAACTGCACAGGGGTGGAACAGATATTTTGACCGTCTATTAGGTCCAACTTTTCCCATTATCGTCAAAGAGTTCTGGATCTACCTCATCCAACCACCAGGTTACATCATATGTTATGGGGAAGAAGATAGTGATAACAGGAGATTTAATTGGGAAACTCATTGGATACAATGGCGATGGAGTCAGATGCATTGACAAGTATCTTGTCTATTTGCATTCCCCGAAGATAATTGAATTGATCAGAAACTCCGAGTTTGTCAGTGGAAGTCAAAAGTTGTCAGTGAGTTGATCCGACGGGACATAGTCATACGCTTTTATTCCCTAACTTTTGCTTGGACCGCCCTTTCGGGTTTTCAGTCCACCGGGAAACCCTTTTTTGCCCAAGTCACCCTTTCGGGTTTTCAACTTGCCGGGTATACAAATTTTTTTATTTTATCCCTAATTTTTGCTCGAACCTTTTTGGTTCGCCAGGATGCCATTGTTTTACCTAGGTGTGTTAACCTAGCGGGTCTCTTACGCGTAGTATCTTTTGACTATGTCTCTGTTCACAGGGTATGGCAAGTCGACGCCGTCCATGGTGGTCAAGATCATTTCCCCACCAGAGAAAATGTTCTTGATTATAAATGGTCCTTCATAGTTAGGAGTCCATTCTCCCCTGGGATCACTTTGTTGCAAAATGATACGTTTGATCACTAGATCCCCAACTTGATATACTTGACGTATGACTTTCTTGTTGAAGGCCTTGATCATCCGCTTTTGATACATCTGACCATGACAAACAGCAGTAAGTCTCTTTTCATCAATTAAGTTCAGTTGATCAAGTCGAGTTTGGATCCAATCGTCTTCTTTCAAACCTGCATCCTTCATAATTCTCAGAGAGGGGATCTGAACCTCAATAGGCAAGACAACCTCCATGCCGTAAACCAAAGAAAATGGTGTTGCCCCGATTGATGTGTGAGCCATGGTACAATAACCGAGGAGAGCGAATGGTAGCATCTCATGCCAGTATTTGTATGTGACTGTCATTTTTTGTATGATCTTCTTAATGTTTTCATTTGCCGCTTTGACAACACCATTCATCTTTGGCCGATAGGGAGAAGAATTATGATGCTGGATCTTGAATTTCTCGCACAAGGCAGTGATCATAGTGTTGTTAAGATTTGTACCATTATCAGTGATGATCCTTTCCGGGATACCGTACCGACAAATGAGATTTTGCTTGATGAAGCGGACAACAACATTCTTAGTAACAGATGTGAAGGAAGCTACTTCAACCCACTTTGTAAAATAGTAAATGGCCACTAGGATGAAGCGGTGTCCATTGGAGGCTGTCGGCTTGATCTCTCCAATCATATCAATTCCCCACATAGCGAAAGGCCAAGGAGCCGTCAGGACATTCATAGGAACCGGAGGTACGTGCACCTTGTCAGCATAAATTTGACACTTATGACAGGTCCGAGAGTGTTGATAGCAATCTGCTTCCATGGTAGACTAATAATAGGCTGCCCGTAGGATTTTCTTTGCCATCGTATGCCCACTGGAGTGAGTGCCAAGAGTACCTTCATGTAATTCAGCCATGATCTTTTACGCCTCAATCTTATCCACACACCGAAGCATAATGGAGTCATGATTGCGCTTGTATAGGATGCCATTACTAAGGAAGAATTTAGCAGAGAATATCCTTTAGAACTTCTTATCGTTGATTGAGGCTCCTTCTGGATATTCTTGAGCCTCGAGATACCTCTTGACTTCATGAAACCAAGGCTGGTCCACTACCTCTTCAGTATTAATCTCGTGACAGTATGCTGGTTCATCCATTCATTCGATGGTGATCTGGGGAGCCTCGTTATCCCAATTAAGTTTAAACATAGATGACATTGTGGCTAGAGCATCTGCTAGCTTATTTTCTTATCGCGGGAAATGCTCGAAGGTAATCTCCTCAAAGTGTGGTAGCAATGTCAAAACAAGTTCTTTTTAAGGGATAAGGTTTGGGTGCTTAGTGTCCCATTCCCCTTTGATCTTATTGATGACCAAAGCTGAATCTCCAAATACATCTAAAGATTTGATTCCCAGATCTATGGAAGCCTTGAGGCCTAAGATGCATGCTTCGTACTCTGCCATGTTGTTTGTATAATTGAAGAAAAGTCTGGAAGTAAAGGGAGTATGACACCCTTTCGGAGATATGAGTACAATGCCGATACCATTACCAAGTGCATTGGAGGCCCCATCAAAGAATAGGGTCCATCGGGATCCTTGTTCAGGTCCGTCATATGGTCTGATTTCTTTACAGTTGTCTAATGTCATGATGTCTTCATCCGGGAATTTAAACTTCATGGACTGATAATCTTCTACAGCTTGATGAGCAAGATCATCAGCTAGCACACTGCCTTTTATAGCCTTCTGAGTAGTGTAATGTATGTCATATTATATTAGGATCATCTGCCATCTAGCTATCCTCCCAGACAGAGTAGGCTTTTCGAAGATGTACTTTATCGGATCCATCTTAGATATCAACAAGGTAGTATGAGTCAGCATATACTGTCTTAGCCGACGAGCATCCCATGCTAGAGCACATCAAGTTTTCTCGAGCAGTGAATATATGGTTTCACAGTCGGTAAACTTTTTGCTCAGGTAGTAAATAGCGTGCTCTTTTCGGCTAGACTCGTCATGCTGCCCCAATACACACCCCATTGAGTTTTCTAAAACAGTCAGATACATGATCAACGGTCTTCCCTCGACTGGTGGCATCAAAACAGGAGGCTCTTGCAAGTACTCTTTATTTTTTCGGAAGCAGTCTGGCATTCATCATTCCACTTGACTACTTGATCTTTCTTCAGTAGTTTGAAGATTAGCTCACAAGTAGCTGTTAGGTGAGAAATGAATCTGGAAATATAGTCCAGGCGTCCCAAGAATCCTCTGACTTCCTTCTTAGTACGAGGAGCAGGCATTTCTTGTATTGCTTTAACTTTGGCGGGATCAACCTCGATGCCTTTGTTAATGACGACAAAACCTAGGAGTTTACCGTATCGTACTCCAAATGTGCACTTGTTCGGATTTAACCTCAACTTATACTTCTTCAGTCTCTCAAACAACTTTTGCAAGTGATCGAGGTGCACTTCTTCAGTTTGTGATTGGGCTATCATATCGTCTACGTAGACCTCTTTTTCATGGTGTATCATATCATGAAACAAAGCTACCATGGCGCGTTGGTAGGTGGCCCCAACATTCTTCAGTCCGAATGGCATCACTTTGTAGAAGAATGTCCCCCACTGTGTGACAAATGTAGTTTTCTCCATGTCCTCAGGTGCCATTTTGATTTGATTGTAACCTGAGAATTCGTCCATGAAGGAAAACACTTTGTGTTGAGCCGTATTGTCAACCAGGATATCTATGTGGGGAAGTGGAAAATTATATTTAGGGCTGGCCCTATTCAAATCTCTATAGTCCACGCACATTCGTACTTTGCTGTCCTTTTTAGGCACGGGAACAATGTTGGAAACCCATTGGGGATAGGAAGTGACAGCCAAGAATCCAGCATTGAATTGTTTCATGATTTCCGCTTTGATCTTCTCTGACATGTCAGGTCTCATGCGGAGTACTTTTTGTTTTACTGGTGGACAGTCTTCTCTTGTTGGCAGACGATGTACCATGATGTCTGTATCAAGCCCCGACATGTCTTCATATGACCAGGCAAAGATCTTGATATAATCATGCAACAGCTGAATCAGACGCTCCTTGACACTGACCTCTAGATTGGCACCTACTTTGACCTCTTTTCTATTCTCCTTGGTACCCAAGTTGATTGTATCCACCGGTTCCTCATGAGGCTGAATAGCTCTTTCCTCTTTGGAGTAGTCTGGAAAGTTCCCCTGGTACTTCACAATCTTCCTCACCTTCGTCTTTAGCTTGGTAGATTAGATCTTCAGAGTCATGAAAGTCCATAGAAGTATTGTTACCCATGGGATCCGGAATGGAGGGGTACCTGCATTTGTGAGTGTGGGTGTGTGTAAGGGTATAGCCATCTTTTAAATGGAAAATAAATGCAAAAGAAGAACAATGAGCATAAAAGTTTGTATGCAAAACGTCAGTGATTCATTGAATGTCATATGAAGATGAAATGACAACCCTTAAAAATGGACCATTGTGCCTCGGGCAAGACACAAGGTTTAAAATGTGCGAATTATTTGTGAATATTACAAGTCCAACAGAAATGTAAAAGATAAATTACTGAGGGATGAAAGTTATTGGGACAAAGTCTCTGGCTTCCCAATTGCGGAGTCCTCCGTTGACAGTAGGAAAGATCCAATCCTCCAAGCTGCAATCTTCTTCACCATCTTCCACTACATTGACCTCTCGGTTGCCAATCCTCAAGGGTGGCCCTCCAACACGGGCACGACGCACAGACTTATGAGCACTTTAAGTAAACCCTAAGCCAAACTTGTCATATTTGCAAGGAATATCCGGAAGTTGCCCCCAGATGGTGCATCCGCCCTCCTCTATTACTGATTTGGCGTCCTTTAGAGATGACATCCGGAGCGGAGGTTTTGTAATCTTGGGAATTTGGGACATAGTCTTGGTTACTGCTACCTCTTGAGAGACTTCTTAGAAATGTTGAAAAGGAGTTTCAATGAACTCACCGTCCAATTCCACATACCAGAAGGAATTGAGGTGGCTAATCATATACTCTTCCTCTCCGTGGACAGTGATAATCTTTCCATGGACCGAATATTTCAACATCTGGTGTAGTGTAGAGGTGGCAGCACCGACATTATGGATCCATGGTCGTCCTAGTAGACATGAGTAAGAGGGGCGGATGTCCATTACATAGAAGGTTGAGTTGAAAGTTTGAGTCCTAACCTTTATGGGGATATCCACTTCCCCGTGCACCATCCTCTTTGAGCCATCAAATGCTCTCATGACTATGTTATTGGGTTTCAACGTTAATCCTTCGCAGTCCAGTCTGTCGAGAGTTTTCTTCGATAAAACATTCAAAGATGAGCAGGTGTCCACCAAGACATGAGCCAGAGTTGTTCCTCTATATTCCACAGAGACATGCAATGTCTCGTTGTGCTTTCTTCCCTCTAGTGTCAGATCAGCATCCGAGAAGCCTAGGCCGTTATTTGCTGTCAAACTGGCCATAAAATCTTGAAATTGGTCAGCAGACGTCTCTTGAGGCACATGGGCTGTCTTCAAAAACTTCACCAGAGCTTTTGCATGTGCCTCCGAGCATAGTAACAAAGCTAGCATGGAGATTTTGGAGGGGGTTTGCCCCAACTGTTCAACTACGTCATATTCGTTCTTCTTTATTATTCTCAGGATCTCCTCCATTTCCTTTTTGGAGGTTTCAGGGATAGTTAGTGGTTGAGCCTTCGTCCGGACAGGCTCTTCTTAAATACTTTTTCCTCGAATTTCAGCAGTAGGGGTATTGGTAGGGCTAACAGCAGGGGTTGTGTCATTTTTGTCAGTAGGAGTACTTGTAGATATGATTATTGGTACGGAGGTAACCTTTGGAACAACCACAAATCCAAAAACTTCCTTTGGAGGGGCAATTTCTGGAGAGAAGATTCTACCGCTACGGGTAATCTTACTGGTTCCGGCAATATTGCTAATGTCAGAGTTTTCTTCTTTGGAGTTTGACTCTTCGGAGTTTGATTCTTCGGCGGCCAGCCCATCTTGTTTGATACCATGGTAATAGATGTCTCCACCGTAATTCCACGACACGGTTTTATCTGATTCATATGGGACCGGCCCGGGAATTGTGATTATAAGAGGAGTAGTTTTTGGGATCGATGTAATCTTAACTGGTCTTTTGGGGACCCTGGAAGAATTGGCGGAGATGGTTATGATTGAAACGTCTTCAACAGGAATAGGTGAAACAGGAGTATTTTCAAACAAAATCTCTTTGTTGTCTATCAAGCGTTGAATCCCTGTCTTAAACAAAGGGCAAGCAGTTGGTGAGGATAAGTAGAGATGGCAGTCTTCATTACAACTTGGGAATACACCGGTTTTCAACAAGTTTATCTTAATGATTGGGAGTGGGGCCAAGAGTTTATCAACTGTGCTAACGAACAAATCTTCTTCTATTGCATTGGTGTTGTGACCATGCCTGAGCATAGGTGCAGAAATGATGTTTGGTTTCTCGGGTGCATCAAACTCAATCTCTTTTGCATCTATAAGATCTTGAATCTTGTTTTTCAAAGCCCAACAGTTGTTGGTGTCATGACCCAGATTTTCGGAATGATATGTGCAGTGGGCATTTGGGTGATAATAAGGGGACGCAGTGTTGGGGTTCTTTGGAGCTTCCTTCAGAGTTGTCAAATTAGATTTCACAAGATGAGGTAAATCCTAGGCTAAAGTCATATTGATTTTGGTGAATTGTCGGACTGACCTTTCCCCCCTCGGTTGATTACCTCTTGGTTGATCATATGTAGGCTTTGGGATCATAACAGCTCCTACCATTGATCGGCGTTCAACTCTCCTTTGGTTCCTTTGTGAGTAAACAACAGATACCTCCTTCTTCCCGGTGAAAGGCTTTCTCACAGCTGTAGAGGAAGATGAATCCTTCTGAATATTCCTACTTTTTATGCCAGCTTCCACCCTCTCTCTGGTTAGTATTAACTTAGTAAATCCGACAGATGAGTTTCCAATCAGATGGTTGAAGAAAGGGCCTGATAAAGTTCCTAAGAACATGTCCACCAATTCCCTTTCAGACAGAGGGGGTTGGACTCTCCCAGCTAGATCTCTCCATTTCTGCGCGTAATCTTTGAAACTCTCATTTGAAGCCATAACCATACTCTGAAGTTGAGTACGGGTAGGCGCCAAATCTGCATTATATTGGTATTTCTTATAGAAAGCTGCCGAAAGATCTTCCCAGTTGTGGATGTCGGCCCTTTCCAATTGGTAAAACCAATGGAGTTGTGTTCCACATAGGCTATCTTGGAAAAAATTCACCCATAGGTCTTTATCGGTGGAGTGCGGCTGGATCTTTCTCACATATGATTGGAGGTGCATATTAGGACATGACACCCCATCATATTTTGCAAACAACGGTACTTTGAACTTTGGTGGGATCACAATTCCAGACACTAGTCCCAATTCTTCAAAGTCTAGACCTGGTACCCTTTGTATTTCCATAGCGTTTAAACGTTCTTCGAGATGTCTGTACTTATCATCTGCTGGAGGATACTGTTCTTCGGAGTAGTCTTCCTCTTTTTCCTCCTCTTCAGATTCTGATAGAACCGATGTTTCCTTTCCTTTTCCTTCATCAGAGGTTGTTGTGAAATTCAAGGTTCTTCTAGTCTGTCCTTGAAACCTTCTCCCCATAATTACAATGCCGCTTGGTTTTTTCTCTTTCTTCTTCTTCTCTTTGGCCAACAGAGTCTTCAACTCTTCTTGTCCTTTTGCCAGGGTTGTGAGTAGCTGTTGAAACTGCGTGTTTTGAACTTGAAGATCTTTGACTGTCTGTTCGAGATCCATCTTACTGAAATAAATAATAGAGAGATGAGGAAACTTGTTGCAAAATACCTGTTTATGTTATGATGAATGATATGTGCATATGTAATGTTTTCAAGGATTTTTAAATTTTCAAGTCCGTTTTAGACAAAAATAAACACACGTTATATTAATCAGATAGATTTTAAGTACATCAATTCCCCTTGGGCAAAATGATACAACACTCTAAGATAAAAAAGTAGTGCGCATCCTCTTCGGTGCGATGTAGGCATTTAGAGTCTGCTCTTCACAAAGTAGCCTAGTGAGTTCTGAAACCTTCTTCTCGCTTGCGTAGAATTGGGCTTCGAAAGTATCACACTCTCCTTTGAGCTGTATCCAATCCCTTTGTAGGTCTTCAAGAGATGTGGGCATGTCAGGATGTAGGGTAGTGTATGGAACTTCTCCCTCCTTAATAGGCTCAACGATCACCGGAAGGATGGAAGGATACAGAATCATAAGACTTTGAGCGCGGGTTCGTACCCACTTGAGGTAAGGCTCAAGAGGGATGGAATTCTTGTGTCCCAAAGTCTTGCTATCCACCTTGTTTAGCATCCTCCAAGCTCAGATGAATCTCTGGCGAAGACCTTGATCGTTGTTGTCATAGTCGAATACCAGGCCTTGAATCAGCATCTCATGTGGGCCATCTCTTCGGGCATAACCAAACTGTCTTAGAGCTAAGCATGGGTTGTAGGTGATGCCTCCCCTAACGCCAAGTAGAGGGACATTGGGGAATTCCCCACAACGGTCAATAATGATAACATTCTCTTTGGATCGAGAGCACCAATGAATATCTGAATGTTTGAGCGTCATTAACCTTTGTAACCACCTTAATCCTTGCTCATTCTTTAAGACTCTTTGGGGAAGATGAGAAATAGACCATCTTTCCAAGAGAGGAGTGCAACACATAAGGATACCTCTTTTCCTCATTGTACGAGTGTGAAAAGAGTGTAGGATGTCCCTAAGCAATGTAGGCATCAGATTGCGTGACATGAAGATTTTGACGGCACTTACATCTATGAGTTGGTCAGGACTGGGGAACAAGACCATCCCATAGATAAGAAGGGCCACAATTTCTTCAAAAGCTTGCAAGTCTAGGGAATTCCAACAACTTTGGGCTTTCTCAAGTAGAAACTTTTCTAGGAAGTCTTTGGCACCA
Source organism: Vicia faba (assembly GCA_948472305.1). NCBI lineage: Eukaryota > Viridiplantae > Streptophyta > Magnoliopsida > Fabales > Fabaceae > Vicia > Vicia faba. Next base: position 1,373,496,322 of record OX451741.1, read on the forward strand.
CTCCTAGTTTCCCAATGAGTTGTGACATCAGATGAGTGCAAGTGCAGAACTTGAGAAATCTCTTATGGCTTTAGGTCTCTTTCCGTACCGTTGAAAGGTAGTTGGTTGAGAATGGGAATCCTCAAGAGTTGAGATGATTCTTTCAAAGTAGGCACAAGCTGATAGTCGGGAAATGTGAAGCAATAGTGTAAAGGATCAAAGAATTGGAAGATCACCTTTATCATATCCTCCTCTGTGTTAGAGGTGACCAAGTTGAGTAGACGAACATGCCTCTCGGTGAATGGAGAATTCTCAGGGATCCTCAAAGCTAGCTCCTTGATTTGTGGAGGAATTCTTACAAGGTTGACTTGGATAGTTTTCCTGCAAAGTGAATCCATATCCTACAAAACAAGAACAAAGATGAATCTCCAAAAATCCTTGAAATGGTTAGTGGATGTATATGATGCTTATGATGTCCATGATGTTATGCACAAGTATGCATATACAAGAAAAACAAACAAGTTCCTAGTTTAGGCTTGCATGGGGTTTTATAGGTAAGTACCCTCTTGAAGTTTAGTTGGCTCAACCTGTCCTAGTAATAGTAACCGGGTTCTAAGGAGCTCAATATCACCGGATTGTTTCCTTGGTCATTGTTTCAGCTCAAGCCTCTTTAATGGCGACCGATATATTCCAAGAAACCAACCCTCAATGAGTGTAGTATCGAGTATCTACTAACTTCGGACTGCACCAAAGTCGGTCATCTCACTACGCCCTAAAGGCCAAGTTGGTCAAGTAAAGGTTCTAAAAGTTCGTTAGAGCTTCATGACATCACTCAGCAGCCCCGTATTCTCTTTTATTAACTCAAAGGCTTCCGGTACCCACAAATATGTCACACTAACATAGCTATTGCTTAGACCATATCGATATACCACGCACAGTTTCCACAATGTATTGCTATTTACCTATAATGTATCCCCAAATCCGGGTAGAGGATTTAAACCCAAACAAAGAACCGTAATGTAAAACAAACAAATCAAATAATGTAAGCAAGTAAATGTAATCTAGCCCTAAGGTAACCCCACTTTCTTTATCATTTCATCCCCAGCAGAGTCGCCAGTTCTGTGATACGGTGGGAGAATTGACTTGAGGGTTTGCGTTTTGTGTTCGCAAATGTTGCGGTTTAGCAAGAGTCGCCACCGACTTTTCTTTTATTGAAAAGGAAAGATGAAAAAGCACAGGAAAGACCTTTGAGATTGTTTCTTGAGTTCGGGGGGTAGATTATGAAAAGGGAAGGTATTAGCACCCTTTTCATCCATGGTTTTCCATTGGCTCTTAGTTACTTTGCTAGATCACTTGCTTTTTGTTTTCAAATTGTGTTTTGTGTGGTTTTTGAAAGTATTTCGTAAAAGAGGCCATTTGTTTAGGCAATCTTTGTAATGATTCTTGTTCGTAAGAATGTATACAAAGATGTTTGTCTTTTTGAAAATGTTTTCAATGTTTGTAAGTTGTTTGGAAATGTGTGTGTTTTTGAAAATAGCAAGGATAGTTGTTTGAAAATAGAGCAAGTAACTAGAAGCAATCTACCTACTCAAATGTCTTTCTTATGCATTTTCTATTTCTTTGACATTGTTGTCTTACCATTGATTTGGTAAACAACCCTATCTTTGGATGTAAACGGGACGGGCGTGGGTCATCATATAACCATGATTAGCAATGTTGCAAAGTATCTTATCATTTTTGAGGGACTAAGATCATTTTATAAGGCAACTTAGAATAACGTCATCGAGGGACTATGATCTTTTGATTTTGTTTGTTTTACCAAGATACTTTGCATGCGTAACATGGCTATTTTTGTATAAGGCAACCAGGTGGAGAAACCCTAAGGGTGCTTGTGTGCAAGTGTGTTTGATTGCATGCTTGATTTTTATCTGGATTTATGGTTTTCTATTTGATTGATTTTATCTTGCCATACAAAACCTAATCACTAACATGGCATGTAAAGTGGTAAATTGCGTAATGTAAAGATTACTAAGCTATTACAACAATTTAAGGGAGGGGGGAATACAAATTTATGAATGGGGATTGCAAATGAAAATAAAGCCCTAAATTAATATTACAACCATATTGAAATACATACAAGAAACTATTAAATGAACTTGTTTTGTTTTAAGAAAATATATTTTTTTTGTCTTTTGTTTTAAGGAATAAAATAAAGTGTGAACGAAATATTTTTTGGTGTTTTGCTGATTAATGAAATGGAGAGTTCCAACGAGAAAAATAAAGAAAAAAGAAATAACAAGGGGAAGAAAAAAAGAGGATCAACATGCTGCTGAAAGGAAGTCAGAGGTTCTGAACCTGACGTGCTGCAGAACAGAAACCTGTTAGTGAAAATGTATAGGTCAGAGGTTCTGACCTTGGCACGCTACAAAACAGAAACTTGTTAGTGAAAATGTATAAGGTCAGAGGTTTTGACCCTGCTGGGAACACAACAATTTTCAGAAGTTCTGATATTACTGATAACAGAACAGGCTTCAGAGGCGCTGGTGCCAATGTCAGAACTTGGTCTCCCTCTATGCTAGTCAGAATATCTGCAATTTGGTTATTTTTCCACAAAACAGAAGACACGCCTAGGACAGTTTCAGCAGGTGTCATAGTTCTTCAGAAATAAAGAGAATTAGAACCATAAATCAGAGGCAAGCACGCCTTTGCTAATCCTAACTCTGAGTTTTAGTTTCTTCAAGAAAGTTCTGAACTGATTCATTCTCTACTTAAGCATACATATGCGTGAAAGACCTAAGAACATGTACAACGTCAGAAGCATGATATCTACATTGTGTTTTTGAGCATGCAAATATGGTAATGCTTAAGCAATGTGGTGAGGGTCAGCAAGTGCTTACCTTGCAGTTGGAAGAAGTTCTGTGAACTGGAGTTAGCCTTAACTCTGATGACGTTCTGAATAGCTTCTTTGAATGGATGGATGGAGGGTATATAGTAGTATGAATATAGAAGTTATGGAAGTTTCCAACGTGTGGGTCAGAAACAGTATGGGTGTTTTTTAGTCATGAAATATTTTGAGAAAAATGGAGTTTGAAAGCAAGTGATCCAAAGTTAATGTTGTGTTTATAGTTTTTGAAACTCTAGGAATTTTGGGCGGAGATTCAAGACTTTTCTTTCTCAAAATTTTTCTGTCTCTTTTCAGCAATTCTTTTGGCCCCTTTCTCATTGACCAATGGCATTCTATTTATAGGCAAAGCTTTGTGGGTTTTAAAATGTCAAGTGGAGCCAATATCATGCACTAGATGCTGACTTACTCTTGAAGAAAGTTCAAAAAAGGTTGTGATGATTAACAACTTTTAGCCTACGTTGGGTTAGTAAGCAAAGATTAAGGAAAAGTGACACCCATGAGCAAAAAGTAGCGCATGAACCCATACTTAAATCTGTACAAAGGTTTTTTTATGCTACACGTGGGGAGACCCTTTGGACAAAGACTCAAAAGTGGTTGTGAGCATTAAATGGTGATGAGATTGGTCAAAATCAGAAATCTTGTAATATGAGATTTGCATCATTACTTAAATCTGAGTCAGAAATTACATTTAGGACAAACATCCAACTTCTGATCTTCTTACTTTGTATCCTGTTGCCTCAGCAAGCTCTAAAGGATCCTCAGGCTTTCCAGTAAGTCTCTTTGATTTGCCTCTGAAAATTCTGAATTTAGAGATTCTGCTTCAGTGTAGCACCCAATCCTCTGACCCTCTTACCTTCTGGTTCCAGCATGTTCTGAAGGAGCTTTCAGGCTTCATACTACACTTTATTTCCTTCTTTGTATTACTCTAGCAAACTCTGACTGAACTTGCATAGATGCTGAAAAGCCATGTTCTGACTAAAGATTATGTGTTGAACCACGCTTACAACTTCTGACTGCTCCTGCCTGGAGGCCGGCTCAGAAATTCTGAAGTGTCATTTTTCTTAAATACTTTAGAAAAATTCTAAGTATTTAGAATTTAACTTTTCCAAGGTAAAATTTGACTTTTGAACTTCTTGATGAAACAAACTTCATATTCCAACATGTTTTGATGAAATATGATTTTTGTGATTTGATTTTGATCCAAAAACCAAAGTTTGACTTTTCAGCGCGCAAATGACCATTTTGCACTTGTAAATGAATTGCTTGGAAATAAATGATAATTCAAGGCTTGGATTTGTTTAAGATAAAACTTTGAGAATCCAGGGTGATTTCCTGAGAAATGAGATGGCAAATTTTAGGGTACAACAACTTCCCCTGTTCAATCTTCTTTAACCTGAGGAGTTAGATTGGCGAGATTTACCATTCGTGACTCGAAGGTGGAACATGATTGGACACTAGAGTGCCCAGAAATTTTCACTCGGTGACGATAGGAGGAATGGGCTTAAAGATGCCATTTGGAGAGGTAATAAAATCCTGTCGGGGATGGGCTTGTAGATGCCATCCAAGAATGCTTGTTGAGATGTAGTCTGTAAGTCAAACCTCAGAATGGCGTCCGTGTCTGGAGCGTAGATGAAGGCGTCTTTGAATGGGTATCAGAATAGCTTCCGGGTCTAGAGCGTATCTGAACTGTATCAGGAGTTGAATCTTGAATGAGTATCAGAATGGCTTCCGTGTCTGGAGCGTATCTGAACTGTATCAGGAATGAATCTGAATGAGTATTAGAATGGCTTCCGGGTATGGAGCATATCTGAACTATATCAAAAGTCGAATCTAAATGAGTATTAGAATGGCTTCCGTGTCTAGAGCGTATCCGAACTGTATCAATAGTTGAATCTGAATGAGTATCAGAATGGCTTCTGTGTCTGGAGCGTATCCAAACTGTATCAGGAGTGTAGAAATCTGAATGAGTATCAGAATAGCTTCCATGTCTGGAGCGTATCTGAACTGTACCAGGAATGAATCTGAATGAGTATCAGAATGGCTTCCGTGTCTGGAGCGTATCTGAACTGTACCAGGAATGTAGAAATCTGAATGAGTATCAGAATGGCTTCCGGGTCTGGAGCGTATCCGAACTGTATCAGGAATGAATCTGAATGAGTATCAGAATGGCTTCCGGGTCTGGAGCATATCCGCACTGTATCAGGAGTTTGCATATTGTTAATGGTAGTTATTAATCTTATAATGAAAAGGGTTAAATGTTAGCTGAAACACCAAGTTATGTTGCATGAAATGTATGATGCAACATATTTTCTTTATCCATGTTTATGATATGTAGATGCAATGTATGCGCATGTGAGCTGATTTGCTGTACTGCGGTCTGATTGAGGAAAATAAATCCCTGAATGCTGCTGAGGATATGTTGAATTTCCACGTCTTGAAGTTGAAGTACCGACGAACTCTTGTTGAGAGAAATAAATTCTGTTGTGAGGGCAACTCCATGTATTGCCTGTAAGATATGCTTGGGGAAACCTGAGAATATTGACGACTTCTACTGGGGATTAATCATTTGAAACTTTGTTCCACCTGGGGATTAGTGAAAACCCCGTGGGGAGAATTTTTTGTTCCTGCTTGGGAAAAAGAATTCAGGAGTCTCGGTTGTCCTTTGCTTTATTGGGGAATTATCCTTGGTTGGAGAGAATCAAAAGTTAGCTGTTATCTGGTCAGATTCCAGGCTTCATAACAACCTACTGGGGGAATTTGGATGGACCGTCCTTTCGGGTTTTCAACTTGTCGGGTGTACAAATTTTTTTATTTTATCCCTAATTTTTGCTCGAACCTTTTTGGTTCGCCGGGATTCCCTTGTTTTACCTAGGTGTGTCAACCTAGAGGGTCTCTTACGCGTAGTATCTTTTGACTATGTCCGTGTTCGCAGGGTGTGGCAAGTCGACGCTGTCCCACTCCAGTTATTACACCTACTACTATTCCTATCCTTACTCCAGTTATCACCCCTGTCACCGAGCCATCCGAGACTCGGGGCAAAGAAATTATAGGTGAGCCTGCCCAGACGGAGGCACCTAAGAAAATCGTTGTGGAAGCCTCTAAACAAGAAATAGAGGAAATACTGAAAATTATCAAGAAGAGCGACTACAATGTGGTAGAGCAGCCGGGGCAGACCCCATCAAAGATATCCATGTTGTCTCTGTTGTTGTGTTCTGAAGCCCATGCGAAGACTTTGATTGCATTTCTCAAGACTGCGCATGTGCCACAGGAAACTTCAGCGGATCAGTTCAAAGATTGTGTGGCCAGCCTAACTGCTGACAATGGGCTGGGTTTTTCAGATGCGGATCTGACCCCTAAGGGGAGGAATCATAATGATGCTCTACATGTCTCGATTGAGTGCAGGGGCACCAATATGGCGCATGTGTTGGTAGATACCGGGTCTTTGCTGAATGTTCTGCCGAAGAAAACATTGGACTATTTAGATTGTGAGGGGTTGACTCTAAAGCCGAGTAACATTGTGGTAAGGGATTTTGACGGATCAAAGAGAATGGTGCACGGGGAGGTGGACATCCCTGTCAAAGTGGGTTCTCAGACCTTTGGGTCCACCTTCTACGTAATGGACATCAGGCCATCATATTCTTGCTTGCTAGGTTGTCCTTGGATCCATAGGGTTGGGGATGTTACTTCGACGCTCCATCAAATGCTGAAGTATCCGGTGAAGGGGAAGATTGTCACAGTGAGAGGTGAATAAGAATATATGGTGAGTCACCTCAATTCCTTCCGTTACATAGAGATGGACGGGGAATTCATAGAAACTCCTTGTCATAATTTCGAAGAGGTCCCTCAGATCTTGGCATCAACTGAAGTTACTACCAACAAACCTCCATTGAAGATGGATTCTCTCAAGGAGGCCAGGGCTGTAGTCGAAGAAGGTGGGTGTTCCAGTTGGGGTTGGCTCCCTGATTTCACTCATAAAACTGACAAATTTGGTTTGGGCTTTACTACAGGGGCTCATAGGGCTGTTAGGCGCGCTCGGGCTGGAAGACCTCCTCTACACATCAGTAATCATGGAGTTAATGCAATTGAGGACAATGAAGAAGATTCAGACATCGACAACTGGATCTACCCAACAACCAACGGTGGACTGAATAACTCGACGGCGAAGGACTTCATACCTGTTTCTTTTATTCCGCAGTAATTGACTTTTGTTTTACGATTTGTAATAAACAAGTTTGAAACTTTACGGCCCGGTGCCTTCCCCGAGGTACCTTGGCTTTGCTTGTGAGGGTTTATTATTTGTCATTTCATATATCATTAATAAAGCATTGGACATTTCTTGCATACAAATTTTGCGCTCCTTGTTTTTCTTTTCTATCTCTCACTTTATCAAAACAACTATTCTCTTACACACACTCACGTATCATACTGCAAATCCATATCCACTCTGGATGCCATTGATAACAACTTTGCTACTGCCAGTTATGACTTCAAAAATTCGATCAACCAAGCCGATGACGAAGGTGAGGATGATTATGAGGTTCCTGGAGAACTTGCTAGACTGTTACAGCAGGAAGAAAGGGCCATACAACCTCATGAAGATCCAGTTGAATCAGTGAATTTGGGTACAGAGGAAGACAGGAAAAAGGATAAGATAGGTGCGAATCTGGAGCCTAGTGTCAAACAACGGTTAATACAGATGCTACACGACTATGTTGAGATCTTCGCCTGGTCCTATGAAGACATGCATGGGTTGGACACTAATATTGTGGTACATCGCTTGCCAACTAAAGAAGACTTCCCTCCGGTAAAGCAGAAGGTTCGTCGTATGCGCCCTGTAATGTCAGAGAAAATCAAGGAAGAGGTCATGAAACAGTTCGACGCAGGATTCTTAGCTGTCACTTCCTATCCACAATGGGTTTCTAACTTTGTTCCGGTACCTAAGAAGGATGGTAAGGTACGGATGTGTGTGGACTACAAAGATCTGAACAGGGCAAGCCCCAAGGATAATTTCCCACTTCCTCACATTGATGTTCTAGTCGACAACACCGTGCAACATAAGATCTTCTCTTTCATGGATGGTTTTTCTGGCTACAACCAGATCAAGATGGCTCCTGAGGACATGGAGAAGACAACCTTCGGTACACAATGGGGCACTTTTTGTTACAAGGTAATGCCTTTTGGGTTGAAGAATGCTGGGGAAACTTATCAGCGTGCCATGGTCGCTTTGTTCCACGATATCGAGGTTTATGTTGATGACATGATAACCAGGTCCCAGACTGAGGAAGAGCACCTTGATCATCTCCAGAAACTGTTTGACAGATTGAAGTCATACAAGCTGAGGTTGAATCCGAGAAAGTGTACATTCGGGGTAAGATCTGGTAAGCTTCTGGGTTTTGTTGTCAGTGACAAGGGTATTCAAGTGGAACCTGCAAAGGTAAAAGCCATACAAGAGATGCCAGTTCCCTGCACAGAGAAGGAAGTTAGAGGTTTCTTGGGACGTCTGAATTACATTGCCAGATTCATTTCACATCTGATTGCTACTTGTGAGCTAATCTTCAGGCTGATGAAAAAAGATCAAGTGGTAAAGTGGAGTGATGAATGCCAGACCGCTTTCGAAAGAATGAAGGAATACCTTCAAGAACCACCAATTTTAATGCCTCCAGTTGAAGGAAGACCTTTGATATTATACTTGACAGTGCTAGACAATTCAATGGTGTGTGTGCTGGGGCAGCATGGCGAGTCTGGTCGAAAAGAGCATGCCTTTTATTACCTTAGCAAAAAGGTTACCGACTGTGATACCCAATACTCATTTCTCAAGAAAACTTGCTGCGCTTTGGCATGGGCTGCTCGCCGATTGAGATAGTATATGCTGACTCACACTACCTTGTTGATATCAAAGATGGATCTGATCAAGTATATTTTCGAGAATCCCGCCTTATCCGGAAGAATAGAAAGATGGAAGATGATCTTAACTGATTACGACATCCAATATAAAACCCAAAAAGCAATCAAGGGGAGTGTGTTGGCGGATCATTTGGCCCATCAGGCCGTGGATGACTATCAGTCCATGAATTTCGAGTTCCCGGATGAGAATATCTTGTTGGTAACCAACTGCGAAGAACCTGGACCGGATGAAGGACCTGAGGAGGGATCCCGATGGTCTATGTATTTTGATGGAGCCTCGAAAGCATTGGGTAACGGCATTGGAGCTGTAATTATATCTCCCGAAGGCTGTCATACTCCATTCACCGCCCGATTATGTTTTAACTGCACCAACAACATGGCGGAGTATGAAGCATGTATCATGGGTCTTTGAGCTTCTATTGACCTGAGGATTAAGTTCTTGAGTGTATTCGGAGATTCCACTCTGGTGATAAGTTAGATCAAAGGCGAGTGGGATATGAAGCACCCGAGTCTTATTCCTTATAAAGAGTATGTACTGACTTTGCTCCCACACTTTGAGGAGATAACCTTTGAACACTTCCCACGAGAAGAGAATTAATTAGCGGACGCGCTAGCTACCATGTATTCTATGTTCAAAGTCAGGTGGGACAATGAAGCTCCCCATATTACCATTAAGAGGTTGGATGAACCCGCAAATTTCTGTGACATTGAGACTGAAGAGGTAGTAGAAAAACCTTGGTTTCACGAGGTAAAGAGGTATCTTGAGGCTCAAGAATACCCCGAGGGGGCATCTGTTAATGATAAGAAGTTTCTGAGAAGGTTCGCTGCGAAGTTCTTCATCAGTAATGGAATTCTCTATAAGCATAACCATGATTCAACCTTATTGCGGTGTGTAGACAAAAGTGAGGCAGAAAGGATCATGGCAGAGTTACATGAAGGTACCTTCGGAACTCATTCTAGTGGGCATACCATGGCGAAGAAAATCCTATGGGCAGGATACTATTGGTCCACTATGGAAGCCGATTGTTATCAGCACTCTCGAACCTGTCATAAGTGCCAAGTCTATGCTGACAAGGTGCACATACCTCCAGTCCCTATGAATGTCTTGACAACTCCTTGGCCCTTTGCAATGTGGGACATCGACATTATCGGAGAGATCAGACCTACTGCGTCTAATGGGCATCTCTTCATTCTGGTAGCAATTGATTACTTCATAAAGTGGATTGGGGCAACTTCCTTTACTACAGTAACCAAGAACGTCGTAGCGCGATTTATCCGACATAATCTGATCGGTCGATATGGTGTACCAGAGAGGATTATTACTGACAATGGTACAAATCTCAACAACACGATGATCACCGAGCTCTGTAAACAGTTCAAGATACAACATCATAACTCTTCTCCCTACCGGCCGAAGATGAATGGAGTTGTTGAAGCAGCTAACAAAAACATCAAAAGGATTATGCAGAAGATGACAGTGACATACAAATACTGGCACGAGATGTTACCATTCGCTCTTCATGGGTAACGTACCTCAGCACGGACGTCGACAGGGGAAACACCCTACTCCCTGGTGTATGGCATGGAGGCGGTCCTACCCATCAAAGTCCAGATACCCTCTTTCCAGATTATGAAGGAGGCGGGTTTGAACGAAGATGACTGGATCCAAATCCGACTTGATCAGCTGAATCTAATCGATGAAAAGAGACTTACTGCTATCTGTCATTGTCAGACTTATCAAAAGCGAATGATCAAGGATTTTAACAAGAAAGTTAGACGTCAAGAATATCAAGTCGGGGATCTAGTTATCAAACGCATCATACTACCTCAAGGTGATCCCAGGGGCAAATGGACCCCCACATACAAAGGGCAATTTGTGGTTAAGAACATTTTCTCGGGAGGAGCCATGATTCTAACTACCATGGATGGTGACAAACTTCCTCACCCCGTCAATGCAGACATAGTGAAAAGATACTACGCATAATCAAAGACCCGCTAGGTTGACTGACCAAGGAAAAAATAAGGGCTTCCCGGTGAACCAAAAGGGTTCGGGAAAAAGTAAGGGATGAAAATGAAAAAAAATTGTACACCCGACAAGTCGAAAACCTGAAAAGGCGACTTGGGAAAAAAAGGGTATCCCGGTGGACTGAAAACGCGAAAGGGCGGTCAAGGCAAAAATTAGGGATTGAAGCGTAATACTATGTCTCATTGGATCATCTTGTAACCAGACTTCGGTATCAACTATCAAGCTCAGACGGCGCCCATTAATCTGATCCACCTTCGACCAAGTAGCAAAGTGATGAGACGCTTGAAGATATAAAGGAAATAGCAGAGTTGGAACCCAATGGGATTGTTTCACATAGTTATTTTTCTTTCTTTTACACAAAATTGTATAATTTTTGTTCCCTTGACGATGTTCTCTTACTAGGACGCCAACCTCTTTGTACAAAAATGCCTATCACAGGCCAACTTCAAAAATCAATACAAGTCATTTGCACAAAGCTTTAATTTGTTTTCTTCTTCCTATTTTGTTTTTCAAGAACATCCAATGATTTATTTTTTTTATGTGCACTTGAATTGAATTGCTGCTCATAAACATTTACATAAGAAACAAAAGACGATTACTCGTAATTCCAGGAAACATGGACAAACAAGAGGTGCCCAAACCCTACAATTACTCTGCCCATCAGGTATCAGTATATAGCCAGCTTGAAAACATGAGCGGTGGTACATACACTCCCCACAGAGTAAAAAGTTTCCAAAGACAGTGATGTTAGCTTTCCCGAACATGACACAACTCTCCCCAGCTGAGGTTCACAATCATGAGCAAGTCAGTAAATTTTTCCCCAAGCAGAGTTTATATCTCTCAGGCAGAAATTCAATCTTCAACAAAATTCATTATCACCAGCAATGGAAATTCATCCCCAGCTGAGTTTATTTCTCCAAATCAACAGATCTATCACCAGAATATCTCCTCTCCAACAGAGTTATTCCCCATAGAGTTATCCTCAGACAGGGTCGCTTTCGGCAGAATACTCACCAGCTGAGTGCATAACAAATCCCCAACATAGTCATCCTTGTTCACCATCCCCAACAGAAATAGAGGAATTATGGTTTTTTACAGCAGTCAAGAATACCATTTCTCATACTCTCAACAACAGTCAGGGATTTACTTTCCCGGACTTAGATTATTAAGTCTGCATTTCATGTTCATACATCATGACATGTGCATACATCACATATAACATAGTCTCATTTATTTTGAGAACGTCCTCATACAATGCATCTCATGCATCACACATAACTAACCATGTATTTCTTTCAGGAAAGACAATTATTATCAATAATTTCCAGCAAGTCCATGATCAACACTCAAAGCTAAACAGAGTAATCATCGGTGCGACAAAAGCAACCTTACCCAGGTTCCCTCTGTAGTTTTACCCAAACTCATTTCGAAGTAACCCCACTATCCAGGTTCCTTCTCACAACCCTACTATCCAGGATTTCATCCCGAAGTAACCCTATTATCCAGGTTCCTTCTCACAACCCTACTATCCAGGCTTTCATCCCGAAGTAACCCTACTATCCAGGTTCCTTCTCACAGCCCTACTATCCAGGCTTTCATCTCGAAGTAACCCTACTATCCAAGTTCCTTCTCACATCCCTACTATCCAGGCTTTCATATTAAAGTGACCCTACTATCCAGGTTCCTTCTCATAGCCCTACTATCCAGGCTTTCATCCCGAAGTAACCCTATTGTCCAAGTTCCTTCTCACAGCCCTACTATCCAGGCTTTCATCCTGAAGTAACCCTACTATCCAGGTTCCTTCTCACAACCCTACTATCCAGGCTTTCATCTCGAAGTAACCCTATTATCCAGGTTCCTTCTCACAGCCCTACTATCCAGGTTCCTTCTCACAACCCTACTATACAGGCTTTCATATCGAAGTGACCCTACTATCCAGGTTCCTTCTCATAGCCCTACTATCCAGGCTTTCATCCCGAAGTAACCCTATTATCCAAGTTCCTTCTCACAGCCTTATTATCCAGGCTTTCATCCCGAAGTAACCCTACTATCCAGGTTCCTTCTCACAGCCCTACTATCCAGGCTTTCATCTCGAAGTAACCCTATTATCCAGGTTCCTTCTCACAGCCCTACTATCCAGGCTTTCATATCGAAGTAACCCTACTATCCAGGTTCCTTCTCACAGCCCTACTATCCAGGCTTTCATCTCGAAGTAACCCTACTATCCAGGTTCCTTCTCACAGCCCTACTATTCAGGCTTTCGTATGAAAGTAACCCTACTATCCAGGTTCTTTCTCACAGCCCTACTATTCAGACTTTCATATCGAAGTAACCCTACTATCCAGGTTCCTTCTCACAACCCTACTATCCATGCTTTCATATCGAAGTAACCCTACTATCCAGGTTCCTTCTCACAATCCTACTATCCAGGCTTTCATATCGAAGTAGCCCTACTATCCAGGTTCCTTCTCACAAGCCCTACTATCCCGACTTTCATATCGAAGTAACCATACTATCCAGGTTCCTTCTCACAAGCCCTACTATCCCGACTTTCATATCGAAGTAACCCTGCTATCCAGGTTCCTTCTCACAGCCCTACTATCCAGGATTTCATCTCGAAGTAACCCTACCATCCAGGTTCCTTCTCATAACCCTACTATCTGGGTTCTTCCTCTCTTATCCCCAGACAACAGTCCACAACACTATAAGACCAGGACCCGATCAAAATCAATTGATTTCACATTTCCCTAGAAAGTCGCGGTGCAACATATACCCCGACCAAACACACAAGGTCACTTCCGCTTCCCAAACTAGAATTATTCCCCCCAGTAGAGTAACGGACAACTGAAGCTCCTAAAACTCTATTTCTCTCAAGACAGAGACTAGCATTCCCCAACGAAGTCTACCTCAACAACAGGTATACGGGTTTTCGCAAAGGAATCTATTATGCGATCGAAGCTTCTTCGGATGGCATCTTTAAGCCCATCTCCGAAAATTCTATAGAAACTACCAAATGGAATCTATAAGCCCATTCTCGATATCACAAATCAAGTATCACTTCATGCGAGTGCAAATTTCTTGGCACTCTAGTGTACAATCCTTTTCCACCTTCGGATCACGAAAGGAAGAACAACCAATTTACATCCTCAGGTTTAAGAAGATTGAATAGGGGCAGCTGTTGTACCCAAAAATTTTCCCTCCCATATTTCTCTACACATGGCAAGTGAGGTCCCCAAGTTGCTCAAGGAAGTTCAAGAGTTGACTAGACAAATTCTCTCCTAAGGTAGTCTACCTCAAATTAGGGTTTCTATTTTCATCAAGAGGTGTGGACCAAAAAGGACTAAAATGCTCACCATTGTCCTAATATGTTATCAAGATCATCCATGTCAAGTTTCAAGCCTTGCAGAGGAAGTTTGCTCAGTCAATTGCTTAAATGCCTGAAAATCAACTATGCTAGGTCAAAAGTCAACTGTGGCCGACATACAGTCAAAATTCAAGATTTTTGGTCAAAATCATCATTTTGAAGTATTATCCATCATTTGATCAAGGGTTTATCATGATTCCTCAAGGATTGCTCACAATTCATCAAAACCCACAAGTTGCTAAATTAGGGTTTTGTAGGAAAAGTCAACTCAACTTTTACCAAGCATAACTTTCTCATACTTTATCAGAAATGACCCATCCTAAGCTCATTTTGAAGAGGATGCAATTCCATACAATTCATCTTCAGCTCCCAAGTTCAGAATATGCACTCACAAAAATATATGCATTTGACATTATAGGTCATTTTGGAAAGTCAACAAAAACACCTTTTGGGTCAAAGCTTCATACATGAACATGGAAGTCTCAATTGAGATGAGACCAAAAGGGTTGCTTAGAGGACATCCTAAGCTTTATAAAAAGTCCAATAACACCTCTCTAGGGTCAAAATTTAGAGATTTACGCATTGGACAAGTTGACCATTTTTGCAAAATTGCCAAAAGTAAAATGTGCTCAAATTTGCATTTTTTGCTAAATAGGCTCAACTTTTTATGCTTGCACCTCAATTATAATGTGGTCCACGACTCAAATACTTATCCCCAATTATTTGTTCCATTTTTCAATTTATCTTGATTTTTCATTGATTAAAAAGTGAATTAAATCAAATAAATGATGAAAATTATCAAAGATAGGATTTGATTTGTTTTTTTGACAGGTTAGCAACCAAGATATGCTGAGCTTGCAAGATCAATTCGAATCAATGGTAATTGGTATAAAAAGATCATGATTGGCATGAAAATAGAAAGATATCATATGGCCAAAGAATCAAATCAAATATCATCAAAGCTTAAAGATTGGATCTGTTTTGCAACCCTAATTAATTGAGGGATATATAATGAATAAAAACAAGGCAAGAAAAGAGATTACAGTCGTGGAAAAGCTAGAAGCAAACTTCAAAATTTCAAAGAAAAGTGGTGATTTAATTTCCATCCTATAGGCTAATCCAAGCCATTCTAACATTAACAACAGACTCCTGGACATCTCCAGAAGGGATCTCAATCAATTGCAAGCATTTTCACGTTCGGAATCGTAAGTTACAGACGCCACGGTTTGCCTCAAAACTTGATTTCGATTTCATTGATTTACGCATCATTAGTATATTTGAATTATATATTCTTGTTCATCATTGAGTTTGCAAGCTATTGGTATTAATTAATTGCGATTTCAGTACAGGAATCAAGATATGCCATTGTTAGGGTTCCTTGGCTCGTTTTGGGGGTTTGCCATATAGGCAAAATTAGGCCTGGATTCTGGTACCATGATACTCGTGAGGATGAGACGAGTTGATTGGTACCCTCACTTGTCATTTATCTTGATTGTATACAATTTTTGAGAAGCACAGGTCTGTACCTACAGCAAGGTGTCTGTAGGTAAAAGTGTCCAAGGCTAAAACGACGGAGAGAGGAAGAAGAAGCCTGCGTGGCACAACATCATTGGCTCATTCAAACTGACGCGCATTTTTCTTTTTGGTTTGACTACTAATGCATGTTTTCTTATATTATTCTTTATTCTTATTAAAATTCAAACTAAGAATCACAGCTCAGCTGGCAGCGTAGCATGGGGAGAGAGCATAAGGACATGGGTTCGATCCCCAGGTCCCAACCTTTGTTTCATATTATTTTTCATCAGGTGATCAGGCGCGTTGTTTAGCATGACGTCCACCATATGCCATCAAGATCTAACCATCAAACGCATCTTCAGCTAAGATCTAGCATGCCATCATTGGAGGATCACCATGCACATCAAGTCAACGTACGCACTAGATCAGGCAAGGTCAAAAGGGCTTGGATTTGTTGGGCCTTGAATTTCAACAACATACCCCCAGATTGCTAATGCTATCAAGCCCATTTACTTTTTCTTATTTCTTTATTTTATTTTATTTAATTCTTTTAATATTTCTTTTATTTATTTTAATTGACAATTAATTACTATTTTTCATAAAATCATAAAATCAAGAAATCAAAAAATTAGAATTAGACTTTTTTTAATCAAAATTAATTTTGTTAATTTAATTCAATTTAGTTTAACTTAGGGCAATTTTAACTTTTTTTTATAATTAAAACTAATTAGCAAATTAGGTTAAACTCTTGATTTAATTCTTTTATTTTTTCTCAAATAAAAAAAAAGGTTTTTAGATTGAATTAATCTATTTTTCTTAAATTAAAATTAATTAGAACTTAGGATTTTCTTTTAACTATTTCATTATTTTCTTAAATAAAAAAAAAAATTTTAATTGTCAATAGGTTTAGTCAAGGGTCAAAACCCTAATTGTCTCGTGTTTAATCCGCCGCTCGCTTATTATTATTTTAACAATATTTTTGTAACTGTTCATGGTTTGTAATAGTTTAATTTAGGGTTTTATTTACTGTTTAAATTCTCGGGTTTTTGGCTATGTAATTGACCCCCCTCCCCGAAGCCTTGTAATAGCATAAATTTACTTTCTCGCATTTTTAATTCCCGCAAATATTTAACTGTTTAGATGTATACTAATAGGATTGTATGACAATAATGCATGATAAATTAATACGATTAGAAAACCCTAATGTGCAAAGATAAATAACTGAAAACAAATCACTCTTAGGGTATACTCTCACTTTGGTTGCCTTCGGTGAATGATCATTAAGCATAAGGTGTCTTAGTGGTTGCCCTCCTGTCTAAAAAAGATCAAATGTCCCATTCGAATGTTGCCTCGGAAATGTTTCCTCGGACATGTTGCCTCAGAAATGTTGCCTCGGAAATTTTGCCTCGAATATGATCTTAAGATTCTAGGGTTATTACTAAGGTGTCCTAACATTGCTTTTGTGACCGTACGTCTCTTTCAAATTGACCCTTACAATTCCAATGACGGTGCTACCTATTTCCCAATAGTAGGATAGTGTTGTCTAAAGGAAACAAGAACATAAATGATCTTTTTTCGAGTAAGTAGATGCTAGTAGGTACTTTCTCAAATCAAAACTTTTCACACTTACACATTTCAAAACAACTTTCAAAACAACTTCGTCACACCTTTGAGGACTGATACAAGGGTTATCACGAAGTCAAACTTTTCAAAAACAAAGCACATATACAAGAAATTTTAAAAAGATGAGCAAGTACCTAAGAGCCCATGGAAAACCATGGATAGAAAGGGTGCTAACACATTCCCTTTCAATAATCTACCCCCCGTACTCAGAATATCTCGAAAAAGGATTTTTTTCTGTACTTTTTTCCTTTCCGGTTGGATGAAATAAAAGTTGGTGAAAACTCTTGCTTACCGCGAAACTTTGAGAACACAAAATGCAAAATGCAAACCAGCGTCAAACAATCGGTTCTTCCACCGTATCACAACAGGTTATTCTGATTATATGCTTTGTCTGTAATTGAGAATTCCGCTGTATACAGTTGTTACTCTGTCCAACTTTTGTGAAGACTTAATTCATCTAAAGCTTGGTATTCCTAAGAGGTTTAGTATTTTTGTTTGCTTGGTTTCAATCCAAAGGATGGTAATTCTACATTGGCTCTTTATGTCAAGTGTTGGCTACTTGTTGGTTAGATCGTTATTTTTCCTATCTTTTATGTTATGCTTTAGGATAATCCCTTCATCTCATCCCATCTTCTTTAATTTCAAAAATCTTATCCTTCCTTTTTAAAACTCTTCTTGTTTTTTAACTTGAACCACTTTCATAATAAACTTGGACATATGTCAATGTATTTTCAAAATCTTTCCTTAATATAATTTTAATCAATATTAATCATACTTTGATATTTTTTGTGATAAGACTAAAAGTCAATCAAACTCATTCAAACCATTTTGTCACTTTGGCTTTTTACTTTAAAAAACTTTTTTTCTCAAAAAGATTAGAATCTTGGCGATTCTTGTCGTGACGCGAGCTACTATACTTCTACAATATGTAGTGAAGTGAGATATTTTCCACTTGGGTCTTTAGTGATGCTTTGTTGATTTTAAAATCCAAGCTATATCCACCACTTTGAGATAATGCAAATTCTCCTTTCTCATAATCGTGGGTAGTAAGTATGTTCTTCCACTCGGATATGACAATGATATCTCGTTTCTTAAAATTAACCAACACACATGTGTTTTAAATTTTTTGAGGTAAACTACGAGTACCCTGATCCCCTATTACATGGAAGGTGGTATGTTGGCACTAAAGGTTTGTAACCGCGGCAGGTGCAAAAATTGTAAAAAACACTTATTTTCTCATCTCCACCATCTTATTTTATATACATCTTTTATAGAGAAAATACACATATTTTAAAAGAGTTCATGCAGAGCACCATAGATGTTTAGGGTGATAATACATTCCCTTTGCAAAACCAACCCCCGTACCTAGATTATCTCCCCCCTTCTTTTTGGGTTTATTCACTCTTTTCCCATTCCTCTGGAAACAATAAAGCGCAGTGGCGATTTTTATTTGATTTGTGCGAGTCAAGTCAATCCAATGGCTTAGTCTCAACATTTATACCGCTACACAGTATTTTTATCTATGATCTTCTCGTACTCATTATAAAAAATAACACTTAGAATAATTGTTCTTGCTTTGTAATTATTTCTGTGAACCTTCTTCTGAGTGTCTGTCATAACACTTCTGGAAATCTTTAGACGTTTATCATCTACCGGGTGAGTGTAGCCATCAACTACCAAATCCTATAGATCTAACTCATATCCCAGAAAATAACTTTCAATTATGTCCTTCCAATATCAAAATTTTATCCATCATACATAGGAGGTTTAGCACTATAATGATCTCTATCATTAATCACCAGTTACAGTAGCATTGTTACCTTTATCTGTCATTGTTTTTCACACAATATAAATCGGTACTGAGCACTATTAGTTTCTTGATAAAAATTTAAACTTTTTATCAACTCCTCAGAACCGGAGCTCTGATGCCAACTGAAAATTATACTAGTTCACTTGAACTATCAAGCTAGTCTAGTCCACCCGCCAAGGTGATTTCTCCTTTCTCAACAAGGACTTAATCCAATAATCAAATAGATTATTACAATGCACAAGCTAACTGCAAGTGACTAACTTTACAACCTATAAGACACACTTATCTTAGACTTCTCAAAGATTCTGACCAACTGGTCTCTTAACGAAAAAATCAAACAACTATTTAAACAATGTTCGTTTATAAGAAATTATGATTCTACACAAGCGAAATGTAAACTGATTTTCAACAATATACACTAGATAAATATGAAAGCGTATGAACAATCTTACTAGAAAGTGTATCAACGTTAATTAGCAGCCTTATCTCATAATCTTCAAGCCTTTATATAGCCAATAAAATATTATAACCGTTGAAGGGTATTTATGGAATTTCCAGAAAGCTGGCAGCTTGAGCAATCACGTGGGAGACAAGATCGTATGAACGTTCGTCCTTCATGGTAGTGGAATAGAAAGTATTGTTTGTACCATGTACTTTTAGTACCACACAATCTTATCCTCTTTTTCTTCTAACGCCAGAGGCTTATAATCAAGCATGCGTTTGAAAAATGAGAATAACACTTGGGTCTTCAGAACTTCAAGTTTTCACAGTCTTCTGAAACGCGTCTTCAGAGTCTTCAGAATTGTGTCTTCAGAATCTTCAGCACTTGGTCTTTAGAACCCTTTGTAAAACCTTGGGACACCAGAACTTCAAGTCTTCAGAATCTTTAGAACTCCGTCTATCAGAATCTTCATCACTTGGTATTGAGAACCCTTTGTGTTCAGAAACATAAGTCTTCAGCATTTGGACTTCAGTTAGAATTTATGCCTTTAGATCTTTAGAACTTGGTTTCTTGGACATGTATAAGAGTCACAACTTCAGAGTCTTCTGAAGCTTTTGCTATTGTTCATCAAAACTTGTGTAGCTATAAGCGGGACTTATTCTCTTCTAATGTCTTGGCAACGCCTTTAATCAGAAGTAGAACCTGTTTGTTAAATACTCAAAATAACAAACATTAGAGTACCACAATTGTTCATACAAAAATACTCATTTGTTATCATCAAAACTCAGAGATAAAGTTGCAGAATCTAATCTTGTTATAACAGGGTCAGCATCATCTTCATCTGCATCTTTCGACAATTGCAGTATTAGTTCTGCAGGTGTTGAAGTTAAGTTGCATTCTTCCATCTTAAATCTCTTGAGAATTTATACTGCATATCTTCTTTGATGCATCATCAAACCTCTACTACTCTTCTAGAATTAGATGCCAAGGAAATATGAAATCTCACCCAGATCAGACATTTCGAATTCCTTACCAAAATCACCTTTGAAGTTTTCAATCTCATTCTTGCAGCTACTCCCTCCGTACCAAAATATAAGAGAAAAAAGCATTTTTGTTGTCCCAAAATATAAGAGAAAATATCAACTTTCATTCTTTTTAAGGTAAAATTAAATGCAAATTGCATTTAATTTACCTTCTCTCTCATCTTTTCTATAACCATCAATCAATTATAATTTGTTTTTACATCTTCATATGCATTTTTTTCAATAAAAAATACAATTCAAATCATTATGTTTGTACTTTTTTTAATAAGTGTGATTTTATTTTTTCCCTCTTATATTTTGGGACGGAGGGAGTACTTGTTATTAACAAGTCATCGGTATAGAGACATAATATACAAAATTCACTATTGATTCTTCTTACATATACTCTATGCCCAGTTGTGTACTTCACAAAATCCTTCTACCTTAAGAAACTATCAATCTTGTTATTCTAAGCTCTTGGACCTTGTTTCAATCCATACAGGGCTTTATGCAACCCATACACCTTTATTTTTGTGTCATGTTTCACAAACCCAACTGGTTGTTTAACATAAACTTCTTTGTCTAAGGGTCCATTTAGGAATGTGCACTTTACGTCCATCTGACATATGTGTCAACTGTTAATTTCTGCTAGACCAACACATATTCTAATTGTTTTGATTCTAGCCACAGGTGCAAAAACTTCATCGAAGTCTGTTCATTCTTTTTGGAGAAATCCTTTCACCACGAGCCTTACTTTATGCCAAGTTAAATCCACTTTGGGATTCATATTCACCTTTTATACCCACTTGACATCAATTTCCTTCTTGCCTTGAGGCAATTTAATAAGTGACCAAGTATTGTTGTCTTTGATGAACTTCACTTCATCGTTCGCACCCACTTCGAATCCTTCAATGCTTCAACTGCATTGACTGGTTAGACATCTGCATAGAAAGCATAATATACCAGCTCACCTTCATTATCTAACACATCATCTAATGTAATCACACAATCTTGCAATCTTGCAGGCATGCATGTTGTTCTTTGAGGTCCGCTTGTACTTGGTTGATCTCTAACTTCTTCCTTTTGTCTAACTTCCTTTTATCGAACTTCAAGTGGGATTATCACTGAATCTTTCTTGACATTTCCAGTCAAATCCCATTCTTTAAGCTTATCTATGATCATTTCCCTGCTGATTACAATCTGCTTGTTCACTGTGCCGAACAATTTGTAACCTCTTATCGAATGATATCCTACTAGGATCATTTGACTTGACTTTTCATCATGTTTTCTTCTCAACTGATCTAGAAGATGTCTATGTGAAATAGATCCAAATACCTTCAGATGACTAAAGCTAGGCTTCACACCATACCAACATTCTTCTAGCGTAATTTCTTCTAGCTTCTTCATTGGACATCTGTTCAAAATATATGTGGCAGTCGACACAGCTTCCCCCCAAAACTCTTTATAAAAATGCTTGCCTTTCAACATACTTCTCAGTATATTCACGATGGTTTGATTCTTTCTTTCTGCAGTTCCATTCTTCTATGGAGTGTAGGGTGACACCACCTTATGCATAATTCCTTCTTTTTCACATAATTTATTGAAGTCTTTTGACAAATACTCTCCACCACCATTAGTTCTCAAAAGTTTTAGCTTTCGACCACTTTGTCTTTCGACCATAGAATTAAACTTGGTAAATACCTCGATCACTTCACTTTTCTTCTTGGTTAGGTAAGTACATAGTTTTCGACAAAAATCATCTATGAATGTAACAAAGTATTTGATACCTCCATTTGAATCCACCTGGATTAGTCTGCAAACATCGAGTATATAAGTTCAAGGACTTCCTTTGACATTCTGTAAGAACAAGATTTGGTTCTGCAATCTTATCTTTGAGTTTTGATGATACAAATGAGTATGATTGTATGGACAATTTTTTTGTACTAATGTTTATTATTTTATGTACTTAACAAACAAGTTATGCTTCTGATGGATGGCGTGGCCAAGACATTAAGAGAATTGATTCTGCTTCTATGCTACACAAGTTCTGCTGAAAACTATAGCAAGATACTCCATAAGGCTTTGAAGTGTAAACTTTGATATTTTTCTAAAAGAAAATAGTCAGAAGATGTGAATACAAAATTCTCTACTTATGTTCAGATGCTGAAGACTCAAACTTCTAAAGACAACATGTTCCAAATAAAAAAAGTTAGAAGATCTGAAGACAAAGTTTCTACTGAAGTCCAGATGCTGAAAGCTTATGTTTCTATTAATGAAGTTCTAAAGATAAGGGTTCTGAAGACCAAGTGCTGAATACTCTAAAAGATAGAAGGTCTAAAGATTCTAAAGACTTGAAGTTCTAAAGACCCAAGGTTCCAAGAAAAGGTTCTCATAACCAAGTGGTGAAGACTCTAATAATGTAGTTCTGAAGACTCTGAAGACTTGAAGTTATGATGACCTGATGTTATGTTATCACTTCTAAACTCATGCTCGCAGAAGCCTCTGAAGTGCAAAATGAAAGAAGATACGTTAATGTGTTACAAATAGTACATGGTACAATCAATGTTCCACTACCATGAAAGCACAGACGCGTCACACGATCTTGTTCCTCACGTTACTGTTTAAGCTGCTAAATGTTTCTGGAAATTCCAAGAGTATCCCTCAATGAACACATTATGTTAATGGCTATATAAAGGCTTGAAGACTAAGAAAGAATGAGACTAACTACTGAATATTCACGCGAAAACTCTGTTCATTTGCTTTCACATTCTTGTCACTGTTAATAAAATAGTTTACATACTCAGCTTTTTAGAAGCAACATTCTTGTAAATAAAACTTGTATTTAAACTGTTGTTTGATATTCCTTAAGGGACTGAGTAGGTTTGTATCCTTAATAAGTCTAGAGCTTGCGAGTTTTAGAAGTTGTTAGTCACTTGCAGGTAGCTTATGCAATGTAATAATCAGATTGATTATTAGTTGATATTCCTTAAGGGATCGGGTAGGTCTGGATCCTTAAGACGTCTAGAGCTTGCGAGTCTAGAGGTTGTTAGTCAATTGCGGGCAGCTTGTTCAAATTGTAATCAATTTGGTTATTGTGGATTAAGTCCTCGGTTGAGTGAGGCAAAATCACCTTGGCGGGCAGACTAGACTAGCTTGATAATTTTCAAGTGAACTAGTATAAACATTCATTGTTCTTTACTTCCTGTTCTTACTTATTTTTATTATCAAGAGTGAAGGAAAAATAATTTTTAACTAAAAGGTGAATATTTTTAAAAGAATAGTTTTGTTTTAAAAACCCAATTCAAACCCCCCTTTCTTGTATTTTTCACACCTTCACTTTCTTCCAGCATCCTTCTTAAAGCTGTTCTTATGCTGCTTCTCCTGCACATATTCCTCACACACCTCGTTTGGAATTTCAATTTCTGGTAACTCTGAAACCATATTTCTTATTTTCAAATCCCTGATGTCTCTAAAGTTGAGATAACCTAGTCGATAGTGCCATATCCATTCATCTCTACTAGCTTTAGTTGAAAGACACTTGTGCTCCATCACATTAAGTTTAATCTTGAAGGTTCTATTTTGAGACATGGGAGCCTTCAAGATTAACCTTCCATTTATGCTGACAACTTTCATCATCTTGGCTTTAATCGACACTTTGTAGTTCTTTTTGACCAACTGCTCTATACTGAGCAAATTTATCTTCTTGCTTGGTATGTACAACACATTGGAAATTACTGATCTCTTGCCATATTTCCTCATAATCAAAACATCTCCAATATCTTCAGCTGCTAGGGTATTTTCATTTGCGAATTTCACCGTGTTCTTTATCGAGGGTTTTATGTTGACAAACCAATCTTTCCTTTAAGACATGTGTGATGAGCATCCTGAATCCAAGTACCATTGGTCCTTAAATTTCTCTTCATTTTTTTTTGTTTTGACCATCAACATCATCTCTTCTTCTTCATGTTTTGCAAACTTTGCATCACTTTCTTTATTCTTTCGCTTTTCTGGACAATCACTAGAATAGTGACCATACTTCTGACAATTGAAACATTAAATGTGAATCTTGTCAGGTTTTCGACCATCACCTCTTCCTCTATGTGCAACATCACCTCTTTGTTTACCTTGGTATGGTATTATCTGATTTGACACATTTTCTTCATGTTGGTTTCCTTTACAAGTCGAATTGTTGTATCCATCTTTACCTTTGTTGTCAAACCAATTTCCTTTTCCTTTCTTGTCTCTTTCTGACTGCACGTGTAAATCCATATAACTCTTCAACTTGTCGGCAACTCTTTCAGCCATTCTTTGTTCATGAGATTCAAGCGTCCCTTGAATCTCTTCCTTCGACAAAGTTGACATGTCCTTCGACTCTTCTATTGAAACTACCACATGATCGAACTTTAGAGCCAACGATCTCAAGATCTTTAAAACAAAAACTCTTGTTGTTAACGTCTATCCACAAACCTTGATTTGATTCACTAGTTTCCTAACCCTAGTGAAGAAATCTGATATGCTCTAGCTATCTTCCATCTGAAGTAATTCATACATTCTTTTATGAGTTTGAAACCGCACATCTTTCACCTTCTCAGCATCTCTAAATGATTTCTTCAAGATTTCCAAAGATTCTTTTGCAGATTCTACATCACTAACCTTTTCTAAAATGTCTGTACTAACACATTGGTGAATTATAATGAGATTTTTATAATTCTTCTTCTTCAATTCTTTGTATTTCTCCTCTTCTTTTTCTGAAGTTTCTTTATCAAGTGGTTCTAATCCATATTTCACAAGATCCCAAAGACCTTGAAAGTAGAATATAACCTTCATACGTTTACACCAATTCTCATAGTTACCACCTTTAATAATTGAAAGATTTTATGGAAAATATCCATTCGTATAATTCATCGCCATTAATTTTCTTCTTCTTCCCTTGATCGCTAAGTCGGAGCTCTTGATACCAGATGTTGGAAATCTACCAAACCTATGATGATTTTATATCAATCTTGATAAACAAGATTGTTATCACCATACAATGACAATGAAAAATATGAAAGAAAGAAAGAGAAGAAAATGATTTTATGCAGAGTTTCCCTCGACCCATAAATTGTGGAAAACTTCTTATTCACTTGCAACTGCAAATTCTCTGAATACAACTTGATTACAAAAAATAGGGGTTACTCCCTCTATTAATAGATTTAGGTTAGCTTGATCTCTAAGCCAAATCCAAAAACTATAAAAGCCCAAAATACCTATTTTGGAACTAAATCAAATCTATCTATTTTAGACCTAAATCAAATCTATCCATTTTAGATCTAAATTGTGTGTAACAATCTACTTCTGCACTTCGATAGACTAATTCGACATACCTTGTGTCGAGCAACATCCTGCCTTGAAACAAGTAATTATACTTTCAACAAATTTATCACTAAACTCTCAAAGAATATGCATACTTATAGATATAGAGAGAATAAAAAAATATATACATCAATCATAAAACTTGATGATTATATATTTGGATTTCAGGTGAGATCCTCTAGCTAAACAATCTCTCATCTACAATATGCGGATAACACTTTAATTTTAACAGAGATGTTAGACGAGAACCTTTGGATTTATTAAATTAAATCTCAGATTCTTTGAGCTTACCTATGGACTTTGTGTTAATTTTGTTAAAAATAATTTTATTAGAGTAGATGTTGGCATTGATGTTATCACTATGGCAAAAGGTTTCCTTTAATACAAATAACATTATCACCCCTTCAAATATATTGACCTTTCGGTGACTATGAATCCTAGACTGGAGGTCGCTTTGGAGCCATTGTTTAGGCTCATTAACACACATATGTTTCGATGGAGTCATATGTCACTACTATAAAAAGTTCTTTTAATCTTGGACATGAAGTGCATTTTACCTCGGCTATAGAAGCAAGGTAACGAAGAGTGTCATAAAAGTAAGGACTTATCACCTCAATTTTTATAATACCGAGGGGTAAATTTATTAGCGCATGGGTTCGAATCCCATCGTCTGCACTTTTATCCTTTATAATACTAGGGCCTCATATATCTCGGTTTATCGATAAAATTGAGGAGTAATTAATTTTTTTAAATTAAAACTCGTTACATTGTTTATACAGAAAATTAATAAAATAATTTGTTTAAAAATAACATTATTTACCCATAATATTACATTGTTTACACACAAAAAATAATTTCTCCAAGATATATACTTTAGATCTTCAAATCATATAATTTTGGGGTAGATCAAATGATGGATGCATAATATTCTCTATGGCTTTTGCTTGCATTTGTTTGTGAGATGAACAAAAAAAGGGTTAGACAAAAAAGGGTTAGATAAATAAATGATTTTTTGCTCAAATAAATATTTTAGGACACAAACCTTAATCTCAAATAATTTTCTTCTCTTGCAATCCATCATAGAGATCACTTCATGTAAAACACTCTCACAAACCTTAAAGTGGAAGATAGTTTCAAGCGCTTCATGATGTTTCATTATCAATTTTTATATTCAAAATGCTTTTATAATGGTAGTTATTTATATTTCACGTGGACTACGAATGATAATGTCTTGAGCGTTGATAGTCATGAAATGGACGACAAGGATTTGATTAAGGATGATGATAAATATCCTCAATTTTAAAGTTAAAATTTATGTCAGTTATTATGAAAATCGACGGGTTAGATCATTTAATTAACAATATAATTAAAAGAGAGGTTCCAGTTTTGTTTTTCCCCTCGATTTTAATAAAATCTGAGGTAATATGTTGTTTTAAAACTAATTTAAACGTGACGCGCATGCATTGAAATCATATCACTAGAATAGAAATGATCGGCTATATTCAAGTCATAACGTCTATTTTGGATTTTCAATGAGGCTTTTGAGCTATTTAAACGTCTCATTACCAAATATTTGTGTCTTCAAACATTGTTTCAAAGTATTTTCCTATTTTCAATATATCATTTCCAACTCTTTGTGTCTTGTTTCGTTGTTTCAAAGTCTTTTTTTCTTATTCAAAAATGGATGAAAATTTTTGTTCATTATCAATGAAAAGTTTGTTGATTTCAATAACTTCGATCGTTTTAAACTAAGGAAAGCTGTTAATAAACAAATGTTGAATATTTACTTTCACATTCTACATGGCCCCATATACACTAATCTCTTTAAATAGTTATAGATGAATGCATATGTTGTGCCAAGTGGTCATGATGAAATCATCCACTCCTATGTCAATGGCTCTTATTTATTCATTACTCCATCACCGATTGCTATGACAATCAACTTTCAAGAGACATGTAGTTATGTTGAACATTATGAATTCAACAATGTCTACTCAACCCGCCTTCACCGAATTCATGCCAACCAAGATAAACCCATCGGTCCTACTTTTCTACTCCCTATTGAAAATTTTTAGATTTAACTTCTAGTGGTAAATCTCCGCCCAAGAGAAAAACAACTGGAAACGCTTACTTGGTATGACAAACATCTCTTGAAGGAAATGATAAATATTTCTCGAGAGGAAGTGACTTTTCTCATACCATATGAAAGAGTTCTTTCTAAACTTTTCTCAAAGTTAGAGATAGTTAGAAATAATATTGAAGTTGAGTGGACTGAGAAGTTTGAATATTTGGAATAGTTTTCTCTGTTTTCTTGTTTTTTATTATCAATGAAATATTTCCTTTTTCTATTATTGCATGTTCTTGTTATTTTATAACAATTACTTTCAGAATTACTAATTAACAAAGAAAAACATGGAATATGGAAAACACGCCAAGTGATAAATTGTTGATTTTTTTAGATGTGGTAACGGGGATTCGAAGTAAGATACCTTATAGTTATATTACCTCGGTTCTCCAAAAAACCGAGAGAACAGTTTATTATTTTTTTATGTATAAAAAATGACGCTCAGTTATAGAATTGTTACCTCAGTTTTTTATAACACAGAGGTAACATGTTGTTTATTTTATTAAAAAAATTAAACGTGGCACTCCCAAGATATATATACTTGGTTTTTAGCATGTCCGAGATAAAAACTTTGTCATAAAAGTGTTATTCATTATAGTGTGTATATCATTTTAACGTGTGTGGGTGTGTGTGAAGGGGGGGGGGGTTGTGGCTCTACTTAATTTAGTCCTTAACCCAATCAATATTTTTTTTCTATTTATCTTTTTTATAGATGCATGTTAAGGTTTAGAAGAACATTATCAGTATCTAATATAGGTTCCATGAGGGTGAAGTTAAAGGCAAGTGTAAAATATTTTGGGTAAGATCATCTAATTTTTATAAGTCTACATAGAAAAGATGACTAGGGGTCCATGATCTTCTTCTGGTTAATTTGGATCTATTTTAAAAGCGAAGGTGAAGATTGGTCTTAAACAATATTGGTTTATGGGAATATATTATTTATGCTATCTACGAGTCCAACAAGTCTTCTCTACGAGATTAGAAAAGTCTTTCTATTTTAAGTAGACTTCTTCATAATGTAAAAGTGTCCCCTTCCACGGCTCCGATCCCTATAGTCCATTCTGATTGGTTTATAGATAAATATTTAAAAAGACAAGGTTGTTGACTTACCTCTTTCAAAGAAGATCCTTTGGTGGGGGACGACCTTGTTAAATTGTAATTTGATTATGTTGAAACAATGTGTGTGTCGAAGGGAGGTTTCCCAGTCGAAGACCTTGTGGATCAAAGTAAGCTACACACAAATTTGATTGGTTTTAGATTTAGATAGATCTGATTTAGATAAAAAACAGATAGATTTGATTTAGTACCAAAATATGTATTTTGGGCTTTTATAGTTTTGGGATTTGACTTAGGGAGCAAGCTAACCTAAATCTATAAATAGAGGGAGTAACCCCTAATTTTGTAAAAAAAAAAGTCAATTCATTGTAATCACAAAATTTGCAGTTTCAAGTGATTAATAAAATTTTCCGCAGTTTGTGGGCAGAGAGAAACTCTGCAGAAAATAATTGTCTTCTTTCTTTTCTTTTCTTTTATCATAATTCATTATCATTGTGTGGTGATATCAATCTTGTTCATGAAGATTGGTAGAAATTTATCATAGATATTTGGTGGATTTCCAACATCTGGTATCAAGAGCTCAGTTAATCGATTCAAGGGAAGTATCGATCAAGAACGATTGAGGAAGAAGAAGAATTCACGATGGCGAGTTATGGGAATTCAAATTATCCATCAACTCTACCAATTATGAAAGTATAAAACTATGAGAATTGGTGCAAACAGATGAAAGTTTTATTCAGGTGTTAAGGTCTTTGGGATCTTCTAAAGGATGGATTGGAAGAGCTTGGAGAAAACACTTCAGAAGAAGAAAAGAAGAAACACACAAAATCTGAGAAGCTGAGTTAAAAAGCACTATTTATAATTCATCAATGTCTGAGTCCAGAAAATTTTGAAAAAGTGAGTGATTCAGAATATGAAAAAGAATCTTAGGAGGTTATTGAGAAGTCTTTTGGTGGTGCATAAATGGTGAAAGAAGTGAGGTTAAAAACTCACAAGAGAACATATGAATTGCTTCAGATGGAAGATAGTGAGAGCATATCTGATTTCTTCACTAGGGTTACAAAACTAGTGAATCAAATCAAGGTATATGGAGAAACATTAACAACAAGAGCTATTGTTTCAAAGATCTTGAGATCTTTGGCTCCTAAGTTCGACCACGTGGTGGTGGCTATAGAAGAGGGGAAATACTTGTTGAAATTTACAAAGGAAGAGCTTCAAGGGACGCTTGAATCTCATGAACAAATAATGACTGAAAGAGTTGCATGTAAGTCGAAGAGTGATGTGGCTTTGCAGGCACATTCAATAAAAGAAATCAAAAGCAAAGGAAAGTGGTTCGACAGAGGTAGAGGAGGCTATAACAAATTGACTGGTAGAGGAAACTAGAATGAAGGAAACGTGTCAAATAAGAGAAGACCATACCAAGGCAACGAAAGAGGCGGTGTTGCAAATAGAGGAAGAGGTGGTGGTCGAAAACCTGACAAGAGTCACATTCAATGTTACAATTGTCATAAGTATGGTCACTACTCGAGTGGTTATCCAGAAAAGCGAAATAAACAAGAAAGTGATGCAAAGTTTGCAAAACATGAAGAAGAAGAGATGATTCTGATGGTAAGTACATGAGATGAAGATAGATTCAAGGACCAATGGTACTTAGATTCAGGATGCTCATCACATGTGTCTGGAAGGAAAGACTGGTTTGTCAACATAAAGCGCTCAATGAAAAATATGGCATAATTTTCAAATGACAATACCCTAGAAGCTAAAGGTATTGGTGATTTTATGATTATGATGAAAGATGACAAGATGTCAGTAATTTCTAATGTGTTGTACATACCAGACATGAAGAGAAATTTGCTCAGTATAAGGCAGTTGGTTGAAAATAATTATAAAGTGTCGATCAAAGATAAGATGATGAGAGTCGTCGATGAAAATGGAAGATTAATCTTGAAGGCTCCTATGTCTCAGAATAGAACCTTCAAGATCGAACTAAATATGATGGAGCACAAGTGCCCTTCGACTGCAGCTAGCAGAGATGAATGGATATGTCATTATCGACTAGGCCATCTCAACTTCAGAGACATCAGATATTTTAAGAGAAGAAATATGGTTTCAGGATTTCCAGAAATCGACATCCCAAACGAGGTATGTGAGGAATGTGTGTAG
The DNA here is from genome assembly GCA_948472305.1 of Vicia faba. Taxonomy (NCBI): domain Eukaryota; kingdom Viridiplantae; phylum Streptophyta; class Magnoliopsida; order Fabales; family Fabaceae; genus Vicia; species Vicia faba. The sequence continues at coordinate 1,373,527,611 of OX451741.1, forward strand.
GCGAAGCAACACAAGAATAGCTTCAGCAAGGATGCAGGAAGCAGGTCGAAGGTTATTCTTAAAGTCATATACTCTGATGTATATGGACCAATCCAGGTGGATTCGATGGGAGGTAACAAATAATTTGTTACATTTATAAATGATTTTAGTCGAAAGTTATGGACTTACCTAATCAAGAAGAAAAGTGAAGTGATCGAGGTATTTGCCAAGTTTAAGTCTATGGTCGAAAGACAAAGTGGTCGAAAACTCAAAGTTTTGGATCTATTACACATAGACATTTTCCAGATCAGTTGAGAAGAAAACTTGATGACAAGTCGAGTCAAATGATTCTAGTTGGATATCCTTTGACATGAGGTTACAAGTTGTTCGACCCAGTGAACAAGCAGATTGTGATCAGCAGGGACGTGGTCATAGATGAGCTTAAAGAATGGGATTGGAATGAAAATGTCAAGAAAGATTCAGTGGGAATCCTACTTGAAGAAGCAGAAACTCAAGTCGAAAGAGAAGTTCGACAACAGGAACCGGAAGTTATAGATCAACCAAGTACAAGTAGACCTCAAAGAACAACATGCATGCATGTAAGATTGCAAGATTGTGTGATTACAACAGATGATGTGATAGATAATGAAGGTGAGTTGGTACATTATGCTTTCTATGAAGATGTCGAACCTAAATGCAGCTGAAGCATTAAAGGATTCGAAGTGGGTGAAAGCAATGAACGAAGAAGTGAAGTCCGTCGAAGACAACAACACTTGGTCACTTGTCGAATTGCCTCAAGGAAATAAGAAAATTGATGTCAAGTGGGTATACAAACTAAAAATGAATTCAAAAGGGGAAGTAACTCGACACAAAACAAGGCTTGTGGCAAAAGGATTTATATAGAAAGAAGGAAAATACTTCGATGAATTTTTTGCACCTGTTGCTAGGATCGAAACAACCAGGTTGGTTGTTGGTCTAGTAGAAATAAACAGATGGCACATATGTCAGATGGACGTGAAGTGTGCAATCCTGAATGGACCCTTAGACGAAGAAGTTTATGTTAATTAACCAGTTGGGTTTGTGAAACATGACGAAGAGAGAAAGGTGTACATGCTGCATAAAGCCCTGTATGGATTGAAACAAGCTCCAAGAGCTTGGAATAAGAAAATTGATAGTTTCCTAAGGGAGAAGGAATTTGTGAAGTGAACAACTGAACATGGAGTATATATAAGAAGAAGCAATATTGAATTGATTATACTATGTCTCTATGTCGATGATTTATTGATAACAGGTAGCTGCAAAAGTGAGATCGAAGACTTCAAAGGTGATATCAGCAAGGAACTCGAAATGTCTAATCTGGGTGAGATTTCATATTTCCTTGGCATCGAATTCTACAAGAGCAGTAAAGGTTTGATGACGCATCAAAAAAGATATGCAAGAGAAATTCTCAAGAGATTTAAGATGGAAGAATACATCTCAACTTCGACACCTGTAGAACCAAGACTGTAACTATCGAAAGATGTAGATGAAGATGATGTCAACCCAACCTAATGCAGAAGACTTATTGGGTCATTAAGATACATTTGTCATACAAGGCATAACTTAGCATATGGTATAGGTATGATAAGTAGTTTCATGCATAAGCCAAATATATCATATCTAGCAGTAGTGAAGAGGATACTAAGGTATCTCAAAGGAACTCTCGACTATGGAATTTTGTTTCCTGCAGCTGATAAAGGAAAAGAATGCAAGTTAGTGTAATACACTGATTCGAGTTGGTGTAGTGATGCTGAAGATCGAAAATCAACAACAGAATATGTGTTTATGTTAGGTGGTTCACCAGTTGCTTAAAGTTCAAGAAAGGAACCGGTAGTGGCATTATCATCACGCGAAGCAGAATACATAGTTGTTTCTCTTTGTGCATGTCAAGCAACTTGGATGGTGAACTAGGTCGAAGAGATAACAGGGAAATATCATGGAGCAATTACCATGAAGATCGATAACATGTCAGCTATCAATCTGGTGAAGAACCCAATAACCCATGATCGAAGCAAGTACATCGAAATGGCGTTCCACTATCTTCGAGAACAGGTAGCAGATGAGAAGTTGAATTTGGAACACTCCGAAACTGAGAATCAGATTGCAGACATCATGATGAAGGGAGTGCAGGTTGAAGTATTCAGAAGACTAAGAACCATGATGAATATAGATAGTTTAGACACAATGAATTAAGTGGTGTGTTAAATTGTAATTCAATTGTGTCGAAACAGTGTGTGTCGAAGGGAGGTTGCCCAGTCGAAAAGCTTGTGGATCGAAGTAAGCTACACACAGATTTGATTGGTTTTAGATTTAGATAGATTTGATTTAGATCTAAAATAGATAGATCTGATTTAGTACCAATAGGTATTTTGCGTTTTTATAGTTTTGGGCTTTGACTTAGGAAGCAAGCTAACCTAAATATAAATAGAGGGAGTAACTCCTAATTTTATAAAAAAAAGTCAATTAATTGTAATCACAGAATTTGCAGTTGCAAGTGATTAATAAAGTTTTCCACAGTTTGTGGGCAGAGAGAAACAGTGTAGAAAATAATTGTCTTCTTTTTTTTCTTTTTTTCCCTCATAATTCATTGTTATTATGTGGTGATATCAATCTTATTCATCAAGATTGATAGAAATTCATCATAGATATTTGATAGATTTTCAAACAGACCTCACTGTGAGACTTTCCTTAAAATTGATCACCATTGGGATGATGAGGTGATGGTTTGTAATTTCCAACGGAGAAGGATCCTTTTTTACTATAAACATGATTTGGTTAATAATCTCCTATTCAAGGTTACTAGTCTATCTCTAGCCATGAAATTTTGGTGGTGGCATAATGTGGATGATGATGTTTTCACGGTTGTCTCGACGAGGATACCTCCACAACTAGAGTTATCAGGTATTTATCCCTTATCTACGATAACTGGGAACTTCCTAAGATGGTTGTCTTCTTTTAGCAATTTCTCTTTGATAGGTCTCCCTCCAAAGAGAACATTTTTAAGCATCAAGTCTTACATGATACCTGTGGCATATTTTGTTCCTTTTTCCTAAAACCCTTGGAGTCTACTTGTCATCATTTTATTACATGTGAGGTGGCAGATAGTTTCTATTATAACATTTTTATGTGGCTTGGTTCAAAATGATCTTCCTACGTTGTTTGAGTTTTTTTAGATCTTTAAAGGCTAGGTCTATAGTTAGATTATACATGACTATGATTTCACATCTACCGGGTCAATCTATAAATCTTGAAATGATTCTATTATTTTTGGGTTCGTCAGTAAACATGGAAGGTAGACACAAATATTTTATCTTCTTTGAAGTAGTTTCTTGGTAAATCTTATGACTATTCTTGCACCTTCTACGATTGGCTGAAGGATCTTATCCTCTTCCCGAATCAATATTAGCTTAAGGTATTTTGTTGCATGTTCTCTAGGGGCTATTAGTTGTGATCAAGTGGTTGCTATTTTTGGCGATTGTGTTTGAGTTGGTTGGATTCTCTCTCTTTTTTATACGTAAGGCTTTTGATTTATTTTCTTTTTGTGGTTAATTTTTTTAGTGATTTCTATTAGATTGTTGATTTTATCTTTTAGTTTGTTTTAAGCTTCCTAATAATTTCGGTACTTTTTTCTTGCTCCTTTGTATTCATTTCATGTCATATATATATATATATATATATATATATATATATATATATATATATATATATATATATATATATATATATATATATATATATATATATATATATATATATATATATATATATATATATATATATATATATATATATATATATATATATATATATATATATATATATATATATATATATATATATTTGTTATGGTATCATTATGTTGGATGAATATTTAAATAATATTTTGATATGGTAGAGCAATTTTCTGATGCAACAAAGGAGAGACTGACATGCAAGGTTTGAACTCAGTGTATAAGTCAGTGAAAAAATGAGAAGTAATGTGAAAGTGAAAATGAATTTGAATATCTGAAACGATACACTTTTTCATTTATATAGTGAGAGTGGTTAAAACCTTCGACGTGAGGTGAGTCGAGCAGTGCGGGTAGCATTGAGTTCTAACTAAATGGTGGTAGACATGTCTGAAGAGAGGAATCACATGCTCTTGGATGAATGAGGATTCACCTACTCTATGTGTTTTACCACTTTGTCGTGATCTTATGCCTTTTTCTTTGGGCTTTGTTGTTATACTCTAAAATTTTCTGCCTTGGTGTTACAATCTAAATCATTTTCAAACTTAGATTTTAAAATTATTTTGGGTTTATTCACACTAACATTTTGAATTTTTTTTAAAATATAATAGTTTACTTTTAAATTATTTATATTTTTTTAAAATAACAAATATTTGGGCACAATTCATATACTTTCAGTTGAGCTATTGACTAATATAGTACAATTAGTAAGGAATAAGGCTTGCAAGTGCGAGGTTGTGGGTTCAAATCTCTTGTGTTATGTTTTTTAATATCTTTTCTATTTTGTTGTCACTAATTTACTTTCCTTTTTCCGAAATCAATTTTTGGGATTCTCTTGGTTTTTGGATAACTTACTTTCCAAGTTTTTTTAACCTAATTCTAAGTTTATAAATAGGACTATTGTCCATCATAATTTTGCATCCACAATCTCAATCTTTCTCTTACTTTTTGTTTATTCCAGGGTTTCTGAACATAAACACAGTGAAACAGATCCAGGAATCAATAATTTCTCACAACAACTATTCACAGATCAACAATCAACAACTCTCGCAATTTACACCACGCGTCGCATTTTTCAACACACATTTTTCAAACCTTTTTCTATGTTTTTCATAAAAAAATTTAGGCCAATGATTTCATATGAGGTCTCGCATTGATTTTTAATTTTTTATCTCATTTAACTTTTAAATTGTTTTAAACACCACATGATATTTATCTAATGTTGATTTATTTTTCTAAATTATATTTTTATTAATTTTAGAGGCAAATTTCACACACAAAATGGCATTGAATTCCTCTGCCTTGGTTTCCCTTCTCTTCTGACCTTGGTCTTCTGCTGGAACTGTCAATGTCAGAGGGAATGTTATGAACATTAGACCTTGACTTTGGATCTATTCTTTTGATGAGTTTGTTGAACTGTCTTCCAAGCATGGCTATAGCTTCTGAAATATTTTCTTCTTCATCCTCCTGGTTTTCAACATCAGTGTTGGATACAAGTGCTATGCTCTTGTTCTTCTTGTCACCATTATCAGTGATCCCCATCTCAAAAGTCTGAAGAGACCCAATAAGTTCATCCACTTTCAACTTGCTGATGTCCTGGGCTTCCTCTATGGCAGTTACCTTCATTGCAAATCTTTTAGGCAAGGATCTGAGAATCTTTCTCACCAGTTTTTCTTCTGACATCTTTTCTCCCAGTGCTCCTGAGGTGTTGGCAATCTCCAAGATGTTAATGTGAAACTCATGAATGGTTTCATCTTCCATCATTTTTAGATTCTCAAACTTGGTAGTCAACATCTGAAGCCTTGACATTTTTACTTTGGAAGTGCCCTCATGAGTAGTTTTGAGAGTGTCGCAAACTTCCTTGGCCAGTTCATATTGATGTACTAGTCTGAAAATGTTTCTATCAATTCCATTGAACAAGGCATTTAAAGCTTTGGAATTTCCCAGGGCTAACTCATCTTCTTCTTTACTCCAATCTTCCTCAGGCTTCAGACTGATTGTCCCATCTTTCTCAGTTATGGTGGGATGGTTCCATCCTTTGTCAGCAGCTCTCCAAGCCTTTTTGTCCAGAGATTTTAAGAAGGCAATCATACGAGGTTTCCAGTAGTCATAATTAGTTCCATCCAGAATGGGTGGTCTATTTCCAAAAACTCCTTCTTTGTCCATAGTGCCAGAAAGTGATATCCCTAGATCTCACCCAGTAATACAGGCAGGGTGCCTGCTCTGATGCCAATTGAAATTATGGCTGCAAATACTCAATGTCACGTTCAATGTTGTGACACCGTATCTGACTTTCTATAAGACAGTAAATACAAAAACAGTAAAGAACACAGTCAATTGTTTACCCAGTTCAGTGTGCAACAACACCTACTCTGGGGGCTACCAAGCCAGGGAGGAAATCCACTATAAGAGATGTTAATTCAGGAATAAACCAACCAATTTATCTCCTTCACTTAAGACCTACCCAATGCAACTTCAATCTAAGTACAACTTAAACCTGAGTTCCTACTCACTCCCCCTCAATCACAACAGTGATACATAAAACAATTTGACTAATGAATTGATGAAGACACTCTTCAAAAACATACACTTGATTAAGCTTCACAGCTTTTTAATCAAGCAACACAAACACTCCTGCTTCACAGCTTTAAGTGATACACAAACCTAACTTGACTTTGCTTCACAACTTTAGTCAAGAGACATACAAACACTCTTGCTTCAAAGCTTTGAGTGTTACACAACCCTTACAATTAAAACCTATTTCAAGTCACTTATCACAATGATAATTGCTTGGATTACAATAGTAAAAACTATACAGCTTCTAAATGATCTTCTGTCAAAAAGGGATTGCTTTCAAAACAGCAGCTCTGTTGAATATATAGCAGCTGCATCTTCAGTTAGGGTTTCCCCAAAAAGCTAGGGTTAATTCCATTTGACCTTAAGACTAGGTCACAGGACTTTATCAACCAGGTTAGGGTTGAGCTAGGTTAACCCAAAGAAAACGCAGGATTCTGTTCTGGAAAGACTGAGTTATTTTCCTGAAAAAACTCAGAATTAACCAAACTGCAAACCTGTTAGTTCAGAACAGGATGTCTTAACATTTGTTATGACATCTGAATTCCTGTTTACTGATTTTGGTAAATGTGATCATTTTGCAAAATGCTCAGATACACACTCATAAACATCAGTACCTGTATGACAATATTTTTCTGCAAAGGTACCTAATAAATCTGTACCTAATAAACTAGAATGTTATGACATCAGTCATGACATTCATACACCTGGTTTTGCCAAAAATGCAAGCCAATACCTAAACAACTACAAACTCCCCCTTTGGTAGATTTTTGGCTAAAGCCCCTAAGCAATCAGAGATAGATAGCAGCAGAATAAAAATGACTGCAGAAAAATGGAATGTCAAATAAAGTATCACAATATATCTCCCCCTCTTTAGCCACAAATGGGCCAAAGATACATGTTCATAAAAATTATACAGTCATCCAGAAAAAGTAATAAGAGCAGCAACTAAAAACTGAACACACTTCCAAACTCCACCAGGGACCAGCATCAACTCCAAACAGCAACTCCACCAACCTTTAAGCACTGTCATCAGACTCAGAGGAGCTAGTTTCTTCAGTATTGAAATGACCTTCAGCTTCTACACCCTCTTCCCTTCTGTTTCCTTCAGCTTCCTCCTTTTCTAACCTGGCAATTAGGTTTTCTAGGGACTTTTTCCTAGCTTCCAGTTCTTTGCAGGTCTCTTTTAATACAGCTATGACATCAGATGTCTTGGACTGGGTCTTCATAGAGGATGTCTCAGCTGATGTTATGACAATATCAGGAGCATGAGATCCCTGAAACAGTTTGTAGTGCAACCCAAGGGCAGGAGCTCTTTTGCAAGCAGTATCTCTTGCCACCAGGATATCAGGGTATTGTGCAAGGATAATTCCACAGAGGAGGGAGGGAAAGGCAATTGGTCCTTTGACAGCATAACTACCAGCATGTTTTAAAGTTTGTTCAAAAATATACCTGCCATAGTCAAAAGCAGTCTTGGTTCCCACAGCATAAATAAATCTCCCCAATCCTGTGGAGATAGTTGATTTATGGTTTGTAGGCACCCAGTTGGCTGCACCAATCTTGTGCAGGATGGCAAATTTCATGCTAAGTTTGCTGGAATTCAGCTTACCTTTCAAGGGCCAGCACTTCACTTTCCTTGCTGTGATGGTTTGACAAACTTCATTGTCAGTGACTTCCAGATCAGGACAATCCTCATTTGTTCTTCCAAGAAATTTGTTAATTTCTGATGGAGAGAAATTAACCCTTCTTCCTCTAACAAAAACACTTTCAAAGTCAGCTGACCTTCCATCAACACAATCATTAGACAAGTTAACTATGAACTCCTTGACCAGATTTTCATAACACTTGTTAAATTTTATCACTGTCTTCATCAGTCCAGCATTCTTGATCAGGTCCATGATGTCTTTGCACTCCATGGCATCATTGTTGAGTTCTCTTTCTAAAGCTATTCTCTTCAAGCAAACATACTTCCATCTGTTTGCATTGTCAGGGTGGTGGAAAGAGATGTTGTATGTTGGGACTTCAGGAACTCTAGCAATTTTGCTGGAGGGCAGTTTCCTTCTGATAGGAATTTCTTCAGCATCAATCTCAAACTCTGATTCCTCATCAGAATCAGAATATTCAGGATCTTTTCTCTTCTTTGTAATTGGTTGTCTACCAGTATACACCTGGGCTTTCACCTTCCCTTTGGACTGACCAGTTTTCACAGATTCTACCCCAGCCTTGCCTTCAGCCTTGGATTTCTTAACAGCAGGTTTATCTTTGGACACACATTTTGCATCATTCTGATTACCCTTTCTTTTCATCAACCTCCTAGCTTTGCTAGGGTTTACATTGGCAATCAGATCATTATCTGAGTAATCCTCATCCACATCAATGATAGGTGGATCAGCAGTCTTTTCTGAAGGGTTCTGAATGTTGTCATTTTGTGTCACAACATTCTCAGAGACATCTACATTCTCAGAGACGTCCACATTTGGGCTTCCTGATTGATTTAAAGGGACAGAAATCCCCGATACAGGTTGGTTTCCGCTTAGTATACTAGTAACAAGCCTAGCAATAGCTTGATGAACTTGAACTGATCCTTCTCTATTTGGTACAGAAGAAGAAGGATGAGAAGGATTACCAGAGGCTGCAGCTTGAGCTCTTCCTGCATGTCTAGTTCTCAGCTTTTTGACTTTGGCGGGGTCAGTTGCCATCTCTCTGAGAGGAGTGACCTCAAGAACTTCAGATTCTATGCATGTGGTGATTGCTCTAGAGTCTTGGTCAGATGATGAAGATGATGAGGATGATGAAGTCGCCTTGGTTGAAGATGATGTTTGAGACATTTTGATTGACTTAGAGCACCAGTAGCAATTTGAGAGAAAATTTTGATTGAGAGAAGGGAACAGGTTGCAAAGTCGAGAGAGGTAGGAGGAAAAAGAGAGTCTTTTCAACTTCTTAAAGATTTTGAAAGAATTGGGAAAACATATGATTAACCCACTAAAAATAGACTTAACAAAATTAACTCCTTCAACCCTTGTTTTAAGCAAAATTAATTGCTATAATTTCTCATGTTGGAAAATACCCAACCTGCCCCTCAAGTTTTCAAGTTTATTTCCAACAAGAGCCTTGGTAGAAGAATCAGCCAACTGAAGCTTAATGATACCATGTTCCAGTTTAATTGACTTCTTCTCAACAAAGTCAATGTGCTTGGTCCTGCTATGCTGAATAGGGTTTATGGAAATATTGATTGTATTCAGATTGTCACAATACAATGTCACAACATCTTGTGAGACATTATACTCAGTGAGCATCTGCTTTGTCCAGATATTTTGAGAACAGTTACTACTAGCTGCAACCATTTCAGCACAAAGTTGGGAAGGCATTCTTTTGACATGAATCATAGTTCTGGTTGATTCTTGAATGATCTTATTTTTCTTTTTGTCAACTCCATTTTGATGGTGAGTTATAGGAGAAGAGACTTCACAACTCATTTCTTCTGGGAAACATAATTTATTAGACTTGTTGTTTCCAAAATCCTTGTCATGATTACTTCTGGTTCTGACAACACATCCTTCTTCAAGTTTATCCACCACATCATAGACATGTTTCTTTTTACCAAGCCTTTCAATTTTAAGTTCACCACAAACCCTTCTTTTATCAATCTGTAGTCTTGGAGTCCTTCTGGCTGCTTCCATAGAGATAGCTCTTTTCATTCTTCTTAGATGAAGATGACCAAGCTTATGGTGCCACAGTTTCATCTCTTTTTCTTCTTTGGTAATTGGACACATAGTGGAGTTATTAGTGTTCTCAGGCTGCCACAAGTAACAGTTATCTTTGGATCTGATTCCTTTCATTACAACTTCTAGTTTTTCATTAATTACTAGACATTCAGATTTTGAGAAGTTGACCTTGAATCCTAGATCACACAATTGACTGATACTAATGAGATTAGCAGTCAGCCCTTTTACCAGCAGTACTTCACTCAGACTTGGAACTTCAGGGCAGTCCAAATTACCAACTCCTTTGATTTCACCTTTAGCACCATCTCCAAAGGTCACATAACTAGTGTTGTGAGGTTTAACATGATTGAGAATGTTCTTTATTCCAGTCATGTGTTTAGAACACCCACTGTCAAAGTACCAGCCTTCCTTTGCAGACACTCTCAGGGAAGTGTGGGCTATCAGGGCAGTAGCCTTTTTCTTCCATTGAGGAGTATGTGGTACCCTTTTTGACTTAGGTTTAACACCTGAGTTTTGATTAGGGTATCCATGCAATTTGAAGCAGAAGGGCTTTATGTGTCCATACCTCCCACAATGATGACATCTCCATCTTTGGTATTTTTTCTTCATATATTTCTGTTTCTGATGTTGAGAGTTGTGTTGAGACATCTGCTTTGACAATTGTTTAACAGGCCTGATCTTCTTGTCTGCACCAGATTTCTTAGCTTCCACAAATCCTAGTCCAGATTTGTTTCCCACATTTTGTCCAACTTGAAGAATCTCTTCCAATTTATCTGTTCCATTGGTCAGCATCTTGACAGATTTGGTCATTTGGTTCAGTTGTGAGTTCAGCAATTGAACTTCCCCTTCTAGATGACTTATAGTTTCAAGATCTGCCCTTTTTTCAGCCTCCAGCTTTATAATGAGTTTTGATTGTTTCTCATTCTGCACACAGACTTCAGCACTTCTGATACACAATTTCTTGTAGGTATCAGCCAGTTCTTCAAATGTAACTTCTTCATCACTGGTGTCACTTTCAGATGTACAAACACCAGTTAGAGAAGTAACTAGTTTGGCAGATTCTTCTTCAGAATTACTTTCTGAATCACAATCAGACCAAGTAGCAGTCATTCCTTTCTTTTGTTTCTTAAGAAAGGTTGGACATTCAGCTCGAATATGCCCATATCCTTCACAGCCATGGCATTGAATTCCTCTGCCTTGGTTTCCCTTCTCTTCTGACCTTGGTCTTCTGCTAGAACTGTCAATGTCAGAGGGAATGTTATGAACATTAGACCTTGACTTTGGATCTATTCTTTTGATGAGTTTGCTGAACTGTCTTCCAAGCATGGCTATAGCTTCTGAAATATTTTCTTCTTCATCCTCCTTGTTTTCAACATCAGTGTTGGATACAAGTGCTATGCTCTTGTTCTTCTTGTCACCATTATCAGTGATCCCCATCTCAAAAGTCTGAAGAGACCCAATAAGTTCATCCACTTTCAACTTGCTGATGTCCTGGGCTTCCTCTATGGCAGTTACCTTCATCGCAAATCTTTTAGGCAAGGATCTGAGAATCTTTCTCACCAGTTTTTCTTCTGACATCTTTTCTCCCAGTGCTCCTGAGGTGTTGGCAATCTCCAAGATGTTCATGTGAAACTCATGAATGGTTTCATCTTCCATCATTTTTAGATTCTCAAACTTGGTAGTCAACATCTGAAGCCTTGACATTTTTACTTTGGAAGTGCCCTCATGAGTAGTTTTGAGAGTGTCCCAAATTTCCTTGGCCAGTTCATATTGATGTACTAGTCTGAAAATGTTTCTATAAATTCCATTGAACAAGGCATTTAAAGCTTTGGAATTTCCCAGGGCTAACTCATCTTCTTCTTTACTCCAATCTTCCTCAGGCTTCAGACTGATTGTCCCATCTTTCTCAGTTATGGCGGGATGGTTCCATCCTTTGTCAGCAGCTCTCCAAGCCTTTTTGTCTAGAGATTTTAAGAAGGCAATCATACGAGGTTTCCAGTAGTCATAATTAGTTCCATCCAGAATGGGTGGTCTATTTCCAAAAACTCCTTCTTTGTCCATAGTGCCAGAAAGTGATATCCCTAGATCTCACCCAGTAATACAGGCAGGGTGCCTGCTCTGATGCCAATTGAAATTCTAGCTGCTGATACTCAATGTCACGTTCGATGTTGTGACACCGTATCTGACTTTCTATAAGACAGTAAATACAAAAACAGTAAAGAACACAGTCAATTGTTTACCCAGTTCAGTGTGCAACAACACCTACTCTGGGGGCTACCAAGCCAGGGAGGAAATCCACTATAAGAGATGTTAATTCAGGAATAAACCAACCAGTTTATCTCCTTCACTTAAGACCTACCCAATGCAACTTCAATCTAAGTACAACTTAAACCTGAGTTCCTACTCACTCCCCCTCAATCACAACAGTGATACATAAAACAATTTGACTAATGAATTGATGAAGACACTCTTCAAAAACATACACTTGATTAAGCTTCACAGCTTTTTAATCAAGCAACACAAACACTCCTGCTTCACAGCTTTGAGTGATACACAAACCTAACTTGACTTTGCTTCACAGCTTTAGTCAAGAGACATACAAACACTCTTGCTTCAAATCTTTGAGTGTTACACAACCCTTACAATTAAAACCTATTCCAAGTCACTTATCACAATTATAATTGCTTGGATTACAATAGTAAAAACTATACATCTTCTAAATGATCTTCTGTCAAAAAGGGATTGCTTTCAAAACAGTAGCTCTGTTGAATATATAGCAGCTGCATCTTCAGTTAGGGTTTCCCCAAAAAGCTAGGGTTAATTCCATTTGACCTTAAGACTAGGTCACAGGACTTTATCAACCAGGTTAGGGTTGAGCTAGGTTAACCCAAAGAAAACGCAGGATTCTGTTCTGGAAAGACTGAGTTATTTTCCTGAAAAAACTCAGAATTAACCAAACTGCAAACCTGTTAGTTCAGAACATGATGTCTTAACATTTGTTATGACATCTGAATTCCTGTTTACTGATTTTGGTAAATGTGATCATTTTGCAAAATGCTCAGATACACACTCATAAACATCAGTACCTGTATGACAATATTTTTCTGCAAAGGTACCTAATAAATTTGTACCTAATAAACTAGAATGTTATGACATCAGTCATGACATTCATACACCTGGTTTTGCCAAAAATGCAATCCAATACCTAAAAAACTACATAACCGGTTCCGACACTGACAGAACCCGGTTCTTAGTGAACATTATAAGTTGAAATTCAAATTTATTACGCAGGAACCGGTTCCCCTATTGGTACAACCCGGTTCCTGGTACAAAATCCAGGGACATGTTTTTTGAACAAGTATGGAACCCGGTTCCCTGTTAGGGAGGAACCGGTTCCTAAAGGTTTATTTTCAGAAATACATTTTGAAAGATATTTCCAACAAAGTTTTTCTTGATGTTAAAGTTATGGAATATGTATATGTTGATGAATGCATATTGTGAACATCTATATTCAAGATTTAAAGAATTATTTATACCATTTTGATATTTGATGATTTCTTCAATAATTCTTCAATAATCTTCAAGACTTTTATTTGATGTTGATAAGCTTTTTGCACATCCTTTGAAATTTGATGTCCATGTTGTCTTCATCAAAACTCATGCTTTAAATATGACTTGAGAAGCTTGCAATTACATTCTCCCCCTTTTTGATGATGACAACCAATTCTTGAAAACGATTTCTTGAAATGTTCATGTTGTTTTGTGTAGTAAACATGTTGAGCAAATGCAAGTCTCCCCCTAAATTGTATGCTCCCCCTAAGTCCATGATTCTTTGAATTTTGGAGAGAGTTTGATATTTATTTGGGCCTGCAATTTCTTGAAACAAAACAACATACATGCATACTCTTCTCCCCCTTTGTTAACATAAAAAAGGATGGGAAAAAAGAGTGAAATAGATACATATAAAAATTAAGACTTGTATCTTAAGAGAAACATTAGATATCACCTTCATCCAAAATACCAAGTTCTCTTCGGATTTTGAAGAAAGGTTCTTGAGCAAGCGGTTTAGTGAAGATATCTGCGAGTTGGTTATGAGTATCCACAAAAGTGACTTCGACATCTCCTTTAAGTACATGATCACGGAGAAAATGGTGTCGAATATCTATATGTTTGGTTCTTGAATGCATGACCGGATTCTTTGTAATATTGATAGCACTTGTATTGTCGCATCGAAGAGGAATGCATCCGAGATCAAGTCTGTAATCACGGAGTTGTTGCTTGAGCCAAAGAATTTGTGCACAACAACTACCTGCTGCTATGTATTCTGCTTCGGCCGTGCTAAGAGCAACACATGCTTGCTTTTTACAAGCCCATGATACTAATGCATTTCCAATAATGTGACAAGTACCACTTGTGCTTTTATGATCAGTTTTACAACCTGCATAATCCGCGTCAGAATAACCAATTAAAGTGCAAGTACTACCTTTTGGATACCATAGGCCGACATTGATTGTTCCTTTAAGATACTTCATGATTCTTTTAACTGCCATGAGGTGTGATTCCTTTGGATTTGCTTGAAAGCGAGCGCAAAGACAAACACTAAACATGATGTCAGGACGGCTTGCCATCAAGTATAATAAAGAATCAATCATACCTCTGTACTTTGTAATATCAATTGGAGTACCGGATTCATCTTGATCAACATATGTACCGGAGCCCATTGGAGTGTTCATGGCTTTACAATTTTCCATGTCAAACTTTTTCAATAATTCTTTGAAATACTTAGATTGATTGATGAAGATTCCATCTTCTAGTTGCTTAATTTGTAGTCCAAGAAAGTAGTTCATCTTTCCCATCATAGACATCTCGAATTCTCCTTGCATCATCAATGAGAATTCCTCACACATTTCTTTGTTAGTTGATCCAAAAATGATATCATCAACATAGACTTGAACCAATAAAGTGTTACTTTGGATTTTCTTAATGAACAAGGTTTTATCAACTTTACCCTTTTCGAAACCTTTTTCACACAAAAAATTGCTAAGTCTATCATACCATGCTCTTGGTGCTTGCTTTAAGCCATAAAGAGCCTTTCTCAACTTAAAGACATGTGAAGGATGTTTGAAGTCTTCAAATCCCGGGGGTTGTTTGACATAGACTTCTTCATTGATGTATCCATTCAAGAATGCGCTTTTGACGTCCATTTGAAAAAGCTGAAAATTTATTGAACAAGCATAAGCAAGTAAAAGACGTATAGCTTCTAACCTTGCAACCGGAGCAAATGTTTCTTCAAAGTCGATTACTTTCTCTTGATTGTAACCTTGGGCAACTAACCTTGCTTTGTTTCGAACAATTAGACCATTCTCATCAAGTTTGTTCTTAAACACCCATCGGGTACCTATGATGTGTTTACCACTTGGTCGAGGAACAAGTTCCCAAACTTGATTTCTTTCGAATTGATTTAATTCTTCTTGCATAGCAATGATCCATTGATCATCTCCTAAGGCTTCATCAACTTTGGTAGGTTCAATTTGAGAAACAAACGCTATGTTTAAGCAAGCATCTTTTAGATTCAATCTTGTTGATACTCCTTGGCTAATGTCACAAATAATTTTGTCAATAGGATGGTCTCTATGAGTTCTCCATTCTTTTGGTAGATCATTGGTGTTTGAATCTTGTTGAACAATGTTTTCTGAATTTTCCGGTGATTTCACAATTTGATCAATTGAAAGATCTTCCGGGGGTAAATCTATAGGATCATCATCATCACAAACAACTACTTCCTCCTTATAGGGGTTAGTTTCATCAAAAGATACATGAATAGATTCTTCAATAGTTAAAGTTCTTTTATTATAAATTCTATATGCTTTACTAGAAAGCGAATAACCAAGAAATATACCTTTGTCGGATTTATCGTCAAACTTACCGAGATTGTCTTTGTCATTATTAAGAACAAAGCACTTGCATCCAAAAATGTGAAAGTGAGCAATATTTGGCTTTCTTCCTCTGAAGAGTTCATATGGAGTCTTCTTTATTATAGGTCTAATGATAACTCGATTTCCAACATAACATGCCGTACTAACCGCATCCACCCAAAAATATTTAGGAAGATTTGCGTCATTAAGCATTGTTCTTGCAAGTTCCACTAGAAACCTATTCTTTCTTTCAACTACTCCATTTTGTTGTGGAGTTCTTGGTGCTGAAAAATTATGAGAGATACCATGTTCTTCACAAAATTCTTCAAATTGAGCATTTTGGAATTCTCCACCATGATCACTTCTTATGGATACAATCTTTAGTGATTTTTCATTTTGGATTTGCTTAGCATACTTCTTAAAGGCTTTGAAAGCATCACTTTTCTGCACAAGAAACAAAGTCCAAGAATATCTAGAAAAATCATCAAAAATGACTAAAGCGTATACATTACCTCTGAAGCTTTTTGTTCTTGATGGACCAAAGAGATCCATGTGTAACAATTGTAGTGGTCTTGTAGTAGACACCACATTCTTAGATTTGAAAGTTGTTTTGGTCTGTTTTCCCTTTTGGCATGCATTACATAATTTGTCCTTGATGAACTTCATCTTTGGTAGACCAATAACTAAGTCATGCTTAACCAATTTGTTCAAGTGCTCCATGTGAATGTGAGCGATCCTCTTGTGCCATAACCAAGCGTCATTGTTGTTTACCATAAGACATTGTACCTTCAGAGACAAATCATCTAAAGTAATCATAAAAATATTGTTAGTTCTTATACCTTTGAGTTTTACCTCATTGGTTGCCTCATCCATAATGAGACATTCATCTTTGTTGAATTTGATCTTGAACCCTCTATCGCAAAGTTGACTTATGCTAAGAAGATTGTGCTTTAATCCTTCAACATAGAGAATATCCTCAATTTGAATGGATGGAGGTGTGCCAACTATTCCAACGCCAAGAATCTTTCCTTTGGTGTTGTCTCCATAGGTGACATACCCTTTGGCTTTATGTACTAGATATGAAAATTGGTGTACATCTCCTGTCATATGCTTTGAACATCCACTATCAAGATACCAAACATTTGATGTGGATTTCAAACATACCTACACAAACAAATTATTCTTTGTTAGGTACCCAAGTTGCCTTGGGTCCTTCATAGTTAGTTCCCTTTTTCATCCACACATAATGCCCACTTGCTATACTAAAGTTTCTAACATAGCAAGTATTAGGTGTATGGCCTTTAATACCACAATAAAAACAAGTAGGTTCAAAGTTACTTCTATATCTAGAAGGATAAGATTTCTTCTTAGGAAATGTTTTCTTTTTCGATACATTTGCCTTTTTCTTTTGATGATTATGAACAACTTGCTTCTTTTCAACTTTCTTGGGATTGGAACTATTACTAGCCTTTACAAAAACAGTGGGATTGTTACTTGGTTTCTTAGAATTCACATAACCAAGACCCCTTTTATCATTAGGATAGCGTTGTTGGCTTAGTAATCCTTCCAATCCTATTTGTCCTTTTTCATATCGTTCAATGACTCTTTTCAATTGAACAATTTGAAAGACATTTGATTCACACTTGGAGCATGCAAAGTTTTCTTTTTCTTTAATAAAATTCTGTTTTTGAAGTTCAAAATCTTTAATCATGGTGTCAATTTTTTCTAAACAACTTAGAAGTTCTTTTTCTTGAGTTGACACCTTTTTGTATAAACTTTTGCATTCTCTCAAGAGTTCATCAATAGCATCTTGAACATCATCATCAAAAAGATTAAATTCATTACTAACCTCTTCTTCATTGTCGGAGTGATGTGAAGCCATTAATGCTAGATTTGCACATTCCTCGCTTTCCGAATCGGATGAAGAACTTATCTCATTATCTTCCCATGCAACATAATTCTTTTTGTTCTTGAACTCCTTTTTGCCTTTGAATCCATTTTTCTTGGAGATTTTTGGACAATCTGGCTTTATGGGACCTTGATTTCCACATTCATAACATGTGACATCTTGTGTTGATGTGGAGGCTTCTTTATCTTTATGATTATAAAATTTCTTCCTCTTGACAAAGTTAGCATTATGAAGATTATTCTTATGACCAAAATATTTTCCTAACCTTTTTACAAGAAGCAAGAAGTTTTCATCTTCCTCCGATGCATCTTTATCTTGACTTTCCTTTGAATCAACTTTCAAGGCAATGCCTTTGTATTTCTTCTCTAAATTTTCATGTTTTTCAAGTCTACCGAGTTCCGTTTCATATTCTTGAAGTTTGCCAAATAATGTAGCGGAAGTCATTGCGGAGAGACTCTTCTTTTCCGAGATTGCCGTTACCTTTGGTTGCCATTCCCTAGTCAATGATCTAAGGATTTTCAAGTTGAGTTCATCATTTGTCAAGGTTTTACCAAGAGCATTTAAGTGATTTGTCAAATGCACAAATCTCTTTTGTAAGTCAAGAATGGATTCTCCGGGTTGCATTCGAAATAGTTCATATTCTTGACTTAAGGTATTTAGCCTTGATCTTTTTACTTCAGCCGTTCCTTCATGAGTTTGAACCAGGGTATCCCATATTTCTTTTGTTGTCTTGCAGTTCGAGACACGGAAAAATGCGTCCATACTGAGTGCACCTTGAAGAAGGTTTATTGCCTTTTTGTCATAGAGAACTTTCTTTTTATCATCGTCGTCCCATGCAGTTTTGGGCTTTGCAGAACCAATGCCATTGATAACTGATATCGGGATAAAAGGACCATTTTCAACAGCATCCCATACTTCCTCTCCCTGTGCTTCTAAATGCGCCTTCATGCGTATTTTCCAGAAGTCAAAATATTCACCACAGAATAGAGGAGGCTTGTTGTTACTACCACCATCTCTGAAAACTGGTTGATGATTTGCGGAAGCCATTCTGGATCTTTAGGAACAAGTTACCTATAACTTGCTCTGATGCCAATTGTAAGTCTCAGAGTGCCTAAGGGGGGGGGGGTGAATTAGGTCTTATAAAATTTATTCGGTTTTATGAGAATGCTTGGTAGTAATTTTTGGTTAAGTGTTTGAAGGTTTTGTTTATATCTTTATCTTTTCCTGATTATGGTGATGAAAGCGATAAATGCGGAAAAGTAAAGAACACGGTGATATATCCTGGTTCCCCTCACAATCCGAGAGTACTCCAGTCCCCTTTCCAACATGAAAGAGATTTCACTATAGTTAGAATGATTGTACAACCTATGCTTACTATCTAACCTATAGGGTGATCAAAGGTTCTTAACACCTTTAAGACCAAACAAACACTAATGTGAATGAAGAACAATCCTTTTCAAATCACAACACTTACTTCCAACAATCCTGGATAGTAAGGGAAAATCTTTAAGTAATACAATGATTAATTTTGAAGTATATGGAGAGCTTTATCAATCTTCAATTGATCTTCTTCTTCAAGATAAAAACAATTCTCAACAATGTATATAAATGTTCACAATGTATGAATGAAACTTGTAATGATAATGAAAGTGTATATGGCAAGTTTCACAAAATTATGAACACATGAAAGTTTAAATTCAAATGAGAGTGAATGAGAAAATTATTAATGAAGAAGTATATTTGTTAATTTGAAAATTGAAGTATTGAACATTTTTGAAAATAAGAAATTCTGCATTTTATAAAGTTGTAAGAACCTCTTCATTCATGCCAATTCATATGAAAAGATGCAATGCATTCATGAAAAGATACCACTTGAAAAATGTTCAAAAAACAAAGTAAAAGCTGCATTGGTTCGCTAGGAACCGGTTCCGACACTGACAGAACCCGGTTCTTAGTGAACGTTATAAGTTGAAATTCAAATTTATTATGCAGAAACCGGTTCCCCTATTGGTACAACCCGGTTCCTGGTACAAAATCCAGGGACATGTTTTTTGAATAAGTCTGGAACCCGGTTCCCTGTTAGGGAGGAACCGGTTCCTAAAGGTTTATTTTCAAAAATACATTTTGAAAGATGTTTCAAACAAAGTTTTTCTTGATGTTAAAGTTATGGAATATGTATATGTTGATGAATGCATATTGTGAACATCTATATTCAAGATTTAAAGAATTATTTATACCATTTTGACATTTGATGATTTCTTCAATAATTCTTCAATAATCTTCAAGACTTTTATTTGATGTTGATAAGCTTTTTGCACATCCTTTGAAAGTTGATGTCCATGTTGTCTTCATCAAAACTCATGCTTTAAATATGACTTGAGAAGCTTGCAATTACAATCCTTGCCATGTTTCGATCCATTTTCATTCCTCTATAAATACATACAACACTCAAGTGCAAAAAACACAAAGTGGCTGCCATAGAAGCAAGGTTTCAAAATCACAAATTTTCAAAGCTTACACTCAATCAAAACCAAGCCTCAAATCGTATTCCTGAAGCTCCCAGGAATCTCACCAAGTCCATAAAAAAATATATTCACGTCTGGAATAGCTTACACAAGCCCACCGGTTTTGGTGATTTTCTTGAATTCAAATCTTTTAATCTACGCATACTTAACTAATTTCGTGTGCACAAATAAGTTCATCATGGTGTTTAAAACATGTTTGAATAAGATAATGAAAGATTTAATGCAGGGATGATGAGTTGCCATGGCTAGGGCTCGATCAGATTCTCTCTTTGAAACTCCATTTCCACTAATTTATTTATTTTTTACAATTAAAATCAAAACATATAAAAATCAGAATATTACATAAACTAAAATAAAATAGTCTTTTAGGTTTTCTTAATTAACATTTTTCATTTAATTAGATTTTAGGTCTTATTTTTTAATTTGTAAAATTAATTAGAATAGTTAGTTTTTTATTAATTATTAACTTAAATTATTTTCTACAAAAATACACAAAAAAATTAATTTCTAACGTTTTAGATTTTAGGACTTTAAAGCATCTTTTCTAACATTTTCTTATTTATTTGCCCCTTTACTTTCTTAGAGAAATTATATAGGTCGCACAATTTTTTTTTTGTAATTGCTGTAGTTTTATTTCTCGCAAATTTATACTATTGTATATGCGCCAAGCCCTGTAATAGCGCAGGACTTTATTTTCCCACACTTTTACTTTCCGTACCTATGTATATATATATATATATATATATATATATATATATATATATATATATATATATATATATATATATATATATATATATATATATATATATATATATATATATATATATATATATATATATATATATATATATATATATATATATATATATATATATATATATATATATATATATATATATATAGTAACTAGGCATGTATGGTAAGATCTAAAACGAATTGTTATATCACCCTAAACAAAGATAGACATACATGAATTGAATCATTATACACACGCGCACATCTAGAGTAGCCTCTCTCTGTTGCCTTCAGAATAAAAATGGTCATGTCCCTCGAACATAGGGATACCATTTGCAAATACCCTCAGTTAAATTCTTCATAAAGATCATAGTCCCGCGTTGTCCCTCGAAGTTGCCTAAGAGAAATGATCTTGTCCCTCGATGTTTCCTACAAATATATGATAACAGTCCCTTCGAATGGCTAAGGCATCCCTATATGTTGCCTTCAATGACCATAACGACGACCCTACGCCTGTCCCTTCACATCCAATGGATGTGGCTACCTACCAACTAATGGTATGGATAACACCATCCCTAATGGAGAAGGAAAAGGACAACGAAAGACCTTTAAGTGGGTAAGATACCCTTAATTGCTTGCTCACAAACTAAAATAATTTTCACACCTCAAACTTTCAAAATAACTACTTTCAAACACTTTATAAACACTCTTGAGGACTGATACAAGGATTATTATAAAGCAGACTGCCTTACATTGGCATTTTCAAAACCTTTTCAAAGCCTACACAAAGCAAATTAAAGTGAGCTAAGAAATTAAGAGCCCGTAGATAACTACGGATGAAAAGGGTGCTAACACCTTCCCTTTTAATAACTTACCCCCCGAACTTAAAATATTAAAAGGTCTTTCCTGTTCTTTTCACCTTTCCTTATTGGATAAAATAAAAGTCGATGGTGACTCTTGCTATACGCAACATTTGCGATAAAACGCTAAAATAAGTCAGTTCTCCCACCGTATTACAGAACTGGAAACTTTGTCGGGGATTTATGGATGACTTGAACATTATCTCAACTTCTAGAGCCCTCAGTAAATGTTGATTAGGGTGATAAGTCTTCTACTGATAGACAAGTGATGAGATAACATGACATATTCGTACACTTTAATCCCTAACTTTTGCCTGGACCGCCCTTTTGAGTTTTCAGTCCACCAGGATACCCTTTTTTTCCCAAGCCGCCCTTTCGGGTTTTCGAATTTCTAGGTGTACAATCTTTTATATATATATCCCTAATTTTTGCCCGAACCCTTTTGTTTCGCCAGAATTCCCTTATTTTTGCCTAAGCCAGTCAACCTAACGGGTCATTTTTCATGCGTATTATTTTTTGACTATGTCTGCGTTCACAGGTGTAATACGGTGGGAGAACTTACTTGGGATTTTTTTGCGTTTTATCGCAAATGTTGCGGTTAGCAAGATTCACCATCGACTTTTCTTTTATCCAAATGGAAAGGTGGAAAAGAACAGGAAAGACCTTTGAGATTATTTCTTGAGTTCGGGGGTAGATTATGAAAAGGGAAGGTGTTAGCACCCTTTTCATCCATAGTTATCTATGGGCTCTTAGTTGCTTGCTAGATCACTTGCTTTTGTTTGAAAATGTGCTTTATGGTGTTTTTTGAAAGTATTTTGAAAAGGCGCATTCGTTTAGGGAAACTTTGTAATGGTTCTTGTTTCGTAAGAACGTATATAAAGTGTTGGACTTTTGAAAATATTTCATGTTTTGAAAGTGTTTGATGGGTGTTTGTTTTGAAAGTGAGCAAGGATGTTTTTTTTGAAAGTGAGCAAGCAACTAGGAACAATCTACCTACTCAAAAGTATTTGTTCATTTCTTCCTTCCTTTGATATTGCTATCTTACCATTGATTGGTAAGAAGCCTTATCTTTGGATCTAAAGGGACGAGCGTGGGGGACTGGCATTTCTTGGATGGCCTTTACCTTGGCAGGATCGACTTCGATGCCTTTACCACTGATAACAAAACCTAGAAGCTTTCCAGATCGTACTCCAAATGTGCACTTGTTAGGGTTCAACCTCAACTTGTACTTTTTCAGCCTCTCGAATAGTTTGTATAGGTGATCGAGGTGTTCCTCTTCAGTTTGTGATCTGGAAATCATATCATCCACATATACCTCTATCTCATGATGGATCATATCATGAAACAAAGCTACCATAGCCATCTGATATGTTTCCCCTGCATTCTTTAATTTGAACGGCACGACCTTGTAATAAAAGGTGCCCCATTGTGTAACAAAAGTGGTATTCTCCATATCTTCGGGAGCCATCCTAATTTGGTTATAGCCGGAGAAACCATCCATGAAAGAGAGGACTTTTTTCTGAGCAGTATTATCGACCAAGACGTCAATGTGTGGTAGAGGGAAGTCATCCTTGGGGCTTGGCCTATTAAGATCTCTATAATCCATGCACATGCGAACTTTTCCGTCTTTCTTTGGTACTGACACCACATTTGCAACCCATTGGGGGTAATATGTGACACCTAGGAATCCTGCATCAAATTGTTTCATCACTTCAGCTTTTGTCTTTTCATACATGTCAGGCCTCATGCGACGAACTTTTTATTTGACAGGAGGAAAATCTTCCTTTGGCGGCAGACGATGAACTACGATGTCAGTATCCAACCCTGTCATATCTTCATACGACCAGGCAAACACTTCCACATAATCATGCAACATCTGAACCAATATGCTTTTGACACTACTTTCCAGGTTAGCACCGATCTTGACTTCTTTCTTGTCTGTCCCGGTACCCAGATTGATGACTTCAACTGACTCTTCGTGCGACTGAATAACTTTTTCCTCTTGTAATAGATGTCTGGTTAGTTCTCCCAGTATTTCACAATCTTCCTCGCCTTCGTCTTTGACTTGGTTAATTTGGCATTCGAAATCATAATCGACAATAGTAGAGTCATTGGCGATGAGATCCATAGTGGATGAGGACCTGCAAAAGTGTGTGTGTGTGTGTGTGCATGTATGATACATGGCTATTTTGAAAAATGTGTTTTGAAAGAAAAGAAAGATATGGAAAACAAAGATGCAAAAGAGTCCAATGGTTTTTATTGAATGATCACATGATAACATGAACATAAATAAAACCCTTGACAAATGGACCATAGTGCCTCGGGCCAGGCATATGGCATAAAAGTCATTGTTAAATATTAGACAAAAGGTTCTTGAATTAATAGAAAGTAATAAACAAGTGATTACTCGTGAATGAAGGATATGGACATGAAGTCTTTTGCGTGCCAATTCTTGAGCTCCGTTATAGTAGGATACACCCAATCTTCAAATGCAACCTCATCATCAGAATCACCTACAGCGTTGACTTTGCGGCTTCCAATACGGAGAGGGGTCTTCCCTGCACGAGCGCGCCTAACTTCCTTCTGAGCCTTGATGGTGAAACCCAAACCACATTTGTCCGCTTTGAATGGGATCTCTAGGAGTTGCCCCCAAGTATCACAACTTCCTTCTTTGACTGCAGCAATCATTGGTGCCATAACTTCAAAGGCTTGACACGGGGTCTCTATAAATTCTCCATCCATCTTCACGTATAAGAAAGAGTTAAGGTGGCTTACCATGAACTCCTCCTCACCACAGATAGTGATAATCCTTCCTTTGACCAGATACTTGAGTTTTTGATGGAGGGTTGAGGTTACTGCCCCAACTTCATGGATCCAAGGGAGACCCAACAAACAGGAGTAGGTCGGACGGATATCCATGATGTGGAAAGTGGAGTTGAAAATTTGTGAGCCCACCTTGATCGGGAGGTCTACCTCTTCATGAGTTGTCCTCTTGGAACCATCGAAAGCCCTTACAATAATATCACTTGGTTTCAAGACTAGTCCTTCACAGTCTAGACGGTTTAAAGCTCCCATGGGTAGCACATTTAAAGAAGAGCCAGTGTCGACCAGAACATGTGCTAGGGTGGTCCCTTTGCATTTGACAGAAACATGTAGAGCTTTGTTATGGTTCTTCCCAAGCCGTGTCAGATCAACACCTGAGAACCCCAAACCATTATCGGCTGTCAAGCTTGCTACGCAATTCTCAAACTTGTCAGTTGTGGTCTCATGAGGGACATGAGACTTCTTCAAGAATTTAATTAATGCTCGAGCAGAGCATCGGAACAAAGCAGCAAAGATAACATGGAAATCATGGAAGGGGTTTATTCCAACTGCTCCACAATCTTGAAATCGCTCCTTTTTATAACTTTCAAGATCTCGTCCATCTCACGAGCGGAGGGTTCTCCATCAACAATGTTTTTTGCAGGTATTTCTGTCTTGACAGGCTCAATAACTTTCTCTTTCCCTCTTGTATCAGTACTTAGCTTAGCAGTAGTGATACGGACAGGTGCCTCTGTAACAACTGGTGGTGAGATGTTGGGTGAAAAGATTCTCCCAGTTCGGGTTACCTTACTTGAGCTAGTTATATTACCAACGTCATCAGCTTTGTCTTCTTCAATCCAAACGTCTTGTTTTATCCCATGGTAAAACACCTTAGCACCATAGTTCCATGGCACTGCTTTGTTTGAAGAGTATGGAATTGGTCAGGGAGCGGTAATTATTAGAGGAGCAACAATTGGTTCATTTGAAATCCTGATAGGACCTTTAGAGGAGATCCTAAGAGGCTTGTTTGAGATAGTTATGATGGAGAGGTCTTCACATTTATTAGTCAAACTTTTGGCAAGCGGGGTTTTCTCAAATAGGATCTCGTGGCTATTCATCAAGCGTTGAATGCCTTCCTTCATCCCTTCGCATCCATTGAGTTGTTTGGCACATCAAACACAATCCTTCACACAGGCAGGGAAAATCCCGGCTTTCAACAGATTAGTTTTGATGATGTTCAATGGAGTAGTCAAGTCTTCGATGGAGGAAACAAAAATTGTATCTTCAATAGCATTGACACCCTTGCCATGATTTGACATAAGCGCGGTGATTAATTCAGAGTTGGAGAAGGGTTAAATTCCATAGTCTTTTTATCTATCAAGTCTTGAATTTTATTCTTCCATGCCCGGCATTGGTCAGTCTCATGCCCGGGGCTACTTGAGTGATATGCACATTTAGCATTTGGATTGTACTTTGGTGCAAAGGTATCTGGTTGGCTAGAGGATCACGCAGTGTCACCAAATTATCCTTTAGCAAGTGTTTTAAGGCTTGGGATAGTGACAAGCCTTTCCTCGTGAATTGTCTTCTCGGAGATTCAAACCGTTGATGATTTGAAGATGGTCTTTGAGCAGGAGTTGGATTGGAGATTCAGACGGATGGTCATCCTTATTGTTATGGACCCTTACCCTATACACAAAATTGATTTCTTTCTTCGCGGCAAAAGGTTTCTTTACAAGATTGGAAGTGGAGGCAGATGCCATGGGAATCTTCCCACTTTTGATGCCGCTTTCAACTATTTCTCCAGTTAAGATCAGCTTGGTGAAACCGGAAGAAGAACAACCAACCAATAAATTAAAGAATGGACCAGATAAAGTGCCTATAAACATGTCAATGTGCTCCCTATCAGTCAAAGGTGGTTGAACCCTACTGGCAAGGTATCTCCACTTTTGGGCGTATTCTTTGAACCCTTCATTCTTCCCCATTGTCATATTTTACAACTGAACTCTTGTCGGTGCCAAGTCGGTATTATACTGGTATTGGTTGTAGAAAGTGGTAGCTAAGTCTCCCCATGTATGGATATGGGAACCATCCAACTGGTAAAACCATTATAGTTGCGTCCCAGCCAAGCTTTCTTGAAAAAAGTGAACCCAGTGTTTCTTATCAGCGGTGTGCGGCTGTATCTTGCGCACATAATATTTCAGGTGAAGTTTTGGACATGAAATCCCATCGTACTTTACAAAGACTGGTATCTTGAATTTTTGGGGAATGACAACCCCATATATAAAACCCAAATCATCAAAATCTAAACCGGGGATGACTTGAATCTCGACGGCCTTCAATCTGTCTTCTAGCTGCTTATACTTGACATCGGCAGAAGGATACTTCTCGTCAAAATAATCATCATCGGACGCTTGATCATTCATACACCCATCTTGGGTACTCCTAGTTTCTCCAATCTGATTCTCATCTTCCTTAGATGAGTCTTCCACTATCGGGATCTGATGGACCGACTCTTTGAACCTTCTATCCATGTTGACTAGGCTTCCTCTTCGGTTTCTTTTTAGCTACTAGCAACGCCATCAAGTCTTGTTGCCCCTTGGCTAGGGTCAGTAGAGTCTCCTGAAACTGGGAGTTTTGTTCTTGTAGGTCCTTCAAAGTTTTCTCTAGATCCATCTTGGTGAAATAAACAGCAGAAAGATAAGGAAACTTGTTGTGTGAAAACCTATTATGTTATAATGCATGGAGGATGTATATGCAAATGATTTCAAGGATTTATGAAATTTAAATTTGTATAAACAAAGAATGAACAAATGTCAATTTTCATTAATTAGTTCAAAATGATTACAACATACCTCTTGGGCTTACAAAATAAATCTCTAAGATAAAAAGACCGAATGCATCCTCTTCGACGATAGGTAGGCGTTCACACTTTGCTCTTCATGTAACTGCTTTGTAAGTTCCAAGACTCTTTTCTCACTAGCATAGACTTGAGCTTTCAAAGTATCTCGTTCTTCCTTTAGCTGAATCCAACCTTTTTGCAAGTCTTCAAGAGAAGTAGGCATGTCGGGATGGAGGGCAGTGTATGGGACATCTCCTTCAACCACAGGTTCCATGATAACTGGTAAGATGGAAGGATAAGGCATCATAAGTTTCTGAGTACGAGCTCGTACCCACCTAAGGTAACGCTCAAGGGGAATGAAATTCTTGTGTCCCAACGTCTTACTATCCACTTTGCTTACCATCCTCCAAGCTTGTATAAACCTATGACGGTAGCCTTGATCGTCACTCTCGTAATCGAATACCACTCCTTGGATGAGCATATCATGAGGACCATTCCTTCGGGCATAGCCAAACTGTCGTAAGGCTAAGCAAGGGGACATTAGAGAATTCCCCACAATGGTCGATGATAGTAACATTATCCAAGGATCGAGAACACCAATGAATATCTGAATGTCTGAGCATCATCAACCGATGGGACCACCTCAAACCTTGCTCATTATTCAACATCGACCGAGGAAGATGCGAAATAAACCATATAGCCAAGAGAGGAGTGAAACACATGAGAATCCCTCCCTTCTTCATAGTGCGAGAGTGAAAAGAATGTAGGATATCTCCCAATAAAGTAGGCACCAGATTGCGAGACATGAAGATTTTGACAGCATTTACATCTATAAGTTGGTCAGGGTTTGGAAACAAAACCATCCCATAGATGAGAAGGGCCAATATTTTTTCAAAATCTTGTAAATCTAAATAGTTCCAACAATCTTGACCTTTCTCAAACAAGAACTTGGCTAAGAACCCTTTGACACCACTCCTTGTTTCCCAATTAGTCGTGACATCAGATTGTTGCAAGTGTAGTTCTTGGGTAATCTCTTCATATTTTGGATCTCTTTCCATATCGTTGAAGGTTAGTTGATTGAGGATGGGAATCATCAAGAGTTGAGAGAATTCTTCCAGAGTAGGTACAAGCTGATAATCAGGAAAAGTGAAGCAATGGTGTAGATGATCAAAGAACTGGAAAAGCACCTTCATCATATCTTCATCAGTGTTAGAGGTAACCAAGCTTAGGAGGCAACATTGTCTTTTGGTGAATGAAGAATTCTCAGGGACCCTTGATGCTAACTCTTTGAGTTGAGGAAGAATTATTACGATATTGACTTGGATAGTATTCCTGCGGATGGAAGCCATGTCCTACAAAACAGAACAAAGATAAATCCCAATAATCCTTCAAACAAGGAAAACAAATCCTTAGGTTTAGGCTTGCATGGAGTCTCATAGGTAAGTATCTTCTATAAGTTTAGTTGGCTCAAACCTATCCTAGAAATAGTAACCAGCTTCTAAGGGATCTCAATATCATTGATCTTTCTTATCGGGGATTGTTTCAGTGCAAGCCTCTTTCACGGCGATCGAAATATCTAGAGAAGTCTGATCTCAATGAATGTAATATTGAGTATCAACCAACTTCGAACTCCACCAAAGCCGACTATCTCACTACTTCCTAATGGCTAAGTTGGTCAAGTAAAGGTTCTAAAGTCATTTAGTGTTTCATGACACCACACAGCGGCCCCGTATTCTCCTTGACTACTCAAGAGCTATCGGTACCCACAATGTGTCACACTAATGTAGCTATTGCTTAGACCATGTCGGTATACCCTGCACAGTTTCCATAATGTATTGCTACTTACCTATAAGGTATCCCAAATCCGGGTAGAGGATTAAAACAAGCCTAAACAAGGAACCAAAATGTAAAGCAAGCAAGTCAAACAAATGAAAGCAAATAAAGGTGATCTAGCCCTAAGGTAACCCCACTTTTAAAGTATTCCCCAGCAAAGTCTCCAGTTCTATAATACAATGGGAGAACTGACTTGGGATGTTTTGAGTTTTATCATAAATGTTACGGTTAGCAAGAGTCGCCACCGACTTTTCTTTTATCCAAAAGGAAAGGTGGAAGAGAATAGGAAAGACCTTTGAGATTATTTCTTGAGTTTGGAGGGTAGATTATGAAAAGGGAAGGTGTTAGCACCCTTTTCATCCATAGTTATCTATGGGATCTTAGTTGCTTGCTAGATCATTTGCTTTTGTTTGAAAATATGCTTTGTGGTGTTTTTTGAAAGTATTTTGAAAAGGCGCCTTCGTTTAGGAAAACTTTGTAATGGTTCTCGTTTCGTAAGAACGTATATAAAGTGTTGGACTTTTGAATATATTTCATGTTTTGAAAGTGTTTGATGGGTGTTTGTTTTAAAAGTGAGAAAGAAACTAGGAACAATATACCTACTCAAAATTATTTGTTCATTTCTTCCTTCCTTTGATATTTCTATCTTAACATTTATTGGTAAGAAGCCTTATCTTTGGATGTAAAGGGACGGGCGTGGGTCATCGTATAGTCATGATAGAAATGTTTTGAGACATCTTAGAATTTCTCTTTGAGGGACTAAGATCATTTGAAATGCAACATTTATAGCGTCATCGAGGGACTATGATCTTGTATTTTTGATTGGTTTTGCTAAGACATCTCGTTGTACCCAAATTTCCCCCCCTAAGATCCCCTCATCATACCATGTTGATTCCATCACAACAAGATCACATTAGGATTCTTGGTTCCCCTCCCTATCTTTAGCTTTGATCTTTGAGGAATCACCAAGAACTTTGACTTGTTTCCTTTTGTGATCATGAATATTTTGTCTTGATTTTATTTTTAATTAATAAAATACAATGTTGGTTTGTCTTACTTGTTAATAATGTAGGTAAAGGCAATGTTGCTTAGAAAGTTGATCCTTGGGTTCATGAGTTTATTTCCATGCCCTAGTCAATAAAGCTTGAGAAGTTCAAACCTCACCATTGGATTTGTTTTGGAAGAAATGGCATGACAAGGTTATTTTGGTTCACCACATTTCAAGATTATCAAATTTAGTTCAAAAGTACAAGGGATTGATTGGAGAAGTTGTCATGCCTGGACAAGGCTTTGTTCCCATTGGTCACAAATGCATATTTCTCTCAATTATCAAGATATGGAAGTGATTTTGGTGGCTATAAATTCTAATTTTTCACCCTCAACAACTTATATTTACAAAGCATTTGTGTTGGTACAAGAAGTTTGTTCAAAATTGTCAAAGTTCCTCGGGGCATTTTTCTCGATCTAGGAGCTAGGGTTTTGAACTTCAAAGAAGCATATCTTGTTCATCTTTTGGTATTTTTGAGTTATTCCAAAGAAATCCTTCTCTTCAAAGGTTTATCAACAAATCAATTCAAAAGTTACAAGAAGTTTTCATGTGGAAGGATCATGATGATGAAGAAATATTACAAGTCCTCCAGATGAACCCCCAATTTCTCATGTGTGAATTCAAATGATAATAACTTGGTCAATTTTTATAACCTTGATCCCACTCTTTTTCCATAATGATCTTGAAGATGTGAACTTTATGCCTTATTTTATGTGAAAAGTGATAAAATGGATGGAAAATGCCCTAAGGATACAAAAGATTTTAGGTCATTTCATGATTTTTTGCCAACTTCAACAATTTATAACTCTCTCAATTTTTGGAGATTTTTAATGATTCAAGTTTCAAAATTTCATTCAAGAGGTGTATTTCATGCCATCTTTTTTGTCCAAGAGCAAATTCCAAGTGTAAGGCCATGTTTGGATGCAAAACATTATAGGTCACTTTTGAAGAAAAATTTGAAATATATCTAAGTATGGAAAGTCAAACTTTTTTCCCCAACTTTAACTCAATGAAACTTTCAGCTCAAGCATCCATTTTATTCCATTCCTTTTCCATTGAAAATCTTGTAACCTCATCTTTCTAAAGCATCAAGAATCATACCTTAAGACCTCTTGAGTTGAGAATGCCATTGGATTGAACTTGGTAACTTGGAACTGAAGTTTCTTCATAAGTCAAAATTTGAAATTCATGTTTTGGCCTCTAAACATCAAATTAGCACGCGTTTGTGATCTGAACATGTTTAACCAAGTTCCTAAAGTGGATTAGGGCCTTAAAACGCAAGGAGTGTATGAGTTTTGATGGAAATCAGATCACACTTTTCTCGTGCATCAGGTTCACACGATTTCCCTCCAAACTTCATCATTTCACACGCTTGAACATTCTATTTGATTCCCTATAAATATAGGTTCATCCCCCGTTCATTTCCTTAAACTCTGGGAGCCAAAAACACTCTTTCAAAACCTCACACGAGCTTGAAATTTTTGAAATCAGTTTCTGAGATCCTAGCATTTTCCTCCAAAATTCTTTGCACATTCACCTTCCTTAAGCGTCACACAAACTCTCCAACACTTAAACCAAGCAAAACAAGCCATAATTCAAGCTATGAAAGTCCAATTTTGAGCTTCTTTCTTGAACTTCGAAAAGGTAGAATTCTTCATCATTTGGATCCAAATAAAGCACTAACCTGTTCTACTTCTTCTCATGATTCTTGTGCTTCTTGCAATTTTTAAATCCATTGAGAATTGAGAGAGAAATCTCAAATTGAAGGTGCTCTCAATTTTATGGGTTTTTGATTCATATCTCTTTGCATACTTTATATAAATTTGGCGCGATGGTGGTGTTAGGATCGTCTTGAAGAGACGAATCTAATGATACTGGTCTGGGATATTAATTTTACCGTTTGAAGGATATCACAAAATCTCCATTGCAGGGTGGCTAGAGGTTGAAGACGGTGACATGTCTCGTCTCAGCCAATGATAGCATGCCAAGTGTTTTAATTTTATTGGTTTCCCTTTTTCTGATTCCCTACGCATCCCACTAAGGTCCATATCAAGCACAGCGCGTCTGATCCATTGGATTATCTTACTAACGCGTTTTGACTATGATTTGATGGCCCATATCTTTTTGGTTTTATTTTTTTCTTCAGATTTTTATATTTTAATTGATTTAATTTTCAAAAATTTATAACTCTTTTATTTTTTATCTAAAAATTATGAAAAAGTTCACAAAAATACTTTGAATTATTTCTGATCTCATGACAATTTTTTCACATTTTTATTTTTATATTTGATATTTTTTATATTTTTTGTATTATTTGCTTCCTTTTAATTACTTTAAAAATTCTTTCTGACATTTTTTTATTCTGAAAAATTTTCTAAATATAATTTTGCATATTTCCGACTTTTTAAAATTTTTATGGAATTTTATATTAATGTTTACTATTTTTGACCTATTTTCTTTTTGTTTGAACAATTTTAATTAATTTTAAAATAGTTTATGACTTTTTAAAATTGCCAAAAATTTTATAAAAATATTTGAATCCTTTTCTGATTTTTCTATAGCCTTACTCAATTTTCCTTGATTAATTTGAATATAGTTGATATTTTCTTTCTTATTTCCATTTTAAAACATTTTTTAAAACCCTTTTTAATGTATATATTAAATGCAATATTATTTTGTGATTATTTTCTGGCTGATCTTGGGTTGAATTTTTGATCATAAACTTTATAAACATCATTGGATCCGTGGTGTTGAATCTAACTCCACAAAAATGGATGAATGATTTTAATAATAGTTTGATTAAAATTTAATTCAAATGTGGTTTGTATATTTTTTCCCACCCCTCTTCATCTTGTCCCTTTCTTATTGCACTAAGTGTTATTGGAGCATGATCTTTATATCATGTCTCAAAACAAATGGTGCATAGATTACTATTGACCAGCTTCAAAATAGGTGCGACTTCTATATAAGTCCACTTACGATTGCTTAACATAGCGCTAAATTTTGACCCGATTCGAATAAACGATCACTCATGGCCCAAACCTATGTTTGCAAGCCCAAGTATGTTAATTGGATCTCTTTGATCAAATAACTTTGAGATTCATTGTGTGGAGGCTTTGGTTCTACCAATCCTCTAATGGATCTACAACACTTTTGGTCAACGCGGATCACTTAAACATCGTTGATCATTAAATGGTACTTTTGAGGATTCCAAATGGATGATATGCTTGACAGAAATCAAATGCAACTTGTTGTGTGGAGGCTTTGGTTCTACCAATCCTCTAATGAGTTCCAAATGCAAGTTTCAAGATGGTCATCCAACTAACCACTAATTAATAAATTGTTTTTATTTTATGCCCTTTTATTTTTTATGCTTTATGTACTATTTACTTTAAGCATTACATTACATTTCATGTAATTTTTATTTTTCTCACTTGAGCCTTTTCTTTTCCCTTATAAGATACCTAATAATCAATATGAACCATAAAAAACTTTAATGATATTTGGACTATTTGGATACTATCCTTGGCATTATGGAGTATTGGACTTCTTGGACTTAGGATTAGAAACCTTGGCCTATGTTGGAGACCTTGTGACCTTAATTGATATTTTGTCTGGATTTCTTGAGGTTTACCTCAAGACATTGGGTTGTTTGTTTGTTTTATGCGCAGGTTGTTGTGATGACATTCTTTGTTTGTAATATGGAATCCACCCATATACAGCCGTTACTCTGCCCAATTTTTGTGATGACTTAATACACTTGAAGTTTGGTTCTCTCAAGAGGTCTAGTATCTTTGCTTGCTTGGTTTCAATCCAAAGAATGGGAATTCTATCTTGGCTCATAATGTCAAGTAGTGGATTCTTGTTGGTTAGATGGTTCTTATCCCTAGCTTTTACCTTATGCTTTAGGATAGTCCTTTCTTCTCCTCCCATCTTCTTTAATTTCAAAAATCTTCTCCCTCCTTTTTGAAAACTCTTCTTGTTTTTTAAACTTGAACTATTTTCATAATAAACTTGGACTTAGGTCCATGCGTTTTCAAAACCATTTCATAAATAAACTTCAATCAACTTAATAATACCTTGACATTTTTTGTGAGAAGACTAAAAGTCAATCAATCTCATTTCAAACCATTTTTGCCACTTTGGCTTTTTATTTTAAAACCTTTCTCAAAAGATTAGACTCTTGTCAATCCTTGTAGTGACGCAAACAATTATACTTCTACGATATGTAGTGAAGTGAGATATTTTACACTTAGGTGTTGAGTGAGGAATTGTTGATTTTAAAATCCAAGCCATATCCTCCACTTTGAGATGATGCAAATTCTCCTTTCTCACGATTGTGGGTAGTAAGAATGTTTTCCACACGGACAATGACGATGATGTCTTATCTCATAAAAATTAACCAACACACTTACATTTTAATTTTTTTTAAAGAGGAAATACGTGTACCCTAATCCCCTATTGCACGGAAGGTGGTACATAGGCACTAAAGGTTCGCAACCGTGGCGGGTGCAAAAATCATAGAAAATATACCTCTTTTCTCACCTCCACCATCTATTTTTATATAAAGTTTTTATAGCCAAAATATATAGATTTTACAAAGAGGTTCCTGCAGAGTACCGTAGATGTTTAGGTTGCTAATATGTTCCCTTTGGATAACCAACCCCCTTACCTTGAATCTTCTCCTCTCTTTTTTTGGGTTATTCGCTCTTTTCCCATTCCTTTGGAAATAATAAAGCACGGTGGCGATTTTTATTTTTTATCTGTATAAGTCTAGTCAAACCAATGGCTTAGTCTTGAACATTTCTATCGCTACAGAAAATTGGCGACTTCACTGGGGAAAGATTGACCTCTTGCTGGTCTATCCCTAAGTGGGTTAAGCCTATCTTTGTATATGTCATTGTTGTTTATGTGTTATATGTTGTATATATGTTTATCTGGGTTTTCCTATACCCGGACTTGGGAAAACTTTAAGATCAGATGGGAGGTATAGTCATGTTAACTTTGAGGGAGTAATCCCAAAAAAGGAGGCATGAGATCCCTCACTCAGTGAAGGCCCCTTTGATTGTAGTTTCGTTTATCGAGTAATCAGGAAGACGTATTGCTTTCGACCTGGTAGCCTGCTGAAGCTGAGGACCATAGAATACCAAACACATCTTGGCCTTTTAGGTGTAGTGCGAAAGCTATGACGAAGTAATCCGGAAACAATTGTCACATGATGCTGCACTCGGATGAGTCTTTCTTCAGAATATTACTAATTACCGAGTTAATCGGGAAGTTGGTAATATCCGAAGGAAAGATGTAGACTCTGGGAACCTCTAGAACCTTGTTCGACAGGTGATAACTTTTAGACCATACCTTATGGGTAGTACCTTCGACCTCATGCTCGTGACGTTGAACCTATGAACCCTATATGTGTGATCTTGTGTGTGATTGTTGCATCATATCCATGCACTCATAAGCGTCTTTTGAAGAAATCTTATTTCAGGGGATTTAAAAGTTGACCATTTGTGAATGTCTCGGGTAACCATGGATTCTGGGAAAAGAAAGACTGTAAAATACAGTTTCAAGGATCCCAAGATAGATGAGTGGATCAGTCTAATTCCCGAGATTGAATGTCCTACAAATTTTCGGAAGAAGTATGGATCCATCATTCCTCTTATGAAGCTGAAGATGAAGGAGGGAATTCTCTCGACCTTGGTCCAGTTCTATGATCCGATGTATCGTTGCTTTACTTTTCCCGACTATTAGTTAATGCCTACACTAGAGGGGTATTCTTATCTGCCGGATTTACCTATTACTGATCGTGTTCCTTTTACTGGCTTAGAGGATGGGCCAAAATCACATGAGATTGCTGCTTTGATCCATCTGGGGCAGTCTGAGGTTAAAGCCCATATGACTACTAAAGGAGGGATTAGAGGATTACCAGCTAAGTTCCTATTGGAGAAAGCTCGTTACTTTTCCAGGATAAAGAGTACAGTCGCTTTTGAGGTCATCTTTGCTCTACTTGCTTACGGGTTTTTCTTATTTCCTAATATGGACATGTTTGTTGACATTAATGCTATCAGGGTTTTCATGATTAGAAACCCAGTTCCTACGCTGTTGGGTGATACTTATTACTCCATTCATCTTCGAAATTCTTATCATGGGGGGATGATTATCTGTTGCACACCTTTGTTGTACCGGTGGTTTATCTCTCATATGCCTCAGTCTGATGCTTTCTGGGATGTCAGGAAGGAACCTCGTTGGGCTCCTAAGATCATGGCACCTAATCACTCGGATATTGATTGGTATCATCGAGCTTACCAAGATATAGAGATTGTTGACAGTTGTGGTAGTTTCCCCAATGTACCTCTTCTTGGTACAAAGGTAGGAATTAACTGTAACCATGTTCTTGCACGATGATAGCTTGGTTATCCGATGAGGGATAAACCAAATAGTATTCATTTGAGTAGTTTCTTTATGAAGGAGGGAGAAGAGCATTGGGAAGCTAGGGAGAAGATTGCGAAGGTCTGGCGTCACATTCATAAGAAGAGTATGAAATATTTGGGGCCTAGGTGTGCTATTTCTTTGGAGACATATCTTCAATGGGTCCAAACGAGAGCCATTCAGTTGAAGATGCAATATTCCCAAGAAACACCTATGCCTGATTTGTTTGTGAAGACCACTTCTCCCCTATTAGATGATATAGAAGAGCTGCAACTTTCTTTGGTCAGGATGCAACCGGAAAAAGGACGCTTGGAAGAATAAGTGCCAAACTCTAGAGATTACCTATAGAGAAGATTTGAAGGAGAAAGATGACTTGATTGATATCCTTGAAAGTCGGGTTGTAGAGACCATGGAAAGGCAGGGGGATTTATTTTCTCATAAGCCTCAGTCATATGCTATTTTCTCACTCCTTGATTCAGGTGATTGGAAGGAGGTCGCCACCAGATATGCGGAAGAAAACCATAGGTTGAAGGCTCAGATTGACAGGCTCATAGGAAAGCGCCAGCGCATAGAGTGATCTCCATCAGCTTCGCTTTTCAGGGTTTTAGATTTTATTTTCATCTTGTACTTGGGATCGTTAAAACTTCTAATCCATTTGAAGTTGTTATAATAAAATTTTCAGTATTTTTAAATGCGTTATTACTTTGATGTTTGCAATTTGTCTATAAATTTTAAATCCCTTGAAGTATTAAAGAACAAAATAAAATCACGCGCATTGCACATCATGCATCATATTGCACATATTTCTTGCATTTGTTATGAATATCCAGGTGTCTTACCAAGCTTCTTTACTTCGTTCAACAAGCTGACTCATCACTACAACACTCGGGCTAATCTCAGAAAGAAGATGGACAACTTAGAACAAGAGAATCGCGAGCTGCGCGAAGAGGTTTCTGCTTTGAAAGACGACATGGACAATCTTACTGATCCGATGGAATCTCTGGTGGCTGCTCAGAATCAACCACCGAGTGTTCAACCTCAACCAACAAGGGTTACTACTGAAGCTCCGGTTGTTCCTGTATCTGCTACTCCAGCTGTTGTTCAGAATCGCATGCTTCAAGGTTACCCGTGTGGAATGCCAAAGAATTTTTCGCCTGAAGGTTTCAATCTTGGTCCCCAAGATACTCCAATTGTTCAGACTATTGTTACTCTTGCACCTCCAGTGGTGCATGCTGCTCCTGCTGCACCTCCTTCGGTGAATATGGTTCCATTTGTTAACGATGATTTGTGTCGTCCTTTCCCTCCACCAAGTGAAGACTTGGGTCTCTATGACAAAATGAATGATTTTCAAGACCAGTTCGACAAGATGCAGAGGGAGATGAAAGACCTCAGGGGAAAAGAGTTATTCAGGAAGAATGTGAGTGAATTATGCTTGGTCCCGAATGTTAAGATACCTGCTAAGTTTAAGGTCCCAGAGTTTGAGAAATACAAGATCAACACTTTCCCTCGTGCTCATCTGGTGATATATGTAAGGAGAATATCTACCCATACTGATGATCAGCGTTTGCTGAATCACTTTTTTCAGGATAGTTTGACCGGTGCTACGCTGAAGTGGTATATGAGTTTGGACAGTGTCAACATCCATACTTTCAATGACTTGGGAGAAGCATTCATCAAACAATACAAGTACAACATGGAAAAGGCGGCGGATTGTGATCAACTCAGGGCCATGGTTTAGAAAGATAGGGAATCATTCAAAGAATATGCACAAAGATGGCATGAGGTAGTCTCCCAAGTGTTTCCTCCCATGGAAGAGAAGGAGATGACTAAGATTTTATTGAAGACTCTGGGTGTCTTCTACTACGAGAGGATCGTAGCGAGTGCGCCAAGTGACTTTACTGAAATAGTAGGCATGGATATCCACTTAGAAGAGGCTGTACGAGAGGGCCATTTAATAAAGAGTGAAGGATATGGAGGTGTGAAGAAGCCATCTTATGGGTTTACCAAGAAGAAGGAAGGGGATGCAAATGATGTCATGCAAGAGAGGAGGGTTAATACTCCTAGAAGGAATTCTCAGCGTGATCAGCAAGTCACCTTAGTTACTCCAGTTGTGGGTGTAGCTCCAACTACCGTTTCTTATCAGAGATCGTCCCAACAGGGGAATCAAGGGTATAATCAGCGAAGGGAGAGTTATGACCCTATTCCTATGAGCTATACGGAGTTACTATCAGCATTGATTCAGAAAAAGTTGGTTCAGACCCGACCACCTCCCGCTGTACTATCACCATTGCCTTGGTAATACAAGGTAGACCAAACATGTGCTTTTCATCAAGGAGCAGCAGGGCATAATGTTGAGAATTGTTATCCTTTGAAGACTGAGGTGTAGAAATTGGTGAAGTCTGGTATTCTATCTTTCAAGGATGTGGGCCCTAATGTGAAAGACAATCCTCTACCCAAGCATGGAGGAGTAAATGCTGTGAATATGGTGGCCAGTTGTCCAGGCGCCTTCCATATTTTTGATATTAATATGCTTAGAGGAGATTTGGTGAAAATGCATGCAGACCTCTGTGAATTTAGCTACTATACGCATGACCATTCTGGTTGTGTTAATTGCAGTATAGACATACAGGTTTGCGTAAGATAAAGGCTGATTTGTAGGAAATGATGGAAAAAGGCCTCATCAACATAATCAGGCCTAGGGAAGAGTATGAAGAGGAGGTGAATATGGTTTCTAGATGTCCTGGAGAATTCAGAATTTTTGATGTGGAATATATGAATGAAGACTTTGTGCAATTGCATGCTAATTTGTGCCACATGGCTGGTCAGATAGAACACCAGTATGGATCATGCCGAATTTGCTGCTGGGACTCCCGAGGATGTTCAATCGTGAAGAAAGGTGTTCAGTTGTTGTTAGATAATGGAACTATCAAGGTTACAGGTCAAAGGGATGATTACCATGAAGTTGATATGGTTAAGGTTTGTTTGACTGAAGAAGAGTCGGATGGAGAGTATGCCTCCGCAGATGAGTATTTCTCCTCAGATGAGGATTTGTTTTCCAGAGATGACTCAATAATGACTGATTGTGTTGAAGAAGGGGTAAACGTCATTGTACCTTGTTTTGGTGCACCCGCCTATTTTGAAGTTGAGTATTATAGCAAGCCAGCTGTTACCCCATTGGTGATCAGTTTGCCGGGTCCTTTCCTCTACAAGTCAGATAAGGTTGTACCCTACAAATACAACGCTTCAATCTTAGAGGATGGAGTG
The DNA here is from genome assembly GCA_948472305.1 of Vicia faba. Lineage (NCBI taxonomy): Eukaryota > Viridiplantae > Streptophyta > Magnoliopsida > Fabales > Fabaceae > Vicia > Vicia faba. The sequence goes on from OX451741.1 coordinate 1,373,567,818, forward strand.
GAAGTTCCCATCCAGCCAATGCCTGATGTCAAAAATATTGCTGAGACTAGCAGAGTGGCCCGCAGCAGTCATGTGTTTGCACCAGTTGTTCGAGGAGATGTTAGGGCTGGAAAGAAAATTGCTGAGAATGTTGACCCCAATAAGGTTACGGGTGAGACTAGTGGGATACGTTAGAGAAAGAAGTGGATGATATTTTGAAGATAATCAAGATGAGCAACTATAAAATTGTAGATCAACTACTGTAGACTCCTTCAAAAATATCTATCTTGGCTTTATTGATGAACTCATCTGCTCACAGAGAATCCTTTATGAGAGTATTGGACCAAGATTTTGTGGAGAGTGATATGCCAGTATACCAATTCAGCAGCGTAATAGGGAACATTACGTCATGTAATAAATTGAGTTTCTGCAATGATGAATTTCCAGATGAAGGAAGGAATCAAAACCTGGCCCTCCACATCTCCATGAATTTTAAGAATGGTTCACTATCCAATGTGCTGATTGACAATGGATCCACTTTGAACGTTATACCGAGGAGCACTCTTATGAAGTTGAAATATCAAGGAACGCCTATGCACCCGAGTGGCATCATTATGAAAGAGTTTAATGGATCAAGGAAATCTATTATTGATGAAGTGGACTTGCCTATTCATATAATACCACATTTGTTTCAGATAACTTTCCAAGTCATGGACATTGTACCTGCTTATAGCTGTTTGTTGGGACAGCCGTGGATTCATGAGGCAGGGGCTGTCATTTCAACTTTACACCAGAAACTGAAGTTTGTACGTGAAGGGAAAGTAATGATCATAAATGGGGAACATTCATTATTGATATCTTATTTGTCCTCTTTCAGCATTGTGGAGGTGGACGAAGCTGCTGTTGGAACCCAGTTCCAAGCCTTATCCATTGCCAACATAAGAGGAAATGAGAATTCCATGATTTCGCTTAAGGATGCGCAACAGGTTGTGTGAAAGGGTCATAGTGATGTATGGGGATAAATTGTGGATCCACTTGTAAACAAGAATAGAGCCGGCTTGGGGTTCTCTTTGAAGAATGACAAAGGTAAGAGCATGAAGTCAAAGTATGTTATGGGCAAGTATCAAGACATCTTCCGTAGCGGGGGTTATCTTCATCCAACTGTTTCCAAGATTAATGCCATTGTGGAAGAGGAAGCAGATCAAGAAATGCCAAATTATGTGACGCACGAAGTTAGGGTTCAGAACTGGATCACCATTGATGTTCCCTCTTGAATACATGTTTCAAAGTAATTTGATTTGTTAATATTCTTGAAAAGCTTTCACTCTGCCCAAGGTGGAAGTATTAATGTTGTAGGACTTATTTGTTTGCTGTGAATTTTAAAATCAATAATAAAAGTTGTCTTTGTTTCCCAAATTGGGTCTTTATTTTCTGCTTTTTCTTGGAAAATGGTAATAAAAAAAACCTTCCAAAATAAATAATAACTGAAAAACAATCTGCATGATCACTTGTTATTTGTGTCAGTTTCTAAATGCAATCATAAATCATATGTGCAGATTAATTAAAAAACTCGTTGAATACAATGACCCTGCACCCTCTCCCAACTTTGAATGTCCTGTGTATGGGGCTGAATAAGAAGGCTATGATTAGATTCCAGAAGAGGTCTCACGGTTGCTTGAGAATGAGGAAAATACCATTAAGCAATATAAAAAGCCATTGGAAGTGATCAATTTTTGTTTAGAAGAAGATCCGAAAGAAGTCAAGATTGGAGCATTGCTGCATCCTGATGTGAAGAGCAGGTTGATTGAGCTGTTGAAAGAGTATGTGGATATTTTTGCTTGGTCTTACCAAGATATGCCTGGTCTAGATACAAATATTGTGGAGCACCCTTTATTGTTGAAGGAAAAGTGTTCGCCAATCAAACAGAAGTTGAGAAGAACTCACCCAAATATGGAAGTGAAGATCAAAGAGGAGGTTCTAAAGTAGATTAATTTCGGTTTCCTTGTGACGTCAGTGTATCCTCAATGGATCGCCAATATTACCCCAGTGCCAAAAAAAGACGGAAAAGTCCGCATGTGCGTAGATTACAGAGATCTAAAAAAGCTAGTCAAAAAGATGATTTTCCATTGCCACACATTGATATGTTAGTGGATAGCACAAAAAATTTCAAAGTATTCTCGTTAATGGATGGATTTTCTGGGTATAATCAAATAAGAATGTCTCCAGAGGACATGGAAAAAGAACATTCATCACACCCTAGGGAACATTCTGTTACAGAGTGATGCCCTTCGGGTTGAAGAACACTGGTGCAACGTACTAGAGGGCTATGACAATCCTATTCCATGATCTAATGCACAAGGAAATGGAAGTATATGTTGATGATATGATTCCTAAATCCCAGACTGAAGAAGGGCATGTATAAGATTTGTTGAAGTTGTTTCAGCGTTTGGGGAAGTATCGTCTTTGCTTGAATCCAAATAAATGTACCTTTGGTGTTCGATCAGGGAAATTGTTGGGTTTTATTGTTAGCCAGAAAGGAATTGAAGTTGTCCATGATAAAGTCAAATCAATTTAAGAAATTCCAGCACCGAGAACTGAAAAACAAGTTAGAGGGTTCCTCGGGAGTTTGAATTATATTTTTAGATTCATTTCCCACATGATTGCAACATGTGAACCGATCTTTAAGTTGTTAAAGAAAGATCAAGGTTGTGTGTGGATGGATGACTGCCAAAGGGCATTTGAAAGTATTAAAGAATATCTGCTTGAACCTCCTATCTTGCTCCCTCCTATTGAAGGAAGACCGTTGATTATGTATCTGACAGTGTTAGATAAATCCATGAGTTGTATTCTGGGACAACAAGATGAAACATGGAAGAAAGAGTATCCCATTTATTATCTCAGTAAATTATTTACTGATTGTGAGTCGCGGTATTCCATGCTGGAAAAGACATGTTGTGCTTTGGCCTGGACAGCAAAACGTTTGCAGCAGTATATGTTGAATGACACTACTTGGTTAATCTCCAAAATGGATTCAATCAAGTACATCTTTTGAAAAGCCTGCTCTTTCTGGGAGAATTGCACGCTGGTAGATGTTGCTATCTGAATATGACTTCGAATACCGCACTCAAAAAGCTATTAAAAGCAGCGTGCTGGTAGATTATCTTGCTCACCAACCAATGGAGGATCATTAGTCTGTGAAGTATGAATTCCCCGATGATGATATGATGTTCCTGAAAGTGAAAGATTATGATGAACCATTGCCTGAGGAAGGTCCTGATCCTGAATCCTGCTGGAGTGTGATATTTGATGGAGCTGTGAATGCTTATGGTAAAGGAATTGATGTTGTGATTGTTGCTCCACATGGATCGCACATTCCTTTTCCTGCAAGGTTAAAATTTGATTGTACTAATAATATGGCAGAATATGAGCAACAAAATGATGACAGAACTGTGTGAAGAGTTCAAGATTGTCCATCATAATTCCTCTCCGTACAGGCCAACGATGAATGGGGCTGTTGAAGCTGCTAATAAGATTATCAAGAAGATTATCCAGAAAATGGTTGTTACTTATAAGGATTGGCATGAAATGCTCCCTTTTTCTTTGCATGAATATCGAACATTCATCCGCACTTCAACAGGAGCAACCCCGTTCTCCCTTGTGTATGGAATGGAAGTTGTGCTCCCAATCAAGGTTGAGATTCCCTCTTTGCGAGTGATAATGAAACTAAGTTGTCAGAGGCTGAGTGGGTCCAGAACAAGTTTGACCAATTGAATTTGATCGAAGAAAAAAGAATGACAACTTTGTGTCATAGACAGTTATATCAGAAAAGGATGAAGAAAGCTTTTGATAAGAAGGTCAAACCTCGTGAATTTAGAGAAGGCGACCTCGTGCTCAGGAAGATCATGTCTTTTAACGCTGATTCTAGGGGAAAGTGGACTCCCAATTTTGAAGGCCCATATGTTGTAAAGAAAGAATTCTCTGGCGGTGCATTAATTCTTGAAACTATGGACGGTGAGGAGTTTCCACATCCCATGAATGCTGATTCAGTCAAGAAATACTCCTCCTAAAGAAATAAAAGAACAGCTCTCTAAGTTGAAAATGCAAAAGGGAGGCTTAGGCAAAAAAGAGCGTCTCAGTAGGCCGAGAACCCGAAAGGGTGGTCTAGGCAAAAATTAGAGACATAAACAGAATAAATTTTCCCGTTAAATTGAAAATCTGCAAGGGCAGCTTAGGCAAAAGTTATGGACTTTCTTGGAAAGTAACTACATCAGACAAGACTTGATCATTGAAGCAACAATCTTCTCGGATCCTCATCATACTTCGAACAGAAGCTGCTGCTCGGGATCTCAAAAGTTGTTAGAGGGGATAGTGGTCATTGTATCTCAATGTATCTTTTCCATTATATATTACCATTTTCCAAACTTTGTAATCATCCATGGAGTCTCACCATTCGCATACTACCATTCTATTAATGAAATTTGAGCTTTTACCCAATTCTTTGTAGTTTTTATTTTATTTAGCTTGCAAAGACTCCATTTATTATTGATAATAACTTTCAATGCGAAAAGATTAAATAACAAAATTGATTTTCAAAAAGAATTTACAATTTGATTTTACTTTAAAATTTGTGACGCAAGAGGAAAACAAAAGTGGTGATCCTAGGAATGGACGGACTCCAGTTGTTTTGAGAAGTTTTGTTTCCCGGGGAAGTTTTTCTCAGGATGTTCTCTCCGTATTGGGTTTGTGACTCCAGTGTCCACGGTCAAGTTTTGGTTCATTTCTCCTCTCTTCCAAGTTTGCATGATATGAAGATTCAATCCCAGTTTCCTCCAGTAAAAGTTTTTGTTTTTTTAATAGAGGTTTTTTCTTCCCAGAGAAGTTGGTACAATAATCACTCTTGAAGAATGCAGGTCTCCGGTTTCTCTAGTGAAGAACGTATATTGGTTTTCCCTTTGAGGATGTGGTGTTAACCTCCCCAGTGAAGTCAATACGAAATCCCTAGTTAATAGCTTGATGATAGGACATTATACACCTTACCAAAGTTTGTGTGTTTCCTCTTTCAAAATGGACTTGAACTCCCCAGTGAATGTTTTGATGATTTGATGTCCGTATGCTCTACATGAAATTGATTTTTAAAAATCTCTAGTAGAAGCGTTACTTTTGAAAATATTTGATTTCCCGTTGAACTCTGAGTTATATTCCCTGGTAAAGACCCGGGAGAGGATGTTGTATCCATATATCTGTGCGGTTTAGTCTCTATGTTTTGTCTAATACTAAATTACATTTCTCCCCAATAAAGTTAAACTAGGAAGTAGGTTTTATTTCCTTAGTTGGCGATTAATTTTTTTTGGATTGTTCATCTTGGATGTAATTTGGTCGAGTGTTGATTGTGCCCAAGTTGGTTTTTCCTGTTTATTCCCAGTGTTATATATCTGTTTTGTCAGCATATGTAAGATCTCATACATTCATACACACATCATACATAACAGAAATTGACAAATAATCGCTCATTCACATTCGTTAAATATTTTGTTGACATATTACTCTGTTTTATAGATGTTACGTTGTCCTCTCTTCAATAGAATGTTGGCCTTAAACAGAAAGCGTACATTCTTTCAACTTCCCCACCGAGTTATCCCTCGTGGAAGATTTTCGCTTCAGCCTTCTTGTACAACTCTTTGTCTGGATGATTCGGGTTTCCCTCTTGAGTTTATTTCACAAGGGATGTATTTTGGACGAATGTCTCATTCCAGTTTATTTCTGGTTTGAATTTTTGATCCTTGGTAATATTATTACTTTGGATTTTCGCAAGCTTCGAGCATTGGTTTGAGAATGTGCATTTATTTTACATGAGAAGACCTTTATCTCCTCAAGAAAGATATATTGGTATTTCCCCAGGAAGTCATATTTTTTCCCCAGGAAGTCATATTTCTTTCCCCATAAATTCTTTGTTTTTACAATCCTCCATAATACCAAGTGGAAGGTCTCTTTATTTGAGTAACCTGTACTTCCCTGTAAAAGTCGACGTAACTGTTTTTTTGCTATCTTCTCTATGAGTAGATAGTTTGCAGCCCGTTGCCCAAATTACTTCAGTGGATGGAAAGACTTTCAATATCACAAAGACAGTTAATTGTGAAATATTTACATGTGGTAGTCTCTTTATTTGAGACAACTTATATATTACCCTTTCCAGGCAGAATGCTTTGGTTAAAGAAGAAGTTGAGACCCGTTCTAGGTGAAATTCAAGAATTTTGGGGAAACTTGTTATCTCTTTCTACCTTCAGTGAAAGTTGGTTGGTCACCTTCAGTGAAAGTTGGTGATTTTTATCTTTTTTCTACCCTCAGTGAACGTTGGTAGTTCATCGTCAGTGAATGACAGTGTTATGATATATTCTCTCTCTACCTTTAGTGAAAGTTGGTAGGTCACCTTCAGTGAAATTTGGTGATTGTTATCTTTTTGCTACCCTCAGTGAACGTTGGTAGTTCATCGTCAGTGAACGGAGGTGCTATGGTATATTCTCTCTCTCTCTCTACCTTCAGTGAAAGTTGGTAGGTCACCTTAAGTGAAAGTTGGTGATTGTTATCTTTTTTCTACCCTCAGTGAACGTTGGTAGTTCATCGTCATTGAAAGGCGGTGCTATGATATATTCTCTTTCTACCTTCAGTGAATGTTTGTAGGTCACATTCAGTGAAAGTTGGTGATTGTTATCTTTTTGCTACCTTCACTGAATGTTGGTAGTTCATCGTCAGTGAACGGCGGTGCTATGATATATTCTCTTTCTACCTTCAGTGAAAGTTGGTGATAATTATCTTTTTTCTACCCTTAGTGAATATTGGTAGTTCATCGTCAGTAAACAGTGGTGCTATGATATATTCTCTTTCTACCTTAAGTGAAAGTTAGTAGGTCACCTTCAGTGAAAGTCAGTGATTGTTATCTGTTTCTTACCTTCAGTGAACGTAGGTAGTTCATCATCAGTAAACAGTGATGCTATGATATTTCTTTTCCTTCTAACTTCAGTGAACGTTGGTAGCTCACCGTCAGTGAATGTCGGTGTTGTTATTACTTTCCTCTTTCTACCTTTAGTGAACATTGGTAGTTTCGCCTTCAGTAGGAGTTGGTGCATCCTTTGACCATTTTACCATCTTCTCTGAGTAAGGTCTTTTGATCCACCAGTGATTTATTTTCCTGGTCGAGTTTCTCTTTTGTTTCTGTATTTTCTTTGCTATATCTCTAGTGGTGTTTTGCGTCTCTTTGGTTTTGTTCATATGCATTCAGGCTCATAAGCATTGCATGGCATCTTAGGGCCAAAAATAGGGTTTGCTTTACATTTAAGTATCTTCGATCGCGTCAACACGAATATTTTCAACCTTTGTATCTCCAAATAGAAGAAACTTAAAAAAGGGCAGCTGTTGTACCCCAATTTTTTCCCCTAAGATTCCCTCATCATACCATGTTGATTCCATCACAACAAGATCACATTAGGATTCTTAGTTCCCCTCCCTATCTTTAGCTTTCCTCTTTGAGGAATCACCAAGCACTTTGACTTGTTTTCTTTTGTGATCATGAATATTTTGTCTTGATTTTATTTTTAATTAATAAAATACAATGTTGGTTTGTCTTACTTGTTAATAATGTAGGTAAAGGCAATGTGGCTTAGCAAGTTGATCCATGGGTTCATGAGTTTATTTCCATGCCCAAGTCAATAAAGCTTCAGAAGTTCAAACCTCACCGTTGGATTTTTTTTTGAAGGAATGGCATGACAACGTTATTTTGGTTCACTACATTTCAAGATTATCAAATTTGGTTCAAAAGTACAAGGGATTGATTGGAGAAGTTGTCATGCTTGGACAAGGCTTTGTTCCCATTGGTCACAAATGCATATTTCTCTCAATTATCAAGATATGGAAGTGGTTTTGGTGGCTATGGATTCTTATTTTTCATCCTCAACGACTTCTATTTACAAAGCATTTGTGTTGGTACAAGAAGTTTGTTCAAAATTGTCAAAGTTCCTCAGGGCATTTTTCTTGATCTAGGAGCTAGGGTTTTAAACTTCAAAGAAGCATATCTTGCTCATATTTTGGTATTTTTGAGTGACTCCAAAGAAATCCTTCTATTCAAAGGATTATCAACAAATAACTTTAAAAGTTCCAAGGAGTTTTCATGTGGAAGAAGCTTAATGATGAAGAAAGATTACAAGTCCTCCAGATGAATCCCCCAATTTCTCATGTGTGACTTCAAATGATCATAACTTGGTAAATTTTTATCACCTTGAGCCCACTCCTTTTTCAAAATTATCTTGAATATGTGAAATTTATTACTTCTTTTATGTGCAAAGTGAGAAAATGGACGGAAGATGCCCTAAGGATAGAAACGATTATAGGTCATTTCATGATTTTTTGCCAACTTCAACAATTCATAACTTTCTCAATTTTTGGATATTTTGAATGGTTGAAGTTTCAAAATGTCATTCAAGTGGTCTATTTCATTCCATATTTTTTGGTCAAAATAAAATTCCAAGTGAAAGGCCGTGTTTGGATGCAAAATATTATAGGTCACTTTGGAAGAAAAATTTGAAATATTTCGAAGCATGGAAAGTCAACCTTTTTCCCACAACTTTGACTCAATGCAACTTTTAGCTCAAGAATCCATTTGATTCCATTCTTTTTCCATTGCAAAGCTTGTAACCCCATCTTTCTAAAGCATCAAGAATCATGCCTTAAGACCCCTTGAGCTGAGAATTCCATTGGATTGAACTTGGTAACTTGGAACTGAAGTTTCTTCATAAGTCAAAATTTGAAATTCATGTTTTGGCCTCTAAACATCAAATTCGCACGCGTTTGTGATCTAAACATGTTTAACCAAGTTGCCAAAGTGGATTAGAGCCTTAAAACCCATGGATTGGATGAGTTTTGATGGAAATCAGATCACACTTTGCTCGTGCATCAGGTTCACACGATTTCCCTCCAAACTTCATCATTTCACACGCTTGAACATTCCATTTGATTCCCTATAAATAGAGGGTCATCCCCCATTCATTTCCTTAAGCTTTGAGAGCCAAAAACACTTTGTCAAAACCTCACACGAGCTTGAAATTTTTGAAATAAGTTTCTGAGATCCCAACCTTTTCCTCCAAAATTCTTTGCACATTCACCTTCCTTAAGCATCATACAAACTCTCCAGTTCTTAAACCAAGCAAAACGAGCCATAATCCAAGCTATATAAGTCCAGTTTCAGAGCTTCTTTCTTGAACTTCGAAAAGGTATAATTCTCCATCATTTGGATCCAAATAAAGCACTAACATGTTGTACTTCTTCTCCTGATTCTAGTGCTTCTTACAATTTTTAAATCCATTGAGAATTGAGAGAGAAATCTCAAATTGAAGGTGGTCGCTATTTTCTAGATTTTTGATTCATATCTCTTTGCATACTTTATATAAATTTGGCGCGATGGTGGTGTTAGGATCGTCTTGAAGAGACGAATCCAATGATACTTGTCTGGGATCCAAATTTTACCATTTGAAGGATCTCACAAAATCTCCATTGTAGGGTGGTTGGAGGTTGAAGACGATGACATGTCTCGTCTCAACCAATGGTAGCGCGCCAAGCGTTTTAATTTCATTGGTTGCGCTTTTTCTGATTCCCTACGCATCCCATTAAGGTCCATATCAAGCACAACGCGTCTGATCCATTAGATTAGCTTACCAACGCTTTTTGACTATGATCTGATGGCCCATATCTTTTTGGTTTTCTTTTATTTTCTGATTTTTATATTTTAATTGATTTAATTTTCAAATATTCATAACTCTTTTATTTTTATCCAAAAATTATGAAAAAATTCACAAAAAAATTTGAATTATTTTTGATCTCATAACTTTTTTTTCATATTTTTATTTTGACATTTGATATATTTTTAAATTTTTTCATTATTTGCTTCCTTTTAGTTACTTTACAAAATGTTTTCTGACATTTTTTAATTCTGAAAAATTTCCTAAATATCATTTTGCATATATCTGACTTTTTGAAAATTTTATGGAATTTTATGTTAATGTTTACTATTTTTTACCTATTTTATTTTTGTTTTAAATATTTTAATTAATTTTAAAATAGTTTTTTATTTTTAAAAATTGCCAAAAATTATATAAAAATATTTGAATCCTTTTCTGATTTTTTTATGGCCTTACTCAATTTTTCTTGATTAATTTGAATATAGTTGACATTTTCTTTCTTATTTCCATTTTAAAACATTTTTTAAAACCCTTTTTAATATATATATTAAATGCAATATTATTTTGTGATTATTTTCTGGCTGATCTTGAGTTGAATTTTTGATCATAAAATTTATTAACATCATTGGATCCATGGTGTTGAGTCTAACTCCACAAAAATGGATGAATGGTTTTAATAATAGTTTGATTAAAATTTAATTCAAATATGGTTTGTATATTCTTTCCCACCCCTCTTCATCTTGTCCCTTTCTTATTGTACTAAGTGTTATTGCAGCATGATATCTATATCATGTCTCAAAACAAATGGTCTATAGATTGCTATTGACCGACCTCAAAATAGGTGTGACTTCTATATAAGTCCACTTACAATTGCTTAACAATGCGCTAAATTTTGTCTCGATTCGAATAAATGATAATTCGTGGCCCAAACCCATGTTTGCAAGCCCAAGTATGTTAATTTGATCTCTTTGATCCAATAACCTTGAGATTCATTGTGTGGAGGCTTTGGTTTTACCAATACTCTAATGGATCTACAACACTTTTGGTCAACGCGGATCACTTAAATATCATTGATCATTAAATGGTACTTTTAAGGATTCCAAATGGATGATATACTTGAAAAAAAGCAAATACAACTTGTTGTGTGGAGGCTTTGGTTCTACCAATCCTCTAATGAGTTCCAAATGCAAGTTTGAAGATGGTCATCCAACTAACCACTAATTAATAAATTGTTTTTATTTTGTGCCCTTTTATTTTTTATGCTTTATGTACCATTTACTTTAAGCATTACATTTCATATCATTTTTATTTTGCTCACTTGAGCCTTTTCTTTTCCCTTCTAAGATACCTAATAATCAATATGAACCATATAAAACTTTAATGATATTTGGACTGTTTGGTTAGTATCCTTGGCATTATGGAGTATTGGAATTCTTGGACTTAAGATTAGAAACCTTGGCTTATGTTGGAGACCTTATGACCTTAATTGATATTTTGTCTGGAGTTCTTGAGGTTTACCTAAAGACATTGGGTTTTTTGTTTGTTTTGTGTGCAGGTTGTTGTGATTATATTCTTTGTTTGTAATCTGGAATTCACCCATATCCAACCGTTACTCTGCCCAATTTTTGTGAAGACTTAATACACTTAAAGTTTGGTTCTATCAAGAGGTCTAGTATCTTTGCTTGCTTGGTTTCAATCCAAATAATGAGAATTCTATCTTGGCTCATAATGTCAAGTAGTGGCTTCTTGTTGGTTAGATGGTTCTTATCCCTAGCTTTAATCTTATGCTTTAGGATAGTCCCTTCTTCTCCTCCCATCTTCTTTAATTTCAAAAAAAAATTCCCTCCTTTTTGAAAACACTTCTTGTTTTTTAAACTTGAACTATTTTCATAATAAAATTTGACTTAGGTCCATGAGTTTTCAAAACCTTTTCATAAATAAAGTTCAATCAACTTAATAATACCTTGACATTTTTTGTGAGAAGACTAAAAGTCAATCAATCTCATTTCAAACCATTTTTGCAACTTTGGCTTTTTATTTTAAAACCTTTCTCAAAAGATTAGACTCTTGTCAATTCCTTTAGTGACGCAAACAATTATACTTCTACGATATATAGTGAAGTGAGATATTTTCCACTTAGGTGTTGAGTGAGGCATTGTTGATTTTAAAATCCAAGCCATATCCTCCACTTAAGATGATGCAAATTCTCCTTTCTCACGACTGTGGGTATTAAGTATGTTTTCCACACGGACAATGACGATGATGTCTTATCTCATAAAAATTAACCAACACACTTATATTTTAAATTTTTTTTAAAGAGGAACTACGTGTACCCTGATCCCCTATTGCACGGAAGGTGGTACGTAGGCACTAAAGGTTCGCAACCGCGGCGGGTGCCAAAATCATAAAAAATATACCTCTTTTCTCACCTCCACCATCTATTTTTATACAATGTTTTTATAGCCAAAATATACAAATTTTACAAAGAGGTTCCTGCGGAGTACCATATATGTTTAGGGTGCTAATACCTTCCCTTTGCATAACCAACCCCTTTACCTTGAATCTTTCCCCCTCTTTTTTGGGTTATTCTCTTTTTTCCCATTTCTTTGGAAACAATAAAGCACGGTGACGATTTTTATTTTTTATCTATATAAGTCTAGTCAATCCAATGGCTTTGTCTTGAACATTTCTACCGTTACACATCCAACATGCATAACACAACCGTTTTTGTAAGGCAACAAAGTGGAGTTAACCCTATAGGTACAAGTGTGCAAGTGTTTTTGATTTACATGCATTATTTATCTTGAACTAAGGTTTACTAATTGTTTATTTTAGTCTTGCCATACAAACCCTAAATACTAACATTTATATGAAAACGATAAATTGCGGAAAGTAAAATTACTACGCTATTACATCATTAGGGAGATGGGGGTATACAAATTTACAAATGGAGATTGCAAGAAAGTTAAACCTAATTATTTATCACAACCATATTGAATAATGTATAAGAATTGAATAAATGTGCAAGAAAATAAATGGAAAATAAATTATTTTTGTTTGGTTTTTGTTAAGAGTTTATATTTGACCTAATTAAGAAAATGATTAATTAAAATTAAATAAAATTAAACCTAAACTAATTAAAAAAAGAAATTAAGTTAGAAAGCAATTTTTTAGGGTTTTTTAAGAAAAGGGTTTAAAAATAATATGAAAGTTAATTAATTACAAGAAACCTAAATTCTAAGTTGATTTTAAATAAAAAAAAGAAAAATAATTAAACCTAAATCTAATTATTAATTTATTAAGAAAAAGAAATTAATTTATTAAGAAAAAGAAATTAATTTGTTAAGAAAATGTTTCTTTTAGTGTTTTGTCTTTATAAATAAAATAAAAATATAATGTGAAAATAATAAATAAAAATATTTTTTGGATTTTTATTAATAAAAATAAAAATAATAATAATAATAATAATAATAATAATAATAATAATAATAATAATAATAATAATAATATTAATAATAAAAATAATAAAGAAAATAAAATAAAAATATAAAGAAAAGGTCAGGGAGGTGTGAAATTAAACTTGGGAGTTTGTTAGAAAAGTGGTTTTTGAATCTGGCCCAAATGATGTTTTTTTTAAAAATCAGAAAAATAAAAAAGGGTTTGGACCTGTGTGGTAGCAAGCAAGCAGGGGGTGTGGTGTAACAAAAAGGACAAGGCCCACTGAGAGGAGGCCCATGCGCGCTGTTTGTAATAAAAAGGAAGGAAAATGTTGAGAAATTTAAACAAAAGGCAACGCTGGGACTTGAACCCGTGACCTTGAGATAAACGCATACTGCCTTTGCTACTAGGTTGGTTGTACATCCGTTAACATAAGTGAAATGATAAATACATAACATAAAACAAGTCCTGAAAATGACTTCATCTTCAACCTCCAACCATGGTTCCTGTAACTTGCTCATTTCTCAACAAAAATGAAAGATGCAAACATGAAAGTTGCTCCATTTTTCCATACGAATCCAACCATATAAATATCATAAGCTATAAATCAAAGATGAATGAGAATTTCTAAAAGTACCAAATTTTGACCTAACTTTTTTCAAAGATTCAAACTAAAATTCTCTAAACTCAATCAATATAAATGTAATCTATGGACATGTACAGTTTCAGGGCAATGATATCTATATTTTATCTTCACAAATGCAAGCTTAACAATGCCTAAATGAAAAGATAGAAGTTTAGAAAAGATACCTCAAAACTAGAAATCGTAAAATGAAAATGAGCTTGATTCAAGGTGCTTCAATGATCAGGTTAGCTTCCTCATGTTCCCTGGAAGCTAATGCAATGATTAGCTTGAGCAATGGATGGCTGGAATGGCCTGGAAAAGTCCAGCTGCAGAGCTCTATTTTTGAGTTTGGAAGATGATAAAGATGGAGTTACAGTTATTAAATAGGGATGGAGATGGACTATATTTGATGTATAGAATCTTTGTGATTGATTAGGAATGAAAACGCATGAGGGAAATGTGAGTTTAGGTTTCAAAGTCAGAATGTGCACATAAATGGAGTTTTGATGCAAGTTCTGATTTGAGGGAGTTTGGGAGAGTTTCAGGGTGCTTAAGCTCGTGTATTAGCTTACAAATAGGGCCCCTATTTATAAGCAACATGTTTGGATCCTTGGAGAAGTCAGAAATAAAAAATAACATGTTTGTGGCTTTTTGCTTGATTTTGAAGAAAGCTTGAAAAATGTGGTTCCAATGCACAAGTACCCGACTTATAGGGTGGCTTAGAAGATTTAAACATGTTGCTTCTGAGCATACATGTTGTGTATGTTCAGAACAACATGTTAGAGGCTCAAGAAGAGTGGACTTTGTGCATAAAGCCACTTTTCCAAAATGGCAATGTTGCCTTTCTTCCTAAAATCGTATTAAGCATGGGCAATACATTGAATGCTTGGATTAAAGCTTCTAACAGTTGTGTAGACATTTAATTATGGAGTGAAAAGCAAGTAAGAAGCCTGCAAAGTGAAGTTTGTACAACATTCTTGAAGATTGGATCAAGTGTTCATCACAAAATTGACTTGTAATACAAGAATGAAACCCTAACTTCATGGCTTCGATTCTATTAGCTCAAATATGATCTCAATGAGTTCTTAGACATTTTGGAAATCTTGTAACATCCTCTACAATCTTCATGTTGAACATTTTTGAAAATTCAAATTGGAACTAAGTGAAAAATTGTCATGAAGTAAGGTCAAAAACATGCCTAAACTAGGGCAAAATTTCACTAAGTCTTCAAGTTTCATGAGCATCTCTTCACAAAATCACAACTTAAAATCCAAGGATTTATAGAAAATTTCTACCCTATAATATTTTAGATCTCATTGAGATCTACAACTTTCATGTTGGAAGTTTCTCTTGAATCACCTTGCATCATGGTGGAAATTTGGCTCAAAGTTATGAAAAAAAGTGAAATTTTCAACACTTAGAAAAAATTCTAAGTTTAGAAATTTTGACTTTTCAAAATGAAATTTTAATTTTGATTTCTTGATGAACAATTTTCACAATTTTACATGTTTTGATGAATTGTAATCTTTGAAACTTGATTTTGATCAAAAAGTCAAAGTTTGACTTTTTCAGTATACTATTGACTTTTCATCAGTTGACTAAAATTCATCTGTCAATCAATTGATCTTGAGAAATGTTTTTAGCCATGCCATTAGGTCAAAATGATGCATTTGAATCCTTGAGATCATTTCTTAAACCAATAAGTCATTGATTAGGTCAAAATTCAAAAATTACACCTTATTAATCAAAACCCTAATTTTGACCATTTTGCCCTTTTGATGATCTGATCAAATTTCTTGAGGAATTATGATCCAAACTTGATCAACTGACATATATCAGTTCATGATGTTGATATGGATAAAAAATTATGAAGTTTGACTATAAATTGACCATAATTGACTTTTCCCCTAATACAACTGATTTTAGGTCAACTGATCAATTGACTGAGCAAAATTGTGATCCAAGACTTGAAACTTGACATGAGAAATCTTGAGGGTCCAAAATTATCAATGAAAGTAATATGGGGCATTAAAAGTCCATTTGTCCTTGTGCAAAGTCAAACCCTAATTTGAGTTGTGAGTGCTTGATGAGGTGTCTTGAGCTGATCAAACCTTGCGCAGTCTTGAATCAATGGAGATCTTCAAGAGAGATTACTTGAGATATAAGAGGGAAAACTTTGGGGTACAACAACAGGGTGCGGAAAATATTCACCGTCCACGGTGGTCAATATCATAGCACTTCCCTCAAATATCTTCTTGATTACAAATGTCCCTTTATCGGTGGAAGTCCATTTTCCCTTAGGATCACCCTGCAGTAGGATGATGTACTTTATTACCAAGTCATCAGCCTGATATGCTCGATGCTTGATTTTCTTATTAAATTCCTTGATCACGTGCTTCTAATAAACCTGGTCATGGAAGACAACCATGCGTCTTTTCTCGTCAATCAAATTCAGTTGATCCAACCTAGTCTAAATCCACTCGTCCTCATCCAAATCTGCATCTTTCATAATTCTTAGAGAGGGAATCTGAACTTCGACAGGTAGGACGGCTTCCATACCGTAAACCAGAGAGAATGTGGTTGCCCCAGTTGATGTTCATGTTGAAGTGTGATAGCTATGAAGAGCAAACGGTAACATCTCATTCCAGTGTTTGTAGGTCACAACCATCTTCTGTATAATCTTTTGTATTCTTGTTGGCGGCTTCCACTACACCATTCATCTCCGGTCGATATAGAGAAAAGTTCTGGTGCTTGATCTTGAACTATGTGCAGAGTTCAGTGATTATAGTGTTGTTGAGGTTAGTTCCATTGTCTGAGATAATCCTCTCGAGGATGCCATACCGACATATAAGTTTATGTTTAATGAATCAGGCGACAACATTCTTGGTAAAAAAGGCGAACAAGGCTGCTTCAACCCACTTTATGAAATAATCAATGGTAATGAGGATGAAGAGATGATTGTTAGAAGCAATATGCTTAACCTCTCCAATCATATCAATGCCCCACATTGCGAATGTCCAAGGAACAGTCAAAACATTCAGCGGAGCCGGAGGCACGTGTACTTTATCGACATAGATCTGGCATTTGTGACAAAGTCTCGAGTGGTGGTGACAATCAGTTTCCATAGTCGACCAATAGTAACTAGCTCTCAAAATATTTATAGTAATAGTATGTTCATAAGAATGAGTACCAAAGATGCCTTCGTGCATAACTTTCATAATCTTCTCTGCTTCCTTCTTGTCCATACAACGAAGTAGAGTTAAATCATGATTGCGCTTGTATAAAATTATGTTGCTCAGGAAGAATTTAGTCGATAACCTCCGTAGGAATTTCTTGTCATTGATCGTTGCTCCTTCAGGATAATCTTGAGCCTCAAGGTAACTTTTCACTTCATAAAATAAGGGTTTTTCTTCTACTTCGTCAGTGTCGACTCCGTAGCAGTGTGCTAGTTCGTCCATTCTTTCAATGGTAATTCTGGGAGCCTCATTGTCCCATCTAACCTTGAACATGGATGACATGGTAGCTAATGCGTCTGCCAACCGATTCTCTTCTCAAGGGATGTGCTCAAAAGTGATTTCCTCAAAATACGAGATCAGTGTTAACACATGTTCTCGGTAAGGGATATGATTTGGATGCTTCATATCCCATTCTCCCTTAACCTGACTGATTACCAGGGCTAAATCCCCGTATACACTCAAGAACTTGATTATCAGTTCAATAGCAGCTTTAATATCCATGATGCACGCTTCATATTCAGCCATATTATTGGTACAGTCAAAGCATAATCTGGAGGTGAAGGGCGTATGACAAGCCTGAAGAGAGATAATTATGGCACCAATTCCATTACCAAATGAATTAGAAGCTCCGTTGAAAACCATAGTCCATTGGGATCTTGGCTCAGGTCCTTCATACGATCCACATTCTTCGTAATCTGTGACTAGCATAATACTCTCGTTCGGGAACTCAAAATTCATAGACTGGTAGTCATCTACAGCTTGATGAGCCAAGTGGTCTACCAATTCAATTCCTTTGATCGCTTTCCGAGTTGTGTACTGAATGTCGTATTCTGTTAAGACCATTTTCCATCGGGCTATGCTTCTGGAGAGAGTTGGCTTCTCGAATATGTATTTGATGGGATCCATTTTAGAGATCAATAAGGTAGTATGGGTTAACATATATTGTCTTAGCCGGCGAGCAGCCCATTCCAAAGCGCAACAATTTTTCTCGAGCAGTGAATATCTTGTTTCACAGTCGGTAAACATTTTGCTAAGGTAATATATTGCATGCTCTTTTCGACCAGACTCGTCATGCTTCCCCAGTACACACCCCATTGAATTCTCTAGCACTGTTAGGTACATGATTAGAGGTCTTCCTTCAAATGGTGGCATCAGAATCAGAGGTTCTTGTAGGTACTCCTTAATTTTATCAACGGCTATTTGGCAATCATCATTCCACTTTACTACTTGATCTTTCTTCAGCGGCTTGAAGATTGGCTCACAAGTAATAGTTAAATGAGAAATGAATCGGGAAATGTAATTTAGTCGTCCTAAGAAACCTCTGACTTCCTTCTCAGTACAAGGAGATGACATTTCTTGAATGGCTTTGAGCTTGGCGGGATCAACTTAAATACCTTTACTGTTGACGATGAAACTCAGGAGTTTACTGGATCTCACTCCCAAGGTGCACTTGTTTGGATTTAACCTTAGCTTGTACTTCCTTAGTCTTTCAAACAGTTTATGTAGATGATCAAGATGCGCTTCCTCAGTCTGTGATCTGGCTATAATATCGTCGATGTAGACCTTTATCTCATGATGAATCATGTCATGGAATAAAGCTACCCTAGCACGTTGATAAGTTGCGTCGGTGTTCCTCAACCCAAAAGGCATAACCTTATAGCAGAAAGTGCCCCATTGTGTAACGAAGGTAGTTTTCTATAGAAGAGTCACAAGCTGTTGTAATTGGTTTTAAATTATAGAGTCGCCACCCTTAATTTTTATCCCAATACACCTATTCACGAAACCATGTAAATAAGTGATGGAATGAAAATCGCTACTGTATACACACATGTTAATGTCGCTATAGTGCTAATACCATTTAATTTATAAGTGTACTACAATGTCTATATATCAAATTCGGTTCTCAATCATCTCTTTATTTCAAATATATTTCAATTTCAAACACAAACGGAAACAATTTTACAACCCATAAGCAAACAAATTATCACAGCAAAAGTTGACATTTCTAAATCATAACAAGGCAAAAATCATAAAGTCTGACAACATAAGCCTCAAAAACATGTTGATCTCATACAAATCAGAATCTCAAGTTTCATTCATGGGCCTGATTTCTTTACTACAAATCACAAAAAGATAAATTTTTGGTTCATAGTAAAGACAAGAACAGTTCACTACAGTAACAAAATGCAGGGATATCACAATTCCAGCCCAAAGCCGCAAGTCATAATAACTGTCAAGCCCAACAAGAAGCATCACAAATAAAAAGTACAAACTTAGTAAAAGACCATCCCAGTTACAACAATCAGATATAAAAAAAGGGCATATCAGACATCAAAAATAGCACTTAAAAATCACAAGTCAGAATCACATTTTCCAAGCCCAACGTGTTCACTTTCTAGCTTTCACAGACAACAACATATCAGAAATAAGTTCACATATCATAACAGAAATATCAATTTTCTAAGCCCAAATACAAATTCATTCCAGGCCTGTTATCAAAGTTCAGAGCAACACAACAACAACCCTAATCCATCTCACTATAAAGGCATTGAATACACTGAAATCAGAGAATAGACGGTTCACAAAACAAAGAAAACCAAAAAGCTTCACAAAATCCTAACCCCAAAATAGTTCATCATCTTCCCTCAAAACCACACTTCAGATTTTAAAAAAGAGAAAAGAGGGATAACGATTTAACATCTCAGTGAGTTATCAAGCATACAAAACCCTAAAAATCACTATCATCATTTTCCACAACAACTAAACCCTTAAGAAATGATTCGAGAGAAAGAAGAAGAAAGCAAATCACAAGCCACAGTAAGTTTCAGAAGAGGAATAAGAGCGATCTCACCCGAACACGGCAAAGGAGGTCGAATTTGTGCACAAGGGTTTCTGTTTTCCCTTTTAAGGTCCCGAACAAATCATCCACTTACTGCAAAATCAGACCACATATTAAGATAAAGGAAGAAGAGACGAAGAGAACGGTATAAAAAAATTGAGAATGGGAGTAGATTGCGACGTCTCCGCCGCTGCCTCCGCTGTAAGGCAATTCCTGACACGGCTGCCTTCCTTGTTTTCTTCGGCGAGGCTCCATAGAGAGAGAGATGAGAGAACGACAAGAATAAGATAAGATTTATTTTCTCATTTGATTTAAGTTTTTATTTAATAATATATTTTGTTAATTTAATCTTGTTTACACACTAATACAGCGGTGACACTTGTCACTGCCCTTGTGATCCCCGTTGTTTCTATGCAAGTACACTCACTATAGTTACCATGCACCCTTTCTCTTCAATCGCGAAATCAATCATCATCTTCAGCCTTGTGGATCAACGCCTTAGATTTTCACATCCACAATGTACCCTTATTGGAGTAGCTTATCATATTCTCAACATGTCTGCCCATCCAACATACGGTACATCCTCAATCATCACCATCAGATTGTCTGTTGGATCATTCATCATCAGCATCAACACTCCATACTTACACATCCACCATAGACCTCCCTGGAGCCACACACTGGATCACACTGACCCCATCCAGCTTATTGGACCCTTGTCTTTGGGCTTAAGGCAGATTGCTAATCTACACCCCCCTGTCTGTAGATTTCAGACCCATTTACTCCTTTTATTTTATTTTTGTGTTATTTTTGTTTATTTACTATTTCTATCAATTAAAATACAAAAAATATTCTATTTTAAATAATTAATTAGATTATAAAATAATATTTAATTTAATTAATTATTTTGTTAATTAATTTAATTAAATAAGATGGTTCAATTTAATTAGTTATTTAATTAATTCGATTGGGTTGTATTGTTTATTTATTTAGACCTTTTATCATATTACTGATTTGATACATCCCCATTTGTAGACTTGTACCCCCACTCCCATATGGTTTGTAATAGCTTAGAATTTTATTTCTTTGTTATTTTCATTGATGTCCACATACCAAGATTTTCTAAAAGGGTCTCATAGTTGAGTTTGGGCATGACCATTCTCACGAGATTAATCATGTTTTGCCATTGATTAATCATAACCCGAATCAACTACTTTGGTCCATATACAAAGTGTTTCCATGCACAAAGGGTCTTATGGTTGAGGGTAGGAGAACCTACTCTCACGAGATTAATCAAGTACACCCCTTGGTTAATCATAACCCGATTCAACTCCCATACACCAAGCATTCCATTTATCTTGTGGACACTGGTGTTGTGATCTTGCGATTGATCGTTGATGCAAATCGGTTATGCCTAATTGATGGTTGAATGAGGAGGTAAAAGGAGGCGTTATGTAGAGTTTTCTTATCTCATGAGCTTCGAAGAGGCATCCGACCTACTCCGTTAGGTATCATCGTAACTTCATTTCCGCATTTTAATGCTTTCTAGAGATCATGTCAAGTAGGACTTTACCATTTTCCTTGCCCTGTCAAGAAGGAATAGAGATGCATGAAAGGGATCTCCATTGCTGATATCTGTCAGGAATCCCTCTGGTTTACTTAAAGACCTGTTTAAGGAAATTCTGTATATGTGCCTTATTTGCTACTCATGTTTGTGTACTTTTTCTAAAACACTTGTTTGCTTATTTGTTTGCTATATCGTGCTTCCCTTAGGATCGCTCGATTAGAGTAGCTCTCGAGCTAGACATTAGGATAGGTATCCATGCATGCTAATATAGGGTAGAGATTTCCTTTTCAAAACTCAACCATAGGGTCCATCATTGTATGATAACCTTAAGGGTAGTGCTAGGATATTCTCCCTTAGATGTTTTTCTTTCTTATGCATCCTTGCATATTAAAACAAAATCTTTCTTTTTCTTGGCAAATCATAAAACATCTCTAATGAAATTAAATCCTTCTTCAAAGTAAAAAATACAAACCAATGTTAATTGTTTGTGCGCCTTTTGGCTCTATTTTAAATCTGGTCAAGTTGACATCTTACCGCATTTTACCATGATATTTTGCTATATTTGTGTCGATGCTTCACTGTCACGTATGTTTGATATCCTACTTTGATTTTCAATATCATTGTTAGGTGTGATGTTTTATCATATTAATTTATGTTTCGCCATTCTTACCATGATACTTTTCTATCTTTGTATCGATGCTTCTCCATCATGTATGTTTGTTATCCTACTTTAATTTCAATACCATTGTCAAGTGTGATATTTTATCATCTAAGTTTCGAGGTATTGTCATCTTTGCCATGATATTTTGCTATCTTTTTACCGATGCTTCGTCATCGCATATGTTTGCTATCCTACTTTGATTTTTGATATCATTGTTAGGTGTAATGTTTTATCATCTTATCTGATATTTCGCCATCATGCTGATGTGTTATCATCTTATCTGAGTTTGTGTTGTCATTTGATGTCTTGTCGTCCTTATTTTGACGTTTTATCATCTTTGTTGAGGTTTTTTCATTTTATCTTATGTTTTTCCATTTTGAATATTGTTTTTGTCTTTTAATTAAAAAACACAAACCAACCAAAATATATGAGCCGAACTACGAATTCTCTGATTCCTTAAGAGGGATACATAGGCGGAGGTTTTTGTGGGGCCTAACCGAGCATACGTTTGTAAATATTGCTTTCTTTTCTCCACATTTTCTTTGCATGCATTCCCTTTTCCGCTTAAGCCTTAGACATAGATTTTGACCACACCCATTAGATTAGACAACATGAGTAGATACTGTAGAGTACTACAGGTGTGAGGGTTGCTAATACCGTCCCCTCGCGTAATCGGCTCCCTTACCCGATCTCTCAGTCCCAAGATCGTAATTTCACCCTCTTCATGTTTTCTCGATGTTCACCTTTCCCTTTGGGCGGGATAAAATACGTTCGCTGGCAACTTCATTGATAATTTATCAGATGACTGTTCGTCCAGTTGTTTCATACATTACAGGTCATTACCTTTCCTTGTATTAGCCGCTGCTGCTACATTACAAGTCATCCTTTCCCTTGTATTAGCCTTTATTGCTACGTTATTAAGAGCAATATCTGTCTTCTCCCATAAAGAAGGAAAAACCAGAATTTTCTTTCCCCAACAGATATCACAAAAATAAATAAACACTCACACTTTCTCTCAGAACAAATTTTTGGCATTGGTATTTGTAATACAGTGGGAGAATTGACTTTTGTTTTGCGTTTTATCGCAATTGTTGCGGATAGAAAGAGTCTCCATCGAATTTTCTTTTATCCAATAAAGGAAAGGGTGAAAAGAACAGGAAAGAACTCTTGAGAATTTTCTTGAGTTCGGGAGGTAGGTTATGAAAAGGGAAGATGTTAGCACCCTTTTCATCTGTAGTAATCTACGGGCTCTTAGTTTCTAGCTCACATTGAAATGCTTTGTTTGAAATGTGTTTGTGATTGTTTTGAAAGTATTTTTGAAAGCTCCTTTGTTTAGTATAACTTTGTAATGCTTCTCGTCTCTATAAGAATGTATACAAAGTGTTGACTTTTGAAAGTATTTCATTTTTTGAAAGTGTTGGTGTGTTTGAAAGATGTTGTTTTAAAAATGACTGTGAGCAAGAAACTATGAATGTTCTACCTACTCAAAAAGTCTTAGTTCTTTTCCTCCTCCTTTAGATATTACTATCTTATCATTAATTGATAAGAAGCCCCATCATTGGATGTGAAGGGACGAGCGTGGGTCGTCGTATAGTCATAGAAGGCAACCTATGAGATGCTTTAGCAATTGTCATAAGGGACTAAGATCATTTTACCAAAGGCAACGTAGAAGGGTCATCGAGGGACTACGATCTTTTTTATCGAGGGTCTTTGCTAAAGCGTCCCACATTTGAGGACATGACTATTTTATTCGTAAAGCAACAAGTGAGGTTAACCCTAGAGGTATAAGTGTGCGAAGTGTATTAATTTCATGCATTTTTGTCTTTGAGATTAGGGTTTTATAGCGGTTGACTTTATCTTTCCATACAAACCCTAATTACTAGCAATAATATTGAAAGTAATAAATTGCGAAAATTAAATGTCCTATGCTATTACAATACTTTAGGGGATGTGGGATACAAATTTTCAAATGGAGAATGAAAGAAATTAAAACCTAATTACTGTTACAACCATATTGAATAATGAATAACAATAAAAATATAAAGAAATATAAAGATAATTTAAACAAAAAGGAAAATTGTTTTAAAAAACCTTTAATGTATTGACACGTGCACTTATGCGTTGATACAAAAACTTTTATGCATTGACACATGCACTTATGCATCAATACATGCCACTTCCTGCCCCTGGAAATCAAAACCAAACCAGTGTGTATTGATACATAATGGTTTACATCAGATCATATCTGTTTTGCATCAACACATGCACTTATGCATCGATACATATCATTTCTTGCTCCTGGAAATCAAAATCAACTCAGTATGTATCAATATATAATGGTTTGCATCGAATCATTTCTGTTATGCATCGACTCATTCGTGTTTTGTATCGACTCATACAAATTTTTTCTTTCTGTAATGTGTCTTGATAACAGTATGTATTGATGCATAATGGTTTGCATCGGCTCATAACCTTTTTTGTACCTAATATGAGTCGACTAATAGAGGTATGCATCGACTCATACTGCTGTTTTTTCTTTCTGACACTTTCCTGTTACATATACAAGTCAGTTCTCAACACATGGTTAATGAAATGAAAAGTAAGCATATGGTTAGCTCCAGGGCAATGATATCTACATTTTATCTTCACAAATGAACCATCAATGATGTTTGTATGAAGAGTTCAAAGTCAAGAAAAATTACATTGAAACATAAATTCGTGTTTTGATTTAGAGTTATTGTATTGTCTTGGAGAAGTCAAGTGGCTATTTTTGAGTTTGGAGAATGGTGATAGTGATGTTACAGAAGTTGCTCTTGTGTTTGAACAACTTCTATATGATGTATATGAAGTATTTGGATGGTTTGTTTGGACAAGATTTGCAAGGTAGATTTGAAGATTTTGGTTTCAAACTTAAAACATGGAGGTTTTTATGGACAATTCTGGTTTTTAGAGTATAAGGGGGGTTTGAGGATTTTTCAACACACAAGATATTGACCTCTTTAGCTTGCAAATGACCTCCCCTTTGTGTGTTGTGAAACAAATTATTTATAGATGAAATTGACTGAAATTTAGGAGGGAGATAGATAAGTTTTTGAACTATTTGGGTACACTATTTCATTTCTTTTTAGATGAAGCTCTTATTTACTAAGTTTGTGCAAATATGGGACAAATATGATGCAGATTTTGCAGGGAAGCATTGCAGGTTTGGAGTAGGTTTTCACAGTTTTCTTGGCATTACTATGCAAGTTTTGGACAACAGGATATGTGGCATAATGCAGGTCTAGTTTTGTGGACAGATTTATGCAGCTTGTAACAAAGACAAGGTATACTTGTGGACAACATAGTGGCAAAGTTTGAAGATTGAGCAAAAGGGAAAAGTTCAAACAAGACAATGCTTAGGATTTGTAACTTGCAATTTTTAACTTAAAATTGCATCCTTGTTGTTTACTTGAAAAATTGTAACAACTTGAATTATCTTGAATTGTGGTGAAAAGATGTCATGAAGTAATGAAATTAACATGTATAAAAAACACTTAGAAAAATTTTGAAGTCTTGAAAAGTTTAAATTTTCAAAATGACTTTTTACTTTCTTGATTCCTTGATGATCAAATTTCATATTTTGAATGTCTTGATGAAATGTGATATTTGTAACTCAAATTTGATCAAAAAGTTAAAGTTTGACTTTTCAGTGTAGAATTGACTTTTTCACCAGTTGACCAAATTTCAGTTATCAATCCAATGATATCGGGAGATGAATTGAAATTTGCGATTAGGCCAAAATGATGTACATGAATTATTGAGATCATGTTTCAAGCCAATAAGTCACGACTAGGAAAAAAGTCAAAGATTGGTCATTCTCAGTCAAAAATCCTAATTTTGACCATTTTTCCCTTTTGATGATTTGAACAATTTTCTTGGAGAATTGTGATCCAATCTTGATCAAATGATACATATGACTTCAAAATGTTGATATTGATCCAAAATATTGAAGTTTGATTGTATGTGGACCATAGTTGACCTTTTTTTCCAACATAGCTAATTTTAGGCCATCTGATCAATTGAGAGAGCAATTTTGTGATCCAAGACTTGAAACTTGACAAGAGAAATCTTGAGAGTCCATAACGATTCATGAAAGTCATTTGAAATATTAGAAGTCCAGCTGACTTTGTTCAAACTCAAACCCTAATTTGAGGCATCAGTGTTGAGAAGATGGCTTGACCTAGTCAATACTTATGCAAGCTTGAATCATTGAAGATCTTTATGGGAAATATATTGAGAAAAGGAAGGGAAAATTTTGGGGTACAACAACTGCCCCTGTTCAATCTTCTTAAACCTGAAGAGTTAGATTGGAGGGTCCGCCATTCGTGACTTGAAGGTGGAAGATGATTGAACACTTAAGTGCCCAGAAATTCGCACTCGCTTATGCATTAGGTGAAATGTTTATTGATTATCGAGAATGTGCTTAGAGAGATGATGGAGAGTTGTCAGAGATGGGCTTATAGATGCCATCCAAAGGTGATTGTTGGTAGAAATTAAACTAAGTCTAAGCTTGACTGTAACTGGGACAAGTATCAGAATAAATCTTTGGCCGATTTAATATGAGTCCGAAGATGTAGTGGAATGACTATCAGAATATCATCCATAGCCGGATTGTATCTGACTCATATTTGAAAGATATACTGAATGAGTGTCAAAATGACATCCGTATCTGGATCATATCTGAAATTTATCTGAGAAATGTATTGAATGAGTGTCAGAATGACATCCTTATCTGGATCGTATATGAACTGTATTTGAGAAATGTACTGAATGAGTGTCAGAATGACATCCTTATCTGGGTCGTATTTGAAATGTATTTAATAAATGTACTGAATGACTGT
This sequence comes from Vicia faba, assembly GCA_948472305.1. Classification (NCBI taxonomy): domain Eukaryota; kingdom Viridiplantae; phylum Streptophyta; class Magnoliopsida; order Fabales; family Fabaceae; genus Vicia; species Vicia faba. The sequence continues at coordinate 1,373,594,768 of OX451741.1, forward strand.
CAGAATTACATCCGTATCTGGATCGTATCTGAAATGTATTTGAGAAATGTACTGAATAAAGTGTCAGAATGACATCCGTATCTGGATCATATCTGAATTGTATTTGAGAAATGTACTGAATGAGTGGCCGAATGACATTCGTATCTGGATCATATCTGGGCTGTATCTGAGAGACGTACTGAATGAGCATCAGAATGACATCCATATCTGGATCGTATCTGGACTCTATCTGAGAGATGTACTGAATGAGTGTCAGAATGACATCCGCATCTGGATCATATCTGAACTGTATCTGAAAGAATCTGGAATAAGTATCAAACTGTCATCCGTATCTGGATCATATCTGAACCGTGTCTGAAATAATCTGAAATAAGTATTAGAATGTCATCCGTATCTGGATCGTATCTGAACCGTTTCTAGAGAGAATATGGAATAAGTATCAGAATGTCATATGTATCTGGATCGTATCTGAACCGTTTCTAGAGTGAATCTGGAATAAGTATCAGATTGTCATCCATATCTGGATCTTATCTGAAGCATTTCTAGAGAGAATCTGGAATAAGTACCAGAATGTCATACATATATGGATTGTATCGGAACCGTTTCTAGAAGAGAATCTTGAATAAGTATCAGAATGCCATCCGTATCTGGGTCGTATTTGAACCGTTTCTAGAGTGAATCTGGAATAAGTATCATAATGTCATATGTATCTGGATCGTATCCGAACTGTTTCTAGAAGAGAATCTTTGGATGATTGTATTTGATAGATGATAGACTGTTGATGAGATCTACATGTTCGAGAACCGGGATGAAAAGATAAAGTCACTTTCATACAAGGGCATGATGTACGTAATGTATTGCGTAATGATGCTCTCAGAATGAATGAGAATGCTATATGTGTTTCGTATGCATATGCTATGATATATGAAATGTGAAATATGGTTGAAGTGTATCTTTGTTTGGGAAAATAAATTTCTGACTACTGTTGGGGAGTTTTGCCTATTTGTTCGAAGAAACTTCGCTGGGGATGTGCTAATTTTTTTTGGGGAATTGAGTTCAGGAACTTGGTTGTCCGTTGCTCTACAGGGAAACTTGACTGGGGAGAATAAAAGTTAACTGGTATCTGGTCGAATTCCAGGCTTTGTAGCAACTTTCTGGGGATAGTAACGATTCCGCTGGTGACAAAGGGGTTTTATCCGTTGATTTTTAATAGTCTGAGAAAAGACTTGTGTTGGGAAATCTCTAGTTTGTTGGGGAATCTATAGTTTGTTGGGGAAATAAACCCTGTTGAGGAGAATATTTTGAAGACCTTATTGGGGAGACGAATTCTTTTGGGGAGAACTCCGCAAGGTTTTTTTTCCAGTTAAGACCAACTCAGCTGGGGAATGTCAGAATGAATCTGAGACTTGATCATATCTGAGGAGATACTGAATGAGTATCAAAATGACATCCATATCTGTATCGTATCTAAACTGTATTTGTAGGAGAGTCTGGAATGGATGTCAGAATAAATGTATATTTAGATTGTATCCGCATTATATCTAGAATATGATAAATTGTCGACAATTTCAATATGTTTGGGAACTGGCATGATGTTTGCATTCATTGGGAGAAGATATAACTCCTCTATCCACTGGTGAGTTTGACTATGTCATCGGCTGGAGGATGCCCCACTTTTGTTTGAAGATGCTTATGCGCTTGTTAGGGATAGCCTTGTAGGGGATTGTACCCTTATCCGTGAAGATTAATCTGTGGGGATAACCTTATAGAGGTGGCTCTGGAGACTTCACTAGAGATCACCTTATGAAAGGGACTTTGTGGGGATTTGTCACTGTCCATAGTAGTACGTGTTGTAGCACTTCCGGAAAATGTTTGCTTGGTCGTACATGACCCTTTACTAGAATTCATGTTTAATACCCTAAGTGATTTTGATGGAGACCTGCCCCTGGCTATTCAGGACTTGATGAAAGATTTCTTGGAATCTTGACTTGACTTCCACAGGTGAGTTGGACAATAACATGTCATGCCCCTTGACTATGGAGGGTTTTTCATGGGATTTGAAGTGATTATGTTCATTGAGAAAATTTCCGTTCATTGGATATTCGCCGTGCGAATTTCTCTATTGTCAAATAATTAGCTATATGCAAACAACAATAAACAATGCAAAATTTATGTCTGTCTTGAAGTTTTGAAAATGCATTTTTAGCAGAGAAAATAATTTTGTAAGAATATGAATTCGACTAAGAATTTACAGTAAGCCTTACAGGAGTCAGGATACCTTTTGTAACAGTATGCTTTCAAACTAACCCATTCTTCAATTAGGACTTTTAAGGGGTTGTAATGTGGCCTGGTCCACGGTTTAAGAAGCACAGGATAAGGCTCAAAGTTTATTTGTATCCACCCGTACTTTATGATGTTCTACACTCCTAAACTCAGTTAATTGTGCGTTTGAACTCCTATTGAATCCAGAATGATATTTTGGTGATGGTTCGGATAAGTTAAGTTTATTGGAGAAGGCATTCATTTTTGCAACATTTTTATGTTGTCGAGGATTTGTAGCGACCACTTTTTTTATTTATTATCCGTAATTTTTGCCTACCTATTTTTTTTAGACTACAGTCAGCGGGATGCCCATGTTTTTCTTAAGTCTTCCTCGTAAGTTTTGACTCAGTGGGCTTTTCTTTTGAGAGATAATGACTGCCTATTTTACGGGGAACCATCGTCGTCTTTTGATTCAGAAGGATGTTTTTTATGTCATTCATTGTGTATGAAATGAAATCTTGCAACTGAACACGCCTTTGAATTAACTAAGAAACTACCCTTCCCCAGTTTATGATTAAAGGTTTCAATTTATGCGAAAAAGAAAACTCCTACTTCTTTGGTTCAAAGGGGTTGACTAGGGATTATCTTCCTTATAACTGTACTATTTAGGGTTTGAAGGAACGCCTTTACATCATCAATAAGGTCTGTCCAAAAGAATACTGTATGAGATTATGGTATTGTTTTCATCATCCTCCCTCTAACGGCTTAAGCTTTTAACAATAGTTAAAATATCATAACACGAAAGAAGTAAAAAGCATAGTTTTTTTTTTATAAAAAAAATAGTGAAAACGAATGGATTAATTCAAGACAAACATGCGCAATGAAATAATGGAAACAAAAGTTTGACATAATAGTAATTGTCCAATCAAACAAAAGAAATTACAATTGAAAAAATTCAAACAAACTCGACGCTCTCAATCTTAGTCTTGATTCGTCATGGGAGTGGCGATCAATTTATGAGTCTCAGGAGGGTCAAACTTAATCTCCTTAGCATCAATCATATCTTGAATTTTGTTCTTCAGAGCCCAGGAACCATTCGTATCATGTCCAGGACTATCAGAATGGTTTGCACACCTTTCATTGGGATGGTAATTAGGAGAAGAAGTATTGGGATTCCGAAGAGGAGCCTTTAACGTAATCAAATCTTCCTTCAACATGTGTTGTAAATCTTGAGCCATTGACATGTTAATTTTAGTGAATTGTCTCTTAGGTGTGACCTCCTTACGTTGATTCCCCTGTTGATGTTGTTGCACAGGCGTATGATTAGAGATTAGCACAACTCCCACAAATTGGTTGTGGTTACCTCTAGCATGTCCCTCATGTCCATATACAACGTTGGACTCTTTCTTTCTAATGTACGTCTTCTTTTCAGTACTTGAAGACGCAGCCACCTGAATCTTTCCACTTCTAATTTTGCCTTCAACTTGTTCCCCGGTTAGAATTAGCTCGGTGAATCCAACTAAAGAACTTCTGATTAGATGATTGAAGAAAGGTCCTGTCAAATTCCCCATAGAGATATCAACCAGCTCCCTGTCAGATAAAGGAGGTTGAACCCTTCCTGCTAGGTCTCTCCACTTTTGGGCGTATTATTTGAAGCCCTCATTTGAACCCATGGTCATGCCTTGTAATCTCACTCTAGTTGGCGCCAAATCGGCATTGTACTGATATTGAGGGTAGAAGGTAGTGGCTAAGTCCTCACAGGTAGGGATGTTGGAACCTTCTTACTGGTAAAACCACTCCAATTGAGTCCCAGACAAACTCTCTTGAAAGAAGTGAACCCATAACTTCTTATCAGTGGTATGTGGTTGAATTTTATGGACGTAAGATCTCAAGTGAAGCTTAGGGAACAAGACACCATCGTACTTGGCAAAGATTGGAATCTTGATTTGTGGGGAATGACCACCCCAAGCACCAAACCCAAATCACCAAAATTCGAGCCAGGCACAACTTAAATTTTCACAGCCTTCAATCTATCTTCTAGTTGCTTATACTTGTCTTCAGCCGGTGGATATTGTTCGTCAACATAGTCCTTATCCCCAGAGATTGGATTGTTACCACCCCCAGCACGGGTGTCCCTTGCATCTTCATCCTGATTCTAATCCTCCTTAGAGGAGTCTTCTACCACTTGAACTTGTCGAACGGGGCCCTTTAATCTCTTCTCCATGTTGATCAAGGCCTTCTTCTTGGTTCTTCTCTTTGCAACCATATGTGACATCAGTTTTTGCTGCCCTTTGGCACAGTTGAGCAAGGTTTCTTAAAATTGAGAGTTTTGTGTTTGCAAGTCTTTCACAATCTGCTCGATATCCATCTTACTGAAATAAACAGTAGAGAGATGAGGAAACCTGCATCGGAAAACCTGCTTATGTTATGATGGATGTGATGCACATGCAAATGTTTTCAAGGACCTTTAAGATTTAAATTTATTTAAACAAAGAAGGAACAAACATTAATTATATTAATAAGTTCAAACGGTTACAAAAAGGACTCTTGGGCTTACAATGGAAGAAACAAAAATAATACAAAATAAACTCCTAAAACAAAGAGGACTCAAGCTTCCCACTAGTGCATCCTCTTTGGTGCAATGTAGGCGTTCAAACTTCGCTCTTCATGAAGCTATATCGTGAGTTCCAAAACCTTCTTCTCGCTTGTATATAATTTGGTTTCAAAGGTGTCTCGGTCTCCTTTTATCTGAATCCACGATCTTTGCAACTCCTTGAGAGTAGTAGGCATGTTAGGATGAAGAATGGTGTAGGGAACATCTCCTTCGGCCATATCCTCAATGATGATAGGTAGGATGGCCTCATATGGAATCATGAGGTTTTGAGAGCGAGCTCGCACCCACTTGAGATAAGGCTCCAAAGGTATGGAGTTCTTATGCCCCAAATTTTTGCTATCAACTTTGTTCACCATGCCCCAAGCTCGTACAAATCTTTGACGGTAACCTTGGACATCGTTCTCATAGTCGAACACAGTAACTTGGACAAGTGCATCATGAGGAAAATCCCTCTGAGCATACCCAAACTCTCGTAGAGCCAAGAAAGGATTATAAGTAATACCTCCCATAATGCCAAGGAGAGTGACATTAGTGAATTCCCCATAGTGATCAATAATGGTAACATCCTCCAAAGATCGAGAACACCAATGAATATCATAATGTGAAAGTGATATCAACCTATTAGACCATCTCATGCCTTGCTCATTCTTCAAAAAAATTTGAGGAAGGTGCGAAATAAACCACCTAGCCAACAAAGGAGTGCAACACATAAGAATCCCTCTTCTCTTCATGGTGCGAGTGTGAAGAAAGTGCAAAACATCTCCGAGTAAGCTAGGCACCGAATTACAAGATATAAAAACATTGATCGCATTCACATATATGTGTTGGTCTGGGTTAGGAAACAACACCATCCCATAGATTAGAAGAGCCAAAACCTCTTCAAAATCTTGCAAGTCTAGAGCCTCCCAAAACAATTGGACCTTCTCAAATAAAAACATGGCTAGAAAACCCTTAACACCACTTCTTGTCTCCCAATTTTCCATAACGTCGGACCATTGCAAATGTAAAGCTCGAGCAATCTCCTCGGGTCTTGGGTCTTTCTCAATAGCGGTGAAGGGTATTTGATCAAGAATTGGCACCCCCAAGAGTTGAGAAAATTATTCATGGTAGACACTAGTTGGTAATCAGGAAATGTGAAACAATGGTGTTTACGATCAAAGAATTGAAAAAGCACATGTACTATGTCCTCTTCAAAGTTTGAGGTAAACAAGTTGATGAGACGACCATACTTCTTAGTGAAGGAGAATCATTGGGAACCCTTGACACTAACTCCTTAAGTTGAGGAAACGCTTTCACAAGGTTGATTCAGATGGTATTTCTTTTCATGGGTGCCATATCCTATAAAATAGCACAAAGATAAATCCCAAAGTCCTTGAAATGGTTAGTGCAAAATGCCATGGTATGATGTCATGATATTATGTAAAAGTAAAGATATACACATAAAGCAAACAAGTCCTTAGGTTTAGGATTGCATGAGGTTCATAGGTAAGTAACCTCTTGAAGTTTAGTTGGTTCAATCTGTCCTAGAAAGTAATCGGGTTTTAGGTGATCTCAATATCATTAATATTTCTTCATTGGGCATTGCTTCAGCACAAGCCTCTATTTTGGAGACCGAAATATCCCAAAAGTTCAATCTCAATGAGCGTAGTATCGAGTATGAACCAACTTCAGACTGCACCAAAGCCAACTATCTCACTACTTCCTAATGGCCAAGTTGTTCAATTAAAGGTTCTAAGATCAGTTAGTGCTTTATGACAACACACAATGGCCCCATATTCCCCTTAATTTGCCATAAGGGATACCAGTACCCACAAATGTGTCACACTAACGTAGCTATTGCTTCAACTTTATCAGTCTACGTTGTACAGTCTCCACAATATTTTCTACTTACCTAGTAATTTTCCCAAACAAGGACCAAAAATGTAAAGCAAACAAATCAATTAATGAAAGCATTTAAATGTGATCTAGTCTCTAAGTTAACCAAACTTTTAAGTAGTCCCCAGCAGAGTCTCCAGTTCTGTAGTACGGTGGGAGAACTGACTTTTGTTTTGCGCTTTATCACAATGGTTGCAGATAGCAAGAGTCGCCACCGACTTTTATTTTATCCAATAAAGGAAATGGTGAAAAGAACATGAAATACCTTTTGAGAATTTTATTGAGTTCGGGGGGTAGGTTATGAAAAGGCAAGGTGTTAGCACCCTTTTCATCCGTAGTTACCTACGGGCTCTTAGTTTCTAGCTCACTTTGAAATGCTTTGTTTAAAATGTGTTTGTGATTGTTTTGAATGTATTTTTGAAAGAGCCTTTGTTTAGGCGAACTTTGTAATGATTCTCGTCTCTATAAGAATGTATACAAAGTGTTGACTTTTGAAAATATTTCATTTTTTGAAAGTTTTGGTGTGTTTGAAAGATGTTATTTTGAAAATAATTATGAGCAAGCAACTATGAACGTTCTACCTACTCAAAAAGTATTAGTTCTTTTCCTCCTCCTTTATATATTAGTATCTTATCATTGATTGATAAGAAGCCCCATCATTGGATGTGAAGGGATTGGTGTGGGTCGTCGTATAGTCATAGATGGTAACCTATGAGATGCTTTAGTAATTTTTGTAAGCAACTAAGATCATTTTACTGAAGGCAGCATCAAAGGGTCATCGAGGGACTACGATCTTTTTTATCGAGGGTCTTTGCTAAAGCATCCCACATTAGAGAGACATGACTATTTTATTCGTAAAGCAACAAGTGAGGTTAATCCAAGAGGTGTAAGTGTGAAGTGTATTAATTTAATGCATTTTTTGTCTTTGAGATTAGGGTTTTCTAGCGATTGATTTTATCTTTCCATACAAACCCTAATTACTAGCAATAATAATGAAAGCGATAAATTGTGGAAATTAAATGTCCTACGCTATTGCAATACTTTAGCAGATGGGGGATAAAAATTTACAAATGGGGAGTGAAAGCAATTAAAACCTAATTACTATTACAACCATATTGAATATTTAATAACAATAAAAATATAAATAAATATAAAGATGATGTAAAAAAAAGGAAAATTGTTTTAAAAAAACTATTATGTATTGATACGTGCACTTATGCATTGATACAAAAACTTTTATGCATTGACACATGCACTTATGCATCAATACATCTCACTTCCTGCCCTTGGAAATCAAAACCAAACCAGTATGTATTGATACATAATGGTTTGCATCGGCTCATATCTGTTTTGCATCGAGACATGCACTTATGCATCGATACATATTATTTCTTGCTCCTGGAAATCAAAATCAACTTAGTATGTATCGATACTTGATAGTTTGTATCGACTCATTTCTGTTGTGCATCGACTCATTCATGTTTTGTATCAACTCATACACATTTTTTCTTTCTGTAATGTGTCTTGATAACAATATGTATTGATGCATAATGGTTTGCATCGGCTCATAACCTATTTTATACCTAATATGAGTCGACTCATAGAGATATGCATCGACTCATACTACTGTTTTTTCTTTCTAACACTTTTCTATTACATATACAAGTCAGTTCACAAACAAGGTTAATGAAAATGAAAAGTAAGCATATGGTTAGCTTCCGGGAAATGATATCTACATTTTATCTTCACAAACGAACCATTAATGTTATTTATATGAAGAGTTCAAAGTCAAGAAAACTTACCTTGAAACAGAAATTCGTGTTTTGATTTAGAGTTGTTGTATTGTCTTGGAGAAGTCAAGTGGTTGTTTATGAGTTTGGAGAATGGTGATAGTGATGTTACAGAAGTTGCTCTTGTGTTTGATCAACTTCTATACGATGTATATGAAGTATTTGGATGGTTTGTTTGGACATGATTTGCAAGGTTTGAGAGATTTGACGATTTTGGTTTCAAAGCTCTGAAATGGAGGTTTTTGTGGACAATTCTGGTTTTTAGAGTATAATGGGGGGTTTGAGGATTTTTCAAAACACAAGAATATGGCCTCTTTAGCTTGTAAATTACCTCCCCTTCGTGTGTTGTGAAACAACTTATTTGTAGATGAAATTGATTGAAATTTGGGAGGGAAATAGATATGTTTTTGAACTGTTTGGGTACACTGTTTCATTGATTTTTAGATGCAGATCTTATTTGCTAAGTTTGTGCAAATATGAGACTGATATGATGCAGATTTTGCAGGACAACATTGTAGGTTTTGGAGTAGGTTTTTACAGTTTTCTTGGCATTACTATGCAGGTTTTGGACAGCAGGATATGTAGCATGGTGCAGATCTGGTATTGTGGACAAATTTATGCAACTTGTAACAAAGACAAGGCATATTTGTGGACAACGTAGTGGCAAAGTTTGAAGATTGAGCCAAAGGGAAAAGTTCAAACAAGACAAAGATTAGCATTTGTAACTTTCAATTATTAACTTAAAAATGCATCCTTGTTGTTTACTTGAAAACTTGTAACAACTTGAATTATCTTGAATTATGGTGAAAAGATGTCATGAAGTAATGGAATTAACATGTATAAAAAACACTTAGAAAAATTTCTAAGTCTTGCAAAGTTTTACTTTTCAAAATGACTTTTGAATTTCTTGATTTCTTGATGGTCAAATTTCACATTTTAAATGTCTTGATGAAATGTGATCTTTGAAACTCAAATTTGATCAAAAAGTTAAAGTTTGACTTTTCAGTATACAGTTGAATTTTTTCATCAGTTGCCCAAATTTCATCTATCAATCCAATGATATCGGGAGATGAATTAAAATATGCGATTAGGTCAAAATGATGTACTTGAATTCTTGAGATCATGTTTCAAACCAATAAGTCATGTACTAGGTAAAAAGTCAAATATTGGTCATTCTCAGTCAAAAATCCTAATTTTGACAATTCTTTCCTTTTGATGATTTGAATAATTTTCTTGGAGAATTGTGATCCAATCTTGATCAAATGATACATATGACTTTAAAATGTTGATATTGTTCGAAAATATTGAAGTTTAACTGTAGGTTAACCATAATTGACCTTTTTTTCCCAACATAACTGATTTTAGGCCATCTGATCAATTGACTAAACAATTTTGTGATCCAAGACTTGAAACTTGACAGGAGAAATCTTGAGGGTCCATAATGATCCATTAAAGTCATTTCAAATATTAGAAGTCCAACTGTCTTTATTCAAACTAAAACCTAATTTGAGGCATTAGTGTTGATAAGATGGCTTAACCTAGTCAATACTTGTGCAAGCTTGAATCCTTGAATATCTTTGTGGGAAATATCTTGAGAAAGCAGAGGGAAAATTTTGGGGTACACCAATATTTAATCATCTTCTACCTTGAACATCCGAGAGGCATGTGCCAAACGTGCATTCAGGTTTAAGACGATTAAATAGGGGCAACTATAATACCGCAAATTCGTCCTACCTTTTCATTTTTGTCATTTGGCTTATGCGTCTCTTCATCATCATGTACATACCTCCCATTAGGTTATCTAACACATCATGCATCATTAATCAATCAAATTGGCATTGGGATCAAGGTCTCAATTGTACACTAGGGTTTCTCTATCTTTTGCAGGACTATTTCACTTAAAGGTTTAAGGGTCATGGGCTATGGTTTGTCCCTTATACTCAAGGTCATCAAATGAACTCAAAGAATTGAAATCCATCTTCTTATACATGTTATCTCCACGTGATTTAGGATTCCCTAATCATGTAGACATCAAGGAAAGCTTTTCATACAAATCTATTTATAAAAAAAACATCATAATCTCAAGGGGGTTTCATCATGGTTAAAGTGAAATTTATTTAAGATGTCTAGATGCTGTCATGGCAAACTAGGGTTCGGTCCCAGGACTATCCCGGGTAGAATTCTCTCGAAATTTCAAGTATGAATCTCATCCAAGGAATTCTCCTAACCTCTTAGTTTACACAAACCAGTATTATATGGTTTGCTTCAAAAGGATTCAAGGGTAGGAAGGAGTGAAGCTACCGGCAAAAAACACAGAGCCACCACCAAACTTTTTTTATTCCGAAGGAAGGGGAAATATCGATAAAACCATGAGAGGATGTATAAGATGGTCTTGCAACCAAAAGAGAGCGTAAGAAAGTCGATTATTCAAAGGGGGAGGTATTAGCACCCCTCGCATCCGTTGTACTAAACGGGATCCATTTTGATTGTTTGCTTATAAGGGTGTGTCTATCTATAAGTATATTTTCTAAGGGGAAAAGAAATGGTTTTCTATTAGTGCGTTCGTGAGGGTCTCGCAAACCTATACCTATGTATCCCATGAAGGAATTAGAACACCATAATTCTTCTATAAAATGTTGGTTTGTTGGTGTTTTTTAGTGGGCAATGTTAACACACACATTCTAGCAATAGGCATGTCCGGTATCACGGTAGAACAGAGAAAACATGCCCTTTTGGGGAGATCTTGGAGTTTTTTAGTGTTTTATTAAGTGCAAAATGAGTTTGAGTAATGATTAAGTGTTTTGTATTTTTTGGTAAAGGAGAGAAAGTTTTAGTTTTAATTACAAAAGAAGAAAGAGTCTAAGAGGGAGACTAGAAAAACCCTAATTGTTATCATGTACAAAGATGAACCTAACATTGAGTGTAAAAGGGGAATTATATCCTAAAGTTGTCATGCATAGGTTCTAGTATATGGTCTAATTCGACGCAAAACAACTAATCGTTTCTTAGAATCTCTTAAGGGAATATGGCATCAAGAATCGACCAAATAAGGAAATAAAATCTAATATTTTTTCTTAACTTAATAAAAATATTGAAAGCAAGAGAAGAAAATAAATATTTAATATTTAATCATTTATTAAAATAAGAGGATAAAATAAATAAATAATAATAAGCTTTAATAGAAAAAAACAAAAACAAACGAAATGAAAAAGAAATTGAAAAAATGGTCCTTGTGAGTGTTGAACCCAGGACCATTAGTTTGCACACACAAAGCCTTGACCACTGCACCACTTCACTTCATTCATTTATTATACAACTCAAAAACTATAATAGTCAAAGCTTATGAAATGGGTTGGGCTAGGCCCAAACCCGGACCCATCTAATAAGAAATAAAGAGGGTTTTATTTTGGAACCCTAAATTTGAAAGGGTGCGCCACTACATCTCTTTGGGAAGAGGGAAATATTCAATTTAATTTTTTTAATTTCTCCAGAAAACATGGTTAAAACGAAATACATTTCCCTCTTGTCTCTCAAATCCCCAAGCTGTCTCATACGACCCTCTCCTCTTATCTCTCCATCGTTCAATTTTCCATTTCCCATGATAAAATTTCTTTCCACTCTCTCGCGATCTATGTATTGAATCAACCTTGGTCTCTCTTCCCTCTGTGTCAAACTAAGTAACAACACCAACAACCAAAATGCCTCAGTTTCTCTTATCGCAATCAAGATACACAAATTTATTTACAGATATAGAGCTTCAAGAGATACATATCGGAAACCTTATGATGAAGCTCCCGCGAGGTGAGTGTAAGGAAATCCAGGCTTCTGGTTTCTCTTCTTTTTTTTCACATTCTGGTTCAGAATTATGGGAAATCGAATGGTTGTCGGATGATGGATCGATTGAGAGTTGGAGGTTTATAGAACTCGTGTTGTTCTAAGCGTTCGTGTATGAATATTTGTTTATTTGGATGAGGATGTTGTGATCTTCTGTAGGTTTATGGACGACGAAATTGAAATTGCAGCAAGGAGGTTAAGGATCGGTTCTGAATTAGTGAGTAGTTTAATGGAATTACGTAGATCCATCGAGGAAGATTATGAGGTGGTGATGTAAGTAGTGAGATTTTAGAGGATGATTTTATTGAAATCAGGGTGCTACACTAATCAGGGTATTATACTAAATGACCAAAATTCACAATTATACAGACAAACAAAAGTGCTCAGAAAATCAAGCTAGGCTTATATGTTGGCAGAAAAGAAAATGCAGAGTAATTTAGAGAGTACCTGCCCCGAACATTCTCGGAGGTGGCAATCCAAAGGTAAGCTCAACCCTCTCTTGTTCCACTTCTTGCAACCTTCTTCCTTTCTTTCTCTCTTTCTCCTTATTTTTTCAATATTTCTAGTGAAAATTCTTGGTGGTCTATGTTGAATTATGGGATTTTTGCAGGCTTGTCATGAGTTTGTGTTTTTGACAGATAAATCGATTATGTGGAATAAAGGTGGAAGTTAAAATGTGAATGAGGGTTTGTAGAAGGATTTATGGGAAGAGAAATTGATTCAGAGGAGTTATTTAGGTGACTTCTCGGTCTGTTTAGAAAGAAGACTGAGCAGAGTTTTGAGAGAGTGATTTTGAAGGTGATGAAACAATGGTTTTTTTCTACTGTCTTTCTTGTATCCCCCTCTCTAATTCCTTGTTGTATTTATAGGTGGCTTTGAGGGAGTTTTGGGGGGAAATAACCCAAGAATTTGGACATTTTTGACATGCTGATTTTATAGCTTTTGTGACGCAGGTTTTGATTTGTGTTATCTATGTACAATGTTGACAGGTTTTGGAGGCGAGTGGACAGTTTTTGACAGTAAGAAACACAAGTTATGCATGGCTGTTTATGCAGATTTTTTGGACTATTTTGTTTGTTTTGCAATGTGATGTAAGTTTTGATATGGAGCAGTATTGCAGAATGTTTTTGACATGGTTTTGGGCTAGTAGTAGCAGGCTTGGACTTGGTAGCATATCAAATTTTGGATTTTTTCTTGACAACATCATTTTGGGACATCAAGTTTTATCAATTGGCCACTTAGAAACATATCATCTTGTAGCTTTAATTTCCCTTTTGTTATAACTTGAAAATTTGTAGAAACTTGAATTATCTTGACTTGTAATGCAACTAAGAAAAAGTATTACACTTTGTTTTTGCAACTTTTAAGAAGTAATGTGGATTTATTTCATGGAACCTTAATGCTTTAATATATGTAAGAACTTTCATGTTGAAAAGTCTTGGATTTGAATAATGATGTACTTGAAAATAGATGAATAACCATGAACTTTGAATTAGGTTTGTCAGCTTGATCTGGTTCATGAGAATTGTAACTTAGGGAACCCATGAATCAAAGCACAACTTTATCGTGTTTTAATTCCAATGAGGCTCGAATATTGCAAGCTTGAATGAATTTGAGCAAATTTAAGTGAATGTCTTTGAAACCTTGAATTCAAAATAATTCACGTGAATGAACCATAAAGAAATTTGACGAAACTTGTGATATTGCGTAATGCTTTGCTAACTTTAAATGAAATCAAATATATTATCCAAATGAATACTCAAATCATTTTCACCAAGATCCTAAATCAATTTCCAACATGGTGACTTGTATTATAAGCAACATCTTATTCTAAGTCAACATGAATCTTAACATGAATCTTCGAACTCAACATCTTGTTCCATGAACGATCTCAACATGAGAATCATAGTCCTGAGAAAACAATTATGGCATGAATTGAAATTAGAAGTTAAGAACATTCAAAATCAAGAAAATGACCTATGACGATTCGATAACTTTCAAGGTCTTCTAAACACAGTTTTCTCTCAATCCTTGAACTAAACCTATAGATGACATCATCCGTGACAGTGTACAGAAAGAATCGACTCAAAATGTCAAGAATAGAAGAAGTTATGATTCTTGGAAGTTGGGCACAACCATTTTGAAAATAGGGAAAATTCCACAGAATGACCTATAAAGTATTCGAACTTTTGATGATCCTCCACACATAATCAACTCTTGACTTGTAAAGAGAAGTTGGAGATGACATCAAGAAGAGTCAAGCCCAAAAAGAACCACTCACAAATATTGAATAATGAAGAAGTTACAATCATTTTAACTTGATCTTGAAAATGTTGACTTTTGGTCAAAGTGCTTTGAACTGACATGCAAATATGATCTTTCCTTGCATTCCAAGGAATATTGATGCCCATGTGAACCGGTGATGATGAAGTCTTGACTGTTCTCTTGATATTATAGGACAAGCTTTCATGAAGTAGCCTTTTAGAATCAATAATTATCCATACTGAACACTTGAAAGGTTTAAACCCTAGCTGAGGCATGATGCCAACAAACCCTGATTTTTAATCACACAGGGGAAATAAACCCTAATCCAAGATCTTGATGAATTTGAATGAGAAACAACTTTGTTCATGGATGAATAAGAAACTTGTGATAACCGTACTTCAAAACCCTTATTCACATAGTCCACTGCTCAAGAGAAGAACCAGGGAAATCAACTTTACTGAGTGTAAAAGCCTCAAATCAATAGTAACCCTAATTAGCATAACCTCTGATTGTGAAACCCTGCTTTATTGAAAGGAGGGAGTGATATGTGAATGACCTAATGAGAATGATGCAAATGAAATGCAAAGCCTAAGCCAGATAAGAGCAAAATAGGTAGGACAAATTTGGGGTATGACAACTGCCCCTATTTAATCGTCTTACACCTGAAAGTGGGATTGACGGCAGCCTTTTGATCATTTAAGGTAGAAGAAGATTAAATACCAAGACCTGAAATTTTTCCTGGAGAGATGGTGTAAGTGTTATTATTTGTGATGTCTGTTTAGGATAGAAAAATGAATTTTCTCGTGAACTGGTCATGATGGATAAATGTGCTTGAGTAATGATAGCTTGTAGCAGAGTAATGGTGCCAATACAAGGTTCTTAGGGAAATGGGTGTTAAAGTGATTGAAAAGATATGGTTTATGATGATGTGGTAACTGAAAGTAGGATTAATGAAAACATGATAACTTAAAGACAATGGGTAAACTCGACGACATAGGAGAATCTATCGTGTAGGTTTCAAGACCCAAAAAGAAAGGTAAAGGAAACGGGTAAAGATTGGCGTATGATCTATGACCCAAGAGAAAGGTAAAGATGATGGGTAAAATCGAAGACAGCAAATGATCTATCTGGTAGGATTCACGACCCAAAAATAAAGGTAAATAGAATGGGAAAAGATCAGTGTATGATCCATGACACACGAGAAAGGTAAAGATGACGAGTAAAATCTATAGACAACCTACGACCCAAGAAAAGATAACATGAGGGTAAGATCTACGAACGAACTATGACCCAGGAAAAGATAACATCAGGGTAAGACCTGCAAGTGACCTACGACCCTAGGAAAGACAACGTGAGGGCAATATCTACGAGCGACCTACGACCCTATAAAAGATAACGTGATGGTAAGGCCTGCGAGCGACCTACGACCCTAGAAAAGACAACGTGAGGGAAAGACCTACGACCCTAGAAAGGATAACGTGAGGGTAAGATCTATGGATGACCTACAACCCAAGAAAAGATAACATGGGGGTAGACATGCGAGATACCTACAACCCTAAAAAAGATAACATGTGGGTAAGATCTACGAGTGACCTACGACCCTAGAAAAGATAACGTGACGGTAAGACTTACGAGCGACCTACGACCCTAGAAAGGATAACACAAGGGTAGGATCTATGGATGACCTACGACCCAAGAAAAGATAACACGAGGGTAAGACTTGCTAGCGACTTACGACCCTAAAAAAGATAACATGAGGTAAGACCTACGAGGGACCTACGACCCTAGAAAGATAACATGAGGGTAGGATCTACGGGCGACCTACGACCCTAGAAAAGATAACGTGAGGGTAAGATCTACGGACGACCTACGACCCTAGAAAAGATAACATGAGGGTAAGACCTGCGAGCGACCTACGACCCTAGAAAAGATAACATTAGGGTAAGACCTACGAGCGACCTACGACCCTAGAAATGATAATGTGAGGGTAAGACCCGCGAGCAACCTATGAACCTAGAAAAGATAACATGGGGGTAAGACCTGCGAGCGACCTACGACCCTAGAAAAGATAACATGAGGGTAAGACCTACGACCCTTGAAAAGATAACGTGAGGGTAAGATCTAAGGACGAACTACGACCCTAGAACATATAACAAACAGTACTGAGAGTTGGGGAGTACAATGTATTGACACCATGGCTTATTTTGGTTGGTAGTGTAATGATGGACGTCAGCTAGGAATTATGAAGATGATATTATTTGTAGGGAATGTTTTGTTGTTTTGAGGATTTGGGGCTTTCGTGCAAGGTACCGAATCTGGCTTATGCTTCGTATGCATTTTGAAGTGAATGGCATAATGATCTCTTTCGATGGATATGCTATGCGTTTGAAGATGCAATGTAATATGAAATGATGATTAATACATGCAAAGTGCAAGCGATTGGGCTCATTGGGGTCCGTTTCTCGTTATCTTTGAGATGTCAATACGGATTAGTGCTTGAAAACTTCGAGAATTGAGTTATAACCTTATTGAGGATTGCAGTCTTGGTGAGGAGGATTGGCTTGATCTGAATTTCCCTACATGCTGTAATTCTTGTGAATGACTGAGTAGAGACATTGATCTCATAAAATGCCCCAAGTTTCTCTGTGTTGGAGAATCAGATGTTCAACCGTCTGTAAGGAGGTGACGATGACGAAGGCTTGGTCGATGTGACTGTTACGAGTTGCTACCTGAATAGAAAAATGACATTTGAATGCTATGGAATTCCATTGGGATGCCTTCATGTCCATGTAACGTCGTGTTTCACATCTTAGCTTATGATTGCCTTATTATTTTCAATGAAATGCTTAATAAAGAATTTAAATCACGGTTCGCATATGAAAAATAAAGTAAAAAGGACATAACAAAGACTTTTTGGTGGAAGGGAAAATTTTTATTAATGAGATTAGCCTGTGAATAGGAATTCGTACATGGAAATAACACCTAAATGAGGAAGTTGTGAAGAAAAGACAAAATACAATAGGTAAAATGGAAATAAGAAAATCTCAAACTTCCATTAAAATTGATATGGCTATAGTTCCCTTATCCTTGATCGTCCTAGTGGTGTGCTTCCAAAGGATAATAGTTAAATTGATCCATCCAGTGTTAGGAGGGTGTACTTGTTATTCGTAAAGAGTTTTCAGACTGCAGTTTTCTCGCTTTTTGTCCCTAATTTTTGCCTGGATCGCCCTTTCGTGTTTTCAATCCACCGGAACACCCATTTTTGTCTAAGCCTCCCTTTCGGGTTTTCGACTTAGCGGGTTATTCTCTTATTCATTTTTCTTTTTTAACCCTAACTTTTTCCTAAGCCACCCTTTCGGGTTTTCGACTTAGCGGGTCTCTTTATGCATAGTATTTTTTGACTGAGTCTAAATTGACTGGAAGTGGAACGTCTTCCCCATCCATGTTTTTCAGGATTAGAGCACCTCCTCAGAAATCTTTCTTTACGATGTATGGACCCTCATAGTTGGGAGTCCACTTGCCTCTTGGATCAGAGTGAATTGGGAGAATCTTCCTTAAGACCAAGTCACCTGTGTGGAACTCTCGAGGTCGAATCTCCTTGTCAAATGCTCTCTAGAGACGCTGTTGATATAACTGACCATGACAAATGGTTGCTAGGCGCTTCTCTTCGATGAGATTGAGTTGGTTGAGCCTAGTTTGAATCCACTCAACTTCATCAAGCTTAGTATCCACCACAACCCTTAATGAAGGAATTTCCACTTTGATTGGGAGCACCACATCCATACCATAGACTAGCGAAAAAGGAGCTTCCCCAGTAGAAGTACGCACTGAAGTTCGATAGTCGTGTAGAGCAAAGGGCAATATTTGATGCCAATCTTTGTATGTTCTCACCATTTTATGGATGATTTTTTTATGTTCTTGTTAGCTGTTTCGACTGTGCCATTCATCTTTGGCCGATAGGGTGATGAATTTTGGTGCTCAATCTTGAACTCTTCACACATTTCCTTCATCATTTTGTTATTTAGATTCGACCCTTTATCAGTAATGGTATTGTTAGAAGTTCTATAATGGCATATGATTTATTTCTTGATGAAGCGGGTGACAACTTGTTTGGTCACATTCTTGTACAAAGCCGCTTCCACCCATTTCGTGAAGTAGTGTATAGCAACGAAAATGAACATGTGTCCATTTGAAGGGCTTGGCTCAATTCGTCCAATCATATAAATGCCCCACATTGCAAAAGGCCATGGTGAAGTCATCACATTTAAAGGAGTGGGAGGAATATATGTCCTGTCTGCATAAACTTGACATTTGTGGCACATCTTCGCATATACACAACAGTCACTTTCCATCGTCATCCAGAAATAACCTGCTCGTAGGATTTTCTTGGCCATAGCATGTCCACTGGCATGAGTCCCAAAAGATCCCTCGTGAATTTATCATATGACAGATTCTGCTTCGTGTCTATCCATGCATATGAGCAGAACCGAATCATAGTTTCTTTTATACAGAACGTCTCTTGACAATAAAAACTTGGAGGCTAATCTTCTAAGAGTTCGCTTATCACAAATCGTGGCACCCTCAGGATACTCTTGCTTCTCAAGATATCTTTTGATGTCGAAATACTACGGATTTTCATCCAACACGTCTTCAGTTGTGAGACAATCAGTAGGGAAAATATGTGGTGGCTCCTTGTAACGAAGGATTCTTATATTAGGTGCATGATTCTGATAATTGACTTTGAACATTACTGCTAAAGTAGCTAGAGCATCTGACAATTGATTTTCTTCTCTAGGAATGTGCTCAAAGGTGATCTCATCAAAAGCGGGTAACAACTATAATATATAATCCTGTTATGGAACTAAATTAGGGTGTCATGTATCCCAATAACCTCGTACCTGGTATATTACTAAAGCAGAATCCCCATAAACTTCAAGAATCTTGATCTTCAAATCAATGACTGCTTCGAGGCCCATTACACAAGCTTCGTATTCTGCGACATTATTCGTATAATCAAAACATAGCCTGGCCATGAAAGATATGTGAGTACTGCGTGGAGAAGTCAGAACTGCCCAAATACCATGGCCTATGGCATTTGATCCACCGTCAAATGTGAGAGTCAATCGCTCCCCTGGTTCGGGTCCTTCCTTATCATCAAGTTTCATAACATCCTCATCTAGAAAATCGAACTTCATTTACTGATAATCTTCCAATGGCTGGTGAGCAAGATGATCTGCAAGAATGCTACTTATGATAGCCTTTTGTGTGACGTATTGGATGTCATACTCAGATAAAAGCATTATCCACCGAGCCAATCTTCCTGTGAGTGCTGGTTTCTTGAAGATGTACTTTATCAGATCCATATTAGATATCAGAAGCATGGACTGTGTCAACATGTATTTCTCAAACATCGAGCTGCCCACGTAAGAGCGCAACAAGTTTTCTCAAGTAATGAATACCTTGACTCACAATCAGTAAAAATTTTGCTCAGGTAATAAATGATGTGTTATTTTCGTTAAGTATCATCATGTTGTTCGAGAACACAACCCATAGATCCTTCAAGCACAGTAAAATACATAATCAGAGGTCTCCCTAGAACTGGAGTTATGAGTATTAGGGGTTCCTGAAGGTGCTATTTAATCTTTTTGAAGGCCTCTTGACAACTATCATCCCAATGGATATCTTGATTCTTACGCAACAATTTAAAGATGGTTTCACAGGTAGTTGTAAGATTAGAAATGAACCTGGCTATGTAATTAAACCTCCCAAGAAACCCACGTACTTCTTTTTCATTTTTCGGTGCCGGCATATCCTGTATCTCTCTTGCTTTTCCAGGATCTACTTAAATTCCTCGCTGACTTACGATAAAACCAAGTAACATGCCTGATCAAACCCCAAAGGTGCACTTGTTGGGATTAAGCCTTAACCTAAACTTTCGTAGAAGATCAAACAACTTCTGCAAATAGACCAGATGTTCTTCCTCAGTTTGTGATTTTGCAATCATATCATCCACATACACCTCTATGTCTTTATGAATCATATCATGAAAGAGAGTCACCATAGCTCGTTGATATGTTGTACCAGCATTTTTGAGATCAAAAGGCATGACCTTATAGCAAAAGGTACCCCAAGGAGTTGTGAAAGCTGTTTTATCCATGTCTTCAGGAGCCATCTTTATCTGATTGTAACCCGAGAATCCACCAATAAAGGAGAATACTGAAGACTGAGCAGTATTATCAACCAATACATTAATATGAGGCAACGGGAAATCATCCTTCAGGCCAGCTCTATTCAAATATCAGTACTCAACACACATACGTACCTTACCATCTTTCTTAGGTATAGGCACAATGTTAGCAATCCAAGGTAGATAATTTATCACATATAAGAAACTCACATTAAGCTATTTCTGAACTTCTTTTTTGATCTTTCAAAGCCATGTCGGGTTTGGTCCTTCACGGCTTTTGCTTTAAAGGAGGACATTCTGGCTTGAGTGGCAGTCTGTGGATCACTATATCAGTGTCTAAATCGGGCATGTCTTCATACGACCAAGCGAAGATGTCAACATACCCTTGAATCAACTCAATCAACCCCTTCATTTCTTCATTTTGCAAGGCAACACCTATCTTGACTTCCCTCTTTACTTCTTTAGTACCGAGATTGATAACTTATGTGTCTTCTTGGTATGGTTGGATGACATTTTCTTCCTATCTCAAGAGTCTTGCTAGTTCTTCAGGGACTTCACAATCTTCCCCACTGTCCTTGCTAGCACGGTCATCTAAATTCTAAAGGATATTAGGAACCATAGCACTATCAATTTTGATGTAATTCGAGACGAATCTGCATGATTAATGATTTTATGTTTTATTTTATAAAGTGCAAGAAAATATTTAGAATATGAAAAGAAAAGAATTGTCATTTTATTTTGAAAAATAAAAGTAAAAGAAAAGACAGGGAACAAAATTGTGTGCGAAAGTGCTATTTTCATTCAATTTTAAACAGATATTGAAACATAAGGGGACCCTTCTACAAGCTGTCTCTATGCCTTGGGTAGGGCATATGACTTAATGGAAATAGAAAATTACACATCAAGAAAAACAACTTCAGGGATGTCCATGAAAGTCCAATTGTCGTGCTCTAGGTCCAACGCAACCTGATAGATAATTATGGAAACATCTTCATCGTCTCCTTCATCATCTGTTGCAAGCACTTGTCCTTTTTTGTTGTACCAGCACCGAGGAACACTTCAGAAATTGGAAGAACATGCTTTCCTTTGAGGGAAACCAAACTAGCTTGCACGAAGGAGGGCAGCTGATACCCAAGACCAAAACGATCTTTCCTCTCAGGTACTTTAATCAATTTTCCCCAACCATCATGGGATGATCTAGCTTCCATGAGGGCTTTGGCATCATTCAAATAGGCCATGGGGGCTTCAGACTTCTTACCTTCCACAACGGGAAATTTTTCAATAGAAATAATCTCTAGAGCTTGAAAAGGCAACTCATGCACCTCACCTTCCACTTCCACATAACGGTAGGTTGTCATATTATTAATCACTACATCTTCTTCTCCACAAATGACAACAACTTTTTCGTTTATAATGAATTTCAGGCATTGGTGAAAAGTAGACACCATAGCTCCTGCTACATGGATCCATGGGCGACCCAAAAGGAAAGTATAGGATGGACGAATTTCCATAACATAGAATGATAGATAGATGGTGTGGGGACCAATCTTGACAGGCAAGTCCGTTTCTCCCTCCACAGATCTCCTTGAACCATCAAACACTCGAACACTTAGGGTGGAAGGCCTCATCATTACCCCATCCATATTAAGCTTAAACAGAGTAGCCTTGGGCATCACATTGAGTGAAGAACCTGTATCTACCAAAACTCGAGATAAAACTGTATCCAAACACTTCATGGAAATGTGCAGCGCTTTATTGTGGGCTCTGCCTTCAATTGGCAGCTCATCATCATAGAAAACCAAACAACTTCCTACAGCAATATTGGTTACGATCCCTTCAAACTGGGCCATATAAATGTCTTGTGTAACATTGGCATAACATAAAATCTTCAGTAAGGAATTGCGGTGAGTATCTGAACACAAGAGGAGAGACAAGATGGAGATCTTGGACGACGTCTCATTGAGTTGATCCACCACTTTGTAATCACTTCGCTTAAGAATCCTCAAAAGTTGCTCCCCTTCTTGTCCTACAGAAGGTTCAGGCTGTATATCAATCACTCACTTGACCCTAGCCTTGGCTAGAGCATCACTATCGATTTATTTGGGAGGCGATGGTGGGGGAGAAAAGACCCTGCCACTACGAGTCATGTTACTGGTTCCTACGTTGTTGGTAATACTCTTGTCAGCTACTGGGGGACACTCATATTTCTTCCAAGAATATAAACCACGTTATACTCCCACGAAACTTCTTTTGAGTTATTACAAAGAGGAGGAATGGGATTTTAAATTATCATGGGGGTAACTGGAGCTTGAATCATTAGTGGGGTAGTAGGATCCTGAATCATCAATGGGATTTCTGGTGTTACTGAGACGTTCCTCAGATAATAAGGAATTTATAAGACATCAATCTATTCCTCTAGAAATATCTTCTCCACCTGTAGGACACCTACATCCATTAGTTGTTGGATAACTGTCTTCAAACTAGCACACTCTTCAGGTTTAGAGGAACATATTAAGCAAAAATCATGGAGTTCTTGCAGCACCTCATGCCTCAACAAATGTTATCTAACAGTCCCCAATGACATCTTGATATCGTCAACCTTGGTTATCAGAATTTGTTCACTAATTTCTTCAATAGCATTGACCGCTGCCCTTTGGCAAGGAGGAATGGGATTATTATGAATATTGGGACCAATATGGTTAAAATTTATGGTCTTTGCATCGAGGAGGTCTCGAACTTTACATTTAAATGCTCTACAATTCTCAATCGTGTGGCCTGGGGCTCCAAAATGAAATTCACAATGAGCATTAAGGTCATACCCCCTTGGGAGAGGATTTGGTGGTGGCCCAAGTTTACGCAGTTGAACCAACTGATTGGCAAGTAATTAAGGGTGAAGGTGAGCAAAGGACATAGGTATGGGATCAAATCTTCTCTCAGGCGCTCTTTTTCTCTGTTGGACTCTTGGACCTTGAGGTTACTGATTCCGTTGTTGATAATTCAGAGGTGGTGAAAATTGTTGTTGTGGAAGATACTGTGGTTGAGGAGCAAAAGGTCGTTGTTGGGCCATCTATGGTGCTAAGGTTGTAGCAGCATACACTTGAGGAACATAATGATTAGGAACAACAACAGGCGTTAGGAAATAAGGAAATCAAACTTGAGGATATGCAGGAGCTTTTCCTTGGTTGATTGTGACAACACTAGTCTCACCCTCTTTCTTCTTGACGAAACCAGAAAACGGATTCCTACCAATGCCACTACTGTTCCTGGTATTTTTAGGGATACCTTGGATAGTTCCAGCCTTAATACAAGTTTCAACATGTTCTCCAATAATTATCATATCAGAGAAAGAAGTAGAGGTATTATTGAGCATGTGTTGGAGATAAGGACCTCGTAGAGTACCCATGAACAAATAAATCAATTCTAGATCTAAGAGAGGAGGTTAGATCCTTGCATCCAGTTCACGCCATCTTCGGGCGTACTCTTTAAATGACTCTTCATATTTCTATGTCATCCCTTGAAGTTTAGTGCGACTAGGAGCCATGGCAGTATTATAACGGTAATGTTTCAAAAAGGTGTCAGCAAGCTATCCCCAAGTACTGACATGAGTTCTTTCTAGTTGCATATACCGGTCCAACGATGCCCCTGTTAAGCTATCTTGGAAGAAGTGCATAAGTAATGGTTCATTTTCAGTATAGGCTTCCATCTTGCGATAGTAGGAACGAAGATGAGTCTCTGGGCATGAGGTGTCTTTGTATTTGTCCAAATCAAGAACCTTAAATTTGGGAGGGATAACTACCCCAGGCACGAGACACATTGCAATAGTATTGAATCCCGAAGTCTTGATACCCTCCATAGCTTTGAGACGTTATTCAAGAGCATGGTACATCTTTGCAGTTCCAGCAACTCCAGCGGCGAGATTCGCGCGGGGCTCATCAAGATCATGACATCATGATGATCATCAATTTAATTCCGAGGAATTCCTGTAGGGGTCTCAACATTTGCATTATTCCCTCCATTTGCAGAAGTGGAGGGGTAGTAGTGGTAAGCTTGGCAACACTTTTATGTAGCTATTCTTGACCCTTGATGACAACATGAAGGGTTTCCATAAGTTGATCCATTCGAGTGCCATTGGTGTCCATATCCCGAAGGAGAGCATTCTGATTTTCTCCGAAGAGATCCACAAGTCTTCGCTGGTTTCTTCTTGTACGGTGGGGATGTAGGGAAGTCGTCTTTGCTGTTCACTAAAGTCTAACTGAAAAGGGACCCCAATAAGTTTTTGTTGTGAATAATGAATGCATGATAGTATTAATGAATGTTTTATTTACATTTCTGAAGAAATCCAAAGACTCATCTATTTTTTAACAATTTTATTTTCATTTTTGAAGAGTTCGACCAACGAGACTTGTATTTGGAATTCCTTAGATATGATATGTATATAAATGATGGTATGATGCCATGGTATGCTATGGCATGAGATCTCAGCTCCACATATTCTGGATAACCAGTGTGTAATCCTTTGCATAAGCTCAAAATAACAGGATCAAAAGTTCGACGTCACAAGCATGGAGTCAAGATAACCATCCATAAGGTATGCACTAGAGGTTTATCATCTGCCAAACAAGTTTCTATGGAAATCTCAGAGTCTACGCTCTTCCTTTGGATATTACCAACGTCCCAATTACTCGATAGTTAGTAATATTCGTAGGAAAAACTCGTCCGAGTGCAGCATTGCGTGACAACTACTTTCGGATTAATCCATCATAGTCTCCGCACTACACCTAAAAATTAAGGATTGGTTAATGGTTCTATGGCTCTCAGCTTCTCTGGCTCCCAGGTCAAAAGCAGCAATGTCTTCCCAATTACTCGGTAAACAATGCTACATTCAAGGGGACCTACACTGAGTGGGGGATCTCATGCCTCCTTCTTCGGGATTACTCCCTCAAAGTTAACATGACTATACCGCCCGTCCTAATCCTAAATGTAACCCCAAGTTCGAGTATAGGACTTATCAAATGTAATCACCCAATCCAACGTCACAAAAGATACATCATATCCAAAATATGTGAGTAGCAACAGTATAACGCAATATACACAAAATAAAGCAATAAAGCAATAAAGAAATAAAGCGGTAAAGAAAAATAAAGTAAATAAATAAACACCCAAATAAAAAAATAAACAAAACTAGGATAGACCCGTCAGACCTCCCTATAGCGGTAGAAATGTTGATTCTAAGCGATTGGATTGACTTGACTCGCAGAAATCAAAATAAATATCGCCACCGCGCTTTATTGTTTCCAAAGGAATGGGAAAAGATAGAATAACCCAAAAAGAGTGGGAGAGAATCTAAGTTCCGGGGTTGGTTATGCAAAGGGAAGATATTAACACCCTAAACATCTACGGTACTCCGTAGGAACCTCTTTGTAGATCTGTGTATTTTGGCTGTTAATGTTGTATAAAACAATAGATGGTGGAGATGAGAAAAGAAGTATTTTTTATAATTTTTGCCCCCGTAGCGGTTGCGAACCTTTAGTGCCTACATACCACCTTCCGTGCAATAGGGAATCAGGGTACTCGTAGTTCATCTTTTAAAAAATTAAAAAAAAACACAAGTGTGTTAGTTAAATTTTAAGAGACGAGACGTCATCGTCATTATCCGAGTGGAAAAAATACCTACTACCCACAATTATGAGAAAGGAGAATTTGAATCATCTAAAAGTGGAGGATATGGCTTGGATTTTTAAAATCAACAAAGTCTCACTCAACACCCAAATGGAAAATATCTCCCTTCACTACCTATTGTAGAAGTATAGTTGTTTGAATCACTACAAGGATTGATAAGAGTCTAATCTTTTGAGAAAATTTTAAGGTAAAAAGCCAAAATGGCAAAATGATTTGAATGAGATTGATTTACTTTTAATCTTCTCACAAAAAAATTTCCATGTCTTATTAAATTAATTAAAGTTTGATTAAGAAAATGTTTTGAAAATGCATGTACATAAGCCAAAATTTATTATGAAAGTGATTCAAGTTTTCAAATAATAAGAGTTTTCAAAATGAGGGAGAAGATTTTTGAAATTAAAGAAGATAGGAGGAGATGAAGGGACTATCCTAAAGCATAAGATAAAAAGCTAGGGAAATGAATCGTCTAACCAACAAGAAGCCAACACTTGACACAATGATTCAATGTAGAATTCCATCCTTTGGATTTGAAATCAAACAAGCAAAGATAATAAACCTCTTAAGAAAACCAACCTTCAATTGCATTAAGTCTTCAAAAATTGGGCAGAGTAATGACTGTATACAAATGAATTTCCGATCACAAACAAAGCATATAATCACAATAACCTGCACACAAAGCAAACAAATAAGCCAATATCTTAGGGTAAACCCCAAGGGCTCTAGACAAAATAACAGTTGAGTTCACAAGGTCTCAAGGTAGGTCAAGGTCTCTAATCCTAAGTCCAAGAAGTCCACAATCTCCATAATGCCAAGGATAGTAACCAAGTAGTCCAAGTAACATTAAATTTTTTAATGGTTCAAGTTGATTATTAGGTATCTTCAAAAAGAAAATGAAAGCTCAAATGAGCAAAGATGAAAATAGCATGAAATGTAAATGCCACAATAAATGTGCTTAAAGTAAAAGCATAAAATAAAAGCATAAAATAAAGTCAATTGTTAATGAGTTAGAAATTAGAGGTTAGTTGAATGACCATCTTGAAACTTGCATTTTAAAACTCATTAGAAGATTGATAAAATCAAATCCTCTCAACAATAAGTTTCATTTGCTTTTTGTCAAGTATATCATTCATTTCAAAATCTCAAGGCAACAATAAATGATCAATGATGTTTAAGTGATTCAATTTGATCAAAGTTGATGAAAATTCATTAGAAGATTGATAGGACCAAAGCCTCCTAACAATGAATCTCAAGGTTATCTGGATCAAAGGGTTCAAATTAACATACTTGGGCTTACAAACATGGGTATGGGCCACGGATGATCATTTTTTCAAATCGGGACAAAATTTAACGCTATGTTAAGCAATCTTAAGTGGACTTATATAGAAGTCACACCTATTTTGAGGCCGGCCAATAGCAATCTATGTACCATATGTTTTGAGAAATGATATGGAAATCATTCTCCAATAAAATTTAGTACAATAACAAGGGGATAAGATGAAGAGGGATGGGGTAAGAATTAAACCACATTTGAACCAAAAATTTAATCAAGCTATTATTAAAATCATTCATCCATTTTTGTGGAGTTAAACTCAACACCATGGATCCAATGATGTTAATAAAGCTTATGATCAAAATCTCATAGTACAAGATCTGCCAGAATATATAGAAGATAAAATATATTTAAAAACTAAAGATTTTTATAAAAAAAAAAGGTTTAAAAATGGAAATAAAAATAGCAACTATATGCAAAACATCCATGAAAAATCAAACAAATCCATAGAAAAATTAGAAATTATCTCAAATATTTATATAAAATTTTGGGTAATTTTTTAAAGTCAGAAACTTTTTTTAAATTTAAAAGAAATAGGCAAAACAAACCCAAAATTGTGAAAAATAGTAAAGTCAGAAATAAAAATAAAATGAGGTCACCAATATTTGTCAAAAGGTCATTGGATCCTTCCATATTTTTTTCAGAATTTAAAAATTAAGAAAAGTATTTTTAAACATTTAAAACAATTCAAATAAAGATAAAAATTATAAAAAATATCAGAGCACAAAATAAAATTTTGAAAAAATAATAATAAGAAAAAGAAAAATCAAATGTATTTTTCATAATTGTTTCAGATTTTTTGAAGTTAAAATGAATTTTCTATGATTTTTTGATGTTTAAAACAATTTAAATATAAAAATCAAAAATAAAAATAAAGTAAAAAAAATATGGACCAATGGATGAGAGTCAAAATGAGTTAGTAAGCTAATTTAATGGATCAGACGCGTTGTGCATATCATGGTATTTAGTGAATAAAGCATAAAATCAAATTTGATAGATGACAAGTTGGTCATCTTCAACCTCCAACCAACGAATCTGCAGGTTTTATAAAATATAAAATTAGGACACGAGACCGGTACCATTGGCTTCGTCTCTTTAAGACGATTCCAATGGCACCTTCGCGGAAAATTTATATAAACGGTAGCTCAGTCGTTTTTGAAAAGAAGTTCTAAAAAGGGATATGAAATTTCATGGCCAAAACGTACTTCAAGTTGAAAACAAGTGTTGCGACTAGAATCAGGATGATGACAACTTCATAACAGTATCAAAGTTTGACAGAATTGATGAAAGAATCTACCTATTGAAGTTAAGTTGCAGAGCTCTGAAACTGGACTTGGATAACATGATTTAGGAAGTCTTAGAGCTTAATTCTTCTTCTGTTAGCTTCAGTGAGGTTCAAGGAAAGTGAATTGACAAAGAAAATTGATTGAGAAAGGTTGTAAGAGCAAATTTGAAGTTGCAGAAAATTGAGTTCAAGAAGAAGTTTGGAAAGGTGATTCTGGCTCTCTAAGCTTGAGAAAATGAATAAGGCATGATCTTTTATTTATAGGGAAGCTAATTGAATGCTCAAGCATGTGAAATGATGAAGTTTGGAGGGAAATCGTGTGAAGTTGCAAACAAAAAAAGTGTGACTTCTAATTTGATCAAAACTTATCCAAACCTTGCGTTTTAATATGCTAATCACTTCTGGAGGTTCACTAAACATGTTTAGAAGCAAAAACGCGCAGAAAAAGTGTGTTTAGAAGATAAATCAAGGATTTCAAATCCTGACTTTTGAAGAAACTTCAGTTTCAAGTATCCAAGTTCAAATCAATGGCATTCTCAACTCAAGGAGTCTTAGGACATGATTCTTGAAACTTTTGAAATATGAGATCACAACCTTTACAATGTGCAAAGAATGGAATCAAATGGATGATTGAGCTGAAAATTGTGATGAATCAAAGTTGAGAAAAAGAGGTTAACTTTTGTACTTCAAAAAATTCTAAGTTTTTTCTTCAAAAATGACTTATAATGTCTTGCATCTAAACATGGCCTTCCACTTGAAATTTGATCTTGAAAAGAAAAGATGGCATGAAGTAGATATCTTGAATAACATTTTGAGACTTGAACCATTTAAAATCTCCAAAAATGAGAAAGTTATGATTTGTTGAAATTGGAAAAAATTCATAAAATTACCTATAATCTTTTGCATCCTTAGGGCATCTTCCATCCATTTTCAAACTTTTCACATAAAATAAGAGTTGAAGTTCACATCTTCAATATCATTGTGGAAAAGGAATGGGCTCAAGGAGATAAAAATTGACCAAGTTATGATCTTTTGAAGTCACCTAATGGAATTTGATGGCTTATCTAGAGGACTTGTAATCTTTCTTCATCATTAAGTATCTTCCACACAAAAGTTTCTTGAAACTTTTGAAGTGATTTGTTGATAACCCTTTGAGTAGAAGCATGTTTTTGTAATCACTCAAAAATATCAAAAGATGAGCAAGATATAGCCTTTAGAATTTCAAAACCCTAGCCCCCTAGAGCAACAAAATGCCTTGGAAACCCTTTTCAATTTTGACAAGCCTCCTTGCACAAATACTTTTGTCATTTAAATAGAAGTTGTTAAGGATGATAATAAGAAACCATAGCAACCAAAACCACTTCCAAATCTTGAGAATTGAGGGAGATATGCACTTATGATCAATGAAAGCAAAGACTTGCCCAACTAGGTCAAACTTCTTCAATAAACCCTTAAACCTTTGAACTATTTTTGACAAGTTGAGGCATGATGAATCATAATAGACTTTTTCATGATATTATTTCAAAATATATTCAATAATGAAGCTTGAATCTCAATGAAGCTTTGTTGAAGAAGGCATGGAAATAAACTCATGAACCTATGGAACAACTTAATGGAATGTATTGTGCTTTCACCTATGATACCAACAATTAGAGAAAATATTCATTGTACTTATTAGAAAAAATTTAATCAATACAAAACATAGATGATCACAACATAAAAGTCAAGGTGCTTGATGATTCCCCATGAGCAAAGCTAAAGATAAGGAGAAGAACCAAACCCTAGTGTGGGATCTTGTTGCAATTTGATGGTATGAGGTGATAGATGAATCTTAGGGGCAAAAATTGGGGTACAACAGCTTCCCTTATTTAAGTGTCTTCTATCCGGAGATGCAAAGGTTTAAAAATCTTCGTGTCCACGTGATTGAAGATACTTAAATATAAATCTAGCCCTATTTTTGGCCCTAAGATGCCATGCAGTTCTTATGATTATGAATGCAAATGAACAATTATAAAAATGACGCAAGACCTCACTGGGGATATAGTAAATAAAAACAGGGATCAAAAGAAAAACCCAACTAGGAAAATAAATCATTGGTGAACAGGATAACCGACCCTATTGGGGAAAGAAGTGGTAACATAATACCAGTGAAAATCAATATTAGGGTAAGCGGTTAGTACTTACAACTAGAAACAAATGAGTTCCTTTAGAGCAATAGAATCTCGGCGACGAATTACCTTCCATAATGACAAAGCTACCATTCATCGGATAAAGATATCAACAACGAACTACCTTCCATAATAACAAGGCTACCATTCATTGGAGTAACAAATCTCAGCAACGAACTACCATCCATAATAACAAGGCTACCATTCATTGAAGTAAAAATATCAGCAACGAACTAGCTTCCATAATGACGAGCCTACCATTCATTAACAAAATCTCAGCAATGAACTTCCTTCCATAATGACAAGGCTACCATTCATTGGAGTAACAAATCTCAGCAACGAACTACCTTCCATAATGACAAGGCTACCATTCATTGGAGTAAAAAATCTCAGCAACGAACTACCTTCCATAATGACAAGGCTACCATTCATTGGAGTAACAAATCTCAGCAGCGAACTACCTTCCATAATGACAAGGCTACCATTCATTGGAGTACAAATCTAAACAACAAACTACCTTCCATAATGACAAGGCTACCATTCATTGGAGTAAAAAATCTCAGCAACAAACTACCTTCCATAATGACAAGGCTACCATTCATTAGAGTAACAAATCTCAGCAACGAACTACCTTACATAATAACAAGGCTACCATTCATTGGAGTAATAAATCTTAGCAACGAAATACCTTCCATAATGACAAGGCTACCATTCATTGGACTAAATAATCTCCGCAACAAACTTCCTTCCATAATGACAAGGCTACCATTCATTGGAGTAACAAATCTCAGCAACAAACTACCTTCCATAATGACAAGGCTACCATTCATTGGAGTAAAAAATCTCAGCAACGAACTACCTTCCATAATGACAAGGCTACCATTTATTGGAGTATAAATCTCAGCAACGAACTACCTTCCGTAATGATAAGGCTACCATTCATTGGAGTAACAAATCTCAGCAACAAACTATCTTCCATAATGACAAGGCTACCATTCATTGGAGTAAAAATCTCAGCAACAAACTACCTTCCATAATGACAAGGCTACCATTCATTGGAGTAACAAATCTCAGCAACGAACTACCTTCCATAATGACAAGGCTACCATTCATTAGAGTAACAAATCTCAGCAACGGACTACCTTCCATAATAACAAGGTTACCATTCATTGGAGTAATAAATCTTAGCAACGAACTACCTTCCATAATGACAAGGCTACCATTCATTGGACTAAACAATCTCCGCAACAAACTACCTTCCATAATGACAAGGCTACCATTCATTGGAGTAACACACCTGAATCTTCTCTGGGAACTGTGAGACTTATTGGGGAAGTACAAGTTTCTCAAATAAAGAGACCTTATACTTTCTATTATAAGGAGGAACTGCAATAATGATTTCCTGGGGGAAAGAAATAGGACTTCCAAGGGAAATGAAATATGGCTTCTTGGGGAAATGCCAATGTATTCCTGTTTGAGGAGATAAAATCTTCACGTGCAAAATAAATACACATTCTCAAACTAGGGCTTGAAGCTTGCAGAAATAATAATACTACTGGGGACTACCCATTCAAACCAAAAATAGACCAGAATGAAGCTGTCGACCAAAATAACACCTTATGGGAAATAAACTCAAGAGGGAACCACATTCCATCCAGACGATGAATTGAACAGGAAGGCTAAAGAAAAATTATTCCACAAGGGATAACTAAGTGGGAAAATCAAAAGAATATACACTTTCTCCTTAAGGTTGACACTCTATTGGAGAGAGGATAACACAACTCTGCAAAACAGGGTAATATACCAACAATAATATGCTAAAGATCCATGATTTTCTAAATTCAACTAGGCATGATGTATGTATGGATGTATGAATGTCATTATGTATATGCTGATAAAAAATACATATAACACCGGGGATAACACGACCAGACCAACTTGGGTACAGTCAATACTCGGCTAAAACACATCCAAGATGAAAATTCCATAAGAAAGTAAGCACCAACTGAGGAAACAGATTCCTATCTCGCGGCTTAACCTCACTGAGAAGGAACAAAATTATTACAGTAAATCAATATAAACATAGGGATATAACAACTCCTTCTAGGCTTCACCGGGGGAAAAACACACAGACTTCAATAGGGAAAAGCAAATGTTTCAAGGTTTGTACTTCTACCGGGGACTGTAATACTGACTCCACTAGGGAAAACAATACCATATTGCCGAGACATCAGCTGTGGGATATCATATTGTCTTTAATGAGAAGGGTAACAACACATTGTCGAGGGGGCACCAAGATACATTTATTAATACTGAGAGTGATGATTGCACCAACTTCTCTAAGGATAAATTGCAAAACCTCACATGGATAACAATTTTCATGGAAATGCGTTATCTCCGCTTTACTTGGGGATTTAAGAAGTCAAACATTACAGAAAAAAATCAAACTTATGGGGATTTAAAATCAAACCCACACTTCAACAACCCCATTCATCTTTGGTCTGTAGGGAGATGAATTATAATGGACAATGTTGAATTCTTTGCAAAGTTCTGTCATCATCTTATTATTCAGATTTGAGCCATTTTCGGTGATAATACTTCTTGGAAACCTTTCCGGCATATGAGATTGTTTTTGATGAAGTGCACCACCACCTGCTTAGTGACATTAGCATATGAAGTTTCTTCCACCCATTTGGTGAAGTAGTCAATTTCCACCAAGATGAAACGATGTCCATTTGACGCATTGGGTCCAAGCATTTCAATCATGTCAATACCCCACAAAGAGAAAGGCCATGGGGAAGAAATAACATTGAGAAGCATCGGAGGCACATGAATTTTGTCAGCATAAATCTGGCATTTATGGAACTTCTTTGAAAATTTATAACAGTCTGATTCCATTGTCAGCCAATAGTAACCTTCCCTAAGCATCTTTTTTGCCATCGAATGTCCATTGGTATGGGTACCAAAGGAACCTTCATGGATTTCATGCATCAACATGTCTTCTTCATGTCTATCCATGCATATGAGCAAGACCATGTCATAATTTCTTATATACAACACATCTTTATTGAGGAGAAAGCTACATGCCAACCTTCTCAATGTCTTTGTATCTTTATTTGATACACCAGTTGGGTATTCCTGAGTCTGGAGAAAATACTTGATATCATTATACCAAGTGTTTTCATCTGTTGTTTCCTCCACTGCAAACACATGAGTTGGTCTATCCAAACGTCACACTGTGATACGAGGCATATCATTCCAATTATTCACTTGATACATAGAAGTCAGAGTTGCCAAAGCATCCGCCATCTGACTTTTATCTCTGGGAATATGGTGGAATTCAACTTTTTTAAACAAGGGTAATAATCTTCTAGCATAATATTTGTAAGGGATCAAGCCAGGGTGACGAGTATCCCATTCTCCTTTAATCTGGTTAACTACCATAACTGAATCACCATATACATCTAGAAATTCGATTCTAATATCAATGGCTTCCTTGAGACCCATGATACAAGCCTCATACTCCGCCATATTATTGGTACAATCAAATGTCAACCTTGCAGTAAAAGGAATGTGTGATCCATGTGGAGTGATAATCACAACGCCAATTCCTTTTCCATAAGCGTTCACAGCTTCATCAAATAACATACCCCAGCAGGATTCAGGATCAGGACCTTCCCTAGGCAAAGGTTCATCACAATCTTTTGCTTTCAACAACATCACATCTTTATCAGGGAAATCATATTTAACAGACTGATAATCATCAACCGGTTGGTGAGCAAGATAATCCGCCAACACACTGCTTTTTATAGCCTTCAGACTACAGTATCCAATCTTATATTCAGACAACAACATCTTCCAACGGGAAATTCTTCCAGTTAGAGCAGGCTTTTCAAAAATATACTTAATTTGATCCATTTTGGAAATTAACCAAGTAGTATGATTCAACATATATTGCCGCAACCGCTTTTCCGCCCAGGCCATAGCACAACATGTATTTTCCAGTGTAGAATACCGCGAATCACAGTCAGTAAACTTCTTGCTGAGATAATAAATGGCATATTATTTCTTTCATGTTTCATCTTGTTTTCCCAAAATACAACCTATAGAATTATCTAACACTGTCAGATACATGATAAATGGTCTTCCTTCAACGTGAGGGAGAAAAATAGGGGGTTCAAGCAGATACTCTTTAATACATTCAAATGCCCTTTAACAATGATTTGTCCACACATAACCGTGATCTTTCTTTAACAACTTAAAGATTGGTTAACACGTTGCAGTCATATAGGAGATAAATCTGAAAATTCAATTTAGACGCCCAAGGAAACCTCTAACTTGCTTTTCGGTTCTTGGCACTGGCATTTCTTGAATTTCTTTGAATTTATTATGGTCAAGTTTAATTCCTCGTTGGCTGAAAATGAAACCTAGTAATTTCCCTGATCGGACACTGAAGGTAAATTTGTTTATATTCAAGCGGAGACGATACTTCCTCAAACGCTGAAACAATTTCAACAAATCTTCTACATGCCCTTCTTCGGTCTGTGATTTGGCAATCATGTCATCAACATATACCTCAATTTCTTTGTGCATCAAATCATGCAATAGGGATGTCATAGCCCTCTGGTACGTTGCATCATCGTTCTTCAACCCAAAGGGCATCACTTTGTAACAGAATGTTCCACAGGGTTTGATAAACATTGTTTTTTCCATTTCCTTAGGAGCCATTCTTATTTTATTATATTCGGAAAATTCGTCCATGAATGAGAATACTTTGAATTTTTCTATACTTTCAACCAACATATTAATATGCTGCAATGGAAAATCATCTTTTGGACTAGCTTTATTTAAATCTCTATAATCAAGGCACATGCGAACTTTTCCTTCTTTCTTTGGTACTGGGACAATATTGGCAATCCATTGAGGGTGCACTGATGTCACAAGAAAACCGGCATGAATCTGTTTTAAAACTTCTTCTTTAATTTTCACTATCATATCAGGGTGAGTTCTTTGCAATTTCTACTTGACTGGCTGGCACTATGGCTTCAACGGAAAATGATGCTCCACAATATCAGTATCTAGACCAGGCATGTCTTGGTAAGACCAAGCAAATATGTCCACATGCTCTTTCAACAGTTTAGTCAATCTTCTCTTCACGTCGGGGTGCAATAATGCTCCAATCTTGACATCCTTTGGCTCTTCCTCTGAACCCAAATTGATAGTCTCCAATGGCTCTTTATATGACTGAATGGAACTTTCCTCGCGCTCGAGCAACCGTGAAACCTCTTCTGGGATGTCATCATATTCTTCTTCTTCACCCTCATGCACAGGATATTCAAAGTTGGCAGAGGGTGCAGGGTTATTGCATTCAACAGGTTTATTAATTAATCTGCACATATGATTTATGATTGCTTTTAGAAACTGACACATATATCAAGTGAACATGCAAATTTATTTTCACTTATTATTTATTCCAAAAGGGTTTTTTCTTATTACCATTTTTCCCAGAAAAAGCAGAAAATAAAGACATAATTTGGGAATCAAAGACAATTTTTATTTATGATTTTAATGAGAGAAAAAAACAGATAAGCTTGTACAATATTAACTTTCACCTTGGGCAGAGTGAAAGCTTTTTGAAAAGATAAACAAAAACAAATTACATTGAGACATGGATGCAAGTGGGAACATCAATAGTGACCCAGTTCCGGACTCTGACTCCAGGCGTCACATAATTCGACATTTCCTGCTCTTCTTCATCCTCCACAATAGCATTGATTCCAGAAACAGTTAGATGGAGGTAACCTCTGCTGTGGAAAATATCCTGATAGCTGCTCATAGTAGACTTTGACTTCAGGGTCTCAACTTTGCCATTCTTCACAGAGAATCCTAAACCATCCATGTTCTTGTTCACCGGAGGATCAATAATATGCCCCATACTTTACTAGGGTCATTATGCACAACCTGCTGAGCATATTTGAATGAAACCATATAATTCTAATTCTCTCTCACGTTATCAACAAATAAAGCTTGGAACTGCGTTCCAAAAGTAGCTTCATTTACGTCTACAACACTGAAAGATGATAAATGAGAAATCTGCAATGCTTGCTCTCCATTTATAATAACCACTTTGCCTTCATGCACGAACTTCATCTTTTGGTGTAGAGTTGAAGTGACAGCCCCTGCCTCATGTATCCATGGTCGTCCCAGTAAACATCTGTATGCGGGCACAATATCCATTAATTTGAAAGTGATATGGAAAAGGTGTGAGCCTATGTGGATAGGCAGATCCACTCCCCCAATAATTACTTCCTTGATCCATCGAAATATTTTACAATAATACCACTTGGGCGCATGGGATCCCCTTGATATTTCAACTTTATTAGCGTGCTCTTTGGTATAACATTTAAGGCAGACCCATTATCAATCAGCACAGTTGACAATGAATCATTTTTACAGTTCATGGATATGTGGAGGGCTAGATTGTGATTCCTCCCTTTGTCAGGAAATTCATCATCGCAAAAGCTTAGGTTATTACAAGATGTAACATTACCTACCACACTACTAAATTGATCTAACGACATATCACACTCCATAAAGCTTGGTCCAACACCCGCATTAAATATTCTCTATGGGCAACAAAATTCATCAACAATGCTAGGATATATATCTTTGAAGGAGTCTGTAATAGATGATCTACAATTCTGTAGTCGCTCATTTTGATAATATTCAAAATATCATCCACATCTTTCTCTAGGATAGCACCACATGACTCCCCTATAGCTTTCTTATTCTCAGCACTTTCCACAACTTTCTTACCAGCATTATCATTTCCCTAAATAGTCGGTGCAAATACACGACCACTACGGGTCATCCTACCGTTCTCAGCAATATTCTTGATGCTAGACAACAGCTGGATGGGAACTTCCACACCATTCTCTAAAATAGTAGCATTGTACTTGTATGGTACAACTTTGTTTGATTTGTAAGGAACGGACCTTGGCAAGCAAATAACAATTGGGGTAACAACTGACTTTCTACAATATTCAATCTCAACGTGGGAAGAATCATTAAAACAAGGCACAATTATGTTCACACCTTCTTCAGAAAATTTGGGTATCAAAGAATCATCACTGGAGAACATATCCTCATTTGAGGAAAAGAATTCATCAGTCGAAGCATATTCATCATCTGATTCATCCTCAGTCAAGAAAACCTCGATCTTGTTAACCTCATGGTAATCATCTCTTTGGCTTGAAAATTCGATAGTTCCATTATCCAATAACAACTACATACCTCTTCTTACAATGGAACATCATTGGGAATCCCTGCA
Source organism: Vicia faba (assembly GCA_948472305.1). Taxonomy (NCBI): domain Eukaryota; kingdom Viridiplantae; phylum Streptophyta; class Magnoliopsida; order Fabales; family Fabaceae; genus Vicia; species Vicia faba. Next base: position 1,373,633,387 of record OX451741.1, read on the forward strand.
GCAAACCCGACAAGATCCATAATGGTGCTCTACCTGACCAGCCATATGGAAAAAGGTAGCATGCAATTGCACGAGATCATCATTCATATGGTCCACATGAAATATCCAGAACTCTCAGGACATCCAAAGACCATGTTCACTTCCTCCTCATATTCTTCCCTTTGTCTGATTATATGGATGAGGCCCTCATCCATCATCTCCTGCAAATCAACCTTTATCTTATCGCAACCTTGTATATCAGTACTACAGATACCACAACCTGCATGGTCATGAGTATAGTAACTAAAGTCGCAAAGTTCTGCATGCATCTTTAACAAGTCTCCTCTGACCAAGTTAATATCATAAATGCAGAAGGCCCCTAGACAACCGTAACCATGTTAACAACATTCGTTCCTTCATGCTTTGGCAGAGGATTATCTTTTACATTAGGACTGACATCTTTGAAGGACAAAAGGCCAGATCTCACCATTTTCTGTACCTAAGACTTTAGAGGATAACAATTTTCCACATTATGCCCTGGTTCACCCTGATGGAAAGCGCACATCTGATCTGCCTTGTAGTACCAAGGTAATGGTGATGGTATAGCCAGGGGTGGCCTAGTCTGGACCAACTTTTTCTGGATCAATGATGGGAGTAACTCTGCATAACTCATGGGGATAGATTCAAAAGGCTCTCTCCTCTGATTCTTCCCTTGATTTCCTTGAGGGGATGGTATTTGATAAGCGACTGTGGTTGGAGCCGTATTGACAACTGGAGTTACCGAAGCATCATGTTGATGGCGCTAATGATTTCTTCTTGAATGATTAACCTTTCTTTATTGAATAACAACATTTGTCTCTCCTTATTTCTTTTTAGCAAACCTATATGATGGTTTCTTCATACTACCAGAATTTTCACCTCTTGTCAGACGACCTTCTCTTACAGCTTCTTCCAAATGAACGCCCATTCCCACCATCTCGGTAAAATCATTGGGTGTACTCACTACCAATATTTCATAATAGAATGCACCTAATGTCTTCAAAAAAATTTGTGTCATCTCTTTTTCTTCCATTGGAAGAATCAGTTGGGCGGCTACGTCACACCTTCTCTGTGCATATTCTTTAAATGATTCCTTATCCTTCTGGACCATGGAGCTAAGTTGATCACGGTCAGGCGCCATGTCTGCATTGTATTTGTATTGTCTGATAAACGCTAAACCCAAGCATTGAAATTATGCATGTTGGCACTGTCCAGGCTCATGTACCATTTTAATGCTGCACCAGTCAAACTGTCTTGAAAGAAATGAATTAACATGCGTTGATCATCTGTATGAGTAGACATTCTCCTCACATACATCACTAAGTGAGCACAAGGGAAAGTGTTGCCCTTGTACTTTTTGAACTCTGGTACTTTGAAATTTGCAGGTATTTTCACATTTGGAACCAAACACATATCATTCATATTCTACCCAAACAGTTATTTTCCTCTGAGGGCCTTCAACTCTTTCCGCATCCTATAAAACTGATCCTGAAAATCATCCATTCGATCATAGAATCCCAAGCTTTCACTTGGTGGAGGAATAGGGCGATACACCTCATCATTAGAAAATGGTACCACATTCACCGAGGGAGGTGCCGCATAATGAATCTCATTTCTAGCAGCAGGAGTAATATGCACCACAAGAGGTGCAGAAGCAACAACAGCTGGAGCAAGTGGAGTAGCTTGAGCATCCTGATTATAACCTTTGCGTATAAAGTTCTCTGGCATTCCTCAAGGATAACCTTGAGGCAAACGATTCTGAATAACAATAGTTAAAGTAGCAGAAACAGGAACAGTTTGAACTTCAAAAGTAACTATTTTCTGTTAAGGGTGAGCAAGTGGTGGCTGATTCTGAGCAGCCACAAAAGATTCCATTAGAGCAGTGAGATTCGCCGTACCGGCCTTCAAAGCAGAAACTTCTTCATGCAGCTCGCGATTCTCTTGTTCTAGATTGTCAATCTTTCTTCTAAAATTAGCTCGAGTATTATACTGATGAGACATCTTGCTGAACAAAGTAAAGAAGCTCAGTAAGACACCTAGTTATGCTCAAAAAATGCTAGAAGTATGTACAATATGATGCATGATATGCAATGCATATGATTTATTTGATTATTAATATTTCAAGGAACTCGAGGATTTATAGACAATTTTTCAAATATTAAATTACTAACACATTTGAAATACTGAAAACCTCATTATAATATCCTCAAAACGGATTACACTTTTTAGTAAAAATTTCAGTAATCCCAAGTACAAGATGAAATTAAAGTCTAAAAACCCTAAGAAAGCAAATTTGAAGGAGATCACTCTACACGCTGACGCTTCCCTGTGAGTCTTGCAATCCGAGCCTTCAACCTCTGGTTCTCTTTCGCATACCTTTTGGCGACCTCTTTCCAATCATCAGAGTCGGGAAGTGAGCAACTAAGTTCTGACTGAGGCTTAGAGGAAAATAAATCCTCTTGCCTCTCCATCGTATCTACAACACGACTCTCAAGAATCTCGATCAAATTGTCTTTCTCCTTTATGTCTTTTCGGTAGGACACTTCTAGAGTCTGGAACTTATTCTTCCAAGCTTCCTTTTCCTACTGCATCCTGACTAAGGCAAGCTGAAGTTCTTCCAGATCGTCTAACAAAGGAGGAGTGTTTTTCACAAACATGTCAGGCATGGGTGCTTCCCGGGAATACAACATCTTCAATTGGATGGCTCTTGTTTATACCCACTGCATATAAGGCTCCAAAGAAATAGCCCCTCTCGGTACCAGGTCCTTCCTATTTTTCCTGTGAAAATGACGCCAAGCCTTCGCAATCTCCTATTTAGCTTCCTTATGAAACTCACCCTCTTTAGGAGGGAAACCACTCAAATGAATACTATTTGGCTTATCCCTCATTAGATATCTAAGTTGTCGTCATGCAAGAACAAGGTTGTAGTTAATTCCTCCCTTTGTACCAAGAAGAGGTACATTGGGAAAACTACCACAATTGTCAACAATCTCTACATCATGGTAAGCCTGATGATACCAAACAATATATGAATGAGTAAGGGTCATAATATTAGGAGCCCAACGAGGTTCCTTCCTGACATCCCAGAAAGCATCAGATCGAGGTAAGTGAGAAATAAACCATTGATACAACAAAGGCGTGCAACAAATGATCATCCCCCCATGATAAGAATCCCGAAGATACATAGAGTAATAAGCATCACCCAAAAATGTAGGGATTGGGTTCCCAATCATAAAGACCCTGACGACATTGATATTCACAAATTTGTCGACATTGGGAAATAAGAACAACCCATAAGTAAGTAGAGCAAAGATGGCCTCAAAAGCAATCGTGCTCTTCATTCTGGAAAAATAGCAAGATTTCTCCAATAAGAACTGAGCTGGTAATCCTTTAATGCCTCCTTTGGTAGTCATGTGTGCTTCAACCTCAAACTTTCCCAAATGGATCAGAGAAGCAATCTCATGGGATTTGGTCCCCCCTTCCAAACATGTAAAAGGAACACGATCGGTAATATGTAAACCCAACAGATAAGATTACTCCTCAAATGTAGACATCAATTAATAATCAAGGAAAGTAAAGCATCGGTACATAGGATCATAGAACTGGACCAAAGTCGAGAGAATGCCCTCCTTTCATCCTGAGATTTATAAGAGAAATGATGGACCCATACTTCCTCTAAAAATATGTAGAACTCTTGATCTCGGTTATCAGACTCATCAACTCATCTATTTGGGATCTTGGAAACTTTACTTCCTAGTGTTTCTTTTTCCAAAATCCATAGTCAAAAAGTACCTGAGATATTCAAAAAGAGTAAACTTTAAGTCCCTTGAAACAAAATTTTTAAAGGATGATCATGGGTGCATGAATTCATGATGAAACAATCACACACAAGATCACAAACATAGGGTTCATAGGTTCAACGTCATGAGCATGAGGTCGAAGGTACTACCCACAAGGTATGGTATAAAAGTTTATCACCTGTTGAAAAAGGTTCTAAGAAGTTCCCATAGTCTACATCTTTCATTCGTATATTACCAACTTCCTGATTGACTCGGTAATTAGAAATATTCTCAAGAAAAAATCGTCTGAGCATAGTATCGCATGACAAATATTTCTGGATTACTCTGTCATAGCTTCCGCACTACTCCCTCAAAGTTAACATGACTATACTTCCCGTCCTATCTTAAGTTTGCCCAAGTCCAGGTAAAGGACTTATGAGAAATCACCAAGCACCTTGAAAACCAGTAAAATCCAGACAAACATATATATAGCATATAAGATACAAAACATAATCGCACATATTTAAATAAACAATGATAGGATCAACCCACTTAGGGATGGAACAACAAGAGGTCAATCATTCCCCAGTGAAGTCTCCATTTTTTCTGTAGCGGTAGCAATGTTAAGACTAAGTCATTGGATTGACTTGACTCACACATATCAAAATAAAAATCACCACCGCGCTTTATTGTTTCCAAAGGAATGGGAAAAGAGAGAATAACCCAAAAATAAGGGGAGAGAATCTAAGTTCGGGGGTTGGTAATGAAAAGGGAAGGTATTAGCACCCTAAAAATGAATGGTACTCTGTAGGAACCTCTTTGTAAATCTGTGTATTTTGGCTATAAATGTTGTATAAAATAATAGATGGTTGAGATGAGAAAAGAAGAATTGTTTATAATTTTTTCACCCACGGCGGTTGCGAACCTTTAGTGCCTACGTACCATCTTCCATGCAATAGGGGATCAGGGTACTCGTAGTTCATATTTTAAAAATTAAAAAAAACACAAGTGTGTTGGTTAAATTTTAAAAGACGGGACATCATTGTCATTATCCGAGTGGAAAACATACTTACTACCCACAATTATGAGAAAGGAGAATTTGCATCATCTCAAAGTGGAGGATTTTGCTTCGATTTTAAAATCAACAAAGCCTCACTCAACACCCAAATGGAAAATATCTCCCTTCACTATATATTGTAGAAGTATACTTGTTTGCATCACTACAAAGATTGACAAGAGTATAATCTTTTGAGAAAATTTTAAGGTAAAAAGTCAAAATGGAAAAATGGTTTGAATGAGATTGATTGAATTTTAATCTTCTCACAAAAAAATGTCCACGTATTATTAAATTGATTAAAGTTTGATTAAGAAAATGTTTTGAAAATGCATGGACATAAGCCCGAATTTATTATGAAAGTGGTTCAGGTTTCGAAACAAGAATAGTTTTCAAAAGGAGGGAGAAGATTATTGAAATTAAAGAAGATAGGAGAAGATAAAGGGACTATCCTAAAGCATATGGTAAAGGCTACGGAAAAGAACCGTCTAACCAACAAGAAGCCAACACTTGTCACAATGAGTCAATGTAGAATTCCATCCTTTGGATTTGAAATTAAACAAGCAAAGATAATAAACCTCTTAAGAAAACCAAACTTAAATTGCATTAAGTCTTCAAAAATTGGGCAGAGTAACGGTTGTATACAGATGAATTCTCGATCACAAACAAAGAATGTAATCACAATAACCTGAACACAAACAAAACAAACCACCCAATGTCTTGGGGTAAACCTCAAGAGCTCCAGACAAAATAACAGTTGAGGTCACAAGGTCTCAAGGTAGGTCAAGGTCTCTAATCCTAAGTCCAAGAAGTCCACAATCTTCAGAATGCCAAGGATAGTAACCAAGTAGTCCAAGTAACATTAAAGATTTTTTTTGGTTCAAGTTGATTATTAGGTATCTTCAAAAAGAAAATGAAAGCTCAAATGAGCAAAATAAAAATGGCATAAAAGTAAATGCTCAAATGAGCAAAAATGAAAATAACATGAAATTTAAATTCCAAAATAAATATGCTTAAAGTAAAAGCATAAAATAAAGTCAATTGTTAATGAGTTATAAATTAGAGGTTAGTTGAATGACCATCTTGAAACTTTCATTTGAAAACCTATTAGAAGATTGATAAAATCAAAGCCTCTCAACAACAAGTTTCATTTGCTTTTTTTTCAAGTATATCATTCATTTCAAAATCTCAAGGAAATAATAAATGATCAATTATGTTTTAGTTCTCCAACATACTCAATCCAACAAAAAGTGCCTTGGGAGAACCTTCCTAGGGAAATCAGACTTCCAAAATTTCTGGGTTCGTCCGTCCCTGGAGTCACTATTTTTGTTCTTCTTGAGTCACAAAATCTAAAGCGATAAGTAATTTGTAAACTCTTTTCAAAAAATAATTTTGTTATTTAATTTGTTTGCTTTGAAAATTATTATCAATAATAAATGAAGTCTTTGTAAGTTGAATAAAATAAGAATTGCAAATAATTGGACAAAAGCTCAAACTTTATTAATAGAATGGTAGTATGCGAATGGCGAGACTCCATAGATGATTACAAGGTTCAGAAAATGGTAATATATATTGGAAAAGATACATTGAAATACAATGACCATTATTCTCCCTAACAACTTTGAATTCTTGAGCAGCGACTTTGGTTGAAGAGTGGTGAGGATTCAAGAAGATTGTTGCTTTGAATGATCGAGTCTTGTCTGATGCAGTTACTTGCCAAGAAATCCCTAACTTTTGCCTAGGTTTCCCTTGTGGTTTTTCAACCTAGCGCAGAAATTTATTCTGTTTATGTCTCTAATTTTTGCTTAGACCTCCCTTTCGGGTTATCGGCCTTCTGAGATGCTCCTTTTTTCCTAAGCCGCCCTTTCAGGTTTTCGACATAGTGAGTTGTTCTTTTATTTCTTTAGGCGAAGTATTTCTTGACTGCATCAACATTCACAGTTCGTGGGAACTCCTCGCGATCCATTGTTTCAAGAATCAATGCACTAGTAGAGAAGGCTTTCTGGCCAACATATGGGCATTCATAATTGGGAGTACACTTGCCCCTAGAATCAGCGTTGAAAGACACAATCTTTCTAAGCACGAGGTCGCCTTCTCTGAATTCACGAGGCTTGACTTTCTTATAAAAAGCTTTCCTCATTTTCTTCTGTTATAGCTGGACATGACACAAGGCCGTCATTATGTTCTCTTCAATCAAACTCAACTAGTCAAACCTGTTTTGGACCCATTCAACCTCTGACAACCTGGTTTCCATTATCACGCGTAAAGAGGGAATCTCAACTTCAATGGGGAGCACTGCTTCAATTCCATACACAAGACAGAAAGGGGTTTCCCCTGTTGAAGTGCGTACATATGTTCGATACCCATGCAAAGAAAAAGGGAGCATCTCATGCCAATATTTATAAGTGACAACCATTTTCTAGATGATATTCTTGATGATCTTATTAGAAGCTTCAACGGCCCCATTCATCTTTGGCCTGTAGGGAGATGAATTGTGATGGACAATCTTGAATTCTTTGTAAAGTTCTGTCATCATCTTATTATTCAGATTTGAGACGTTGTCGGTGATAATCCTTTTTGGCACACCATACCGACATATGAGATTGTTTTTATGAAGCGCACCACCACTCGCTTAGTGAAATTAGCATATGAAGTTGCTTCCGCCCATTTGGTGAAGTAGTCAATTGCCACCAAGATAAAAAGATGTCCATTTGATGCCTTGGGTTCAGTCTTTCCAATCATGTAAATACCCCACATAGAGAAAGGCCATGGGGAAGAAATAACATTGAGAAGCGTCAGAGGCACATGAATTTTGTCAGCATAAATCAGGCATTTATGGAACTTCTTTGCAAATTTATAACAGTCAAATTCCATTGTCAGCCAATAGTAACTTGCCCTAAGCATCTTCTTTGCCATCGGCATTGGTACAAAAGGAACCTTCATGGATTTCATGAATCAACATGTCTGCTTCGTCTTTATCCACGCATCTGAGCAAGACCATGTCATAATTTATTTTATATAACACATCTTCATCGAGGAAAAAGCTACCTTCCATCCTTCTCAATGTCTTTCTATCTTTATTAAATGCACCAACCGAGTATTCCTGAGTCTGGAGAAAATACTTTATATCATAATAACAAGGCTTTTCATCTGTTGTTTCCTCTGCCGCAAACACATGAGCTGGTCTCTCCAAACTTCGCACTGTGATACGAGGCACATGATTCCAAATATTCATTTGATACATAGAATCCTGAGTTGCCCTAGCATCCGCCATCTGATTTTCATCTCTGGGAATATGGTGGAATTAAATTTTGTTAAAGAAGGGTAATAATCTTCTAGCATAATCTTTGTAAGGGATCAAGCCAGGGTGACGAGTATCCCATTCTCCTTTAATCTAGTTAACTACCAAAGCTGAATCACCATATACATCTAGAAATTTGATTCTGAGATCAATGGCTTCCTCGAGACCCATGATACAAGCCTCATACTCTGCCATATTATTGGTACAATCAAATGTCAGCCTTGCAGTAAAAGGAATGTGTGATCCATGTGGAGTGATAATCACAATGCCAATTCCTTTTCCATAAGCGTTCACAGCTCCATCAAATACCACACCCCGACGAGATTCAGGATCAGGACCTTCCCCAGGAAAAGGTTCATCACAATCGTTTACTTTCAAGAACATCAGATCCTCATCAGGGAAGGGGAAATATTGAGAAAACCACGAGAGGATGGATACGATGGTCTTGCAACCAAAAGAGAGGGTAAGGAAGTCTATTATTCAAAGAGGAAGGTATTAGCACCCCTCACATCCGTTATACTCAATGGGGTCCATTTTGATTGTTTTCTTCTAAGGGTGTGTCTATCTATAACTATACTTGCTAAGGGGAAAAGAAATGGTTTTTTATTAGTGCTTTCGTTAGGGTCTCACAACCCTTTGCCTATGTATCCCGTGAAGGAATCAGAACATTATAGTTCTTCTAGAAAATGTTTCTTTGTTGGTGTTTATTAATGGGCGACTTTAACACACACATTCTAGCAATAGGCATGGCCGGTATCACGGTAGAACGAAGATAACATGCCCTTTGGGGGAGATCTTGGATTTTTTGAATGTTTTATTATGTGAGAAATGAGTTTCAGTAATGATTGGGTGTTTTGGATTTTTTGATAAAGGAGAGAAAGTTTTAGTTTTAATTACAAAAGAAGAAAGAGTCTAAGAGGGAGACTAGAAAAACCCTAATTGTTATCATGTACAAAGATGAACCTAACACTGAGTGTAAAAGGGGAATTCTATCCTAAACTTGTCATGCATGGGTTCTAATCTAAGGTCTAATTCGACGCAAAACAACTAATTGTTTCGTAGAATCTCTTAGGGGAATATGGCATCAAGAATCGACCAAATAAAGAAATAAAATCTAATATTTTCCCGTAACTTAATAAAAATATTGAAAGCAAGAGAAGAAAATAAATATTTAATATTTAATCATTTATTAAAAGAAGAGGATAAAACAAATAAATAAGAATAAGCTTTAATAGACAAAAACAAAAACAAAGGAAATGGAAAAGAAAGTAAAAAAATGGTCCTTGTAGGTGTTGAACCCAAGACCATTAGTTTGCACACACAAGGCCTTGACCACTGCACCACTTCACTTCATTCGTTTATTATACTACTCAAAAAATATAATAGTCAAAGCTTGTGAAATGGGTTGGGCTAGGCCCAAACTCAGACCCATCTAAGAGGGAATAAAGAGGGTTTTATTTTTGGAACCCTAAATTTGAAAGGATGCGTCGCTGCATCTCTTTGGGAAGAGGGAAATATTCACTTTAATTTTTTAAATTTCTCCAGAAAACATGTATAAAACGAAATACATTTCCCTCTTGTCTCTCAAATCCTCAAGTTGTCTCACACGACCCTCTCCTCTTATCTCTCCATCGTTCAACCTTCCCTTTCCAATGATAAAATCTCCTTCCACTCTCTCGTGATCTATGTACTGAATCAACCTTGGTCTCTCTTCCCTCTGTGTCAAACTCAGTAACAGCACCAACCACCAAAATGCCTCAGTTCCTCTTATCATAATCAAGATACACGAATTTATTTAAAGATCTAGAGCTTCAAGAGGTACATATCGGAATCCTTCTAATGAAGCGTCCGCGAGGTGAGTTTAACGAAATTCAGGCTTCTGTTTTTTCTTCTTGTTTTACACATTCTGGTTCAGAAGTACGGGAAATCGAATGGTTGTCGGGTGATCAATCGATTAAGAGATAGAGGTTGCTAGAACTCGTGTTGTTCTAAGGGTTCATGTATGAATCTTTGTTTATTTGAATGAGGATGTTGTGAGCTTCTGCAAGTTTATGGACGACAGAGTTGGAATTGCAACAAGGAAGTTAAGGATCAGTTATGAATTAGTTAGTGGTTTAATGGAATTGTGCAGATACATCGAGGAAGATTATGAGGTGGTGATGTAAGTACTGAGATTTTAGAGGATGATTTTATGGAAATTAGGGTGCTACACTAATCAGGGTATTATACTAAACGACCAAAATTCACAATTATACAGACAAACAAAAGGGCTAACAAAATCAAGCTAGGCTATAATGTTGGCAGAAAAGAAAATGCAAAGTAATTTAGAGAGTACCTGCCCCAAACATTCTCAGAGGTGGCAATCCAAAGGTAAGCATGACCCTATGTTGTTCCACTTCTTGCGATCTTCTTACTTTCTTTCTCTCTTCTTATTTTTTCAATATTTCTGGGGAAAATTCTTGGTGGTCTATGTTGGATTATGGGATTTTTGCAGGCTTGTCATGATTTTGTGTTTTTGATAGATAAACCGATTATGTGGAATGAAGATGGAAGCTAACAGGTGAATGAGGGAATGTAGAAGGATTTTCGTGCAGAGAAATTTATTTGGAAGAGTTATTTAGGTGACTTCTTGGTCTGTTTCGAAAGAAGACTGAGTAGAGTTTTGAGAGAGTGATTTTAAAGGTGATGAAACAATGGTTTTTTTTCTACTGTCTTTCTTGTATCCTCCTCTCTAATTCCTTGATGTATTCATAGGTGGCTTTGAGGGAGTTTTGGGGGGAAATAACCCATGAATTTTAGCAATTTGAACATTTTTAACATGCTGATTTCATAGCTTTTGGTATGCAGGTTTTGATATGTGTTATCTGTATACAATGTTGATAGGTTTTGAAGTGGAGTGGACAGGTTTTGACAGGAAGAAACACGGGTTATGCAAGGCTGTTTGTGCATATTTTTTTGACTGTTTTGTTTGTTTTGCAATGTGATGAAGTTTTAGATATGCAAGAGTATTCCAGACTATTCTTGACATGGTTTTGGGCTAGTAGTAGCAGGCTTGGACTTGGCCGCATATCAAATTTTTGAGTTTTTTTCTTGACAACAACATTTTGGGGCATCAAGTTTTATTAATTTGTCACTTAGAAACATATCATCTTGTAGCTTTAATTTCCCTATTGTTTTAACTTGAAAATTTGTAGAAACTTGAATTATCTTGACTTGTAATGCAACTTAGAAAAAGTCTTGCACTTTGTTCTTGCAACTTTTAAGAAGTAATGTGGATTTATTCCATGGAACTTGAAAGCTTTAATAGATGTAAGAACTTTCATGTTGAAAAGTCTTGGATTTGAATAATGATGTACTTGAAAATAGATGAATAACCATGAACTTTGAATTAGGTTTGTCAGCTTGATTTGGTTCATGAGAATTGTAACTTAGAGAACCCATGAATCAGAGCACAACTTTATCATGTTTGAATTCCAATGAGGCTCGAATATTTGAAGCTTGAATGAATTTGAGCAAATTTAAGTGAACTTGTCTTTGATACCTTGAATTCAAAATATTTCACGTGAATGAACCATAAAGAATTTGGACAAAACTTGTGATATTGCGTAATGCTTTGCTAACTTGAATTGAAATCAAAGACATTATCCAAAGGAATCCTCAAATCATTTTCACTAAGATCCTAAATCAATTTCCAACATGGTGACTTATATTATAAGCAACATCTAGTTCGAACTCAACATGAATCTTAACATGAATCTTCGAACTCAACATCTTATTCCATGAATGGTCTCAACATGAGAATCATAATCCTGAGAAAACAATTATGGCATGAATTGAAATTAGAAGTTAAGAACATTCTAAATCAAGAAAATGACCTATGACGATTCAATAACTTTCAAATTATTCTAAACACAGTTTTCCCTCAATCCTTGAAGTAAACCTGTAGGTGACATCATTTGTGACAGTGTGCAGAAAGAATCGTCTCAAGATGTCAAGATTCAAAGAAGTTATGATCCTTGGAAGTTGGGCACAACCATTTTGAGATTAGGTCAAATTCCACAAAATGACCTCTAAAGTATTCAAACTTTTGATGATCATTCGCACATAATCAGCTCTTGACTTGTAAAGAGAAGTTGGAGGTGAAGTCAAGTAGAGTCATACGCAAAAAGAACCACTCAAAGTGTTGACTTTTGGTCAAAGTGCTTTGAACTGACATGTAAATATGATCTTTTCTTGCATTCCAAAGCTTATTGATGCCCATTTGAACAAGTGATGATTAAGTCTTGATTGTGCTCTTGATATTATAGGCCAAGCTTTCATGAAGTAGCCTCTGAGAATCAATAATTAGTAGTACTTAACACTTGAAAGGTTCAAACCCTAGCTGAGGCATGATGCTAACAAACCTTGATTTTTAATCACACAGGGGAAATAAACCCTAATCCAAGATCTTAATGAGTTTAAATGAGAAACAAGTTTGTTCATAGATGAATAAGAAACTTTTTATAATCATACTTCAAAACCCTTATTCACATAGTCCACTGCTCAAGAGAAGAACCAGGGAAATCAACTATACTGAGTATAAAAGCCTCAAACCAATAGTAACCCTAATTAGCATAACCTCTGATTGTGAACCCCTGCTTTATTGAAAGGAGGGAGTGGTGTTTGAATGACCTAATGAGAATGATGAAAATGAAATGCAAAGCCTAAGCCAGATAAGAGCAAAATAGGTAGGACAAATTTGGGGTATGACAAGGAGTACATCTTTTTTGGGGCTTATGAATCAATATGTTCCTATGCGGTGTTTATCAACTGAGATGAAGTTTTAACAAGATTCAAGCAAGGGACAATATATATTTTTGAATTAAATTCATCATGATATGCCAAGATGGGATCAAGTTTGATTCAAGGCATCCATATACAAACAAGGAAATTAATGAGTTGAACATAACTATCCTAGTTCATTCATACTCCTTCGTGGTCCAAGTTGTAACACAAAGTTCGAAACAAATTCCAAAGTCCATCTTAAGCTTGATATGGTTTTTATACCGTGGTTCATTCTAGTTTTAAAAGTGGAGATAAAGCTTGAAATTTTAAATAATTCAAATGGAGGGAAATGAAAAAATACTTCATTACTTGAGTTGGAATCTATATAAAAATTAATCCCATATTACATCATCATGCCATCAACACAATACAAAATCAAAAGAAGAAGCATACAATTTGAAAGAGAAGTTTTCTTAGGATTGGAATTTATCATTGAATTTCAAGGATTACAAGGTTACATGGTCATTAAACTTCAAGTTTCCATTATTACATCACAAGTACATTACAAATGGAAATTTACACAACAAAATATATCCTAAAAGCTTTATGCTTCATTTTAAATTTCATTTTCTCCACGCTTAGTCATTTTCTAATCCTCATGCCATAGACCATTCTTGTACCTTAGCCATGCCCTCAATATTTTTACCAAGTAACATTTCTTCTTTGCATCACGCTTCATCATCATCGCGAGTATAGCCATGGCCATGCACAAACTACTGACGAGTATCACCAAGGCAGCCCTTCCATTTTGAAGCAAGCAAAAACTAGTTTAGAGAAAGCCCAAAATAGAAGTAGTTCACCTATATCTAGTTTTTTTTACCGGCTCATTTTACTAACAGTAACCTCTGGTGGCAGCAACTAACAGAATTTCAAGAAAATTCCTAACTGTATTTCTAACCAAGTTTCAACTTTCAAAAACCAACTCATAACAAAAAAAAAGGTTAGCTCTCAACTGAAACAAACTCAAACTAATTTCTAGCTAAGCCATAACATGACCTTCAAGCTAATATTTCCTAGTTTCTTAACATCACTCAATCAGAATGATCAGCCCTGCATATATCATTGACATAAATTAAATAAAAGAAGAAATAGAAAGATTAAGTAGAAAATTAAATCAGAAGTCAATATTATAGTTCATCATAGATTTTCAAGAGAAACCTACATAACTAACTTTTACCCCAACCGTTTATAACCGAGTCTAATAGCTCTAAGTAATTTCCTCATTAACCAACCAAGCCTAACAGTTAACAAACAAAGCCTAACAGTTAACAAACCAAGCCTAACAGAATTTGACTCCTAACTAAAACTTCAAAACAGAACCTCTTTCCAACTCTTTGAAGCCACCGGTGGGAAACACAGAGCCGCCACCGAACTTTATTTATCCCGGAGGAAGGGGAAATATCGATAAAACCACAAGGGAATGGATAAGATGGTCTTGCGACTAAGAGAAAGCGTAAGGGAGTCGGTTATGCGAGGGGAAGGTATTAGCACCCCTCACATCCGTTGTACTCAACGGGATCCGTTTTGTTTGTTTGTCTTAGAGGGTGTATTTATCTACAGCTATGCTTGCTAAAAGGGAAATGAATGGTTTTTTGTTATTGCGTTCGTGAGGGTTTCGCGACCCTTTGCCTATGTATCCAATGAAGGACTCAGAACACCGTAGTTCCTCTAGAAAATGGTTGTATTGTTTGTGTTTTTTAGTGGGCGACGTTAACGCACGCATTCTAGCAATAGGCACGGCCGGTATCGCGGTAGAACGGAGATAACATGCTCTTGGCGGAGTTTTGCTTGGTTGAGTGTTTTTTGCAAGTTTTAAAATAAATTCAAGTAATGGTTAAATGTTTTTGATTTTTGATTTGTAAATGTTAAGTTTTTAATTACAAAAGAAGAAAAGGTTAAGTGGGGAATTAAAACCTATTTGTTTGTTATGTACAAGAGAGCTAAAAAAGTCTATTTCGACATAAGGCGATCGAACGGGTTTTAATCGCCTCACGGAGCTAACTGAGGGAGTATGGCATCGGGGTTTGAACGAACAAATAAAGAAACTAAGACTCTAAATATTTTTTTATTGTTTTAAGAAAATAATACTATAATATTTTTACAACTTATTGTGAAATGAGTATCGAAACCTAATTTTAACTTATTTTGGGTATTTTATAAAACAAATTGAATTAAAGAAAATTAAACAAAAGATTAAGTAAATAACAAAATGAAAAATTAATTAAAACAAACATGTTTTTGTATTTTTTTCTCATGCAATAACTATGTAAAGAAAAGAAATTAAATAAATATATTTTTTAAAAAGTATGGTAAAATACATAAAGATAAATCCTAAAGAAACTAAAAAAAATGGAAAATGCCCCCAGCAGGGGTTGAACTTGGGTCCCCAAGGTTCATTGTTAGATGCTTTTCCAGTTGAGATATACCGTTTATTTGTTATAACAATGGTTGAATTAAAACATAAGGGGGGAATAATAATGGGATTGGGCCAGCAGCCCAATGGGCTGACCCGGTTGGACAAGGGAAAGGAAAAATTTAAAAACCCTAATGCATCAAAGGGGCGCCGCTTAAGCTTCCTGGGGAAAGGGAAAAGTTATCAACATTAATTAACTGTAGCTTAACTAAACAAAGGCTAAACTAATCTCTCCCCTCAACCTCACACGTTTCCCTCTCTTTGCTTTTCATCCTTCAACTGATTTAACCTACCTTTCTCTCTCACTCTAAATCGATGGCCACCGCAGTCTCTCTCATCCATATTTGTTCATATCAACAACAACGTTCTCTCAAATTTAAACATACCTTCCGTTCTTCTCTCTTGGCTCACTATATTGCTTACCCTGTTTCTTCTGCACTGCAACAACAACAACAAAACTTCTGCTTGTCTCATGGATCAACAACAACAACATAACTCTACACCATACTCACGACTGTATTCCTCTCTGTGCACGACTCTGCTCGGCGCTTTTCTCATCTCATGGTCACGCAATAAAATAACAACAACTCTTAGGCAGTTCAGTCGAACAACAATGACAACAACACCCTGTGTCTGTTCGGTTCTCTAACTTGTCAAAATTTTGAAACAACAAAAGGAAGAAACAACACATAGAATATGAAAATAAGAGCACAGGGAGGAAACAAAATACCATAGGAGAGGAGGATTTCCGGTAAGTGTTGAGTTTGATGTTCTAATCCTTCCTCGTCTGTTCTTCTTTACGTTTTCTATGATATTGTTGTTGATATGATTAAGGAAGTGTTGGTGTTAGATCTAGAATTATTGTTAGTGAAGATACCTTGCAGGCGGCGTTTTTTTGCATGTATGGTGAGGCAATGTTGTGAAGCTTGTTTGTTTCTGGTTTACTGTTTGATGCAGTTTTTGGTTTTTTTTACTGGTTTTCGGGTTGACAGTTTTTTTCTTCTGGTATTTTTTACTGATGCAGCTTTGACAGTTTTTGGTTTTTTTGATTGATGCTGTTTTTGACAGTTTATGGTTTGAAGTTTTGGTTTTTGGGGTGCAGCTCTTACAGTTTGTGGTTTGAGGTTTTGGTTTTTGATTTGCAGCTCTTACAGTTTATTTTGGCTTCTGTTTGGTTTTTGCATTTTGCAGCTCTTACAGTTTGTTTTGGCTTCTGTTTGGTTTTTGCGTCTATAATTTTTGTTTCAGAAAAATCCCCCCTGCTGTTTGATATTGAGGCTTCTTCTTATAATGGTACAAAAGTTAAAATGTGGTGGGAAACATGGATGATGTTTGAACAATGTTGGAATGTTGTCTTATGGCTTTAGAATGCAGGTTTTTAACTTGTCTATTTGGTGCATGTTTTGAACAGGTTTTGACAGTTTTGTAGGACAGCAATGTGCAGGTTTTTTCTTTCCTCTTTCATCTTTTTGTGATGCAAAGCTTACTGCTTTTTTCCTTAAAGTTTTGAAGGGTTTGTGTATTTAGAACATGATGACATAGGGTATTTGGGCTATTACTAGTGTTTGACTTGTTGCTTGTATGTTTGATACCATTTGTTGTATTGCCTTTGTTTTGTGCGCTGTTATGCTTGTTGTGCCTTGGCTTGCTGCATGTTTTGCCTTGGCCTGCTGTGCTTGATGTTAGCCTGCGCGCTATGCTTATGTTTTGTGCGCTGTTATGCTTGTTGTGCCTTGGCCTGCTGCATGTTTTGCCTTGGCCTGCTGTGCTTGTTGTTGGCCTGCGCGCTATGCTTGTTGCTTGCTTTGACAATTTGTTTTGGGTTTTGGCTGATGCTGTTTTTTGCTTTAGCAACAGGAAACATTTGCAATCTTTTTCTTTTTTCCTTTTCGGGAACCAAAGAGAAAAACTCTTTTTGTGATTTGCAATTGGGAGAAAATAAACCATGATGAAAAATAACTCCTTGACTGATTCCAAACGCAAACCCTTTTGATAACATTAATCAGATAATTCTTGTTTGAATTTTTTCCATGTGTTTGATCACTAACTTTTCTTTTTTCTTATTTCATGAGCACGATTATTGGATGATCCAAAGTGAGATTGAACGATGAAAATACCAAGGCGAGGAATAATGAATTGAAGATGAAGACTTGAAGAAACACAAATTATTTCTCTTTTTTTTTTGTAAACAAACCAATGTGATTTGTATTTCATACTGTAATATGCCTTGTAACATTGTCTCAAAAATGTAATGAGCACACATTGGAACGAACTCATTAATGATGAAACTTGTTGTGGAAATCAAATGACTCGTGAATTGGTTTGAATTCTAAGATTTCCTCTCGAATAATTCGACTGCGCATCTCAACTTTGTAACATAAATCTCAAGAAATCATGAATAATGGTTATAACTTGTATTCCAAACAAAACACGCGTCTTATCTTTCAAAATCCAATCAAACTCTCAAACAAAATAAATGCTTAAGAATTTAATTCCACTGATTAATTCGAACCCCAAAACACCGGTCGCTTGAACCTTGATCTTCAAATCATGCCTGAACCACACTCGCACTTCTCGAACAGAACTCTGACTTTGACATTCAGCCCACAATAACTTGAAACTTAAGCAACAAAAACAAGTCTTGATTATCATGAACCTTTAACCTCATTTCCTGAAGTGCTCAAACTCCACATTCGCCAATTCAAACTTCAAACTCTCGACTCAACGGCTTAGAGGCTTTAAGGAGAAACTTGAAATGCGAGGAGGTGAGATTTTTGACCTAATGCACTGAGCTTTGAGGCATCCTCGAGGCAGGTGAAATAAACATCTTCACAGAAACCAAAAACTCGAAACCTAGCCTCTTGACGAGTACACAAAGGGAAATAAACCCTAATCCAAGCTCTGATAAATCTGAGCAAGAACTAACCTTGTAACCTGACGATAAAATTCGTTCCACGATCCACTTAATCGAGAACCAGATGCGCTTCCTTTTTACTTGAACGAAAACCTCAAAACAAGATTAGACATAAAGAGGGTGCAGCCCTAAAACTTTAAACTAAAGCGCCTAATTCCATGAGATGCGGGATATGAAAATGACTGAATAATAAAAAATGATGCAAATGAAATGAAAAGTTCTAAGTTAGATAAAAATTAAAGAGATAGGGTAAATTTGGGGTACGAAAGCTGCCCATATTTAATCGTCTTAAACCTGAATGCGAGATTGGCGTCGGCCTTTCGTAAGTTCAAGGTGGAAGATAATTAAATACCAGGACCCGAAATTTGTCTTGGAGAGATGGTGTGAGTGTTATTCATTGGTATGAATGTCTTCTTGGGGAAAGACAAACTGGTCTTCTGGTGGACTGATCATGATGGACAAAACATGGTTGAAAAAGGTAGCTTGTACTGGGGTAACGGTACCAATACAAGGTTCTCGATAAAGTGAGTGGTAGAGTGACTGAAAGGATATGGTTGACAATATCGCGGTGACATGGAGGTAAGAAACTTAAGGATAACACGAAGGTAAAGTCTGCGGAAGACTTAAGACCCTAAGAATATGGCGCAACAGCAAGATCTACGACCTTAAAAAACATAACGCAATGGTAAGATCTACGGACGATCTATGACCCCTAAAAATATGACACGAAGGTAAGATCTACGGACGATCTAAGACCTTAAAAGGATGACGCGACGGTAAGATCTACGGACGATCTACGACCTTAAGAAAGATGTAAAAAGGAGAAGGTAAAGTCTACGGACGACCTACGACCTTAAAAAAACATAACGCGATGGTAGGATCTATGGACGATCTACGACCCTAAAACGCGAAGATAAGACCTATGGATGGTTTACGACCTTAAGAGAGGTAAAGTGAAAGTAAGATCTACAGATGACCTACAACCTTAGGAAATGATAAAGTGAAGGTAAGATCTATGGGCGACCTACGACCTTAGAAGGATGACGCGACGGTAAGATCTACGGACGATCTACGATCTTAGGAAAGATAAAGCAAAGGTAAGATCTACGAACAATATACGACCCTAGAGATAACTTGACGGTAAGATCTACGGATGATTTACGACCTTAAAAAAAATAAAGATGATGAGAGGGTAAAGTGAATAGTAAGATCTACAAACGATCTACAACCTGAGAGGATGAGAGGGTAAAGTCTACGAACGACCTACGATCCTGGGAAAGATAAAGTGAAGGTAAGATCTACGGACGATCTACGACCCTAAAATGCGAAGGTAAGATCTACGGACGATCTACGACCCTAAGAAGACACCACTATGGTAAGATTTACGGACGATCTACGACCTTAAGAGATAACTTGACGGTAGGATCTACGGATGATCTACGACCTTAAAAAAAGATGATGAGAGGGTAAAGTCTACGGACGACCCACGACCATAGGTAGATAAAACGAAGGTAAGATCTACGGATAATCTACGACCCTAGAAAGATAAAGCGACGATAAGATCTACGGATGATCTACGACCCTAGAAAGATAAAGCGAAGGTAAGATCTACGGACGATCTACGACCCTAGAAAGATAAAGCGACGGTAAGATCTACGGACGATCTATGACCTTAAAAGAAAAGATGATGAGAGGGTAAAGTCTAGGACGACCTACGACCCTAGAAAGATAGAGCGAAGGTAAGATCTACGGATGATCTACGACCCTAAGGATACAAGGAAGAGAGGGTAAAGTCTACGGACGACCTAGCACCTTAAGAGAGATAAAGTAAGTATTGAGAGTTTGGGGGAATGACGTACTAAAACCCTGGTTTATTTTAGTTGATAGTGTAATAGAAGATGTTAACTACGAATTATGAGGATGATATTCTTTGTGAGGATGTTTTGTTGATTTGGGAATTAATTTGGGGATTGATCTAGCTCATGCTTCATATGCATTTGAAGTGCGACATGATGATCCATGGATATGCTATGCGTTTGAGGATGCAATGCAATATGTCGTGATGATTATTGTGTGCAAAAATGTCAAAAACTCATTGGGATCTATTGCTCGTTGCTGTACCCCAAAATTTGTCCTCCCATATTCTTCAAGATTTGCCAAGTCAAAAGTTCAAAAAGCTCCTAAGGGTTGCATAGCTCAAGGGGCTCCTAATAGTCAAAGATTAGGGTTTTGATTCTGACAAAGAAAATGAAGTTTCCAAGGGTCCAATCAAGTCCCACATGCCTACAAATATGGTCAAGCATCCTCATACCAAGTTTCAAGACTTGCAGCACAAAATTGCACAATCAAAAACCCTAATTGCACTACAGTCAACTGTAGGGGCAAAATGGTCATTTGACAGTCAAAAGTTCAAATTTTTGGTCAACATCTCATTTTGAAGTCACAAACATCATTTGATCAATGCTTGATCATGATTCTCAAATCTTGGCTCAAAAATCATCAAGATGCAAAAGTTTCCATATTTGGACAGCTGAAAAAGTCAATTGTAACTTGACCAAGGCATAACTTTCACATGGATTATCAGAAAAATTCCATCCAAAGCTCATTTTGAAGAGAAAGACATTTCCTACAACTCCTCTTCACACCTCAAGTCCAAGAAATGCTTTCACAAAAAGTTATCAATTTCAACATTATAGGTCATTTTCAAAAGTCAACAAAAAGGGACTTTAAGTCAAAGGCCATAACTTGAGATTGGTAAATCAAAATGACATGGGACCAAATACATTGGTTAGAGGACTCAAAGACCTTCCCAAAATGTCCAAGAACATGAGCAAAGCTTAAAAATTGAGCACGTTATGCCTTGTGGAAGTTGGGAAATTTTTGGATATTTTGAAAAGTCAACATTGCTTCAAATGACCTAAAAATGTTAATGGGCCTCTTTTTCCTCCACAAATCATTATCCAAGACATGTGCACGACCATTTGGCCCAAAGGGAAGTTTTTTTATCATTTTTATTTATTTATTTGGATTTTTTAATTATTAATAATTCATTTAATTAAAATAAATAGGTGAAAAATATTAAACCTAATGTTTTAAATCTTTTTGTGCATGGAATAGGCTTAAGATTTCGTGCATGATCAGATTTGGAAGGAATTATGGTGATTGGACACAATTTGAATCAAATTTGCATGAAAAGATTGGAAAATATTTTGCCATGAAAATCAATATCCTCTCCATCAATTCCTTGATTCCTTGGATCAAATTCTCAACCCTAATCCTTCACACATAAGTACTGATGCAAACCCTATTCAAAAGAACGACCAAGCTGCGCCAGAAATCGATTATCAAGTTTGAGTTTTTGACAAAAAGTCCAATACTGAAAACTAAGTTCTAGGGCGATTCAAGCCAAAATACCTGTTCCATTGGCTTGCTGAGACTTTAAGGAAGGAGACTGAATCAATATCATAGCCTGAAGCCTTGAGAATCGGTAGTTATAAGTCAAACAGTTTTCACTTTTATGCATATTCGTGTTTTAATATTCAAGCATATTCGTTGCATTTTTCTTATGGATTCTTACTAATTGATGGATTCTGAAGCTAACTGCATATTTTAATTGAGTTTTTATGCACTATTGGAGATTTCGCCATTGTTGTCTTTTAGGGTTTTCAAAGCTTTGAATTGGGGTTTCCTGGTTAAGGAACAATTGAGACTCGAGACCTGGACCATTGAAATCAGCGTGCTTGGACGATTGGGAAACACCCCTCGCGCCTAATTTATGTGACTCCAGGAGCTAGTCGCTATTTTCCAGAATGGTGTATATAGGAACGGTTCAAAACCGTTGCTAATGGTTTTATGTTTCAGAAAAAAAAAAAAAACAAAGAAGAAGATGGTGAAGTGTCCACCAATGATAGGGGGGTTTGAATTTGCGCGCTAATTTTCCACTAACCATTTGTTTTATCTTATATTAGTTGTTTCCTATACAATATACAACGCGCGTAAAGTGCTTCAGTGGAAAGGCTTGGTAGTGGTAATCTCTAGGACCTGGGTTCGATCCCAGGTCCCCCTCTCTTTCCCTATATTTAGCTTCTAATTATGTTCTCATGCAGCTCCAGTCCAGACGTTCACCATACGTCCCCCATCCAGGCGTGTCACGCGTTTGTTGGGATCAATCACAAGGCTGTGAGTTGGAGAACATCATAGGCCCAGGTCAACGCGTATGTACGCTCCCAGGGAAGGTCAACTGAGGCCTTAAACAAGTGGGCCTAATTGCTAGGAATGTACCTCAAATTTGGGGACAGACCCCCCTAGGTTTGCAATTTCTTTTATAATTTTTTTTCATCTTTTATTTATTTCAATTATTTCTCTTTTTTAATTAATTTCTTTAATTTAAATATTTTCATAAAAAACATAAAAAACAATATAAAATCAGAAAAGAGACAAAAAAAAATATTTTTATTTAATGTTATTTTTTTGTAAATAAACATCATTAATTGATTTTAGTTTTTTTTTAATTTAGGTTTAAATCTTAATATTTTTTCTAATAAACTTAAAATTGGTAGAATTAGGGTTTTAATTAATTTTTATCCTTTTCCTTTTCTTTTCACTAATAATTAAATATTATTTATTTTTATAAATCAAATTGCATGTAAATAATTAATTTAATTTTAGGTTTAAATTTTAATATGTTTTCTTAATAAATTAAAAACAATTAGAATTAGGGTTAATCTTTTAATTTCATTTAATTCTCATTAAAAAACCATAAATACGAAAACCTTAAAAATAATTTCTCCTTTTATTTTAATTTTACTTAATTTGTAACTAATAATTTAATTTCATTAAAAAGGGTCCAACGCCCTCGTTTCCAATCTTAATTCAATTCGCACATTTATCTCGTTTCTTTTAATTATTTATGTACCTCTCCCAAAGCCGTGTAAATTTGTATTTCTCGCACTTTAGTTCTTTATTTTTCTGTCAAATCGGGTCCCGAAAATTTTGGCGATGTGGACCCGCGCCTTTGTAATAGTCTAGGAACTTTATATTTCTCGCTCTTTTAAATTGTTAATAATGGCATGCAAGAATGAATGACAAAATAAAAACAAACGCGTAGATCACCTGACATGAACAAGACAAAATAAATGAATCTGACACACAAATCACACACCACCCCTAGGGTACGCCTCACTGTTGCCTTGCCTCGAAAGATGATCGTCGAGTAGAGGATGTCTTAGTAAGTCCTCATGATCCGGGAACCTGGCATGAGGGTAGCTTCTAAGGTGTCTTCCTATTGCTCCGGTGATCACCATGTCCCTACAAACTCGAATTGACCCGAACACCTCCAACGGTGGTGCTACCTACCTCTCAATGATGGGATGGCACTACTTTAAAGGACATTTACATAGACGAATTCCTTAGGGTAGGTAGACGACTCTAGATACTTGCTCTAATTTCAAAACAAATTCAAACATACTTTTCACACCGACACCTTTTCAAAAAGCTTTCGAAAGTAACTTTTCAAACACTCTTGAGGACCGATACAAGAGTCAAACTGAAATTTTCAAAGAAACCTTTTTTAAAACCCACATTGAAAAGCAAACAAACCAATTTTGAAAACACAAGTGAGCAAGTATCTAAGAGCCCATGGATAACCATGGATAGAAAGGGTGCTAACACCTTCCCTTTCTATAACCTACCTCCCGAACCGAGAGCAATCTCTTTAAGGAATTTTTCTGTGCTTTTGTCCTTTCCATTTGGAGAAAATAAAAGACGGTGGCGACTCTTGCTTCCGCGACATTTCGCGAACAAGCGTTAAACAGTCAGTTCCAGATCCACCGATCACAGAACTGGCGACTCTGCTGGGGACTTAAACTTAAAGTGAGGTGTACCTTAGGGTTAGTTCATAACTGTGTTTTCAATTGCTTTCTTTGCTTGCTTTATTATTGTGGGACTGTCTCGGGAGTTCTATAGGTCCTAACCCGGATCTGGGGAATACCTTCTTAGAAAGTAGCAACAAGGCTGTGAGGGAACTGTGCGGGGTATACCGACATGGTTGAAACAGTCTGCTACGTTGATGTGGCACTTTGGTGTGTACCGGTAACCCTTGAGTTTAGTCAAGGAGAGTACGGGGCCTCCGCGTGGTGTCGTGAAGCATCAACAGACCTTAGGAACCTTAATTGAACCATCTTGGCCTCTTTAGGGTAGTGAGATAACTGACTTTGGTGCAGTCCGAGGTTGGTTGATACTCGATACTACACTCAATTGAGGGTTGCTTTCCTGGAATATTTCGGTCGCCAGTTCAGTGGCTAAATCGAAACGATGAACAATGAAAGCAATCCCGTGATATTGGGACCCTTAGAACCCGGTTACTTCTAATAGGACAGGTTTTGAGCCCACCAACTTCAAGAGGGTAGTACCCCAGACCCCATGCTGGCCTAAACTCTAAGGGCTCTTTGTGTGACTTGTGCGCCTTCAAGCTTGACTATTTGCATGCTTGTTATCTGACACATGAGTTCCTTGCAGGTTTAACAGTCCTTAATTGGGACTCATTACAGGGCCTACTTACATCACTCCATGCATAGCATAACATCATACCATTGCATACATCCTGGATAAGGACTAACCCATTTCAAGGATCTCAAGGGCTTGTGATGCAGGTCATGATAAATCAAACATCTAGCAAGAGGCAAAGAGGATTTATTTTCCTCTAGCTAAGGTTGTCAGGGGCTATGACCCACTGGATATGGTGAGATTTTGACCCTTGAAGAAGGACTCTCTACAACAGGAAGTTCCTTCAATCAAGCTACCAGTTTCAAATTTTAACAATTTCTTGTTTACCCTGCGGGATCCTTGAAAACATTGCATATATGTCATACACATCATTGCATAACAGGTACCCTTGTTGCAGGTCTCTTACCTTCTTCGCTGTTTATTTAAGCCAATCGTCATGAATCCTGAATCATCAACTGAGCAGTCCATCAAGGCCCTCCAGGCTCAGA
Organism: Vicia faba; assembly: GCA_948472305.1. Classification (NCBI taxonomy): domain Eukaryota; kingdom Viridiplantae; phylum Streptophyta; class Magnoliopsida; order Fabales; family Fabaceae; genus Vicia; species Vicia faba. The sequence goes on from OX451741.1 coordinate 1,373,658,682, forward strand.
ATGCCCAGTTCCAAGAGCTGATCATGAATTTGGCCCAGGGGCAACAAGATCTGAAGACCTTGCTCCTGAAAAAGAGGAAGAAGAGGACGTTGTTGTTCAACCCGAGACGCAAATCTGGGAATGGATCACTAAATGAAGTTGAGCAGACTACCCCCTCTGTTGGGAAAGATAGTCCCCAAGAAAGGGAGGTTCCTAGTCCAGTGGTCTCCGACAACGAGACCGATTTTAATGACGAACAATACCCTCCTGCTGAAGACAAGTACAAGCAGTTGGAAGACCGTCTGAATGCAATGGAAATTCAAAAAGTACCTGGTTTGGATTTCGGAGATTTGGGTCTAACTTCTGGTGTGGTGATCCCACACAAATTCAAAGCACCCTCTTTTGCTAAGTACGATGGGGCATCCTGTCCCAGGCTGCATCTCAGGTCTTATGTGCGGAAGATTCAACCGTATACTGTGGACAAGAACTTGTGGATCCACTTCTTCCAGGAGAGTCTTTCAGGTACTCATCTCGAATGGTTCTATCAGCTGGACGAAACCAAGGTTCGTAACTGGGAGGAGTTGGCTACTGCTTTTTACAAGCAGTATCAGTATAATGCCGACCTCGCTCCTACGCGTACCCAACTCCAGGGTATGTCGCTAGGATCGGGAGAAGGTTTTAAAGAGTATGCGCAGAAATGGAGAGACCTGGCCGGTAGGGTACAACCACCGCTGACTGACCGTGAACTTGTGGACATGTTCTTGGGGACCCTGTCTGGTCCATTCTACAACCACCTGATTGGGAATTCGTCTGCTGGATTCACAGATCTTATCTTGACTGGAGAGCGAATAGAAGCTGGCATCAGGTCTGGGAAGATTCAAGAGGCTGCACCTTCTGATAAAAAGCCTCATCATGGAAAGAAAGAGTCCAATTCTGTGCACGGTAAAAAGAGCCGTCATGAGGTAGGGGCAACCCATATCTCCAATCCTAGACCTGCTCAACAAGGACAGGAGCAGAAGCGCAAGGAGAGCGCACCCAAACGACAGTCCACCAAGATCAACATGTCGCTGGATCAAGCACTACAACAAATGTTGAAGGCAGGGCTGATCATCTTAAGGGCTCCTCTCCGGAATCCAAACACTTATGCTCCTAACTATCATCCCAACGATAGGTGCGCATACCATTCTGATAGCCCGGGGCATACTACGGACAACTGCTGGCCTCTCAAAAACAAGATTCAAGACATGATCGACGCTGGAGAGATTCAGTTTGAAGTACCTGAGACTCCGAACATAATCACTGCTCCGTTACCCAATCATTGAAGACTTTTGTTTATTTGGATTTCCGAGTTGTATTTTTCTTTGCTTATACAAACAATTAATGTCATAGCAAACTCTTTTATTCTATTAAAGCATCGCATGTGTCTGTTTTGGAATTAATACAATTGTTTTCATTATATTCAAAAATTGCTTTCATTTTTCTGTGATGATAAACTCTCGGTTAATAATTTCTAAGCCTCTTGAGGGAGGATGACGAAAACGATACCATGATCCTTACAGTATGCTTTTGAACAGACCCCGCTGATGAGGTACAGGCATTGTTTCAAATCCTAAACACTGGAGTTATAAGGATGATAATCCCTCGTCAACCCGTCTGAGCCAAAGAAGTAGGAGTTTTTCTTTTCGAAATTTAAAACCCTTAATCATAACCTGGGGCAGGGTAGTTCTCTCAGTTGATTCAAGTGCATAACGAATGGCACCAAAGAGGTCCTTATAAAAAAGAAGACAGTGATGGTTCCGAATAATCAATAAAGAGAGGCAGTCATTATATCTCAAAAATAAAAACCCAATAAGTCAAAACCTATGAAGGAGACTTACAAAACTGGGGCATCCCGCTGACTGTAATCATAAAAGAAACAGTTCAGGCAAAAAAAAATAGGGATAACAAAATCAAAAAAGAAAGAGGTCCTACAAAACCTCAACAACGAAAAGAGATGACTGCCTATTCAATTAAATGTTCAATATCCGAATCATCACCGGAAAATCAGAGCAAAGACTCAAACAAGGTCTAACATATGATCAACTGAGTTTAGGTTTGGAGAACATCACGAAGAGCGGGTGGGTACAAATAAAATTTGAGCCTTTATCCTTTGTTTCTTAAACCGTGAACCAAGCCACATTATAACCCTTAAAAGTCCTAGCTGAAGCATGGGTTAGTTCGAAAGCATACTGTTACGAAAGGTATCCTGACTCCTGAAGGTCTGTTACAAATCTTGAGTTGACATCACAGTCTACAAGAATTGCTCGTTTTACAAAAAAAGAATTCATTTTCAAAATCTTCAAGACAGACATAAGCTTTGCATTTTTGATATAACATTGTTTGCATATGACTGTTTGTTTGAACAGCAGAGAAGTTCGCGCGACGAATATCTTATGAACAAAAGTCTTCTCCACAAAAGAGTCACCTCAAATGGAAGAAACACTTCCAATCAAGGGGCATGACATGATTATGGTCCATCATCTGGGGCAGTCCAATCAAGATTCGGAGAATCTCTCAAAGGCCAAATAGCCTGGGGCAAATCTCCGCCTGAGTTACTTGGTGCATTCCAACAACGAATCTCGTCTGATCAAACACCTTCTAGTGGCATGACAAAACACTTCTAACAGGGGCAACTCCTTGCATTCCAAGAGCATGGACATAGTCGAAAAAATACTACGCATAATCAAAGACCCGCTAGATTGGCATACCTAGGCAAAAATAAGGGCTTCCCGACGAACCAAAAGGGTTCGGGAAAAATGAAGGGATGAAATGAAAAAAAACCTATACACCCGACAAGTCGAAAACCTGAAAAGGCGGCTTGGGAAAAAATGGGTATCCCGGTGGACTGAAAACCCGAAAGGGCGGTCCAGGCAAAAGTTAGGGATCAGAGCGTACGACTATGTCCTGTCATCTCGTCACTTGCCTACCATAAGAAGATTGGTCAAATCGGCAGTCATCAAGCACCTCCACAGGAATCTTCCTCTCCCACATCAGAAACAGGGGCAATAAAGGGTTGTCTAAACAATCTGATTGTTCGGTCCTCCAAGGTATCAAGGTAGGTTCCGTTGAAGAACGTAACCAATACAGTTCAATACTTCTCCAGGAGAGTCCAATCCAGATTTCCCCAGAAAAGTTGGAATCCATTTCCCCAAGCAGTAAGCTTATCCCCAGTAGATTCTGGAAGCTTACCCTTGCAGAGCACGAACGCGTCTCCCGACTTTATTCTAAGAGTTATTTTCCTACAGGGATATAACTGGGTTATCCTCAGCCAAAAGCCATGGAAACAACGTCCTCGACGAAGTCTTATTACCCCCCAGCGAAGTCTATTAACACTTCCAACACAACCAGGGTATCCCCAGCAAGTTATTATCAACATTCCAGCAAAGCATCTCTCTCCCCAAAGAGTATTGCTTCCCAGCAAGATCATTAGAGTACTTCTCTCCCTGCAGAGTAATCCATTCGCCAGGTTCATTCCCCAACGGAGTCATCTTCTCCTACCGGTATTCTTGCAACTGTCATCCCCAGCGGAGACAAAGCACTATTCTCCAAAATCAGCCCAGGAGTGACTTCCCGGCACCCGTCAAGGATTTATTTTCTTAGACAAAAATACATTCATGAACATTACATCTTCATACATTATAGCATGCATATGCATCATACTACACGAATCTCATCAATTTTGAGGACATCTTGAAATCATGCAGTTCATGCATCATGATCTTGCATACAACTGATGCTTTACCTTTTCAGGAAATGTCAATACAAAGATGATTACTATCAACTATCGCAACTCCTTCTAGATATAGTTCAGATGTGAACTAGATATGGCAACATTCTGATACTTCTTCCAGATTTCCTTCTAGATATAGTTCAGATGTGAACCAGATATGGCGACGTTCTGATACTTCTTCCAGATTTCCTTCTAGATATAGTTCAGATGTGAACCAGATATGGCGATGTTCTGATACTTCTTCCAGATTTCCTTCTAGATATAGCTCAGATGTGACCCAGATATGGCGAAGTTCTGATACTTCTTCCAGATTTCCTTCTAGATATAGTTCAGATGTGAACCAGATATGGCGACGTTCTGATACTTCTTCCAGATTTCCTTCTAGAAATAGTTCCGATGTGAACCAGATATGGCGACGTTCTGATACTTCTTCCAGATTTCCTTCTAGATATAGTTCAGATGTGAACCAGATATGGCGACGTTCTGATACTTCTTCCAGATTTCCTTCTAGATATAGTTCAGATGTGAACCAGATATGGCAACGTTCTGATACCTCTCCCAGATTTCCTTTCAGAGATAGCTTAGAAATGATCCAGATATGGATGCTGTTCTGTCGCTTATTCAACATTCCTTCTAGATATGGTTCGGATGTGACCCAGGCCTGGCGACGTTCTGACACTTATTCCAGATTCCCCCCAGATAACTTAGAGATGCTCCGGACACGGAAGCTGTTCTATTGTTTATTCAAAGAACACCTTTGTAGAGATGGTTCAGATGTGACCCGAACTTTCTCTCAGCGTTACTATTAAAGTAGAAGTTATCCAAGATTCTCTCAATGATTACTGTTGAGGTTGTAGTCGCCTGTGGTTCTCTCCCCGATACTGCGGAGGTAGTAATCATCCCAAGTTTCTCTCAGCGTTACTGTTGAAGTAGAAGTTATCCAAGATTCTCTCAATGATTACTGTTGAGGTTGTAGTCGCCTGTGGTTCTCTCCCCGATACTGCGGAGGTAGTAATCATCCCAAGATTCGCTCAGCGTTACTGTTGAAGTTGAAGTCGCCCAAGATTCTCTCAATGATTGTTGTTGAAGTTGAAGTCGCCCAAGATTCTCTCAGCGTTACAGTTGAGGTTGAAGTCGTCCAAGATTTTCTCAATGATTACTGTTGAGGTTGAAGTCGCCTATGGTTCTCTCCCCGATACTGCGGAGGTAGTAATCATCCCCAGATTCTCTCAGCGCTACTGTTGAGGTTGAAGTCGTTCAAGATTCTCTCAGCGTTCCTGTTGAGGTAGTAATCATCCAAGGTTCTCTCACCGTTCCTGTTGAGGTAGTAACCATCCCTAGTTCACTCATCACCGTTTGAAGCTCCAGATTCAGCTCCTGTAACCAGTCAGGACACATCTATACGAAGAGTTTGAAGACCAGCTCCTGTAACAGGCCAGGTACTCATTTTTCTTTTTTGCAGGTACGCAAGTTCTCGCTAAGGAATCTCTTATGCGATCAACATCTAGATGGCATCTATAAGCCCATCCACTTATCCATCACCTCTTAGCATGGCATCTATAAGCCCATAATCCTATCCATCAATCTCCAAATGGCATCTATAAGCCCATTCCATCATCACACTACTATGTGAGCGCAAATTTCTGGGCACTCTAGTGTTCAATCATCTTCCACCTTCGGATTACGAAAGGCACGTCAGCCAATCTGCATCCTCAGGTCTAAGAAGATTGAACAGGGGCAACTGTTGTACCCCAAAATTTGCCCTCCCATATTCTTCAAGATTTTCCAAGTCAAAAGTTCAAAAAGCTCCTAAGGGTTGCATAACTCAAGGGGCTCCTAACAGTCAAAGATTAGGGTTTTGATTCTGACAAAGAAAATGAAGTTTCCAAGGGTCCAATCAAGTCCCACATGCCTACAAATATGGTCAAGCATCCTCATACCAAGTTTCAAGACTTGCAGCACAAAATTGCACAATCAAAAACCCTAATTGCACTACAGTCAACTGTAGGGGCAAAATGGTCATTTGACAGTCAAAAGTTCAAATTTTTGGTCAACATCTCATTTTGAAGTCACAAACATCATTTGATCAATGCTTGATCATGATTCTCAAATCTTGGCTCAAAAATCATCAAGATGCAAAAGTTTCCATATTTGGACAGTTGAAAAAGTCAACTGTAACTTGACCAAGGCATAACTTTCACATGGATTATCAGAAAAATTCCATCCAAAGCTCATTTTGAAGAGAAAGACATTTCCTACAACTCCTCTTCACACCTCAAGTCCAAGAAATGCTTTCACAAAAAGTTATCAATTTCAACATTATAGGTCATTTTCAAAAGTCAACAAAAAGGGACTTTAAGTCAAAGGCCATAACTTGAGATTGGTAAATCAAAATGACATGGGACCAAATACATTGGTTAGAGGACTCAAAGACCTTCCCAAAATGTCCAAGAACATGAGCAAAGCTTAAAAATTGAGCACGTTATGCCTTGTGGAAGTTGGGAAATTTTTGGATATTTTGAAAAGTCAACATTGCTTCAAATGACCTAAAAATGTTAATGGGCCTCTTTTTCCTCCACAAATCATTATCCAAGACATGTGCAAAACCATTTGGCCCAAAGGGAAGTTTTTTTATCATTTTTATTTATTTATTTGGATTTTTTAATTATTAATAATTCATTTAATTAAAATAAATAGGTGAAAAATATTAAACCTAATGTTTTAAATCTTTTTGTGCATGGAATAGGCTTAAGATTTCGTGCATGATCAGATTTGGAAGGAATTATGGTGATTGGACACAATTTGAATCAAATTTGCATGAAAAGATTGGAAAATATTTTGCCATGAAAATCAATATCCTCTCCATCAATTCCTTGATTCCTTGGATCAAATTCTCAACCCTAATCCTTCACACATAAGTACTGATGCAAACCCTATTCAAAAGAACGACCAAGCTGCGCCAGAAATCGATTATCAAGTTTGAGTTTTTGACAAAAAGTCCAATACTGAAAACTAAGTTCTAGGGCGATTCAAGCCAAAATACCTGTTCCATTGGCTTGCTGAGACTTTAAGGAAGGAGACTGAATCAATATCATAGCCTGAAGCCTTGAGAATCGGTAGTTATAAGTCAAACAGTTTTCACTTTTATGCATATTCGTGTTTTAATATTCAAGCATATTCGTTGCATTTTTCTTATGGTTTCTTACTAATTGATGGATTCTGAAGCTAACTGCATATTTTAATTGAGTTTTTATGCACTATTGGAGATTTCGCCATTGTTGTCTTTTAGGGTTTTCAAAGCTTTGAATTGGGGTTTCCTGGTTAAGGAACAATTGAGACTCGAGACCTGGACCATTGAAATCAGCGTGCTTGGACGATTGGGAAACACCCCTCGCGCCTAATTTATGTGACTCCAGGAGCTAGTCGCTATTTTCCAGAATGGTGTATATAGGTACGGTTCAAAACCGTTGCTAATGGTTTTATGTTTCAGAAAAAAAAAACAAAACGAAGAAGAAGATGGTGAAGTGTCCAGCAATGATAGGGGGATTTGAATTTGCGCGCTAATTTTCCACTAACCATTTGTTTTATCTTATATTAGTTGTTTCCTATACAATATACAATGCGCGTAAAGTGCTTCAGTGGCAAGGCTTGGTAGTGGTAATCTCTAGGACCTGGGTTCGATCCCAGGTCCCCCTCTCTTTCCCTATATTTTGCTTCTAATTATGTTCTCATGCAGCTCCAGTCCAGACGTTCACCATACGTCCCCCATCCAGGCGTGCCACGCGTTTGTTGGGATCAATCACAAGGCTGTGAGTTGGAGAACATCATAGGCCCAGGTCAATGCATATGTACGCTCCCAGGGAAGGTCAACTGAGGCCTTAAACAAGTGGGCCTAATTGCTAGGAATGTACCTCAAATTTGGGGACAGACCCCCCTAGGTTTGCAATTTCTTTTATAATTTTTTTTCATCTTTTATTTATTTCAATTATTTCTCTTTTTTAATTAATTTCTTTAATTTAAATATTTTCATAAAAAACATAAAAAACAATATAAAATCAGAAAAGAGACAAAAAAAAAATATTTTTATTTAATGTTATTTTTTTGTAAATAAACATCATTAATTGATTTTAGTTTTTTTTTAATTTAGGTTTAAATCTTAATATTTTTTCTAATAAACTTAAAATTGGTAGAATTAGGGTTTTAATTAATTTTTATCCTTTTCTTTTTCTTTTCACTAATAATTAAATATTATTTATTTTTATAAATCAAATTGCATGTAAATAATTAATTTAATTTTAGGTTTAAATTTTAATATGTTTTCTTAATAAATTAAAAACAATTAGAATTAGGGTTAATCTTTTAATTTCATTTAATTCTCATTAAAAAACCATAAATACGAAAACCTCAAAAATAATTTCTCCTTTTATTTTAATTTTAATTAATTTGTAAATAATAATTTAATTTCATTAAAAAGGGTCCAACGCCCTCGTTTCCAATCTTAATTCAATTCGCACATTTATCTCGTTTCTTTTAATTATTTATGTACCTCTCCCAAAGCCGTGTAAATTTGTATTTCTCGCACTTTAGTTCTTTATTTTTCTGTCAAATTGGGTCCCGAAAATTTTGGCGATGTGGACCCGCGCCTTTGTAATAGTCTAGGAACTTTATATTTCTCGCTCTTTTAAACTGTTAATAATGGCATGCAAGAATGAATGACAAAATAAAAACAAACGCGTAGATCACCTGACATGAACAAGACAAAATAAATGAATCTGACACACAAATCACACACCACCCCTAGGGTACGCCTCACTGATGCCTTGCCTCGAAAGATGATCGTCGAGTAGAGGATGTCTTAGTAAGTCCTCATGATCCAGGAACCTGGCATGAGGGTAGCTTCTAAGGTGTCTTCCTATTGCTCCGGTGATAACCATGTCCCTACAAACTCGAATTGACCCGAACACCTCCAACGGTGGTGCTACCTACCTCTCAATGGTGGGATGGTACTACTTTAAAGGACATTTACACAGACGAATTCCTTAGGGTAGGTAGACGACTCTAGATACTTGCTCTAATTTCAAAACAAATTCAAACATACTTTTCACACCGACACCTTTTCAAAAAGCTTTCGAAAGCAACTTTTCAAACACTCTTGAGGACCGATACAAGAGTCGAACTGAAATTTTCAAAGAAACCTTTTTTAAAACCCACATTGAAAAGCAAACAAACCAATTTTGAAAACACAAGTGAGCAAGTATCTAAGAGCCCATGGATAACCATGGATAGAAAGGGTGCTAACACCTTCCCTTTCTATAACCTACCTCCCGAACCGAGAGCAATCTCTTTAAGGAATTTTTCTGTGCTTTTGTCCTTTCCATTTGGAGAAAATAAAAGACGGTGGCGACTCTTGCTTCCGTGACATTTCGCGAACCAGCGTTAAACAGTCAGTTCCAGATCCACCGATCACACTCGTCATCTTGAGGTACCAATGTGGACTGGTGCTTAAAATTTGAGAAGAAAGAGTTAGCCTTGCCGAGTTCATTGGGGAATTAAATCTTGATGATGAGAAAAGACTTGATCTGACTTCCTTCAAGTGTTGGGTTTTGTGAATAACTGAAAAGAGACGTTGATCCCAAACAATGCCCCAAGTCTCTCCACGGGGGAGAATCGGGCGCTCGGTCAATTGTAAGGAGGCGACGAGGATGAAACCTTTGTCAAGGTGACCGTCATGACTTGATACCTGCACAAAAGAACGAACACTTGAACGCCACAATATTCCCTTGGGATGCCTTCATATCCATGTAATGTAGTGTTTCACATCTTAAATCGTGATTATTATTGACTTATTGTTTTCAATGCAATGCTTAACAAAGAATTTAAATCACGATTCGCATACAAAAAATAAAGTAAAAGAACATAACAAATATTTTTTTAATCGAAGGGAGAATTTTTATTAATGAGTTTGGCCTGTGAATGGGCATTCATACACAGAAACAAATCCTAAATGAGGAATTTGCGGAAAAGAAAAGAAATACAACGAGTACAATGGCAACAAGAAAATCTCGAATTTCCGTTAAAACTAATATTGCTATAGTTCTCGCATCCCAGGTCATCCAAGTGCCGTGCTTCCAAAAGATAATAACTAGATCGATCCATCCCGCCTTAGGAGGGTGTGCGTGAAGAGTCTTCAGACTGCAGTCTCTCGCTTTTCTGTCCCTAATTTTTGCCTGGTTCGCCCTTTCGGGTTTTCAATCCACTAGGACACCCATTTTTTCCTAAGTCGCCCTTTCATGTTTTCGACTTAGCGGGTTATTCTCTTTTTTCTTTTTTAGCCATAACTTTTTCCTAAGCCGCCCTTTCGGGTTTTCTACTTAGCGGGTCCTTTCATGCGTAGTATTTTTTAACTGAGTCTGAATTGACTGGAAGCGGAACGTCTTCCCCATCCATGTTTGTCAGGATTAGAGCACCTCCTGAGAAAGCTTTCTTCACGATATACGGTCCCTCATAGTTGGGAGTCCACTTGCCTGTTGGATCAGTGTGGATTGGGAGAATCTTTCTTAAGAACAGGTCACCTGAGTGGAACTCTCGAGGCCGAATCTTCTTGTCAAATGCCCTCTTGAGACGTTGTTGGTATAACTGACCATGACAAATGGCTGCCAGGTGCTTTTCTTCGATGAGATTGAGTTGGTCGAGTCTCGTTTGAATCCATTCTGCTTCATCAAGTTTAGTATCCATCAGAACCCTTAACGAAGGAATCTCCACTTCGATCGGGAGTACTGCATCCATACCATAGACTAGTGAAAACGGAGTTGCCCGAGTGGAAGTACGCACCAAAGTTCGATAGCCATGCAGGGCAAAAGGCAACATCTCATGCCAATATTTGTATGTTCTCACCATTTTATGGATGATCTTCTTTATGTTCTTGTTAGCGGCTTCGACTGCCCCATTCATCTTTGGCTGATAAGGTGATGAATTATGGTGCTCGATCTTGAACTCTTCACACATTTCCTTCATCATCTTGTTGTTGAGATTTGACTCGTTATCAGTGATGATCTTTTTGGGAGTTCTATACCGGCATATGATTTCTCTTTTGATGAAACGAGTGGCAACTTGCTTGGTCACATTTTTGTACAATGCTCCTTCCACCCACTTGGTGAAGTAGTCAATAGCAACGAGGATAAACCTATGTCCATTCGAAGCGCTCGACTCGATGCGTCCAATCATATCGATACCCCACATTGCAAAGGGCCATGGTGAAGTCATCACATTCAAAGGAATGGGAGGAACATGTATCCTATCTGCGTAAACCTGACATTTGTGGCACATTTTGGCATATACACAACAGTCACTTTCCATCGTCATCCAAAAATAACCTGCTCGTAGGATTTTCTTGGCCATGAAATGCCCACTGGTATGAGTCCCAAAAGATCCCTCGTGTATTTCTCGTATAATGGATTCTGCTTCGTGTCTATCCACGCATCTGAGAAGAACTGAATCATAGTTTCTCTTGTACAAAACGTCTCCTGACAATAAAAACTTAGACGCCAACCTTCTGAGAGTTCGCTTATCACAAATCATAGCACCTTCAGGGTACTCTTGCTTCTCAAGATATCTTTTGATGTCGAAATACCACGGCCTTTCATCTGATACATCTTCGGTTGTGAGACAATGAGCAGGGAAAATATGTGCTGGCTCCTTGTAACGACAGATCCTTATACTGGGTGCATGATTCAGGTAATTGACTTTTAACATTGCTGCTAAAGTGGTCAGAGCGTCTTCCAGTTGATTCGCTTCTCTAGGAATATGCTCAAAGGTGACCTCATCGAAAGCGAGCAACAACTCAATTTTGTAATCCCTGTATGGAACTAAATTAGGGTTCCGTGTATCCCGATCACCCCATACTTGATGTATCACTAAGGAAGAGTCCCCATAAACTTCAAGGATCTTGATCTTCAAATCAATGGTGGCTTCAAGGCCCATCACACAAGCTTCGTACTCAGCGACATTATTTGGGCAATCAAAACATAATATGGAAGTGAAAGGTATGTGAGTATCGCGTGGAGAGGTCAGAACTACCCCAATACCATGAGCCATAGCATTTAACGCACCATCGAACGTGAGAGTCCATCGCTCCCCTGGTTCAGGTCCTTCATTGTCATCAAGTTTCATAATATCCTCGTCTGGAAAGTCGAACTTCATGGGCTGATATTCTTCCAATGGTTGGTGAGCGAGATGATCAGTAAGAATGCTGCCTTTGATGGCCTTTTATGTGACGTACTGGATGTCATACTCGAACAAAAGAATTTTCCACCGAGCCAATCTGCCTGTAAGTGCTGGTTTCTCGAAGATGTACTTTATCGGATCCATCTTAGATATCATAAGCGTAGAATGTGTCAACATATACTGCCTCAAACGCCGGGCTGCCCACGTAAGAGCACAACAAGTCTTCTCAAGTAAGGAATACCTCGATTCACAATCAGTAAACTTCTTGCTCAAATAGTAAATGGCGTGTTCTTTTCGTCCAGTATCATCATGTTGTCCGAGCACACAACCCATAGATCCTTCAAGCACAGTCAAATACATAATGAGAGGTCTCCTGAGAACCGCTGGTATGAGTATTGGTGGTTCTTGAAGATACTGCTTAATCTTCTCGAAAGCTTCTTGACAACTCTCATCTCAACAGACATCTTGATTCTTGCGTAACAATTTAAAGATGGGTTCATAGGTGGCAGTAAGATGGGAAATAAACCGGGCTATGTAATTCAACCTTCCAAGGAAACCTCATACTTCCTTCTCATTTTTCGGCGCCAGCATATCTTGTATTGCTTTTACTTTGTCTGGATCTACTTCAATTCCTCATAGACTCACGATAAAACCAAGTAGCTTTCTCGATCAAACCCTAAAGGTGCATTTGTTGGGATTAATCCTTAACCTGAACTTTCGCAAACGATCGAACAACTTCTTCAAATAAACGAAAGGTTCTTCCTCCGTCTGTGACTTTGCAATCATGCCGTCCACATACACCTTGACTTCTTTATGGATCATGTCGTGAAAGAGAGTCACCATAGCTCGCTGATATGTTGCACCAGTGTTTTTAAGACCAAAAGGCATGACTCTGTAGTAAAAGGTACCCCAAGGAGTTGTGAAAGTTGTTTTGTCCATGTCCTCCGGAGCCATCTTTATCTGATTGTATCCAGAGAAACAATCCATAAATGAAAACAACAAAGACTGAGCAGTTTTATCAACCAATACATAAAAATGAGGCAACGGGAAATCATCCTTCGGGCTTGCTCTATTAAATTCACGGTAGTCAACACACATATGTACCTTACCATCCTTCTTAGGTATGGGCACAATGTTAGCAATCCAAGGCGAGTAATTTATCACAGATAGGAAACCTGCTTTGAGCTGTTTCTGAAACTCTTCTTTGATCTTCAAGGCCATGTCGGGTCTGGTCCTTCTTGGATTTTTCTTTACAGGAGGACATTCTGGATTGAGTGGAAATCTGTGCATTACTATATCAGTGTCTAAGCCGGGCATGTCTTCATACGACCAAGCGAAGATGTCAGCATACTCTTGAAGCAATTCAATGAACTCCTTCTTTTCTTCACTTTGCAAGGCGGCCCCTATCTTGACTTCTCTCTTTACTTCTTCGGTACCGAGATTGATGACTTATGTTTCCTCTTGATACGGCTGGATGACCTTTTCTTCATGTCTCAAGAGCCTGGCTAGTTCTTGAGGGACTTCACAATCTTCCTCATTAACTTTGTTAGCATGATCAACTGAATTCTCAAGGATATAAGGATCCATAGCATTATCATTTCCAACGGAGTCCGAGACAGATCTGCATGATCGATGATTTTATGTTTTATTCTTATAAAGTGTAAAAGAATATTTAGAATATGAAAAGAAAAGTATTGCCATTTTCATTTTGAAAAAGTAAAAGAAAAGACAGAGAACAAAATTGTATGCGAAAGTGTGATTTTTCATTCAATGTTAAACGAAGATTGAAACATAAGGAGACCCTTCTACAAGCTGTCAGTATGCCTTGGGCAGGACATATGACTTAAAATGGAAACAGAAAATTACACATCAAGGAAAACAACTTCAGGGATGTCCACGACAGTCCAATTGCTGAGCTCCTGGCCTGACGCAACTTGATAGATAAATATTGAAATATCCTCATCATCACCTTCAGCATCTGTGGAGAGCACTTGTCCTTCTATGCATACACCACCACTGACGAACACTTCAGAAATTGGGGGAACCTGTTTTCCTTTGAGAGGAACCCAACCAACTTGCACAGAGGATGATGGCTGATACCTAAGACCAAAACGATATTTCTTCTCTGGAACTTCAATAAATTTTCCCCAACTGTCATGGGGAGGTCTAGCTTCTATGAGGGCTTTGGCATCCTTCAAAGAGGCCAAGGGTATCTTAGACTTCTTACATTCCACGACGGGGACTTTGTCAACAGTAACAATCTCCAGAGCTTGAAAGAGAAACTCTTGTACCTCGCCTTCCACTTCCACGTAAAGATAGGTAGTCAGATTATTAATCACTATGTCTTCTTCCCCGCTAACGACGACAACTTGGTCATTCGCAATGAACTTCAGGCGTTGATGAAGAGTAGATGTCACAGCTTCAGCTACATGAATCCATGGATAAACCAAAAGGCAAGTATAGGATGGACGGATGTCCATAACATAGGATGACAAATAGAAAGTGTGGGGACCAATCTTGACAGGCAAATCAACTTCTCCATCCACCAATCTTCTCGAACCATCAAATGCTTGAACATTTAGAATGGAAGGCCTTATCATTACTCCGTCCATGTTCAGCTTAAACAAGGTAAACTTATGCATAACATTGAGTGAAGAACCTGTATCCACCAAAACCCGAGATAAAACAATGTCCAAACACTTCATAGAAACATGCAGCGCTTTATTGTGGGCTCTGCATTCAATTGGGAGTTCATCATCGCAGAAACACAAACAATTTCCCACAGCAATATTGGTGACTATTCCTTCAAACTGGGCCACAGATGTCTTGGGTAACATGAGCAGAACATAAGGTCTTCAATAAGGCGTTACAGTGGGCCTCTGAACACAAAAGGAGAGACAATATGGAAATCTTGGATGGTGTCTGGTTGAGCTGGTCCACTACTTTGTAATCACTCCGCTTGAGAATTCTCAAAAGTTTCTCCGCTTCTTGTCCTTCAGAAAGTTCGGGTTGATTATTCATCACTTGCTTTCCCCTGGCCTTAGCTAGAGCTTCACTGTCAGTTTCCTTAGGAGGTGGTGGTGGAGGAGAAAAGATCCGACCACTGCGAGTCATGTTACTTGTTCCCGCAATGTTGGTAACATTCTTGTCCCAACTGTCATGGGGACGTCTAGCTTCTATGAGGGCTTTGGCATCCTTCAAAGAGGCCAGGGGTATCTTAGACTTCTTACATTCCACGACGGGGACTTTGTCAACAGTAACAATCTCCAGAGCTTGAAAGGGAAACTCTTGTACCTCGCCTTCCACTTCCACGTAAAGATAGGTAGTCAGATTATTAATCACTATGTCTTCTTCCCCGCAAACGACGACAACTTGGTCATTCGCAATGAACTTCAGGCGTTGATGAAGAATAGATGTCACAGCTCCAGCTACATGAATCCATGGACGAACCAAAAGGCAAGTATAGGTTGGACGGATGTCCATAACATAGAATGACAAATAGAAAGTGTGGGACCAATCTTGACAGGCAAATCAACTTCTCCATCCACCGATCTTCTTGAACCATCAAACGCTTGAACATTTAGAGTCGAGGGCCTTATCATTACTCCGTCCATGTTCAGCTTAAACAAGGTAACCTTATGCATCACATTGAGTGAAGAACCTGTATCCACCAAAACCCGAGATAAAACAATGTCCAAACACTTCATAGAAACATGCAGCGCTTTATTGTGGGCTCTGCATTCAATTGGGAGTTCATCATCGCAGAAACCCAAACAATTTCCCACAGCAATATTGGTGACTATTCCTTCAAATTGGGCCACAGAGATGTCTTGGGTAACATGAGCAGAACATAAGGTCTTCAATAAGGCGTTACAGTGGGCCTCTGAACACAAAAGGAGAGACAATATGGAAATCTTGGATGGTGTCTGGTTGAGCTGGTCCACTACTTTGTAATCACTCCGCTTGAGAATTCTCAAAAGTTTCTCCGCTTCTTGTCCTTCAGAAAGTTCGGGTTGATTATTCATCACTTGCTTTCCCCCGGCCTTAGCTAGAGCTTCACTGTCAGTTTCCTTAGGAGGTGGTGGTGGAGGAGAAAAGATCCGGCCACTGCGAGTTATGTTACTTATTCCCGCAATGTTGGTAACATTCTTGTCACCAACCGGAGGACACTCATACCTCTTTCCATGAATATATACTACATTATACTCCCATGGAACTGCATTCGAGTCGTTGCTTGTAGGAGGAATAGGAGCTTGAATCATTGTGGGGGTAATAGGAACCTGAATTGTTAACGGAATACTAGGGGTGGCTGAAAAGCTTCTCGGATAGTAGGGGATTTCTAGGACATCAATCTCTTCTTCTCGGAAAACCTTCTCTATCTGTAAGACACCTAAATCGATCAATTGTTGGATGGTCGTCTTCAACTTAGCACACTCTTCTGGTTTGGAAGAACAGGTTAAGCAGAAGTCATGGAGTTCTTGTAGCACTTCATGCTTCAACAAATGTTCTCTGACCGTTTCCAAAGATATCTTAATTTCATCAACCTTTGATACCAAAACCCGTTCATTAACTTCTTCGACAACATGGACTGTTCCCCCTTAATGAGGAGGCATGGGATTATTTTGAATATTCGGACCAACAGGGTTGAAGTTGATGGCTTTCGCATTGATGAGATCTTGAACTTTGCACTTGAAAGCCCTTCAATTTTCAATGGTATGGCCTGGGGCACTAGATTAGAATTCTCAATGAGAATTAGTATCATATCCCCTAGGGAGAGGATTTGGCAGTGGACCGAGTTCGCGCAATTGAACCATTTGACTAGCAAGTAACTGTGGAAGAAGTCGAGCGTAGGACATGGGAATAAGATCAAATCTTCTTTCAGGGGCTCTCTGTCTTTGAGGAGCTCTTGGGAATTGGAGATGTTGATTCGTTTGTTGATAAGTTGTAGGAGGTGCAAACTGTTGTTGCGGAACATAATGTGGTTGTGGAGAGAAAGGTCATTGTTGGGCCATCCAGGGTGCTGGAGTTGTAGCAGCGTATACTTGCGGATCAAATTGGTTGGGAACAACAGCAGGTGTAGGAAAATAAGGGAATCAGACTTGAGGAAATATGGGAGCTCTTCCTTGGTTGACGGTGATGGCACTAGTCTCGCCCTCTTTCTTCTTGACAAAACCGGAAAATGGTTTCCTATTAATTCATGCATTGTTGTTAGCATTATTAGGAACACCTTGAATTGTTCCAGCCTTAATACACGTCTCAACACGTTCACCAATGATGACCATATCCGAGAAAGAAGTAGAAGTGCTACTGAGCATATGCTGGAGATAAGGGCCTCGTAGAGTACCCATAAACAAATCAATCAACTCATGATCCAAGAGAGGAGGTTGGACCCTTGCAGCTAGTTCACGCCACCTCTAAGCGTATTCTTGGAAAGACTCTTCGGACTTTTGCACCATCCCCTGGAGCTGGGTACGACTATGAGCCATGGCAGTATTCTAATGGTAATGTTTCAAAAAAGCATCAGCAAGCTCTCCCCAAGTACTGGCATGAGATCTTTCCAATTGCATATACCAATCTAACGATGCCCCGGTCAAACTGTCTTGAAAGAAATGCATGAGCAAAGGTTCATTTCCAACATAGGCCGCCATTTTGCGATAATAGGAACGAAGATGTGTCTCTGGGCAAGAAGTGCCTTTGTATTTGTAAAACTCTGGGACTTTGAACTTGGGAGGAATAACTACCCCAGGTACGAGGCATATTGCGGCTGTATTGAATCCAGAAGCCTTGATACCTTCCATGGATCTAAGTATCTCTTCGAGAGCATGATACATTTTCGCAGTTTTGGAAACCCCGGCAGCAAGGTTTACTTGGGGTTCATCGAGATCAATAACATCATGATGATCGTCGACATCATTCCTAGGAGCACCAGTAGGAGTCTCAACATTAGCATTGTCATTTCTCCCATTAGCAGAAGTGGAAGGAGCAGCAGTAGTAAGCTTGGCAACACTCTGGTGTAGTTCTACTTGACCCTTAATCACGGCATGCAGAATTTCCATGAGTTGATCCATGCGAGTACCCATAGTGTCCATATCCCGACGGAGTGCATTATGATTTTATTCGAAAATATCCATTAGCCTTTGTTAGTTGCCTCTGGTACGGTAAGGATGTGGATGAGAAGTCTTTGCTGTTTACTGGATTCTGAGAAAGGGGACCCCAATGAGTTTTTGTTGTGAAAAAATGAATGCGTGGTATTATGGATGAATGCTTTATCTTCATTTCTAATGAGACCCAAAGACTCATCTATCTTTTTAAAATTTCCTTTTTTTGAAAAGCTATATCAACAAGACTTGTCTTTGGATTTCTCTAGATATGAGATATATATACATGATGATATGATGTCATGGTATGCTATGGCG
This sequence comes from Vicia faba, assembly GCA_948472305.1. Classification (NCBI taxonomy): domain Eukaryota; kingdom Viridiplantae; phylum Streptophyta; class Magnoliopsida; order Fabales; family Fabaceae; genus Vicia; species Vicia faba. Next base: position 1,373,677,069 of record OX451741.1, read on the forward strand.
TGAAGTCTCAGCTCAACATATTCTGGATAACCATTGCGTAGTCCGTTGCACAGGCTAAAAAGTAACAGGATCAAAAGTTCAACGTCACAGGCACGGAGTCAAAGTAACCATCCACGAGGTATGTACTAGTGGTTTATCACCTGCCGAAAAAGGTTCTAAAGAGTTCTCGAAGTCTACGCTCTTCCTTTGGATATTACCGACGTCCCAATTACTTGGTAATCAGTAATATTCGCAGGAAAAACTCGTCATAGTGCAATATCGCGTGATAACTACTTCCGGATTACTCCGTTATAGTCTCCGCATTGCACCTAAAAGGCTAGGATGGGTTAATGATTCTACGGCCCTCAACTTCTAGAGCTCCCAGGTCGAAAGCAACGACATCTTCCCGATTACTCGGTAAACATCACTACTTTCAAGGGGACCTCCACTGAGTGGGGGATTTTCATGCCTCCTTCTTCGGGATTACTCCCTCAAAGTTAAGATGACTATACCGCCCGTCCTAATCCTATGTGTAACCCAAGTCCGGGTATAGGACTCATCAAAAGTAATCACCAAACCCAACATCACAAGGTATCCAGAATATGTGAGTAGAAACAATATATGCAATATATACAAAAGAAATAAAATAAATAAAGAAATAAAACAGTAAAGCAAGATAAAGCAAATAAATAAACACCCCAAAAGACAAATAAACAAAAGTAGGAGAGACTCGATAAAGTTCCCCAACAAAGTCGCCAGCTAAAGCCACCGGCGGGAAACACAGAGCCTCCACCGAACTTTATTTATCCCGAAGGAAGGGGAATATCGATAAAACCACAAGGGAATAGATAAGATGGTCTTGCGACTAAGAGAAAGGGTAAGGGAGTCGGTTATGCGAGGGGAAGGTATTAGCACCCCTCACATCCGTTGTACTCAACGGGATCCATTTTGTTTGTTTGTCTTAGAGGGTGTATTTATCTACAATTATGCTTGCTAAAAGGGAAATGAATGGTTTTTTGTTATTTCGTTCATGAGGGTTTCGCGACCCTTTGCCTACGTATCCAATGAAGGAATCAGAATACCGTAGTTCCTCTATAAAATGGTTGGTTTGTTTGTGTTTTTTAGTGGGCGACGTTAACGCACGCATTCTAGAAATAGGCACGGCCGGTATCGCGGTAGAACGAAGATAACATGCCCTTGGGGGAGTTTTGCTTCGTTGAGTCTTTTTTGCGAGTTTTAAAATAAATTCAAGTAATGATTAAATGTTTTTGATTTTTGATTTGTAAATGTTAAGTTTTTAATTACAAAAGAATAAAAGGTTAAGTGGGGAATTAAAACCTATTTGTTTGTTATGTACATGTGAGCTAAAAAAACAATTTCGACATAAGGCGATTGAACGGGTTTTAATCGCCACACGGAGCTAATTGAGGGAGTATGGCATCGGGGTTTGAACGAACAAATGAAGAAACTAAGACTCTAAATATTTTTTATTGTTTTAAGAAAATAATACTATAATATTTTTACAACTTATTGTGAAATGAGTATCGAAACCTAATTTTAACTTATTTTGGGTATTTTGTAAAACAAATTGAATTAAAGGAAATTAAACAAAAGATTAAGTAAATAACAAAATGAAAAATTAATTAAAACAAACATGTTTTTGTATTTTTTTTCTCATGCAATAACTATGTAAAGAAAAGAAATTAAATAAATATATTTTTTAAGAAGTATGGTAAAATACATAAAGATAAAGCCTAAAGAAACTAAAAAAAATGGAAAATGCCCCCAGCAGGGGTTGAACCTGGGTCCCCAAGGTTCATTGTTAGATGCTTTGCTAGTTGAGCTATACCTTTTATTTGTTATAACAATGGTTGAATTAAAACATAAGGGGGGAATAATAATGGGATTGGGCCAGCAGCCCAATGGGCTGACCTGGTTGGACAAGGGAAAGGAAAAATTTAAAAACCCTAATGCATCAAAGGGGCGCCGCTTAAACTTCCTGGGGAAAGGGAAAATTAATCAACATTAATTAATTGTAGCTTAACTAAACAAAGGCTAAACTAATCTCTCCCCTCAACCTCACACGTTTCCCTCTCTCTACTTTTCATCCTTCAACTGATTGAACCTACCTTTCTCTCTCACTCTTAATCGATGGCCACCGCGGTCTCTCTCATCCAACTTTGTTCCTATCAACAACAACGTTCTCTCAAATTCAAACATACCTTCCGTTCTTCTCTCTTGGCTCACTATATTGCTTACCCCATTTCTTCTGCACTGCAATAACAACAACAAAACTTCCGCTTGTCTCATGGCTCAACAACAACAACATAACTCTACACCATACTCGCGACTGTATTCCTCTCTGTTCACGAATCTGCTCCATGTTTTTCTCATCTCACGGTCACGCAATAAAATAACAACAACTCTTAGCCAGTTCAGTCGAAGAACAACGACAACAACACCCTGTCTCTCTTTGGTTCTCTAACTTGTCAAAATTTTGAAACAAAAAAACGAAGAAACAACACATAACATCTGAAAATAAGAGCACAGGGAGGAAAAAATACCATAGGACAGGAGGATTTCCGGTAAGTGTTGAGTTTGATGTTCGAATCCTTCCTCGTCTGTTCTTCTTTGTGTTTTCTATGATATTATTGTTGATATGATTGAGGAAGTGTTGGTGTTAGATCCAGAATTATTGTTAGTGAAGATACCTTGCTGGCGGCGTTTTTTTGCATGTATGGTGAGGAAATGTTTTGAAGCTTGTTTGTTTCTGGTTTACTGTTTGATGCAGTTTTTGGTTTTTTTACTGGTTTTCGGGTTGACAGTTTTTTTCTTCTGGTTTTTTTTACTAATGCAGCTTTGACAGTTTTTGGTTTTTTTGATTGAAGTTGTTTTTGACAGTTTGTGGTTTGAAGTTTTGGTTTTTGGTTTGCAGTTCTTACAGTTTGTGGTTTGAGGTTTTGGTTTTTGATTTGCAGCTCCTACAGTTTGTTTTGGCTTCTGTTTGGTTTTTGCGTTTTGCAGCTCTTACAGTTTGTTTTGGCTTCTGTTTGGTTTTTGCGTCTACAGTTTTTGTTTCAGAAAAATCCCCCTGCTGTTTGATATTGGGGCTTCTTCTTATAATGGTACAAAAGTGAAAATGTGGGGGGAAACATGGAAAATGTTTGAACAATGTTGGAATGTTGTCTTGTGGCTTTAGAATTCAGGTTTTTAACTTGCCTATTTGGTGCAAGTTTTGAACAGGTTTTGACAGTTTTGTTGGACAGCAATGTGCAGGTTTTTTCTTTCCTCTTTCATCTTTCTGTGATGCAAAGCTTACTTCTTTTTTCGTTAAAGTTCTGAAGGGTTTGTGTATTTGGAACATGATGACATAGGGTATTTGGGCTATTACTAGTCTTTTACTTGTTGCTTGTATGTTTGATACCATTTGCTGTATTGCCTTTGTTTTGTGCGCTTTTATGCTTGTTGTGCCTTGGCTTGCTGCATGTTTTTCCTGGGCCTGCTATGCTTGTTGTTAGCCTGCGCGCTATGCTTTTGTTTTATGCGCTGTTATGCTTGTTGTGCCTTGGCCTGCTGCATGTTTTGCCTTTGCCTTCTATGCTTGTTGTTGGCCCGCGCGCTATGCTTGTTGCTTACTTTGACAATTTGTTTTGGGTTTTGGCTGATGCTGTTTTTTGCTATAGCAACAGGAAACATTTGCAATCTTTTTCTTTTTTCCATTTTGTGAACCAAAGAGAAAAAATATTTTTGTGATTTGCAATTGGGAGAAAATAAACCATGATGAAAAATAACTCCCTGACTGATTCCAAACGCAAACCCTTATGATGACATTAATCAGATAATTCTTGTTTGAATTTTTTCCATGTGTTTGATCACTAACTTTTCTTTTTTCTTGTTTCATGAGCACGATTATTGGACGATCCAAAGCGATATTGAACGATGAAAATACCAAGGCGAGGACGAATGACTTGAAGATGAAGACTTGAAGAAACACAAATTATTTCTCTTTTTTTTTTGTAAACAAACCAATGTGATTTGTATTTCATACTCTAATATGCCTTGTAACATTGTCTCAAAAATGTAATGAGCACAAATTAGAACGAACTCATCAATGATGAATCTTGTTATGGAAATCAAATGACTCGTGAATTGGTTTGAATTCTATGATTTCCTCTCGAATAATTCGACTGCGCATCTCAACTTTGTAATGTAAATCTCAAGAAATCATGAATAATGGTTATAACTTGTATTCCAAACAAAACACGCGTCTTATCTTTCAAAATCCAATCAAACTCTCAAACAAAATAAATGCTTAAGAATTTAATTCCACTGATTAATTCAAACGCCAAAACATCGGTTGCTTGAACCTTGATCTTCAAATCATGCCTGAACCACACTCGCACTTCTCAAACAGAACTCTGACATTGACATTTAGCCCACAATAACTTGAAACTTAAGCAACAAAAACAAGTCTTGATTATCATGAACCTTTAACCTCATTTCCTGAAGTGCTCGAACTCCACATTTGCCAATTCAAACTTCAAACTCTCGACTCAACGGCTTAGAGGCTTTAAGAAGAAACTTGAAATGCGAGGACGTGAGATTTTTTACCTAATGCAAAGAGCTTTGAGCCATCCTCGAGGCAGGCAAAAGAAACATCTTCACAGAAACCAAAAACTCGAAACCCTAGCCTCTTGACTAGTACACAAAGAGAAATAAACCCTAATCCAAGCTCTGATAAATTTGAGCAAGACCCAACCTTGTAACCTGACGACAAAATTCGTTCCATGATCCACTTAATCGAGAACCAGATGCGCTTCCTTTTTACTTGAACGAAAACCTCAAAACAAGATTAGACATAAAGAGGGCGCAACCCAAAAACTTTAAACCAAAGCACCTGATTCCATGAGATGCGGGATATGCAAATGACTGAATAATAAAAAATGACGCAAATGGAATTCAAAGTTCAAAGCTAGATAAAAAATAAAGATATAGGGAAAATTTGGGGTACGACACTCTCTAACTAACTTTTGAACCAATTCCAATTAACTGCTTCTAACAAAAAAAGCTTCCAGCAAAAATCTATAAAAAGAGATAACAGAAAGAAAGGAGGGGGATACGATTCATATATACAGAAAATAGAGAGAAAATGCTCACCTCGAAATGATCTTCTGCAAATTCCTCTGCAGATCCTTCATCACCATCACTCTCTCTGAACCACAACCTTAAGCATCTTGATCATTCATCTTCATCAAAATTAATTTTGCAATGCACCTGCGTCAAGAATGAATAATCAACTTCGCTCAACTCCACTCTCTGATACGATCATGGCATAAGCGCAGAGCTTCACCATCAACTCTCACCAACACTTCCAATCTTCATAGTCTTCTCCACCTTCCTCATCATCAATATTCCTTCTTCAATTCATCGCCAAGTCTCCTACTTCAACAACAACAACAGTGAATCACAATCTCATTTTTACGGAATTGTAATAACAGCAGAAGAAGAAGAAAATTGAATGGGACGGAGAAGAAGAATGAGTTCAAAGGCAAAGAGGAGTGTTCGTACTTGAGAAGTCAAGACTCTCTAGGTTTCTAAACGTGTTGTCACCATTGAAGAGCCCTTGGAGATACTCCGGTAGGTAAGCTCCAATCTCCCTCGTTTCTTCGCCTTTTTTGCATAAAGCTTGTTACCATATCATGCGTCTTGGCTTGATAAATAATTCCCCTAACGCCTCAAACTATAAGTTGGCGTTGTTATCATTTAATTTTAGTTTAAAAATCCTAGGGTTTTCTGTTCGTTTAGATTTAGAAAATTTGAGGAGGAATCCTGAAAAGCAGAAGTGATATTTGGAAATAGAAGGAGGGAACGAAGCAGTTGGTGGCTGCATATCGGGTTTTCGACGAATGTAGGTGGAGGTTGCAGTGGCGGGTTAATGGAGACGAAGGGAGCGCTATATTTAGTTGGAGTATCGAGCAAGAAGGCCACCACGGCTACTGCCGAAGGCGTGACGGTGCGGCAATGGTATACGTAATTATGAGAGAGTAAGCTAAGAACGAGCGAGAGAGTTGGAGTGATGTATGAGAGTCCAATGGTCAAAACTTTATCCCAGACACACCATTTTGAGTTCAATTCTCTTATTTATTTTAATCTTTTTCTAACAATGAACAAAAACCCTGGTACATTTGTGATTTGAACTCATTATGTTGGGCCTCTAAGAAATCCACACGCTGCACCCCTCTGAGGTCTAATACCGCATTTTTTTGTTGATTTAAAGTTAGTACAACAAAAAGACCACTCTCCTGGCCCATTGCATCATTTTGTACAACATCAACTTGTGAATAAAAATCCTGATTGGACCCTGGCTATTTGGACCTCTGCGCCATTCTTCTACAGCACCCCCTGATTTCAGCTACACACCCCTTTAGTTTAATTTCCTTTTTTAGATTTCCATAAGATTTTCCTTATTTTTTGCTATAGATTATTGATAAAAATTATAAAATCGATAAAATTTGTTATATTTTCTTAATTGATTTTAGAAATTAATTCTTTAGTTTTCGATATAATTTTCCTCACATGAAAAACAAATAAAAAATAATTTTTCTTTTAGTTTTAATTCATATGTTCATACCGTCGTGCCTCGTTAATTTTGACGCGCGTTTGTTCATTGTGAAAGGTACATTTTTTATGCTTTCGATCATGTAACATAACAAGTTGTTATGTGATTGAAGCGCACGGCTTATGCTCGCTTCTGGTGCAACACACCTTACTTCTCATCATCCGGATAAATTCATATCATATTATATGTTGTCCAGATGCATGTGATATTTTATTATGCTCCGTGCAGGAACTTCTGATTACACGTTGCATTCGCAACACGCGTTGGCTTTTATCTTAGGTGGATATCGTTTCTTACTTTGTTTGTTTCTTGGTGAAGCTTGCTCGACGCGTACTCCTTGCTCATCCATCGCTTCCGTCTGCTTTTGACAATTTTCTCGCTTTTGGTAGTCGTCGCTACTACTTTTACATTTTCCCGCACTTTATCACATCTCTTTATAGCTTTCTAGATATCATAAGAAGTAGGAAATTTATTGCTTTATGATGCCATGAGAAGTAGGAATAGATATGTATGATGGGGTCTCTATTACTGATCATGTCAAGAACCCCTCTGGTTTATTTAAAGACCCGTTTAGGGTAATTCTGCATTGTTTGCTATTGTATGCTACTTGTGTGTGGTTTGTTTAAAACCATACCTTTGTTTAGGTATTTTTCAGGCGTGTTTACATTTTTGCTCGCATTATTTCCCCATACCTTATTAAACTCCTCAAAAGGAGGCGAGCGGGAGGGGGTTATTACAACCCCCTCAATTTCGTTTGTGTCATCCTTAACTCGTGACGCACCATGATGCTTTGGAGTCGTCAAGTGGGAAAGGGTTTCGCAATCAAACCCCCAAACTTTGTTAGAAGTTCGCATTGGCTGATGTTGATACTCCTTGATTGTTCATATTACCTTCTGTCTCCTACCTCGATCTTCTATATCTTGGTTAGACGTTCAGTCGCTTTTAACATCACATTTTTTTAAATCTTATTCACGATAGTTTGTCTTGGGTGATATGCTCCCCTTGACTAAAGAATTTCGCTTATTTTATTTACCTTTTTATGTGTGTGCTCTTTTGAGCTTGTTTGTTCATTTTCTTTCTATACCATGTTCCCTTTGGATGTGCTTGTTCCTTTCAAATGCAAGTTAGACAATAGGATAGGTATCCATGCATGATAACATTAGGAAGACATTTTCCTTATGTTAATCCAAACCCTAGGACTACCATTGTATGATAATATTAGGATTAGAAATAGGCTAGTCTCCCTTAAACTCTTTTCTTCCCCTTTTGCATATGCATTAAAACTAAAACTTTGTTTTTCTTAGAAAATCATAAAACATGTTAATCATACTTAAACCCATTTTCAAGGTAACAAAACACAAACCAATCAAATGTGGCATCTTGCCTTGAGGGCGTAACTCAAAACCATTTTCAAGTAATGACATGTTAATTTACTTCTGTGCCAAAGCGTGAGTCTCCAAAGGTCAAGCTGTGGCAGAAGGCGGAATTAATATTGTTCATAAAAAACACAAAACAAACAAAAACATGTAACCCGAACTATGGTAACTCTGATTCCTCAAAAAGGATACGTAAGCATATGGATAGGGACCAAGTGAGCACAACTTTATTTTCCCTACATTATTTTCTCCTTTCTTTTACATGCATTATTCCTCATTAATAAGCAGTAGACATAGATTAAACACACCCATAAGATAAATAACAAGAGGGGATACCGTAGAGTACCACAGGTGTGTAGGATGCTAATACCTTCCACTCGTGTAACACACTCCCTTACCAGATCTCTCTATTGCAAGATCGTGACTTCTCCCTTGTTAGTTTTTCTCAATGTTTACCTTTCCCTTCATGTGGGATAAAAGACGTTCGATGGCGACTTTATTGTTTGATGATTTTCAACCGGTTTTTTCACCTGTTGTAATATTGGAGACATCTTCTTCTGTATTTGGATTTGATTCTTTATTAAGACTTTCTGACGCTCTTTCTTTAGGACCTATAAATTGAAATTATATATCTGCAAAAAATTTACCCTACTTTGTCTTTTGAGAGCCAAGCTTATCATCAAATATGACACTGATAGATTCTTCCACGGTTCGTGTTTTTGTGTTATATACTACGTAACCTTTTGAGTGTTCAGATTATCCTAACATGAGAAACTTTTTTCCTTTAGAATCAAACTTGTTTAGATGTTCTTTACTATTTAGAATAAAACAAGTACATCCAAATGGATGGAAATAAGAGATGTTGGACTTTTTGTTCTTCCACAGTTCATATGGAGTCTTATCCAAAATAGGTTTTATGGAGATTATATTTTGAATATAACATGTTGTGTTAATTGCTCTGCCCAGAAGTTCTTAGCAATGTTAGTCTCGTAAATCATGGTTCTGGCCATTTCTTGTAAAGTTCTATTCTTTTGTTCTACAACTCCATTTTGTTGGGGAGTTTTAGGACAAGAGAAATCATGAGAGATTCCATTCTCATTAAAAAAGTTTTCAATTTTTTTGTTTTCAAATTCTCAACCATGATCACTTCTGACTTTAACAATTCTAAAATCTTTTTCATTTTGAACTTGGTTACAGAAGGAAATGAGCATAGATTGTAACTCGTCCTTGTGTCTTAAGATTTATACCCATGTCCATCTTCTATAGTCATCTACGATCACTAATCCATACTTCTTGCCACTGATGGATGTAGTTTTCACTGGACCAAACATATCTATATGCAAAAGTTCTAATGGTCTAGAGGTAGAAACAACATTTTTTTATTTGTCAGAAGGTTTTGCAAACTTCCCTTTTTGACATGCTTCACACAGAGCATCTGAGATGAAATTTAGGGTAGGAAGTCCTCTGACCAGATTGAGTTTGTTAATCTGATATATTCTTCTCAAACTAACATGCCCCAATTTCTATGCCAAACCCATTACTCATCGTTAACAGACATTAGGCATTTTACGTTCTGACTTTTTAGTTCAAAAAGTTTTATTTTGTAAATTTTGTTCTTTCTCTTTCCATTAAAAAGGATAGATCCATCTTTCTGACTAACTGCTTTACATGACTTTTAATTAAAGATTATATCTAATCGTTATATTTAATTGACTTATGGATAACATGTTATGCATTAATCCATCTACTAATAGAACATTATTTATAGAATAAAGTGTACCGTTAACAATAGTTCTAGATCCAATATTCTCTCCTTTATGATTGCCTCCGAAACCTAGAGAGCCTCCAGATTTAAGCTTTAGACTTTGGAACATATGCTTTCTTCCCGTCATGTGTCGAGAGCATCCAAATTCCAGTACCAAGATTGATGTTTCAACTTTGATGTTAAAGACATCTGCAACATAGAAAATTTTGTCCTTAGGTACCCATATCTTTTTGGGTCCTTGTTTGTTAGAGTTACCAAAATTCTGTTTGAATTTTGGTTTAGCAAAAAAAGAATTACTAGTATACTTTATGTCATGTGTATGTCCATATGTAAAGTTTGAATAGAAAGGTGTGTGTTTTATGACTATATCATTAAAAAAAATTTGTTGAGATTCTTTTCCCTTATATCCTATACCTTTTCTGCCTTTATGCTAACTCCATAGATCATTGAATCCATCTTGCTCCTATCTATGTTTTTAGCTAGAAATTTTTGAAAGCTATGATCATATCCTTTTATGATTCTATCAGAACTATTAGAAACTTCTGAAAAATTTTCTTTGAGCTTTTCTTAATTCATTTTTAATAACATAATTTTCATTTTCGAGTTTAGAAATGGTTTCCTTTAGCTCAGAGCTTACAGCTTTTAGTTTCAGAGTTTCTTCAGAGTCAGATACTAGATTCTTTTTTCGGTTCTTATTTTTGACTCGAAGTTGCTAATATCTTTCAATAATTTTTGACAAGCTTTCTTCTAATTGAGATCTAGAAAAGTTAGATAATACCTCTTCTTCCTTTGAGTCTGACTCTGATTCAGATGATCCAGTGTCATATACGTTGGCCATAAAGGCAATGTTGGCTCGTTCATCTTCTGATTCTGTTTTAGCTTCAGAATATTCTGAGTCATCCCATGTTGCCATAAGACTTTTCTTCTTTTCTTTGAAGAACCTCTTTTTAGTTTTTTCTTTTTGAAGATTTGGATGGTCGCTTTTGTAATGACCTTGTTCATTGCATTCGTAGAAAACAATATCTTTGTTACTAGATTTTCTTTATCTAGTAGATGATTCAGAATGATTCTCTGTTCTTCTAGGAGTTCTAAACTTCATCTTCCTTTGCTTCCATAGCTGATTGACTCTTCTGGAGAGAAAGGATAGTTCGTTTTCTTTTGACGAGGATCCACCAGAGTTTTCTTATTTTGTCTGAAAAACTTTAGGTTCATATTTTTTATTAGATTTGAGAGCAAAAGACTTACCTTGCTTATGGGGATCATCTTCTTCTAGTTCTATCTCATGACTTCTCAAGGAGCTGATCAGTTCTTCAAGAGATATTTTGTTCGGATATTTGGCTAGTTTTAAGGCTCTGACCATGGGTCTCCATTTCTTGGTTAAGCTTCTGATGAATTTCTTTACAAGATCTTGTGTTGAATACCCTTTGTCTAGAATTTTTATGCCAACAACTATAATTTGAAACCTTGAGAACATTGTTTCCACTATTTCATCTTCTTCCATTTTAAAAGCCTCATACTTCTGAATGATAGAAATAGCTTTGGTTTCTTTGACTTGCGTGTTTCCTTCATGCGTCATTCTCAAGGAGTTAAACATGCTTTTGGCTTATTCTCTTATTATGATCTTCTCATACTCGATGTACGAGATAGCACTCAAGAGGATTGTTCTGGCTTTGGGATGATTTCTAAATTATTTCTTTTATTGGTCTGTCATTCTCTTTCTGTCAATCTTCTGACGGCTTTCGTCAACAGGATGTACGTATCCATCAGTCACCATATCCCAGAGATCAATGTCATGAGCTAGAAAGAAACTTTCGATTTTGTCTTTCCAGTAATCGAAGTTCTCACCATCAAAGATTGAAGGTTTGCCGTTGATTCTGTCTTTCTCATCATGATTATCATTACTGATGATCTTACTTGGTCGCACCATAGTGTTTTTCTTTCTTCGATCTTTTTCTGACACGGTTAAGTGTTTACACCCAGAACCAGGCACTCTGATACCAATTGAAGAATGGAAAACACAAGAAAGGGGGGGGGGTTTGAATTGGGGTTTTTAAAAATAAATCAATAGAAACATTGGTTATCCTGGTTCGTTTGAACTCAAACTACTCCAGTCCACCCGCCAAGGTGATTTCGCCTCTCTCAAATGAAGACTTAATCCACTAATAAAACTTGATTACACAGATACATGACAACTATCAAAGTCTTCTTGAGATCAAACCACAACTCAACTTTCTCAAGGTATTACTTTATAATATGATTGAAAGTGTGTACAAAGATGTTTTCTAGATAAAACAATATCACTACAATGATGTATTACACAATTGAAAAACACAAGATAGAAAGGTAATGAGATTTCTCTTTTTCAGTGCGTAGTAATGTTGTGTCGATTTCTCCTTCAAGTTTTCTTTATATAGGCGATGTATGAGAGACATGAGAACATGCTTTTGGAAGGTTGATAAAGTGTTGTTTATGTTCTTTCCAGAAGTAGAGATCTTGTCTTGATTCAACCGTTACTTTTGATTTAAAATGAATAAATTGTAACACTTCAGAACATGCTTTCTTGGGATCATATCAGAAGATGAATGTTACCGTTGAGACTTCTTTAGTTCTTTCCAGAACTTTATATATCAGGATATCAGAGTTTTTTTATTTGTTTGCAACTTTTGTACATTGAGAAGTTGTAATGTTAGAACTTCTTTGTTTAAGCGTGTCACACGAATTTTCTTATATGTATTATGTGTCGCAACATAGCTTCAAAACTAAAACTTGCTCATCTTCTATGCATATCATATCAGAATTTCCCTGCATAAGAAAAACATTATTTAGAGAGCATATTTGTTCTTTATATATATCATGTGTTTGTTATCATCAAAACTCTTACAGGGATGTAGAACCAAACTATGTTCTAACCACATGGTCCTGCTCAGATGCATATATAGACACGAAGCAAACATGTTAATGAATGAGATTCATGAAGGTTCCTTTGGCACCCTTGCCAATGGACATTTTATGGCAAATAAGATGCTTAGGGTAGGTTATTATTGGCTGACAATGGAATCTGACTGTTACAAATTTGCAAAAATGTGCCATAAATGTCAGATTTATGATAACAAGATTCATGTGCCTCCAATGCTTCTCAATGTTATTTCTTCACCATGTCCTTTTTCTATATGGGGTATTGATATGATTGGAATAATTGAACCCAAGTCGTTGAATGGACATCGTTTCTTCTTATTGGAAATTAACTACTTCAATAAGTGGGTGGAAACAGCTTCTCATGCTAATGTCACCAAGCACGTGGTAGTATGCTTTATCAAGAACAATCTTATATATCGGTATGGTGTGCCAAGCAAGATTATTACTGATAACGGATCGAATTTTAATAACAAGATGATGACAGAACTTTGTGAAGAATACAATATTGTCCATCACAATTTGTCTCCTAAATACATAAGATGAATGGGGTTGTTGAAGCTGCTAATAAAAACATTAAGAAGATCATCTAGATGATGGTTGTTACCTATAAGGATTGGCATGAGGTGATCCCTTTTTATTTACATGGTTATTGTATATTCGTCTGCACTTCAACAAGGGAAACCTCGTTCTCTCTTGTGTATGGTATGGAAGCAGTGCTCCCCGTTATGGTTGAGATTCCCTCTTTGTGTTTAATAGTGGAAACCAAGTTGTCAGACGTTGAATTGGTCTAGAACAGGTTTAACCAGTTGAATTTGATTGAAGAAAAGAGAATGACAGCCTTGTGTCATGGTCAGTTATATCAGGAAATAATGAAGAAAGCTTTTTATAAAAGGGTCAAGCCGTGTGAATTCAGAGAAGGCGACCTCGTGCTCAGAAAGATGATGTCTTTTAACGTTGATGCTAGGGGAAAGTGGACACCAAATTATGAAGGCCCATATGTTGTCAAGAGAGCCTTATGCGACGGTGCATTTATTCTTGAAAATATGGATGGTGAGGAGTTCCCACGTCTCATGAATGCTGACGCAGTCAAAAAATACTTTGCCTAAATAAATAAAAGAAAAACTTGCTAAGTTGAAAGCATGAAAGGGAGACTTAGGCAAAAAAGAGCGTCTCGATAGGCTGAAAACTCGAAACGGCGATTGTTGTACCCCAAAATTTGCCCTCTCCTTTCTCAAGGCATTTCTCACAAGACCTCCAATAGCTCAAGTTTACACAAGTGTTGGCTACGTCAAACCATCTCCTAAACATTGATGCCTCAAATTAGGGTTTTAATTTTCACAAGGATAATTGGACTTCTAATGCCTCAAATGACCTTCATGGATTATTATAGACCTCCAAGAATACTCATGTCAAGTTTCAAGTCTTTAGTCACAAATTTGCTCAGTCAATTGACTAGATGACTGAAAATCAAATGTATTGGATATAAAATCAACTGTGGTCAAACTACTGTCAAACTTCAAGATTTTTGGTCTACATCAACATTTTTAAGTCATATTAATCAATTAATAAAATTTGGATCACAATTCCTCAAGAAAATGTTCAATTTACCAAAAGGGCAAAATGGTCAAAATTAGGGTTTTGATTGTAATTGACTGATCATTGACTTTTGACCTAATACATGATCCAATGGCTTGAAGTACAATCTCAAGGATTCTAATACAATATATTGACCTAATTTCATGGATCAAAACATTTCTCAAGATTATTGAATTGATATTTGAAATTTTGGGTCAACTGATGAAAATTCAACTGATGCACAAAACGTTAAACTTTGACTTTTTAATCTAGATTTGATTTCAAAGATCACAATTCATCCAGACATTCAGAAATATGAAGCTTGATCATCAAGAAATCAAGAAATTCAAAATCCAATGTGAAAAGTCAAACTTTTCAAGAGTTAGAAATTTTTCTATGTGTTTTATACATGACAATTTCATTACTTTATGCCAATTTTTCACCAAGATGCAAGATGATTCAAAGAAAACATTCAACATGAAAGTTGTAGATATTTATGAGATCTACAACTTTGCTTTACTGATAAAGTCCTATAATTTCTTTCATTTTGAGTTATAAATTCATGAAGTCATGCACTTTTTCTAAAAACACATAGTGAAAATTTGACCTAGTTTAGGCAGATTTTTGACCTAACTTCTTGGCAAATTTTCACCAAGATCCAAGATGATTTTTTCAAAATGGTCAATATTAAGGTTTTAGAGGATGTTTCGAGATTTTCAAAATGTCCCAGAAATCAATGAGATCATTTTTGAGCTAGGAGAATCGAAGAGGAGAAGTTAGGCTTTCAAACTTGAATTACAAGGCATTTTTCACGAAGAACACTTGATCTAAACCATAGCTATGTTACATAACTTCACTTTGAATACCTCCTAACTTGTGTTTAACTCCTTAATTTAATGTTTACACATTTGATTGAGCCATTATCCAAGTGCTTGAGCTATTATCCAAAGCAATGATCTATTTTTGGAAGAAAGTTACCATTCCATTCTTGTAAAGCAAGTTTTTACACAAAGTCAATGCATTGAGCTCCTCACTTATTTCTTCTGATCACACTCCATTGTAAAGTGAATAAGCAACCTCCCCTCACCCAACAAACTCAGACCATTCTTGTACTTGAGCCTTATAACTATGAAAATCCATTTCAACTTGATTTCTCATTTTTATCCAAACCATGACATGTTATCTCAAAATTATGGTTACTTCAAGATATCAAACCTCTTGCCTATAAATATAGAGGTTATTTTTAACCTAAGACATGAATTCACAAGCCCTCAAACACCTTGAAACCCCCTCTAAACCAGAAGTGCATCCACAACTCCATAACTTGTCATTTCTGGCCAAAAACTTCAAATCTCATAATCCACTAGTGCGTTTTCCCTCTAAATCATTATCAACGCTTCTATAACTCAAATACAACTCATCCCAATCCCTGTTTCCCAACTGTAACTCCATTTCCACCATTGTCCAAACTCAAAAACAGAGGTATGCAACTTGACTTCTCTAGACCATTTCAGCTACTCTCAACTCAAGCTAAGCATTGCATTAGCTTCCTAGAGGACCAAGGAAGCTAGCCTGATCATTACAGCATCTTGAAACAAGCTCATTTTCAAAACACAAATTCCATTTTCAAGGTAAGTTTTCTCACTTTTGAACTCTTTATATAGGCATTGTTAGCTTTCCATTTCAAAGATAAAATGTAGACATCATAGCCCTGAAACTGACCGTGTCCCTAGAATTCATTTATGTTGCCTGAGTAGTGAGAATTTTAGAGTTGAACTTTCTGAAAAAGTTAGGTCAAATTTGGTACCATTTAAAATTCGTGCTCATCTTTGATCTACTGTTTTAGTTATTTACATATTTGGAATCATGGTGAAATTTCCAAGTTTGATGATTATAATTTCTTAAATAGTTGTGAAATGAGAAAGTTACAAAGTCTGGTTATGGCGCAAAGTTGAACATGAAGTACAACCATGGACATGTTTTATTTTAATTTTATTGATTGTTGTATTACTAACAGATGAAACAGCCACTGCAGTGGCAGGATGAGGGTGTGTAAGGCATTGATGCTAAGGGTCCAAGGTTTGAGCCCCAGTGACACCTTTTGTTTTTTTTCTTCACATTTTCCTTATTTCACTTTGCAGCACATGTGCTTTTCAGCAATTGGGCCTTGCCTTCTTACTTTCCCTCACACCCCTGAATGCTAAACCATACGCAACCCGTTTTATTTTGTTTTTATTTTCGGACATATACAAAAAACCATTTTTGGGCCTAAAACCAAACTTCTTTGTTTATTTACCTCCTAAATCATTTTCAAACCCCCTGATTTAATTTTTAATATTTTCATTTTACTTTTCTTTCTTACTTTTTATTTTTATTTTTATTATTATTATTATTATAATAATAATAATAATAATTATTGTTATTTTAATAAAAAAATATCAAAAACATTTTATTAAATATTTAGGCTAATTATCTTTTATTTCTATTTTTTTAATTTATTTTCTTAAACATAAAATACCCTAAAAATTGTTTTCTTAATTAATTTGATTCCTTTAAATTTTAGTTTTATTAAATCAACTTATATTAATTATTTATTTTCTTTCTTTTTATTAGTTTAATTAGGTTAACCATAAAACCTCTTCTACCAAAAAACTCATAAAAACATTTCTTTTTACATTAATTTTATATTCTTGTACATTTTGTTATTTTGAATTATTCATTTTAGTTGTAATAGTAATTAGGTTTTAATTTCTTATTTCCCCATTTGTAATTTGTATCCCCATCTCTAAATAATGTAATAGCGTAGAACTTTAAATTCCCGCAATTTACCCTTTCCATATTATTGTTAGTAATTAGGTTTGTATGGCAAAAATCAACAACTAGAAAACCCTATTTCAAAGACAAAAATGCATGAAATCAAAACACTTTGCACACTTGTACCTCTAGGGTTAACCCACACTTGTTGCCTTAGAATAAAACAGTCATGTCCCTCGAACGTGGGATACTTTAGCAAAGACCCTCGAATACAAGATCATAGTCCCTCGATGACCCTTTGATTTTACCTTTGATAGATGATCTTTTACCCTTACGAAAAATTGCTAAGGTATCCTACAATGTTTCCTTCTATGACTGTACGATGACCCACGTCTGTCCCTTCATATCCAATGATATGGTTTCTTACTAACTAATAGTAAGATAACACTATCTAAAGAAGGAGGTAAAGAACTAAGACTTTTTGAGTAGGTAGAACGCTCATAGTTTCTTGCTCACAAACAGAACCATCTTCGCACTCACACTTTTAAAACATCTTTCCAAAAATAAATATCTCTTTGAACTATTTTCAAAACCAACACTTTGTATACATTCTTATAGAGACGAGAATCATTACAAAGTTTTCCGAAACAAAGGCGTTTTCAAAATATTTTCAAACTTACACAAAACTCAAAAACATTTTTAAGGCATTTCAAAGTGAGATAGAAATTAAGAGCCCGTAGATAACTACAGATGAAAAGGGTGCTAACACCTTCCCTTTTCATAACCTACCCCCCGAACTCAAGAGAATTCTCAAAATGGTCTTTCCTGTTCTTTTCACCCTTTCCTTTATTGGATAAAAGAAAAGTTGGTGGTGACTCTTGCTATCCGCAACAATTGCAATAAAACACAAAACACCCAAGTCAGTTCTCCCACCGTATTACAGCGGTCTAGGTAAAAGTTAGAGACACAAACAGAATAAATTTTCCTGGTAGGTTGAAAACCCGCAAGGGAAACCTAGGCAAAAGGTAGGGATTTCTTGGAAAGTAACTGCGTCAGATAAGACTTGATCATTGAAACAAAAATCTTCTCGGATTCTCATCACACTTCAACTTAAGCCTATGTTCAGGAGTTAAAAGTTGTTAGGGAGAATAGTGGTCATTGTATTTCAATGTATCTTTTCCATGTATTTACCATTTTCTAAAACTTTGTAATCATCCATGGAGTCACGCCATTTGTGGACTACCATTCTAATAATAAAGTTTGAGCCTTTATCAAATTCTTTGTAGTTCTTATTTTATTCTGTTTAAAAAAATTTCATTTATTATTGATAATGATTTTCAAAACAAAAAAGACTTAATAATAAAATCATGATTTTGAAAAAAATTTCAAATTACTTTTTACTTTAATTCTGTGATTCAAGTGAAACAAAAGTATTGGTTCCAAGGATTGACGAACTCCGAAGTTTTGAAAACATTCCCCAATAAGAATCATGGGTTAATCTTGCATATATGTGTATATCCCACTTGTGTTTTTTTTCTTGGATTGTTGGATTTCATACTAGTTGATATATGGTATAGTGTTGGGTTTGTAATCCCTTTTTCTGAAGTTAAGTATTCGTTTAGATTTTCTCCAAGTTGTTATATGGTGTTGGGTTTGTATAGTTTGATACCTCTCTCCCATATTCCCAAGCTAAGTCTTGATTCAAGTTTCTTTAGCTGAGTGTGATTCTTTCCCCAGCCAGGTGGTGATCATACAGATATTGTAAAATTATGTAGTATTTGCTTTAGTTGATTGGATTCTTTCTTCCTTTGTGTTGATAATTGATGTGGCATCTCTTGTATAACATTGCTCCCCCAGTTACGACATTGTTGTTGTTATGTGCTTCCTAAGTAGCCAGACAAAAGTAGCATCTTTTCTAATAAGTGTTGAAACAACTGTCAACTTTTTGGATTTTCTCACTCCAAGTGTTGAGTTTGATTTAAAATCCCCATAATTTTGACTTCTTTATGTGATGTTAACTTCTTAATTCCCTAGATGAAGAGAGGATGACGCTTCCCTCTAAAGTTGTTATCCCCGGGAGGTTTCACAAATTCTACCCAGAGAAGTTTGTGCAACCACTACCCTTTATATTTAAAGTTTATTATGTATACTCCCCTAAGTGTGCGTGGTTTCATTTTCCATAGTGAAGGAAATACATAATCCCCATCTTAAAACTAGACGATCTGGCATTATCTTCCCTAGCAAAGTCTGTATAATATTCCCCGGTGAAGCCTAGAGGAGAATGTTATATCCCCATAACTGTATTGGTTAATTGCTATCAGATTTTGCTTTGATTAATTTTCAAACTATGTTTCTTCCCAGTGAAGTTAAGCCATGATGTAGGACTTTGTTTTCTCGGTTGTTACTTACTCTCCTATGGAATCTTCATCCGGGATGTGATTTAGCCGAATGTTGTCTTGACCCAAGTTGGTTTTGTCTAGTTGTCCCCAGTGTAGTATGTCTATTTTGTCAGCATATACATGACAGAATTCATACACTCATACATACATCCATGCATAAATGAATTAAAATTCATAGCTCATTTGCATTGATTGATTTTTTTGGTGGCATATTATCCTCTTTGCAGAGTTATATTATCCTCTCTCCAATAGAGTATCAACCTTAAGCAGAAAGTGTATATCCTTTCAATTCTCACTGAGTTATCCCTTGTGGAAGAATTTTTCTTTAGCCTTCCTGTCCATCTATTTATCTGGATGGAATTTGATCCCCATTTGAGTTTACTCCTCATTATGTGGTGTCTTGATTGACTGTTTCACTCTAGTTTATCCCTGATTTAAATATTTGGTCCCCGACAGCAATATTATTTTGACCCCTATAGGGTTTGAGCCCTGGATTGAGATTGTGCATTTATTTTGCACATGAAGACTTTACCACCTCAACAGGAATGTGTTGGTATTTCCCCATGAAATCAAGATTAATTTTCCAACAGTGTTATTGCAATTCCTTCTCATAACAGCAAGTGAAGGTCTCTTTATTTGAGCAACATGTGCTTCCCCAGTAAGTCTGTTAGTTCCTAGAGATGGTTTTACTCCGATTGGATGGTAGTCTCTACAGTATGGGGGATAGTCTTTTTTTGATATGTTTTACTCTGATGGATGCTAGTCTCTTTATTATGGGAGATAGTTGGTTGTTGAGATGGTTTTACTCTGATAGATGGTAGTCTCTGCATTTTGGGAGATAGTTCATTGTTGAGGTTTTAGTCTGATGGATGATAGTCTCTTTATTATGGGAGATAGTTATTTTTTGAGGTTTTAATTCGATGAATGGTGGTCTCTCTATTACTAGAGATAGTTCGTTGTTGAGATGGTCTTACTTTGATTGATGGTAGTCTCTTTGTTATGGGAGATAGTTTGTTGTCGAGGTTTATACTTTTATACAATAATTTAACATTTTAAATGAGTTAACTAAAGAAAGTCACCAAATAGATCTCTTTAAATGATATTTATTAAGGCAAATATTAAATTCTTATATTTTATATGTGTTTATTCATGCGAGTGTCAACTGACTCGAAGGACAATTGATGTTTGGCCGATTTTCATACACGTCTGTGATGGTAAACATGTGATAATTATAAGATTTCGCATGTGAATGATAAATCAATCCAAAGAGGATTTTATTATTTGATAAGTTTTATTATCAATATTTTATTATTACAACAAGAGTACAACTAACAGTCAATAATATTGTCCAAAGAATTGATATTGATGGTGCACTGGGTGTCTTGAGATGAGTTATGCCATTATTTGAACATGTTAAATATTTTGTTTATTTTTATGAATATATTTATAGGTTTTATTTTTTCCTCTTTTCAGCTACATGGATTTTTTTATTATTTATGTGTTCTAAATTTTAGATTATTCATGTGTACTTGATTTTATTTGGATTTGAATGACTTTTTTTTGTTCATTCATTTAGACTAAATTTAATTTCAGCTTCTTATTTGGATAAATCAGGTTATTTATGCTCATTTGGGAACAATATGATCAAGTTGTCATTATATTAAGATATTGTTGGAACTATTTCAGTTACAGGTCATGATAATCTATATTTGCTTGATACAATAGCTACCAATGGTGAATCCATGAATGTGGAATCAGTTGGTACTAAGTGTAAAATTGATGATAACAATTCAGGAGCATTATGGAACAATTGCCTATGTCACATCTCTAAAAATAGAGTTGAGAAACTAATGTCAGATGGAATTTTAGATTCCATTGAATTTCCAAACTTTGAGGTTTATGTTGAATGTGTTAAGATAAATAGACCAAAACAAAGAATTGGTGCATATAGAGCTATAAATATCTTAGAATTGATACATACAAATATTTGTGGACCATTTTATACACCTTCTTTGAATGGTCAACAATATTTTATATCATCCATAGACGATTATTGTAGATATGGATACATATTTCTTATACATGAAAAGTATTAATAATTGGATGTGTTCAAATCATTTAAGGATGAAGTTGATAATCAACTCAACAAAAGAATTAAGAGTGTCAAATCTGACCATGGTTGTAAATATTACAACACATATGAAGGTTCAGGTGAACAATGTCTAGAGCCTTTTTCCAAATACTTAGAGGATAATGGAATTGTTCCATAGTACACCATGCCAGGGACGCCTAACATGAATGATGTGGTTAAAAGAAGAAACTAGACTCTTAAAGATATGGTAAGGAGTATGATTTGTCATTCTACCTTTCCAGAGCCACTATGGGGTGAGACACTAAAGACCGCAACTTACATTCTAAATAGAGTGTCAATCAAGGCAATTTACATAACACCTTATGAGTTTTGGATTAGACAAAAACCTAATCTGAAATATTTTCACGTATGGGGATGTCTAGCTGAGGTAAGTCTTTATAGGTCAAATGAAAATAAATTGGACTCTCGAACAATGAGAAGCTATTTTATTTGCTATTATGAAAGATCTAGGGGATAAAAAATTTATGTTCTCAAATTAAATTATATTTTTTAGACAAGAACAACCAGATTCTTTAAGGATATTTAGTTTAAGGGTAAGAATAAGATTAAAGACTTTGTTTTATAGAATTATCGGTAACAATTCTTGAACTGGTTCATACAATTATTTTTTATCAAGAATGTATGGAACCTTCATGGGACATTGTTGAATTTCCTCCTAATCAAGTTGATTTGATAATTCATGAAAAACAAACTCAAAATCATCAAGAACAAGTGTTATAAGAACCAATAACATTGCGGAGAACCACTAGAGAAAAGAGAAATGATGTTCCGGATGATTACATAATCTTTCTCCAAGAACATGATAAAAATAATGGTATGATGGAAGATGGTCTAATAAACTTTCGACAAGCCATGCATGATTCGAACTCGGAAAAGTGGATTGAAGCAATGATGGAGTAGTACAAGTCTATGCAAGACAATAATGTTTTGGAACTTATCCAGTTACCATAAGATGTGAAATGCATTATTTGCAAATTGATTTTTAAGACCAAGTAGGATTCTAACGGTAGTGTGGAGAGGTATAAGACTCGTCTTAAGGCCATGGGTTATACTCAAAATAAAGGAATTGACTTTAGAGAGACTTTCTCTATGATTTCATCGAAAGAATCTTTTAGGACAATCATGGCTCTTGTTTCATATTATTATTTGGAACTCCATCAAATGGAAGTTAATATGGAATTCCTCAATGGAAACGTTGATGAAACAATCTATATGATGCAACCAGGAAACATTGTGTAAGAATATGGTCTACAAATTGAAAAAAAATCCATTTATGGACTAAAGCAGTTGTCTCGTTAGTGGTACCACAAGTTTCATGGAGTAATCATCTCAATAGGAGAAAGTACATTTTACTGGTCTTGTATGTTGATGACATACTGCTTGCCACAAATGATTTAGGCATGATGCACGAAACCAAGAAAATTTGAAATGAAAGACATGGTAACGACTCCTTTGTATTAGGAGTTCAGATACAACGAGACCGATCTTGTGGTATTATAGGATGATCACAAAGGAGCTATATTGAAAAGGTACTTAAAATGTTTGGCATACAATAATGTAAACTGGGGGATACTCCAATTGGTAAGGATTGAAGGTGCAATAAACACAAGTAAGCGGGGTTTGATTTGGGTTTCTAGAAATAAAATCTTTTTGAAACCAAGCACTTGAAGTTAACATAAGAACATATAAATGAAAACAAATATTTTTATCTTGGTTTACTGTTAATGAAGTTAATCAAGTCCACCCACCAAGGTGATTTTCCTTTCTCAATCAAGAACTTAATCCACTATAACCAAACTGATCAATGACACAAACAAAGACTAATCGTCAATGTTCACAACCACAAAGACTAACTGTCAATGTCTTCTTGAGAATTTTGACTAAAGCCCTAGTCTCTCAAGGAACAATAAACTCCCTGTTGAATATAAGTTTGTGTGTTTAAAATATTGCTTCTTGAGAGCATATTACACAAAAATAAAGTACATATAATAACACAACAATGTTTATATCAAGTTAATGAACAACAATTTCTTGTTAGCAAGTTAATAAACAAAAGTTCAGCAGTGTTTTATCAAAATGAATCAGCATAAATTTGTTGTTTTCCAATTCATCCAAGTCTTTCTTTTATAGAAAAAAAGAAATCTGTTGGAGGGTAGAATAGGTCAGTGTGAGTGGTAGAAAACATCGTACCAATAGTACAGTCTTTGCACCATAAAAACAACGTAATAGAAGGAGGTGATCTTGTATTATTTATCATGTGAAGAATTCTAAGAATAATCAAAAACCTTGTCTTCAGAACTTGTTAACCAGAACCTTGTCGTTAGAGTCTTTAGCACTTGGTCTTTAGAGTCTTGTCTTCAGAATATTTAGAATTTGTTCAACATAACCTTGTCTTCAGATTCTTCCTTAAGTTTGTTGTGTTCTTTAGAAACATATTCATGGACTTTTAAAAGTTCCTTGAATTCATTTTTAAGAAACTCATGTTTTTCTAGATTTTCAAGTAAAGAACATGTTAATTCGGAATGAGAAAGGTCAGAAAATACATCTTTTATGTCTGAATCAGAGTCAACATCAGCCTTTGGATAGATCGTCTCATCATAAGTCTTAACACTATCCATCAATGGTACGTTAGCTTTTTATTCTTCAAAATAATCTTCTAAAGAAACAGAGTCATCCCATGTTGTCAACAACTCTTTCTTCTTTCCTCTGAAATATTTTTCTGGGGTTGTCCTTTCTGAGCTTAGGACACTCATTCTTATAGTGGCCTGGATCTTTGCACTCATAGAAGGTGACTTCTTTGTTGCTACCATACTTCCTTTGTCCAGAAGTAGACTCGAAGCGACCACCCATCCTTCTAGCTCCTCTGAACTTGTTGCCTTTCTTTCTCTTCCAGAGTTGGTTGACCCGTATGGACATCAATGACAACTCATCTTCATATTCATATGAATCTTCTTCAGAATCCTCGATCTCTTCTGCTTGAAGAGCTCTCATTTCTCAGATCTTATGATGGATTTAAGAGTAACCGATTTTCCTCTCTATTGAGGTTCATCTTTCTCCAGCTCAATCTCATGACATCTCAAAGAACTCATCAGTTCTTCTAGTGAAGTATTGTTCAGATCTTTAGCCAATTTAAGTGCAGTTACCATGGGCCTCCATTTACATGGCAAGCTTATGATAATGCTCTTCACATGATCAGAAGTAGAGTATCCTTTGTTAAGAACCCTAAGTCCTACAACCAAAATTTGAAACCTTGAGAACATTGTTTTAACTATTTCATCTTCTTCCATTTTGAAGGCTTCACATTTTTGAATCAAGGCCAAAGCATTGGTATCCTTAACTTGAGCATTACCCTCATGAGTCATTCTGAAAGAATCAAATATAGACTTAGTTGGGTCACTATTTGTTATATCTCATACTCAGTATAAGAAATCTCATTCAACAAGATAGTTCTTGCTTTATGATGATTCTTATAATATTTGTGTTGTTGATCATTCATAGATCTCCTCACGATCTTAGTTCCTCTTTCATCTATAGGGTTTTCATAGCCATTGACTACCATATCCCAAAGATCAATAACATGACCTCGAAAGAAACTATCTAGTCTATCCTTCCAATAATCAAATATTTCACCGTCAAAGATTAGAGGTTTAGAATTTTAGATGTCTCTCTCATTGAGAACACGCATAACTATAGCATGTGGTGGAATAGCCATATTGTTTCTAAAACATCTAGATCTTTATCCAACACAGTTAAGTGTTTGATAACTATTAATACCCGAACCGGAGCTCTGATACCAATTAAATATGCAAGAAACACAAGAAAGGGGGGGTTTGAATTGGGTTTCTAGAAATAAAATATTTTCGAAACCAAGCGCTTGAAGTTTAAACAAGAACAAAAATAAATGAACGCAATTATTTTATCCTGGTTCACTGTTAATGAAGTTAATCTAGTCCACCAACTAATATGATTTTCCTTTCTCAATCAAGAACTTAATCCACTATAACTAAAATGATTAAATACACAGACAAATACTAATCGTCAATGTTCATAACCACAAAGACTAATCGTCAACGTCTTCTTGAGAATCCTGACTAAAGCCCTAGTCTCTCAAGGAACAATCAACTCACTATTAAATACAAGTTTATGTGTTTACAAGATTGCTTCTTGAAAGTAGATTACACAAAAATGAAGTACAAATAATAACACAACAATGTTAATAGCAAGTTAATGAACAATAGTTCCTTGCTAGCAAGTTAACGAACAAAAGTTCCTTGCTTTACAAAACTTTACAAAAAGAACTACAAAGTAATTTCATCAATGTTTTAGAAAAATGAATCAGCGCAAATTCATTGTTTCCCAATTCATCGAAGTCTTCCTTTTATAGCAAAAAAGAAATATGTTGGAGGGTAGAATAGGAATACCAAGATTCCAGCTATCTTCTTGCAATGCATAATGTGAGTGGTAGACAACATCGTACCAATAGTACGATCCTTGCGCCATAAAAAACAGCATAGTGAAAGAAGGTGACCTTGTACTATTTCTCATGCGAGACCTTTGATCTTCTCTTTTAATCTTAAAAGGCTTTAGAATAAGAAAGAGTTGAAGCATATGCTTAGAAGAATAAAAAACCTTGTCTTCAGAACCATGTCTTCAGAGTCTTCAGAACTTGTTCAACAGAACCTTGTCTTAAGAGTCTTCAACATTTGGTTTTTAGAGTCTTGTCTTCAGAATCTTCTGAACTCGTTCAATGGACCTTGTCTTCATAATCTTGGAACAAGAGAATTTGGAATCTTCAAAGCTTGAGAACTCTTTAGAAGCTCCACAAACAGAGTGACTGTTAGATGCGATAAAACTAACGTTCATCAGAAGCATTATTTTAGAAGCATTCTAAGAAATGTCACACACACTTGTATCTCTTAATGTGTTGAGTCCAAAATATGATGACGTCACACATCAAATCTTCAGACTCAGAACCTGTTAGAGAAAGATACACACTAAACAAACCATTAGGGTACTAAGTTGTTATTTAATCACCCATGTAATGTTATCATCAAAACTCAAGCCCAGATGCAGAACCAAATCTTGTTCTTACAATCTCCCCCTTTTTGATGATGACAAAACCTTGTATTTTGATAAACAATTTATACTGGATTAATCACATAAAACAATTTAGAGTTTGCTAAGCAACTCCCCCAAGTTCTATATTCCCAGAACTTGCTTAATCTTGTTCAGAGTTTCCCCTTGAGTTTAAGACTTAAAGAATTTTTGAGAAAATATCACAAATCAATCAGAATGAAGGAATACTTCCATGATTGAATACCCATCAAAAGTATGGCTAACAATGTAGAAATCTTCATCTCAGATTCTGGCTTGCTCTTAAAAAACGATGGTGCAATAGAGTCTGGTTGTACTTAGTCATCCCGTCAGAGTCTAGTTGAAATTACTTTTAATAAAGGATACATAACCCATGACTTCTGATTTTCTAGATTCTGAATTTTTTTCATAACTTCTGAGTTTTCCTATTAAGAAAATTTCAGTGAATTTTCTCAAAGTTCCTGAGTTAAATAATGTTAGTGGAAAAAACACTAGAACATGTTTGGGAACAAGATTTTGAGAATAAAACAAAGGTATAAAAAAACACATAGTATAAACCAAAGACCAGAGTATAAAAAGTTTTAGAAACACAGAAAAAAGATCTAGAGTTCTAAAAACAAAGGTAAACAAAAGGTCTAACGTTTAGGAGAAGAAGGAGGCAGTATCCTAGCCATGAAGTCTTTCATCATGGTGGAAATCAAATTGATATAGGAATCATGCTTATTATCCCTATTATCTTGCCTATCCATACGTTCTTGAATGAGAGCATTGGACTTCTTCAGCTCATCAAGAGTCTCCTTCAGCATAATAGGGGTCTCTTCGGGTGAAATAGTCTTCAAAACCTCAAAAGGGGAACCTTCTTCTACAATAGACTTCCCAGAATCAACCAACGCAGAATCAACAACATTTAAAGGTTGACTAGCCATTTTAGAAGCAGACTCGTCTACCTCTGGAGTAGGAAAGAAAAGAGGAATAGGAGGAGGTGCTTGAGCAGCTAGCCAAGCCTTTTTCTTCTTCCTTTCTTCCATCAAACAACAAGATTGAATGATATTGTAGTTATCATTGATCCACTTTCTGAATCCATTCCAGATGGAGTTGACCCTTTCAGGATCCATACTGGAAAATTTTCCCTAAACTTTAATAAAATCATCTAGCTTATGCATCATATTTTTTCAATATGCATCACTCCTAAAATAAAGTCATGTATCATCAATAAACTTGACATTGAGATCAAAGACCATTGAATTATGTTTCCTTTTGATTCAAGGTTATCAAGCAATAAGATACTCAAGCATCTTCATTTTTAAGCTTTCTTAAAGCTCAAGGGTTCACAAGCTTCTTAAAGTTATAAATCAGGTTTGTTGCAAGGATCATGTGCATCAAGCTATAGATTTTTCTTCGGCTGAATTTACTCTGGCTAGGGTTTGGTACATTCTCCACATCTTTATGTTATTCTCTTCATCAAAAGCATTGGATTGAGATTATTAGCAAGGCATAATGATTATTAAGTTTTTTTGAACCAGCTAAAATTTATTAAACAGCAACCAAGAAGTGCTCATACATAGTACATAACAAACACAAAGCATATTGGCCAATCAACTCCTAAAAAACACAAAAAAAAACTCCTTGCAGGAACCACCTCATCATCATTGTTATACCCCAATTTTTTCCTCGAAGATCTCTCATTATTGTTAGAACATAGTTTGGTTATACATCTTAGTAATAGTTTTGATGATAACAAATACATGATATATAAAGAACAAATATGCTCTCTAATAATGTATTTAAATATGTAGAGTAGTATTCATAAAAAGTGCATAGAAGATGAAGATAGATTTACATTTTGAAGCTCTGATTAGACACAACGTACAAACTTAGAAGCAAATCTGTGTAACACGCTCAATAGAAGAAGTTTTGATGTTACAACTTCTAAAGCACCAACACTGCAAGTAAAATTCAGATACTCTTATAAGTGAAGTTCTGGAAGAACAAAAGAAGTCTCAACGCACTCATCTATACTAATGTTCTAAAGACTCATCACTTAAGCTCAAGTTATACTCTGATAAAGTAAATGTTCTGAAAATGCAAAGAAGCTTCAACGTGTCTATCTCTCCAAAGTTCTAATGATATGGAAACTCTGAGGATCCACAATCTCAACGGTAATATTCTCATTCTGATAAGATCTCAAGGAAGCTTCAACATATTCCAAAGAAGAAAGTTCTGATGCATTACAGTTCATTCATTACAAATCAAATAGTAACGGCTGGAACAAGACAAGATCTGTATTTTTGGAAAGTGCATTAACAACACTTTATTAACCTTCCAATGATAGTTTCTTATGTCTCCAACGATCCAATTTACTTCCTCTATATAAATAAGACTAAAGATGAATTAAAGAACACAATTACACATACAAAAATAAATATCTTTACTAGTTCTCTTTTGTGCTTTAATGTTGTGTATACATCATTGTAGTGATATAGCTTTTTAGAAACACCATTTTGTACACATCTTTATTAATTTATATTTTGTAATACCTTGAGAAACCATGTTGTGGTTTAGACTCATGAATACATTGGTTGTACTCAATGTGTTTGTATAATCAAAGTTTTGATTAGGGGATTAAGACCTCATTTGAGAGAGGCGAAATCACCTTAGCGGGTGGACTGGAGTAGTTTGAGTTCAAACGAACCAGGATAACCAAATGTGTCATATTATTTTATTTTTGAAAACCCCAACTGAAACCCCCCTTTCTTGTGTTTTACTATCCTTCAATTGGTATCAAAGAATTTGGATCTGAGTGCAAACACTTAACCGTGTCAGACAAAGTTCCTAGAAAGAAAAACACTATGGTGGGACCAAGTCAGATCATCAACAATGATAACTATGATAAGAAAGACAGAATCAATGGAAAACCTCTAATCTTTGATGGTGAGAACTTTGATTACTGGAAACACAGAATTGAAAGTTTCTTTCTAGCCCATAACACTGATCTCTGGGATATGGTAATTGATGGCTACATTCCTCCAGTTGACGAAAGCAATCAGAAGATCAATAGAAAGAGAATAAAAGATCAATAAAAGAAAGATTTTAGATATCATCACAAGGCCAGAACAATCCTCTTAAGTGTTATCTCGTACACAGAGTATGAGAAAATCACAAAGAGAGAATCAGCTAAGAACATATTTGAGTCTATGAGAATTACACATGAAGGCAACACACAAGTCAAAGAAACCAAAGCTCTTGCACTCATTCAGAAGTATGAGGCCTTCAAAATGGAAGAAGATGAAACTGTTGAGGTAATGTTTTAAAGGTTTCAAATTTTGGTTGTTGGGCTAAAAGTTTTTGTCAAAGGGTACTCAACAGCAGATCATGTAAAGAAAATCATCAAAAGCTTACCAAAGAAATAGATACCCATGGTCACAACCTTAAAACTAGCCAAAGATCTGAAAAAAATATCTCTTGAAGAACTTATTAGCTCTTTGAGAAGTCGTGAGATAGAACTAGAAGAAGATGAGCCCCAGAAGCAAGTTTTTCAGACAAAAGAAGAAAACTCTGGTAGATCCTCGTCAAAAGAAGAAGAATTATCTCTTCTCTACAGAAGAGTCAATCAACTATGGAAGCACATACAAAGGAAATTTAGAAACCCCAGAAGAACAGGAAATCACTCTAAATCATCTTTTGGATACAAAAAATCTAGAAACAAAGATATTGTATGCTACGAATAAAAAGTGTCGAGTCAATACAAAAGTGACTGCCCAAATCTTCAGAATGAAAAGCCCAAGAAGAAGTTCTCCAAAGAAAAGAAGAAAATTCTTATGGCAACATGGGATAACTCAAAATCTTCTGAAGCTTAAACAGAATCAGAAGATGAACGAGCCAATATAGCCTCAATGGCAAACATATTAGATGACAATAGTTCATCTGAATCAGAATCAGACTCAAAAGCAGAAGAAATGTCTTTAACAGCAAAGTTGAAACACCAATCTTGGTACCTGGACTCAAGATGTTCTCGAAACATGACGGGAAGAAAGCATATGTTCCAAAGTCTAGAACTTAAATATGGATGCTATGTAGGTTTCAGAGGCAATCAAAAAGGAAAGATTATTGGCTCTTAAACCATTGGTAAAAATACACTTCCCTCTATAACCAATGTTCTGTTAGTAGATGGATTAATGCTTAACCTATTATCCATAAGTCAATTAAGTGATAACAATTATGATATAATCTTTAATCAAAAGTCTTGTAAAGAAATTAGTCAGAAAGATGGAACTATCCTCTTTAATGGCAAGAGAAAGAACAACATTTATAAGATTAAACTTTATGAATTAAAGAGTCAAAATGTAAAATGCCTTATGTCTGTTAACAACGAGCAATGGGACTGGCACGAAACATTGAGGCATGTTAGTATGATTAGAATATCTCAGGTTAACAAACTCAATCTAGTCAGAGGACTTCTTAACTTGAAGTTCTGCTCAGATGCTCTGTGTGAAGCATGTCAAAAAGGCAAGTTTGCAAAACCCTCTTTCAAATAAAAAAATGTTGTTTCCACCTCTATACCATTAGAACTTTTGCATATAGATCTGTTTGGACCAGTGAAAAATGCATCCATCAGTGGCATGAAGTATGGATTAATGTTCTTAGATGACCATAGGATATGGACATGGGTAAAGTTCTTACAACACAAGGATGAGTCACACTCTGTATTCTCTACCTTCTATAACAAAGTTCAAAACCAAAAAGAGTTTAGAATTGTTAAAATCAGAAGTGATCATGGTGGAGAATTCAAAACCAAAAGCTTTGAATTTTTTTAATGAGAATGCCAACTCTCATGATTTCTTTTGTCCTATAACTCCTCAACAAAACAGGGTTGTAGAACGAAAGAATAAAACTTTACAAGAAATGGCCAGAACCATGATCAATGAGACTAACATTGCTAAAAATTTATGGGTAGAAGAAGTTAATGTAACATGTTATGTTTAGAATAGAATCTCAATAAGACCTATTCTAGAAAAGACTCCATATGAGCTGTGGAAGAACAAAAAGCCCAACATCTCTTATTTCCATCCATTTGGATGTATTTGTTTTATATTGAACACTAAAGAACATTTGAACAAGTTTGATTCTAAAGCACAAAAGTGTCGCTGCTAGGATACTCTGAACTCTCAAAAGGTTATAGAGTATATAACAAAGAAACACGAATTGTTGAAGAATATATTAGTGGGATATTTGACGATAAGATTAGCTCTAAAAATTCAAAGCAGGGTAAATCTTTTGCAGATATAGAAGTTCAAATTATAGGTACTGAAGATAGATCGTCAGAAAATAAATGTATAAAACTTTATCCAAATACAAAAGAAGATGTCACAAATATTACAACAGCTTCTGAAGAATCCATCCAGAAAAGATAATCCAGAACCAGCTTAGCACATCCAGAAAATATGATTATGGGAAAGAAAGATGACCCAATTACAACAAGATCTACATTCAGAAATATTGATGAATCTCTCATGGGATTAGTATCTCTGATCGAGCCAACTTCCATTGATGAAGAACTTCTATACAATGAATGGATCCTTGTAATGTAG
Source organism: Vicia faba (assembly GCA_948472305.1). NCBI lineage: Eukaryota > Viridiplantae > Streptophyta > Magnoliopsida > Fabales > Fabaceae > Vicia > Vicia faba. Next base: position 1,373,709,286 of record OX451741.1, read on the forward strand.
GAAGAACTAAATTAATTTACCAGAAACGACGTGTGGGATCTGGTCCCTAAACCAAAAGGCTACAACATCATTGGAACCAAATGGTTCTTCCGAAACAAGATAAGCAAACAAGGAGAAGTCATCTAAAACAAAGCACGACTGGTTGCACAAGGTTATAGTCAGAAAAAAGGGATAAACTATACAGAAACCTTTGCACCAGTCGCCAGGTTAGAATCTATCATACTTTTAATTTCATTTGCTGTAAATAATGGCATCACTCTTTATCAGATGGATGTTAAAAGAGATTTTTAAACGGTTACATTGATGAAGAAGTTTATGTGCACCAACCCCTTGGTTTTGAAAATACAACACATCCAGAATATGTTTATAAACTTAAGAAATCATTATATGGTCTGAAACAAAATCCCAGAGCTTGGTATAAAAGACTAAGTAACTTTTTGTTAGAAAATGAGTTTACCAGAGGGAAAGTGGACACAACCTTATTCTGTAAACCATTTAAAAATGACATTTTGGTTTATCAAATCTACGTAGATGATATGATTTTTGGATCTACTAAAGCCTCCTTGGGGAAAGAATTTTCTAAGACTATGCAGGAAGAATTTGAAATGAGCTTGATGGGTGAACTCAAGTTCTTTCAGGGAATTCAAATCAATCAAACTCCAGAAGGAACCTACATACATCAGAGCATGTATGTTAAAGAACTTTTGAGGAAATTTTATTTATCAGAAAGTAAGCCATCCAAAACACCTATGCATCCTACATGCATTCTGGAAAGGGAAGAGGTGAGTAAGAAAGTAGAATAAAAGCTCTAGATATGTATGATTGGTTGTCTCTTATATTTAACAGCTTCAAGACCTAATATTTTGTATAACATTTTTCTTTGTGCCAGATTCCAATCAGATCCTAGAGAATATCACTTAACAGCAGATAAGCGAGTTTTCATGTATCTGAAAGGTACTACTAATCTTGGTCTTTGTTATAGAAAATCTAAAGAATATAAATTAGTAGGCTATTATGACGCTGACTTTGCCGAAGATAGAATAGAAAGAAAAAGTACTTGTGGAAGCTGCCAGTTTCTAAGAGACAACCTAATCTCGTGGTCCAGCAAAAGACAATCCACTATTACCCTATCAACTGTTGAGGCTGAATATATAGTTGCTGCAGGATGCAGTACTCAGATGCTCTGGATGAAAAGTTAGTATGAAGACCTTAACATTTATGAGAGTAACATTCCTATCCTCTGCGATAATACTTCTGCTTTTTGTCTTTCTAAAAATCCTATTTTACATTCTGGGGCTAAACATATAAAAATAAAACACCATTTTATTAGGGACTATATTCATAAGGGAATTCTTCGTTAAAAATTTATAGACACAGAGCATCAATGGGCCGATGTCTTCACTAAACCCCTTTCTGAAGATAGATTTAACTTCATTCTGAAACACCATAGTATGGGATTATGTCCAGAATAAAAGGGCAGTTTCTATATATTTAATCCTCATAACCTTTTACTTTTTTTGTGAACATATGAACAAAAGTTGTTTAGATGTGAGAAGAAATGTTGTATCAAAAACTATCCAAAAGATCCGAAAGTTTACCAAAAACGTCTCATTTCTAAGATAGAAGCAAGCAGTTCACCATATCAACATTTGTCAACTTTAAATGCAAAGTCACTCTCTAAGGCTTAACACATGTTCAAAATCTGAAGGGGATGAAACAGTTGAGTTGATGCATTGAGGCGCGAGTCAAATCGGTAACTTTTCAAAAACTTCACGCCATCCCTCTTTTCATAAATCATTAATGCAATTGATCATTGTGTTTGTTTTATTAATTAAAATTAAAAATTCATGTTTCTCCCTTTGGCCATTTATACCTCACTTTCTCACAAACACTCTCATACCTTCACTTTCACTCACCCTATTTTCTCTGTATTCGCTCCTCTCTCAAAACCCTAAAAGCTGTGAACAATGGCTTCCTTTCAACAAATGTCTCGAGATTCTCAAATCAACATTCCTGGTTCTACTAACAAAGAAAGGTATGTTGAACCATCAAGAACTCTTCTCACTCCTGTCGATTCTCTAGAAGTTCTATGTGAACTAATTGTTGATTTTGAAAGTATGAAAGAAAATGGGTATGACCTAACGCCTGATGTTGAGTTCCAAGGATGGTCGAAATACTTTGATCATCTAATATGTTATGGGAAAGAATATCGTCATCACCGAGGATCTTATTGGAAAGCTTATTGGTCATGACAGCAGCGGTATAAGATGTAGTGAAATGGAAGAAAAAGGTTCTGACCTAACAATCGTTTTAACATAAATCTTTTCCTCTGGAAAACCCTCAAACAAGATCAAAGATCCAAAGGATTATCTCAGAATTTGGTCTAGAATAATTTTCGGGTAACAGTACCTACTGGACTTCATCGCCACTAAAGCCAAAGTCCATCTTCCTCGTATTCTGTTCAACTATCTGAAGACAAGTGTCAAAGAAACAAGGGAAGAAGAAAGAACCAAGAGAGATTGGATTCCTTTGGGGAGGCTTATGTCAGATATTCTGATAGAAAACAAACTGATAGAACATATGACTGAGGCTCAACAAGAAAATGTTTTGGAACCATGTGCTGGAAAGCCTCTTAATGCCAAGAATTTGAAAAAAATGAAGATACTTGAAAACATTAAGAAGGATCCAACACTCACTGCTAAGGAAGTCATCACCACCAGAAGAGTTCCTCTGAAGTATTTTCCTTTCTTCACTCAAGCATACTCCTCTCCAAAAATTATGCTCAGGTATCTAAAAGCCTGCAAGAGTGATGGAACGATTCCAAATGTGAATATTCTTGATCTTAGGAAACAACCTCTGGAAGTTGCCACCAGAAAGAAAAGAAAAATGAAAGTTGCTGGAGAAGGAACTTCTCAGAAAACCCCTAAAGCTTCCAAAAATAAAGGTAACTCGTCTGTAATATGGTGGGAGAACTGAATGTTATACTGGTTTTGCATTTGTATTCGCAAATGTTGCGGTAAGCAAGAGTCGCCACCAACTTTTCTTTTATCCAACAAAGGAAAGGGTGAAATGAACAGAAAAAGACCTTTCGAGATTATTTCTGAGTAATGGGGTAGATTATGGAAAGGGAAGGTGTTAGCACCCTTTCCATCCGTAGTTATCTACGGGCTCGTAGATGCTTATCTCATTTTGAAATACCTTGTGCTTTGTGTGTTTTAAAAAGTATTTTTGAAAGAGCGTTAGTACGGAGAACTTTGTAATGTTTCTCAGAATGGTAGAGAACGTATACAAAGTGTTTGAAAATGTTTTTTAAAGAAGTTTTGTGTAAATGTAAAAATTGTTTGAGCAAGCATCTAACAACTATCTACTTTACTCGAAAGGTTGTTCGTTTCCTCTTTCCCTCTAGACGATGTTATCCTACTATTAGTGAGTAGGTAGCCCTAGTCGTTGGATGTTTGAGGAATATTCGAAGGGATGTTTATATAGTCACAAAGGAAACTAGGCAAGAAACTTTAGTAACTACCCTACGGTTTTTAAGATCATACCGAGGCAACGTCGAGAGGGTCATCGAGAGACTTATGATCTTTAAACCGGAGGGTAGCCACTAAAATCTCTCACGTTTCGAGAGATGTGACTGTTTTTCCAAAGGCAACCGAAGTGGGATATCCTAGAGGTGTATATGTGAGAGTGTGCTGTATTCAGTTATTTTTATCTTATGTTTGGTTTGCTAGCGTTTGATTTTATGTTCTTGCCATACAATCCTATTAGTCATGCATCTAGACAGTTAATAGTTTGCAGAAATTTAAAATGCGGAAAGATAAAACCTAGCTATTACAAAGCTTCAGGGAGGGGGATTAATTACATTTCCAAAACTTGGGGAATAAAGAAATAAAATAAAGTCCTAGTTATAACTATTACACCCAGTAGACAGATACAATAATATGAAAACAGAATAAAAAATGTAAACGCGCGCGAAATGGAAAAGAACGTCTAAAACCCTAAGTGAAAGGAATCCTTTTTGTTTGTTTTTGTTTTATGTAAGAAAATGTTTAATTGATAATTAATTAAATAATCTAGATCTAAAAAAAATGTTAATTATTAAATAAAAATGAAATTTAAAAATAAATTAATTCTAAGTTTTTTGTATTTTTGTTATGAATAAAAGAAATTAAATGAATTAAATCCTAGGTCTATTTATTTTTAAATTAAATAAAAGGTTAAATTTATTATTTAATTAATTTACCAAGTTATTTTAATTAAAAAAAGACTAACCTAATATTTTTATGATTTTTTGATTTTAATGTTGTAATGAAATAAAATTGATTAAAACAAAAATGCTAATTAAAACAAAATAAAGAAAATTGAAATGGGCCTGCAAACAAAATGAAATGGGGGTGCGCTTCAAAGAAGTATCAGGCCTATCAGCAAGAGGGCTCAGGCTCTGCAAAAATAGTTAGGGGTTGAGAATAAACAGAAACCCCATACCCAATGGCAAGAGGGCCCAGGCGCCCGTGGGATCTGCAAAACAAAGGTTAGAAAAAATAAAAATTGTTTCCTGCCTGGGTCGAACCTAGGACCTGGAAGAGGAGTGACCTAAGAATGGTTTCCTTGGATTCATGTACCTAAGCTCGCATGTTACACGTTAGATCTACTCAAAACATCAATAGTAATATGAATGCATGCATAAAACATATTTAAATTACACAATTTAGAGGATTTGAGATACAAAATTTTACCAAAAACCATAGGATAGTTATGAGGAGGATCTGGGACGTGCAAGGCTTGAACCTGGGCTCTGGAGGACTCCTGGGAAACTCATGATAGGGTTTATGATTTTGGTCTGGGTTGATAGCGCCTGGAAGTAAAGTTACAGATTTTGAAACTTTTTGATTTTTTTTGAGAATTTTGAGAAGACTTTTGGAGAGCTTTTTGAAGAGGAATTTTATGCCCCTCTTGGCTTGCATTGTTGTGTATTTGTAGAGGGAAGATAGGAGTGAACAAACATGGTAAAAAATCAATGCATTCATGGCCTTGGAGACAAGCATAAAACACATTGAAAAATGTCCATATTTGTGATATCTTTGCCTCTTTTGTCACTTGCATGAACCTGGTCCCTTTGGATGTATCTTGCACGAAAATATGGGCCTTCTAATAGATCAAATCAATCCCAAATGTCATGGCCCATTATTCTTTGTATTTTATTTTATTTTATTCATATTTAAATGAATAAAAATTAAAAAAAGCATGAATAGATTTATTGGTCCTTGGACACATCATGAACATATTTGAACTTCAAAAAGATAGGCCCAATAACTTAAAATCACAAATTTTCTTAATTGAGATTTCACGCATTTCATTTGAAAATTACCCAACTTGTGCAATCCATACCTTGCTCAATTTTTATCCAATGATAATGATCTTTGACTTTTTGGAAATCCCAAGATGTCAACGTAAATCCCTCTTCTTATAAATTATTCATTTGAATATTTTATCTTGATGTAAAAGGTCTTGGGAAAAAGTGTCTTTTGTTGACTTTTTGAAAATGACCTGTAATGTATGAGATTGTATCTTTCAAATGGTGCATTTATTGAACTTGAGGATAAAAGAGAAGTTGAAGGGAATTGGATTCTATTCAAAATGAGCTTTGGGTGGGGAAAAATGGATGAAGTATTTGAATGTTATGCCTGGTCAAAGTTCAGTTGACTTCTCCTATAGAAACCCTAATTTAGAAATTTTGATTCTTGAGGATTTGAGAGCAATCCTTGAGGAATCAGGATCAACCCTTGATCAAATGATGAATATCACTTCAAAATGTTAATGTTGACCAAAAATCTTGAAGTTTGATTGTATGTTAACCATAGTTGACTTTTTGACCAATATAGTTGATTTTCAAACATTTGAGTCATTGACTGAGCAAAGTTGTGATGAAAGGCATGCAATTTGGCATGAGAAATCTTGAAGACATATTAGGGACCATAGAAATCACTTGAGGTCTTTTCAACCCAAACTTCTTAGTGAAAAGTGAAACCCTAGTTGGAGGTTAATTGCTTGGGAGAAGAATTTATCTGATCAATTCTTGGTCAACCTTGAGCAATTGAGGACCTCTATGAGAATGTCTTGAATAGAATGAGAGGGAAAATTTTGGGGTACAATAGCTGCCCCTATTCAATCTTCTTAAACTTGAGGATTTAGATTGGCTTGTCCGTCTTTCGTAATCTGAAGGTGGAAGATGATTGAACACTAGAGTGCCTAGAAATTTGCACTCGCATGAAGCAACGTTGTTGGTTGATGATATCAGGAATGGGCTTATAGATTCCATTTAGAGAACATAACGGAGAGTCGTCGGAGATGGTCTTATAGATGCCATCCAAAGTAACTGTTGATAGGAGTATCAGAATGAACCTGCGCCTAGTTTTATCTGAATAAAATGCTAGAAAGAGCCCGTGTCAAGCCGCGTCCAAAAATGTATTAGAAGGAAATCGTGTAAGGATGCTTCAGGTGAGCCTGTGTTATACTACACCTAGAAATGTCTTAGTAGGAACTTGTGTAAGATTTCTTCAGGATGAGCCCATGTTAGACTACATCTGGAAATGTCATAGTAGGAACTTGTGTAAGATCGCTTCAGGATGAGCCTGTGTGAAGCCGCATCTGAGAAGTTATTAGAGGGAACCCGTGTAAGATTGCTTCAGGAAGAGGCCGTGTAAGGGTGCATTTCAGGAGGAGAAGTAATCCGTGTAAGATTGCTTTAGGATGAGCCCGTGTAAAGCTGCATCTGCAACGTTATTAGAGGGAACACGTGTAAGATTACTTCCGAAGAGCCCGTGTAAAGCTGCACTTTAGAAGGAGAAGGAATCCGTGTAAGATTGCTTCAGGATGAGCCCGTGTAAAGCTGCATTTGGAAATTATGAGAAGGAATCCGTGTAAGATTATTTCAGGATGAGCCTGTGTAAAGCTGCATCTGAAAGGTTATTAGAGGGAACCCGTGTAAGATTGCTTCAGGATGAGCCCGTGTAAAGCTACATCTGGAGATCATGAGAAGGAACCCGTGTAAGATTTCTTCAGGATGATCCCGTGTGAAGCTGCATCTTAAAATAGCGAGAAGGAATCCGTGTAAGATTGCTTCAGGATGAGCCCGTGTAAAGCTGCATCTGGAGATCATGAGAAGGAACACGTGTAAGATTGCTTCAGGATGAGCCCGTGTGAAGCTGCATCTGAAACTAAGAAGGAATTCGTGTAAGATTGTTTCAGGATGATCCCGTGTAAAGCTCCATCCAGAAATATATTAGAAGGAGCCTGGGTAGGGCTGCCTCATCTGGTCGTGTAGATGGTTGCCCCGTCTTGTTTCAGGAATTGATCCATAATCAACTGTTCGCAGATAGTTTCCCTTTCTGGTTTCAGGAATTAATCTGGAAATGTTTTTGTTGGTTATTGAGATAGGTTCCCTGTCTGGTTTCGGGTATTAATCTCGGGCCTTATTTTGGCTAGTCACGTAGATAGTTTCCCCGTATGGTTTCAGGCATTAATTTGTGGCCTGCTGTATTTTTTGGTAAACCTGTCCTGCTCCGGGAGTTCATACCACTTGGTCATATAGATAGTTTCCCCATCTGGTTTGGGGAATTAATCTTTGACCTGATATGCATAAGTTAATAGTATTTGTCTGTATGGGAATTAAACCTGAAAAGGTAAAGTCAATTTCTTTCGATGTCATGATGTATGAATTGTATGATGCTCTTAAAATAAATGAGAATGTTATATGAATTTCAGTTATGCATATGCTACGATGTATTGTAAATGTTGTATGACTGTAATATATGAGCATATTAGTTGCTCTTTATGGGGTTGTTGTACTAAGAGAAGATAAATCCTTGACTGCTGCTGGGGATAAAGAATGTGATTCTTCAATATTTGTTGAAGTTAAATTGCTGGGAGATGAACTTCCGTGGCTAGAGAAATAAACTCTACTAGGGAAAGAATACTTTGTAAACTGCTTGGTGATTTTTATGAAGCCCTATTTGGAACCCAAGAAGTTTATGAACCAAGTCGAAGAAATCTCTAAGATGTTGGGGAGATGATTGAAGATTTTGATCTATTAAGAAGATGTCGAAATGTCTAAAATTGTTAGGTTATATACTAAAGACATGATAGTGACTTTGCGGGTGGATGTCTCTGTGGGGATTTTGTGGATGGTTTGAATGTTATCCCAACTCCTGGAGTATTGAGTAAATGTTGTTCTGGGCGATAAGAATTCTACTTATATATAAGTGACGAGATGGCAACACATAGTCGTAAGCTTTAATCCCTAACTTTTTCCTAGTCTATCCTTTCAAATTTCCAGTCCGCTGGGATACCCTTTTTTTCCCAAGCCGCCTTTTCAGGTTTTCAACTTGCTGGGTGTACAGTTTTATTTATATATCCCTAATTTTTTCCCGAACTCCTTTGGTTCGTCGGGATGCCCTTACTTTTTCCTAGGCCAGTCAACCTAGTGGGTATTTTTTCACGCGTAGTATTTTTTGACTATGTCCATGTTCACAAGGTGCGGAAAATTGTCACTCTCCATAGTAGTAAGTGTTGCAGCACTTCCAGAAAATGTTTTCTTGATCGCACGTGGCCCTTCCTGTTCAATGCCCCAAGTGATTCAGATGGAGGTTTGCCTCTGGATATTCGGCACTTTTGAGGGATTTCTTGAATCTTGAATCGACTTCCCCCATATCAGTTTAGACACCATGTCATGTCTCTTGATTATGAAAGGCCTGTTATTGGAAATGTCTTTCCATCTGAGGTGATTTAGTTTATTGAGAGGATTTTCGTTCATTGAATATTCGTCGGGCGAATTTCTCTGTTGTTGAACAATTAGTTATATGCAAACAGTGGTATTAAAAATGTAAAGTTTATGTCTGTCATGAAGTTTTTGAAAATTCATTTTTAGTAAAACAAAAATTACAAGAATGTGATATCAACTCAGGATTTATAGAAAAACTTACAGGAGTCAGGATACCTTTTTGTAACAATATGCTTTCGACTAATCCATGTTTTAGCTAGGACTTTTAGGGGCTGTAACATGGCCAGGTTCACGGTTTAAGAGACAAAGGATAAAGGTTCAAAATTTATTTGTACCCAACCCGTTCTTCGTGATGTTCTTTAGTCCTATACTTAGTTAAATGTGCGTTTAGATCCCAATTGTGTTATGGAATCTTGGCCCTGATATTCTAGTGATGGTTCAGACACTGAGAGTTTATTTGAGAAGGCAGTCATTTTTGTAACCTTTTCTTTTTGTTGAGGATTTATAGAGACCACTTTTTTTTTATTATCCCTACTTTTTGCCTGAACTGTTTCTTTTGTGATTACAGTCAGCGGGATGTCCCAGTTTTTTTCTTCTTAAGTCTCCTTCATAGGTTTTGACTTAGCGGGCTTTTCTTTTGAGAGATAATGATTGCCTGTTTTAATGATTATGCGTGTTGTACCCCAATTTTCCCCCTAAGATCCCTTTCATCATACCATTTTGATTCAATCACAATAAGATCACATTAGGATTCTTGGTTCCCCTCCCTATATTTAGCTTTGCTAATTGAGGAATCACCAAGCACCTTGACTTGTGTTCTTTTGTGATCATGAATTTTTTTTGTCTTGATTTCTTCTTTTAATTAATAAAATGCAATGTTGGTTTGTCTTGCTTGTTACTCATGTAGGTAAAGGCAATAAGATTCATCAAGTGGCTCCATGGGTTCATGAGTTTATTTCCATGCCCTAGTTAATAAAGCTTGAGAAGTTCAAACCTCACAATTGGATTTGTTTTGGAAGAAATGGCATGGCAAGGTTTTTTGGTTCACCACATTTCAAGGTTATCAAATTTGGTTCAAAAGCACAAGGGATTGATTGGAGAAGTTGTCATGCTTGGACAAGGCTTTGTTCCCATTGGTCACAAATGCATATTTCTCTCAATTCTCAAGATATGGAAGTGGTTGTGGTTTCTATGAGTTCTCAATATCATCCTCAACAACTTATATTTACAAAGAATTTTTGTTGGTACAAGAAGTTTGTTCAAAATTTTCAAAGTTCCTCAAGGCATGTTTCTTGATCTAGGAGCTAGGGTTTTGAACTCCAAAGAAGTATATCTTGCTCATCTTTTTGTATTTTTGAGTGATTCCAAAGACATCCTTCTATTCAAATGGTTATCAACAAATCACTTCAAAAGTTCCAAGGAGTTTTCATGTGGAAGAAACTTGATAAAGAAGAAAGATTACAAGTCCTCCAGATGAATCCCCAATTTTCCATGTGTGACTTCAAATGATCATAACTTGGTTAATTTTTATCACCTTGAGCCCATTATTTTTCCACAATTATCTTGAGGATGTGAAGTTTATGATTTATTTTATGTGCAAAGTGAGAAAATGGATGGAAGTTTCCTTAAGGATACAAAAGATTATAGGTCATTTCTTGATTTTTTTTCCAAATTCAACAATTCATAACTCTCTCAATTTTTGGAGATTTTGAATGGTTCAAGTCCCAAAATGTCATTCAAGAAGTCTATTTCATTCCATCAATTTTGGTAAAGAGCAAATTCTAAGAGGAAGGCCATGTTTGGATGCAAAACATTATAGGTCACTTTTGAAGAAATATTTTGAAGTATGGAAATTCAACCCTTTTTCTCCAACTTTGACTCAATGCAAATTTCATCTCAAGCATCCATTTGATCCCATTCTTCTTCAATTTCAAAGCTTTTAACCTTATCTTTCTAAAGCATCAAGAATCATGCCCTAAGACCCCTTGAGCTGAGAATGCCATGATTTTGAAGTTGGTAACTTGGAACTGAAGTTTTATCTCAAGTCAGATTTTGAAATCTTTTTTTTGGCTTCTAATCACAAGTTTTCCACACGTTTTTGCCTCTAAACATGTTTAATGAAGTTCCAGAATTGATTAGCACAACAAATTGCACGTTTTGGATGAGTTTTGATCAATTTAGAAGTCACACTTTTCTTGTTTGCAACTTCACACGATTTCCCTCCAAACTTCATAATTTCACACGATGTGACATTCCATTTAATTCCCTATAAATATAGGGTCATCCCCCATTCATTTACTCAAGCTTGGATAGCCCGAATCACCCTGCCAAACTTGTTCCATAACTCAAAATTCAGCAACTTCAAAATCCATTCTCAAGCCTTTTTCAATCCAATTTTTCCATCAATTCACCTTCCTTGATCTTCCCTGAAGCTAACCATTAATTACATTCAAGAATCGTGCCCTATATTGCTCCATAGAAGTCCAGTTTTAGAGCTCTGCAACTTAACATGAATAGGTAGATTCCTTCATCAATTCTTCAAAACATTGATATCATTATGATGCTCCCATTGCCCTAGTTCTAGTTACAACACTTGCTTTTAAATTGAAACACGTTTTAACCATGAAATTTCAAATCGCTTTTCAAAAATTTCCTTCCAAATTGCTTGAGTTACAGTTTATATAAATTTGTCGCGAGGGTGTGGTTGTCTTCGTCTTGAAGAGGCGAAACGAATGGCATAGGTCTCGTGCTCTAATTTTAGAGATTGAGCAACCTGGTTTTGGGACTGGCTGGAGGTTGAAGATGACCAACGTGTCATCCTTCAACCAATGAAACAGCGCCATTTGGATTTTTTTGAATTTCTGATTTACATTTGATTCAGTGCTTTATTCACTAATGACCATGATATGCACAGCACGCCAGATCCCTTGGATTTGATTACTAACGCGTTTTAACTCTCATCCAATGATCCACATATTTTTTACTTTTATTTTCTTTTCTGATTTTTACATTTAATTGTTTTAAATTTCAAAAAATCATAGAAAATTCATTTTTAGTCCAAAAAATCTAAAAAATTATGAAAAATATTTTTAATTATTCTCTTTCTGATTTTCATTTTTTTCACAATTTAATTTTATGTTTTGGTATTTTTTATAAATTTTCACTTTATTTGAATTGTTTTAAATGTTTAAAAATACTTTTATGCATTTTTAAATTCTGAAAAAATTATGGAATGATACAATGATATTGTGACAAATATCGGTGATATTATTTCATTTTTGTTTCTGACTTTGGTATTTTTTTAATCATTTTTAGTTTATTTTACTCATTTCTTTTAATTTTAAAAATAGTTTCTGACTTAAAAAAAATTACCAAAAAATTTATAAAATCGTTTGAGTCCTTTTCTGATTTTTCTATGGACTTACTTTTTATTTCTTGATCAATTTAAACATAGTTGATATTTTTTCTCTTTCATTTCTATTTTAAAACATTTTTTTAAACCTTTTTTGTATATATTAAATGTAATATTATTTTGTGACTATTTTCTGGCTGATCTTGGGTTAAATTTTTTATCATGAACTTTATTAAAATCATTGGATCCATGGTGTTAACTCTAACTCCACAAAAATGGATGAATGATTTTAATAATAGTTTGATTAAATTTAATTCAAAAGTGGTTTGTATATTCTCTCCCACCCCTCTTCATCTTATCCCTTTCTTATTGCACTAAGTGTTATTGGAGCATGATCTCTATATCATGTCTCAAAACAAATGGTGCATAGATTGCTATTGGCAGGCCTCAAAATAGGTGCGACTTCTATATAAGTCCACTTACGATTGCTTAACATAGCGCTAAATTTTGTCCCGATTCGAATAAATGATCATTCGTGGCCCAAACTTATGTTTTCAAGCCCAAGTATGTTAATTTGATCTCTTTGATCCAATAACCTTGAGATTCATAGTGTGGAGGCTTTGGTTCTACCAATCCTCTAATGGATCTACAACACTTTTGGTCAATGCGAATCACTTAAACATCGTTGATTATTAAATGGTACTTATAAGGATTCCAAATGGATGATATACTTGACAAAAAGCAAATGCAACTTGTTGTGTGGAGGCTTTGGTTCTACTGATCCTCTAATGAGTTCCAAATGCAAGTTTCAAGAGGATCATCCAACTAACCACTAATCACTAATAATTGACTTTATCCTTTATTTTTATTATATGCCCCTTTTGTTTTTATGCACTATTTACTTTTAGCATTTACATTTCATGCCATTTTCATCTTTGCTCATTGGAGTCTTTACTTTCTTGTCATTTTTATTTTTTCTCACTTGAGCTTTACTTTTCTTTTTTAAAAACACCTAATAATCAACATAAACCCTAAAAATATTTAATGATACTTGGACTATTTGGTTACTATCCTTGGCATTATAGAGCATTGGACTTTTTGGACTTAGTATTAGGAACCTTGGCCTATGATTGGAGACCTTGTGACCTTATCTGATTATTTTGTCTGGAGCTCTTGAGGTTTACCTCAAGACATTGGGTTGTTTGTTTGTTTTGTGTGCAAGTTATTGTGATTACACTCTTTGTTTGTAATCTGGAATTCACCGGTATACAATCGTTACTCTGCCCAATTTTTGTGAAGACTTAATACACTTGAAGTTTGGTTCTTTCAAGAGGTCTAGTATCATTGCTTGTTTGGTTTCAATCCAAATAATGGGAATTCTATCTTAGCTCATAGTGTCAAGTATTGGCTTCTTGTTGGTTAGATGGTTCCTATCCCTAGCTTTTACCTTATGCATTAGGATAGTCTCTCCTTCTCCTCCCATCTTCTTCAATTTCCAAAATCTTCTTCCTCTTTTTGAAAACTCTTCTTGTTTTTTTTAAAACTTGAATCACTTTCATAATAAACTTGGACTTGGTTCCATGCATTTTCAAAACATTTCCATAAATAAACTTCAATAAACTTAATAATACTTTGACATTTTTTTTGTGAGAAGACTAAAAGTCAATCAATCTCATTTCAAACCATTTTGCCACTTTGGCTTTTATCTTTAAACTTTTCTCAAAAGATTAGACTCTTGTCAATACTTGTAGTGATGCAAACAACTATACTTCTACAATATATAGTGAAGAGAGATACTTTTCCAGTTGGGTGTTGAGTGAGGCATTGTTGATTTTAAAATCCAAGCTATATCCTCCACTTTGAGATGATGCAAATTCTAATTTCTCAGGATTGTGGGTAGTAGGTATGTTTTCTACACGGACAATGACGATGATGTTTTATCTCATAAAAATTAAACTAACACACTTACGTTTTAAAATTTAAAAAAGAGGAACTACGTGTACCCTGATCCCCTATTGCACGGAAGGTGGTACGTAGGCACTAAAGGTTCACAACTGCGGCGGGTGAAAAAACCATAAAAATATATTTATTTTCTCACCCTCACCATCATTTTTATACAACATTTTTTATAGACAAAATATACAAATTTTACAAAGAGGTTCCTGTAGAGTACCGTAGATGTTTAGGGTTCTAATACGTTCCCTTTGCATAACCAACCCCCTTACCTTGAATATTTGCCCCTCTTTTTGGGTTATTCTCTCTTTTACCATTCCTTTGGAAACAATAAAGTGTGGTGGAAATTTTATTTTGTTTTGTACAAGTCTAGTCAATCCCATGGCTTAGTCTTAAACATTTCTACCGCTACAGAAAAATGGCGACTTCACTGGGGACAGATTGACCTCTTGCTGGTCCATATCTAAGTGGGTTGAGCCTATCTTTGTTTATATTTGTGTATATGCTATTTTTGTTTATTTTTTATATGTTGTATATATGTTTACCTGGATTTTCCTGGTTTTCAGGATGCTTGGTGATTACTTATAAGTCCTATACCCGGACTTGGGAAAACTTTAAGATAGGACGGGAGATATAGTCATGTTAACTTTGAGGGAGTAATCCCAAAAAAGGAGGCATGAGATCCCCCACTCAGTGGAGGCCCCTTTGACTGTAGTGTCGTTTACCGAGTAATCAGAAAGATGTACTGCTTTCGACCTGGGAGCCTGCTGAAACTGAGGACCATAGAATACCAAACCAATCTTGGCCTTTTAGGTGTAGTGCGGAAGCTATGACAGAGTAATCAGCAAATAGTTGTCACGCGATACTACGCTCGGATGAGTTTTTCTTGAGAATATTACTAATTACCGAGTTAATCGGGAAGTTGGTAATATCCGAAGGAAGGATGTAGACTCTGGGAACCTCTAGAACCTTGTTCGGCAGGTGATAACTTTTAGACCAATACCTTATGGGTAGTACCTTCGACCTCATGCTCGTGACGTGTAACCTATGAACCTTATATGTGTGATCTTATGTGTGATTGATGCATCATGCAACCATGCACTCATAAGCATCTTTTGAAGAGATCTTATTTCAAGGGATTTAAAAATTGGCCATTTTTGAATATCTCAGGTACTTTTTAACCATGGATTCTGGAAAGAGAAAGACCGGGAAGTACAGTTTCAAGGATCCCAAGATAGATGAGTTGATAGTCTAATCCCCGAGATCGAGTGTTCTGTAGACTTTTGAAAGAAGTATGGATCCATCATTCCTCTCATGAAGCTGAAGATGAAGAAGGGTATTCTCTCGACCTTGGTCCAGTTCTATGATCCGATGTATCATTTCTTTACTTTTCCCGACTATTAGTTGATGCCTACACTGGAAGAGTATTCTTATCTATTGGATTTACCTATTACCGATCGTGTTCCTTTTACTGGTTTGGAGGGTGAGCCAAAACCACATGAGATTTCTGCTTTGATTCATCTAGGGAAGTCTGAGGTTGAAGCCCATATGACTATTAAAGGAGGGATTAGAGGATTACCAGCTCAGTTCTTTTTGGAGAAAGCTTGCTACTTTTCCAGGATGAAGAGGACAGTCGCTTTTGAGGCCATCTTTGCTCTACTTGCTTACGGGTTGTTCTTATTTCCTAATATTGACAAGTTTGTTGACATTAATGCTATCAAGATCTTCATGATCGGAAACCCAGTTCCTACATTGTTGGGTGATGCTTATTACTCTATTATCTTCAGAATTCTTATCATGGGGTGATGATTATCTGTTGCACTCCCTTGTTGTACCGATGGTTTATCTCTCATATGCCTCAGTCTGTGTCTTTTTGGGATGTCAAGAAGGAACCTCGTTGGGCTCCTAAGATCATGACACTTACTCACTTAGATATTGATTGGTATCATTGAGCTTACTAGGATATATAGATTATAGAAAATTATGGTAGTTTCCCCAATGTACCTCTTCTTGATACAAAGGGAGGAATTAACTATAACCATGTTCTTGCACGACGACAACTTGGTTATCCGATGAGGGATAAAACAAATAGTATTCATTTGAGTAGTTTCTTTCTGAAGGAAGGAGAAGACCATAGGGAAGCTAGGGAGCAGATTGTGAAGGCCTGGCGTCACATTCATAAGAAGAGTAGGAAAGATTTAGGACCCAGGGGTGCTATTTCTTTGGAGCCATATCTTCAGTGGGTCCAAACGAGAACTATTCAGTTGAAGATGTCGTATTCCCAGGAAACACCTATGCTTGATCTATTTGTGAAGACCACTCCTCCCTTATTAGATGATCTAGAAGAGCTGCAGCTTGCTTTAGTCAGGATGCAACAGGAAAAGGATGCTTGGAAGAACAAGTGCCAAACTTTAGAGATTTCCTATAGCGCAGACTTGAAGGAGAAAGGCGACTTGATTGAGATCCTTGAGAGTCGAGCGGTGGAGACTATGGAGAGGCAAGGGGATTTATTTTCTCCTAAGCCTCAATCAGATGTTGATTACTCACTTTCTGATTTAGGTGATTGGAAGGAGGTTGCCACCAGGTATGCGGAAGAAAACCAGAGGTTGAAGGCTCAGATTGCCAGGCTCACAGGGAAGCGCCAGTGTATAGAGGGATCTCCATCAGTTTTACCTATCAAGGTTTTAGATTTTATTTTCATCATGTACTTGGGATCATTGAAACTTGTAATCCATTATGGATTTTTTTTAATGAAATTTTCAGTATTTTCAAATGCATTATTACTTTAATATTTGCAATATGTCTATAAATTTTAAATCCCTTGAAATATCAAATAACAAAATAAAATCATGTGCATTGCACATCATGCATCATACTGCACATATTTCTTGCATTTGTTATGCATATCCAGGTGTCTTATCAAGCTTCTTTACTTTGTTCAGCAAACTGACTCACCACTACAACACTCGGGCTAATTTCAGAAAGAAGATGGACAAATTAGAACAAGAGAATCGCGAGCTGTGCGAGGAGGATTTTGCTTTGAAGGTCGGCATGGCCATTCTTACTACTCTGATGGAATCTCTGGTGGCTGCTCAGAATCAGCCACCGAGTGTCCAACCTCAACCAACAAGGGAAACTACTGAAGCTCCAATTGTTCCCGTATCTGCTACTCCAGCCTTTGTTCAAAACTGCATGCCTCAAGGTTATCCATGGGGAATGCCATAGAATTTTTCACCTGAAGGTTTCAATCTTGGTCCTCAAGATATTCCAATTGTTCAGACTATTGTTACTCCGGCACCTCCTGTGGTGCATGTTGCTCCTGTTGCGCCTCCTTCAGTGAATATAATTCCGTTTGTTAACAATGATGTGTGTCGTCCTTTCCCTCCAGCGAGTGAAGACTTGGGTCTTTATGACATAATGGATGATTTTCAAGAGCAGTTTAACAAGATGCAAAGAGAGATGAGGCCCTCAAGGGAAAAGAGATATTCGGGCAGAACGTGAATGAGTTATGCTTGGTCCCGAATGTTAAGATACCTGCTAAGTTTAAGGCCCCGGTGTTGTACCCCAAAATTTTCCCTCTCATTTTACACAATAAATGTCAAGTGAGGTCCCCAATTTTCTCAAGGTTTCCCAAGAGTTGACCAGACAAACTCTCTTCTAAGGTAGTATACCCTAAATTAGGGTTTTTATTTTCATCAGGATGGGTGGACCACAAAGGACTCATAGTCTTTCCAAGGTATTATTATGTTCCCAAGATCATTCATGCTAAGTTTCAGGCGTTGCATAAGAAGTTTGCTCAATCAACTGCTCAAATGCTTGAGAATCGACTATAGTAGGTCAAAAGTCAATTATGGCCCACATACAGTCAAACCTCAAGATTTTTTGCCAACATCAACATTTTGAAGTGACTTCCATCATTTGATCAAGGGTTTATCATGATTCCCCAAGGAATGCTCCAAATTCATCAAAACCCAAAAGTTGCTAAATTAGGGTTTCTAAGTAAAACTCAACCCAACTTTGACCAAGCATAACTTCTTCATACTTTATCAGAAATTTTCCATCCAAAGCTCATTTTGAAGAGGATTCAATTCCCTATAACTTAGCTTCATCTCACAAGTTCAAAATATGCACTCATAAAACGATATGAATTTTCACATTATAGGTCCTTTTGAAAAGTCAACAAAAACACCTTTTGGGTCAAAGCTTCATACATGAACATGGAAGATCCAATTGAGACGAAACCAAAATGTTTGTTTATAGGACATCCTAAGCCTTATAAAAAGTCAAAGAACACCCTCATAGGGTCAAAATTGAGAGAGTTGTGCATTGTCAAAGTTGGCAATTTTTGGAAAATTGTCAAAAGTCAACATTGATCAAATTTGCATTTTTTCCATAGAGGCCCATGTTTTCTTGTTTGAAACATGTTTTTAATAGGACCCACGACCCCTGAGCTTTTCCACCTATTATTTTATTATTTTTATCATTTATTTTGATTTTTTATTCATTTAAACCAAAATAAATCAAATTAAATGGTAAAATAATAAAAGTAAATCAAATCTTGGGATTTTTGTGCACATTATGAGTCAATATACAGCTAGCATGGAATGTAATTTGTTCAAGGATGATTTAGATTGAAAAACTCGTGATTGGAGCTATTTTAGAAAGAAATCATACAAGGCCAAAATCAAATCAAATCTTCATAATTCCTCAAGATACCATGAGATTTCTTCCATTATTTTTGACCTAAATTCCTCCTCTATATAAACACAACACCATCATACACTAGGGAGCACGAAATTGGCTTCCCAAGAATGCTCTCTAAAAACCTCAAATTCTGTCAAAACTAGTGCAAAGTCAAAACCGAAGATCCAGCCACTTTCAGTCCATGCCATCAATTACAAATCATTCTTGAGGTATCTAAGGGTAAGAATAGGTCTAAAGTCATGGCCAATGATGCTTGAAACATGCATACTCATCTTCTCCGATTTGCTTTTCTTTCAAACATTCATATAATTAATTTCATGCATTGCTAATGTTTATTAAATATCCAAATGAGTTCTTGTTGTTACGTAGAACAGATTTGAATCACAAACAATAGCTTCTCTTGGTGGATGAGGCGCCTAACTATGACCTAAGGGGCATGGGTTCATCACCCACCCCATGCATTTTTCACTTTTTTGACTATTTTCTTTTCTAACCCTTTTCATTTATTTATTTTTCACTTGATTTGTTTTGTATAATTAATTTAATTAACATATAAAATCACAAAAAAAATCATTAAATATTGGTTTTAGGCTTTCAATTAATTAAAATAATTTTTGACATAAAAGTTGTTTTGATTTAATCAATATTGATTTTATTTCATAATTAAGTTGTAAATTAATCAGAGTTAGGTTTTTAATTATAATTCACACTTTTATTATTTTCCTAACAATTTACTGCTGATTCATTACATCACCATTCCATGCGTCCATCATACGCTCATAAATCCTACCCTTTGGATCATCCCTTGGTCCAGATCCAGCGTCCAATCGCAGCAGCCCATGGTGCACTCTCTCAAGCTAATCCACATGGGATCACACGCAAGGAACATGGGCCAACCAATTTGGGCCTAACAATTTGAAAATTCACCCCCCAGTCTGCATTCTACAATACAGACCCAATCTTTTCCTTTTTTATTTTATTTCAATTCTTTTTATTATTTTAATTTATTTATTTTATTTATTTTCCAAAAATCATTTTTAATCAAAACATAAAAATCAGAAAATCACAAAAAATATTAGGTTAAGTATTTTTTTTTTAAATATTTAATTGCATTAATTAGTTTAATTAAGTTAACTTAAATCTTTTTTCATAACTAAAATCAAATAGAAATTTGGTTTAATTCTTAATTTTAATTCCTTCTCAAAATAAAAATATAAAATAGGTTAATTGTTTTTTCATTAATTTAATGTAATAGTCTTTTAAACTAGGGTTTTATTTATCGCTTTTCCCCGATTTTGGTTATGTACTTAATCCCCCTCCCCGAAGCTTTGTAATAGCTAGGTTTATTTTTCGCACTTTAAATTCCCGCAATCTTTAACTGTCTAGATGTATGGCTAATAGGATTGTATGGCAAGAATGTATGGAAAATTAATACAGTTAGAAAACCCTAATGTGCAAAGATTAAATAATTGAAAAAGTTCACATGCACATGTTCACTCCTAGGGTTTGCCTCACTACGGTTGCCTTCGGTAAACAATCATTAAGCATAGGAGATTTTAGTGGTTTCCCTCCAGTCTAAAGAGATCAAATTGTCCCATTCGAATGTTGCCTCAGAAATGTTGCCTCGGAAATGTTTCCTCGGAAACGTTGCCTCGAAAAGATCTTAAGACTCTAGGGTTACTACTAAAGTTTTCTAACTATTGCTTTAGTGATTGTATTTGTCCCTTTCAAACGTCCCTTACAAACTCCATTAACGGTGCTACCCACTCCTTAATAGTGGGATAACACTGTCTAAAGGAAATAGAATGAACAATATTTTCTCGAGTAGGTAGAATCTTAAGTACTTGCTCTAAACAAATCTTTTCACACTAACACCTTTTCAAAACAGTTTTCAAAACAACTTCATCACATCCTTGAGGACTGATACAAGGGTTATCACGAAGTAAAACATTTTCAAAGCAAGCACACACACACACACGCAATTTTAAAAAACATGAGCAAGTACCTAAGAGCCCATGAAAAACCATGGATAGAAGGGCGCTAACACTTTCCCTTTCTATAATCTACACCCCATACTCAGAATATCTCGAAAAAAAGGTTTTTTCTGTTCTTTTTCCTTTTCCATGATTGGATGAAATAAAAGTCGGTGGCGACTCTTGCTTACCGCAACATTTTGCAAACAAAAAATGCAAACCAATATTAAACAGTCGGTTCAGCCACCGTATCCCAGAACTGGCGACTCTGCTGGGGAGTATAAATAAGTGGGGTAAACCTTAGGATCTAGGTCATATTTAATTGCTTTCTCTTGATTGTCTTGCTTGCTTTATATTTATGGGAACTGTTTCGGTTATTTGATCCTACACCCGGATCATGGAAACACCCTTTAGGTAAGTAGAAATAAACTATGAGGGAACTATGCTGGGGTATACCGACACGGTTGAAGCAGTAGCTACGTTGATGTGGCACTTTGGTTGGTACTGGTAACCCTTGAGTCAATCAGGAAAAGTACAGGGCCGCCGCATGGTGTCGTGAAGTATCAACTGACCTTAGAACCTTTAATTGCACAAACTTGGCCATTAGAAAGTAGTGAGATAGCTGGCCTCGGTGTAGAGCTGAGAACTAGTTGATACTCGATGCTACACTCATTGAGATTAGACTTTTGGGATATTGCCGTAAGAAAAGATTGTGTGAGCTGAGACAGTGCCGATTAAGGATGGTCAAGGATATTGAGATCCCTTTTAGAACCCGACTACTATTTATAGGGCAGGTTGAACCAACTAAAATTCAAGAGGGTACTACCTTAAAACCTATGCAAGCCTAAACCTAAGGCTGTTTGTAGAACAGGTTTGAATCACAAAAAATAGCTTGGCTTGGTGGATGAGGCGCCTAACTGTGACCCAAGGGGCATGGGTTCATCACCCACCCCATGCATTTTTCACTTTTTTGACTATTTTCTTTTCTAACCCTTTTCATTTATTTATTTTTCACTTTATTTGTTTTCTATCATTAATTTAATTAACATATAAAATCACAAAAAAAATCATTAAATATTAGTTTTAGGCTTTCAATTATCTAAAATAATTTTTGACATAAAAGTTGTTTGATTTAATCAATATTGATTTTATTTCATAATTATCTTGTAAATTAATCAGAGTTAGGTTTTTAATTATTAATTCACACTTTTATTATTTTCCTAACAATTTACTGCAGATTCAGTACATCACCATTCCATGCGTCCATCATACGCTCACAAATCCTACCCTTTGGATCATCCCTTGGTCCATATCCAGCGTGAAACCACGGCAGCCCATGGTGCACTCTCTTAAGCTAATCCACATGGGATCACACACAAGGAACATGGGCCAACCAATTTGGGCCTAACAATTTGGCAATGTACCCCCAGTCTGCATTCTACCACACAGGCCCAATCTTTTCCCTTTTTATTTTATGTCAATTCTTTTATTGTTTTAATTTATTTATTTTATTTATTTTCCAAAAATCAATTTTAAACAAAACATAAAAATCAGAAAATCACAAACAATATTAGGTTTTGTCTTCTTTTTTTAAATATTTAATTGCATTAATTAGTTTAATTAGGTTAACTTAAATCTTTTTTCATAATTAAAATCAAATAGAAATTAGGTTTAATTCTTAATTTTAATTCCTTCTCAAAATAAAAACACAAAATAGGTTAATTGTTTTTTTCATTAATTTAATGATTTTTTTATAATTAAAACTTAATTAGTGATTAGGATATTTTGCAATTTATTCTTTATTTTCTTAAATAAAAATGACAAAAAATGATTTTTTTTTTCTTTAATTAAATTCAATTTGGTTTTCAAGGGTCAAAACCCTAATTTCTCACATTTACGTTTGTCGTACGTGCTTTTCATTATATTTTTTTGTAATTTCTCCAAGGTTGTAATAGTCTTTTAAACTAGGGTTTTATTTATCGCTTTTCCCCGAGTTTGGTTATGTAATTAATCCCCCTTCCCGAAGCCTTATAATAGCTAGGTTTATTTTTCGCACTTTAAATTCCCGCAATCTTTAATTGTCTAGATGTATGGCTAATAGGATTGTATGGCAAGAATGTCTGGAAAATTCGTACAGTTAGAAAACCCTAATGTGCAAAGATTAAATAATTGAAAAAATTCACATGCACTTGTTCACTCCTAGGGTTTGCCTCACTACGGTTGCCTTCGGTAAACAATCATTGAGCATATGAGATTTTAGTGGTTGGCCTCCAGTCTAAAGAGATCAAATTGTCCCATTCGAATGTTGCCTCAGAAATGTTACCTCGGAAATGTTTCCTCAGAAACGTTTCCTCGAAAAGATCTTAAGACTCTAGGGTTACTACTAAAGTTTTCTAACTATTTCTTTAGTGATTGTATTTGTCCCTTTCAAACGTCCCTTACAAACTCCATTAACGATGCTACCTACTCCTTAATAGTGGGATAACATTGTCTAAAGGAAATAGAATGAACAATATTTTCTCGAGTAGGTAGAATCTTAAGTACTTGGTCAAAACAAATCTTTTCACACTAACACCTTTTCAAAACAGTTTTCAAAACAACTTCATCACATCCTTGAGGACTGATACAAGGGTTATCACGAAGTAAAATATTTTCAAAGCAAGCACACACACACACGCAATTTTAAAAAACATGAGCAAGTACCTAAGAGCCCATGAAAAACCATGGATAGAAAGGGAGCTAACACTTTCCCTTTCTATAATCTACCCCCGTACTCAGAATATCTCGAAAAAAAGGTTTTTTCTGTTTTTTTTCCTTTTCCATGATTGGATGAAATAAAATCCGGTGGCGACTCTTGTTTACCGCGACATTTTGCGAACAAAAAATGCAAACCAATATTAAACAGTCGGTTCAGCCACCGTATCACACCTAGAGTTTGAGAAGTACAAGGGAAACACTTGCCCTCATGCTCATCTGGTGAGGTATGTAAGGAGAATGTCTACCCATACTAATGATCAGCGTCTATTGATTCACTTTTTTCAGGATAATTTGACCGGTGTTGTGCTGAAGTGGTATATGAGTTTGGACAATGGTAACATCCATACTTTCAATGATTTGGGAGAAGCATTCATCCAACAATACAAGTACAACATGGACATGGCGCATGACCGTGATTAACTTAGGACCATGATTCAGAAAGATAGGGAATCATTCAAAGAATATGCACAGAGATGGCGTGAGGTAGCCGCCCAAGTGATTCCTCCCATGGAAGAGAAGGAGATGACTAAGATTTTCTTGAAGATGTTGGGTGTTTTCTACTATGAAAGGATGGTAGCAAGTAAGCCAAGTGTCTTTACTTAAATTGGAGGAATGGGTATCTGCTTTGAAGAGGCTGTAAGAGAGGGTCGTTTAACAAAAAGTGAAGGCTTTAGAGGTGTGAAGAAGTCATCTTATGGGTTCACCAAGAAAAAGGAAGGGTATGCAAATGCTGTTATGCAAGAGAGGAGGGTTAATACTCCTAGAAGGAATTATTAGCGTCATCAGCAAGTCACCTTAGTTACTCCAATTGTGGGTGCAGCTCCAACTACCATTGCTTATCAGAGACCATCCCAGTAGGGTAATCAAGGGTATAATCAGAGAATGGAGAGTTATGACCCTATTCCTATGAGCTATACAGAGTTACTACTGACATTGATTCAGAAGAAGTTAGTTCGTACCCGACCACTTCCTTATGTGCTATCACCATTGCCTTGGTATTACAAGGCAGACCAAACATGTGCTTTTCATCAGGGAGCACCAGGGTATAATATTGAGAATTGTTATCCTTTGAAGACTGAGGTGCAGAAATTGGTGAAGTCTGGTATTCTATCTTTCAAGGATGTGGGCCCTAATGTGAAAAACAATCCTCTACCCAAGCATGGAGGAGTAAATGTTGTGAATATGGTGGCCGATTGTCCAGGCGACTCCCATGACCATACATGTAGACCTTTGTGAATTTAGCTACTATACGCATGACCATTCCATTTATGCTATTTGCAGTATAGACATACATGGTTGCAATAAGGTAAAGGCTAATTTACAGGAGATGATGGATGAGGGCCTCATCCACATAATCAGGCCTATGGCAGAGTATGAAGAGGAGGTGAATATGGTTTCTGGATGTGTTGGAGAATTCATAATTTTTGATGTAGAGTAAATGAATGAGGACCTTGTGCAATTGCATGCTACTTTCTGCCATATGACTGGTCAGGTAGAACACCAGTATGGATCTTGACGAATTTGCTGTCGGGACTCCCGAGGATGTTCAATCATGAAGAAAGTGTTCAGTTGTTGTTTGATAATGCAATTATCAAGGTTACAGGTCAAAGGGATGATTACCATGAAGTTGATTTGATTGAGGTTTGCTTGACTGAATAAGAGTCGGATGAAGAGTATGCCTCTGCATATGAGTATTTCTCCTCAAATGAGGATTTGTTTTCCAGAAATGACTCAATAATGATTGATTGTGTTAAAGAAGGGGTAAACGTCATTGCGCCTTGTTTTGGTGCACCCGCCCATTTTAAAGTTGAATATTATAGCAAGCCAATTGTTACCCCATTGGTGATTAGTTTGCTGGGTCCTATCCCCTACAAGTCAGATAAGGTTGTGCCCTAGAAATACAACACTACAATCTTAGAGGATGAAGTGGAAGTTCCCATCTAGCCAATGGCTAATCTTGGGAATATTGCTGGAAATAGCAGGGTGACCCGCAACGGTCGTGTGTTTGCACTAGTTGTTCGAGGAGATGTTAGTGCTGGAAAGAAAATTGCTGAGAATGTTGAACCCAAGAAGGCTACGGGTGAGACTAGTGGAGCTACGTTAGAAAAAGAAGTGGATGATATTTTAAAGATAATCAAGATGAGCGACTACACAATTGTAGATCAGCTACTGCATACTCCTTCAAAAATATCTATCTTGGCTTTATTGATGAACTCATCTGCTCATAGAGAATCCTTGATGAGGGTATTGGACCAAGCTTTTTTGGAGAGTGATATGCCTATAGACCAATTCAGCAGCGTAATAGGGAACATTACATCATGTAATAACTTGAGTTTCTACGATGATGAATTACCAGATGAAGGAAGGAATCACAACTTGGCCCTCCACATCTCTATGAAATGCAAGAATGATTCACTACCCAATGTGATGATTGATAATGGATTCACTTTGAATGTTATACCGAGGAGCACTCTTATGAAGTTGAAATATCAAGGAACGCCTATGCGCCCGAGTGCCATCATTGTGAAAGCGTTTGATGGATCAAGGAATTTTGTTATTGGTGAAATGGACCTGCCTATTCATATATGACTACATTTGATTCATATAACTTTCCAGGTCATGGACATTGTTCCTGTTTATAGCTGTTTGTTGGGACGACCGTGGATTCATGAGGCAGGGGCTGTCACTTCAATTTTACACCAAAAACTGAAATTTGTATGTGAAGGGAAAGTAGTAATCATAAATGGGGAACAGGCATTATTGATATCTCATTTGTTCTCTTTAAACATTGTGGAGGCGAATGAAGCTGTTGTTGGAACCCAGTTCCAAGCCTTATCCATTGACAACATAAGAGGAAATGAGAATTCCATGGTTTCGATTAAGGATGCGCAACAAGTTGTGCGAAAGGGTCATAGCGAGGTATGGGGACAGATTATGGATCCACCTGTAAACAAGAACAGAGCCGGCTTGGGGTTCTCTTTGAAGAATGACAAAGGTAAGAGCATGAAGCCGATGTCTGCTGCAAGCAAGTATCAAGACATCTTCCATAGTGGGGGTTATCGTCATCCAACTATTTTTGGGATTAATGCCATTGTGGAAGATGAAGCAGAGCATGAAATGTCGAGTTATGTGACACACATAGTTAGACTTCAAAACTGGATCACCATTGATGTTCCCTCTTGCATACTGTGATCGGTGGATCTGGAACTGACTGTTTAACGCTGGTTCGCGAAATGTCGCGGAAGCAAGAGTCGCCACCGTCTTTTATTTTCTCCAAATGGAAAGGACAAAAGCACAGAAAAATTCCTTAAAGAGATTGCTCTCGGTTCGGGAGGTAGATTATAGAAAGGGAAGGTGTTAGCACCCTTTCTATCCATGGTTATCCATGGGCTCTTAGATACTTGCTCATTTGTGTTTTCAAAATTGGTTTGTTTGCTTTTCAACTGTGGGTTTTAAAAAGTCTCTTTGAAAATTTCAGTTCGACTCTTGTATCGGTCCTCAAGAGTGTTTGAAATATTGCTTTCGAAAGCTTTTTGAAAAGGTGTCAGTGTGAAAAGTCTTTTTGAATTTGTTTTGAGATTAGAGCAAGTATCTACGAGAACCTACCTACCCTAAGGAATTCGTCTGTGTAAATGTCCTTTAAAGTAGTGCCATCCCACCATTGAGAGGTAGGTAGCACCACCGTTGGAGGTGTTCGGGTCAATTCGAGGTTCGGGACATGGTGATCACCGGAGCAATGGGAAGACACCTTAGAAGCTACCCTCATGCGAGGTTCCCGGATCATGAGGACTTACTAAGACATCCTCTACTCGACGATCACCTTTCGAGGCAAGGCAACAGTGAGGTGTACCCTAGGGGTGGTGTGTGCGATTCGTGTGTCAGATTCAATTATCTTTGTCTTGTCATGTTATGAGTGATCTACGCGTTGTTTTTATTTTGGTCCATACATTCTTTCATGCTTTTTGTTAACAGTTAAAAGTTGCGAGGAAAAGTAAATCTAAAGCTATTACAAATGGCGCGGGTCCACATCGCCAAAATTAAACCGGACCCGATTTGACAGAAAAGTAAAGAAACAAAGCAAATAAAGAATTGAAAAGTGCGAGAAGTAATTACAAGGCTTCGGGAGAGGTACATAATTATTTAAATGACATAAAATAAATACGCGAAATTAAATAGAAATTAAGAACATGGGCGTTGGACCCTTTTGCAAAAATTGAAAGTTACATGAATTAATTAATTTAAGAAAAGAAATTGTTTTTGTTTTTTGGTATTTTTATGTATTTTAAGATTTAATGGAAAAAGAATTAATTAAAATTAAAATAAAAGGCAAACCCTAATTCTAGTTATTTTTTTAATTTATTAAGAAATATGTTGAATTTTGACCTAATTTAAACCTAAGTTATTTTCATGCAAATTTGATTATAAAATAAAATAAATAAATATTATTGTGAAAAAGAAAAATTAAAAAAAGGAATAAAACATTGATTAAACCTAATTCTACATTTTTTGTATTTTTTATGAAAAGAATTAATATTGCAAACCCTAATTTAAACTAAATTTATTTACATGCACTTATTTAAAAGAAAATAATTAAAATAAAATATTCATTATGTTTTTTATCTTTTTCTGAGTTTTTATGTATTTTTATATTTATGAAAGAAAATAATATATTAATTAAATAAATAATAATTAAGATAAAAATAGGATTAAAAATAAAGAAACAAAAATTATGCAAACCTTGGGGGTATCAGTCCCCATATGGGAGGTTTTAATCAGCAATTTGAGCCCAACTTTGCAAGGCCTGGTTGACTTTTGGGCAAGCGTGTAGGATGGTTGACTCATGCCTACCATGCACTCTAGATCCTGACCCTTGATTGAGTGCAGTATGACGCGTGGATGGCATGATAATGTGGACGTATGATACACCCTGGCGCTGAAAGTACACACAAGTATTAATGGAAAAATGATATTGAAAGGGGTGGGGGACCTGGGATCGAACCCAGGTCCTTTTGGTTACCTGCCCATCTGCTTGCCACTGAACCACTTAGCGTGCTTTGAATATATAGAGATAAACAAATAATATAAGACAAAAACGACGGTGAATGGAATTTGCGCGCAAAAATTTGAATAAGCCACTCACTGACTGCCACGAAGTCTTCTTCTTCGTTGCTTTGTTTTCCTGAAATACAAAAGCAATAGACAACGGTTTTTGAACCGTTCTATAATGCACCATTAGAAAAAATAACGAATAGGCCATAAGGCCATATAAATTAAGCGCGATTGTTGTATCTTCTTCGTCCAAGCTTGCAGGTTTGAATGGTGGTGGTTTGGAGTCTCAATTTTTCTTAGTTTCAAAAGCCCTAATCTGAAGCTTGCAAAACCCTAAAATTCAAACATGGTGGAATCGTATTCACAGCATAAAAACGCAATTAAGTGCATTGGTTAGCTTCAAAACATCATAATGAACATGAATCAATGAATAAATTTCACAAATAATGCATGGAATGGGATATACGATTATGAAATTTATTTGATACAGTCTGCACTCATGTTACCAATCCTTGAGGTTCTGATGAGTCTTCTTGATTGGGAATCGTTCAGGGGACCTTGAGGAAGCTATTGAAATAAGTTTCGTGCCTTGAATCCACCTAAAAAGTGCTTTTCAGATTTGAGTTCTTTAGAGAAAAATTAAAGTTTGCAATGGCCTTTGAGCGCAGCTTTCTTGTCCAACATGATTAGGGTTGTGTTCTAGCATTTGTATTGAATCCATTAGGTTAACAAATTTGACTAGAATCTCTTGTATTCATGAATTGAAGATTTGATTTTTTCCACCATTATTTCCATATCTTTTTCCATGTGTTTTTGGTCCAAATCATATCCAATTGCTCCAATTCTTTCCATATTGACTTATGCACGAATTATAGAGGCTAAAACATGTATAAAAAGATTGATTAGGTTAAGTTAGATATTTTTCATATATTTAAATGATTTAAATGAATTAATATAAATAAAAATCCAAATAAATAAATAAAAAATGAGAAAATACTTCCCTTTGGGCCAAGTGGTCGTGCACATGCTTGGAATGATGAATCATGGAAGAAAAATGGGCCCATTAGCAATTTTAGGTCATTTGAAGTAAAGTTGACCTTTTCAAAATATCCAAAAATGTCCCAACTTCCACAAGGCATAACTTGCTCAATGTTTAAGCTTTTCTCATGTTCTTGGACATTTTGGAAAGGTCTTTGAGTCCTCTAACCAATGCCTTTGGTCCCATGTCATTTTGATCTACCAATATCAAGTTATGGCCTTTGACTTAAAGTCCCTTTTTGTTGACTTTTGAAAATGACCTATAATGTTGAAATTGATAACTTTTTGTGAGAGCATTTCTTGGACTTGAAGTATGAAGATGAGTTGTAGGAAATGTCTTTCTCTTCAAAATGAGCTTTGGATGGAATTTTTCTGATAATCCATGTGAAAGTTATGCCCTGGTCAATTTCAGTTGACTTTTTCAACTGTCCAAATAAGGAAACTTTTGCATCTTGATGATTTCTGAGCCAAATTTTGAGAATCATGATCAAGCATTGATCAAATGATGTTTGTGGCTTCAAAATGATATGTTTGACCAAAAATTTGAACTTTTGACTGTCAAATGACCATTTTGCCCCTACAGTTGACTGTAGTGCAATTAGGGTTTTTGACTGTGCAATTTTGTGCTGAATGCCTTGAAACTTGATATGAGGATACTTGACCACATTTATAGGCATGTGAGACTTGATTGGACCTTTGAAAACTTCCTTTTCTTGATCAGACTCAAAACCCTAATCTTGACTGTATAGGAGACCTTTGCCCTGTGCAACCCTTGGGGAATTCTGTGACTTGACTTGGCATTTTCTTGAGGAATATGGGAGGGCAAATTTTGGGGTACAACACATACATGTTTCAAAGTAAATTTTTTTAAATCTTTTTTAAAGGCTTTCACTCTATCCAAGGTGGAAGTATTAATGTTGTAGGACTTATCTGTTTGATGTGACTTTTAAAATCAATAATAAAAGTTATCTTTATTTCCCAAATTGTGTCTTTATTTTCTGCTTTTTCTTGGAAAATGGTAATAAGAAAAAACCCTTCAAAATAAATAATAACTGAAATTCAATCTGCATGATCACTTGTTATATGTGTCAGTTTCTAAAAGCAATCATAAATCATATGTGTAGATTAATTAAAAAACCCGTTGAATACAATGACCATGCACCCACTCCCAACTTTGAATGTCCTGTGTATGGGGCCAAGAAGAAGATTATGATGAGATTCCAAAAGAGGTCCCACGGTTGCTTGAGCACGAGGAAAATACTATTCCTCCATATAAAGAGCCATTGGAAGTGATCAATTTGGGTTCAAAAGAAGATCCGTAGGAAGTCAAGATTGGAGAATTGCTACATCCCTATGTGAAGAGCAGGTTGATTGAGTTGTTAAAAGAGTATGTGGATATTTTTTCTTGGTCTTATCAAGTTATTCCTGGTCTAGATATAGATATTGTAGAGAACCATTTGCTATTGAGACCAGAGTGTCCGCCAATCAAATAGAAGTTGAGAAGAACTCACCCAGATATGGTAGTGAAGATTAAAGAGGAGGTTCTAAAGCAGATTAATGCTGGTTTTCTTATGACGTCAGTGTATCCTCAATAGATTGCCAATATTGTCCCAGTACCGAAAAAAGACGGAAAATTCCGAATGTGCGTAGATTATAGAGATCTAAATAAAGCTAGTCTAAAAGATGATTTTCCATTGCCACACATTGACATGTTAGTGGATAGCACATCAAAATTCAAAGTATTCTCGTTCATGGACGGATTTTTCGGGTATAATCAAATAAGAATGGCTCCGGAAGACATGGAAAAAACAACGTTTATCACACCCTGGGGAACATTCAGTTACAGAGTGACGCCCTTCGGGTTGAAGAACACTGGTGCAACGTACTAGATGGATATGACAAACCTATTCCATGATCTGATGCACAAGGAAATCGAGGTATATGTTGATGATATGATTTCTAAATCCCAGACTGAAGAAAGGCATGTAGAATATTTTGTGAAGTTGTTTTAGCGTTTGAGGAAGTATCGTCTCCGCTTGAATCCAAATAAATTCACCTTCGGTGTTTGATCAGGAAAATTGTTGGGTTTCATTGTTAGCCAGAAAGGAATTGAAGTTGACCCTGATAAATTCAAAGCAATTTAAGAGATGCCAGTGCCAAGAATTGAAAAGCAAGTTAGAGGGTTCCTCGGGCATTTGAATTATATTTCCAGATTCATTTCCCACATGACTGCAACATGTGAACCCATCTTCAGGTTGTTAAAGAAAGATCAAGTTTGTGTGTGGACGGATGACTGCCAAAGGGCATTTGAAAGTATTAAAGAATATCTTCTTGAACCTCCTATCTTGTTCCCTCCTGTCGAAGGAAGACCATTGATTATGTATCTGACAGTGTTATATAAATCCATGGGTTATATTCTGGGAAAACAGGATGAAATAGGGAAGAAAGAGTTCTCCATTTATTATCTCAGTAAAAAGTTCACTGATTGTGAGTCGTAGTATTCCATGCTGGAAAAGACATGTTGTGCGTCGGCCTGGGAGGCAAAGCATTTGTGGCAATATATGTTGAATCACACTACTTGGTTGATCTCCAAAATAGATCCAATCAAGTACATTTTTGAAAAGCCCGCTCTTATTGGGAGAATTTCCCGCTGGCAGATGTTGCTATCTGAATATGATATCGAATACCGCACTCAAAAAGCTATTAATAGTAGTGTGTTGGAATATTATCTTGCTCACCAACCAGTGGAGGATCATCAGTCTGTAGAGTATGAATTCCCTGATGAGGATGTGATGTTCCTAAAAGTGAAAGATTGTGATGAACCATTGCCTAAGGAAGGTCCTGACCCTGAATCTCGTTGGAGTATGATATTTCATGGAGCAGTGAATGCTTATGGTAAAGGAATTGGTGTTGTGATTGTCACTCCAGATGGATCGCACATTCCATTTACCGCAAGGTTGACATTTGATTGTACTAATAATATGGCAGAATATGAGGCTTGCATCACGGGTCTCGAAGAAGCTATTGATCTCAAAATTAAAATTCTAGATGTGTATGGTGATTCAAATTTGGTAATCAACTAGATTAAAGTAGAATGGGATACTCGTCACCACGGCTTGATCCCTTACAAAGACTATGCTATAAGGTTGCTACCATTCTTCAATAAAGTCGAATTCCATCATATTCCTAGAGATGAAAATCAGATGGCGGATGCTCTGGAAACTCTGGCTACTATGTATCAAGTAAATACTTAGAATGATATACCTCGAATTATGGTTCAGCGACCGTATAGGCCCGCTCATGTGTTTACAACAGAAGAAGTAGCAGATGAAAAACCTTGGTATTATGACATCAAGCATTTTCTTCAGAATCAGGCATACCCGATTCATGCATCAAATAAAGATAGAAAGACATTGAGACGATTGGCTGGCAGTTTCTTCCTCAGTGAAAATGTGTTATATAAAAGAAATTATGACATGGTCTTTCTCAGATGCGTGGATAGACACGAACCAGGCATGTTGATGCATGAGGTTCATGAAGGTTCATTTGGCACTCATGCCAATGGACATTCGATGGATAAAAGGATGCTAAGGGCATGTTACTATTGGCTGATAATGGAATCTAATTGCTATAAATTTGCAAAGAAGTGTCATAAATGCCAGATTTATGCGGACAAGGTTCATGTGCCTCCAACACTTCTCAATGTGATCTCTTACCCATGGACTTTCTCTGTGTGGGGTATTGATATGATCAGGATGATAGAACCCAAAGCTTCGAATGGACACTATTTTATCTTGGTAGAAATTGATTACTTCACCAAGTGGGTGGAGGCTGCTTCATATGCCAATGTTACTAAGCATGTGGTTGTGCGCTTCATCAAGAATAACCTTATATGTCGATATGGTGTGTCAAGAAGAACTATCACCGATAGTGGCTCGAATTTAACAATAAAATGATGACAGAACTGTGTGAAGAATTTAAGATTGTCCATCACAATTCATCTTTGTACATTCCAAAGATGAATGGGGTTGTTGAAGTTGCTAATAAGAATATCTAGAAGATTATCCAGAAAATGGTTGTTACTTATAAGGATTGGCATGAGATTCTCCCTTTTGCTTTGCATGGATATCGAACGTCTGTCCACACTTCAACAGGAGCAACCCCATTCTCCCTGGTGTATGGAATGGAAGTGGTACTCCTAGTCGAGGTTGAGATTCCCTCTTTGCGTGTGATAATGGAAACCAAGTTGACTGAGGCTGAATGGGTCCAAAACCGGTTTCACCAATTCAATTTGATCGAAGAGAAGAAAATGACAGCTTTGTGTCATGGACAGTTATATCAGAAAAGAATGAAGAAAGCTTTCTATAAAAAGGTCAAACCTCATGAATTCAGAGAAGTTGGCCTCGTGCTCAGGAAGATCATGTCTTTCAATGCTGATTCTAGGGGCAAGTGGACTCCCCATTTTGAAGGCCTATATGTTGTCAAGAAAGCCTTCTCTAGCGGTGCATTAATTCTTGAAACTATGGATGGCGAGGAGTTCCCACGTCCCATGAATGCTGATGCAGTCAAGAGATACTTCGCCTAAAGAAATAAAAGAACAACTTGCTAAGTTGAAAACCTGAAAGGGCGTCTTAGGCAAAAAATAGCGTCTCGGTAGGCCGAAAACCCGAAAGGGCGGTCTAGGAAAAAGTTAGAGACATAAACAGAATAAATTTCCCGCTAAGTTGAAAACTCGCAAGGGAAGCTTAGGAAAAAGTTAGGGACTTTCTTGGCAAGTAACTGCATCATGCAAGATCTGATCATTGAAGCAACAATGTTCTCTAATCCTCATCATACTTCAACAGAAGTTGCTGCTCAAGATTTCAAAAATTATTAGAGGGGATAGTGGTCATTGTATCTCAATGTATCTTTTCCATTATATATTACCATTTTCCAAACTTTGTAATCATCTAAGGAGTCTCACCGTTCGCAGACTACCATTTTATTTATAAAGTTTGAGGTGTTACCCAACTCTTTGTGTTTCTTATTTTATTTAGCTTGCAAAGACTCCATTTATTATTGATAATAACTTTCAAAGAAAAAAGATTAAATAACAAAATCGATTTTTTCAAAAAGAATTTACAATTTGCTTTTACCTTAGAATTTGTGATGAGAAAAAAAAACAACAACAAAAATGGTGATCCTAGGAATGGACAAACTCTAATTTTTTTAAGAAGTTTTTGTTCCCCTCGGGAAAGTTTACTCAGGATGATTCACCGTATTGGGTTCAAGACTCTGGTATCCTTGGTCAAGTGTGGATTTATTTCTCCTCTTTGTCTGAGTTTTCATGATGTAAAGTTTTAATCTGAGATTTCTCCAGTGAAGTTTTTGTTTAGTCTAATGAAAGTTCTTTTTCCAGAGAAGTCGGTACCATAATCACTCTCGAAGAATGCAGGTCCCCGTTTCTCTAGTGAAGAACGTATTATGGTTTTCCCTTTAAGGAGGTGGTGATTAACCTCCTCAATGAAGTGGACCTTAATTCCCTAGTGAATGTTTTGTTGATTTGGTGTCCACCTACTTTACTTGAGATTGGTTTTGTAATCCCCAGTAGAAGTGTTACTCTTGAAAACATTTGTTTCCCCGGTGAAGCCTGGAGAAGGATGTTCTATCCCTATATCTGTACTATTATGTCACTTTGTTTTGTTTACTTCCAGATTATGTTTCTCCTCAGTAAAGGTAAAGTAGGAAGTAGGTTTTGTTTCCTTAGTTTGCATTTACCTTTATTTTTTGGAATGATCATCTTGGATGTGATTTAGTCGAGTGTTGATTATGCCCGAGGTGGTTTTGCCTGGTTACTTCCAGTGTTGTATATCTGTTTTGTCAGCATACGAACAATAACACTCATACATTCATACATACATCATGCATAGCTAAAGTTGGAAAATCATTGTTCATTAACATTTGTTAATATTTTTGTTGACATATCACTCTGTTTTGCAGAGTTACATTATCCTCTCTTCAATAGAGTGTTGGCCTTAAGCAGAAAGCGTATATTCTTTCAATATCCCCACTGAGTTATCCCTCGTGGAAGATTTTTGCTTTAGCCTTCCTGTACAGCTCCTTGTTTGGATTGATTTGGTTTTCCCTCTTGAGTTTATTTCTCAAAGGATGTATTTTAGTTGATTGTTTTATTCCAGTTTATTTCTGATTTGAACCTTTGGTTTCCCAGCAATATTATTTACTTTGGATTTCTGAAAGCTTCGAGTTTTGGTTTGTGCATTTAATTTGCACAAAGAATACTTTATCTCCTCAGCAGGAATATCGTGGTATTTCCCCAGGAAGTCATATTTCATTCCCCAGGAAGCCATATCGTTCTCCCCCTTTAAGTCATTTCTTTTTACAATACTCCATGACAATAAGTGACAGGTCTCTTTATTTTAGCAACTTGTGCTTCCATGTAAAAGTCGACGTAAATTTTTTTTGTTATCTCCTCTATAAGTGGATAGTTTGCAGTCCATCGTCGGTTTACGCCAGCGGATGGCTTGACTTTCAAATTCGCAGAGATAGTTCGTTATGAAATCTTGGGAGGTGGAAGTCTCTTTATTTGAGACAGCTTACCCTTTCCAGAAAAAGTGCCTTGGTTAAAGAAGAAGTTGAGACCCGTTCTAGGTGAAATGCCAGAATTTTGGGGAAACTTGTTATCTTTTTGCTACCTTCAATCAACGTTGGTAGTTCATTGTTAGTGAACGGCGATGCTATGATATATTCTCTTCCTACATTCAGTAAAAGTTGGTAGATCATCATCAGTGAAAGTCGGTGATTGTTATCTTTTTGCTACCTTCAGTGAATGTTGGCAGTTCACCGTCAGTGAACGGTGATGCTATGATATATTTTCTTCCTACCTTCAGGGAAAGTTGGTAGGTCATCGACAGTGAAGTTCGATGATTGTTATCTTTTTGCTACCTCCAGTGAATGTTGGTAGCTCATCGTCAGCGAACGGCGATGCTATGATATATTTTCTCTCTACCTTCAGTGAAAGTTGGTAGATCACCATCAGTGAAAGTTGGTGGTTGTTATCTTTTTGCTACCTTCAGTGAAAGTTGGTAGTTCATCATCAGTGAATGGTGGTGCTATGATATATTTTCATCCTACCTTCAGTGAAAGTTGGTAGGTTATCGGTAGTGAACGTCGATAATTTTTATCTTTTTGCTACCTTCAGTGAACGTTGGTAGTTCATCGTCAGTGAACAGTGATGCTATGATATATTTTCACACCACTTTCAGTGAAAGTTGGTAGATCACCATCAATGAAAGTTGGTGATTGTTATCTTTTTTCTACCTTCAGTGAACGTTGGTAGTTCATGGTCAGTGAACGGCGTTGTTATAACATATTTTCTTCCTACCTTCAGTTAAAGTTGGTAGGTCATCAGCAGTGAACATTGATGATTTCTTCTCTCTACGTTCAGTAAATGATGGTAGCTCACCGTTAGTGAACGTCGGTGTTGTTATTTATTTTCTCTTTCAACCTTCAGAGAACGTTGGTAGTTTTGCTTTCAGTGGAAGTTGGTGTATCCTTTGACCATTTTATTATCCTCTCTGATTCAAGTCTTTTTGATCCACCAGTGATTTATTTTCCTGGTTGGGTTACTCTCTTGTTTCTTTATTTTTTGTTACATCCCCAGTGGTGTATTGCGTCCCTTTAGAATTATCCATGTGCACTCATATTCATAAGCATTGCATGGCATCTTAGGGCCAAAAATAGGGTTTGTTTTATATTTAAGTATCTTCGATCACGTCGACACGATGATTTTTAACCTTCGTATCTCCGGATAGAAGAAACTTAAATAAGGGAAGTTTGTACCCCAATTTTTGCCCCTAAGATCCCTTTCATCATACCATGTTGATTCAATCACAATAACATCACATTAGGATTCATGGTTCCCCTCCCTATATTTAGATTTGCTCTTTGAGGAATCACCAAGC
The DNA here is from genome assembly GCA_948472305.1 of Vicia faba. Taxonomy (NCBI): domain Eukaryota; kingdom Viridiplantae; phylum Streptophyta; class Magnoliopsida; order Fabales; family Fabaceae; genus Vicia; species Vicia faba. The sequence goes on from OX451741.1 coordinate 1,373,746,852, forward strand.
ACCTTGAATTGTGTTCTTTTGTGATCATGAATTTTTTTTGTCTTGATTTCTTCTCTTAATTAATAAAATGCAATGTTGGTTTGTCTTGCTTGTTACTCATGTAGGTAAAGGAAATAAGATTCAGCAAGTGGCACCATGGGTTCATGAGTTTATTTCCATGCCCTAGTCAATCAAGCTTCAGAAGTTTAAACCTCACCATTGGATTTGTTTAGGAAGAAATGGAATGGCAAGGTTATTTTGGTTCACCACATTTCAAGGTTATCATATTTGGTTCAAAGGCACAAGGGATTGATTGGAGAAGTTGTCATGCTTGGACAAGGCTTTGTTCCCATTGGTAAAAAATGCATATTTCTCTCAATTCTCAAGATATGGAAGTGTATGTGGTTGCTATGAGTTCTAATTATCATCCTCATCAACTTATATTTACAAAGCATTTGTGTTGGTACAAGAAGTTTGTTCAAAATTGTCAAAGTTCCTCAAGGCATGTTTCTTGATCTAGGAGCTAGGGTTTTGAACTTCAAAGAAGTATATCTTACTCATCTTTTGGTATTTTTAAGTGATTCCAAAGATATCCTTCTCTTCAAAGGGTTATCAACAAATCAATTCAAAAGTTCCAAGGAGTTTTCTTGTGGAAAAAACTTGATGAAGAAGAAAGATTACGAGTCCTCCAGATGAATCCCCAATTTTCCATGTGTGAGTTCAAATTATCATAACTTAGTCAATTTTTATAACCTTGAGCCCATTATTTTCCAAAATAATCTAGAGGATGTGAACTTTATGCCTTCTTTTATATGAAAAATGATAAAATGGATGGAAGTTGCCTTAAAGATACAAAAGATTATAGGTCATTTCATGATTTTTTGCCAAATTCAACAATTCATAACTCTCTAAATTTTTGGAGATTTTGAATGGTTCAAGTCCCAAAATTTCATTCAAGAGGTCTATTTCATGCCATATTTTTTGGTCAAGAGTAATATCAAGAGGAAGGCCATGTTTGGATGCAAAACATTATAGGTCACTTTTGAAGAAAATTTTGAAATATTCCAAAGTATGGAAAGTCAACCCTTTTTCTCTAACTTTGACTCAACGCAACTTTAAGCTCAAGCATCCATTTGATCCAATTTTTCTTCCATTGAAAAGTTTGTAACTTCATCTTTCTAAAGCATCAAGAATCATGCCCTAAGACCCCTTGAGCTGAGAATGCCATGATTTTGAAGTTGGTAACTTGTTACTGAAGTTTCATCTTAAGTCAGATTTTAAAATATTTGTTTAGTCTTCTAATCACAAGTTTTCCACGCGTTTTTTCCTCTAAACATGTTTAATGAAGTTCTAGAATTGATTAGCACAACAAAACACACATTTTGGATGAGTTTTGATCAATTCAGTAGTCACACTTTTCTTGTTTGCAACTTCACACAATTTCCCTCCAAACTTCATCATTTCGCACGCTTGGACATTCCATTTGATTTCATATAAATAGAGGGTCATCCCCCATTCATTTCCTCAAGCTTGAATATCCAGAATCACCCTACCAAACTTGTTCCATAACTAAAAATTCAGCAACTTCGAAATCCATTCTCAAGCCTTTTCAATCCAATTTTCCATCAATTCACCTTCCTTTATCTTCCCTGAAGCTAACCATATAATTACATTCAAGAATCGTGCCCTATATTGCTCCATAGAAGTCCAGTTTCAGAGCTCTACAAATCAACTTCAATAGGTAGATTCCTTCACCAATTCATCAAAAATTTGATATCATTGTGATGCTCTCATTGCCCTGGTTCTAGTCTCAACACTTGCTTGTTACTGGAAACACGTTTTGACCATGAAATTTCAAATCCCTTTTCAAAACTTTCCTTCCAAATTGCTTGAGTTACAATTTATATAAATTTGTCGCGAGGGTATGGTTATCTTCGTCTTGAAGAGATGAAACGAATGGCATAGGTCTCGTGCTCTAATTTTATAGATTGAGCAACCTGGTTTTGGGACTGGCTGGAGGTTGAAGATGACCAACATGTCATCCTTCAACCAATGAATCAGCGCCATTTGGATTTTTTTGAATTTCTGATTTACATTTGATTCAGTCTTTTCTTCACTAATGACCATGATATGCACAGCGCGTCAGATCCCTTGGATTTGATTACTAACGTATTTTGACTCTCATCCAATGGTCCACATATTTTTGACTTTTATTTTCTTTTCTGATTTTTACATTTAATTGTTTTAAACTTCAAAAAATCATAGAAAATTCATTTTTAGTCCAAAAAATCTGAAAAAAATATGAAAAATATTTTTGACTATACTCTTTCTGATTTTCATTTTTTTCACAATTTAATTTTGTGTTTTGGTATTTTTGATAAATTTTCACTTTCTTTGAATTGTTTTTAATGTTTTTAATGTTTAAAAATAGTTTTATGCATTTTTAGATTATGAAAAAATTATGGAATGATCCAATGATATTGTGACAAATATTGGTCACATTATTTCATTTTTGTTTCTGACTTTGGTATTTTTTTATCATTTTTAGTTTATTTTACTCATTTCTTTTAATTTTAAAAATAGTTTCTTACTTTAAAAAAATTACGAAAAAATTTATAAAATAATTTGAGTCCTTTTCTGATTTTTCTATGGACTTACTTTTTATTTTTTTAACATAGTTGATATTTTTTCTCTTTTATTTCTATTTTAAAACATTTTTTAAACCTTTTTTGTATATATTAAATGTAATATTATTTTGTGACTATTTTTTGGATGATCTTGGGTTAAATATTTGATCATGAACTTTATTAACATCATTGGATCCATAGTGTTGAGTCTAACTCCATAAAAATGGATTAATGATTTTAATAATAGTTTGATTAAATTTAATTCAAAAGTTGTTTGTATGTTCTCTCCCATCCCTCTTCATCTCATCCCTTCTTATTGCACTAAGTGTTATTGGAGCATGATCTCTATATCATGTCTCAAAACAAATAGTGGATAAATTGCTATTGACTGGTCTCAAAATAGGTGCGACTTCTATATAAATCCACTTACGATTGCTTAACATAGCGCTAAATTTTGTCCCGATTCAAATAAATGATTATTCATGGCCCAAACATATGTTTGCAAGCCCAAGTATTTTAATTTGATCTCTTTGATCCAATAATCTTGAGATTCCTTGTGTGGAGACTTTGGTTCTACCAATCCTCTAATGGATCTACAACACTTTTGGTCAACGCGAATCACTTAAACAGCTTTGATAATTAAATGATACTTATGAGGATTCCAAATGGATGATATACTTGACAAAAAGCAAACGCAACTTGTTTTATGGTGTCTTTGGTTCTACCAATCCTCTAATGAGTTCCAAATGCAAGATTCAAGATGAACATCCAACTAACCACTAATCAATAATAATTGACTTTATCTTTATTTTTATTATATGCCCCTTTTGTTTTTATGCACTATTTACTTTTAGCATTTATATTTCATGCCATTTTCATCTTTGCTCATTTGAGTATTTAATTTCTTGTCATTTTTATTTTTGCTCACTTGAGCTTTACTTTACTTTTTTCAAAACACCTAATAATCAACATAAACCCTAAAAATGTTTAACGATACTTGGACTATTTGGTTACTATCCTTGGCATTATGGAGCATTGGACTTTTTGGACTTAGGATTAGGAACCTTGGCCTATGAATGGAGACTTTGTGACCTCATCTGATTATTTTGTCTGGAGCTCTTGAGGTTTACCTCAAGGCATTAGGTTTTTTTTTTGTTTTGTGAGCAGGTTATTATGATTACACTCTTTGTTTGTAATCTGGAATTCACCCGTATACAGCCGTTACTCTGCCCATTTTTTGTGAAGACTTAATACACTTGAAGTTTGGTTCTTTCAAGAGGTCTAGTATCATTGCTTGTTTGGTTTCAATCCAAAGAATGAGAATTCTATCTTAGCTCATAGTGTCAAGTATTGGCTTCTTGTTGGTTAGATGGTTCCTATCTCTAGCTTTTACCTTATGCATTAGGATAGTCTCTTCTTCTCCTCCCATCATCTTCAATTTCAAAAATCGTCTTCCTCTTTTTGAAAACTCTTCTTGTTTTTTTTAAAACTTGAATCACTTTCATAATAAACATGGACTTAGATCCATGAATTTTCAAAACATTTCCATAAATAAACTTCAATAAACTTAATAATACTTTGACATTTTTTTGTGACAATACTAAAAGTCAATCTATCTCATTTCAAACCATTTTGCCACTTTGGCTTTTATCTTTAAACTTTTCTCAAAAGATTAGACTCTTGTCAATCCTTGTAGTGATGCAAACAACTATACTTCTACAATATGTAGTGAAAAGAGATATTTTTCCACTTGGATGTTGAGTGAGGCATTATTGATTTTAAAATCCAAGCCATATCCTCCACTTTGAGATGATGCAAATTCTCCTTTCTCATGATTGTGGGTAGTAGGTATGTTTTCCACACGGATAATGACGATGATGTTTTATCTCATAAAAATTAAACCAACAGACTTACGTTTTAAAATTTTTAAAAGAGGAACTACGTGTACCCTGATCCCATTTTGCACGGAAGGTGGTACGTAGGCACTAAAGGTTCACAACCGCGGCGGGTGCAAAAACCATAAAAATATATTTCTTTTCTCACCCCCACTATCATTTTTTATACAACATTTTTTATAGCCAAAATATACAGATTTTACAAAGAGGTTCCTGTGGAGTACCGTAGATGTTTAGGGTTCTAATACCTTCCCTTTGCATAACCAACCCCCTTACCTTGAATCTTTCCCCGTCTTTTTGGGTTGTTCGCTCTTTTCCCATTTCTTTGGAAACAATAAAGTGCGGTGGCAATTTTATTTTATTTGTACAAGTTTAGTCAATTTCATGGCTTAGTCTTAAACATTTCTACCGCTACAATGCGGAACCATCACCATATTTTCTTTTGGAATAATACCTCTAACACTACTTGTCGTGTATGAGGGAAAAGCTTGCGATTGAGTGCACTATTGAATTAGCTGAGAAACTACCATGCCCCAAGTTACGATTAAAGGTTTCAATTTGCGTGAAAAAGAAAACTCCTACTTCTTAGGCTAAAAGGGGTTGACTAGGGATTATCTTCCTTATAACTCCACTGTTTAGGATTTGAAACAACGCTTGTACATCGTCAGCAAGGTCTGTTCAAAAGAACACTGTGTGAGATTATGGTATCGTTTTTGTCATCCTCCCTCTAAAGGCTTACAACTTTCAATCGAGAGTTGAATATTACAAAAAGGAAGTAAAAGCATAGTTCCAGTATAGTTAAAACGAATGGATTAATTCAACACAAACATATGAAATACATTAATTGAATAACAAAGTTTGACATAAAATAAGTGTTCGAACAATCAAAAGAAATTACAATTTGATAATTCAAATGAAATAAACGCTCTCAATCTTGGCCATGATTCGACATGGGAGTAGTGATCACATTGGGAGTCTCAGGAGAGTCGAATTCAATCTCCTTGGCGTCAATCATATTTTGAATCTTGTATTTCAGTGTTCGACAATCGTTAGTATCATGTCCAGGACTACCAGAATTATAGGCACACCTTGCATCGGGATTGTAGTTAGGAGAAGAAGTATTGGGATTTGGATTAGGGTCTATCAACATAATCATATTCATCCTCAACATGTGTTGCAATTCTTGAGACAATGGCATGTTGATTTTGGTAAATTGTCTCTTGGGATCATCTTTCCTTCGTTGATTACCCCATTGTTGTCGCACTGGTGTAGGATTAAAAATTATAACTTCCTCCATAGCTTGATGAAGATCTTCTTTACCATGACCCTTCTTGCAGTACATAGTATTAGCCTCTTTCTTCCTGTTGAAAGGATTCTTCACATCATTTGAAGACACAGCCACCTGAATTTTGCCACTTCTGATTCCAGCTTCTACTCTTTAAGCTGTCAATATCAGCTCGGTGAACCCAACCGAAGAGCTTTCGATCAAGTGGTTGAAAAATGGACTAGACAATGTACCCAAGATCATATCTACCAGCTCTCTATCAGACAGAGGAGGCTGGACTCTTCCTGCAAGATCTCTCCATTTCTGGGCATAATCTTTGAAACCCTCGCTAGAACCCATAGACATGCTTTGAAGTTGTGTACGGGTTGGAGCGAGGTCAGCATTGTATTGGTACTGCTTAGAGAAAGCAGCAGCCAAATCCTCTCGGGTGCGGATGTTGGTTCCCTCCAACTGATAGAACCTTTCCAATTGAGTCTCCAATAAACTTTCTTAGAATAAATGCACCCACAAATTCATATAAGCAGCGTGAGGTTGGATCTTCATGACATAAGACCTCAGATACAGTTTAGGACATGAAACCCCTATCAGATTTAGAAAAAGAGAGAACATTGAACTTGGTTGGGATGACCACTCTAGAAACTAGCCCTAATTCTTCAAAATCCATACCAGCTACCCTTTGAATTTCCATGGCGTTGAGACGATCCTCCAGTTGCTTGTATTTGTCATCAGCAAGAGGATATTGTTCTTCAGTGTAATCAGCCTCTTCCTCATCGGTCTATGGGATGTGGTCTTCTTCTTTTGGCTTCTCTTCCTGATTGTCTCCCTCGTTTGACGGAGTTGCAAATTCTAGGGCTCGCTTGGTCGGTCCTCTCAGTCTCCTTCCCATATTCAGGACACCCACTGGTTTCTTGGCCTTTTTCTTCTTGTCTTTGAGAATGAGAGAATTCAGGTCCTCTTGTCCCTTAGCCAGAGCCAGTAACATCTATTGGAATTGAGCATTCTGGGTTTGAAGGTCTTTAATATTATGTTCGAGAGCCATTTATTTTTGCTGAAATAAACAACGAAAACATAAGAAAACTATACTTGAAATACCTGTAATGATATGTATGCCATGTTTATGTGTTGTTTTCAAGAATCTCGTGGGGTAAACTCAAGAAAATGTTTGAATTTTGATTGCAACTTTGATCGAAGAACTTCGTATCATTGAATTTCCTTCTACGAGAATCAAGCTCACCATGTCGAGTGGGTCATAGCCTCTGACTCAAGTTGTTGTACTTTGGTCTTTTGACAACATTGGCTAGAGGAAAATAAATCCCATTGCCCCTTGCTAGATGCCTGGTTCATCATAACCTGCATCACAGGCCCTAGAGATCCTTGATATGGTTAGTGAAATGAGAATGGATGTTATGATGCATGATGTTATATTTGAACAATTTATTCAAACATAAGAAAAACACACAAGACCTTAGGTTTAGGCTTGCATGGGGTTTATAGGAAAGTACCCTTTTGAAGTTTAGTTAGTTTGACCTGTCTTAGAAAAGTAACCAGGTTCTAAGGAGTCTCATATCACTGACCTTTCTTTTAGGCATTGTTTTAGCTCAAGCACCAAAGTATTGTGGCCAAAATATTCCAAAAGTCCAATCTCAATGAGTGTAGCATCGAGTATCAACCAATCTTCGGTCGGAATCAAAGTCGACCATCTCACTACTTTCTAATAACTTAGGATGAGTCAATTAAAGGTTCTAAAGGTCAATTAGAGCTTAATGACACTATAAGGAAGCCTAATGTTATCCTTGACTGACTCAAGGAACATCAGTACAAGCCAGAGTATCACGCTAATGTAGCTATCAATTCATCCATATCGGTCTACACCATACAACCTCCATGATTTATTGCTACTTACCTAAAAATATGCCCCAGATCCGGGTGTGGGATCTTTTAGTAATAACCCAAACAAGCCCTCAAAAGTAAAGCATACAAAACAAACAAGGTAAAGCAAATTTAGAATTATCTAACTCTAAGGTAACCCCACTTTTTATAAGTGTCCCCAGCAGAGTCGCCAGTTCTGTAATACGGTGGGAGAACAAACTGTAATACTGGTTTTGCATTTGTATTCGCAAAGGTTGCGTGAGCAAGAGTCCCCGCCAACTTTTCTTTATTCCAATAGAGGAAAGGGTGAAATGAATAGAAAAAGACCTTTCAAGATTATTTCTGAGTAAGGGGGGTAGATTATGGAAAGGGAAGGTGTTAGCACCCTTTCCATCTGTAGTTATCTATGGGCTCTTAGATGCTTAGCTCATTTTGAAATACCTTGTTCTTTATGTGTTTTGAAAAGAATTTTTGAAAGAGCCTTAGTACGACGAACTTTGTAATGTTTCTCGGAATGGTAGAGAATGCATACAAAGTGTTTGAAAATGTTTTTGAAAGAAGTTTGTGTAAATGTAAAAATTGTTTCAGCAAGCATCTAACAGCTATCTACTTTACTAGAAAGGTTTTTCTTTTCCTCTTTTCCTTTAGATGTTGCTATCCTACTATTAGTGAGTAGGTAGCCCTAGTCATTAGATGTTTGAGGGACATTTGAAGGGACGTTTATATAGTCGCAAAGGAAACTAGGCAAGAAAATTTAGTAACTACCCTAGGGTTTTTAAGATCATACCGAGGCAACATCGAGAGGGTCATCGAGGGACTTATGATCTCTAAACCGTAGGGTAGCCACTAAAATCTCTCACATTTCAAGAGATGTGACTGTTTTTTCCGAAGGCAACCGAAGTGGGATACCCTAGAGGTGTATATGTGAGAGTGTGTTGTACTCAGTTATTTTTATCTTATGTTAGGTTCGCTAGCGTTTTATTTTATGTTCTTGCCATACAATCCTATTAGTCATGCATCTAGGCAGTTAATAGTTTGCAAAAATTTAAAATGCGGAAAGACAAAACCTAGCTATTACAAGGCTTCCGGGAGAGGGATTAATTACACGTCCAAAACATGGGGAATAAAGCAATAAAATAAAGTTCTAGTTATCGCTATTACATCAAGTAGACAAATACAATCATATGAAAACAAAATAAAAAATGTAAACACGCACGAAATTGAAAAGAACGTCTAAAACCCTAAGTGAAAGGAAATATTTTTGTTTGTCTTTGTTTTGTGTAAGAAAATATTTAATTGATAATTAATTAAATAATCTTGATCTAAAAAAATGTTAATTATTAAATAAAATTGAAATTTAAAAATAAATTAATTCTAAGTTTTTTTGCATTTTTGTTATGAATAAAAGAAATTAAATGAATTAAATCCTAGGTCTATTTATTTTTAAATTAAATAAAAGGTTAAAGTTATTATTTAATTAATTTACCAAGTTAATTTAATTAAAAAAGACTAACCTAATATTTTTATGATTTTTTGATTTTAATGTTGTAATGAAATAATATTGATTAAAACAGAAATATTAATTAAAACAAAATAAAGAAAATTGAAATGGGCCTGCAAACAAAATGAAATGGGGGTGTGCTTCAAAGAAGTATTAGGCTTATCAGCATGAGGGCCCAGGCACTGCAAAAATAGTTAAGGGGTGAGAATGAACAGAAACCCCAGGCCCAATGACAAGAGGGCCCAGGCGCCCGTGGGATCTACAAAACAAAATTAGAAAAAATAAAAATTGTTTCCTGCCTGGGTCGAACCCAGGACCTGGCAGAGGACTTCCCTAAGAATGGGGTTCTTGGATTCATGTACCTAAGCTCGCATATAACACGTTAGATCTACTAAAAACATCAATAGTAATATGAATGCATGCATAAAACTGATTTAAATTACATAATTTAGAGGATTTGAGATTCAAAATTTTACCAAAAACCGTAGGATAGTTATGAGGAGGATATGGGATGTGTAAGGCTTGAACCTGGGCTCTGGAGGACTCCTGGGAAACTCAGGAGAGGGTTGATGATTTTGGTTTGGGTTGATAGCGCCTGGAAGTGAAGTTACAGATTTTGCAACTTTTTTATTTTTTTTGAGAATTTTGAGAAGACTTTTGGAGAGCTTTTTGAAGAGGGATTTTGTGCCCCTCTTGACTTGCACTGTTGTGTATTTATAGAGGAAAGATAGGAGTGAACAAATATGGTAAAGAATCAATGCATTCATGGCCTTGGAGACAAGTATAAAACACATTGAAAAATGTCCATATTTGTGATATCTTTTCCTCTTTGGTCACTTGCATGAACCTGGTCCCTTTGGATCTATCTTGCATGAAAATGTGGGCCTTCTAATAGATCAAATCAAACCCAAATTTCGTGGCCCATTATTATTTATATTTTATTTGATTTAATTCATACTTAAATGAATAAAAATTTAAATAAATAAATAAAAAATGCATGGAAAGATTTAGAGGTCCTTGGACACATCACAAACATATTTGAACTCCAAAAAGTTAGGCTTAATAACTTAAAATCACAAATTTGCTCAATTGAGATTTCATGTATTTCCTTTGAAAATTGGCCAACTTGTTCAATCCATAACTTGCTCAATTTTTATCCAATGATGATGATCTTTGACTTTTTGGAAAGCCCAAGATGTCTACTTCAATCCTTAATCTGATCTATTTTGCATTTGAAGATTTTATCTTGATGTGAAAGTTCTTGGGAAAAAGTGTGTTTTGTTGACTTTCTGAAAACGACCTATAATGTATGAGCTTGTATCTTTTAAATGGTGCATTTATTGAACTTGAGGATAAAAAGGAGTTGTAGGGAATTGGATTCTATTCAAAATGAGATTTCGTTGGGGAAAAATGGATGAAGTATGTGAAAGTTATGTCTGGTCAAAGTTTAGTTGACTTCTCTTATAAAAACCCTAATTTAGCAATTTTGATTCTTGAGGATTTGAGAGCATTCCTTGAGGAATCATGATCAACCCTTGATCAAATGATGAACATCACTTCAAAATGTTGATGTTGACCAAAAATATTTAAGTTTGACTGTACGTTAACCATAGTTTACTTTTTGACCAATACAATTGATTTTCAAACATTTGAGCCATTGACTGAGCAAACTTGTGATACAAGGCATCAAACTTGGCATGAGCAATCTTGAAGACATATTAGGGACCATAGAAATCACTTTAGGTCTTTTCAACCAAAAATTCTTGGTGAAAAGTGAAATGCAAGTTGGAGGTTCATTGCTTAGGAGAAGAATTTGTCTGATCAAATGAGACGGCAAATTTTGGGGTACAATTGTTTCTGTTATTGAATCAGTTTGTTTATCAATATCTAAAAACCCCTCATCTCCAAAACCTTATGAATATCCATCTCACCAAACCCTTGATGACTTTGACCTAGAAATCGACACATCTCTACCCACAAATAATCCTCTGATCAATCCACCTTCTACCCAATTTGATCAAACTCATTCAGAACTTGCACAAGTTCTTTATGATATTGATAAATTTGATCCATTTTTTGAAGATCCCCAAACCAAAAATCCTAATAGTGTCTCTGATACCACGTCAGCTATTCCAGGCATCACTTTCCCACTCAGTACCTCTCAACCACCAATAATCTCCACATGAAATCAGAAGCCTTATCCCTTCCAGATATTCCATCTCCCTACAATTCAACACCACCTAACTCTACTATAATTATTACCGACTCTACCACTCCCACCGACTACTCAGAAGATCCCCTCAGAACCATAATTGATCTTGAAGCTTAGGATAATCTTGTCACAACTTCTCACAAAATAGTCGTTCCAAATCAGAAGTTGTTAAATCTCAGTTGGTTTTTGAAACAAAAATACAAGAATGGGTTAACTCCTTAAAACAACCTGATCTTCTCTTGTGTTGAAAACTCTGAAGGAGTTGACGAAAGAAAATGCAGCTAGTAAAGAAATTATAGACAAACAGGATGAAACGAACAAAGAAATTAAGGGAATGCTTAGGAAATATGAGAAATCAAACAATCAGATGAAAAGCATATTGGAAGCCTTGCTCACATCACTTCTACCTCCTAAACCTTAGTTCTGATATATTGTTTTGTTTCTTATATGTTTGTTTCTTATTTAAAAACTTATATTTATCTACTCATATCTGTATTAATCCACTATGAATGTAAAATCCATCTTATTAACTTTACGTGTTTGTATTGCTTTTTGATTTTTGATAAAAATGGAGAGAACGTAAGATATTTTGAATATAATATTGCCAAGACTTAGTCTCAAACATTTTGAATATCATAACCTCCATTTCATCTTTTGAAAGCAAACAGGAAAAATCTCTTGAAAGTAACTTCTGTCAAATGGACTTATCTAAACTTCCATCACAAAGCTCTGATTAGAACATCTTCAGGGAAGTATTTTTTTCTTTATCTGAGTATTCAACTCAGGGGGAGACTCTAATTCATTATGTTCTTACATAATCTATCAAAATATAGAAGTTTTTGTCATCATCAAAAGGGGGAGATTGTTAGAACATAGTTTGGTTCTACATCTTAGTAATAGTTTTGATGATAACAAATACATGATATATATAAAGAACAAATATTCTCTGTAATAATGTATTTAAATATGCAGAGAAGTTATGATAAAAATTTAATAGAAGATGATGAGAGATTTATTTTTTGAGGCTCTAGTTAGACACAACGTACAAACTTAGAAGCAAATTCGTGTAATACGCTCAATAGAAGAAGTTCTGATGTTATAACTTTTGAAGCACCAACGCTGTAAGTCAAAGTCTGATACTCTGATAACTGAAGCTATGGAAGAACAAAAGAAGTCTGAACGCATTCATCTATGCTAAAGTTCTAAAGACTCAACACTTAAGCTCAAGATATACTCTGATAAAGTTAATGTTCTGAAATTGCAAAGGAGATTCAATGTGTCTGTCTCTTCAAAGTTCTAATCATATGGAAACTATGATGATCCACAGTCTCAATGGTAATATTCTCATTCTGATAAGATCTTAAGGAAGCTTCAACATATTCCAAAGAAGCAAGTTCTGATGCGTTACAATTCATTCATTACAAATCAAAGAGTAACGGTTGGAACAAGACAAGATCTGTATTTTTGGAAAGTGCATTAACAACACTTTATCAACCTTCCAAAGATAGTTTCTTATGTCTCCAATAATCCAATTCACTTCCTCTATATAAAGAAGACTGAAGATGAATCAAACAACACAACTACGCATACAAAAATAAATATCTTTACTAGCTCTCTTTTGTGCTTTAATCTTGTGTATACATCACTATAGTGATATAGTTTTTTAGAAACACCATTTGTACACATATTTATTGATTTATATTTTGTAATACCTTGAGAAACCAAGTTGTGGTTTATACTCAAGAAGACCTTGACGGTAGTCATTGTCTTTCTGTAATCAAAATTTAGATTAGTGGATTAAGACCTCATTTGAAAGAGGCGAAATCACCTTGGCGGGTGGACTGGAGTAGTTTGAGTTCAAACGAACCTGGATAACCAAACGTATCATATTGTTTTATTTTTTAAAACCCCATTTAAAACCCCCATTCTTATGTTTTTCTATCCCTCAATTATCTCATATTATCAATACATCAAGATCACACATCAGGGTTGGTTCTCCCTTCTACTTCATCCTATCTTTAAGTTTTCTCTTGAGGGATCACCAAGCCCCTTGAATTTTGTATCTTGAACATGTTCTTTTTTTAGGTGGATTAGCTTTTAAATAACATTAAAATATGTATATATGCTTCTTTGGATGTTCATATTGTAGGTGATGACACAACAACATCTATCTCACCATCTAACCTAGGGTTTTGAGGGATAGTCCTTAGTCAAATGGTTCTTCAATGGATTGAAAGAGCTTAAGCTTTAAGGCTATGTCTATTATATCAAAGTTTTTTGGTCCAAAGAGATATCTCTCCTTATTTAGGTCAAGTTTTACCTCAAGGTTGATGGTGGTATTCATCAAGAAGTTTCATAGTTTCATGTGTTTATTTCCATGCCTTCTCCAATAAGTTTCATTGAGACTTAAGCTTAAACTTTGAGTGTGTTTAAAGATAACATCATTTAAAGTTCTAATGTAATCTATCATGCTCTACTTTTGCAATGAAAATGCAAATGATTCAAGGATTGATTCAACAAGTTTGACCTAATTGAACAAGCACTTGATTCAGTGGTCACAACTGCTTAACTCTCTAAATTTTTAACATTTCAAGTTGGTTCTTTTTTCTATGTATTCTTATCATCATCTAAAACAACCTTTTTTTTTACATGTCAAGATCCATTTGTGCATTGAAACTCATCAAGTGTTGAATAGGATGCTAAGTCATTTTGGCACTATCTGAATAAGGGTTGGTTGACTTCCAAGGAACATATCTTGCTCATTTTTAGAGATATTAGGTTGATTCCAAAGCCATTATTCTCTTTGAAGAGTCCTTAATAATTTATGTTCAAGGATCAAAGGCTAATTTGGCATGGAGGACCATTTATGTTTGAAGAAGATTACAAGTCCCTTGGAATAGCCTTTAAATCTTAGGGTTTGACTTCAAATGATCATAACTTGGTCAATTTTTATCTCCTTCTTCTTATTCTTTTTTTATAATAAACTTGAGGGTGTCTACTACAACTTTGTTTCAATATGCAAAACTTGAAAATATTTTGAAAGTCATTAAAGAATTGAAAAGATTATAGGTCATTTATGAATTTCCCCAAATTTGTTCATCAACTTCCAAAGACCATAACTCTTTCAATTTTAATGATTTTTGAGTGGCCTCAATTCCACAATTTAATTTGAAGAGTCTACTTCATTTCATCTTCAATGATCAAGATAAAATTTTGAGTGGAAGGTCATGTAACTTTGAAGAACATTATAGATGATTTTGAAGCTCTGTACTTAGAATTTTTTCTAATTATTAGAATCTGTGTGTTTTTCATGAATTCAAATGATCATAACTTTTTATCTCAAATCACCAAATGCAAACTTACTTGACACATTACAAAGATTTTGATAAGGTCTTTCTATTGCAAAAAGAATAAGATCAAAAAGGTCCCTGAGCTGTTTGCACCATGCTTGTAAAGTTGATGCTTTGAAACTGAAAATATCACTTAAAGTCAGAAGTGAATTTATGAAATGTTGCTTCTAATCACAAAATTACCACGTCATTTTACTTAAACATGATTAGAAATTATGTCTTAAGAATTTAGAGTGTCAAAACGCATGATTTGGATGTGTTTTTATGCACATATGATCACACTTTCTTCATGATCACATTTGTGCAGGATTTCGACTAAAATCTTATCATTCACCCCTCCTATTGATTTCATTCACTTCTCCTATAAATACAGACCATATTTCACTCATTTGGACAAGCTTTTGATAGCCAATTAAGCCTTGCCAAGATACCATACAAACTCTTAAGCTTGAACTTTGTTTTCTCCTTTCCATCCTTCAAACACTCAAAAGCTCCACTCATGTAGCTTCATCATCATTCAATGAAGCTAACCAACTCAAGAACAAAGAGAATCTTTCACTGAATCAAGTTTTTGAGCTCCATTTTCAGAGTTGTGAAGTCGAACTTCAACACGTATAATTCTCCATCAATTTGTTCCAAATTTTTGTCTACAATGTAGCATTTGATTCTCTGATGCTCGTTGCATCATTTGTTTTCAACTGTACTTGAGTTTTGAACATTTGTTTTCAAATTCCTTTTTCAAATTTTCCTCTGGTTTTCTTCAAATTGAGTGAGATACATGTTATATAAAAATTTTGCAAAGCCATGGTTGTATTTGTCTTAATGAGACGAAGCAAATGACACCAGTCTGAGCTTCCAATTTTACCTTTTGTAGAACCTACAACACGCGTGGGGCTTGAGGTTGAAGATGACCAGCGTGTCATCTCTCAACCAATGATATCGTGCCACCTTTATTTTTCAAATATTTTTTTAAATAACTGATCCAATGATTTATTCACTAATTAGCATATCACGCACAACGCATCAGGTCCTTTGGATCTTCTTACTAACATGTATTGGCATTGATCCAATGGTCCACATTTTTTTATTTTCTGATTTTATTTAAGATTTGGTGTGTTATCCAAGAAGGATCGTGTCATGCGCAGCACGCCAGGTCCATTAGATCTGTTTACTAACGCATTTTGACAATGATCTAGTGGTCCACATCTTTTTGAGTTTTATTTTTTTTTCTGATTTTTGTTATAATTATTTTAAACTTCAAAAACCCATAAAAGATTCATTTCTGACTTAAAAATTATGAAAAAATTCATAAAAATATTTTACAATATTGTCTTTCTGATTATTATATTTTCATAATTTTATTTTATGATTTGATATTTTTTACGATTTTTTTCTTTCTTTTGATTTGTTTAATTGTTTAAAAATACTTTTTGGTCATTTTAAATTCCAAAAAAATAATGGAAGGATCCAATGACCTCTTGAAAAATATTGGTGACCTGATTTTATTTTTATTTTTCATTTTACTATTTTTTAAAAATTTTGGTTTATTTTACTTATTTCTTTATATTTTAAAAACTTTTTTGGCTTTTAATAATTCTGAAATTTTTTGTCAAAAACTTGTTGACCTTTCTTTAACTTTTTAGTAACTTTCTTGGATTTTTATTTGGACGTTTGAATGCCATTGTGTATTTCATGAATAAAATTCAATTAAATAATCATTTTTAAAATTATTATATATATATATATATATATATATATATATATATATATATATATATATATATATATATATATATATATATATATATATATATATATATATATATATATATATATATATATAAAATTTAATTTTTATTATTTGAATAATGACTTGGTTCTGATTTGGATACTTGGGTATTATTTTGGGACAAGTTTCTCAACCTCATTGGATCTTGGGAGTTGATAGGTTGAAAAACTAAATCCACCAAAATGGATGAATGACGTTGATGATATTTGAAACCCTAAATTCATCTGAGACCTTGGTTACAATGTGATTTTCCCTTTTCCCTTTCGTCTAATCCCATTCTTCTTTTCTTGTTGATTGGTTCTTAATGGCCTAAACTTTATGTTTGTAAGCCCAAGCATAGTTAAGTGTTGATCTATGGCCAATAATTTTGAAAGCTTATTGTTAGGAGACTTTGATTCTATCAATCCTTTAATGAGTCTTTATTAACTTTGACTTATGTTCAAGGCTCAAACCCCCATGGATCATATCATTTGGGACCCTCCCCTTTTCCATAATTTATTTGATTACTTCTTTGTGGTTCAAACTTTGTGTTTGTAAGCCTGGGGATGATTAAATATTGAGCTATGACCAATAACCTTGAAATCTCATTGTTAGGAGGCATTTATTCTTTCAATCCTCTAATGAGTCTTCATCAACTTTGACCTAGGCTCAGTGTTCAAATCATCATGGATCATTCTTCTAAAGATCATCCAACCCTCAACTATTAATCACTAACTTATAACTATTAATTATTAACCATTGACTTTACATTATGGTTTTACTTTATGCATTTATCTTTATGTCTTTATTTCATGTCATTTACTTTTAGCATTTACATCTCATGCTATTTGCCTTTTGCTCACTTGAGCATTTATTTTCTGCCTTTTTATCTTTTCTCACTTGAGCTTTATTTTCTTTTTGTAAATATACATAATAATCAACTTGGACATTAAAAAATGTTAAGGTTACTTGGACTATCTGGTTACTATCCCTAGCATTGTGGAGTTGTGGATTCCTGAGACTCAGGATTAGAAGCCATGAGACTTTGGAACTCTATAATATTTGGTTTGAATTTTTTCTTTGTGCAGGTTATTCTGATTTTCATGCCTTATCTGTGATTGTGAATTCCTCTGAATACAGTTGTTACTCTGGCTAGTTTTTGTCATCGAAGAATTTTCTTGGTTCTTAATTCATCTAAAGCTTAGTATTCCTCATAGGTTTAGTATTTTTTATTACTTGGTTTTAATCCAAAGGATGGGAATTCTACATTGACTTTCTTATTTCAAGTGTTTGCTTCTTGTTAGTTAGACCATTCTTTTCCTTAGCTTTTACTTTATGTACTTAGGATAGTCCCTTCATCTCCTCTTATCTTCTTTAATTTCAAAAAAACTTATCCATCCCTTCAAAACTATTGTTGTTTTGTAACTTGAACCGCTTTCATAATAAACTTGGACTTAGGTCCATGCATTTTCAAAAATCTCTTCTTAATCAAACTTTAATCAATTTAACTATACTTTGACATTTTATTTTTAAAGACTAAAAGTAATTAACCTCATTCAAACTATTTTTCCACTTTGGATTTTTACTTTAAAACTTTTCTCAAAATATTAGACTCTTGTTGATTCTTGAAGTAACTCAAGCTACTATACTTCTATAATATGTAGTAAAAAGATCTATTTTCCACTTGGGTGTTGAGTGATGGATTTTAAATCCAAGTTATATCATCCACTTTAAGATGACGCAAATTCTCATTTCTCATAATTGTGGGTAGTGAGCATGTTTTCAACTCAGATATGATGAGATGTCTCTTCTCTTAAAATTAACCAACACACGTGTGTTTTAAATTTTTTAAGGTGAATTACGAGTACCCTGATCCTCTATTTCACGAAGGGGGTATGTAGACACAAAAGGTTCGCAACCAAGGTGGGTGCAAAATTGTAAAAAAATACTTCTTTTCTCATCTCCACCATCTATTTCTATATACATCTTTTATAGCCAAAATACAAAGATTTTCAAAGAGGTTCCTGTGGAGTATCGTCAATGTTTAGGGTGGTAATACCTTCCCTTTGCATAACCAACCCTCGTACCTAGATTCTCCCCTTTTTTTTAGTTTATTCGCTCTTTTACCATTTCCTTTCTATTTTTTCTATAGCTGTAGAAATGTTGAGACTAAGCCATTGGAGTTACTTAACTCGCATAGATGAAATAAAAATCGCCACCGCGTTTTATTGTTTCCAGAGGAATGGGAAAAGAGTGAATAAACCCAAAAAAAGAGGGGGAGAGAATCTAGGTACGGGGGTTGGTTATGCAAAGGGAAGGTATTAGCACCCTAAACATCCAAGGTACTCCGCAGGAACCTCTTTGAAAATCTGAGAATTTTGGCTATGAAATGAGTATACAAAAGTAGATGGTGGAGATGAGAAAAGAAGTATTTTTTTACAATTTTGCATCTGCCGCGGCTGCGAAGCTTTAGTGCCCATGTACCACCTTTCGCGCAATAGGGGATCATGGTACTCTTATTTTATATTAAAAACTTTAAAACACAATTTTGTTTGTTAATTTTAAGAGAAGAGACGTCATCGTCATATCCGAGTAGAAAACATACTTACTACCCACGATTATGAGAAAGGAGAATTCGCATCATCTCAAAGTGAAAGATATAGATTGAATTTTTAAATCAAAAAAGCCTCACTCAACACCCAAGTGGAAAATATATCACTTCACTATATATCGTAGAAGTTTAGTAGCTCGCATCACTACAAGAATCGACAAGAGTCTAATCTCTTGAGAAAAGTTTTAAAGTAAAAAGCCAAAGTGGAAAAATAGTTTGACTGAGGTTAATGATTTTTAGTCTTGAGAAAATGTCAAAGTATGGTTAAATTGGTTAAGTTTGATTAAGAAAAGATTTTGAAAATACATGGACCTAAGTCCAAGTTTATTATGAAAGCAGTTCAAGTTAGAAAACAAGAAGAGTTTTGAAAAGGAGGGAGATGATTTTGAAATTAAATAAGATGCGAGGAGATGAAGGGACTATCCTAAAACATAAATTAAAAGCTAAGGAAACGATTTGTCTAACCAACAAGAAGTCAACACTTGTCATGAAGAAGTCAATCTAGAATTCCCATCCTTTGGATTGAAATCAAGCAAGCAAAGATACCAAACCTCTCAAGAATACCAAGCTTCAGATGCATTAAGTCTTCACAAAAATTGGGCAGAGTAACGGTTGTTGAAGAATTGAAAAACACAAGAAGGGGGGGGGGGGGGGGGTGAATTGGAATCTTAAAAATCAATGCAAATGACACGACGATTTTTATCCTGGTTCGTTTGATCTCAAAATACTCCAGTCTACCCGCCAAGGTGATTTCGCCTCTCTCCAACGAGGTCTTAATTCAATAGTCAAATTGATTACGCAACTACTTTGACAACTGCCAAAGTCTTCTTGAGTAAAACCACAACCCGGTTTATCTCAAGGAATTGTACTAACAAAAGTATGAACAAAGCAGTGTAAAGTATGTTTTTCGTTACAAAAACAATATCACAAACTTGTGATTTATTACACAGTTTAAGGAATAATAGGAATAATGAGTAGCAGCCTTGAAGGATTGTGAAATTGCTGTTTTGTAAAAATCGTGAATGATTTAACCTTGTCCTTTGTTTAAATAGGAGCATCAATCTTGTGTAATTGGAAACTTGATAAATGTCAATTAATGCACTTTCCTCAATAAGAAGATCTTTTTCTGTTTGTAGCCGTTGCAATTGATACAACTTTGATGAATAGTAACGCTTCAGAACATTAAGGAATATGTTTGATGCTTGCTTCAGAACTTGGAAGGTCAGAATCATAAGGTCCTTTTTGCAGCGTGAGAATTTCGTTCAGAGTTAAAAAGTTTTTCTCTTAGCGCTAATTCTGAACTTCATTCATCAGAACATTCTGAGATTAGTCTACATTCACAGTAGGAACAACCTTGTAGCTTAACTTCTGATCCACTTCCATCAGAACTTCTCTACAAAATAAAACATAATTTTAAAGTGCATATTTGTTATTTGTGTTTGTTATCATCAAAACTCTTATGAGTGTTGTAGAATCAAACTATGTTCTAACAATCTCCCCCTTTTTGATGATGACAAAAACTATAAATTTTCAATTAAAATAGATAGAACATAAAGCATTAGAGAGTCTCCGCCTGATTTGAGTACACAGATAGAGATGAATTACTTCCCTGAAGTTCATTTTGATAAGAGCTTTTGATGTATCTCCTTCTGTCTTCATCAGAGTTTCGTTCCTGTTTTGCTTTCAGAAAAAAAAAGAGAAGTTATGATATTCAAAATGTTTGAGACCTTGTCCTGATATACTGTTATTGAAGATATCTTACGTTCTCCCCCTTTTTGTCAAGAATCAAAAGGCAATATAAACACTAATATTCAGAGTCAAAAAGATGATTTAATTAAAACAGATTTCAATAACATTTTCAGAGCCAAATAAAACAAGATAATGAACGCAGAAAACAAGTTTAAGAAAAAATCTAAGATTGAGGAGGGGGAAGTCGTGTGAACAATGCTTCCAACAAGATCTTAATCTGAGTGCTTGATTCCTCTTTTTTTCCCAGCGTGTCTTTGATTTCTTTGCAAGTGTCTTCTTGCTTGTCCAATATTTCTTTGATCACAACATTCTCTTTCTTTAACTCTTCCAGAGTTTGCATAACCAAAGATGAAGTTGGTGTACCCACAGAAGATGCAAGTTTCACAGAACACTCTATAGCATTTTATGATTCAGTGGCTTCTTTAGTTTCTTTTCCTTTTTCTTGAATAATAGCCAGAGGAAGATTTTCAGAGCATGGTTCAATAACTTCTGAAGGTTGGTGCTCTTTCCAGGGAGCTTTGTCTAGCAGAAGAATAGATCTCTTTTCTCAGTGGCTCAGAACTTGATCCTTGAAAACATTCAGCTAGTCACAAAAGTTCTGTTGAGCCAATTCATAGCTTAATTCTTTGAGCTTCTGGGATTCTGAGTTGAACCATCTTCTGAATCGATTCTAGTGAGAATCAGAAGCAGTAGGATTTGGATTTTTTAAACGTGCTTGCTTCAAAGAGTTAACCCATTCCATTAATTCTGTTTCAAAAATCAATAAGTTTCTACGAACATCTTCTTTGGTTATAGTTGGTTTAGGTTTTGGAATGGCAATTTTGTGAGAGGTTGAAGCTAGGTTGTCCAGCACTTCCAAGTCAATGATTATTCTGAGCTAATCATCTGGATGGTTAATAGGAGAGGGAGTAGGCGAATCAGAAATGATGATTGGTGATGGAGGTGTGTTTGGTGGAGTGGAATGATAAGGTGATGGAATTTCTAGAATGTCTAGGATGGAGAGATGTTGTCAAACCATGAGAGGTTCTGTTATTCTAGGAATTGGTGTGGTGGTATCAGAGTCTGTGTAAGAATCTTCTGGTTGGTTAGAGGTAGCATTTGGATTTTCTGGGTGAGTGGTTTGGGGAGTTTGAAGGTTTGGATTTTTTGGGTTAAGAGTTTGAAAATCTGGATCAAATAGATCAATATCAGAAAGAACTCTATCAAGTTCTGGCTGATTTTGTTCTAGATGTGGATTGGGAGAGTGAGGTTCATTTAGTATGTTTTCTAGAGTTACAGAAGGATCAAACTCTATAACAAAATCTTCAAATGTTTGAGGTGAGGGATCTTCTATTGGTTTAGGAGAGGAGGGTGTTTCAGATGTTGGAAAAACTACTGATTCTACAATAGAAATAAAAGAAGTGTTACCTTTCTTTTTAGCAGCTTTTGGAGTCCTCTGAGAAGATCCTTCTCCAGCAGCTTTTCTCTTTCTGGACTTCTTTAAGACAACATCTGAAGTTGCTGATACAGATCACGAATGTTTAGCTCTGGAGCAGTTCCATCCTTCTTGCATGCTTCTAAGTATCTAACCATTATTTCTGGTGTAGCATCAATTTCAGAAAATAGAGGAAAATCTTTCAGAGGGATTCTCCTTGTTGTGATGACTTCATGTGTAGCAATGGTTGTCTCCTTCTTAATGTTGTCAATAATCTTCATCTTTTTCAGGTTCTTGAAATTAAGAGGTTTTCCAGCACATGCCTCTAGGGTTCTTATCTGCTGAGCTTCTGTCAGGTGCTCTATTAATCTATTCTCAGTCAGAATATCAGAAATTAACCTACCCATTGGTGTCCAATCCCTCTTGGTTCTTTCATATTCTCTTTTTTCCTTCACGCTTGTTCTCAGATGATTCAAAAGAAAGTGAGGAAGGTTTATTCTTGTCTTCTTCGAAATGAAATATAGAAGAAACTGTTGATCAATATTGATGTAGTCAGGAGAGCTTATTGGCTTCATGTGGTTGATACAACCCAGAATGATCTTAGGCCAGATTCTGAAGTAGTCCTTAAGATCTCTAATCTTGTTGGATGGATGTCTAGAAGTGAAGATTACTCTTCATATGGATTTTAGGTCAGAACATTTCTCAGCCATGTCGTTGCACCTAATTCCTCTGCCATTGTAACCAATTAGCTTTGCAATCAAATCTTCAGTAATTGCAATTTTCTTCCCCATTACATAAGACGTCACATGATGATTATAGGAGGTTGCATGAATCCAGAATTCGTTTACTAGAATTGGGAATACTGGACCTAGAAGATGATCGAAATACTTGTTCCAACCATGAGCAGCTACATCTACAGAAAGATCAAACCTATTCTCCTTCATGCTTTCAAAGTCGATGATAAGCTCACAAAGAACCTCAAGAGAATCAATTGGAGTGAGTAAGGTTATTATCGGTTCTTCAGATTATTCTACTGTTGATGATGAACCAGGAGCACATTGAAGATTTTTAGGGCTTGAAGAAGATTCCATTGTTCACACTGACTATTTGAGATTTATGAGAAAAAAGGTTTTTGCAAACAAAAACTATAGAGGAAAATAGAAGCGAGAAAAAGTGAAAGTGATAGTGAGTGTGTATTTCTAATCAATTTGAAAACTTAATCAATAAGAAAGAGAAAACAAATTAATGATTACACAACAATTATGAATCCTGAAAATAGGGGATGGCGTGGAGATAAGAAACAATTAACAATGACATACGTCTTAATGCACCCAATCAAAGCTTTAGACCCTTCACAATTTAAACGCGTGTTCAGCCTTAGAAGGACACTTGTGTGAGGATGACAGATGTTGATAACGTGAACTGCACGCCTCTATATTTGAAATGAACCGTTCAGATCTTCTTAGATAGATTCTGATGCAATTGTTCTTCTAACTTATGAAGACTTGTTGATAAGATGTTCACAAAGAAAACATAAAGTTATGAGGGTTAATAAATATATAAATAAAACTCCTATTCTGTACATAATTTCATGCTAAGATGTTTCAGAATGAAATTAAACCTATCTTCAGAAAGTGGTTTAGTAAAGACATCAACCCATTGATGGTCTGTGTCAATAAATTTTAAAGAAAGGATTCCTTTATGAATATAGTCCCTAATAAAGTGATGTTTTATTTCTATATGCTTAGCCCTAGAATGCAAAATTGGATTCCTAGATAAACATATTGCAGAAGTATTATCACATAATATAGGAATGTTACTCTCAAATATGTTGAAGTATTCAAGCTGACTCTTCATCCAGAGCATCTGCGTGCTGCATCCAGCAGCTGCTATGTGTTCAGCTTCAGTTGTTGACAAAGAAATTGAGGATTTCTTCTTGCAGGTCTATGAGATCAGATTTTCTCCCAAAAACTGGCAGCTTCTAGAAGTGCTTTTTCTTTCTACTCTGTCTCCAGCGAAGTCAGCATCACAGTACCCTACTAAATTGTATTCACTGGTTTTTCTATAAAACAAACCAAGATTAGTAGTACCTTTCAGATACTTGAATATTCGCTTAACAGTTGTTAAGTGAGATTCTACAGGATCTGATTGGAATCTGGCACATAAGCATACACTGTATAGAATGTCAGGCCTTGAAGATGTAAGATATAAGAGAGAACCAATCATACCTCTTTAGATCTTCTGTCCTACCTTTTTTATACCTCTTCCTTTTCCAGAATGCATGTGGGATGCATTGGAGTCTTAGATGGCTTACACTCTGATAGGTAAAATTTCTTCAGAAGTTCTTTGACGTATTTGCTCTGGTGTATGTAGGTTCCTTCTTGATTTTGATTAATCTGAATGCCTAGAAAGAATTTGAGTTATCCCGTCAAGCTCATTTCAAACTCTTCCTACATAGACTTAGCAAATTCTCTTCCCAGAGAAGCTTTAGTAGATCCAAATAGTATATCATCTACATAAAATTTTCAAACTAAAATGTCATTCTTAAATGTCTTATAGAACAAGGTTGTGTCCACTTTCCCTCTGGTGAATTCCTTTTCTAACAGAAATCTACTTAGTCTTTCATACCAAGCTCTCGGAGCTTGTTTCAGACCATATAGTGATTTCTTTAGTTTGAAAACATATTCTGGATTTTTGGAATTTTCAAACCCAGGGGGTTGGTGCACATAAACCTCTTCATCAATGTATCCATTTAAGAATTAAATTTTGACATCCATCTGATAGAGAGTGATGCCATTATTCACAGCAAAAGAAATTAAGAGTCTGATAGATTCTAACTTGGCGACTGGAGCAAAGGTTTTTGTATAGTCTGTCCCCTCTTGCTGACTATAACCTTGTGCAACCAGTCGTTCCTTGTTTCTGATGACTTCTCCTTGTTCATTCAGTTTGTTTCTGAATACCAACTTTATTCCAATGCCGTTGAACCCTTTTGGTTTGGGAACCAGATCCTATACGTCATTTTTGGTGAATTGATTTAATTCCTCATGCATAGCCAATATCTAGTTGTTATCCAGAAGAGCTTCATCAATTGTAGTTGGCTCAATCAGATATACCAATCCCATGAGAGATTCTTTAGAATTTCTGAATGTTGATCTTGTTTTGATTGGATCTTCCTTCTTTCCCAGAATTTTGTCTTCAGGACAAGCTAGGATGCTTCTGGATAGTCTTCTTTAGAGAGGTTTTTCAGAAGTTGTTGTAGTGTTTGTGACATTTTCTTCTGATGTTGTTGGTGAGTCTTTGTTGGGAACTTCTGATGTATTGCCTTCAGTACCTGTGAACTGAACTTCTACATCTATAAGAGATTCATTTTGCTTTGACTTTTGAGAGCCAAGCTTGTCATCAAATCTAACATTGATTGACTCTTCTACAATATGTGTTTCTGTATTGTATACTGTCTAGCCTCTTGAGCGTTCAGAGTATCCTAACATAATACACTTATGTGCTTTAGAGTCAAACTTGTTCAGATGTTCTTTGGTGTTAAGCATAAAACAAGTACATCTAAATGGACGGAAATACATAATGTTGGGCTTTTTGTTCTTCCACAGTTCATATGGAGTCTTATCCAGAATAGGTCTCATGGAGATTCTATTTTGAATGTAACACGCTGTGTTAATTGCTTCTGCCCATAAGATCTTAACAATGTTAGTCTCGTTGATCATGGTTCTGGCCATTTCTTGTAAAGTTTTATTCTTTCGTTCTACAACTCCATTTTGTTCGGGGTGTTCTAGGACAAGAGAAATCATTAGAGATGCCATTGTCATTAAAAAATATTTCAAATTTTTTGTTTTCAAATTCTCCACCATGATCACTTCTAACTTTGACAATTCTAAGATCTTTCTCATTCTGGACTTGTTTACAGAAAGTAACAAACGCAGAGTGTGACTCGTCCTTGTGTCTTAAGAACTTTACCCATGTACATCTGCTATAGTCATCCACGATCACTAACCCATACTTCTTACCACTAGTGGATGCAGTTTTCACTGGTCCAAATAGATCTATATGCATAAGTTCTAATGGTCTAGAGGTAGAAACAATATTTTTTGCTTTAAAAGGAGGTTTTGTAAACTTTCCTTTCTGACATGCTTCACATAGAGCATCTGAGCTTAACTTCAGATTAGGAAGTCCTCTGACCAGATTGAGTTTGTTAATCTGAGATATTCTTCTCATACTAACATGGCCCAATCTTTTGTGCCAGACCCATTTCTCGTTGTTAACAGACAGTAGGAATTTTATGTTCTGACTATTTAGTTCAGAAAGTTTTATTTTGTAAATGTTGTTCTTTCTCTTTCCATTAAATAGGATACATCCATCTTTCTGACTAACAACTTTACATGAATTTTGATTAAAGATTATATCATAACCATTGTCACTTAATTGACTTATGGATAACAAGTTATGCATTAATCCATCTACTAACAGAACATAATTAATAGAAGGGAGGTTACTGTTACCGACAGTTCCAGAGCCAATGATCTTCCCTTTCTGATTGCCTCCAAATCCCACGTATCCTCCATATTTAAGTTCCAGACTTTGGAACATATGCTTTCTTGCCATCATGTGTCGAGAGCATCTAGAGTCCAGGTACCATGACTGGTGTTTTAGTCTTTCTATTAAAGATATTGGCTACATATATAATTTTGTCCTTAGGTACCCATATCTTTTTTTGTCCTTGTTTTTTAGTGTTACCAAAATTCCTGTTTGAATTTTGGTTTAGCAGAAAAATCATTACTGGTATATTTCAGGTCATGTGTGTGCCCATAAGTAAAGTGAGATTTTAAAGGTGTGTGTTTAATAACTAAGTTCATGACTTTCTTAGGTTGGGATAATTTACCTTTGTATCCTATACCTTTTCTGCCTTTTCTGCTAACTCCATAGATCATTGAAGCCATTTTGCTTCTATCTATGTTTTTAGCAAGGAACTTCTGAAAGCTATCATCATATTCCTTTATGATCTTATCAGAGTTACTGGGAACCTCTGAGATTGTTTCCTTCTGAGTGTTTTGTAAATCGTTTTCTAGTTTTGAAATTTTTTCTTTTAACTCAGAATTTCCTAATCTCAGATTCTCAGTTTCTTCAGAGTCAGAATCTAGATCCTTTTTCAAGTTCTTGTATTTGACTCGAAGCTGCTGATATCTTTTAAGAGTTTCACTCAGACTTTCTCCTAATTCAGCTTTAGTAAAGTTTACAGTAAAGTCAGGAAATACCTCTGATGTGTCTGATTATGATTCTGACCCAGATGATTCACTGTCTTCTGTCACATTGGCTATAAGAGCAATGTTAGCTCTTTCATCTTCTGATTATGTGTCTGCGTCAGAAGTATTTGAGTCATCCCATGTTGCCATGAGACTTTTCTTCTTCTCCTTGAAGAACTTCTTTTTGGGTTTCTCCTTCTGAAGCCTTGGACAATCGCTTTTGTAGTGCCCTTGTTCATTGCACTCGTAGCAGATAATTTCCCTGTTGCTTGACTTTTTGTGTCCAAAAGAAGATTCATACTTTCTATGTTCAGAAGAAGATTCAGACTTTTTGTTTCCAGAGGATGATTCATTCTGATTCTGAGTTCTTTGGAGTTTCTGAACTTCGTTTCCCTCTGCTTCCACAGCTGATTGACTCTTCTGGAGAGAAGAGGCAATTTTTCATGACAAGTGAAGGAAAGATTTAGAATTTCAAGAGGGTGACCATGTGTTTTTGAGAGTCACGCCTGTGACCGGTGTTGGGAGAGCATTGAAGTCTAAGAAGCTCACTTCTTGTTTTATTTGTTCGTATCAGATTTCTGACAGAGTTGGGAATGTTGCTTATAGAGTGGCTTTACCTCCTATTTTTTTCCAATTTGCATGATGTATTTCATGTGTCACAACTCCGGAAGTATATTTCAGATCCATATCATGTGATTCATATGGATGATGTTCAAGTACGAGATAATCTTACTGTGGAGACGATGCCTGTATGGATTGCAGATCATGAAATGAAGACTCTAAGAGGAAAAGATATTTCTTTGGTGAAATTAGTCTGGTTAGGAGCTTCCGGAGAAAGCATGACATGGGATTTGGAGAGCAAGATGCAGGAATCCTATCCCGAGTTATTTTAACAAGGTAAATTTTCGAAGACGAAAATATTCTAAGTGGCGGAGAGTTGTAACGCCCGATTGGTTTAATTAATTATTTAGTTAGATATTTTTGAGTAATTTCAAATTATTTGTTGAAATGTTGTGTTATGTCGGTATAAGTTGTGGTGTTGTTATTAGTTAGTTAAATTAAGTTGATTAATAATATTAATAAATAATATTAATAAATAATATTAGAAAGTATAAAATATTAGTAGAATATTAGTTAGATCTATTTTGATGGTTAGAAGTAGTAATAGGTGGGTGTGTAAGTTAATCCTATTAGGAATAATAATATTATTATTAGGTTTAACTATAATAATAAGAAAATAGGTTAATTAGAAAGATTAAGAAAGTCTTGAAGAAGTAACATTGGAAATTGCAGAGAAGAGGAACAAGGAAAAGAGGCAAAGCTAGGTTCAATCAGAAAATTATAGAGCGACCTTCAATCCGAGGTAAGGGTGGAGTTCTGACTCTATAATGGGAATTATGATGAATAGCATGTGGGAATCAGGTCGTGTAAAATTGTTGTTGTGCGTGTATATTTGTTGTGGTTGCTTCTGAAATTGTTGAACTTGTTTTACTGCCAATGAATCTATTGTTGGAAAAGTATCCTATGTTAATGTTGATATAGGGATTATGTTGATGTGATTATATGTTGTGTTGGTCTAGGTTTTGAGAAATTGTTAATCGAAGTAAAAATGGGCAAAAAGAAATTACAGAAATATGCGTGACCGGGAGCGGTTAAAAAGGGTGTGCTGAGGGGCACATAAATCGTGACGAGGGGCACACTTTTGGATTGTGTGCCGAGGGTCAGGAGGCAAGGCCGATCAACACTGTATGGTGAGGGCAGGTGTGCCTTTAGGAACAAGGAGCATGCTGAGGGGCGTGTTATATTTTGTGTGTGTCGTGTACATGTTGTGCTAAGAGGCACATTGAGTTGCCCATAGATTTACTTGGTTAAATTTTAATTATGTTGAGGTTCTAAGGATTAGTCCATTATACTTATAGTTTCAGTAGCCATTTCTTAAGTAAATTGTGATTACTATGGTATGCAAAGATTGGTTTAATTAATTATTGTATTATTCCATGAAAATAGTTTAATTAAGTTAGTATATATATATATATATATATATATATATATATATATATATATATATATATATATATATATATATATATATATATATATATATATATATATATATATATGGCAGAGTTTCGGTAATAGAGATTATTGGAAGATAGTAGAAACATAGTAACTAATATATATTCATAGTATATAAATTACAATAGCAGTTGAGGATAAGTTTATCGGAAAATATAGTAACAATTAGTAGTAGTGAATAATGGAAATATGAAGATTATAGGCCGTAGTAGTTTTAACAGAAGTAGTGGAATATTGTAATAGAAGGCGGGTAGCAGCTTATTGTATAATTGCAGCAGGTTATCATTGGAGAAATTATCTGGAAAAGGGACACAAATACATTTAATAGGACCTTGTGTTAATAGTAGTAGGGAATATAAGTCGAGTTTGTGTGGGTAGCATTGATATGTGCTTATAGGTGGTGAATTCTTGTTGTGTTGCTTCTATTAATTGGTAAACACCAAGTTGCAGGCCTAGTGCCAATGTTGGATGTTGATATGTTGTTGTTGAAATTATCGCGCGCACAAATCAGAACTAAGAGAGAACGAAATTGCGACAGTGATGATAGGTAAAGAAATGTAGCGGTAATGATTTGAGATTAAGCCATAAATTGACTTATCTCAACACAATGAAGTCGCCACCGCACTTTATTGTTTCCAAAGGGAAATGGGAAAAAAGCGAACAAAACCCACAATGAAATAAAAGATCAGAGATCGAGGTACGGGGGTCGGTTATGCAAAGGGAAGGTGTTAGCATCCTAAGAATCTAAGGTACTCCGTAGGATCCACTTTGTTTGGTTTCTTTTAAAAGGAGTGTCGTGTAAAGGTTTACTTTCTAAAGGAAAAGAATGAATGAGTATTTTTAAACAAAAGATAATGAAATGTTTTTTATTATTTTTGTTGCTCGCCTTGGATCGTAAGACTTAGTTCCTACGTACTCCCTTGTGCAATGGGAAAGTCAGAGCATCGTAGTTCAGCTAGAAAAGACATGTATGTTGATTGTTTTTAAACAAGGAAACAAGTCGTCATTGTTAGGAGAGAAATCTCGACTAACGCTCACAAGGTGTGAGAAAGATGGACCCTGCGTCAGCAAGAGTGAGGGTTTGAGAACGCCTCTAGTACTCAAGTGGAAAAGTCGACACCTTTATAACCATAGGGATAGGAGAATGTTGCTCGACTATCAATGAATCATGTCTCAACTCGAAAAAAGTTTTGAAGGGTAAAGGTGCTCGAGCGCACAGAAAGGTTTGAATGAGTTGAAGAGTTTTTGTTAATTTCGAAAGATGTTGAAGTATGATTAAGTGAATTGAAGTTTGTTTAAAGAAAATAAGTTTTAAAAGAAATGTCACTCGACAAAGTCGAGGTTTATTATGAAAGCGATTCGAGTTTATAAACAAAGAAGATTTTGAAAAAGATGAGAAGGTTGTGAAAATTAAAGAATATGAGAAGATCAAGAGAGTGTCCTATGTACAAGAGGATAAAAGATAAGGTAAAAGTTAGGTAAAAGAAACGTATAACTAATAAGAAGCCAACAATTGACATAAATAAGCCAATGTAGAATTCCCATTCTTTGGATTGAAACCAAGCAAGCAAAGATACTAGACCTCTTGAGAGAACCAAACTTGAAGTGTATTAAGTCTTCACAAAAATTGGGCAGAGTAACGGTTGTATATAGATGAATTCCAGATTACAGACAAAGTATGTAATCACAATAACCTGCACACAAAACAAACAAATATCCCAATGTCTTGAGGTAAAACTCAAGAACTCCAGACAAAATATCAATTAAGGTCACAAGGTCTCTAATATAAGCCAAGGTTTCTATTCCTAAGTCCAAGAAGTCCAATACTCCATAATGCCAAGGATAGTAACCAAATAGTCTAAGTATCATTAATATTTTTTTATGGTTCATGTTGATTATTAAGTATCTTTAAAAAGAAAATAAAAGCTCAAGTGAACAAAATAAAAATGACATAAAATTAAATGCTCAAGTGAGCAAATATAAAAATAGCATGAAATGTAAATGCTTAAAGTAAATGGTACATAAAGCATAAAAAATAAAAGCATAAAGTAAAGTCAATTGTTAGAAGTTAATGGTTAGTTGTATGACCATCTTGAAACTTGCATTTGGAACTCATTAGAGGATTGGTAGAACTAAAGCCTCCACACAACAAGTTGCATTTGCTTTCTGTCAAGTATATCATCCATTTCGGAATCCTCAAAAGTAACATTTAATGATTAACAATGTTTAAGTGATCCGCGTTGACCAAAAGTGATGTAGATCCATTAGAGGATTGGTAGAACCAAAGCCTCCACACAATGAATCTCAAGGTTATTGGATCAAAGAGATCAAATTAACATGCCTGGTCTTGCAAACATAGGTTTCGGCCACGAATGATCATTTATTCGAATCGGGACAAAATTTAGCACTATGTTAAGCAATCGTAAGTGGACTTCTGTAGAAGTCGCACCTATTTTGGGTCGATCAATAGAAATCTATGTACTTCATGTTTGGATAAATGATATAGAGATCATCATCCCTTAACATGTAGCACAATTAAAAAAGAAAGGGATAAGATGAAGAGGGAGGGTAATGATAAGCTGATTTGGATCACTACCTCAAATTTCTTTCATATTTAAATTCAATCATTCATCTAGATGGATTAAAGCACTAAACATATCATTAATCCAAAGCACCAAAAATGAATTAAATAATTCACTCTTTGGTAGATCTTAATTGAACATTTATCCAACTTCATCTACACCACAAAGTCCATTGATTTTAAAGAGAAATTAGATATTTAAAATTGCAATCCAAACCAACAATCAAAAGGAGTGAGTAGAAAAAGCATTTTGGATCAAAGCTGCCCCAAAACAAAGGAAAAATTGAATTCTGTTTCTGCGCATATCGATTGCACTACAGTGTAAATCGATTCGCACAATGTTATTTTCAAAAATCTGCGAGAAATTCACTTAGTGCAATCGATTGCACTGTTACAGCAATCGATTGCACGCTGTTACAGACAGCAAAACAACATTTTAAAAGGCCAAATTCTTGTTCAAACCTTCCATCAAATACCTTATGATCATGGATCCAATTGAGCATGAAAATTTCATCAAATTATGAGAAAATAGAAACATTTGAATCACAAAATAATGCTCAATGAATCAAGCCCAATGATCAACAAGAGACCACATTGTGAAAGATGAAAAATCCAACTTACCAAAGGTAGATCTAGAGAATTATCAAAACAACTTCAAGAATTTTCTTCAATTAAACCACAAGAATCTATTGCCCAAGCTTCGATGTAGAGAATTGATGAAGAAAAAGTGTTAGAATGAAGGTTTAGCTCAAATATTAGTAAGCTTCAATACAAAGCTTACTAACTTTTCTTGAAAATGGAGCTTTGAGTGGATTTGGTAGATGGAGAGAATTGAGAGATTTTTTAGCAAAGTGATTTTGGCTATCAAAAGCTTGAGATTTGAATGAAATAAGGGCTCTATTTATAGAGTGTAGTATTGGGATTATTGGTAATTTGGTAATTAATTCTTGGAGTCAAAATTTGAATTAATGATAATTCTTTAAAAAATTAGAGGAAAATTGGAGCCAAATTTTGACAAGCTTGAAATTGCTGATTTTTTTTCAAATTTTCACTTTGTGCAAATCGATTGCACTACAGTGCAAATTGATTTGCACTATCTATTTTTTAAAAAATTGCACAAAATGAAGTTTGTGCAATTGATTTCACTCTAGGAGAAATCGATTATACAGTGAATTTTTTTTTAATTCTTCTTCTTTGAAAATAAAGAATTTAGGGAAATAATACCGGAAAACCTTATTTGCCATATGCTTCGACTCGATACCTACAAAACACAAATATTCAGAGACAAAGACGAATATTCTTTTGTATTTTTATTAGAAGTTAGTCAACAACAGAAGAGAAATCTTAAAGATAGGGTGCAAATGTGATGAATGAAGCTATTTATTAATGATTGTGACCAAATGAAAAAATTTGATATGAAAGTGCGACTGAAAAAGTCAGGGGTGAAATTTAGGGTACAACAGCTGCCCCTATTTGATTATATTTTAGCCAGATAGCCAGAAAGTAATTTAATACAAACAGACCTGAATTTCGTCCTTGATGCGATGAGATGATAACATATGTTATGAATGAACACATGGACTATTTTTTTTGACATATATATTTTTTGAATGATGTATGAGATGAGACAAACTCTGTGGAAATATGGAAAGACTCGGAACTGGAAACTTATGGTAGTTCAGATGAAATGACGTGGAAAGACACGTCGGGGAACAACAAGATACTTCTGGATATCTGTCAGGGAGACAAAGAGTAACCATCAATACTTGGTAAAAAGAGATAAAACTCGAGAAGGAAAGCAGCGACATCCAAGAATGGCATTGAATGAGGTGAGAAACTCTCTGAAAAAGACAATCAGAAACATCTATAAGAACACTAGATGTGGGATGAGACCAAATTTGAAGCTACATCAGTAGTCGTCCAGGAAAGATGTTGGACGGAAAAGAAACATGACATCCAATATTGGCTTTGGATGAATGGAAAACTCAACGTCTAATAATGGCTTTAGACGAGAGAAAATATTACAACATCCAATATTGGCTTTGGATGAATTGAAAACTCAACATCTAATAATGGGTTTAGACGAGAGAAAAGATCACAACATCCAATACTGGCTTTGGATTAATGGAAAACTCAACGTCTAATAATGGCTTTAGACGAGAGAAAATATCACAGCATCCAATACTGGCTTTGAATGAGGTGATACAAATCATCATGACAACCAATACTGGCTTTGGACGGCAGAAAAGGTAACAACATCCAATACTGGATTTGAATGAAGGAAAAGGTAACAACATCCAACAATGACTTTGGATGGAAAAAGAGATCTTGACATTCAATACTGGCTTTGAATGAAGGGAGAAAAATCATGGCGTACAATACTATTTTTGAACGACAACAAATATAACAACATCCAATATTGGCTTTGGATGGAAACAAAATATCCTGACATTCAATACTGGCTTTGAATGAAAGAAAAGATGGTAGCATCCAATTTTGGCTTTGGACCGCAACAGAAGATAACAACATCCAATATTGGCTTTGGATGGAAACAAAAGAGACAACATAGCCAAGATTAGAATTTGTTGAAAGAAGAGAGAAACAACTCATCCAAGATTAGCATTGGATGAAAGAGAGATAACTGAACTGACATTTGCTTTGGTAGGTGCCAAGTAACCTGGACTTTAATCTCAAGGTGACATGTCGACTGCAATAAGACCTCAGAAAATGAAATGAGGATGAAACACTCTTGTTATGCGTTATGTATGAATTTTGTTATGCATGATATATGAATGATCTATGCATGTAATGCATACATTCACGACAACAGAGTTTGACTCTTTTGTGGAGGTAAGATTGGAAGTTTGATCCCTGAACACGAAGAACTCTGCCAAATTTACTTGGGAAGAAAATGTCATGAACACATACTTGTCACACTTGTAAATTGTATTGAACTGATGATCTTCTGAGGAAGGGCATGGAAAGATGCTTGGGGATTTATCCCAGATTAGCTGACTGTTGAAGATAAACTGGTCATGGCTTCAGTCGAAAGTTGCTGGAAATAAGCTGATCATGGCTTCAGCTCTGAAATTATTGTTGGAGTTAAACTGATCATGGCTTCAGTTCTGAGATATTGTTAGAAATAAACTGATCATGGTTTCAGTTTCTGAAATATTGTTGGAAATAAATTGATCATGGCTACAATTCTGAAATGACTATTAGAGATAAAATTATCATGGCTTCAGCTTTGAAATGATTGTTAGAAAGGAATTCCATAGCATGAGTCTTGCAAATGATCTCCTGGATAACCAATTCTGAGAAAACTCCCACTGAGAAACAAATCTTGAATTGATTCGCAAATGGACCTGGAAGATACTTGCCCCTAATAAGGTCACTGACTAAGTTTCTCAGCTGTTGGAAATTCCTTGACGGGGAAAGCTTGTTTGCAAGAAAAATAGTTTATTCAAACATGGTATTTTTAATGCAAAGTTCATGCAATTTTTTTTTGAATTCAAAGTCATTTTTTGAAATGATGTTATTGGTGTATAAAAAATGCATCACTGGTTAAAACACAATGGTTTATAATTTTAAAGTGAAAACAAATGTATGAAACCGAAACAAATGATTCACAAAAGATTATAGGAGTGGGTTTACGCAAAATTGTTGTAGTATGCTTTCAAAGGAAACCTGGTTTCAATTAGGTCTTTTGAGTGTTTAACGTGGTTTGGTTCACGGTTTAAGAAATAAAGGATAAAGGCTCAAAGTTTATTTGTACCCAACCCAATCTTCGTGATGTTCTTCAGCCCTACATTCAGTTAATTTAGAATATACATTCAGGTTCCAAGAGATTTTGGAATTGCACTGATGGCAACAATGACGATGGCTCAGAAGCTAAAGGATTCTTGAGAATGACAGACATTTGTTCTTACATCTTTTTGCTATTTTGAGAACTTTTGTCAACTCTAGTGGGGAATTTTGAGGATTTAAAGACCTCTTCTGATTGAGTTAATTATTCCCAACTTTTTCCTGAACTGTTTCATTTGGAATTACAGTCAGCGGGATGCCCCAGTTTTTGCCTGAACTGTTTCATTTGGATTAAAGTCAGCGGGATGCCCCAGTTTTTTTCCTAAGTCTCCTTCATAGGTTTTGACTTAGCGGGGTTTTTATTTTGATTTTTCTTTTCATTTCATTTTTCTTTTTGGAAAGATAATGACTTCCTTTCTCAATGATTGCGGGGAACCATCTTTGTCATTTTTGTTTTGAGAGCATCTTTGACACTTCTTGTTGTGTGCAAAGGAAAGATTGATCGCGACCTTTATTGAAAGGTGTCTTGCACGATTTCTATCATAATTGAATGCACAACCAAATTAACTGAGAACTATCCATCTCCAGGTTAAGATTGGGGGTTTTTTTGTATAGAAAGAAACTCCAACTTCTAGGCTCAAAGGGGTGAACAGAGGATTAACTTCCTTATTGCTCCGGTGTTTGGGAGTTGAAATAATGCTTGTATATCCTCAGCTAAGTTTTATTCGAAAGCATGCCAACAACAATTTTGGGTATTTCGTTTTCATCATCCTCACTGAAATCTTTGTATAAACAAAAGCTTGATAAAGGGAGTAAACAAGAGAAATATATTTGAAAGTAGTAAATGAAAATGATTTGAATCAAAACATTGCAATGCTCATTTCATTAGAATTAACATGAAAGTATAAACAGTATTTGAAAGCAACAATTTTAACACAAAAAAAGGAAAAATGAAAACAGAAAGAAAGATGGCCTAGTGACTAATCACTAACAAGGATGAGCTGTCCTTTCTAAAAAACTGGCTTTAGGAAGTGACTTGAGGGTACCCCGAATCAGTCTTCAACCACTTTGTTTTAGAAAAGAATTGTTGATAACATTAGGACCTGCCTCTTTGAAAATAAGAATATTTTCTTTCACCAATTCCTGCAATCAGTTTTTCAATGCATAGCAGCTCTCTTAATCATAACCGGCAGCTCCTTGGTGAAATTCACAATGAAGGTTAGATCTGAACCCGACTGGAGGAGGATTTCAAGGAATCAGAGGCCTAGTTGTAATCAAGCTCTTATGCACCAATGTAGGATACAATTTAGTGTATGTCATAGGGATGGGACCAAATTGAGCCCTATTCCGATTTTGATTATGTGCAATATTATGTTGTTGAGGAACCTGAATTGGTTGAGCATTAACTGCAAGAGTAACAACCGCTAATTGTGATTGATCAGTGTATGGAAGCCTAAGGCGGGTTCCTCTTCTCTCAGTCGAGACAGCATTGGATTCTACCTCTTTCTTCTTCTGAAAGTTCCCAAGGTATTTCTTTGCACCATTAGAAGATTCAACAGCTTTAGACACTTTACCGTTCTTAACTCCTTCTTCTAATCTCTGGCCAATGGTAACCAGGTCCGTGAAGCTGGAGTACACACTACCAATCATCTTCTCCCAAAATAAAGGGGACAAAGTATCCATGAACAATCCAGTT
Source organism: Vicia faba (assembly GCA_948472305.1). NCBI lineage: Eukaryota > Viridiplantae > Streptophyta > Magnoliopsida > Fabales > Fabaceae > Vicia > Vicia faba. Next base: position 1,373,784,521 of record OX451741.1, read on the forward strand.
AGCTCTTTCTCCACCAGAGGTGGTTCAACTTGAGATGCCAATTCTCTCCATCATTGAGCATACTCCTTGAAAGATTCCTTCTCATTCTGAGACATATTTTGTAGTTGGCGATGATCAGGTGCCATGTCAAGGTTGTATTTGTATTTTCTTTATGAAAACATCAACAATATATTGGAAGCATTGGATACAACCTTTCTCAAGTCCCATATACCATTTCAATGAATCTCCACTCAGACTATCTTGGAAACAATGGATAAGAAGCTTGTCATTCTTTGTGTAAGTAGACATCTTTCGAAATTACATCACCAAATGACTTCTTTGACAAGTGTACCCCCGGTATTTCTCAAACTCGGGAGTCTTGAACTTTACAGGCATAACCAGGTCAGAAACTAGGCACATATTTGCAGTAGCAATAAAAAATACATCATTACTTTCCATAGCTCGAAGTCTCTTCTCTAAAGTCCGATATTGTTATTTAAACTCTTCAAACTCACCAAAGTCTCCCTGACTCATACTTCGAGGACTGGCAGCATGGTACTTAAAGAGAGGATTCCCAAACGCAGCTTGTGCAACAAGTTGACGAGAAGCAGTATGAACGATTGGCTGAGGTTCAGTGAAAACCGGAGCTTGAAAGACTGGTCGAGAAGACTGGCCAACCATTAAAGTAATTTCCACATGCGGAAAGTAATTATGAGGTAACCCAAACTCTCACCATGTAGTAGATGTATGCTGGATAGGTTGAGTGTCAACAACAACAATTGGGATTTTAGATATCATAGTCCTTTGAGGTGGCTCTCCTCTGGAAATCAGGACTTGCATCAACTAAGTAAGTTTGGCCATGCCTGACTTCAACTCGTCGATTTCCATTCTGACTTCCATGTTGTGTTGTTCTTGGTTTTCCATTCTCAATATAACATCAGCTCTAGTCCCGTAGTTGTGTTAGGGAATGAGCTTGACGGTAGACGACTAACTGGAAGAAAGAAGCAACTGGGAATAAGATCCTGAACAACCTGGATGTATGTAGAAAGGTGTAGAGGACGCAAATGATATGCAATGTTATGTAATGCACTGCACAGTAATAGGATCACATGGTTAAGAGCCATGAGCCTAGAGTCAACGGTATAACCCATAAGGTATGGACTAACGGTTATCACCTTCCGAACAAGGTTCTAAGAGGTTCCCATAGTCTACATCCTTCCTTCGGATATTACCAACGTCCCGATTAACTCGGTAATTAGCAATATTCTCAGGAAAAACTCGTCCGAGCATAGCACCACATGACAACTACTTCCAGATTACTCCGTCATAGCTTCCTCACTACACCTTAAAGGCCAAGATGGGTTAGGTAATCTATGGTCCTCAACTTCAGTAGGCTCCCAGGTCAAAAGCAGTACGTGTTCCCGATTACTCGGTAAACGATGCTACAATCAAAGGGGCCTCCACTGAGTGGGGGATCTCATGTCTCCTTTTTTGGTATTACTCCCTCAAAGTTAACATGACTATACCGCCTGTCCTATCTTAAGTTTGCCAAAAGTCCGGGTAGAAGATTTATAAGAAATCACCAAGCCCCCGAAAACCAGGAAAATCCAGACAAACATATATACAGCATAATGGGAAGTAATAAACATCAAGTAAACAATATATACACACTCATAGGAGAGAAACAAACAAATCTAGGATTAACCCACTTTTGAATTGACCAGCAATAGGTCAATTTGTCCCCAATGAAGTCCCCACTTTCCTGTCGCAGGCGTAAAATCAGAGCTAAGAGATGAACTCAATTGCGACAGTGATGATGTGAAATAGAAAAGTAGCGGTAAAGGTTTGAGATTAAGCCATCAATTAAAATATCTCGACACAATGAAGTCTCCACCGTACTTTATTGTTTCCAAAGGGAAATGGGAAAAAAGCGAATAAAACCCACAATGAAATAAAAGATCAGAGGACAAGGTACGGGGGTCGGTTATGCAAAGGGAAGATGTTAGCACCCTAAGCATCTATGGTACTCCGTAGGATCCACTTTGTTTGGTTTCTTTTAAAAGGAGTGTCGTGTAAAGGTTTACTTGCTAAAGGAAAAAGAATGAATGAGTATTTGTAAACAAAAGAAAATGAAATGTTTTTTATTATTTTTGTTGCTCGCCTTAGGTCGTAAGACTTAGTGCCTACGTACTCCCTCGTGCAATGGGAAAGTCAGAGCACCATTGTTCATCTAGAAAAGACTTATCTATTGATTGTTTTTAAACAAGGAGACAAGTCGTCATTGTTAGGAAAGAAATCTCGACTAACGCCCACAAGGTGTCAGAAAGATGGACCCTGCATCAGCAAGAGTGAGGGTTTGAGAATGCCTCTAGTACTCAAGTGGAAAAGTTGACACCTTTATAACCATAGGGATATGAGAATGTTGCTCGACTATCAATGAATCATGTCTCAACTCAAAAAAAGTTTTGAAGGGTAAAGGTGCTCGAGCTCACAAAAAGGTTTGAATGAGTTGAAGTGTTTTTGTTAATTTCGAAAGATGTCGAAGTATGATTAAGTGAATTGAAGTTTGTTTAAAGAAAAGAAGTTTTAAAAGAAAAGGCACTCTACAAGTTCGAGGTTTATTATGAAAGCGATTCGAGTTTATAAACAAAGAAGATTTTGAAAAAGATGAGAAGGTTGTGAAAATTAAAGAATAGGAGAAGATGAAGAGAGTGTCCTATGTACAAGAGGGTAAAAGATAAGGTAAAAGTTAGGGAAAAGAAACGTATAACCAACAAGAAGCCAACAATTGACATAAATGAGCCAATATAGAATTCTCATTCTTTGGATTTAAACCAAGCAAGAAAAGATACTAGACCTCTTGAGAAAACCAAACTTCAAATGTATTAAGTCTTCACAAAAATTGGGCAAAGTAACGGCTGTATACAGATGAATTCCAGATTATAGACAAAGTATGTAATCACAATAACCTGCACACAAACCAAAAAAACAACCAAATGTCTTGAGGTAAACCTCAAGAACTCCAGACAAAATATCAATTAAGGTCACAAGGTCTCAAATATAAGCCAAGGTTTCTATTCCTAAGTCCATGAAGTCCAATACTCCATAATGCCAAGGATAGTAACAAAATAGTCCAAGTATCATTAATATTTTTTTATGGTTCTTGTTGATTATTAAGTATCTTCAAAAAGAAAAGAAAAGAAAAGCTTAAGTGAGAAAAATAAAAATGGCATAAAAGTAAATGCTCAAGTGAGCAAAGATAAAAATAGGATGAAATATAAGTGCTTAAAGTAAATGGTACATAAAGAATAAAAAATAAAAGCATAAAGTAAAGTCAATTGTTAGAAGTTAATGGTTAGTTGCATGACCATCTTGAAACATGCATTTGGAATTCATTAGAGGATTAGTAGAACTAAAGCCTTCACACAACAAGTTGCATTTTCTTTTTGTCAAGTATATCATCCATTTTGGAATCCTCAAAAGTAACATTTAATGATCAACAATGTTTAAGTGATCCGCGTTGACCAAAAGTGGTGTAGATCCATTAGAGGATTGGTAGAACCAAAGCCTCCACACAATGAATCTCAAGGTTATTTGATCAAAGAGATCAAATTAACATACTTGGGCTTGCAAACATATGTTTCGGCCATAAATGATCATTTATTCGAATCGGGACAAAATTTTGCGCTATGTTAAGTAATCGTAAGTGGACTTATATAGAAGTCACACCTATTTTGAGGTCGGTCAATAGAAATCTATGTACTTCATGTTTGGATAAATGATATATAGATCATCATCCCTTAACATGTAGCACAATTAAAAAAGAAAGGGATAACATGAACATGGAGGGGAATGATAAGCTAATTTGGATCACTACCTTAAATTTCTTTCATCTTTAAATCCAATCACTCATCTAGATGGATTAAAGCACTAAACATATCATTAATCCAAAGCACCAAAAATGAATTAAATAATTCACTCTTTGGTAATTTGAATTGATGAACATTTATCCAACTTCATCTACACTACAAAGTCCATTGAATTTAAATAGAAATTGGATATTTAAAATTGCAATCCAAACAAACAATCAAAAGGAGTGAGTAGAAAAAGCATTTTGGTTCAAAGCTGCCCCAAAACAAGGCAAAAAAATGCATTATGTTTTTGTGCAAATCGATTGCACTACAGTGTAAATTGATTTGCACAGTGTTTTTTTCAAAAATCTGTGCGAAATTCACTTAGCAAAATCGATTGCACTGTTACAACAATCGATTACACATTGTTATAGACAGCAAAACAACATTTTAAAAGGCCAAATTGTTGTTCAAACCTTCCATCAAATAACTTATGATCATGTATCCAATTGAGCACGAAAATTTCATCAAATTATGAGAAAATAGCACCATTGGAATCACAAAATAATGCTCAATGAATCAAGCCTAAAGATAAACAACAGATCACATTGTGGAAGATGAAAAATCCAACTTACCAAAGGTAGATCTAGAGAATTATCAAAACAACTTCAAGAATTTTCTTCAATTCAACCACAAGAATCAATTTCCCAAGTTTGGATGTAGAGAATTGATGAAGAAAAAGTGTTTGGATGAAGGTTTAGCTCAAAGATCAGTAAGCTTCAATACAAAGCTTACTAACTTTTCTTGAAAATGGAGCTTTGAGTGGATTTGGTAGATGGAGAGAATTGAGAGATTTTTTAGCAAAGTGATTTTGGCAATCAAAAGCTTGAGAAATGAATGAAACGAGGGCTCTATTTATAGATTTTAGGATTGGGATTAGTGGTAATTTGGTAATTCATTCTTGGAGCCAAAATTTAAATTAATGATAATTCTTTCAAAAATTGGAGCCAAAATTTGACAAGCTTGAAATTGCTGATTTTTTTCAAATTTTCACTTTGTGCAAATCGATTGCACTACAGTGCAAATCGATTTGCATAGTGTATTTTTTTAAAAATTGCGCTAAATGCACTTTGTGCAATCAATTGCACTCTAGGAGCAATCGATTGTACAGTGAAAAAAAATGAAAAAATTTTAATCCTTTTTCTTTGCAAATAGAGATTTTAGGAAAATAATACTGGAAAACCTTATTTTCCATATGCTTCGACTCGGTACCTACAAAACACAAATATGCAGAGACAAAGACGAATATTCTTTTGTATTTTGATTAGAAGTTATTCAACAACAGAAGAGAAATCTTAAATATAGGATACAAATGTGATGAATGAAGCTATTTATTAATGATTGTGACCAAATGACAAAATATGATATAAAAGTGCGACTTAAAAAGTTAGGGGCAAAATTTAGGGTACAACAGAAATGCCTCTATTTATTTGTAAGACTAAGTTGTAGGCTTAAAGCCAGTGTTGGATTGTTGTTGAGTTGTTGTAGAATTATTGTTGTTCTTATCATTATATTCCTAATGTTGTTGCATACATAGCATAAAAAGTTGGGAGCTCATGCTCGGTAAGTTGGCCTAGACTAGAAAGATATTAAGTTGAAGGCTTATGCCTTGTTGTTGCCTCTATTAATTGGCAAGATGGTAAGTTGGGAGTTTTGCCCTGTTTTTACCACATTCATTTGCATCGTAACGAGTCGCATATTTAAATTGTTGTGATGATGAAATATTTATTATATTGTGTTGATGTTTTGTTGTGTTTGATGTTGTTTAGAGTTGTGAAGTGATGATTTTGCTAATCTTATTCTAATACATTATTTATCATACATCTAATTATATTGTTTGATATCTCACCCCTTCAGTTCTAATTTTACCCCTATGTTGGTAATGTGCAGGTAATCCAGAGTGAAGGTTGTTTACCTTCATTAGTTCGATTCAGTGTCGTCGCTCTGATACGTAACACTCGGGGGGATGAACGCTTGTTGCTTTATTGTTGTTATTACATCAGTTGTTAAATTTTAAGTTAATTTTTGTTAAATACTTGTTATTTGAAGTTGTTTAAGTTGGATAAAGATGTTACATCCTTTTAAGTAGAATATTATGATTCCACTGCGTAGTTATGAAAGTTGTTGGTTTTAAAAGACTAATTTATGTTGTTGTTGGTTCATCCGAGTTTAAAGTGTTATGTATCTGTGTTAAATGTCGTTATTTTAAGTTGAAATTGTAGCATCCTGATTCTGTTGTCGAAATTTTATAACTCTGATTTTTATAATAATTGTCAGGTAGAATTGGGGTGTTACACCTACCAAAACACCAAGCCCTAACTTTTTTACAACTTTAACATGCAAAGTTCATAACATAATTTCCCTCTTATTTCTCCATGAAAATTCAAAATGTAAACATCAAAGTTCAAGATTAAAATGTGTAAAACATAATAGGATCAAGAATTTCTTAAAATGATGCATGAATCATATAGAAATTAGGCGCGAAATTTGCTGCATGAACATTGTTTCGATTTAAGAAATTCATCAAACAGTTTTCAAATTCAAATATCTCACTCGATTCTTAACCATTTTACTTGATCCATACATCAAAATTCATCACAAAATAACAAGGAATATAAAGATGAATATGGGTTTTTAAAATGAAGCAAGATCGAAGCACAAAGAGAGCAAGAAGTCCTTGCATCATACAAAATTCTCATAACTTGCAGAACACAAATCAAGCAACAAATCTCACACAAATATACATTAGATCTAAGATCTGGCCAGCTAAACCATTATGAACAAGCTCTATGATGAAGATGCAGGCTGAAATCGTGGATTGAAGTTCAAAGGGATTTACCTCGAGTGTGAAAACTAAATTCAAAATGCCTCGAAACAGTAGCACGAAATCCTGAGGTTCTTGCTTCCTAAGCTTCAAATGAAGATGAAATGATGAAAAGATGAGAACTAGAGTAAGAGAGAGGATTTTTGAAAAAATTGAGAACAAAGAATGCTGATGAACAAAGAGAATTTTGTGTGGAATTTGTGTGTGTGTAATGAGAGGAATGGCTCCCTTATCTCCCCTGGGATAGAGAGTGGGGGTGGGCTTATATAGAGTGAGGGTAAAAGTGGAAAACAAAAAAAAAAGTGAGAGTGAGGTGGTGTGATGAACATGCCCTATTTTGAGTGAACTCAGCCCATCTTTATTTTGGAAAAGAAAAATTAAGAGTACTCGTGACAAACATGTAACCAAAATGACACTAAAACAAAATATGCAAAAACTGACTTAGTGTGGCCTCCTTGATCAGCTAACTCGTAGTTCAATTAACTAAAAAATCACACGTGCAAAATTGGTGTTCAAGAGGCCCTTTGAAAGATCTCATGATGAACTTCAACATGGTGCTTTGAAATGTTGAAAATGATGCTTGCATTAGGGAGAAATTGATTTGAGAAATTTGAAAAAGGAGAGGTCTAGCAAGCCAGGGCGCACGCGCATGCATGGCATGCATGCCTTGCATGTTGAAAACTTGAGGACCCAACTTATAATGATGATATCTACTTCAATATTTACTCAATTAGGGTGATTCAAAGATCAACATGAAGCTTATACATCTAAAAACAAATCACTTTTGATAATTTTTCAAATTGAAGATTGAATTAAGAGATAAAATATCATGAACATGGGAACACCGTGTGTTTGATAAAAGTAATGGCCTAGTTGAGCAATCCCGCACGCGCATGGCATGCATGGCTGGTTGGTTTGGTTAGTTTGAGATACCAACTTTGAGAGATCATATTTCCTTCAAAATTTGACCATTCGGCCTGATCCAAAGAGCTACATGAAGCTCACGTGACAAATTATATAATGTTTTTTTTTCATTTTTCAAATTGAGACTTGAGTCAAAAGAAATTAAGCAATGAAGATGGAACCCTAAGTTTTTGTTAAAATGACTGCAGGGGCGTGTAACATGACTTGTCAACTTTAAATCCTTATGCTTAAAACTTCTAAGCCAATTTTCTCTAAAATGGTTCACAATTGAGACTTCCACCCACATTAACAAAGTTGTAGAATTGTTTCCAAACTTTCTAAATATGTATCATTTTATTCATTTAAATAAAAAATTAGCAAGTTACGAGAAGTCAAAATCAGTACTATGGAGACTTGGGAATTTTTCAAATGATCAAATAACTTCTTCAACAAGTTCTCTTCAAATTAACAATTCCCTTGATTTTATGACAAAATTGATCATGTTATGTGAAAATAGGATCTTTGAATTGATGGTTGACCAAAAGTCTATTTGGTTAACTTTGACCTTGGTTGAATTTTGACAAAATTACCATTTTGCCACTTTTAATGAATTTAACCTTTTCCAATCAAAATTGATGATCAATTTTCCAAACATAGATGCTCATGAACATGTAGAGAAGCTTGAAATCAAGTCTTGCCCAAAAAGTCCGAGATTTCCTAATTAAATTCAAAACCCTAGTTTTGACCCTCTATGCTAGAAGATGGTGAGATGAATGCAATTGTATCATCACCTACAATATGAACATTCAAAGAGACATATATACATATTTTGATGTTAGTTAAAATAAAATATGTACAAGATACACAATTCAAGGTGCTTGGTGATCCCTCGAGAGAACCAACCATAATGTAGAAAGAGAGAACCAACCCTAATGTGTCATCTTGATGTATTGATAAAACTGAGATGACGAGAAATATTAGGGGGGGAAATTACTGTATAATACTTTGAAAATAATAAAGCACGATGGGGATTTTTATTTGATCTGTATGAGTTAAGTTAATCCAATGGCTTAGTCTCAACATTTCTACCGCTACAGAAAAATTGCGACTTCACACGGGACACATATCTAAAGTGGGATAAGCCTATCTTTGTTTATCTTTGTATGTGCTATTATTTGTTGTATATTATTTGATGTATGTCTAGATTTTTTGGGTTTTCAAGCTGCTTGATGATCTCTTATAGGTCTTATACCTGGGACTTGGGCAAACTTAAGACATGGTGAGTGGTATAGTCATGTTAACTTTGAGAGAATAATTCAGAAAAAGGAGATATGAGATTCCTGAAGAATGGAAAACACAAGAGAGGGAGGGGGTGAATTGGGGTTTTAAAACTAAAAGAAATAGACACGTTGGTTATCCTGGTTCGTTTGAACTCAAACTACTCTAGTCCACTCGCAGAGGTGATTTCGCCTCTCTCAAATGAGGTCTTAATCCACTAACCAAAACATGATTACACAGACACAATGACAATTGTCAATGTCTTCTTGAGTCTAACCCACAACCCGGTTTTCTCAAGGAATTACAAATTAATATAATTGAAAGTGTGTAAAAAGATGTTTTCTAGATAAATCAATATCACTACAGTAATGTATTACACAATTGACGAGCACAAGGTAGAACTGGGTAATTATATTTTTCTTTTTGGTGCACAGTTGTTGTTTAATTTCTTCTTCACGTCTTCTTTATATAGGCAGTGCATGAGAAGGTGCTTTTGGATAGTTGATAATCAGTAGATAATGTACTTTCCAAACATAGAGATTCTTTTTTTCTTTCAGCCGTTACTATTTATTAGCCATGAATAAAAAGTAACGCTTCAGAACATGCTCACATCAGAAGATGAATGTTACAGTTAAGACTCCTTTACTTCTTTCCAAAACTTTACGTATCAGAATATTAGAGTCCTTGTTCGCGTTGGTGCATTCAAAAGTTATAATATCAGAACTTATTTATTTAAGCGTGTTACACAAATTTGCTTCTAAGTAAGATATGTCATAACAGAGCTTTTAACAACGATCTTTCTCATCTTCTATGCTTCTTACATCATAATTTCCAGGGATGTAGAACCAAACTATGTTCTAACAAATCTTTCTAATCTTATATGCTTCTTACATCAGAACTTCCATGCATATTAAAATACTTTATTATAGAGCATATTTGTCCTTTGTATATATCATGTGTTTGTTATCATCAAAACTCTTACAGGGATGTAGAACCAAACTATGTTCTAACAATCTCTCCCTTTTTGATGATGGCAAAAACATGTATATTTTGATAGATTACTTTTAAGAGCATAACGAATTAAAGTATCCCCCTGAGTTGGATACTCATATAAAGAAAAAATACTTCCTTGAAGATTTCTGATTCGAGCTTTGAGAAGAAGGTTTTTGAAGAAGTTACTTTCAGAGTTTGCTTTTCAACAAATTTTTTATGTTTTCTTTCAAGAACAACAAAGAGTTATGATATTCAAAAAAATGATTGAGACTGAGTCTCAATATTGGTATATTCAAAATATCTTACATTCTCCCTCTTTTTGTCAAGAATAAAAAAGAAGTAAAAACACGAGAAAATATAAGATTAGAATGAAGCTACTAGCAAAAGCAAAACAATTTTTCAGATCTTCTGAGTTTGAGGAGGTGGAAGTTGTGTTTGAAGTATAAATAAGCCATCAAAAATAAAATGGAGTTGATTCCAATTTGAAGGTGGGAAAACGATTACGTGCATTTAATGATTCCTGAAGAAAAAAAAGGATAGGGTGAAGATATGGAATAGTTACCGATTTGACTCGAGCCTCAATGCATCAACTCAACCATTTTAGTCTCTTCAGAATTTGAACATGTGTTCAGCTTTAGAGGAAGACCTTGCGTTTAGAGTTGACAGATGTTAATATTATGAAGAAAATTTGGAGAACCATTTTTGGAGAACATTCAGATCTTCTAGATAGATCTTGATACAACTTTCCTTCTAAATTATGAAGAACTTTTGATTAGATGTTCACAAAAAAAATTAAAGCAAAATTTTTTTGAGGATAAAATGTTAGAGAGCCAGTCATACCTCTGTAGAGCTTCTGTTCTACTTTATTATTTACCTCTACCTTTTCCAAAAACATGTTTTCCAGGTGTGCTAAGCTACTTCTGGCTTGTCTTTTCTCTGAGACCTGCGTAACCTCCAGATTTAAACCCCAGGCTTATGAATATATGCTTTCTTCCCATCATGTGTAGAGAGAATCCAGAGTCCAGGTGTTAAAATTGGTGTTTCAACCTTGCTGTTAAAAACATCAACATAGATGATTTTATCCTTTGGTACCCATATCTTTTATGGTCCTTGATTGTTTCTAAAATTCTATTTGAATTTTGGTTTAGCAGAAAACGCATTACTAGTTTATTTTATATCATGTGTATGTCCATAGGTGAAGTGTGAATAGACAGGTGAGTGTTTTATGACTCTATCATCAACTTTCTTTGGTTGAGATTCTTTACCCTTATATCCTATCCCTTTTATTCCATTTCTGCTAACTCCATAGATCATTGAAGCCATCTTGCTCTGATCTATGTTTTTAGCTAGAAATTTTTGAAAGTTATGATCATATTCTTTTATGATTCTATCAAAATTACTAGAAACTTCTAAAACATTTTCTTTCTGAGCTTTTTGTAATTTATTTTTAATAACATAATTTTCGTTTTCTAGTTTAGAAATGGTTTCTTTTAGCTCAGAGTTTTCTGTTTTAAGTTTCTTAGTTTGTTTAGAGTCAAAAACTAGATCATGTTTCAGGTTCTTATTTTTAACTGGAAGTTGCTGATATCTTTCAAGAATTTCTGACAGATTATCCTCTAATTGAGATCTAGAAAAGTTAGAGAATACCTCTTCTTCCTCTAAGTTTGATTCTGATTCAAATGATCCAGAGTCATCTAATAAGTTGGTCATTAAGGCTATATTGGCTCGTTTATCTTTTGATTTTATTTCAGCTTCAGAAGATTCTGAGTCATCCCACGTTGCCATAAGACTTTTCTTCTTATCTTTGGAGAACTTCTTTTTAGGAATTTCTTTCTATAGATCTGGGTAGTTGCTTTTGTAGTGGCCTACTTCATTGCATTCATAGCAAACAATGTCTCTGTTACTTGATTTTCTGTATCCAGAACATGGTTCAGAATGATTCTCTGTTCTTCTGAGAGTTCTGAACTTCCTCTGCCCGTGCTTTCATAACTGATTGACTCTTCTGGAGAGAAGAGATAGTTCGTCTTCTTCTGACGAGGATCCACCAGAGTTTTCTTCTTTTGCCTGAAAAACTTTAGGTTCATATTTTTTATTAGATTTAAGAGCGAGAGACTTACCTTGCTTTTGGGGCTCATCTTCTTCTAGTTCTATCTCATGACTTCCCAGGGAGCTGATAAGTTCTTCAAGAGAAATTTTATTCAGATCTTTGGCTAGTTTTAAGTATGTGACCATGGGTCTCCATTTCTTGGGTAAACTTCTGATGATCTTCTTTACATGATCTTTTGTGGAGTACCCTTTGTCCAAAACTTTCAATCCTGGAACCAGAGTTTGAAATCTTGAGAACATTGTCTCGATAGTTTCTTTTTCTTCCATTTTGAAAGCTTCATACTTCTGGATGAGTGCAAGAGCTTTGGTCTCTTTGACTTGAGTGTTACCTTCATGCATCATTCTCAGAGAGTTAAACATGTTTTTAGCAGAATCTCTGTTTGTGATTTTCTCATACTCATTATATGAGATATCACTCAACAAGATTGTTCTGGCTTTATGATGGTTTCTGAATTCTTTCTTTTGTTGATCTGACATTTTATTTCTGTCAATCTTCTGACCATTTTCATCACTAGGATAAATGTAGCCATCAGTCACCATATCCCAGAGATCAGCATCATGGGCTAGAAAGAAACTTCTGATTATGTCTTTCAAGTAATCAAACTTTTCACCGTCAAATATTGGGGGTCTACCGCTGATTCTGTCTTTCTCATCATGATAATCATTGTTGATGATCTGACTTGATCCCACCATAGTGTTTTTCTTGCTTGGATATTTTTCTGACACGGTTAAGTGTTTGCACTCAGAACCAGTCGCTCTGATGCCAATTGAAGAATGGAAAAACACAAGAAGGGGAGTTGAATTTGAGTTTTACAACTAAAAGCAATAGACACATTGGTTATCCTGATTCGTTTGAACTCAAACTACTTCAGTCCACCCTCCAAGGTGATTTCGCCTCTCTCAAATGAGGTCTTAATCCACTAATCAAAACTTGATTACACAAACATAATGACTACTGTCAATGTCTTCTTGAGTCTAAACTACAACCAGTTTTCTCAAGGAATTACAAAGTAATATAATTGAAAGTGTGTACAAAGATGCTTTCTAGATAAAACAATATCACTACAATGATGTATTACACAATTGACGAGCACAAGGTAGAACTGGGTAATTATATTTTTCTTTTTGGTGCGCAGGTTTTGTTTGATTTCTTCTTCACGACTTCTTTATATAGGCAATGCATGAGAATGTTCTTTTGGATGGTTGATAAATAGTAGTTAATGTACATTCCAAACATAGAGATTTTTGTCTTCTCTCAGTCGTTACTATTGTTTTTCCATGAATAAAAAGTAACACTTCAGAACATGCTCACATCAGAAGATGAATGTTACCATTGAGACTCCTTTACTTATTTCCAAAACTTTATGTATCAGAATATTAGAGTTCTTATTTCGCAGCATTGGTGCATTCAGAAGTTGTAATATTAGAACTTCTTTATTTAAGCATGTTACACATATTTTATACTAAGTAAGATGTGTCATAACAGAGATTTTAACAACGATCTTTCTCATCTTCTATGCTTCTTACATCAGAACTTCCAGGGATGTAGAACCAAACTATGTTCTAACAGATCTTTCTCATCTTTTATGCTTCTTACATCATAACTTCCCGACATATTAAAATACTTTATTAGAGATCATATTTGTCTTTTTTATATATATCATGTGTTTGTTATAATCAAAACTCTTACAGGGATGTAGAGCCAAACTATGTTCTGACAATTCCCAACTCACTGGAGGCCCCTTTGACTGTAGTAGTTGTTCATCGAGCAATCAGGAAGACGTGTTTCTTTCGACCTAGGATCCCGTGAAGGCGAGAAGTCCTAGAATCCTTAACTCATCTTAGTCTTTTAGGTGTAGTGAGGAGATTATAACGAAGAAATCCAGAAGTACTTGTCACGCGATATTGCACTCAGACCAGTTTTTACTTGAGAATATTTCTAATTACCGAGCTAATCGGGATGTTGGTAATATCCAAAGGAAGAATGTAGACTCTGGGATTTCCTTAGAACCTTGTTCGGCAGGTGATAAACCATTAGTCATTACCTTTTGGGAAATACCTTTGACTTCATGCTTGTGACGTCAAACTTATGAACCCCCATGTTTGTGATCTTGTGTGTGATTGTTGCATTACCATGCATTCATGCACCCATGAGCATTCTTGAAATAGTTTTTCAAGGAACTTAAGGTTTACCTTTGGAAATATCTCAGGTACTCTTTTGACCATTGATTTTGGAAGGAGAAAGACTCAGAAGTACAGTTTAAAGGATCCTAAGATAGAGGAATTGGGGAATTTGATTCTTGAGATTGAGAGTCCTACAGATTCCCCGAATAAATATGGAGCCAGTGTTCCTCTTATGAAGCTCAAGATGAAGGAGGGTATTCTTTCTACATTGGTCCTGTTCTATGATCCGTTATACCAGTTTTTTAATTTTTTTGATTATTGTGTTCCTTTCACCAGCTTAGAAGGAGAGCCTAAGTCTCATGGTATTGCCACCATAACTCATTTGAGGAAGTCTGAGATTAAGGATAACATGACTACCAAAGGAGGAATCAGAGGTTTACCTTCTCAGATTCTATTGTAGAAAGCTTGTTACTTTGCCAAGATGAAGAGTACAACTGCTTTTGAGGCTATCTTTGCTTTGCTTGCCTATGGGTTGTTCTTGTTTCCCAACGTCGACAAATTTATGGATGTTAATTCCATTAGGATCTTTCTGATTGGGAACCCAATCCCTACACTGCTAGGAGATACTTATTATTCCATCCATCTTTGGAATTTCTATCAAGAAAAGATGATCATTTGTTGCACACCATTGTTATATCAGTGGTTTATTTCTCACTTACCTCAGTCTGCTGCTTTTTGGGATATCAAGAAGGAGCCACATTGGGCACCAAATATTATGACTCTCACTCATTCTGACATTAATTGGTATCATCAAGCTTATTATGATGTAAATATTATCGATAGTTGTGGTGTTTTTCCCAATGTGCCTCTTGAAACAAAGGGAGGAATTAACTACAATCTCGATCTTGCACGCTGCAAACTTGGATATCCAATGAGATATAAGCCAAGCAACATTCATCTTAGTGGTTTATTTCTTAAATAAGGAGAAGATCACAAGGCAGCTAAGGAAGAGATTTAAAAGGCTTGACACCTGTAATACGATGGGAGAATTGACTTGGGTGTTTTGTGTTTTATCGTAATTGTTACGGATAGCAAGATTCGCCACCGAATTTTCTTTTACCCAATAAAGGAAAGGGTGAAAAGAACAGGAAAGACCTTTTGAGAATTTTCTTGAGTTCAGGGGATCTTAGTTGTTACGGTTAGCACCCTTTTCATCTGTAGTTATCTACGGGATCTTAGTTGCTAGCTCACTTTGAAATTCTTTGTAAAATGTAGTTGTGGTTTATTTTGAAAGTATTTTTGAAAAGTTCCTTTGTTTAGGCGAACTTTGTAATGATTCTCATCTCTATAAGAATGTATACAAAGTGTTGAATTTTGAAAATACTTCATCAAAGTGTTGGTGTGTTTGAAATATGTTTTGTTAAAATGTTTGTGAGCAAACAACTACGACCGTTCAACCTACTCAAAAAGTATTTGTTCTTTTCCTCCTCCTTTAGATAGTGTTATCTTACCATTAGTTAGTAACTAACCATATCATTAGATGTGAAGGGACAAGCATGGGTCGTTGTACACTTATAGAAAAAAACATTGTAGGATACCTTAGAAATTTTTTGTAAGGGTCTAAGATCATTTATCGAAGGGAACATAGAAGGGTCATCGAGGGACTACGATCTTGTAATCGAGGGTCTTTGCTAAAGTATCCCACATTCGAGGGAGATGACTGTTTTTATTCTCAGGCAACAAGTGTGGGTTAACCTTAGAGGTGCAACTGTGCAAAGTGTGTTGTTTTAATTTAAATTGTCTTGAATTAGCATTGTCTACTTGTTTGATTTTAGTCTTGCCATATAAACCCTAATTACTAGCAATAATATTGAAAGCGATAAATTGTGGAAATTAAAATTTGTGCGCTATTACATCATTTTAGGGGATGGGGATAGAAATAACAAATGGGGATGAAAGCAATTAAAACTTAATTACTATTACAACCATATTGAATAACGCCAAATAAAATGTACAAGAATATAAAGATAATGTAAAAGAAAAAGAAAATTGTTTTTATGGTTTCTTGTGTGAAAAGGTTTTATAGTTAACCTAATTAGACTAGTAAAAAGAAATTAATTAATTATTAACAAGACCTAAAATCTAAGTTCATTTGAAGTTTTAAGTAGAAAATAAAACCTAAATCTAAATAATTTGTTTAGAAAATAAATTGATGTTAATACTAATTTAAAAAAAGAAGTATTTTAAAGTGTATAAAATAAATAAAACTAGTTCTAAGTATTTGAAAATGAAAATAAATGTTTAAATTAAAATATTTAATAATTTAGTTATTTAAGAAAATATATTTTTTGTACTTTTGGTTAAATAGAAATAAATAAGTAAAAAAAATAAAAAAATAGGTTGAGTCTGGGTGTAAAAAAGTAAAATGGGTGTAAAGTAGCAAAAAAAAACATTAGCTCTAGGTGTGACCAGTCCTTTGTAGGTGTATCATGCATTTTTCTTTGTGGAGCGTTTGATTTGATTTTCTGTCAGATGGATGGTATGGATGAGGGGTGTAGCGTGCATGTCTTAGGCTTGCCTGCACAGAATCTGAAAGAAACAAATATGAAAGAAATAAAAGGGTACCACTCGGGCTCGAACGCAGGTCCCTATAGATCAACGCCTTACGTGAGCTTCCTCTGTAACTTGCGTAGTTGTTACACGAGTTAGTAATAAAACTTCCACTAAATATAAAATAAACCCAATCCTGAATATGACTTCATCCCTAACCTTGCGCCAGAATATTCAGCACATGGCTCAAATTCGTAACTTCTTGATCTCTCAAGCATTTGCAAAAATATAAACATAAAACTTGCTCCAAATTTCATCACGAGTTCAGACATATAAATAAATATAGCTATTAATTCAAGATGAGCATGAATTTTACCTAGTACCAAATCTGACGTAATTTTTTCAGCAATTTCAAACTTAAAATTCACATTACTCAATCAATATAAATGAGTTCTAAGAGCATGGTTAGTTTCAGGGCTATGATATCTACATTTTATCTTTGAAAATGGAAGTCAAATGATACATTTATGAAGAGATAGAAAACCAGAAAAACTCCCCTTGAAAATGGAATTCGTTTTTTGAGTTTGAGCTTATTTCAGGGTGATAAAATTATTTGGTTAGCTTCCTTGAACCTCCAGGAAGTTATTGCATTAGCTACTTTGGATTAAGAGTGACTGAATCCTCTTGTAGAAGTCAATGTGCAAGCATATGATTTTTGAAATGTAGGAAGATGAAAATGGAGTTACAAAACTGTAACAAGTGTTTGGTTTGCTTCTAAATGATGTATAGGTGCTTTGTGATTGGTTTTGAGGATGAATGCACGAGTGGTTTGAGAGATGGAAGTGTAAGGTCAGATTTTGCACTAAAATGGTGTTTTTAGGCAATTCTAAGTTTGGGAGAGTTTGAGGGAGTTTTAGTGCTTGCTAATTCATCCCCTTGGTTTGTAAATGATGTCTCTATTTATAGGGAAATGTTTGAGGACTTGAGGTGATCAGAATCACATGTTATGGATATTTCAAATTCATAAAGACAAGTTGCTTCATGATGAAGAAAAGAGTGAATCAAGGAACTTAGCAATGATTTGTAGAATCTTGTGGATTTCTTATGATATTGAGATATTTGTTTTGATCTTTAGAATAGATTTCAAACTTGAAAGATGAGAGTTGTTGGAAAAGTGAAGCTTTATGCAAATGGAAATGTTGCTTTTGAATTTCTAACCATAAATGGTATCAAGACTTGGACAAAGCTTCAAATATTTGTGTAATACACTTAGGGTTTGTGTAATTTCTTGATGATTCATATATTTGGAGAGAACATAGCCTGAAAAGAGAGATCTTGTAGCTTTGGTTGGGGTTTTGGTTGTGTGTTCATAATCAAAATGGCTTGTAATTCAAGAATAGATGCCCAACTTCTTCTCTTCGATTATCTTAGCTCAAAAATGTTCTCTTCAAGTTCTTAGATATTTTGGAAAGCTTGAAACATCCTCTACAACTTTTATTTTTTCCACTTTTGAAAAATCCAATTGGAACTATGTGAAAAATGTCCAAGAATTTAGGACAAAAATTGGCCTAAACTAGGTCAAAATTTCACTGTGTGTTTAAGAAAAAGTGCATGACTTCATGGGCCTATAACTCAAAAACTAAGAATTTTTTGGATATGAGCCCTATAATACAAAGTTGTATATCTCATCAAGATATACAACTCTCATATTGAAAGTTTCCTTTGAATCATCTTGCATCTTGGTGAAAAATTGGCATGAAGTAGTGAAGTTATCATGTATAAAAACACTTAGAAAAATTTCTAAGTCTTGAAAAGTTTGACTTTTTAAATTGACTTTTTAATTTCTTGATTTCTTGATGATCAGGCTTCATATTTTTGAATGTCTTGATGAACTTTGATCTTTGAGACTCAATGTTGACCAAAAAATAAAAGTTTGACTTTTGGCGTATCAATTGACTTTTTCATCAGTTGACCAAATTTCATCTATCAATTGTTTGATATTGAGGAATGATTTGAATCATGACATTATGTCAAGATAATTTTCTTGAATCCTTGATACCATGTTTCAAACCAATAAGTCATGTATTAGGTGAAAAGTCCAAAATCAGTAATTCTTAGTCAAAACCCTAATTTTGACCATCTTTCCCCTTTGATGATTTGAACATTTTTCTTGAGGAATTGTGATCCAAACTTGATAAATTGATGAATATGACTTCAAAATGTTGATATTGGTCAAAAATCTTGAAGTTTGACTATAAGTTTACCACGCTTGACTTTTTACCCAATATAATTGATTTTCAATCATCTGATCAATTGACTGAGCAAAATTGTGATCCAAAACTTGAAACTTGGCATGAGTGTTATTGGAGGTCTATAATGAACCATGAAAGGCATTTTAGGAAAAAGAATTCCAATTGTCCCTGAGAAAATCAAAACCCTAATTTGAGGCATCAATGTTTAGGAGGTGATTTGACCTAGTCAACACTTGTGCAATCTTGAGCTATTGAAGATCTTTGTGAGAAGTGTCTTAAGAAAAAAAAGGGAAAATTTTAGGGTACAACAGCTGCCCATGTTACATCTTCTTAAACCTGAAAAGTTAGATTGGCGTGTCCGCTATTCGTAACTTGAAGGTGGAAGATGATTGAACACTAAAGTGCCCAGAAATTTGCACTCGCTTGTGCACAAAGTAGTACTGGTTGTTGTTTATGTTGGGAATGGACTTGAAGATGCCATTTAGAGAGGTAATGAAGAGTTATCGGAGATGGGATTATAGATTCCATCCAAAGTGACTATTGATAAAGATTAGAAGAAGTATCAGAATAAATCTTTGGTCGATTTATACTGAAACAACAGATGTCTATAATAATCTTTAACTGGATAATGAATCAGAATAAATCTTAGGAGCGACTTAACTAAAACAGAGAAAGGGTTCACTGGAACAAAATTAGGATAAATCATTGCTCGATTTAAACTGAACCAATAGAGATCTGAAATTGTCTTTAACTGGATAACGAATCAGTATAAATCTTATGAGCGATTTAATTGAACCAGAGAAAGGGTCCACTGAAACGGAATAAGGATAAATCATTGATCGATTTAAACTTAACCAGTAGAGATCTGAAATTGTCTTTAAATGGATAACGAATCAGTATAAATCTTAGGAGCGATTTAACTGAACTAGAGAAAGGGTCCACCGGAATGGAATTAGGATAAATCATTGGTCGAATTAAAGTGAACAAGTAGAGGTCTTGAAATTGTCTTTAACTGGATAGTGAATTAGTATAAATCTTAGGAGAGATTTAACTAGACCATAGAAAGGATCCACTGGAACGGAATCAAGATAAATCATTGATCAATTTAAACAGAAACAATAGAGGTCTGAAATTGTCTTTAATTTGATAACGAATCAGTATAAATCTTAGGAGTGATTTAATTGAACCAGAGAAAGGGTCCACCACAACGGAATCAGGATAAATCATTGATCGATTTAAACTGAACCAGTAGAGGTCTGAAATTGTCTTTAAGTGGATAACGAATCAGTATAAATCTTAGGAGCGATTTAACGGAACCAGAGAAAGGGTCCACCGAAATGGAATCAGGTAAATCATTGGTCTATTTAAACTGAACCAGTAGAGGTCTTGAAATTTTCTTTAACTGGATAATGAATCAGTATAAGTCTTAGGAGCGATTTAACTGAACTAGAGAATAGGTCCACCGGAACAGAATCAAGATAAATCATTGGTTGATTTAAACTAAACCAGTAGAGGTAATGAATTTGTCTTTAAATGGATAACGAATCAGTATAAATATTAGGAGTGATTTAACTGAACCAGAGAAAGGGTCCACCAAAACGAAATCCGGAAAAATCAGTGACCGATTTAAACTGAACTAGTAGAGGTCTGAAATTGTCTTTAACTGGATAACAAATAAATATAAATCTTAGGAGCGACTTAACTGAACCAGAGAAAGGGTCTACTGGAACAAAATCAAGATAAATCATTGGTAGATTTAAACTGAACCAGCAGAGGTCTTGAACTTGGAAATGTTTGTTGTTGATGGTATTCAGCTAGTGATTGATCTTTCCTGAAAATGTAAAGAATTAGATGTATGTGATGTTATGATGTATGCATTGCATAATGATGTTCTCAAAATAAATGAGACCATGATGTATGCATTTTGTCATGTATATGCTATGATGTATGAACGTGAAATGTTATTGAAGTGTATCTTTGTCTAGGAAAATAAATCCCTGACTACTGCTAGGGAGTATTAGGAAGCTAAATCCCAGACTATCGCTGGGGATGAATAGTATGTGTATCTTCAAACTTATTTAGAGTGTTTCCGCTGGGAAATCTTGTTTGTTGTTTGAGGAAAATCTGTAGGGAATGTTGATTTCTGCTTGGGGAGTAGAGTTCGAGAACCTTAGTTGACCATTACTCTATTTGGGAATTTGATTCTTATATACCCTGATTGGGGATATAAGAAATGGGTAAACTTCTGAGTTGTCTGGGGAACCTAAAGTTAACTAGTATCTGGTCGGGTTACAGGATTTATAATAACTTTCTGGGGATAACATCAAATCTACTTGGGGAGAGTAGTTTCATCAGTGATTTGTAGTAATCAGAGGAGTAAACTTAAGCTGGGGAGATTGTAGTTCATTGGGGAAATAAACCTTGTTGAGGAAGGTATTCTGAAGAACTTACTAGGGAAATGAATTCTTCCAGGGAAGAACTTTTGCAAGGTTTCTATTCCAGTCTCAGAAGGCCAAACTTGGCTGGGGGAATGTTAGAATAAATACAAGCCTTAATTGTATCTGAGGATGTATTGTATGAGTATCAGAATGACATCCATATTTGGATCGTATCTGAACTATATCGAGAATAGAATGAGTGCCATAATGAATCTGTATTTAGATTGTATTTATATTGTATCTGTAAGAGAATCTAGAATGAGTGTCAGAATGAATCTGTATTTAAATTGTACCTGTACTATTTCCGAAAGAGAATGAGTTCTAGAATGAATCTGTATATAGATTGTATCTGAACTGTATCCACAAGAGAATCTAGAATGAGTGTCAGAATGAATCTGTATTTAGATTGTATCTGAACTGTATCTAGGAAGGTGCATTTGAATGAGTATCAGAATAAATCTTTGTCTGGATCATATCTGAACTGTATCTGCAATAGAATTTGGAATGAGTGTCTGAATGAATCTGTATTTAGATGGTATCTGAACTGTATCTAGAAGAGAATGAGTGTCAGAATGAATATGTGTGTAGATTGTATTTGAATTGTATCTGCAAGAAAATCTGGAATAAGTATCAGAATGAATCTGTATTTAGATTGAATATGAATTATATTTAGAAAATGGTAAACTGTTGGAAATCTCCATCTATGTGGAAACTGGCATGATCTGTGTAATGTATTTTGTGAAGATTACTTTGTGGGGATAATCCATGGAAATGGCCTTGTGGGGCTTTGTGGACAACTTGAACTTTGTCTTATCTCCCAGAGTCCTTAGTAAACGCTTGATTAGAGTGACAAATATCTTACTGATAGACGAGTGATAAGATAATGGGACATAGTCGTACACTTTAATCCCTAACTTTTGCTAGGATCGTCTTTTCCGATTTTACGTCCAACAGGATACCCTTTTTTCCCAAGCCTCCGTTTCAAGTTTTCGACTTGCCGGCTGTACAATCTTTTTTTATGTATTTTCCAAATTTTTTCCCAAACCTTTTGGTTTGCCTGGACGCCTTTACTTTTGCATAGGTATGTGAACCTAGCGGGTCTGTTTTCATGCGTAGTATTTTCCGAATATGTCCGTGTTCATAGTGTGTGGAGATTTGTCACTGTCTATGATAGCAAGTGTTGTAGAAATGCCAAAAAATATTTGCTTGATCGTACGTGACCTTTCATTTGTAGGAGCCTGTTTTCCCCTGGGATTAGTCTGGTGCACTTGATGTTTGATGTTTTGATCAAACTTCTGATAATCTTGAACTTCCTAGGTATCTTTTATAAGAATTGTCATGGAAGGATGCGAAGACATAATATTGACACCATTTGATACTACTGGTACAGACAAGCAATTTGGTGGTACCAAAGATATTTTGATTAAGTCTTTGACCTTCCTCAGTATTTTTTCTAAGAGTTGTCATGGAAGGATCCGAAGACATGATACTGAGACCATTTGATACTACTGGTACATACAAACAATTTGGTGGTACCGAAGATCTTTTGATCAAGTCTTTGACCTTACTCAGTATTTTTCTAAGAGTTATCATGGAAGGATTTGAAGACATGATACTGACACCATCTGATACTACTGGTATAGACAAGCAATTTGGTGGTACCTGGATTTTGCTAAAGCCCATGATAAATGTAACATTGCCCCCAAGTGATTCGGATGGAGATCTGCCCCTGGCTATTCAACACTTTTTTGAGAGATTATTTGAATCTCGACTTGACTGCCCCATATGTGTTAGATAATAATAATGTTATGCCTCTTGATTATGGGAAATTTGTCATTGGAAGCATCTTTCCACTTGAAGTGATTTCGTTCATTGAGAGAATTTCTGTTCATTGGATATTCGTCGTGCGAATTTCTTCGTTGTCGAATAATTGGCCATATGCAAACAATGGTATTCAAACAATGTAAAGTTTATGTTTGTCTTGAGAAAAAAATTTGAAAAATGAACTTTTAATAAGCAACAAACATTTGTAAGGATATGAATTCAACTCAGGATCTTCAGTAAGCCTTACAAGAGTCAGGATACCTTTTGTAACAGTATGCTTTAGATCTAACCTATGCTTCACTTACGATTTTTAAAGGGTTGTAACATGGCCTGGTTCATGGTTTAAGAAACAAAGGATAAGGCTCAAAGTTTATTTGTACCCAACCCGTTTTCCATGATGTTCTTCAGCTCTAAACTAAGTTAATTATGTGTTTGACTCCCAATATAATCTGGAATGATATTTTGGAGATGGTTCAGATAATGGAAGTTTATTTGAGAAGACAGTCATTTTTGTAACATTTTTCTGTTGTTGAGGATTTGTAATGACCTCTTTTTTCAATTTATTGTCCCTAATTTTTACCTGATAGTTTTTGTTCAGAGACTACAGTCAGCGGGATGCCCCAGTTTTTCTTAAGCCTCCTTCTTAGGTTTTAACTCAGTGCGCTTTTCTTTTAAGAGATAATGACTGCCTATTTTTCAGGGAACCATCGCCGTATTTTTGATGTCATTCTTTGTGTATGAAGTGAAAGCTTGCGACTGAACGCGCATTTGAATTAACTGAGAAGCTACCCTACCCAAGGTTATGATTAAAGGTTTCAATTTATGAAAAAGAAACTCCTACTTCTTAGGCTCAATGGGTTGACTAGGGATCATCTTCCTTATAAGTCCATTGTTTAGGGTTTGTAACAACGCTTGTACATCGTCAGCAGGGTCTGTTCAAAAGCATACTATAGAGATTATGGTATTATTTTCGTCATCCTCCATCTAAAGGCTTATAGCTTGTAATCCAGAATTGAATATCAATAAAAAAAGGAGTAAAAGCATAACTTCAGTATAGTGAATAGAAATGGATTAACTCAAGACAAACATATGCAATGCATTAGTAAGAACAACCCAAGTCTGACATAAAGACAAGTGTTTAAGCAAACAGAAATTACAACTGAAAATTCGAATAAACAAAAACTTCTCCGCCTAAATATTCCACTTTAGATGGTGTGCCTTTGACCATCTTGTGTGAATTCCAACGCTTCTTCGTCAACCAGGTCTTGAATCCTATTTTTAATGCCTAACAGTGGTTAGTGTCGTGACCACGACTGTTGGAGTGGTATGCACACCTTTCTTTATGATTGTAATGGGGAGAAGGAGTATTGGGCTTTTGAGGAGAATCCTTCAATGTAACCAGCTTGGCCTCCAACATATGATGCAACGCTTGAGCCAAGGACATGTTGATCTCAGTAAATTGTCTTTCGGGCATATTCTGCCTACGCTGATGACCCTGTCGTTGTTGGCGAGGTCATTGTTGGGCTCGTGATGTAGCAGCAGTTTGGAAAGGTTTACTCTCAACCATGCCAACTTCTTGTCTCGTCAGAGGTTGATTAACGACTTGATCCCCAATTCCAGTTGTTTGTTCCATATAGTTGCATTTTCCTTAATGAAGCTTGTTGATGAGGATTCTCAACTCTTCTTATCCCCGAGCTAAGTTTTGGATCACGTCCATCTATCCCAACATCTGGATTCTCATTGTTTCTATCTCCTCCTACAATTGTTTCATCTGGTCATCCTTGTTGTCTTCAGGATTCTTCTTGATCATGCTCTCAATGAGGACTGCTTTCACTTCTTCTTGCCCCTTGGATAGATTCAAGAAAAATTGTTGAAGCTGATCATTTTGGGTCTGAAGATTTTGGACAGTCTGTTTGAGAGCCATTTTTTACTGAAATAAATAGTAAGCAGATGAGAAAACCTGTATGGGGAAAACCTGTTATGACATAATACATGATATGTGGATGCAATGTTTTCAATGATCTCGCAGGGTAAACACAAAAAATTTCAGAAGTTGAACTTTGATTGAAGAACTTTGTATCATTGAAAGCCCTTCTATGAGAATCAAGCTCACCATGTCAAGTGGGTCATAGCCCTTGACTCAAGTTATCGTGCTTTAGTCTTTGACGACATTTGGTTATAGGAAAATAAATCCCCTTGCCCCTTGTTAGACGTTGGTTTATGATAACGTGCATCACTGGCCCTTGAGATCCTTGAAATGGTCGATGGAAATGATATGGTATAATGTCATGATGAGCATGCTATGCATCAAGAAAAAGTGTAAGGTAGTGACTATAAACAAGCCCTACAAGGATTTCATGTTTGGTTAGATATTGAATATAGACAAACCTGGCAAGGAGTTCAAGTTGTCAGATCATAAATTCAAACAATTCAACAAGTAACCTTAGGTTCAGGCTTGCATGGAGTTTATAGGGCAGTACCCTCTTGAAGTTTTAGTTGGTTCAACTTGTCCTAGAAAGTAAACGAGTTCTAGGGAATCTCAATATCATTTATCTTTCTTCATCGGGCATTGTTTCAACACAAGCCTCTTTATTGGGGATCGAAATATCTAAAAAGTCTGATCTCAATGAGCTTAGCAACGAGTATCAACCAGTCTTCAGCTCTACACTAAATCCTGCTATCTCACTACTTCCTAATGGCCAAGTTGTTCAACTAAAGGTTCTAGGGTCAGTTAATGCTTTATGATACCATACAGCGGCCCCAAATTCTCCTCGATTCGCCACAAGGGATACTGGTACCAACAAATGTGTCACACTAACATAGCCATCTTTTCAACCATATCGGTCTACACCATACAATTTCCATGATATTTGCTACTTACCTAATAATGCCCCCATATCTGGGTAGAGGATCTATACAAAAACCAAACACCCTTTTAAGAGTAAAGCAAGCAAGTCAAATAATGCAAGCATTTAAATGTGATCTAGTCTCTAAGGTAACCCCACTTTTAAGCTTTTTTCCCCAGCAGAGTCACCAGTTCTGTAATACAGTGGAAGAACTGACTTGGGTGTTTTGCATTTTCTTGCAATTGTTGCGGATAGCAAGAGTCGCCATCGATGTATCTTTTATCCAATAAAGGAAAGGCTGAAAAGAACATGAAAGACCTTTTGAGAATTTTCTTGAGTTTGGGGGATAGGTTATGAAAAGAGAAGGTGTTAGCACTCTTTTCATCTGTAGTTAAATGCGGGCTCTTAGTTGCTAGCTCACTTTGAAATTATTTGTAAAATGTGTTTGTGGTTTATTTTTAAAGTATTTTTGAAAAGTGCCTTTGTTTAGGTGAACTTTGTAATGATTCTCGTCTCTATAAGAATGTATACAAAGTGTTGACTTTTGAAAATATTTCATGAAAGTGTTGGTGTGTTTGAAAGATGTTTTGTTTGAAATGTTTATGAGCAAGCAACTATGAGGGCTCTACCTACTCAAAAAGTCTTTGTTCTTTTCCTCCTCCTTTAGATAGTGTTATCTTACCATTAGTTAGTAAGAAACCATATCATTTGATGTGAAGGGACAGACGTGGGTCATCGTACAGTCATAGAAACCAACATTGTAGGATACCTTAGCAATTTGTTATAAGGGTCTAAGATTGTTTACCGAAGGCAACATCGAAGGGTCATCGAAGGACTACGATCTTTTAATCGAGGGTCTTTGCTAAAGTATCCCATGTTCGAGGGACATGACTGTTTTTATTCTCAGGAAACAAGTGTGGGGTTAACCCTAGAGGTGCAATTGTGCAAAGTGTGTTGTTTTCATTTAAATTGTCTTGAATCAGGGTTGTCTACTTATTTGATTTTAGTCTTCCCATACAAACCCTAATTACTAGCAATAATATTGAAAGCCATAAATTGCGAAAATTAAAAGTTCTACGCTAGTACATCATTTTAGGGGATGGGGATACGAATTACAAATGGAGATGAACGCAATTAAAACTTAATTACTATTACAACCATATTGAATAATACTAAATAAAATGTACAAGAACATAAAGATAATTTAAAAGAAAAAGAAAATTGTTTTTATGATTTTTTGTGTGAAAATGTTTTATAGTTAACCTAATTAGACTAGTAAAAAGAAATTAATTAATTATTAACAAGACATAAAATATAAGTTCATTTAAAATTTTAAGGAGAAAACAAAACCTAAGTCTAAATAATTTGTTTAGAAAATAAATTGAATGTTAATACTAATTTAAAAAAAGAAGTATTTTAAAGTGTATAAAATAAATAAAACTAGTTCTCAGTATTTGAAAATTAAAATAAATGTTTAAATTAAAATATTTAATATTTAGTTATTTAAGAAAAAAAAATTTGGTTAAATAGATATAAATAAATAAAGAAAAAAAAGGTTTAGTCTGGGTGTAAAAAAGTAAAATGGGTGTAAAGTAGCAAAAAAAAAACATTAGGCCCAAGTTTGTATTTTGTTTAAATCAGAAATAAAAAAAATAAAAAATGTATATGGGCCTGCCCGCGTGTAAGCAAAATAGGGGTGAGAATTCAAAAACAATTCAGGTCCATAATAGAAATCCATCGCCTGTATGGATCTGGTGTGGCCAGCCCTTTGGAGGTCCTGAAGGGTGAGAAAACACTTACAAGGGGGGTTGAATAAGTTTTTCCCTTTTCTCGTACAATACTAAAAGAAGGACACAAGTATTTTTATCCTGGTTCGTTTGAAACTCAAACTACTCCAGTCCACCCGCCAAGGTGATTTCGCCTCTCTCAACGAGGACTTAATTCACTATAATCAAACTGATTACAAATGCACAACCAAACAGTTGTGACTAACAATACAATGCACAAGCCAACTGCAAGTGACTAACACCTCTAAGACTCAACTAGTCCTAGCCCTCTTGAGAAATCTGACCCAATTGGTCTCTCAAGGAACACTTACAAAATTATCTCTTAATAGTAGTGAAACAAAATGCTTCTAATAAGCTTTATCACAAACTGTGATTTATCACTAATATTGTTGCTCAATGCTTAAGATCTACCCACTATACAATATTGGTTTACAAGTATGAAAACAGTGAGCGTAAGATTGTTTCTCGTGGATCAGTAACCTTTCTTTGAAATAAAAGGTCTTCTATATATATATATAGCTTCCAATTTTATCGTCACTGCCTTGATGAGAGTGCTTGCATTTAATGATGCGTGTAGGCTTGGTCTTTATGTTTCCAATGCTCGTGTGTAGTACACTTGAGTATGTTAGTCGTCTTAGCATTTAATAACCAACGGTACTGTCAGAGCTTGTCTCTGGAAGTTGAAGTGTTTTCTTGCACTGTTTCCATTTCAGAGTATACTTTATCTTTTCTTCTATCAGAGTATTCTTCAATTTATGTGATCGTCAGAGTTTGGTTTAATCTTGCATTATCAGATGTTGCTTTCAGCGTGCTTCTATTTCAGATCTTTGCTTCAGCTAGCTTTATCAGAGGTTTCTTAGTATTGCTCTTCATCAGAGTTTGCTTTGAATTGCTTCCTTCTGAGTTTGCTTTAGACTTGCGTAGAATGCTGTTTCTTTCTAAGATGCATGAGTCAGAACATTATCTGAACTTAGAGAAAATACAAGTCAGAGTATAAAATATATTTCACAAAATTTTATTTCATTGTTGTCATCAAAACTATATGATTAGAACCAAACTTTGTTCTAACAATCTCCCCCTTTTTGATGATGACAAAAAACAATTCAGATTTTAAAAATTTTTGTGCAAGTGTGAGAGTCTCCCCCTGAGATTGATATTTCTTCTTCTGAAAAATTAATTAAAGAGTTTAAGAGCATAAGGAAAACTTCCTGAGATTTTTCTCTTCAGAGCTTTGAGACGTTTTTCTTTCAGATTTCTTTTCCAGATCATGTTCAAAGCATAGTCTTTCCAAGTCTTGAGGTACCTGTATATCTCTTAAACAGAACAGAGACTTTGTATTTTATTAGAAATGTTTGAGACTTAGTCCCATAACTGTTATCATGTATCTGATCAAAATCTTATTTTCTCCCCTTTTTTTCATTATCAAAAAGTAATAAAAATAAAAAATAAAAAACAAAAAATTCAAAAGAGATTGTATATTGAAGATTCAAAACGGACAGAGGTACAAAACAAAAACAACAGGGAAACTAAAAAAAATTAAAACTAGGATTAACGAGAAATAAGAGAAAGAAGAAAATTCTTGATTTCATTTGAGGATTCCTCTTGTTTCATCATCCAAGTTCTGATTTCCTTGTTGGTTTCATCCTGTTTGTCCAAACGCTCATGGATGGCTTCATTTTCCTTCTTCAGTTCATTCAGAGTATTCATCACCAGCAAAGAAGGAGCAGATGTTGAAGCGGTTTCAAAAGATACCACCTTTGGAGCAGAAGCAGTAGAGCCAGAGCCTATAACATTTGAGAGGAGGGTTCCAAGATCAATCAGAAGAGTTGGCACTTTCTCAGAGGCAGCGTCAGCAGAAGGTTGGGGATACAGAGTCATGGGCAAAGGATTTGGTTCTGACTCAGAGCCATCTTCAGATTCATCTTCTGAAATCTCCATGTGGTTAATAAGTGTGAATGGAGCACCGGTAATCTTCAGTGGAGACTTTTTATCCCAACTATTTGCCACTTATGTCTTGAAGGCATTCAGATACTGGGTGAAATTCTCAAGAACCTGAGAATAGCACAGATCTTGCAACTTGAAGGTTTCATCATTGAATTTCCTTCTGAATGCTTCCCACTGAAAATCACATGTAGCTGGGTCCAAGTTGCTGTCACTGTTAGCCTTTAATAGGTTTATCCATGTCTGCATTGCTGTTGGAAATTTTGAAAACATACAGTAACATCTGGCTGAACAGGTTTTGGGGTTAGTTTGGGAACAACCTTTTTGGTGGATATTATTTATAGATATCGTAGAGCTTCAGGATCAACTACAGTTCTAAGGAAGTCAGAAGGTTCAGAGGGTTCAGGAGGTTCTGATGAGGATGGACTAAAGGTTAGTTCCAGAGTGTGAGGTGATGAGGGTTCAGGTGAGAAAGGTGTGGGAATTGCTGGTGACGTAGTAGGGGTGATGTCAGGAGAGATGATGATGGTGGTTTGGGCTGAGGAAAAAGGATTAGGTGCAGGGGATTCATTTACAGCAAAAAATTTCTCAGAGGGAATGATAAAGGACGGAGGTTGTGTGGCCAGAGGCACATTTATTCCTTGAAATATCCACGACCCATCATATCACTCAGAGGATCTTGGGGATAATGGTCTGATGGGGGATGTTGGAAGGGGGTTTTCAGCTGGGGTATTTGGATTTTATTGATGGGGAGAAGAAGTAGGTTGAGTTATATTTGGTTGAGGTTGAGATTGTGTAGGGACTTCAATATCAAAATTGTCAATTTCAGAGAGACTTTATCAATGTGAGGATTATTTTGGAGGGGTTCAGTAGATGGTGATATACATACAGAATCATAAACATAAATTGTTTCAGTGGATGTACCTGAAGATTTATTCTTCTTCTTCTGAAGACGAGCAGAGGGGCCTTCTCCTACTTACCTTTTCTTTTTCTTCTGGATGAAAACATCTCGAGCAGGTAAATTTCTTCCTTGAAGCCATGCAGGGTCAATGGGAATGCCACTTTCCTTGCAAGCTTCCATGAAGTGCAGAATAATCTCAGGATGATCACCAGAGTTGAAGAGAGGAAAATATGCAATGGGGATTCTCCTTTTGGTGACAAATGATGACACGTATGGAGTAGGTTCTACCAGAAGTTTGTCAATCAGCTTCCTCTTCAGCAGGTTCTTCTCGGTCAGAGCTTTTCCACACGTGGGCTCCAATTCACCAAGCAAAGTTGGCGTCCTCTAAATGAGCTATCAGACCATTCTCAGTCAAAATGTCTGAGATTAATCTTCCCAGAGGTATCCAGTTTCTTTTTGACTTAGGTTTTTTGACTCTTTCAGCTTCCCTGGTTTCTTTCACATACTTCTAGAGGTGGTTAAACAGAAGATAAGGTAGATAAATCTTCACATTTGTTCCAAGATAGAACAAAAGGTATTGTTGGTCAGCATTAATGTAGTTAGGAGAACTAGTTTCCTTCCTGTAATGAATGCATCCATGAATGATTCTTTCCAAGATTTTATACCGGTTCTTCAAGTCTCTGAGTTTGTTGGAAGCTTTCCCAGTAGTAAAGATTTCAGCATAAACTTTGGACATATCCATTCGTCCATTTGAGACTCCAGTAACACCATTTCCTTCAAAACCTAAAAGTTTACTAATGAGATTCTCAGTGATGGAAATCTCTTTGCCCATGACAAATGAAATGATGACCTTTGGAAAGGCAATGGCATGAATCCAGAATTCCTTGACTAGATGAGGAAACACTAGTCCAACGAGACGATCAAAGAAATTTTGCCACCCTTTGAATTCCACCGCCGGAAACGGAAACAAGTCAAACCCATTTGCTTTCAGATTATCAAAATCGACCATAAGTTCACTCACCACTTCCAAGCTATCAACATGTATGAGCGTTGTTCTTTCAGGAATGACATATCTTTCTGCATGTTCAGAGTTGTTTGATGAAACAGGAATGATCTTGGAAGGAGATGATGATGAAGCCATTTGGAGCATTTAGGTTTATAATTTGAAAGAATTAGAGAGAGTTTTGCACGAAAACACAGATGTGATTGAAACTTAGAGAGAGAGAGAGAGAGAGTAAAAAGTAAAAGAGGGGAATTTTGCAAGGTATTTATAGCTTGAGAAAATTTTTGGGAAATAAAACCAATAAGAATTATGAATGATGAAATTAAAAAATAATCATTAGTAGCAATTAATGAAACATGACATTAAGGGGAGGCGTGAGATTTTATCAAATCTGAACTGTTACCTAGGAACAGCGTCTCAATAGCAGCGCACGCATGCGTGACCTTTCAGAATTGAAACACATGTTCAACTTCTGAGGGTAGCGTGTGACAACTAGTTTAATGTAATGAACTTCTGACCATTCTAGTAATGAAATTTTAGACACATTTCAGAACATGATGAATGGCTTCTGATGTAACTTCTCTTCTCACTTCTGAAGAGTAGTCAATTAGAACATTCATTTCAGAACATTCTAGAAACACATATAGAAGGAAAAAAAATATTTTCATTCAGGACAAAATTCCATGTTGATGTTTTTTATAATGAATTTGAATCTATCTTCAGAAAGGGGTTTAGTAAAAATTTCAGCCCATTGATGGTCTGTGTCTACAAAATTTAAGTGTAAAATTCCCTTCTGAATGTAGTCCCTTATGAAATGATGTTTAATTTCTATATGTTTTGCCTTAGAATGTAGGATGGGATTTTTTGATAGACAAATAGCAGAGGTATTATCACAGAATATAGGAATCTTACTTTCACATAGATGATAATCTTCAAACTGGCTCTTCATCCAGATCATCTGAGTGCTACATCCAGCAACAGATATATATTCAGCTTCAGTGGTTGATAGTGCAATAGTGGCTTGCTTCTTGCTGTACCATGAGATGAAGTTATCACCTAGAAACTGATAGCTTCCAAAGGTGCTTTAGCGTTCTATTCTATCTCCAGAAAAGTTAGCATCACAATAACCTACTAGTTTAAAATCATTGGATCTTCTGTAACATAGTCCAAGGTTAGTAGTACCTTTCAGATACCTCGGGATTTTCTTAACAGCAGTTAAGTGAGATTCTCTAGGATCTGATTAGAATCTTGCACATAAACATACATTGAATAAAATATATGGTCTAGATGCAGTTAGATAGAGAAGATATCCAATCATACCTCTGTAGAGCTTCTGATCTACTTTCTTACTTACCTCATCTTTTCCCAGAATGCATGTAGGATGCATTGGTGTCTTTTCTTCTTTATTTTATGAAAGATGGAATTTCTTCAGAAGTTCTTTAACATACTTTGTCTGATGTATGTAAGTACCTTCTAGAGTTTGATTAATTTGAATTCCCAGAAAGAATTTCAGTTCTCCCATCATGCTCATCTCAAATTCTGCTTGCATAGACTCAGCAAATTCTCTTCCAAGAGAGACATTAGAAGTTCCAAATATAATATCATCTACATATATTTGACAAATTAAAATGTCATTTTTAAATGTTTTTCTGAATAAGGTTGTGTCCACTTTCCCTCTGGTAAAATTCTTTTCTAAAAGAAAATTACTCAAACATTCATACCAAGCTCTGGGAGCTTGTTTCAGACCGTACAAATACTTTTTCAGTTTAAAAACATGTTCTGGAAATTTTGGGTCATTAAAACCCGGAGGTTGGTGGAAATAAACTTATTCTTCTATGTAACCATTTAAAAATGCACTTTTAACAACCATTTGATATAATGATATGTTGTGTTGAACAACAAAAGAAATTAACAATCTATTTGATTCTAACCTGGCGACTGGGGCAAAGGTTTCATTATAGACAATTAGTTCTTATTGACTGTAACCTTGTGCAACCAGTCGTGCCTTGTTTCTGACAACCTCTCCTTGCTCATTCAGCTTGTTTCTGAATACTCATTTTGTTCCTATGATATTGAATCATTTTGGCTTTGGAACTACATCCCACACATCATTTCTTGAAAATTGATTTAGTTCTTCTTGCATAGCTAGGATCCAATCGTTGTCTTGCAAAGCTTCCTCTATTGAGGTTGGTTCAATTAGAGAGACCAAACCAAATAGTGATTCTTCAATGTTTCTAAAAGAGGATCTTGTTCTGATGGGATCTTCTTTCTTTCCAATAATCACATTATCTGGATGTGCTGATGTGACTCTGGGGAATTTATTCTGTGAGGGTTGTTAAGAAATTCTTAGATTTTCCAGAGCGTTTTCAATAGGAGGGTCTTCTGAGATGTTCTTTCCTTCTAACTCTTCAGAGTTTGTAAGATGATCTTTTGTGCCTGCAGGATTTTCATTCTTCTTTGGCTTTTGCTGGCCAAGCTTATCATCAAACCTTACTTTGATTGATTCTTCAACAATAAGAGTTTTTGTGTTGTATACCCTCTAGCCTTTTGAGCGTTCAGAGTATCCAAGCAGAAAGCACTTTTGTGCCTTAGAATCAAACTTGTTCAAATTATCTTTAGTATTCAGAATATAGCAAGTACATCCAAAAGGATGCAAATATGAAATGTTGGGTTTTCTGCTTTTCCACAATTCATAAGGATTCTTTTCAAGAATAGATCTTATAGAGACTCTATTTTCAATATAACATGTTGTGTTCACTGTAACACCCCATTTCTACCCAACGAATTAAATAAAATCAGTTATAAAAATTTCCAACAAACAAATGGAATGCTACACTTTCAACTTAAAACTACGACATTCAATCAACTATAGTTCAGATAAATAACACACGAACTTCGGATGAAGCGATAACAACCTGCTTAGTCTTTAAAAATAAAAACAACTTTCATTACTACACAGCGGATTCACAAAATTGAACTAAAAACACCATAACATCTTATCCAACTCAAAACAATTCTAAGACAACGAGTCTTTTAATGAAACAACTTAAAAATCCGGAAACATAATGAAAATCAACAATAAGGAAAACATGTGTTCATCCCCCCGAGTGCTATGTATCAGAGCGACAACATCGACTCGAACTAACGAGGATAACAACTAAACTTCTTGATTACCTACACGTTACCAACAGAGGGCAACATTAAAACATAAGGGGTGAGATATCGAACCATATAATCAGATATACAACAAATAATATATTAGTATTAGATCATACAATTCACCACTTCACAGCTTTTTATCAACATTCAACATAATTAATTCATCCATACGACAACTCAGAATGCAACATGAAATGCGACTCATTTTTATGCACATGCATGTGGTACCAATGGAGCAGAACTCCCAACTTAGAAATCTAACATTAAATAGAGGCATCAACAAGGCATAAGCCTTCAAATTTATATTTTCCAATCCAGGACAACTTGACGAGCATCAGCTCCAACATGATATGCTATGTATGCATTAACGACATGAACGTAATAATAATAACAACAACAACAACAACAACAATAATTCAACTTAATTCAACATTGGCCATATGCCTGCAACTTAATATTTTTCCCATAAATAGAGCAATGAATTCACCTGCTAAGTCACATTTTTCAACAAAAATACCACCCAACAGATTAACCAAAAATTACTACAATAAACTGCATAATTATTCAGACTATCTCGGCTAAAATCGGTTAATTAATTATCGGCTAAGAAATCTATTATTTATACTTTATAAATCCTACAAAAGTATTTATTAAAGATATTAAATCATTATTATTAAATATTTTGTATTTGTAAACCGAAACGTAGTAGTTACAGTATATCTACTATTTATTCTAACCAATTTATTATTTGTATCAGAGTACAGTATACAAAGCAATTGCTTCTAATTGCTACTTCATGAATATTGCTACAGTATTGCAAGCAATTGTCTCTAATATTACTACATTCTATGCGCTACAGTAGTAATCAATGTCTTTAGATGCTACTACGCTTATTCACTGCAGTATGCAGGTAATTACTGCTAAATATTATTACATTCTTTATTGGGCTATAGTACTCAAAACAATCGCCTTTCGTTGCCACTATATGCAAGCCACTTGCCATTAATTATTACTTCTTCCTTGTGCTACTGTACTGCTATACAAATGCCTTTAAGTGTTATTCTTTTCATCGCTACAGTAGCAAGTAATACTCCAAATACCATTTCATCTTACGCTACAACATTGCAAGGATATAACTTCTAAGTGATACTTCTTTATTACCTGCGCTACAATATTGCAAGTAGATGTCCTATGCACTACATCATTCCTGCGCTACAGTATCAAGTTAAATGCCATTTTAGATGTTATTTCAAAATTGCACAACAGTAGCAAGCCATATATCCCAAACACCACTTCATTCTTATGCCACTGCATTGCAAAAATTTCTCTTAAATGCTACTTCCTTATTATATTGCTACAGTAACAAGCATTGAATTTTTCAAAGAAAATACTAAGGCACTTATTTATGTGTATATCTAGTTATATTGGGTCCTAAATCATCTCTCAATTTCATCAATATACCAATTTCAAATACAATTAGAAATAATTTTCATAACCCAAATTCACATACTATTAATCATACACCCTATTATAGAGTCAGAACCCCATCCTTACCTTGGATTAAGAGCAGCTCTAAGAAACTTCAACCGAATTTTTGGGGAATTTGGCACTTGAAGAAATTTCCTCTTATTCTTCTTCTCCTCTCCCAAACCCTATTTTCCTCTTTGTTCTTTTCTTCCTGATACAATACTCTCTTCTATTCTTCTATTCTTCTAATTCTAATTCTAATATAATATTTATATTTTATTTAATCTTAAAAAATTCAAATGGGCCTAAATGACATACCCTTCTATTACTACACAACACCACCAATTAAGCCCAATATCACATTTAAGCTTAATAATAAAATAACAGTTTAACTTAATTCCGCCAAATTAAATCCGATTAATTATTATTCCAACTTAATAAAATAATTCTGACTTCGACGATAAAATTTGAATTAATAAAAAAATATTCAAAAATATTTAATTAAATAAATAATTAAATACCGGGGCGTTAAAACTCTCCCCCACTTAGAATATTTTCGTCCTCGAAAATAAAAGTTTACCTGGTTCAAATAACTCGAGATAGGAGTCTTGCATCTTGCTCTCCAACTCCCAGGTCATGCTCTCGCCAGCAGCACCTAACCCGACAACCTTCACCAATGCAATCTCTTTTCCTCTAAGAATCTTCATCTCAGGATCTGTGATTCTCACAGGCATCGTCTCCATCGTGAGATTATCCCGTACTTTCACATCGTCCATCTGAATCACATGAGACGGATTGGGAATATACTTCTAGAGTTGTGACACATGAAACACATCATGCAAATTCGAAAGATTAGGTGGTAAAGCCAATCTATAAGCAACATTTACCACTCTTTCTGAAATCTGATACGGACCAATAAAACGAGGAGTGAGCTTCTTAGACTTCAGAGCTCGCCCAACACCAGTCACAAGTGTGACTCTCAAAAACACATGATCACCAACTTGGAATTCCAAATATTTCCTTCTCTTGTCATGATAGCTCTTCTGTCTACTTTGTGAAGCTTTCATCTTTTCTCGAATCAACTTCACCTTCTCAGTAGTCTCACGAACAAGTTCAGGTTCAAGTACTACACTTTCACCAGATTCATGCCAACACAAAGGAGTCCTACATCTCCGACCAGACAACACCTCAAAAGGTTCCATTCCAATACTAGAATGGTAACTGTTATTGTAAGTGAACTCAATCAACAGTAGATAAGTATCCCACAAACCTCCCTACTCAATAACACATGCTCTCAACAGATCCTCCAATGACTGAATAGTCCTCTCGATCTGACCATCTGTCTGAGGATGATACGCCGAACTCAACCTCAACTTAGATCCCAACGCCTCTTGCAAACTTTTCCAGAAATTAGAAGTAAACCTCGGATCCCTGTCTGACACAATACACAAAGGAACACCATGCAACTTCACAATTACACTGGTGTAAATCTCTGCCAACTTCAAAATCGGATATATGATGTTAATAGGTATAAAGTGTGCCGACTTTGTAAGCCTATCAACAATCACCCAAATCGAATCATGTCCTCTCAAGGTACTCGGTAATCCCGTTACAAAATCCATTGAAATGCTATCCCATTTCCATTCTGGAATCTCTAACGGTTGCATCAACCCTGCAGGCTTCTGATGTTTAACTTTCGACTTTTGACAAGTCAAACATGCATACACAAACCGAGCCACATCGCTCTTCATTCTAGGTCACCAAAACAAATTCTTTGAATCTTGATACATACTTGTAGCTCCTGGATGAATACTCACCTGGCTTCTATTACTCTCTTCAAGAAACAATTTCTTCATCTCCGCATCATCAGGAATACAAATCCTATTACGAAATCTCAACACACCTTGTGCATCTAACTTAAAATCACTATTCTCAGACTGATCAATCCCAACCATCGAATCTACCAACTTCACATATAACTTATGAGCTTCTCTGATATTATCCAGAAATTCATTATTAATCTTTAACATTCCCAACATAACAATTCACGGTGTCACTTCACAAACCAAACTCAAATCTTGGAATTGCTCAATCAACTCCAACTCCTTAACCATCATTGTCGACACATGCAAAGTCTTCCGACTTAAACCATCGTCCACAACATTAGCTTTTCCTTGATGATGATTCAAACTGAAATCATAATCCTTCAACAATTCTAACCACCTTCGCTGCCTCATATTGAACTCTTTCTGATAAAAAAGATACTTCAAACTCTTATGGTCACTAAACACTTCAAATCTAGAACCATAAAGATAATGCCTCCAGATTTTCAACACAAAGACAACTGCAGCTAATTCTAAATCATGCGTAGGATAATTCTTTTCATGAGTCCTCAATTGCCTGGACGCATAAGCAACCACCTTACTATTCTGCATGAGTACACCACCAAACCCCATCAGACAAGAATCACAATACACAACAAAAGGCTCTCCTGGATTAGGCAAAGTCAAAATTGGAGCCGACGTCAATCTCTTCTTCAACTCGGTAAAACTTTCTTCACATCGAGTATTCCACACAAAAGCCATACCCTTACAAGTCAACTTAGTCAATGGAAGTGCCAACTTATAAAAACCTTCGATAAACCATCTATGGTAACCGGCTAACCCTAAGAAGCTTCTAATCTCAGTAACCGACTTCGGAGTTTCCCATTGCAACACAGCATCGACTTTAGAAGGATCTACGACAATGCCACGACCATAAATTACATGACCAAGGAAACTAACCTCTTGTAACCAGAATTCACACTTGGATAACTTCGCATACAACTTCTTCTCTTTCAAAACATTCAATACAACTTTGAGGTGCTCTTCATGTTCTTCTTCTGATTTAGAGTAAATCAGAATGTCATCAATGAATACCACCACAAACCGATCCAAATAAGTATGAAAGATATGATTCATGTACTCCATGAATACTCCTGGCGCATTGGTCACACCAAAAGGCATCACCGAATACTCATAGTGTCCATACCGAGTTCTGAACGCGGTCTTCTGAATATCATCTTCTTTCACTCTATTCTGGTGATATCCTGACCTCAGATCAATCTTAGAAAACACACTTGCACCCACCAATTGATCCATCAAGTCATCAATTCTCAGAAGCGGGTACTTGTTCTTAATCGTCACTTTATTCAACTGTCTATAATCAACACAAAGTCTCATACTCCCATCTTTATTCTTTACTAACAACACATGCGCTCCCCACGGTGACACACTTGGTCTTACAGACTTTTTCTCAAGCAACTCTTCTAACTGCTTCTTCAATTCAGACAATTCAGATGCAGACATCCTGTACGGTGCCATAGAAACAGGTCTGGTACCAGGTTCAAGATTGATCACAAGTTCAACTTCCCTTTCTGGCAGTACGCCAAGAATTTCATCCGGAAACACTTCAGGAAATTCGCGCACCACCTGTAACTCATCAATTCTAACTTGGTTCTCCATTGATAATGACGCCATAAACGAGAACATCTGTGCTTCGTCTTGCATCAGTTGCCGCAACTGTTTACCATTCAACAAACCGACTCCTTCCTCTTCAGAAATAGAAAACCTCACAGACTTGTCATGGAAATTGATATGAACATAGTTATACTCTAACAAGTTCATACCCAAGATCACATCCAATCCTCTTAATGGTATACAAAACAAGTCAACAACAAAGTCTTTGCTGAAGATCGACAAAGGGAAATTCAAACACACACGAGAAGTAGTCACTGATCCCTTAGCCGGAATCTCGACGACCATTTCTCTGTTCATGGAAGACAACATAAGACCCAATCTTTCAACACAATCAGCGGCAATAAAACAATGAGTATCACCAGTGTCAATAATAGTAATTAAAGGAGTACTATTAATGAAACATGTACCTCTGATGAGTCTGTCCTTACTAGCTGACGGAGTCTCAGCCAAAGCAAACACCTTTCCACATGTTTGCGTCTTCTTTGGTTTCCGACACTGACTACCAATGTGTCCTTCTTCACCACAGTTGAAACAAATCATCTCTTTATGCTTGCATTCAGATACAACATGTCCAGTCTTACCACAACGGAAATACCTTTTCACCTCAGCAGTACACACATTACTCTTATGACCAGGTTTTCCATATTTGAAGCACACCACACTAGCAGGAGCATCTCCCCCACTAGTCCTTTGAATCTGAGAAACTTTTTGTTTACCTTTACCAACTGGGGCATCATAAGGCTTACCACGGTTCTGTTGGTGCTTACCCCTCTTCTCATTGATAATCTTATAGTGAGCATTATTATCCTCTTCATAAATCCTGCAACTATCAATCAAATCAGCAAAGACACAAATCTTCTTGTATCCAATTGCCTTCTTGATCTCTGGACGCAACCCATTCTCAAACTTGATGCACTTCGAAAACACAACATCAGCCTCACTATAGTGTGGATAAAACTTAGCCAACTCAGAAAACTTTGCAGCATACTCAACAACCGACATACTCCATTGCTTCAGCTTAAGAAACTCAATTTCCTTCTTACCACGAATGTCTTCAGGAAAATACTTCCTCAGAAATTCCCTACGAAACACAGCCCAAGTAACATTCTCACCTGCAACTTCCAATCTTTGACAAGTCTTTAACCACCAGTCATCAACCTCGTCCGCTAGCATATGAGTACCATAACGATCCTTTAACGCTGGAGTGCAGTCCATCACACGGAAGATTCTCTCAATCTCCTTCAGCCAATCCAATGCTCCGTCAGGATCATACTTACCCTTGAAGGTAGGCAGATTCTCCCTTTAGAAAGTCGCCAAACTGCGAGATCCAACATTCTCGTCAGCATTCAGTTGAATATGCATAGCCTGAGCCATCGCTTGCAGAGCAGCAGCAAGTGCAACATCGTTCCTTCCAGCCATCTCAACTTATCTCCAAAATATAAACAACTCAACTTATCTCCAGCCATCATTCAGATTAACAATACTCAATTGTTATACAAAACTACAACTCAACGACTTGACTGGACAGACCGACCTGCTCTGATACCACTAATGTAACACCCCATTTCTACCCAACGAGTTAAATAAAATCAGAGTTATAAAAATTTCCAACAAACAAATGGAATTTACGCTTTCAACTTAAAACTACGAAATTCAATCAGCTATAGTTCAGATACATAACACACGAACTTCGGATGAACCGATAACAACCTTCTTAGTCTTTAAAAATAAAAACAACTTTCATTACTATGCAGCGGATTCACAAAATTCAACTGAAAACACCAAAACATCTTATCCAACTCAAAACAAATTCTTAGACAACGAGTCTTTTAATGAAACAACTTTAAAATTCGGCAACATAATGAAAATCAATAATAAGGAAAACATGTGTTTATCCCCCCAAGTGCTACGTATCAGAGCGACAACACCGACTCGAACTAACGAGGGTAACAACTAACCTTCTTGATTACCTACATGTTACCAACAGAGGGCAACATTCAAACAGAAGGGGTGAGATATCGAACCATATAATTGGATATACAATAAATAATATATTAGTATTAGATCATACAATTCACCACTTCACAGATTTTTATCAACATTCAACATAATTAATTCATTCACACGACAACTCAGAATGCAACATGAAATGCGACTCGTTTTTATGCACATGCATGTGGTACCAATGGAGCAGAAATCTCAACTTAGAAATCCGCCAATAAATAGAGGCATCAACAAGGCATAAGCCTTCAACTTTATATTTGTCAATCCAGGCCAACTTGACGAGCATCATCTCCAACATGATATGCTATGTATGCATTAACGACATGAACGTAATAACAACAACAACGACAATAATTCAACTTAATTCAACATTGGCCATATGCCTTCAACTTAATATTTTTCCCATAAATAGAGGCAACGAAATCACCTGCTAATTCACATTTTTCAACAAAAATGCCACCCAACAGATCAACCAAAAATTACTATAATAAATCGCATAATTATTCGGACTATCTTTGCTAAAATCGGTTAATTAATTATCAGCTAAAAATTCTATTATTTCTACTTTATAAATCCTACTAAATTATTTATTAAAGATATTAAATCATTATTATTAAATATTTTGTATTTATAAACCGAAACATAGTAGTTACAGTATATCTACTATTTATTCTATACCAATTTATTATTTGTATCATAGTACAGTATACAAAATAATTGCTTCTAATTGCTACTTCATGAATATTGTTACAGTATAGCAAGCAATTGTCTTTAATATTACTACATTTTACGCGCTACAATGGTAAGAAATGTCTTTAGATGCTACTACGCTTATTCGCTACAGTATGCAGGTAACTGCTTCTAAATATTACTACATTCTTTATTGGCGCTACAGTACCCAAAACAATTCCCTTTCATTGCCACTATATGCAAGCCACTTGCCATTAATTATTACTTCTTCCTTGCGCTACTGTACTTCTTTACAAATGCCTTTAAGTGTTATTCCTTTCATCGCTACAGTAGCAAGTAATACTCCAAATACCATTTCATCTTACGCTATAGCATTGCAAGCATATAACTTCTAAGTGCTACTTCTTTATTACCTGCGCTACAGTATTGCAAGTAGATGTCCTATGCACTACATCATTCCTGCGCTACAGTATCAAGTTAAATGCCATTTTAGATGTTATTTCAAAATTGCACAACAGTAGCAAGCCATATATCCCAAACACCACTTCATTCTTACGCCACTGTATTGCAAACATTTCTACTAAATGCTACTTCCTTATTATATTGCTATAGTAACAAGCATTGATTTTTTCAAAGAAAATACTAAGGCACTTATTTATGTGTATATCTAGTTATATTGGGTCCTAAATCATCTCTCAGTTTCATCAATATACCAATTTAAAATACAATTAGAAATAATTTTCATAACCCAAATTCACATACTATTAATCTTACACTCTATTATAGAGTCAAAACCCAACCCTTATCTTAGATTAAGAGCAGCTCTAAGAAACTTCAACCGAATTTTTAGGGAATTTGGCACTTTAAGAAATTTCCACTTGTTTTTCTTCTCCTCTCCCAAACTCTATTTTCCTCTTTGTTCTTTTCTTCCTGATACAATACTCTCTTCTATTATTCCAATTTAATATTATAATATAATAATTATATTTTATTTAATCTTAAAAAATTCAAATGGGCCTAAATGACATACCCCTCTATTACTACACACCACCACCAATTAAGCCAAATATCATATTTAAGCTTAATAATAAAATAACACTTTAAATTAATTCCGCCAAATTAAATCCAATTAATTATTATTCCAACTTCATAAAATAATTCCGACTTCGACGATAAAATTTGAATTAATAAAAAAATATTCAAAAATATTTAATTAAATAAATAATTAAATACTGGGGCGTTACATTCACTACTTCTGCCCAGAAGTGTTTAGCCATATTAGTTTCATTAATCATGGTTCTGGCCATTTCTTGGAAAGTTCTATTCTTTCGTTCTACAACTCCATTCTGTTGAGGAGTTCTAGGACAAGAGAAATCATGAGAAATTCCATTTTCTTTAAAAAACTTTTCAAAATAATGGTTTTCAAATTCTCCTCCATGATCACGTCTAAATTTTATGATTCTAAAATCTTTTTCATTTTGTACTTGGATGCAGAAGTCGAAGAACACAGAATGTGACTCATCCTTGTTTTTTGAAAACATAACCCATGTCCATCTGCTGTAGTCATCAACAATGACCAATCCATACTTCTTTCCTCTGATGGATGTAGTTTTAACTGGTCCAAACAGATCAATGTGAAGAAGTTCCAACGACATAGAGGAAGAAACAACATTTTTTTACTTAAAAGAAGGCTTTGAAAATTTTCCTTTCTGA
Source organism: Vicia faba (assembly GCA_948472305.1). Taxonomy (NCBI): domain Eukaryota; kingdom Viridiplantae; phylum Streptophyta; class Magnoliopsida; order Fabales; family Fabaceae; genus Vicia; species Vicia faba. The sequence continues at coordinate 1,373,828,732 of OX451741.1, forward strand.
CATGCTTCACAAAGAGCTTCTGAGTTGAACTTCAGATAGGGAAGTTCCCTGACCAGATTGAGTTTGTTAATTTGAGATATTCTTCTCATGCTAACATGTCCCAATCTTATGTACCAGACCCATTGCTCATCGCTAACAAACATAAGGCATTTTACATTTTGAGATTTAAAATTAGAAAGATTAATTTTATAGATGTTTTTCTTTCTCTTGCCAGTAAAAAGGATTGTTCCATTATTTTGACTAACAACTCTACAGGATTTTTGATTAAAGAAAATGTCATAACCGTTGTCACTTAATTGACTTATGGACAACAAGTTATGCGCGAATCCTTCAACCAACAGAACATTAGTTATAGAAGGAAGGTTACCGTTTCCAATGGTTCCAGAACATATAATCTTTCCTTTTTGATTTCCTCCAAATTTGACATCTCCTCCAGATTTAAGTCCAGACTTTGGAACATAGACTTTCTTCCTGTCATATGTCGCGAGCATCCAGAGTCCAGATACCATGACTGGTGTTTCAACTAAGCTGTTAAGGACATCTGTAACATAGATTATTTTCTCCTTATGTACCCATTTCTTTTTTGGTCCTTTTTGGTTAGAGTTTCTAAAGTTCAAATTGAACTTTAATTTTTCATAAGAATTTTCAGAGAGAGAAGTGTATTTGATATCATGTGTGTGCCCAAAACAAAATTGTTTGTGTTGTTGTTTATATGTGATAACAATTTCCTCAACATGATTAGGTTTATATATTTCTTTCCCTCTGGGAGCTTTATATCCAATACCTCTTCTGTCATTTCCACTAACACCATAGATCATTGAAGTCATTCTGCTTCTATCTATGCTTTTAGCAATAAACGTTTGAAAACTAGAGTCATATTCTTTAAGAATATCTTTTGAACTTGAAGCAGAATCTGAAATAGGAATATTTTCAAATTTTTGAACTTCCTCTTTGAGTTTAAAAATGTTTTCTTTAAGTTCAGAGTTTTCTGTTTCAAGTTTCTCAAAATCAGACGCAAGATTCTTTTGAGTTTCTTGTATTTGATTTTTAGTTTACTATAGTTTTCAAGAAGTTCAAATAAGCTTTCAGCAAGTTCAGTTCTAGAAAATTCAGAGAATACCACTTTTGGTTCTGAGTCAGAGTCAGAGTAATCGTCATCGGCTGTGGTAGCCATAAACGCTAGATTAGCATGTTCATCTTCTAAGTCAGATTCAGCTTCAGAAGATTCGGAATCATCCCATGTGGCCATCATGCCTTTCTTTCTTCCAAATTTTTCTTTGGTCTTTCTCTTTGCAGCTTAGGACAATCACTTCTGTAGTGTCCTGGTTCTTTACATTCGTAGCAGACTATATCTCTCCTGCTTGACTTCTTATGTCCAGAAGATTCTGGTTTATCTTCTGACCTTTTGTAGTTTCTGAACTTCTTTTATCTGTGCTTCCACATCTGGTTGATCCTTCTGTAGAGCAGAGATAACTCATCTTCTTCTGATGCAGAATCTTCATAGTTTCCTTCTTCTTCCTGAAAAGCGTTAGTTTCACATTTTTTAATAGATTTAAGGGCGATAGACTTGCCTTTATTTTGAGGCTCATGTTCATCAAGTTCTATCTCGTGATTCCTTAAAGCACTGATAAGTTCTTCAAGGGATACATTATTCAAATCTTTTGACAATTTGAAAGCAGTGACCGTAGGTGCCCATCTTCTGGGTAGACTTCTGATAATTTTCTTAACATGGTCTGCCTTAGTGTATCCATTGTTCAGAACTCTCAGGCCAGCAATCAGAGTTTGGAATCTCGAGATCATAACTTCAATAGACTCATTTTCTTCCATTTTGAAGGCTTCATATTTCTGGATGAGAGGCAGAGCTTTTTTCTCTTTTACTTGAGCATTTCCTTCATGAGTCATTTTGAGAGACTCAAACATGTCATGTGTTGTATCTCTATTAGTGATTTTCTCATATTCAGTTTTTGAGATAGCGTTCAGAAAGTTGTTTCTGGCTCTGTGGTGGTTCTTGAAATCTAACTTCTGTTGTTTATCCATGTTCTTTCTGTCAATCTTGTTTCCGTCTTTATCTTCTGGATGAGTGTACCCGTCTAGGAATGAATCCCATAGATCAGTATCATGACCTAGAAATAAACTTTCTAGTCTATCCTTCCAGTATTCAAAATCTTCTCCATCAAACACATGAGGTTTGGTGCCGTTGTTGTTGTTTTGTTCAGTTGCCACGGTGTTTTCCTTCTGGATCTTTTTCTGACACTGTTAGGTGTTTGCACCCAGAACTAGAGCTCTGATGCCAATTGAAAGGTGAGAAAACACATAGAAGGGGGGTTTAATAAGTTTTTCCCTTTTCTCGTTTAATACTAATGGAAGGAAATACGTATTTTTATCCTAGTTCGTTTGAAACTCAAACTACTCCAGTCCACCCGCCAAGTTGATTTCGCCTCTCTCAACGAGGACTTAATTCACTATAATAAAACTGATTACAAATGCACAATCAAACTGTTGTAACTAACAATACAATGCACAAGCCAACTGCAAGTGACTAACACCTCTAAGACTCAACTAGTCCTAGCCCTCTTGAGAAAGCTGACCCAACTGGTCTCTAAAGGAACACTTACAAAATTATCTCTTAATAGTAGTGAAACAGAATGCTTCTAATAAGCTTTATCACAAACTGTGATTTATCACTAAGATTGTTGCTCAATGCTTAAGATCTACCCACTATACATTATTGGTTTACAAGTATGAAAACAATGACAGTAAGATTGTTTCTCGTGGATCAGTAACCTTTCTTTGAAATAAAAGGTCTTCTATATATATATATATATATATATATATATATATATATATATATATATATATATATATATATATATATATATATATATAGCTTCCAATTTGATCGTTAATGACTTGATGAGTGTGCATGCATTTAATGATGCGTGTAGGCTTGGTATTTGCGTTTCCAATGCTCATGCATAGTACACTTGAGTGCGTTAGCCGTCTTAGCATTTAATAACCAACGGTACTGTCAGAGCTTGTCTCTGGAAGTTGAAGTGTTTTCTTACAGCGTTGCCATTTCACAGTATACTTTATCTTTTCTTCTATCAGAGTATTCTTCAATTTATGTGATCATCATAGTTTTCTTTAATCTTGCATTATCAAATGTTGCTTTCAGCGTGGTTCTATTTCAGATCTCTGCTTCAGCTAGCTTTATCATAGGTTTCTTAGTATTGCTCTTCATCAGAGTTTGCTTTGGAGTGCTTCCTTCTGAGTTTTCTTTAGACTTGCGTAGAATGTTGTTTCTTTCTAAGATGCATGAGTCAGAACATTATCTGAACTTAGAGAACACACAAGTCAGAGTATAAAATATATTTTACAAAATTTTATTTCATTGTTATCATCAAAACTCTAAGATATGATTAGAACCAAACTTTGTTCTAACAGGTCCATCATGCGTTTTTCTTTGTGGAGCATTTGATTTGATTACATGGCAGATGGATGGTATGGATGAGGGGTGTAGCGCACATGTCTTGGGCTTTCCTGCATAGAATATGAAAGAAATAAATAAGAAAGAAATAAAAGGGTACCACTGGGGCTCGAACCCAGGTCCCTATAGATTAATTCTTTACGCGCGTTTCCTCTGCCACTGGGATGGCTGTTACATTCGATAATAATACAACTTCCACTAAATATAAAATAAACCCAATCCTGAATATGACTTCACCCCTAACCTCTCTCTAGAATATTCAGCACATGGTTCAAATTCGTAACTTCTTCATCTCTCAACCATTTGCAAAAATGTAAACATGAAACTTGCTCCAAATTTCATCACGAGTTCAGACATATAAGTAACTAAAGCTATTAATCAAAGATGATCATGAATTTTAACTGGTACCAAATCAGACCTAATTTTTTCGATAATTTCAAACTTAAAAGTCACATTACTCAGTCAATATAAATGAATTCTAAGAGCATAGTTATTTTCAGGGCTATGATATCTACATTTTATCTTTGAAAATGGAAATCAAATGATGCGTGTATGAAGAGATAGAAAACCAGAAAAACTCACCTTGAAAATGGAATTCGTGTTTTGAGTTTGAGCTTACTTCAGGGTGCTACAATGATTTGGTTAGCTTCCTTGATCCTCCAGGAAGCTATTGCAAAAGCTACTTTAGATTGAGAGTTGTTGAATCCTCTTGTATAAGTCAATGTGCAAGCTTCTAATTTTTGAAATTGAGTTACAGAACTGTAACAGGTGTTTGGTTTGCTTCTAAATGATGTATAGGTGTTTTGTTATTGGTTTTTAGGAAGAACGCACAAGTGGTTTGAGAGATGGAAGTGTAAGGTCAGATTTTGCACTAAAATTGTGTTTTTAAGCAATTCTTAGTTTGGGAGAGTTTGAGGGAGTTTTAGTGCTTGCTAATTCGTCCCTTTAGTTTGTAAATGATGTATCAATTTATAGAGAAGGGTTTGAGGACTTTGAAAGAAGAGAGTTGTTGGAAAAGTGAAGCTTTATGCAAATGGAAATGTTGCCTTTGCATTTCTAACCATAAATGGTATCAAGACTTGGACAAAGCTTCAAATCTTTGTGTAATACACTTATGATTTATGTAATTTCTTGATGATGCATAGATTTAGAGAGAACATATCGTTAAAAGAGATATCTTGTAGCTTTGGTTGGGGTTTTGGTTGTGTATTCATCATCAAAATGACTTGTAATTCAAGAATAGATGCCCAACTTATTCTCTTTGATTCTCTTAGAACAAAAATGTTCTCTTCAAGTTCTTAGATATTTTGGAAAGCTTGAAACATCCTCTACAACTTTTATGTTTTCCACTTTTGCAAAATCCAATTGGAACTATGTGAAAAATGGCCAAGAAGTTGGGACAAAAATCTGCCTAAACTAGGTCAAAATTTCACTAAGTGTTTAAGAAAAAGTGCATGACTTCATGGGTGTATAACTCAAAACCTAAGAATTTTTTGGATATGAGCCCTCTAATAAAAAGTTGTAGATCTCATAAATATCTTCAACTCTAATTTTGAAAGTTTCCTTTGAATCATCTTACATCTTTGTGAAAAATTGGCATGAAGTAGTGAATTATCATGTACAAAAACACTTAGAAAAATTTCTAAGTCTTGAAAAGTTTGACTTTTTAAATTGACTTTTGAATTTCTTGATTTCTTGATGATCAAACTTCATATTTTTGAATGTCTTTATTAATTTTGATCTTTGAGACTCAATGTTGACCAAAAAATCAAAGTTTGACTTTTGGTGTATCAATTGACTTTTTCATCAGTTGACCAAATTTCATGTATCAATTGTTTCATATTGAGGAATGATTTGAATCATGACATTAGGTCAAGATAATTTTCTTGAATCCTTGATACCATGTTTCAAACCAATAAGTCATGTATTAGGTCAAAAGTCCAAAATCAATCATTCTTAATCAAAACCCTAATTTTGACCATTTTGCCCCTTTGATGGTTATAACCCTTTTCTTGAGGAATTGTGATCCAAACTTGATAAATTGATGAATATGGCTTCAAAATGTTGATATTGGTCAAAAATCTTGAATTTTGACTGTAAGTTGACCACAATTGACTTTTTACCCAGTACAGTTGATTTTCAATCATCTGATCAATTGATTGAGCAAAATTGTGATCCAAAACTTGAAACTTGGCATGAGTGTTCTTGAAGGACTATAATGAACCATGAAAGTCATCTGAGGCAATAGAAGTCTAATTGTCCCTGTGAAAATCAAAACCCTAATTTGAGGCATCAGTGTTTAGGAGGTTATTTGACCTAGTTAACACTTGTGCAATCTTGAGCTATTGAAGATCTTTGTGAGAAGTGTCTTGATAAAAGAGAGGGAGAATTTTGGGGTATAACAACACCATATTCATAGGAAGGTAGAAAACATTTGGGGCAAAGAGGAGTTGTTTCCTCAGAGCCTTATATCCGTTGGGTAGAAGCAAGGGCAATTCAGTTGAAGATTCCTTATTCTCGTGAAGAACCTTTAGCTGGCATGTTTATGAGGACTAATCCTCCTCTATTAGATGATTTGGAAAAACTTTATCTTTCCTTAGTTAGGATGTAGCAAGATAAGAAAGCATGGAAGAACAAGTAACAGACTTTGGAGGTGTCCTACTTAACGTATTTGAAAGAGAAGAATGACTTGATTAAGATTCTTGAGAGTCATGTTGTGGAGAGGATAGAGAAGCAGGAGGATGTATTTTCCTCTAGAGTTTAGCCATGTCCTGAACACCCATTTTCTAATTTTGGTGGATGGAAAGAAGTCGTCGATAAGTATGCTTAAGAGAACAAGCAGTTGAAGTCTCGGATTGTAAGACTCAAGGGAAAATGTTAGTGTGTTGAAAGATCTTCATCAGCTTTGGCTCCTTAGGATTTTTAAATTCTATCTTTATTCTCTTGTACTTAGGATTATTGAAACTTGTACTAAAAGTTGTAACCCATTCCAAAGTTATTATTAAAATGAGAATATTCAGTATTTCCAAATGTGTTTGCTCCTCAATATTTGCAATTTCTTATAACTCGTTGAGTTCCTTGAATAAACTCAATAAATCATATGCATTGCATATCATACATAATTTTGCACATATTTTTGCATTCCTATATGTCCCAGGTGTCTTACTCGTTTTTCTACTTTGTTCAGTCGGTAAGTTGTCTCATCGCTACAATACTCGGGCTAATTCTAGAAGGAAGATGGAAAACCTTGAACAAGAGAATTGTGAGTTGCACGAAGAAGTAATTGCTTTGAGGTTTGGTATTACCAACCTAACTACTTTGGTAGAGTCAGTTGTGGCTGCTCATAATCAGCCACCACCTCCTCGTCCTCCGTCTCTTCATGCTATTATGCCACAACAGACGACCATTATTTCAAAGATTTTGTCATTCCCAATCTTTGTTACTCTAGTTACTGCTACTCAATACCGTATGCCTCGTGGTTAACCATGGGGAATGCTTGAAAATTTCATGCCGGAAGGTTACAATCCTGTTGCTCAAGTTGCTCTATTCGTTCAAACTGCTGCTATTTCTACACCTCTTGTGGTGGACGCTACTCTTCCTTCTAGTAATGAGATTTATCATGTTGTACCTCCTATAATGAATGTTATGCCTGTTATTAATGATGAAGTTTATCATCTTTCTCCTCCACCAAGTGAAATTTTAGGTTTTTTTGACCAAATGGATGACTTTCAAGATCAATTCAATGAAATGCATAAAGAAGTGAAGGCTCTCTGAGGGAAAGAGTTATCCGGACCGAATGTCAGTGACCTCTACTTAGTTCCTAATGTGAAAGTGCCAGCAAAGTTTAAGGTTCCAGAATTTGAGAAGTACAAGGGAAACTCTTGTCCCTGTGACCACCTAGTGATGTTTATTAGAAGGATGTCTACTCATATTGATGACTAACGCTTGCTTATTCATTCATTCCAAGATTTTTTAACTGGTACTTCCTTGAAATGGTATGTGGGATTGGATAGTAGCAACATCCATACATTCAATGACTTGGGTGAAGCTTTTGTGAAGCATTATAAGTATATCATGTTTATGGCACCTGACCGTGACCAATTGAGAGCGATGGCTCAGAAAGATAAGGAATCATTTAAAGATTATGCACAGTGTTGGCGCAAGGTTTCTGCCTAAGTGGTACCTTAAATGGGAGAGAAAGAAATGACTAAGGTCTTCCTAAAAACCCTTGGTTCATTTTACTATTAAACAATGGTTGCAAGTGCACCAAGTGATTTCACTGAGATGGTAAGTATGGGTGTCCATTTAGAGGAAGTCGTTAGGGAAGAACAATTGTCAAAAGATTAAGGTTCTAGTGGAACAAAGAAGGATTAGACCTTCAACTAATGTTTTTGTTCAAGAAATAAGGATTAGACCTTCAAGAAGACATCATCAGCATCAACAACAGGTTACTTCAGTAACTCTGGTCGTCAATACAGCTCCGACTGATATTGCCTATCATAGAGCACCTCAACAAGGTAATAAAGGGCAAAGCCAGAAGTGGGAAGCTTTTGATCCTATTCCGATGAGTTATATAGAATTGTTTCCGGCTATGATTCAGAAGTACTTGGTGTAGACTAGGCCCCCTTGCTATACCTCCAACTTTTCCATGGTATTATAAAGCTAATCAATCTTGTGCTTTTCATCAAGGAGCCCCTAGGCACAACATTGAAAACAATTATCTATTGAACTCTGAAGTGCAGAAGATGGTAAGATCTGGTCTCCAATCTTTTAAAGATATTGGTTCCATTGTGAAGGCTAATCCACTACCTACGCATGAAGGTGTAGGTACTGTGAATATGGTTTCTGGTTGTCCAGGACAATTTATAATCTTTGACATAAACATGGTAAGAGGGAATTTGGTGAAGATGTGTGCTTTGCTATGTCATACAGTCACTATGAGCATGACCATAAAGCCTGCAGGGTATGTAAAAAAAGCACTCGCAGTTGTTCTGTGGTAGAAGGTGATTTACAAGAGACGTTAGATCAATGCCTTATCCATATCATCAAGCCAAAGGCATAATATGAGAATGATGCGAATAAGGTTTATGGATGCCCCGGTGAAATCCAGATTTTTTACGTGAATTATATGGATGATGATCTGGTGCAGTTGCATGCTAACTTTTGTTATATGGATGGTCAGGAGATACATCATAATGGTTCCTGTCAGATTTGCTGCAGAGATTCCCATGGTTATTCAATTCTGAGAAGAAGTATTCAACTGCTGTTAGACAAAGTTACTATCAGAGTCATAGGAAACAAATATGATTATACTGAAGTTAATATGATTAAATACTACTCTGTTAGGGCTATGTCAAGACAAGACTTGATCATTGAAGCAACAATCTTCTCGAATTCTCAACACACTTTAATTGAAGCCTATGCTCAGGAGTTCAAAGTTGTTATGGAGAATATTGGCCATTATGTTTCAATGTATCTTTTCCATGTATTTACCATTTTCCAAAACATTGTAATCATCCATGGAGTCACGCCGTTTGCGGACTACCATTATATTAATAAAGTTTGATCCTTTATACCACTCTTTGTAGTTCTTATTTTATTTTGTCTACAAAAATTTCATTTATTACTGATAGTAATTATCAAAACAAAAAGACTTAATAATAAAAACATGTTTTTGAAAAGAATTTGCGAATTACTTTTTACTTCAATTCTATGATTCAAGCGGGACAAAAGTAGTTGTTCCAAGGATGGACGAACTCCGAAATTTTAAAAAGATTTCCCAAGAAGTATTCCTGGTTTACACTTGTTGATATGCACATAGTCCACTGGAAATTGTTCCTTAGGTAGTTGGATTTCATACTAGTTAATATGTGGTGTTGGTTTGGGTGGTTTGATACCTCTATCCCATATTCCCTAGTTAGGTCTCGATGCAAATTTCTCTAGCTGAGTGTGATTCTTTCCCTAGTTGGGTTGTGATCAAACAGTGATTGTAAAGTTATGAAGCCTTTTCTCATTTTTTGGAGTATTTCTCCCTTTGTCTTGAGAATTGATGAAGAATCTCTTGCAGAGCATTGTTCTCTCCAGTTATGACATTTTTGTTGTTGTGTGCTCCCCAAGTAGCCAGACAAAAGCAGGACCTGTACTAAGAAATGATGAGACATTTGTTGACTTTTTGGTTTTTCTCTCACCATGTGTTAAGTTTTATTTAAATCCCCATAATTTTAAATTCTTGCTATGGTGTTAACTTCTTAAGTCTCCCCAGATGAATCAAGAATGACGTTTCTCTTTAAGTTTGAATATCCCTATAAAGTTTCTCTGACTTCCCCAAAGAATTTTGCGCAACCACTACTCTTGATATTGAAGAATGTATTTGGGCTCCCCTTGGCGTGCGTGGTTTCATCTTCCCTAGTGAGGTCAGTATGGCATCCTCAGTTAAAGTCTAGATGATATGGCATTGTCTTCCCTAGTGAAGTCATTATTGCATCCCCAGTTGAAGTCCAGATGATGAAGGATTGTCTTCCCTAGTGAAGTCTGTATGATATTCCTCGGTGAAGCCTAGAGGAGTTTATTATATCCCTGCAACTGTATTGGTTTATTGCTATCAGGTTTTTCTTTGATTATTTTCAAGCCATGTTTCTACCCAGTGAAGTTAAGCCTTGAAGTAGGATATTGTTTCCTCAGTTGGTACTTACTATCTTATGGAATCTTCATCCTAGATGTGTTTTAGATGAGTGTTGTCTTTACCCAAGTTGGTTTTGTCTGGTTATTCCTAGTGCAATATGTTTGTTTTGTCAGCATATACAAGATAACATTCATACACTCATACATACATCATGTATAGCTGAATTAAAAATCATGGTTCATTTTCACTCATTTAGGTTTTTGTTGGACTATTATTCTCTTTGCAAAGGCATGTTATCCTCTCTCTCCAATAGATTGTCAACCTTAAGCAGAAAGTGTATATTCTTTCAATTTCCCCACTGAGTTATCCCTCGTGGAAGAATTTTGCTTTATCCTTCCTACCCGCTCATTATCTGGATGGAATTTGATCCTCGTTTGAGTTTATTTGTCATTGGATGTTGTCTTGGTTGACAGTTTCACTCCGGTTTATTCCTTGTTTGAATTTTTGGTCCCCGAAAAAAATATTATTTTGATCCTTAGGCTGTAAGCCTTAGATTGAGAATGTGCATTTATTTTGCACGTAAGGACTTTATCCCCTCAGCAAGAATGTGTTGGCATTTCCCACGAAATCAAAATTCATTTCCCAGTAGTGTTATCGCAATTCTTTTCATAACAACAAGTGGCGGTCTCTTTATTTGAGCAACTTGTACTTCCCCAGTAAGTCTGTTAATGCCAGAGAAGATATTTTTACTCTGATGAATGGTACTCTCTATGTTATGGGAGATTGATTATTGTTGAGAACGGTTGTACTTCGATGATAAAGACAGTTTGTTGAAAGATTATTGCAACAGTTATTACCCTTTTCAAGTGATATATTAATCAAAGAAGAAATTGTTACTGTTATCGGCAAAATCCAGAAGTTGGTAAAATTTATTTCCCTTTCCAAGCGGAATGCCTCAGTCAAAGAAGAAGTTGAGATCCATTCTATGTCGAATACCAGAATTTTGGGAAACTTGTTATTGCTCTATATTTTTTCTACCTTCATCCCTAAGTTGGTAGTTCACCGTCATTCGTTAGTAAATATTTACTTCTTTCTCCTCATTGGAATTCACCCCAATAGAGTTGAGTTGTGCCCAGTCATAATTACTGATGTCAACCATTTGTTCCGAGTCATAAGATTGATGTCAACCCATTATTCCTAATCATAAGTACTGATAACCAACCTTTGTTCCCAATCATAAGTATTGATGTCAACCATTTGTTCCTAGTCATAAGTATTGATGTCAACAATTTACTCCTAGTCATAAGTACTGATGTCAACCATTTGTTCCCAGTCATAAGTATTGATGTCAACCCTTTGTTCCCAGTCATAAGTATTGATGTCAAACCTTTGTTCTCAGTCATAAGTACTGATATCAACTATTTGTTCCCAGTCATAAGTACTGATATCAACCCTTTGTTCCCAGTCATAAGTAATGATGTCAACCATTTGTTCACAGTCAAAAGTACTGATGTCAATCATTTGTTCCCAGTCATAAGTATTGATGTCAACCCTTTTGTTCCCAGTCAAAAGTACTGATGTTAACCCTTTTGTTCCCAATCAAAAGTACTCATGTCAACCCTTTGTTCCCAGTCATAAGTACTGATTTCAACCCTTTATTCTCAGTCATAAGTACTGATGCCAACCCTTAGCTCCCAATCATAAGTACTAATGTCAAACCATTGTTCCCAGTCATAAGTACTGATGCCAAAAATTTGTTCCCAGTCATAAGTACTAATGTCGACCCTTTGTTCCCAGTCATAAGTACTGATGTAAACCCTTTGCTCACAAGCATAAGTACTGATGTAAACCATTTATTCTCAGTCATAAGTACTGATGTCAACCCTTTTGTTCCCAGTCATAAGTCCTGATGTCAACCCTTTGTTCCCAGTCATCAGTACAGATGTCAACAATTTGTTCTCAGTTATAATTACTAATGTCAACCCTTTGTTCCCAGTCATAAGCACTGATGTCAACCCTTTGTTCACAGTCATAAGTGTTGATGTCAACCATTTATTCACAGTCATAAGTACTTATGTCAACCCTTTTGTTCCCAATCATAAGTATTGATTTCAACCCTTTGTTCCCTGTCATAAGTACGCATGTCAATAATTTGGTCCCAGTCATAAGTACTAATGTCAACCCTTTGTTCCCAGTCATAAGTATTGCTGCAAACCCTTTGTTCATAGTCATAAGTATTATTGTCAACCATTTGTTCCCAGGCATAAGTAGTGATTCCAACTATTTTGTTCGCAGTCATAAGTAATGATGTCAACCCTTTGTTCCTAATCATAAGTACTGATGTCAACAATTTTCTCCCAGTCATAAGTATTGACGTCAATCCTTTATTACCAGTCATAAGTACCGATATCCATCATTTGTTCCCAAAAATAAGGGCCGATGTCAATCATTTGTTCCCAGTCATAAGTACTGATGTAAATCATTCGTTACCTACCTAAATACTGATGTTTACTGCCATCTCTGAGCCGGTATTATCTTACCGGTTCTACTAACATCCTTTGGGTTGGTAGTTTCTGATCTTCTGTGTAGCGGTGTTACTCTCCTTTTACTACCTCCTATGCGAGTGGGTAGTTCATAGTTATTTATCAGTCATTGTTATCCATTACTTTTTCCTCATTTATTGAGGCAATGGTACTTTTTATCCACTTTGGGATTTTCCCCAGTAGAGTTGAGTCATCTTTTCCCCAGCGGAGTTTGTTTTTTTTCAACGGAGTTAAGTTTCTTTCCCCAGTCGAGTCGGTAACCCTTTTTAATGGTTACCTCCTTGTTAGCTTGTTGCTTGCATTATTAATAATTTCCGTCATTGAAATCTTACTATGCATTTGGATTCTTTAATCGTGATTTTGGTTTTTTCCTATTTATAGTCATCCCCAGAATCGTGTCGTTCCCCAGTAATTTATTTTCCCTATTAAACTCTCTTTATTAGGCTACTTATTTTATGTTTTTTCCTCCCCAGTGGTGTTCCGTGTCACTATAGAGTTTGTTGTTTGCATTCATAATCATAAGCATTGCATTGCCTCTTAGGGCCAAAAATAGGGTTTATTTTGTATTTAACTGTCTTTAATCGCGCCGAGATGAAGATTTTAACCTTTGTATCTCTGGATAGAAGACACTTAAATAAGGGAAGCTGTTATACCCAAATTATTACCCCTAATATCTCTCACTATCTCATATTATCAATACATCAAGATCACACATTAGGGTTGGTTCTCCCTTATACTTCATCGTATCTTTAACTTTGCTCTTGAGGGATCACCAAGCACCTTGAATTGTGTATCTTGTACATGTGTTTTTTAGGTGGATTAGATTTTAAATAACATCAAAATATGTATATAAGCTTCTTTGGATGTTCATATTGTAGGCGATGACACAACTTCATCCATCTCATCATCTAACCTAGTGTTTTGAGGGATAGTCCTCATCCAAATGGTTATTCAATGGATTGCAAGAGCTAAACTTCAAGGATAAGTCTATGATATCAAAGTTTTTGGTTCAAAGATATACCTCATCTTATTTAGGTCAAGTTTTCCTCAAGGTTGGTGGTGGTATTCATCAAGAAGTTTCATAGTTTCAAGTGTTTATTTCCATGTCTTCTTCAACAAGTTTCATTGATACTTAAGCTCCATCTTTGAGTGTTTTTCAAGATAACATCATTTCAAGGTCTAATGCGATCCATCATGCTCTATTTTTGCAAATAAAACGAAAATAATTGAAGGATTGATTCAACAAGTTTGGCCTAATTGAACAAGCACTTGATTCAGTGGTCACAAGGGCTTAACTCTTTCAATTTTTAAAATTTTGAGTTGGTTCTTTTTGCTATGGATTCTTATCATCATCTGCAACAACTTATTTTTACATGTCAAGATCCATTTGTGCATTGAAATTCATCAAGAGTTTAAGGGGATGCTAATTCATTTTGGCACTATCTGAATAAGGGTTGGTTGACTTTCAAAGACCATATCATGCTCATTTTTTTAAATATTAGGTTTATTCCAAAGCTATGATTCTCTTTGAAGATTCCTTAATAACTTCTCTTCAAGGAGCAAAGGCTAATATGGCATGGAGGGCCATTTAAGTTTGAAGAAGATTATAAGTCCCTTGGAAAAGCCTTTGAATCCTAGGGTTTGACTTCAAATGATCATAACTTGCTCAATTTGTATCTCCTTGAGCTCATTCTTTTTTCACTATAAAACTTGAGGATGTCTACTATAACTTTGTTTAAATATTCAAGACTTTAAAATGTTTGGAAAGTCATTAAAGAACTTAAAAGATTATAGGTCATTTTTGAATTTCTCCAAATTTGTTCATCATCTTCCAAAGATCATAACTCTTTCAATTTTTATGATTTTTGAGTGACCTTAATTCCATAATTTAATTTGAAGAGTCTACTTCATTTAATCTTCAATGATCAAGATAAAATTTTGATTGGAAGTTCGTGTAACTTTGGAGAACATTATAGGTCATTTTGAAGCTCTATACTTAGAAATTTTTCTAAGTATGTGAATCCGTGTGTTTTTCATGAATTCAAAATGATCATAACTTTTAGCTCAAATCACAAAATGCAAACTTTCTTGGCACATTACAAATATTGTGAGAAGGTATTTTCATTGCAAAAAGAATGAGATCAAAAAGGTCCTTGAGCTGTTTGTACCATGGTTTTGAAATTGATTCTTTGAAACTGAAAATATCACTTGATGACAGAAGTCAATTTGTGAAATGTGACTTCTAATCACCAAATTACCACATCGTTTTCAGTTAAACATGATTAAAAATTATGTCTTAAGAATTTAGAGTATGAAAACGCATGATTTGGATGAGTTTTGATGCACATGTGATCACACTTTCTTCATGACCACGGGTGTGCATGATTTCCACTCAAATCTTATCATTCACCCCTCCTCTTGATTTCATTCACTTCTCCTATAAATACATACCATATTTCCCTCATTTGGAAAATCTTTTGATAGCCAATTAAGCCCTGCAAAGATCCCATACAAACTCTTGAGCTTGAACTTCGTTTTCTCCTTTCCACCCTTCAAACACTCAAAAGATCCACTGAGTTAGTTTCATAATCATTCAGTGAAGCTAACCAACTCAAGAACAAAGAAAATCATGCACTAAATCAATTTTTTTAGCTCCATTTTTAGAGTTGTGAAGTCGAACTTCAACACGTATAATTCCCCACCAATTGATTCCAAATTTATTGCTACAATGTAGCATTTGATTCTCTGATGCTTGTTACATCATTTGTTTTCAACAGTAACTGAGTTTTGATCATCTGTTTTCAAATTCCTTTTTCAAATTTTTCTATGGTTTTCTTCAAATCGAGTGAGCTACAAGTTATATAAATTTTTCGTGAAGGCATGGTTGTTTTCATCTTGATGAGATGAAGAAAATGACACCGGTCTGAGCTTCTAATTTAACCGTTTGTAGAACCTGTAACTCGCGTGTGGCTGGAGGTTGAAGATGACCACCATGTCATCTGTCAACCAATGATATCGTGTCACCTTTATTTTTCAAATCTTTTTTTAAATAATTGATCCAGTGCTTTATTCACTAATGACCATATCATGCACAGCGCGCCAGGTCCTTTGGATCTTCTTACTAACATGTTTTGACATTGATCCAATGGTCCACATATTTTTGAGTTTTATTGTTATTTTTTTATTTTTGTTTTAATTATTTTAAATTTCAAAAATTCATAAAAAATTCATTTTTGACTTAAAAATTATGAAAAAATTCATAAAAATATTTTCCAATATTATCTTCCTGATTTTTATTTTATGATTTAATATTTTTATGATTTTTCTCTTTCATTTGATTTGTTTAATTGTTTAAAAATACTTTTTGGTCATTTTAAATTCTGAAAAAAATTATGGAAGGATCCAATGACATCTTGACAAATATTGGTGACCTGATTTTATTTTTATTTTTGATTTTACAATTTCTTAAAATTTTTTGTTTATTTTGCTTATTTCTTTATATTTTAAAAATAGTTTATGACTTTTAATAATTATGAAAATTTTTGTCAAAACTTGTTGACCTTTGTTTGACTTTACCATTGTGTATTTCATCAATAAAATTCAATTAAATAACCATTTTTAAATAATTACTTGGTTATGATTTGGATACTTAAGTATTACTTTGCCGCAAGTTCCTAAACCTCATTGGATCTTGGGTTGGCGATAGGTTAAAAAACCAAATCCATCAAAATGGATAAATGATGTTGATGATATTTGAAACCCTAATTTCATCTAAGAAATTGGTTACACTATGGTTTTCCCTTTTTCCTTTCATTTGATCCCATTCTTCTTTTCTTGTTATATGGTTCTTAGAGGCCAAAAATTTATGTCTGTAAGCCCAAGCATGGTTAAGTGTTGATCTATGGCCAATAAATTTGAAAGCTTATTGTTAGGAGGCTTTGATTCTATCAATCCTCTAATGAGTCTTCATTAAATTTGACCTATGTTCAAGGCTCAAACCATCATGGATCATATCATTTAGGACCCTCCCTTTTTCCATATTTTATTTGATTGGTTCAGGTGGTTCAAACCTTGTGTTTGTAATCCCAAGAATGATTAAATATTGAGCTATGACCAATAACCTTGAAAGCTCATTATTATGAGGCATTGATTTTGTCAATCCTCTAATGAGTCTTAATCAACTTTGACCTAGGCTAAATGTTCAAATAATCATGGATCATTCTTCTAAAGATCATTCTTCTAAAGATCATTCAGCCCTCAACTATTAATCACTAACTTTTAACTATTAAATATTAACCATTTACTTTACATTATGCTTTTACTTTATGAATTTATCTTTATGTCTTTATTTTATGTCATTTACTTTTAGTATTTACATCTCATGCTATTTTCCTTTTTCTCACTTGAGCATTATTTCTTGCCTTTTTATCTTGCTCACTTGAGCTTTATTTTATTTTTGTAAATCTAATTAATAATCAACTTCGACATTAAAAAAATGTTAAGGTTACTTAGACTATGTGGTTACTATCCCTAACACTGTGGAGTTGTGGATTCATGAGACATAGGATTAGAAGCCATGAGACTTTGGAACTATGTAATCTTTGGTTGATATTCTAGTGAAGATCTTCTGAAATCATTAGGGCTTACTCTAAGGGATTGGTTTGAATTTTTTCTGTGTGCAGGTTATTCTGATTTTCATGCCTTGTATTTGATTGAGAATTCCTATGTATACAGTTGTTACTCTGGCTAGTTTTTGTTAATGAAGACTTTGCTTGGTTCTTAATTCATATGAAGCTTAGTATTCCTCAGAGGTGTAGTAATTTTTCTTGCTTGGTTTTAATTCAAAGGATGGGAATTCTACATTGACTTCCTTATGTCAAGTGTTGGCTTCTTGTTGGTTAGACCATTATTTTCCTTAGCTTTTACTTTGTGTACTTAGGATAGTCCCTTCATCTCCTCCTATCTTCTTTAATTTCAAAAAATCTTCTCCCTCCTTTTCAACACTCTTCTTGTTTTCTAACTTGAATCGCTTTCATAATAAACTTGGACTTAGGTCCATGCGTTTTCAAAAATCTTCTTTTAATCAAACTTTAATCAATTTAATCATACTTTGACATTTTTTTGAAATACTAAAAGTCATTTACCTCATTTAAACCATTTTGCCACTTTGGCTTTTTTACTTTAAAACTTTTTTCGAAAGATTGGACTCTTGTTGATTCTTACAGCGAGCAAGCTATTATAGTTCTATGATATGTAGTGAAAAGAGCTATTTTCCACTTGGGTGTTGAGTGATGGATTTTAAATCCAAGTTATATCCTCAACTTTGAGATGACGCAAATGCTCCTTTCTCATAATTATGGGTAGTGGGTATGTTTTCCACTCGGATATGACGAGATGTCTCTTCTTTTAAAATTAACCAACACACATGTGTTTTAAAAATTTTAAGGTGAACTACAAGTACCCTGATCCTCTATTACACGAAGGGGGTATGTAGGCACAAAAGGATTGCAACCGCGGCGGGTGCAAAATTGAAAAAAAATACTTCTTTTCTCATCTCCACCATCTATTTATGTATACATCTTTTATAGCCAAAATACACAAATTTTCAAAGAGGTTCCGGCAGAGTACCGTAGATGTTTAAGATGCTAATACCTTCCCTTTACATAACCAACGACCGTACCTAGATTTTCCCCTCTTTTTTTAGGTTTATTCGCTCTTTTCCCATTTCCTTTGGAAACAATAAAGCATGGTGGCAATTTTTATTTGATTTATACGAGCTAAGTCAATCCAATAGCTTAGTCTCAACATTTCTACTGCTACAACCATGTTAACAGAAAATCCAAAAACTAACAACCTAAATCAAATGAACAACATATAAGAACCAATATAAACTAAACATGAACAAAAGACTAAGAATCCATGGAGACTAATCTATGATGGAAACACCAAACATGACTCAATTTGAATTTGAACAAAAATTTGACTGATCCCTCTTAATGCCCGAGCCAACAATGAGAATTTGAACCATTGAAAACCGCAACTCTTGCAATATCTATTGTCGAATAGAGGCATTGAAAAAACCAGCAAACATGCAGAGAGAATATAGATGTCATATCTGGACCAAATTCTAATACTCTTGCACCAACTTTTTCTTTCTACATACCGAATGACAACCTCTCTAACTCAAAAAATGTTGAAATTCCCAAAAACCCGAGACTCCCAGCCCCATCTTACTCCTCTTACAGGCCCAAACTTACTCTCAAATTTAAATACCAAAAGCATATATCGGTAAATCAATCTTTTGCTTTTACTTTCAACCATTTCCAAGCTTGCAATGTTACCTTCTCCACCAAGCTTTCCATCTCGACGGTTTTGTTTCTAAAACATTTGTCATTTCTCGCCTTCCAAACATTCCAAACACATGGAAACCATATCACTTGGGCCATGTTACCTGTGTTTCTATCTCCTCCTAACAAACCTTCAATTTGCATCAAATTCGAGATGATATCACTATGAAAGGCTAAAGATATCTTCAACCATCGACTTACCTCGTACCAGACCCCTGCGAACATTGGGCATTCGAAGAATAAATGTATTATCGATTCTTATTTACCACAGTCTCCTTCATAAATGATGGATTATATGCCTCTCACTCCTCTCCTGAAAATATCATTAATTCATTTGCTACTACAATCCCATCCAAAATTTTCCTGCTTGCGAGAAAAGTTGATTGAGTTTCCGATATCACTTCTCTGATGACTTTTTTCAACCTATTTTCTAGCACTTTTGCTATTACTTTGTATTTGCATCTCACCATAGATATGGGATGATATTCTGTGAATTTTTTTGGGTTTTTCTTTTTCGTAATCAACGTGATGAATGAGTTATTCGCCCCTTTTACCATTCTTCCGTTTACATGACACTTAACCAACACCCTAAAAAAATCACCTTTTATTTCATCCCAAAACTTCTAATAAAATTACAGGATATTTCTTCAGGGCCCGGGCTTTTACTACTGTCGCAGTCCCATGTTATTGCTCGAATTTCTTCTGGTGAAAACTCACAGACCATATCTTCACTAATTTCATCTACTAATCTTTTGAAGTTCATAAAGGTTGGGTTTGGTCTTAGAGTCCCTACTGAAAAACTGAATCTAAAAGTGATTAACTATTGAATCTTTGATCTCTTGCACTCCCTTCAACCTCATTCCATTCTTCTCCAATGCTAATATCTCATTCTTCCTCCTCCTTTTATAGATACATCCATAGAAATACTTTGAATTTTCATCTCCATCTTTTGACCATATGATTCTTGATTTCTGCCACTGAATACTGTAATTGAGTTTTGATAACTTATGAATTTTTTCCGCTAAGGCTCTTTTAGATTTTAACTCAATTTCCATAAGACTCGTCGTTTTGCTTTTAATTTTGAATGCATTTAATTCCTTCTTTGCTTCTGAAATTTTCTCTCCAATGTTATGAGCATAATGATTATCAATTGATTCACAAATGATTCTGAGAGATTTTGAAGGTCATTGATTCAATTGGAAAAGTCAACAGAAAAGCCTAAAAGTCAAAGGTTGACTTAAGAGCATTTTGGTCAAAATTGAGGTTCAAAGTCCAAATACCAAGGAAACATGAAAATTGGATGTGTTTGATCAAGAAAATTCATGAAATTCAAGTTAACTTATGAAAAGGGCAACATTGGACTATTTGAAAAATATTCTAAATGTCAAGTGTCATGATTATTTGAGTAACTTTACAAGGTTATATATTTCTCATTTGGTCACCAAATTTTTCAATCAAGGGGTACAATTTAAGCAATGTCTAATACTACATCTTTGTGGAATATTTGAGTCCAAAAGAAGTTCACAAAAGGTTGGAAATTCGTGTTAAAGTAAGGGTTTCTATTTGTCAAAATTGCCTAATACTTAGAATTTTTTCTAAGTGTCAAGGTAGTTTGGAACCAAGGTTTTCAAGGGCATGAATCTTTTTCTCAAGGAATTTTCTCAAGAAATTTCCAACATCAACTATGTACTATTTCATAAGATCTTCATTTGGATATTGAGTATGGAACAAATGGATCATTATTCAAGAAGTTATGGATGTGCAAAGTGGGCATGATGAAGTTGACTTGGTCCAAAGTCAGGTCCAGACCTAGTTTTGGACCACCATTTCAACTTGTTTTCAAAAGTTCCCAAAACACATTTCACTCATTTTTCCCCACTCTACCCTTTTCATTCATATTACAACTTCATTATCTCACTCAATCCACCTCAAAACACCTTTGTAAAATTCTTGAAAAGATCAAATGAACCCTTCCTTGCTTTCACGTTTCTTACATTGCAAGTGAAAATCCCGTTTTATATCCTTTTATTCTAGAACATTCCCTCACTTGCGAATTTACCTTGTGCATCATAATAAACTTGCAAATACCTCCAAAGCCTCTTTCCAACCCTTCTTTATCATGGATCTGAAGCTACCACCAAAGCACTCTTCCATGTGAGTTCTTGTTGCAACTAATTCCCTAGAAAATTCCAAACCTGAGGCTTGTATTCTAAACCTATAAATGTTCTTGAGACAGTTTCATCACCATCTATAAATAGAGTCTTCCCTCCAAAATCACCATAACCACATTTTCACAAAAATTCACAAAATTTCCAAATCTACGAATATGGAATTTCTGGATCTATCTCTCATTTCTCTTCATTTCATCATCATCCAGAACACCTAATTGCTCTTTTGTAAGCAATTTATAAACCTCATTCCTCAGAAATCCAGATCTTCAACTCAAAGCTTCATCCATGGAGTGAAATTCGTATTTTGTAATTCTTCAAGGTTTTCTCTATTTACTTGCTTTTATCATCAATTATTCATCATGATTAAGCATCTGAATGCATTAAAAACCTTCTTGAACTACTGGATCGGATATTTTATCTTCATAATCTTCATCACTAAGCTTGACTTGGACTAAACATTTGAGTAAATTTTGAGGCAAAATAATTGTAGAATCTTCATCCTCCAACTTCACTGAAGCTTAATTGAAATGTATCTCTGCTTGAATCATCCTAAGAAGAAGCATCAGATAAAACTACAATGGGTAAATCAACTTCACTTCGATCTCCATAAAAACATCATCATTTTGATTGATTCTTGCTATGAATGTGATTGCATTGTTGTTATGATGTTAAGCCCTAAGTTATTACTCATTTATCGTGTTTCATTGGAATTTAATTTCAAATTGAGTGGATTAGGGTTTCTGTGATAATTGGATGCTTGCATGAGATTCATTAGATTTTAGTTAAATTAATCTGTATATTTCGAATCCTTGAGTAATTTTGAGCAGGAGTCATGTAGAACATTTGGTGAATGGAGACATGCACCACCGTGCACAGTGGTGGTGCAACTGGAGAAGATGGAAACGAAAGAGGGGATGGCGCTCGCATTTTACATTTTGTTTGAATTTGAAAATGTTATGTGGCGTTGTTTAATTGATCCCTGTATTTTATTTTTTATTTTCTTTTTAACATTTATTTCATAATTTTGGTTTATTTGTTTTTAATAAATAATTGAAATACTAAAATAACAATGGATCAGCCTGAAGAAATTTTCGTTCAGCCTTTTGCTTGTTTAACCCCCTCTGAGCCCATGTCACCTGTTTTTATGTGAACTGGAATATTTTTTGATCAACTCTACTGGACCTAGCACTTGGGCATAAATTGCTGAACCCAGATCCATTTTTTGTACTTTCGCACCTCCTCTCCTTTCATTTTGTTTTCTTCTCATTTTCTTTTATTTTTTTAATTCTCCAAAATACTACAAAATATTTTCTATCTTGGTCTTATTTTGATTTTATCTTAGAATTTTTTTTTAATATCTTTTTTTTATTTATTTTCTTTTAATTTCTTAATTGATTTTAACTGTGAAAATGATGATGCCTTGATGTTTTAATTTTTTGTGGAATATTTTCTTGATCTCTTGAGTGATTTTACATGATTTTTTTATGCCTTTAGATGTGCTTGCTTCATGATATTTTCTTGAATATGTTGGCATGTTTAATTGAATATTTTTGGCCATTTATTCTTGAATTTTCTTCTTGATTTACTCGATGAATTTATTGCTTGATCCTATGGTTGCTTCTTGATTTCTTGATTTATCCTATGGTTGATTATTTATTTCTTGCTTGATTCATTAATTGCTAGCTTTCTCACATGCTCCTTTAGGATTTTTAATTCAATATTAATCTCCTGATCAAATTGGATTAATTAGACCTTAGGACTTTAATCTAAGCATGATAACAATTAGGGTTATAGTTCCCTTGATCCAAACTTTAGGACCATGATTCATGACAACATAAGGATAGATCTTTTCCCTTTCCTTTTCTTTTAGCATTCATCTTTTTCTAGTAAAACAAAAACATTTTCTTAATCAAACATCAAAACACTTAACAAATAAAGAGGAAGATAATGTGCAATTTAGTCTTGTGGAAAAGGATAAGGCAGTGCATTCCTAACCTTATCGTTCTTCCATTCCCAGAATTTCTTATGATTCAATTCACAAACACTTTCAAAACTTAAGGTTGAGAAATAGTTAATTGCCCCTTCATTTTGAGTCATTTTCTATTATCCCCAACAAAACACTCCAACAAATTAAAACCTTTTTGCCTCTTGGCTTTTCTCTTTAAAACCTTTTCAAAAGGTCGTGTTATTTTCGTTCTACCACAATATAAGTAACGCGTTAGTCTCCACACAGTGAGCAGTAACACCTAACTGTTGGAACGCGAATATAACATTGTCCACTATAAAAAAACCCAACAAACCAATATTTTTTAGAATAATTACAGAGTTCTAATTTCTTCATTGCACTATGGTGATACATAGGCAGTGGGTTACAAGACCTGGGCGAACACAATAATAAAAAATAATTATTTTTCTCCTAATCAATTCATTCATGCATCTCCTTAGCAAGTAAGCTGAAAATTCTAAAGATTTGAGCTCAAAGATTTGACTAATTTTGGTAAAACAAGATGTAAGAATATGTGAAGAACAACACGTAGAACAAGATGTCCTACCATGAAGACTCGAAATCTTGGACTTCTACAGCTGGATTTTAGTAAATTTGTTCCATGATTTAAGAAGCACTTTATTAGTTGATCAAGAAATATTTTAACATAAGATTTGAATCCCATGGGAAGATGAAGACTATAAAAGAAGGCTTAGACCTAAGGTTGTTTAAATAATCCTTGTGTAACTCTTCGGGAAAAAAATAAGGGTTTAATGTTTTGAGAGTCGAGTAATTTCTTGTGTTGTAAGTCACTCTTTGTATCGATTTGATACATCATGGTAGACATAGTTGTTCATACAGGTTCATAAGCTTTTAGGTAATGAATTGTATATTGTTCTTGGATGAAGCTGTGAAGCAAATCTAAGTATGCTTGTTAGTCAAGAGTATTGGCTTAACTTTATTTGATAGGGGTATCTTTTAAGTAGTTTGATGTTGTTGTACCCCAAAATTTACCCTCTCATTTTTCAGGAAAATCACCCTGGATTCTCAAAGTTTTCAATTATACAAATCCAAGCCTTGAATTATCATTCCTTTCAAAGAAAGCCATTTACAAGGGGAAAATGGTCATTTACAAGCTAAAAAGTCAAACTTTGGTTTTTTGATCAAAATCAAAACACAAAAATCATATTTCATCAAGACATGTTGGAATATGAAGTTTGTTTCATCAAGAAGCTCAAAAGTCAAATTTTACCTTGAAAAGGTTAAATTCTAAATACTTAGAATTTTTCTAAAGTATTTAAGCAAAATGACACTTCAGAACTTCTGAACCAACCTCTAGGCAGGAGCAGACAAAAGTTGCAAACTTGGCCCAACACATAACATTCAGTCAGAATGTGGCTCTTCAGCGGCTACGCCAATTCAGTCAGAATGTGGCTCTTCAGCAGCTACGCCAACTCAGTCAGAAGTTGCAAACTTGGCTCAACACATAACATTCATTCAGAATGCAGCTCTTCAGCAGGATACCAAGATCAGAACTTGGGTGTATTATTCTGGACTATGCTGAAGTAGGAACTGCTGGCTCAGATTTAAGTAATGATGCAAATCTCATATTACAAGATTTCTTATTCTTGACCAATCTCATCACCATTTAATGCTCATTAATTCTCACAACCACTTTTGAGCATTTTTCCAAAGGGTCTCTCCACGTGCAGCATAACAACGCTTTTGTGCAGATTTAGGTATGGGTTCATGCGCTACTTTTTGCTCATGGGTGTCACTTTTCCTTAATCTTCGCTTACTAAACCAGCCTAGTCTAAAGGCTGTCAATCATCACAACTTTTTATGAACTTTTCTTCAAGAGTAAGTCAGCATCTAGTGCATGATATTGGCGCCACTTAACGTTTTAAAAACACAGAAAGCTTTTCCTATAAATAGAACACCTTTGTCCATTGAAAAACCCCGGTCCAAGTTCAGAAAAATTGCTGAAAAGAAACAGAAAGTTTTAGCAAGAAAACACCTTGAATCTCTGTCCAAAATTCCCAGAGTTTCAAAAACTGTGAACACAACATACCAACCATTAACTTTGAATCTCCTGCTTTCAAACTCCATTTGCTCTCAAATTATTTCTTAACTAAGAAACACCCATACAGTTTTCTGACTCATATATATACCCTCCATCCATCCATTCAAAGAACCAGTTCAGAACATCATCAGAGTTAAGGCTAACCCCAGTCCATAGATTTTTTTCTAGCTGCAAGGTAAGCACTTGCTGACCCTCACCACATTGCTTAAACATCACCAGAATTGCATGCTCAAAAATACAATGTAGATATCATGCTTCTGATGTTGTTCATGTTCTGAGGTTTTCACACATCTGTACACTTAAGTAGAAAACGAATTGGTTCAGAACTTTCCTCTGATTTTTGGTTCTGACTTCTGAAACGCTATGACACCCGCTGAAACTGTTCTAGGCATGCCTTCTGTTTTATGGAAAAATAACCAAATTGCAGATGTTCTGATTAGCACGGAGGGAGACCAAGTTCTGACTTTGACGCCAGAACTTCTGGGGCCTGTTTTGTCATCAGTAATATCAGAACTTCTGAAAATTACTGTGTGCCCAGCAGGGTCAAAACTTCTGACCCCATACATTTTCACTAACAGGTTTCTGTTTTGCAGCGTACCAGGGTCAGATCTTCTGACCTATACATTTTCACTAACAGATTGCTGTCCTGCAGCAGGCCAGGGTCAGAACTTCTGACTTCCTCTCAGCAACACGCTGACTCTTTTCCTTTTTCTTTCTTTCATCCCCTTGTTATTTTCTTTATTTTTCTCGCTGGTACTCCCCATTCACAAATTTGTACCCCCGCCCCCTAAATATTGTAATAGCGTAGGACTTTACATTTACGCATTTTTATCGCTTTTAAGTGTAAATGTTAGTGATTAGGATAAGTATGGCAAGATAAAATTAATGGAATAGAAAATCCTAATTCAAGATAAAATCATGCATGCAATCAAACACACTTGCACACAAACACCCTTAGGGTTTCTCCACTTGGTTGCTTTATACAAAAATAGCCATGTTACGCATGAAAATATCTTGGTAAAACAAACAAAATCAAAAGATCATAGTCCCTCGATGACGCTATTCAAAGTTTCCTTATAAAATGATCTTAGTCCCTCGAAAATACTAAGATACTTTGAAACATTGCTAATCATGGTTATACAATGACCCACGCTCGTCCCGTTAACATCTAAAGATAGGTTTGCTTGCCAAATCAATGGTAAGACAACAATGTCAAAGGAATATAAAATGCACAAGAAATACATTTGAGTAGGTAGATTACTTCTAGTTACTTGCTCTATTTCCAAACAACTATCCTTGCTATTTTCAAAACAAACACACACATTTCAAAAACATCTTACAAACATTGAAAACATTTTCAAAAAGATAAACATCTTTGTATACATTCTTATGAACGAGAATCATTACAAAGATTTCCTAAACGAATGGCCTCTTTTACAAAATACTTTCAAAACCACACCAAACACATTTTCAAGCAACAAAAGCAAGTGACCTAGCAAGTAACTAAGAGCCCATGGAAAACCATGGATGAAAAGGGTGCTAATACCTTCCCTTTTCATAATCTACCCCCCGAACTCAAGAAAAAATCTCAAAGGTCTTTCCTGTTCTTTTTCACCTTTCCTTTTGGATAAAAGAAAAGTCGGTGGCGACTCTTGCTAACCGCAACATTTGCAAACACAAACGCAAACCCTCAAGTCAGTTCTCCCACCGTATCACAGAACTGGAGACTTTGTTGGGGACGATTTTAAAAGTGGGGTTACCTTAGGGCTAGATCACATTTATTTGCTTACATTTGTTTGACTTGTTTGATTTACATTATGGTTCTTTGTTTTGGTTTGAATCCTCCACCCGGATTTAGGAAACATTATAGGTAAATAGCAATACGTTGTGGAAACTGTGCGGGGTAATTCGACATGGTCTAAGCAATGGCTATGTTAGTGTGACATATTTGTGGGTACCAGTAGCCCTTGAGTAGTCAAGGAGAATACGGGGCCGCTGAGTGATATCGCGAAGCACTAACAAACTTTTAGAACCTTTACTTGACCAACTGGCATTTAGGACGTAGTGAGATGACCGCCTTTGGTACAGTCTAAAGTTGGTAGATACTCGATACTACACTCATTGAGGGTTGGTTTCTTGGAATATTTCGGTTGCCATTAAAGAGGCTTGAGCTGAAATAATGAACAAGGAAACAATCCAATGATATTGAACTCCTTAGAACCCAGTTACTATTGCTAGGACAGGTTGAGCCAACTACACTTCAAGAGGGTACTTACCTATAAAACCCCATGCAAGCCTAAACTAGGAACTTGATTGCTTTTTTTGTATATGCATACTTGTACATAACATCATGGACATCATGAGCATCATGTGCATCCACTAACCATTTCAAGGATTTTTGGAGATTCATCTTTGTTCTTGTTTTGTAGGATATGAATTCACTCCGCAGGAAAACTATCCAAGTCAACCTTGTAAGAATTCCTCCGCAACTTAGGGAGCTAGCTTCAAGGATCCCTGAGAACTCTCCTTTCGCCGAGAGACATGGTCTCCTACTCAACTTGGTCACCTCCAACACGGATGAGGATATGATGAAAGTGCTCTTTCAATTCTTTGATCCTTTGTACCATTGCTTCTCATTTCCTGACTACCAGCTTGTGCCTACTTTGGAAAAATTCTCTCAACTCTTGAGGATTCCCGGTCTCAATCAACTACCTTTCAACGGTACGGAAAGAGACCCAAATCCAGAAGAGATTGCTCAAGCTCTCCACTTGCACTCGTCTGATGTCACAACTCATTGGGAAACTAGGAGTGGTGTCAAAGGCTTCTTAGTAAAGTTTTTGTTTGAGAAAGCCCAAATCTGTTGGAATTCCTTAGACTTGCTAGCCTTTGAGTAAATTATGGCTCTTCTTATCTATGGGATGGTCTTGTTCCCCAATCTTGACCAACTCATAGATATAAGTTCCGTCAAAATCTTCATGTTACGCAATCTGGTGCCTACATTGCTAGGGGATATCCTACACTCTTTTCATACTCCCACAATGAGGAAAAGAGGTGTCCTTATGTCTTGCACTCCCCTCCTGGCAAGGTGGTTTATTTCTCATCTTCCCCAATCAATCTTAAAGACTGAGCAAGGATTAAGGTGGTCACAAAGGTTAATGACGCTCAAACATTCAGATATTCATTGGTGCTCTCGATCCAAAGAGAAGGTTATCATTATTAATCGTTGTGGGGAATTCCCTAATGTCCCTCTACTTGGCATTAGGGGAGGCATCATTTACAACTCATGCTTAGCTCTAAGACAGTTTGGTTATGCCCGAAGGGATGGCCCACATGAGATGTTGATTCAAGGCTTAGTATTCGACTACGACAATGACAATTGAGGTCTTCGCCAGAGATTTACCCGAGCATGGAGGATGCTAAACAAGGTGGATAGAAATACTTTGGGACACAAAAATTCCATCCCTCTTAAGCCTTACCTCAAGTGGGTACGAACCCGCGCTCAAAGTCTTATGATGCCTTATCCTTCCATCCTTCCGGTGATCATTGAGCCTGTTAAGGAAGGAAAAGTTCCATACACTATCCTACATCCTGACATGCCCACATCTCTTGAAGACTTACAAAGGGATTGGATACAACTCAAGGGAGAGCGAGATACTTTCGAAGCCCAATTCTACGAAAGCGAGAAGAAGGTTTTGGAACTCACTAGGCTACTTCATGAGGAGCAGACTCTAAATGCCTACATAGCACCAAAGAGGATGCGCACTAACTTTTTATCTTAGAGTTTTATATTATTTTGCCCAAGGGTCATTGATGTATTCAAACTCTATCTTATTAATATAACCTGTATTTCTTTTTGTCTAAAACAAACTTGAATCTTTTAAAATCCTTGAGAACATTACATATGCACATATCATTCATCATGACATAAACAGGTCTTTTGCAACAAGATTCCTTATCGCTCTACTGTTTATTTCAGTAAGATGGATCTCGAACAGACAGTCAAAGATCTTCAAGTTCAAAACACGCAGTTACAACAGTTACTCATGACCCTAGCCAAAGGACAACAGGAATTGAAAACTTTGTTGGCCAAAGAGAAGAAGAAGAAAGAGAAGAAACCAACCAGTGTTGTGATTATGGGGAGAAGGTTTCAAGGACATACTAGAAGAACCTTGGATTTTGCAACAACATCTGATGAAAGAGAAGGAAAAGGAAAGGAAACAGCGGTTCCATCAGAATCTGAAGAGGAGGAAGAAGAGGAAGACTACTCCGAGGAACAGTATATGCCGGCTGATGATAAGTACAGACATCTTGAAGAGCGTCTGAATGCTATGGAAATACAGAGGATACCAGGTCTAGACTTTGAAGAATTTGGACTTGTGTCGAGAATTATGACCCCACCGAAGTTCAAAGTGCCATTGTTTGCAAAGTATGATGGGGTGTCATGTCCTAGGATGCACCTCCGATCATATGTGAGAAATATCCAACCGCACTCCACCGATAAAGATCTATGGGTGCATTTTTTCCAAGATAGCCTATCTGGAACACAACTCGATTGGTTTTACCAATTGGAAAGGGCCAACGTCATCAACTGGGAAGATCTTGCCGCAGCTTTCTATAAGCAATACCAGTATAATGCAGATTTGGCGCCTACCCGTACTCAACTTCAGAGTATGGCTATGGTTTCCAATGAAGGTTTCAAGGATTACGCGCAGAAATGGAGAGATCTAGCTGGGAGAGTACGACCCCCTCTGTCTGAAAGGGAATTAATGGACATGTTCTTAGGCACTCTGTTGGGCCCTTTCTTCAACCATCTGATTGGAAGCTCATCTGCTGGATTTACTGAATTAATACTAACCGGAGAGAGGGTGGAAGCTGGCATAAAAAGTGGAAAGATTCAGAAGGATTCATCTGCCTCTACAGTTGTGAGAAAGCCTTTTACTGGGAAGAAGAAGGTATATGTTGTTTACCCACAAAGGAACCAAAGGAGAGTTGAACGCCGACCAATGGTGGGAGCTGTTATGATCCCAAAACCTATATCTGATCAACCAAGAGGTAACCAACCGAGGGTGGAAAGGCCAGTCCGACAATTCAGCAAAATCAATATGACTCTAGCACAGGTTTTACCATATCTTCTGAAATATAATTTGACAACTCTGAAGGAAGCTCCAAAGAACCCCAACACTGTGTCTCCTTATTATCACCCAAATGCTCGTTGCGCATATGATTATGAAAGTCCAGGTCATGACACAAACAACTGTTGGGCCCTGAAAAACAAGATTCAAGATCTTATAGATGCAAAAGAAATTTAGTTTGATGCACCCGAGAAACCAAACGTCATTTCTGCTCCCATGCCTAGACATGGCCACAACACCAATGCTATCGAGGAAGATTTGTTTGTTACCACAGTTGATAAACTCTTGACTCCGCTCCCAATCATTAAGATAAACTTGTTAAAAGTCGGTATATTCCCGTGTTGCAATGAAGGCTGCCATCTCTGCTTATCCTCACCAACTGACTGCCTTTTATTGAAAGCAAGCATTCAATGCTTGATAGACAACCAAGAGATTCTGTTTGAAAGTGCTCCTGTTTCACTCGTTCATGTGGAATACGTTTCAATCATAACCATCTCC
Source organism: Vicia faba (assembly GCA_948472305.1). Taxonomy (NCBI): domain Eukaryota; kingdom Viridiplantae; phylum Streptophyta; class Magnoliopsida; order Fabales; family Fabaceae; genus Vicia; species Vicia faba. The sequence goes on from OX451741.1 coordinate 1,373,859,599, forward strand.
TCCAATTCTTCCAGGGTCCCTAAAAGACCCGTTAAGATTACATCGGTTCCAAAAACCACTCCTCTTATATTCACAATGCCTGGGCCGGTCCCGTATGAATCAGACAAAACAGTGTCGTGGAATTACGGTGGAGACATCTACTACCATGGTATCAAACAAAATGGGCTGACCACCGAGAAGATGAGCCCCGAAGAAGAAAACTCTGACATCAGTAATATTACCGAAACCAGTAAGATTACCTATAGCGGTAGAATCTTCTCTCCAGAGATTGCCCCTCCAAAGGCAGTTTTTGGACCCGTGGCTGTTCCAAAGGTTACCTCCATACCAATAATCATATCTGAAAGTACTCTTATCGACAAAGATGACACAACCCCTGCTGTTATCCCTACCAATACTCCAACTGCTAAAATTAGAGGAAAAAGTATTCAAGAAGAGCCTGTCCGGACGAAGGCTCAACCACTGACTATCCCCGAAACCTCCAAAAAGGAAATGGAGGAGATCCTAAGAATAATAAAGAAGAGTAACTACGACGTAATTGAACAGTTGGGGCAAACTCCCTCCAAAATCTTTATCCTAGCTTTGTTCTTGTGCTCGGAGGCACATGCGAAAGCTCTGGTGAAGTTTCTGAAGACAGCCCATGTGCCTCAAGGGACGTCTACTGACCAATTTCAAGATTGTGTGGCCAGCTTGACAGCTGATAATGGCCTAGGCTTCTCAGATGCTAATCTGACACCAAAGGGAAGAAAGCACAACGAGGCATTCCATGTCTCTGTGGAATGTAGAGGAACAACTCTGGCTCATGTCTTGGTAGATACCAGCTCATCTTTGAATGTTTTACTGAATAAAGCTATCGACAAACTAGATTGCAAAGGATTAACGTTGAAGCCCAGTAACATAGTTGTAAGGGCATTTGATGGTTCAAAGAGGATGGTCCACGGGGAGGCGGACATCCCCATAAAGGTTGGGACTCAGACTTTTAACTCAACCTTCTATGTAATGGACATCCGCCCCTCTTACTCTTGTCTGCTAGGACAACCATGGATCCATAATGTCAGTGTTGTCACCTCCATATTACACCAAATGCTGAAATATTTGGTCCAGGGAAAGATTATCATTGTCCACGAAGAGGAAGAGTATATGATTAGCCATCTCAATTTGTTCCGGTATGTGGAATTGGATGGCGAGTTCATAGAAACTCCTTTTCAACATTTCGAAGAGGTTCCTCAAGATTTATCAGTGACCAAGACGGCGTCCCATATTCCCAAGATCACAAGACCTCCACTCCGGATGTCATCTCTGAAAGACGCCAAGGCAGTAGTAGAGGAGAGTGGATGCACCATCTGGGGGCAACTTCCGGACATTCCGTTTAAATCTGACAAGTTTGGCTTAGGGTTTACTTCAAGTGCTCAGAAGGCTGTGCACCGTGCCCGTGCTGGAGGGCCACCCCTGAAGATTAGAAACCGAGAGGTCAATGCAGTGGAAGATGGTGAAGAGGATTGCAGCTTGGAGGATTGAATATTTCCTACTATCAACGGAGGACTTCGCAATTGGGAGGCCAGAGACTTTGTCCCAATAACTTTCATCCCTCAGTAATTTATCTTTACATTTTTGTTGGACTTGTAATATTCACAAACAATTCGCACATTCAAAACCTTGTGTCTTGCCCGAGGCACAATGGTCCATTTGTAAGGGTTTTTATTTCATCTTCATATAAAATTCAATGAATCATGGACGTTTTTCACATACAAACTTTTTGTGCTCATTGTTTTTCTTTTACATTTTATTTTTAAAAGATGGCTATACCTTTACACACACCCACACTCACAAATGCAGGCACCCCTCCATTCCGGATCCCATGGGTAACGATACTGCTATGGCCTTTTGTGACTCTGAGGATCTAATCTACCAAGCCGAAGACGAATGTGAGGAAGATTGTGAAGTACCAGGGGAATTGGCCAGACTACTACAATAAGAGGAAAGAGCCATTGAGCCTCATGAGGAACCGGTGGACACAATCAACTTGGGTATCGAGGATGGTAAAAAAGAAATCAAGGTGGGTGCCAATCTAGAGCCGAGTGTCAATGAGCGTCTGATTCAACTATTTGTATGATTATGTTGAAATCTTTGCTTGGTCATATGAAGATATGCCGGGACTCGATGCAGACATCGTGGTACATCGTCTGCCAAGAAGGGAAGATTGCCCACCAGTAAAACAAAAAGTCCACCGCATGAGACCTGACATGTCAAAGAAGATCAAAGTGGAAGTCATGAAACAATTCAATTCTATATTCTTGGCTGTCACTTCCTATCCTCAATGGGTTGCCAACATTGTTCCCGTGCCTAAAAAGGACGGCAAAGTATGAATGTGCATGGACTATAGAGACTTGAATAGGGCCAGCCTTAAAGATGATTTTCCACTTCCCCACATAGATATCCTGGTTGACAATACGGCCCAACACAAATTGTTTTCCTTCATGGACGGATTCTCAAGTTACAACCAAATCAAAATGGCACCTGAGGACATGGAGAAAACTACATTTGTCACATAGTGGGGCACATTCTGCTACAAAGTGATGCCATTCAGACTGAAGAATGCTGGGGCAACCTATCAACGCGCCATGGTAGCTTTGTTTCACGACATGATACACCATGAAATAGAGGTCTACGTAGACGATATGATAGCCCGATAACAAACAGAAGAAGAGCACCTTGATCACTTGCAAAAGTTGTTTGAAAGGTTGAAGAAGTATAAACTAAGGTTGAACCCAAACAAGTGCACATTCGGAGTACGGTCCGGTAAACTCCTAGGCTTTATCGTCAGCAACAAAGGTATTGAGGTCGATCCCGCCAAGGTTAAAGAAATACAAGAAATACCTGCTCCTCGTACTGAGAAGGAAGTCAGAGGATTCTTGGGACGCCTGAACTATATTGCAAGATTCATTTCTCACCTAACAGCTACTTGTGAGCCAATCTTCAAACTATTGAAGAAAGATCAAGTAGTCAAATGGAATGATGAATGCCAGACTGCTTTCGATAAAATCAAAGAGTATTTACAAGAGCCTCCTATTTTGATGCCAGCAGTCGAGGGAAGACCATGATCATGTATCTTACCGTTTTAGAGAACTCAATGGGGTGTGTATTGGGGCAGCATGATGAGTCTGGCCAAAAAGAGCACGCTATTTACTACCTGAGCAAAAAGTTTACCGATTGTGAAACCAGATATTCACTGCTCGAGAAAACTTGCTATGCTCTGGTATGGGCTGCTCGCCGGCTAAGACAGTATATGCTGACTCATACTACCTTGTTGATATCTAAGATGGATCCAATAAAATACATCTTCGAAAAGCCTGTTCTATCTGGGAGGATACCTAGATGGCAGATGATCCTAACAGAATATGACATATAGTATACTACCCAGAAAGCTATAAAGGTCAGTGTGTTGGCTAATCATCTCGCTCATCAAGTTGTAGAAGACTATCAGTCCATGAAGTTTGAATTCTCGGATGAAGACATCATGACATTAGACGACTATGAAGAAATCAGGCCATATGAAGAGCCTGAGCAGGGATCCTAGTGGACCCTGTTCTTTGATGGGACCTCCAATGCACTTGGTAATGGTATCGACATTGTACTCATATCTCCGGAAGGGTGTCATACTCCCTTTACTTCCAGAATTTGCTTCAACTGTACGAACAACATGGCGGAATATGAAGCATGCATCTTTGGTCTCAAGGCTGCCATAGGTTTGGGAATCGAGTCTTTAGATGTGTTTGGAGATTTAGCTTTGGTCATCAGTCAGTTCAAAGGAGAATGGGACACTAAACATCCAAATCTTATCCCTTACAAAGAACATGTTTTGACATTGCTACCACATTTTGAGGAGATTACCTTCGAGCATTTCCTGCGAGAAGAAAATCAGCTAGCAGACGCTCTATCCACAATGTCATCTATGTTTAAACTTAATTGGGATAACGAGGCTCCCCAGATCACCATCGAACGAATGGATGAACCAGCACACAGTCACGAGATTAATACTGAAGAGGTAGTGGACCGGCCTTGGTTTCATGTAGTCAAGTGGTATCTCGAGGCTCAAGAATATCCGGAAGGAGCTTCAATCAATGATAAGAAGTTCTTAAGGATATTCTCTGCTAAATTCTTCTCGAGTAGTGGCATCCTGTACAAATGCAATCATGACTTCATTCTGCTTCGGTGTGTGGATAAGATTGAGGCGGAAAAGATCATGGCGGAATTACATGAAGGTACTTTTGGAACTAACTCCAGTGGGCATATGATGGCGAAGAAAATCCTACGGGCAGGCTATTACTGGTCTACCATAGAAGCAGATTTCTATCAACACTCTAGAACCTGCCATAAATGTCAGATTTATGCTGACAAGATGCACGTACCTCCGGTTCCTCTGAATGTCTTGACGGCTCCTTGGCCCTTTGCTATGTGGGGAATTGATATGATTGGAGAGATCAAGCCGACAACTTCTAATGGACACCGCTTCATCTTCGTGGCCATTGACTATTTTACAAAGTGGGTTGAAGCAGCTTCCTTCGCTTCCATTACTAAGAATGTCGTTTCCCGCTTCATCAAGAAAAATCTCATTTGCCGGTACGGTATCCCCGAAAGGATCATCACTGACAATGGTACAAATCTTAACAACATTATGATCACCGCATTGTGTGAGTAATTCAAGATCCAGCATCATAATTCTTCTCCCTATCGGCCAAAGATGAATGGTGTTGTCGAAGCGGCAAATAAGAACATTAAAAAGATCATACAAAAGATGACAGTCACATACAAAGACTGGCATGAGATGCTTCCATTTGCTCTCCACGGGTATCGTACCACGGCTCGCACATCAACCTGGGCAACACCTATTCTTTGGTATATGGCATGGAAGCTGTTTTACCCATTGAGGTTCAAATCCCCTCTCTGAGAATTATGAAGGATGCAGGCTTGAATGACGACGATTAGATCCAAACTCGACTTGATCAACTGAACTTAATTGATGAAAAGAGACTTATTATCGTTTTCCATGGTCAAATGTATAAAAAACGGATGATCAAGGCTTTCAACAAGAAAGTCGGACTCCAAACATATCAAGTTGGGGATTTAGTGATCAAACGTATCATCTCTCCACAGAGTGATCCCAGGGGCAAATGGACTCCTACCTATGAAGGATCATTTGTAATAAAAAACATATTCTCCAAAGGGGCAATGATCTTAACCACCAAGGACAGCGACGACCTGCCACACCCTGCGAATGCGTACGTAGTCAAAAGATACTATGCATAAGAGACCCGCTAGGATGACGTACCTACACAAAACAAGGGCATCCCGATGAACCAAAAAGGTTCGGGCAAAAATTAGGGATAAAATAAAAAAAATCTGTACACCCGGCAAGTTGAAAACACGAAAGGGAGACTTGGACAAAAAGGGGTTTCCCGGTGGACTGAAAACCCGAAAGGGCGGTCCAAACAAAAGTTAGGGAATAAAAGCATATGACTATGTCCCGTCGGATCACTTTGAGGACAACCTCTTGACTTCCACTAACAAACTCAGAGTTTCTGATCAATTCAATCATCTTCGGACAAAGAAACAAATAGACGAGATATTCGGAGATACGAGGGTTATAGCAGAATGGGAACCCGATGGGAATATTACACATAGCTATATTTATTTGCATAAATCTTTCTTGTTTTTATGGCGCCATTCTTTTACTAGAATGTTTGTCTCCTTTGTACGAAATACTTACTCAAAGTCAATACAAAAATGTCTCTTTGAAAGTACAAAAACTATTTGTCTTTTCTTTACAACTGTGTTTTGTTTGCATAAAACGTCTAATGATTCATTGATGAACATATGCATTTGAACATAATTACTATTTACAAATTAACAAGATGAGAAAGATAATTACTGATAGGTTAAAAAGGCAGGAAAACGTCCCTAGACCACTCCATATTCCCCAGAGTTTTCAATAACTCCCATGCAGAAACAAAATTTCAAGTTTTTATCCCCAGTAGAAGTCATCGAATTTCTCAGGATTCCTTAAACAGATCTTACAAGCAATACATGGTATTGCCCTTACAACGAAATTTACTCTTGTCGACAAGAGTTCATCAAAACTTCAACTTCAAAACATGAAAATTCATATATCGCCAACAAACTACAGATCCCCTAGTTTGAATTTACCTCTCCAACTGCTACAAATCAAAGGACCACAACTCCTCTTCCCCGGTAGACTATTCTACATCAAGTTACTGTGAAGCCCGGAATCCGGCCAAATAACAGTAAACTTCCTTATCCCCAGCAAGTTGTTGTGAAGCCTGGAATCCGACCAGATAGCGGTTAACTTTTGATTCTCTCCAGCCAAGGGTAACTCCCAAATAGAGCGGCAGACAACTGAGACTCCTGAACTTTTGCAACCAAAAATCACCTTTCTCCCCATGGAGTTTTGCATCATCCCCAGTGGAACAAAATTCCCAGCTACGAATCTTCTAGTTTATCGAATCCCGATAGAAATCTCCAAATTTCTCCAAATTCCTCAACAGTTTGTTGTGAAGGCTGGAATCCGACCGGATAACAACTAACTTTTCAATTCTCCCCAGCGGAACAAACACTCCCAATAGATAATCCCCAATGAAAGTCGTCAAGATTTTTAGGTTGCCCCAAGCAGATCTTGCGAGCAACACATGGCATTCCCCTTACAACAGGAGCTTATTCCTCTCAACATAAATTCATCAACACTCCAAATTCAAGACCTGAAGACTTACATATTCTTAACAGCAATCAGGGATTTATTTTCCCCGGGCAGATAGGAATACAGCAAATCAGCTCACATACACATACATTGCATCCATATATCATAAACATCGATAAAGCCAATACATTGCATCATATATTTCATGCAACATAACTTGGCAGTTCAGCTAACATTTTATCCTTTTCAGGATAAGGTTAACAGCTACCATTAACAATATGCAAACTTCTTGATATAGTACAGATACGCTCCAGACACGGAAGCCATTCTGGTACTCATTCAGATTCAGATTCCAACACCCATGATACGGTTCAGATACGCTCCAGACACGGAAGCCATTCTAGTACTCATTCATATTCAGATTCCAACACCCCTGATACAGTTCAGATATGCTCCAGACACGGAAGCCATTCTGGTACTCATTCAGATTCAGATTCCAACACCCCTGATATAGTTCAGATACGCTCCAGACACGGAAGCCATTCTGGTACTCATTCAGATTCAGATTCCAACACCCCTGATACAGTTCAGATACGCTCCAGACACGAAAGCCATTCTGGTACTCATTCAGATTCAGATTCCAACACCCCTAATATAGTTCAGATACGCTCCAGACAAGGAAGCCATTCTGGTACTCATTCAGATTCATATTCCAACACCCCTGATACAGTTCAGATACGCTCAAGACACGGAAGCCATGCTGGTACTCATTCAGATTCACATTCCAACACCCCTGATACAGTTCAGATACTCTCCAGACACAGAAGTCATTCTGGTACTCATTCAGATTCATATTTCTACACTCCTGATACAGTTCAGATACGCTCCAGACACATAAGTCATTATGATGTTCAAACATACAAGCTACATCTCAACAAGCATTCTTGGATGGCATCCACAAGCCCATCCCCAACAAGATCTTATTACCTCTCCAAATGGCATCTTTAAGCTCATTCCTCCTATTGTCACCGAGCGCAAATTTCTGGGCACTCTAATGTCCAATCATCTTCCACCTTCGAGTCGCGAATGGTAAACCTCGCCAATCTAACTACTCGGGTTAAAGAAGATTGAACAGGGGCAGCTATTGTACCCCAAAATTTTCCCTCTCATTTTTCAGGAAAATCACCCTGGATTCTCAAACTTTTCTCTTATACAAATCCAAGCCTTGAATTGTCATTCCTTTCCAAGCAAGCCATCTACAAGGGCAAAATGGTCATTTACAAGCTAAAAAGTCAAACTTTGGTTTTTTGATCAAAATCAAAACACAAAAATCATATTTCATCAAGACATGTATGAATATGAAGTTTGTTTCATCAAGAAGCTCAAAAGTAAAATTTTACCTTGAAAAAGTTAAATTCTAATTACTTAGAATTTTTTTAAGTATTTAAGAAAAATGACACTTCAGAACTTCTGAATCAACCTCCAGGAAGGAGCAGTCAGAAGTTGCAAACTTGGCTCAACACATAACATTCAGTCAGAATGTGGCTCTTCAGCGGCTACGCCAATTCAGTCAGAATGTAGCTCTTCAGCAGCTATGCCAACTCAGTCAGAAGTTACAAACTTGGCTCAACACATAATATTCAGTCAGAATGCAGCTCTTTAGCAGGATACCAAGATCAGAACTTGGGTGCATTGTTCTGGAGTATGCTGAAGTAGGAACTGCTGGCTCAGATTTAAGTAATGATGCAAATCTCATATTACAAGATTTCTTATTCTTGACCAATCTCATCACCATTTAATGCTCATTAATGCTCACAACCACTTTTGAGCATTTGTCCAAAGGGTCTCTCCACGTGAAGCATAGCAACGCTCTTGTGCAGATTTAGGTATGGGTTCATGCGCTACTTTTTGCTCATGGGTGTCACTTTTCTTTAATCTTCGCTTACTAACCCAGCCTAGGCTAAAAGCTGTCAATCATCACAACTTTTTATGAACTTTTCTTCAAGAGTAAGTCAGCATATAGTGCATGATATTGGCGCCACTTAACGTTTTAAAAACCCACAAAGCTTTTCCTATAAATAGAACACTTTTGTCCATTGAAAAACCCCAGTCCAAGGTCAGAAAAATTGCTGAAAAGAAACAGAAAGTTTTAGCAAGAAAACACCTTGAATCTCTGCCCAAAATTCCCAGAGTTTCAAAAACTGTGAACACAGCATACCAACAATTAACTTTGAATCTCCTGCTTTCAAACTCCATTTGCTCTCAAAGTATTTCTTGACTAAGAAACACCCATACAGTTTTCTGACTCATATATATACCCTCCATCCATCCATTCAAAGAACATGTTCAGAACATCATCAGAGTTAAGGCTAACCCCAGTCCAAAGATTTTTTTCTAGCTTCAAGGTAAGCACTTGCTGACCCTCACCACATTGCTTAAACATCACCAGAATTTCATGCTCAAAAACACAATGTAGATATCATGCTTCTGATGTTGTTCATGTTCTAAGGTTTTCATGCATCTGTACACTTAAGTAGAAAACGAATAGGTTCAGAACTTGCCTCTGATTTTTGGTTCTGACTTCTGAAATGCTTGACACCTGCTGAAACTGTCCTAGGCATGCCTTTTGTTTTGTGGAAAAATAACCAAATTGCAGATGTTCTGACTAGCACGGAGGGAGATCAAGTTCTAACTTTGACGCCAAAACTTTTGGGGCCTATTTGGTGATCAGTAATATCAGAACTTCTAAAAATTACTGTGTGCCCAGCAGGGTCAGAACTTCTGACCCCATACATTTTCACTAACAGGTTTCTGTTTTGCAGCGTACCAGGGTCAGAACTTATGACCTATACATTTTCACTAACAGGTTGTTGTCCTGCAGCAGGCCAGGGTCAGAACTTCTAACTTCCTCTCAGCAACACACTGACTCTTTTCCTTTTTCTTTCTTTCTTCCCCTTGTTATTTTCTTTATTTTTCTCGCTGATACTCCCCATTCATAAATTTGTACCCCCACCCCCTAAATATTGTAATAGCGTAGGACTTTACATTTCCGTATTTTTATTGCTTTTAAGTGTAAATGTTAGTGATTAGGATATGTATGGCAAGATAAAATCAATGAAATAGAAAATCCTAATTCAAGATAAAATCATGCATGCAATTAAACACACTTGCACACAAACACCCTTAGGGTTTCTCCACTAGGTTGCTTTATACAAAAATAGCCATGTTACGAATGCAAAGTATCTTGGTAAAACAAACAAAATCAAAAGATCATAGTACCTCGATGACGCTATTTAAAGTTGTCTTATAAAATGATCTTAGTCCCTCGAAAATACTAAGATACTTTGCAACATTTCTAATCATGGTTATATGATGACCCACGCCCGTCCCGTTAACATCTAAAGATAGGGTTGCTTACCAAATCAATGGTAAGACAATAATGTCAAAGTAATAGAAAATGCACAAGAAAGACATTTGAGTAGGTAGATTACTTCTAGTTACTGGCTCTATTTCCAAACAACTATCCTTGTTATTTTCAAAACAAACACACACATTTCAAAAACATCTTACAAACATTGAAAACATTTTCAAAAAAACAAACATCTTTGTATACATTCTTACGTACGAGAATCATTACAAAGATTGCCTAAATGAATGGCCTCTTTTACAAAATACTTTCAAAACCACACCAAACACATTTTCAAGAAACAAAAGCAAGTGATCTAGCAAGTAACTAAGAGCCCATAGAAAACCATGGATGAAAAGGGTGCTAATACCTTCCCTTTTCCTAAGATATCCCTCGAACCCAAGAAACAATCTCAAAGGTCTTTCCTATGCTTTTTCACCTTTCCTTTTGGATAAAAGAAAATTCGATGGAGACTCTTGCTAACTGCAACATTTGCAAACACAAACGCAAACTCTCAACTCAGTTCTCCCACCGTATCACAGATGTAGTCACTATAGGTTTTGATTGTTAGATATCACTGAGGTTATTTAGGGAGTGAGATGGGTTTCTCTTATCTTAGATATGGGTCTGAGATAAAGATTGCATTGGATATTGATTAGGTAAAACAAAGGTTGTTTACCTGTAAACCTGAGGTTGTTTACATAAAATGATACTACTGATAGTGGAATCTTCTTCCTGGCTTGGTATCCCCCATAGTAGGTGTTGTTGTACACTTAACTGGGTCATCATATCTTTGTGTTATTATCATTTTGTATTGTTCAGTTTTTTTCTTGTTGGTTAACATTTCATATAAGATGTTAGAACAATTGTCATGATGTTGTTATGATAAGTATCATATCAGTATGCTTTATCCAGTCCAGGTGTTGTTACGCAGAAATCTCTGTCTCAACATATGTTAGGACATTGTTATCTGTATACCAGTATTTCATAAGCTTTAGATATACAAACCCTTAGAAACAATCAAAGTGGATCTCGTTGAGTATTAGTATAACATATGTGAGCGTTTCTAATACCTTCCCCTTGCATAACCGACTTCCGCACCCTTTTTCTTGGTTGCAAGACCATCTTATTCTTCCTTATGGGGTTTTCTCGATATTTTCCCTTCCTTTGGGATAAATAAAGTTTGATGGTGATTCTGGGTTTTTTTGGCGGTGCAACACATATAGGTCTACCATCTTGCTTGTCTAGACGTGCTTGAATGAGAGTGTTGTACCCAAAATTTTCCCTCCCCTTTTCTTCTCAATATATTCTTTCAAGGCTCCTCAAACACTCAAGGCACTCAAGGGTTGACTAGTCAAGATGCTCCTCCTAAGTTAAAGGCTTACAACTAGGGTTTGGAGTTTCTCAAGGAAATTTGGGTTTGAAATGTCTCAAGTGGCTTACATGTTTCTTCATAGGTCCTCAACAATGTTCATGTCAAGTTTCAAGACTTACATCACAAGTTTGCTCAATCAATGGCTCAAATGATTGAAAATCAATTGTATTGATTAAAAAGTCAACTATGGTCAAAATACATTCAAACTTCAAGAATTTTGGTCAACATCAACATTTTGAAGTGATATTCATCATTTGATCAAGGGTTGATCATGATTCCCCAAGGAAAGCTCTCAAATCATCAAAAGTCAAAAATTGCCAAACTAGGTTTCCATAGGAGAAGTCAACTGAACTTTGACCAGGCATAACTTTCACATACTTCATCAACTTTTCCCCAACCAAATCTCATTTTGAAGAAAATTCAATTCCCTATATCTTTTTGTTTATTCTCAAGTCCAAAAAATGCTTCATTTGGAAGATATGAGCTCACACATTATAGGTCATTTTCAGAAGTCAACTAAAGACATTTTTTGTCAAGGTAACTTACATCAAGATAATATCTTCAAAAGCAAAAATGATTATCATAGAGATTGTATAGGATACCTTGAGCTTTACAGAAAGTCAAAGATTATCTTCAAAAGATAAAAATTGAGCAAGTTATGAGTTGCACAAGTTGGGGAATTTTGAAGAAATTCATGAAATGAAAATTGAGCAAAATTGCAATTTTGAACCAATGAGCCTACTTTTTGGACTTCAAACATGTCCATAACATCTTAGAGGACCTCTAAGTCCATTTATGCATGGCCTTGGTTTTTATTTATATTTATCTTGATTTTGTTTAATTTAAAATCAAATAAATTAAATAAAAACACAAGAAACCATGGGTTAGTGCATGTGGGCTTGGCTTTATCCATCTTAAAGCCCAATTACTAGAGCCAAATACAAACAACCTGTCCAGGTTCATGCACCAAACAAAAATTGCAAGAATCCAACAAAAATGGATAATTTTCAAACTTTGATTTTTGTTTTAAGGCCAAGGTAAATGCATTGATTCTTTACCATACTTAGCCATTCTTCTTCTCCCTCTAAATAAGACACAAGTCAGAAGCAAGAAGGACATGCAGACATTGCCTAAAGAAAGCTCTCTAAATTTCACAAAAATTCTCAAAATTGCAAAATTCGAAAGTCAATTTTCCAGTTATCCTCCAACAAAACCAGTCACACATTCGTGTTCCTGAGGCCCCCAGGACTCATCCCAATCCTTCTTGAAGCTTGAAACGCCCTAAAACACGTGAACCAAATCGCTCTGGTTGAGTAAAATATCTTGATCATGAACTTTTAATTCAAACGTTACAAATTGTTTGTAAGTATTCATACATGATCATAGTGATGCTTAGAACATTTTAGACCATCGTTTTTATGTTTTGACACAGGAACACTAAAGCACCATTGTTAGGGCAGGATGCGACATTTTGGTCGTATCTCCCTGTACAAGAATTTTCAGCCCTAACCAATGCTAGATTCAGACTCAGGAAATAATTTTAAGGGTAATAGGGTGCCTTTTACGTTTTTACTGTCGTGATTTTTGAAGGTTGGGATTTTGACTGGTCGGAGAAGACGACCAAAGTTTGACTACGACGTCCCTGAGTCTCCTTGACTTCGGCCAGTGCACGCATGGATGAAAGCAGCATCCTGGTTGGTTCATTCAAACACCAGGGCCCCACTTGGGCACGCGTTTGTTTATTTAAATAATTTTGAAATTGGTTTTGTATAATGTTATCATGTTATCATACTAACGAATGAACAAATTGGCCTAGTGGTAAAACCCGTGTGTGGAAAGCTTAAGAGCCTGGGTTCGACCCCCAGGTTTTGCATTTTTTTCTTCATATTTTCTTTTCAAATGCAGCGCAATCCAGATTCAAGCATTCACCATGTATCTTCAACTCACAACCATTGGATCTCAATCAACCCAGATCTGAGGCTGCTGATGATTTCCCCACAATGCACTCCATTGAATCATCTACACCGGATCCAACACAAATGTTCAGGACTTTTTGATTGGGCCTAGTAATTTCGTACGTTTGCACCCCCCCAATTTCATTTTTCTCACCGCATGCTCACTAGCCTTATTTCTTGTTTTTTTTTCTTCTATTTTAACTTTTTTTTTATCATTTATTATTTAATCATAAAAAATCATAAAATCACAAAAATATATTAGATTTAGGGTTTTTTTTAATTAAATTAATTTTTATTTAAATATTTAATCACTTTCTTTTTAATATAATTAATCAATTAGAATTAGGTTTATGTTAATTTAATTATTATTTTTTCCTAAACAAAAACAACAAAAATATTTTTGTTTATCACTTAGAATATTTTTAGGTTTTACATTTTTTCCCTCTTTTCTTCTTCGGGCGTTCATCTATTTTTATTCGCATTATTTTCATAAATTATGTAATTGTCCAAAGGTTATAATAGCTTAATTTAGGACCCTTTACATTTTTCTTTCCCCGTTTTTGGTTTGTAATTTCCCCCATCTCGAAGCTTTGTAATAGAGTAGATTCAATTTCCCGCTCTATATTTTCCATATTTATATATATTTAACTGCTAGATGTATACTAATGGGCTTGTATGATAAGACTAAAAGCAAATGCTAGAAAATCTAACATTCAAAGACAAATAACTGAAACACAACGTACTCGCACACGCGCACCTCTAAGCTACCTCCACTTGTTGCCTTCACAATAAAGCAGTCACGTTTCTCGAACGTGAGAAATTTTAGTAAAGACCCTTTATTTTAAAGATCATAAGTCCCTCGATGACCCTTTCGACATTGCCTCGGTAAATGATCTTAAAACCTTAGGGTAATTACTAAAGTGTCTTACGAGTTGCTTTCGTGACTGTACAATGACCCTCGAGTTTCCCTCAAACATCCAACGATAGGGCTACCTACTGACTAATAGTAAGATATCATTGTCTAAAGGAAAAGAGGAAAAGAGCAAAGACCGTTTGAATAGGTAGACCGCTTATAGTTGCTTGCTCACAAAAACAAACAAAATAATTTTTCACACATACACAAACCCTTTTCTAAATATTTTCAAAGACAAGAAACACTTTGTATACGTTATCAATGATACGAGAAACATTACAAAGTTTTCCGCACTAAGGCGTCTTTTCAAAAATATTTTTTAAAAATACACTTACACAAAAAAAAGCATTTTCAAAGTGAGCTAGCAACTGAGAGCCCGTAGATGAATATGGATGGAAAGGGTGCTAACACCTTCCCTTTCCATAACCTACCCCCCGAAACTCAAAATCTTTAAAAAAGGTTTTTCCTGTTCTTTTCACCCTTTCCTTTGTTGAATAAAAGAAAAGTTGGTGACGACTTTTGCTAACCACAACATTTGCAATAAAACGCAAAACCAGTAAAGTCATTTCTCCCACCGTATTATAGAGAGCATTGGATTTCTTCAGCCCATCAGGAATCACCTTCAGTGCAGAAGGGGTCTCTTCAGGTGCAACAATCTTTAAAACTTCAGAAGGGGTACTATCTTCAACAGTAGACTTCCAAGAATCAAACAACGCAGAAGAATCAACATTTGAAGGTCGAACATCCATTTCAGAAGCAGGCTCATCTACTTTCGAAGAAGACAAGCAAAGAGGAATATAAGGCCGTATTTAAGCAACTAGACAAGCCGTGTGCTTCTTCCTTGCTTCCATTAGACAATAAGATTGCATGATATTTGAGTTATCATTCATCCACTTTCTGAAGCCATTCCAGATGGAGTTGACCCTATAAGGATCCATAATGGCAGGAGAGCTCTCCAAAGCATAGTAAAGAGTTTCCTGAGCATAGTATTCAAAATAATGCATCATCTCATCCATAGGTATTAGATAGTTATTAGATTTGTGGTAAACATGAGGGGGTTTTCCACGATAAGGGTTAGAGGCTCTATCAGACAGATCATAGAAACTTAGATCCACTTCTTCATACACAAAGTATTTAGAAGTGGTATATTGAGCTTCAATGTTCTAAGGCTCAGGTTGGGTGGAGGATGAAGGAAGGCTCTGATGAAGAGAAGTGAGATCAATCTCAGATTCTCTAATTTTTTAGAGTAGTATGTTAGGTGATTTTTGGGTAGTGAGGGATTTAGAAAATATTGTAACAGATAGTTGTGGGAGTGTCATGGTAAGTTGAGGTGAGAAGTGTTGTGAAGGTTGTTTGAAATTTGAGGCAACTGAAGTTGTGACTTCAGAATAGTTTGGATGTACGGGATCAGAAGTAGTGACTTCTGAAACATTTGGATTCTTTGGTGGGCGAGCAGTCACACTCTATAGAAAGAGCTTAAGAAACACTTTGAGTAGAAGCCTAAAAGGTTTTAGAGGGTTCAGATGTTCTGGAGACTTTGGGAGGTCTAAAACCATCAGATCCAGTTGGAATCTCCAGAGATCTTTTGTTGATCTTCTTCAAGGTTCCAAAAGACCCTTCAGCAGAAGATTTATTAGAAAGTTTCCTCTAAAACCATTATAATCAACAAATCAAGCTTCTTGATTGATCATAGAAAATCTATCAAGATTTATCACAGGAAAACCCTATCACAATTGATCTTCTGTCAGCAACCTCATCAACATTAATTTTAACCAGAGGCATAAGCACCTTAGAAATAACATACATATTCTTCAGGGTCTTCCCATTAAAGGAAGGGCCAATCAAGAAATCAACATCCTCTTGAAGATTCATAGACTCAACAAGTCAACTTTCCACAAGGATATCTGAAATGAGTCTACCCATAGGAATAGACTTTTTGGGCTTTGACTTATTATCCCGAGTCTCAAGGATGTTGTTATTCAAATGATAGAAAAACACATCAGGAAAGTATATCTTTCAATTAGTACCAATAGATGACAACAAATGCTTCTGATCATTGTTGAAGTAATCATAGGAATTGGTGGAGCATTAATGATTGATGCTACCTAGAAAAATCTTAAACAATACCTTAAGGTTGTCGAGAAGAATCTTAGGATGATGGATTTCAGTGTTTTCCTTGAATATATTTGTCGTTATCCCATATTTCTTGAAAGAATCACAGGACATGTTGATGTACCTTTCTCTGATGCCATCATGGCTAATGAGAGTAGCAATATCTTCTTTAGTGATGAAGATGCTTTTTCCCCCGACTTTAGAGCAGATATGACCACTAGTAGATACATAAGCATGTACCCAAAAATCCTTTACCAAATCAATGTAGATTGGTCCCTTCAAAGGATCAAAGTAGGTTTCCCAGCCTGAAAGTCCATAACTTCATAAAGATAAACACCGTTTGCAGCAAGATTCTCAAAGTCCACTATTAGTTTAGCAAGAACAGATGATTGAGATAGAGGAATAGAAGAATGAATTTCGGGATCAAAACATGTTGTTGTTTTTGTTGGAGAGAAGAACCTTCATCATTTTATTGAGCATATGATTTTTATTGTTGAGAATGTATTATTGAACCACAAACAAGAACCGAAAGGGATTTAGGGTTCCAAAGAACTAGGCTTAAAAGAGAGAAAGTGTGGGATAATGGTAAAGAAAGTGTGTGAAGTGGGAGTGAGGGGATTTTAAATAGAGTTTTTGCAATGATTAAAAAAATTTTGAAAAGTGCAAAAATTATGATAAGGGGTAAAGCGTAAGATTTCTTACCTAATCCCAATAAGATCTCTTCTCCCAATGAGTCACATCAAGTTCTAGGCGTGCTTCAGAAAATACAATTGTCTTATTTTTAATCACCAACCTTTCACTATCCTGACAGCTCATTAATGAAGTAAACTCTTCAGTTTCCAAAAGACAGAAGCATTATAGCAAGAAGATATGACCTTGGACACTTCTGATACATGAGAAATTCACTCATCAGAAGCCTCACATCCTAGAAGAAACAAAAATAATCAATCATCACTAACATTTCATTATCCTGGAAGCTCATTAATGATGTAAACTCTCCAGTTTCAAAACGACAAAAGCATTCTAGCGAGAAGATTATGACCTTGGACACTTCTAATACATAATAACTTCACTCATCAGAAGTATCACATCCCATAAGCAACAAAATAATGAATCCTCAAAGTCTAATTTTCCATTATGGAAAGTCAACATTCTGTGATTGCATATTTTTCATTCTAGACAGGAAACCATTTTTAAATGTTTTAGAATGAAAACAAATCTATCTTCGGCAAGGGATTTTGTAAAGATATCATCCCATTGATGGTATGCATCTATGAATTTTAAAGATAAAATTACCTTGTGAACATAGTCTCTTATAAAGTGATGCTTAATCTCAAAATGCATAGCCCTATAGTGTAAAATTGTATTCATGGACAAACAAATAGAAGAAGTATTGTCACAGAATATAGGAATGTTACTCTCATATATTTAATAATCTTCTAGCTAAATTTTCATCTAGAGAATCTTGGTGTTGCATCCAGAAGTAGAAATATGTTCAACTTCTGTAGTTGAGAGCTCCGTTGTTGATTACCTTTTACTGGACCATGAGATTAACTTGTCTCCCAAAAACTAACAGCTTCCAGAAGTTATCTTCTTCTCTAGTCTGTCTCCAGCATAGTAAGAATCATAACAACCTACTAAGTTATGTTCACTTGATTTTCTATAACATAAACCAAGGTTAGTAGTACCTTTCAAATACATAAAAATCCTCTTAACAACAATTAAGTGAGATTCTCTAGGATCTAATTGGAAGCAAGCACACAAGGAAACACTGAATAAAATACGAGGTCTAGAAGCAGTCAAATATAATAGAGAATCTATCATACCTCTGCCTAACTTATGATCTACCTTACCACTTACCTTTTCCTTCTCTAGAACGCAAGTAGGATGCACAAGCGTATTTTCTATCTTTCTCTCAGAGAAGTCAAACTTCTTAAGAAGTTATTTGGTGTACTTAATTTTATGAATGAACGTCTCTTCCAGTCCTTGACTAGTTTGGATCCCCTGAAAGAACTTGAGTTCTCCCATTAATCTCATCTCGAACTCATCCTGCATAGACTTAGCAAACTCCTTGCACAAAGTGGCATAGCAGAATGTCATTTTTAAAGGACCTATAGAACAAGGTGGTATCAACCTTTCCTTTGGTGAAATCATTTTCTAAGAGAAAATTTCTTAATCTTTCATACCAAGCTCTGGGAGCTTGTTTTAGACCATACGACATTTTGTTAAGTTTGAAAATAAAATCTAGGTTTTTATGATTTTCAAAACATAGAGGTTGGTGTACATACACTTCCTCAGATATGCAGCCATTCAAAAATGCACTATTAACACCCATCTGATAAAATATGATGTTGTGATTAACAATAAACAAAATTAAGAGATGAATATATTATAACATGGTAATCGGTGCAAAGGTTTCTATATAGTCAATCCCTTCTTCCTTACTATAACCTTGTGCAACCTCTCGAGCCTTGTTACTTACCATATCTCCTTTTTCGTTGAGCTTGTTTCTGAAGAACCATTTGGTTCCAATCACATGAGCTCCTTTAGATATTGCCACAAGTTCCTACACATAATTGATGAGAATTTATTCAACTCTTCTTGCATAGCCATAATCTATTTTGTGTCTAGAAGGACTTCATCGACATATGTTGGCTCTATAAGGGACACCAAACCTAGAAGCGTCTCTTGAGATGGTTTGAAAGAGGACCTGGTTGAGATATATCGCCCATAATCAATTCTTCTAAATGTGAGGATGTGGTATTGTTTACCGTGAAATTTGGTAAAAACCCGCTGGTCTTCCAAATCAAAGAAAAGATTGATGACTTGCAGATTCGACCAGATTGATCCTAAGGACATGTGTTCTTATTCAAACGTTTGTTCTTGAAAACAAATAATACTTTCGACAACATTAATGATCTTTTAAATAATACTGATTTTGATTATTACTTTAAAGGTTGTAATGTAATTCTTTAAAGAAAAGACTGGTATGTAAAAGATTTTCGACTTAAACTTAAAAGGAATGTATAAAACTTCAATTGAAAATGAATGGAAATAAACATAAAATTGTTGCATCATATGTACATTCTCACAACTCGTTTCTCGAGAACTGGTACTTTGAGTAATTTAGAGTAATTTGTACAAATATGTGAACACATGAATCATATTACTAAGACTCATATTTATATTAATCTGACCCTAATGGTCTATTACTGAAATAACACCACGTTTATTATTGCATGTTCTTCGAATCTCTTCAAGCCTCCACGCGTCTTTTTGGATAAGATCAAACTTTCAAATTTGAAAACCTTCTTGTCTTCGAATAAATCAAGTTCCAATGGTTCACAAACAAAACTTTTTCCAACATTTAGCGAAAGGAAATTCTTACTAGCCTTTTATTTATCGAAATCTCCACAAGATTTTCTTCATGTTTCCTTTCAAACTAACTTTCTTCCAAGATGTATCATTTCAGCTCAACATTCATACTGTCAAAATTCCCAGTTAACAAATTTCCCCCCAAAAATGTGTATTTCGATATACTTGGAGAAATATAAATTTTTCGCAAGACAACTATATTTCGACAGACAAAAAATCCTTCATGATGAACATTAACTACTTGACGTCAGAAATAATTATGATTTCCTTTTCCATAACATCTAATCAAGACGTGCGTGATGTAGTTTCCTCATTGCTACTAAAAGTAGGTTCCCAATGTGGCCTTTCAACAAGTAACCTTCTTCATTAACTTGTTAAAAACCACCATGTGTCCCACTAACTCAAAAATTTGAAAATATAAACTGAACAAATTCCAGCTATAAATACCTTTTTCCTCAAACATACTTTTTCCATCTTCTTGATTTCTTAAAAACTTACGCTACTTTCAATTTTCCTTCTCAAAAAACTTCAATCGTCCAACAATTTGAACTCAACCATGGCACGAACCAAGAAAAGTAGAAAATCCAGCAATAATGTGAAGAATAAAGAAGTGAAGAACACCGATGATGTTGAATTTTAACCAATTCATCACATCACCCAAACCGCTCCTTGTTGGAAATCAAGAATTTGTTCCAACACCTCATGTTTCTACAGAACAACAAGTTATCTATGCTTCCCAGGTAATAATCCATTTCACCCTTGCTAATAAAACCCTAGGGTATATGGTTCATATGTTATCCGCTGGGTGTTTAGAACAGATTAGGGAAAATTTTCCAAGTTTATCATGATACAAAACCCATTATTAATAAGGATGAACCTCCTAAAAAAGGATAATAATCTTGACAAAAATATAGCATAATTTTCTGTAGAAAATATTAAAAAAAACCTTTCTCAGTTCCCATAACTGAGAACAAACCCTTTCAATTCGACTATGTAACTAAGAACATTATACCTTTTAGGTCTTGTCCAGTAGTAGATAAATAATATCTTGGTTTGCTAGCCAAATTCGAAAAGACAAAATCCCAAGCCTGGAAAGACTTAGGTATTTTCGACTTGATTCAAATGTCGAAAGTAGGTTTTAGTTACTTCCAACCTATGTTGATGTCTTCATTATATCTTTGGGATAGTACTTATAATTGTTTCCACCTCCCTTATGGAATGATAACTCCCACTTTCTTCAACGTGGCTTCCATTATCGGACTCTCACCAACTGGAGAAACCTTTGATCCTTACCAACAATAAGAAAACACCTTCTACTTCAAAGTTGAAACTGCCGCATTCACTAAATACGTAAGTCTTTACCATGCTCAAGGAGATAAATCATATGATATCGAGCATATAGCTTTCCCTGCTCTCTGGTTTTCCAACGGCATCTTTTGATGTACATTTCTACAAGTTTCCAAAAGATTTCTCACCTTAGCAAACCAAATTCAATTTGGTCAAAGGGTATGCCTTAGTGAGTCAATTCTCATTGAGTTATATGAAAGCCTAGGGTCCGTTACCTCTAAAATAAAAGGATACAAATCAGATATGAACCTACTGTTGGCTGGCCCATATCGGCTTCTCCAACTGTGGCTCAATGCGATGTTCGAACCATCTCTCACTACTTCTAGAATAGTGGATGACAAAGATCCTAAAATTCAGAATCGAACCATTGAAGGAACAAGACTACTTCGACTAACTCTTGATAACGATGAAAAGAACTTTGGAGAGTGCTTTACCAAGTATGTTATGATGTTTTTTAAACTTAATATCTTCAGTCCTTCGATGGCTCCTTTTTCCAATAGGTCTCATGGCCCTAAGTGGTTCACCAGATCCCTTTTCAACATTTCACCTGAAGATACAGACATTGTTGACATCTGGACAGCCTTTTTACTTCCTAGGCTGATTGTTTAGAGGATCATTCCTGTGAAGAGCAACATTTTCCTGCTTGCCTATTAACCAAATTATGTGTCTCGACAATTTGAGCTTTGTCAACTGATCCCTAAACCTATATTTCGAAGGAAACGTGAGCTTTGCACAACATGAATGAAGTTCTTTTTTCTTGACTTGGAAAAACATATGGCCTATCATGCTAACTTTGAAGAATTTAATCCCTTTCCTTTCCAACCATCATTATACTGTTCAAAGGGTTTTGACATTTTGTGGAAATATTTTTACTTAAAAAACATCTTCGACACCACTTTCCTCAGTCAGCATTTGAAAAAAGCATTTGCATCTATGAAGGATATGAGCCCGAAAGGTAGGCATATGCATATTAAGGAAATATAGGAATTCCAAAAGTAATTTGAAACTGTATATGATCAAACTAACCTTAGTCAAACCACTTTTGATGCAGCAAAAATTTTAAAAGAGAAATTTACTAAAAAGTTTCCTTATTTAAACATCCCTGCTTGTGTCAAATCTGAAGACAAATATGACTTAGCCTTCAAACTTCAACTACCAAAATTTCCTAGCATTGATTTTGGCATTTCTTTTTATCCTCCTTATCCCAACAGGTTCGTTTGTGGGAATTATCTCAACTTTTTAAAAAAGAGTCTCAAAAACCTCCTAAACGATTGGTTTCGACTAAGCATACCTTGGAGAATTTCAAAGGATTCCTTCACTACGACTTATCAGTTATCTCCATTATTTCACTAACACGTGAAGGTGTGGAACCAAAGTATTTCCTTAGTCCTTCTGATTACCTTTGTTATTTCTTTTATACCTGATACTTACCAGTGTTATCATGTATATTATTCTAGCCATCAAAAAGAAAACCATAAAAAAGAACAACCCATCTCGAAGACAGGTTCCACTGAAGCTTCCAAACAAACCAACAATTTAATCAAAAGCATTATTCCAAATACCAAAAAATCAAGACAACAAAGGTATCATTCAATATTTTGTTTGCTTCTTTCACTATATCACTTTTCTAATAGCAATACTTTTTCAGGCTAGTCATTTACCTCCAAAATCTCCACACAAAAGAAAATACACCCATGATATTCTAGTGGTGGTTGAATACGATCAAGACACTCCTCACACTCCTTCATACGCTAAGAAAATAAAGAAGAAGAAGGATAAAACTTCTGATGCAGCCTCTTCGCAGCCATCTAAGCAAAAACCCGAGCTCACTATACTTCCCCCAAAACCCAAAGAGAAAAGCATGTCCCCACCATCTAAGGGTGTTATCTTGGAGATGGTCGAAAGTGATAGCTCAAGCTCTGGTTGACTAAAGGTATAACTTTTTATTTATTATTCTTGTTCGATCACCATTGTTCTTTTATTCGAACTAATGATTTCTTTTATTTTGCAGGAAAATCCACCAACTCCTATTGAGTCTCCAATCAAGCATGAAGTTCCTCCTAATAGTGGTACTGCTACGTACCATCCCTTATCCAGCGACAAATAATTCAGTGAATGGTCTTCGTCTGTAGTTAATTAACTTTATACTGTTGTACCATCTGAAAAGGATTCTAATCCCCAAGCTGAGAACGACCAAGAGGTACGTCAAGGTGGGACCAAGACGGTTAGTGATGACGAAGCGAAAGATGATGATAGCCCTAGTGATTCTTCTCCCAAGAAGATTAAGTTTGATGATGATTTTCTTGATGATGATGGTCATATTACTGACAAAATTGAACAATATTTCCATGAAGACGAAGCAGAAGAAAAAGAAACCAAAGGAGAGAAAGACAAGAAACCTTATCTTCACACTAGCTCACAAATTAACACTAGTTCTTCAAATCAACAAACCAATAGAAACACCTCGCCGCGGCTTTCCCTAGAAGAACTGAAGGGTTTGAAGAAGAACAAACCTCTTGAGTACGTAAGGCTCATGATGGAAAATATGGTACCAATTATCCAAAAACTTTCCCCAGTCCATCTACCACTTCGAGTGGGAGTTCCAACACTGAAACTAATGAGTAACTTCTCTAAAAAGTTAAAGAGAAATTATTTGAAGCTGACCTGTTCAAAGTCCTTGAGGATAATGCCACTATGAGCATCGTGTTAAGGAAGTTGATAAACAAAATTGAGATAGTCACTTGTCCTTCTGAGACTGCTGAAGTTCTAATGAACGCGACTACTCTAATTAACACAATCAACAAAAATTTCCTTAGGGACTAGGATGTAGCTTCAAAGCTTCCAGAAAAATAAACCCTTCAGAGGACCAAATGGTCTAAAGCTCTTGACACAATAAACAAAGCTGAAAAACTTGGGAAAGATTTTAAGAAGGCCAAAGAGGAGTTCGATACCAATGTTCGCTCTATCTATTTCTGGAAAGAACAGATCAAAGAGTTGCAAGAGAAAATTTCTAAAACGGAAACATGCCAGAAAGTTATCGAACAGATGGATCATACTAAGATGGAGCGTGAGATTTCTCAAAGTGTGCAACATATGGATGCAACCAGAAACCTAGAGGATTAAATAGTTGCTCTTCATGTTACTAAATCTTCTATTGATTGCAGACTAAAGATGGCGAAGACCAAGTATGATAGGATGAAAGCCAACTTTCCCTTTTGAATTAGCTGGTCTTTGGTGTATTTCTATTATGCTTTTTGTTTACTTTTCGAATTATGTAATTTCGAGACAAAGTCATTTTGGAATTTTATGATGACACCATGTTGGCTTTTAATTCGTTACTTTACTATTATGTCATAATCTTTAACTTTTGAAGGATAGATTTATACTTTTTTAAGTACTTTCCATTTATCTTCAAGTTTTTTCGATCCTCTGCGAATTATTCTTTTTAGTAGGCATTATTTGTGAATGTTTGGATGGTTCAAAAAGGTCATCCCAATGTGGAGACAATTTCCCTACAAACTTATTCTTTCGATCCATTGGTAGTATTACCTTCCACACCAAATCATCATTTGGAAAGACATTACCTCTGACTCTTTTATTGTATGTTCTAGATTTTCTTCCTTTTTGTCTTCTCAAAACCTCTAAAGCATGTAGCCTCTCTTCGTACAAATCAACTAATTCATTCATCATCATTTCCCAGTAATAGTCAGAGGGGATTTCGTTCTTCCTCTAGATTCTTACTGATTATAAATATATTTCCACTAGCAGAAATGCATTGTGCCCAAAGGTCAAACGAAATGGAGTTGTGTTTGTCGCTTCTTTTGCAGATGTCTGACAAGCCCAAAAAATTGATCCAAGGTCTTATGCCAATTTTTTGGCTTTCTTCCTACATGTCTTTTTATCAAACCAATAATTACCTTGTTTACCACTTTGACTTGTCCATTCTCCTAGGCATAATAAGGCCTAGAAGTCAATAATTTTAATCACATTTCTTTAGCAAAGTCCCGCATCTTTCGACCAAGGAAGACTGATCCCTGACCAATTATAATTGTTTCTAGGATTCCAAATTTGTAGAATATGTACCTTTGAATGAATTCGATAATACTCTCTTGATCCACATTTACCAAAGGTATTACTTCAATCCATTTTATAAAATAATCAATCCCTACTAGGATGTATTTCTGTTCTTTGGATGAAGCCGGTCGAATCTCTCCAACCAAATATAATTCCCAACCTCTAAAGGGCTTTGGTTTAGTGATCGAGTGCAATTCACTTGCAGAAGCATGTTGAAGACCTACATGAACTTGACACTCTTTGCATCCCTTGGAGAATTCTATGCAATCTTTCAGCATGGTGGACCAATACATACCATACCGGAACAAGAGCCACTTCATCTTTTGACTTGTTTGATGTGCTTCACATGCCCTACCATGTACATTCGACAGCGCCAAGTATGCTTCGCTTTAGCCTAAACATTCGAGTAAGACTTCTTCTGGTTTTTTCTTGAACAATTTGTTACCTACTAAAATGTAGCTTAACGCGCAATACTTAATCTTCCTTTCTGCATTCGTTGTTGGATTCTTTAAATAATATATTATTGGGCTTCTCTAATCTGTATCTGCTAATCTATGTATGTCCAATACTTCGAAATTCACTTCATTTGCATATCATAAACTTGTATTTTTTTAATTTACTGTAGATAATTTAGTAGCTAGTACCTTTCCATGAACTTAGGCTAATTCTTCCAGTTTCTCCTTTGACACTTTGTATCCTGAAGCAATTTGGGATAAGTCATTTGCTTCTTGGTTCTTCAATCTAGGGATATGATTGATATTAACATACTCAAATATTTGAAGCAATCTATTTCCTATCACGAAGTACATTATTAGATTCTCTTTTATGCATTTGTACTCCTTGGTTATTTGTTTGATCACCAGTTCAGAATCACCTCTTATTTCGACTCTAGTTTCCCCCAATTCCAACAAAGCTTCAAGTCCTACTATCAAAGCTTCATATTCAGCTTCATTATTCGAACAAGGAGTTCCTTTGATTTTGTACTTGAACTTGGTTGAAATTTTATCAGGAGAAATAATAAGTATTCCAACTCCAGTTCCATCCTTGTGAGTAGAACCATCAAAAAATAATTTCCAAGGTTCTAATTCCATAAAATTTTGAGGAATTTTGACCACTGCATGGTCGACTATAAAGTCAAAGACTACCTACCCATTCATAGCTTTAAAGGAATGAAAGTCAAGTAATACTTAGTTAAAGTAAGTGCTCATTTTCCAATTCGACTGTGCAGGACTGGTTTAGAAAGCATATGTTTAATAACATCAAAATGCGAAGAAACATAGACATCAACTGGTTTTATATAGTATTTCAACTTGGTGCAAGAAAAGCACAAGCAAATCTATAGTACTATATATATTTTCTGCATCATTTAGTACTCGACTGAGGTAATAGATGGCTCTTTCGATGCCATTTTCATCCTCTTGTGCAAGCAAACTTCCTATAGTTACATCTGATGCAGATATATACAATCTCATACACTTATTTCCACAAGGTGGTGACAAGATAAGAGGGTGGACAAGGTATTGTTTAATCTTGTCGAACGCCTTTTGATGCTCTGACTTCCAATCGAAACCACCTTGTTTTAGATGCATAAGGGGAGAAAAGGTTTGAGTGCGTCCACTTAGGTTCGAAATAAATCTTCTTAAGAAATTTATTTTTCCCAGAAGTGATTGTAATTCTCTTTTCATTGATGGCGCTTTCACTTCCATTATAGCCTTCGTCTTGTTTTGATTAATCTCTATTCCCTTCATGTGCACCACAAAGCCCAAAAATTCACCAGCCTGCCTAAAAAAGGCAGATTTAAGAGGATTCATCTTCAAGCCATGCTTCCTCATTCTTTCGAATGATTGGCGAAGGTGATCCATATAACTTTCATATGATATAGATTTCACTACTATGTCATATATATAAACCTGCATGAAAGTCTCAATAAAGTCATGAAATATAGAGTTCATTGCTCTTTGATAAGTTGCCCCAGCATTTTTTAAACCAAAAAAATATGACTACCCATTCATAGGTGCCTAATGTCCCAAGGCATCGAAAAGTTATCTTGGGTACGTCCTCTTCAGCAATGAAAATTTGATTATATCCAGAGTATCCATCAAGCAGACTAAGATACTTGAAGCTTGCGGCTGAATCAATTAGCATTTCAGCAATAGGAATTTGATATTCATCTTTTGGGGTTACAGAATTCAAATCTCAAAAATCTATGCAAACCCTAAGAGACCCTTTTTTTTAATAATAGGAACAATATTTGCAATCCATTCGATATACCTTATGGTCCAGATAAATTTGCATCGAAGGAATATTTCGATCTCTTCCTTTATCTTCGAGAGAATCTCTGGTGTGAACCTTCTTGGAGTCTGCTTGTTGGGCTTCGTGATATCCTTGATAGGCATCTTCAGTTCAACCAATTCTCTTCTTAAACCAAACATCTCTTCATAATCCCAAGTGAAATAATCCTTGTATTCTTTTAGCAATTGGATCACTTTGGCTTTCATCTTTGGATTGAGTTTTGCACTTACGTAGGTGGGTCTTTTGATGGACCCCTCACCCAGATCCACTTCTTCGAGAGGGTCTTACGCCATCATCTTTTCACTTGACGTTGTTGGATCCTTCTCGAATCCTATAGGCTCTTCATCGTATATTGCATCTAGCCTCTGGTCGTTTTCTGCGAAGGGTATTTCTTCGTTAGGGGGATTTGGTTTGAACTCCACCCAAGGTCCCTTCGCATGTATTGCTTCATCTTTGGCTTTTCCAGCCATGTGCTTTACTTCAGCCTCTAAGGCCGTATTTAATTTATTTTCGGCTAAATAAGCTGAAATATTTTCAAAGAATTGGGACTCAGACATTGTCAATGTCTTCGCCAGCCCATCTAGTTGGTCGTATTTCTAGAACTTCTTTTACATCAGCTTATTCTCCCATAATTTCTCTATCCCATTGGAATCCATGAGTTGGTTTTAGAGTAAGGAAGTAAAGAGCGTTCTTGTTAGGTGAATATGTGTCATCAGCAAGGTTGCACGGCCCAATGTTGGGAAAATTCCTATCAAAGTTCCTTCTATCCACATGGTTAACTTCTACCATGCAATAGCTTTGATCAGCTTCAATGTTCTCGACAATTTCATCTTCTCTCCATATTGATATTCATTGATGCATTGAAGAAGGCATTACCCCTATACCATGGATCCATTCACGTCTTAGCAACAAGTTATAATTTGTCTTTGCTGCAATGACCATGAACATGGTGGGTCTTGTAATCAAACCTACAGTGAGATCTACATACACCAATCCTAAAGTGTGACCTATCTTACCTTCATAGTTTGAAAATACCATTTTGTGTAGCTTGATATCAGTGTCGAACATGCTGATTCTCTTCAACAAGAATTGAGGCATTATATTCATCGCAGCTCTATCATCTAGCAAAATTTTATTGATCCCCACACTTTCCACCTTTCCCCTTATGACAAAGGTTTAAGGTTATTTTTCATTCCCTAAACAGGCCATTCGAAGAACGTATTTTATTCTTCAACAACTCCATTATTCAGGATATAATAACACACTGGCTTGTGTTTTTCCATCTCAATCTCTTCAGCTTCCTCTGATTCTACAACCTCAGTTATTTGATCATACTCATGGGGAATCACTGAGACCACATTGCATTTGATGTTGAGGGAAGACTCTCCATCTTATTCAAATTCATCAGTCAGCATGTCTTCATCATTCACTGGGTCTTTTTGATCCTTTTTTCCAGTTTCATCTTTCTTTGGAGAAAACAGTCTTCTCCTTACAGGTTGCTTCTCTGAGACCATGATGGTTGATGGAATTTGGTTACTGTTGGACTCTCCCACTTCTTTTTCTTCCAATTTTCGTTGTGCCTTCCTTATCCTTTGGTGTATTTGCCATTGGGACTTGGACATGGGGTTTTCCCTTTGTAATTTTCTTACTTGTATGCTTGTTGCTTTGACATGTGGAATTTCTTTCGATAACTATGGATGTCCTTCCTCCTGCTTTGAAACTCCTCAATTTTTCCTTTCTTGCTCCCTTACCTTTGTTTGGGTTTATCCATCTGTCAGTTGGGATGTTTTCCGGTGGCTTGAAGGAAGCTCTTCGATTTCCATTGGAATAAGGGCTATCAGGCCTCCTGGGAAGGCCCCTTTTGTCAAATGTGAAATGGCTCCTAGGCCCCCATTGGTTGTCCCAACAACGAGCATATGGGATTCTTTCAAAGGCTTCTGATACTTTTCGATCATAAACCGCACTGCACCTTAGGAACATCAAGGAAACCCATCACACTTTCTTCAGCCTTTGGATAAACAACATCTATTTGGTCACCTCTCCAATTTCCCCCAGTTCGAGCATATCGGATTTTTCATAAGTTTCTGCTACCTTTCGATCATAAACTAGGTTGCATCTGGGACACATTAGCCCCTCTGAATTCTTTTTGTAGCATCGAACCAAGTATTCTAGCAGACTCTCTCCAGCCTTTGGGTAACCATTTCTCCTCTGCTCATCTTTAATTCTGAGGCGTCTTTCGACCTTCTCCATTTCAGGAGCAGGTTGGTTGAAGTTCACCATGTTAAATTCATGGTTAGGACTTTCAGTAATGCTGACCTTTTCAAACTTGACTCTAAGGCCTTCAGTGGCCTTTGTCATTCCAGCACTTGTGGCAATATCATCAGTAATTTTCCCTTCAATATCTTTGTTAATTAGACCTTCAATAGTCTTTTGTGCTTCAATATCTGCAACAAAGTCCTTAGTAATCTTGTTCGAGGTGTTGGCAAGGCCTTTAGTATCATTTGCTTCAACATTTGTAATGAAATCTTCAGTGATCATGTCTTCAGTGTGTTGGTTAATATCGAAACCAGCAACTTCCAGCATGTGGGTATCTACAGGTTCGGCATAATTGGTTTTTGCTATTTGGAGAGGGTCAATATCAACCTTCATTTGGCCTATGGTATTTTCTCCAAACTTCAACCTCCCTTCCTTGATTATTCTGAATTAAATCCATGAAAAGAAAACATTGTGAGGTTTTATGTCCCAAAAATTTATGATATTTACAAAAACCTCTTTTCTTCCACTGGTCTAACAGAGGATTTTTGGCACCAGGTGAGACTATCACCTGGCCATCCTTTACCAACAAATTAAATATCTCGTCACATTTTGTTACGTCAAAAGTGTATGTTTTCTTAGGGAACTTATCGTTCTTTTCTGGTTCTGTGGGATTCTTCCCATTCTAAGGGGCTAAAACATTGCAAGGATATGGTGGCCCTTGCTTAATTCAGTCAGATCCACTTCACATTCTTCGAAGATTAAAAAATCACTAAAGGATTTTTGTTCATCTACACTGGTTTCGACATATGCAACTCTTTCTTTTTTATGGCTTTTGTTTGCTCTGGCCTTTTCAAACTTTAGGCGCTTCACTTGTCGAACCTTGTTAGCCAATTGGGCCATATCTCTTAAGTAGTGAGGGTCCAACTTATTTCTAATGGAGAAATCTAATCCTCTTGCATCCATCTCAACTATTCATGTTCAAGCACTTGTGTAAAGCATCTTTCCTTTAACATGCGAAATATGTTGAGGTAATCATCAATTGGCTCGCTAAACTTGTGCTTGATGCTAGTCAATTCACTTAGGCTTATCTTCGATTGACCTACAGAAAATTGTTCATGAAACAACCTCTCTAAACGAGTCCAATCTTGGATAGAATTCGCTGCAAGGGTAGTAAACCATGTGAAAGCATTTTTGGTTAGTGAACTAGGAAAATATTTTATCCTTTAATTTTCATTATTCTCTATATCCCCAACCTCAGTAAGATACCTGACTATATGTTTGATAGTTGATTCGCTTGTGTTACCAGAGAATTTTGTGAACTTTGGGACTT
This sequence comes from Vicia faba, assembly GCA_948472305.1. NCBI lineage: Eukaryota > Viridiplantae > Streptophyta > Magnoliopsida > Fabales > Fabaceae > Vicia > Vicia faba. The sequence continues at coordinate 1,373,890,743 of OX451741.1, forward strand.
TCCAACCCCTGGGAAATTTAGTTTGCAAAATATATTCAGATAAGAGAGAAGTGTAATTTGGCATACTAAGGCCAATATTTACACCATTTCATGTCATGATTCTTTCTACCATGGCTGCCATATTGTTGTATGTTGCCATGTTATCTTGTCGAACTTGATATATGACTTCATCAACATTTTGATTTATATTTAAAATCATAACCATAGGTTCTGGTTGCCTTGGAATTTTTTGTTCTTGCCTAAAAGGTTCAACTCTAGGTGAAACAACCGGCTGGAAATCATTAAACAATGAAGTCTCCATCAAACATCTTTTATCCCACAAGGAGGGAAAGGTAAACATCGAGAAAACCTGAGAAGGGAGAATTCACGGTCTTGCGATCGAGAGATCGGGTATGGGAGTCTGTTACACGAGGGGAAGGTATTAGCACCCCACACGCCCGTAGTACTATATGGTATCCACTCTTGTTGTCTATCTTATGGGTGTATTTAATCTATGTTTACTGTTAATTTGTAAGGAAGAATGCATGTAAAAGAAAGGAGAAAAGAATGTAGGGAAAATAAATTTGTACTCGCTTGGGCCCTACCCTAATGCCTACATATCCTTTTTTGAGGAATCAGAGCTACCGTAGTTAGGCTAACATGTTTTTGTTTGTTTTGTGTTTTTTATGAACAATGTTAATTCTTCCTTCTGTCGTAGCTCGACCTTTGGAGACTCATGCGTTGGCACAGAAGTAAACTAATCATGTCCTTACCTGAAAAGGGTTTTTAGAGAAAAGATGCTTGGGCGCACAAAAGGGTTTGAATTGTTTGGTATTTTGTTACCTTGAAAAAGGTTTTAAGTGTGATTAGCATGTCTTATGATTTTCTAAGAAAAGGGGTTTTAGTTTTAAATGCATATGCAAAAGGGGAAGAAAAGAGTCTATGGGGGACTAGCCTATTTCTCACCTAATATTATCATACAATGGTGACCCTATATCAAGGATGAAAGGGAAATCTCTACCTAATGTTAGCATGCATAGTTTGCAACCTAAGGTCTAACTTGCATCTGAAAGGAGAAAACATATCCTAAAGGAACATGTTATGTTCAAGGATAAAGCAAGCCAGCTCGAAAGAGCACACACATAAAATAGTAAGGAAAAGAATCGAAATGTTTTAGCCTAGGGGAGCGTATCACCCGAGAAAAACAAGCGGGAATGAGATGAAGAAACAAAAATGTGATGTCCAAAGCGACTGAACACCTACCCAAGATATAGGAGATCGAGGTAAGCGACAGAAGACAATATGGACAATCACGGAGTATCAGCATCGGCTAATGCGGACTCCTGACAAAGCATGGGGGTTCGATTATGGAACCCTTCCCCACTTGACGACTCGATACACAAGAGAAGGCACAACTCAGAAGCATCGTGGTGTATCACGACCTAAGAATGACACGGACGAAGTTGTAGGGGTTGATTGCTAACCCTCCCCGCTTGCCTCCTTTTGAGGACTTCAATAAGGGATGGGGAATAATGCTGGCACAAATATAAACACACCTGCAGAATACCTACACAAAGGTAGGGTTTTAAACAAACCACACACAAGTAGAAAATAGAATGCACACAATGTGAAATTTCCCTAAACGAGTCTTTAAATTAACAAGAGGGGTTCCTGACATGATCAGCAACGGAGACCCCCGTCATACATCTCTACCCTATTTCTCTTGGCAAGGAAAACAGTAAAGCCCTACTTCTCATGATCTCTAGGAAAGTTGTAAAAAAGTGCAATAAAGTGCGGAGAAGTACAAAGGTAGTAGCAGTGACTACCAAAGCGAGCAAATCATCAATAGAGGACGAAAGCAATGGAGAAGCAGGGAGTACACATTGAGAAAGCTTCACCAAGAAACAAACAAAGTCAGAAACAATATCCAACTAAGACAAAATCAAACGCCTGTTACAAATGCAATGCGTAACCATAAGTTCCTGCACAAAGGTATCACAAAATATTACATGCATCAAGACAACATATAATACGGTACGAATTTCTCAGGACGATGCGAAATAAGGCGTGTCGCATCGGAAGAGAGCATAAGCCATATGCTTCGATCATATAACAATTTGTTATGCTACATGATCGAAAGCAAAAAGAGTGTACCTTGCACAATGAACAAACGCGTCAAAAATAACAAAGCACGACGGTATGAAGATATGGATAAAAGCCAGAAGAAACAAAGTATTTTTATTAGTTTTTTATGTGAAGAGAAATCTAAAAAAAAACTAAAGAATTAATTCCTAAGAAATTTCTAATATATTCTACTAAATTTTTTTATTAATGTTTTATATTATTTTCATCATGTATTACATTGACAAAAATTAACACAAAAAAAATACTAAATCTAACAAAGAAACAGTGAATTCAGGAGGGTTCTAATTTGAGTCCAGGGAGTGTGGCTCAATAAGTTTGGGCGTTGGCCCATTGTATTATCCATATTCACCTTTTATTGTATCAAGCCTTAACAAAAAAACTGATGAATTGAGCTCAGGATAATGCAATTTGGCCCAATGATGGTCGCTTTGCATGTTGGTCCGGTTCACAAAAATAATGCTAAGCCCGTTCAAGGACCCGGTCCAACCCTTTTTGTTTCTCTTGAAAAAACCCAAAATGATGTGAAACGATGTCGTATTGATGTGCATATGGTTATGTTAATGACTTTGGGCTTCTCTTCTCTCTCGTAAGTAGGCGTCGCTCGTCCTTTTCTTCTTCTAATTTTTCCATTACAGCGTCGCTGTGTGAAAGGTCAGACTGTCACGACCTCGCCTTCGTACCTTTCGTCTCCGATTCATTCTATAATTCCACTCCTAATCTCCTCAAATGTAGGGAAAACTAATGAAACCCCAGGAGTTTCAATCCGCATTTAAACGATAATGGTGTTGAGTTGAATATTGAGGCGTTAGGGGAATTATTTAGAAAGCTAAGATATATGACGTGGTGACAAGCTCGATGCAAAGAGATGAAGAGATGAGGAGGATCAGAGCTTACCTACTAGAGTAACTCCGACGGTTCTTGATTTTGACGATGGAGTGCAGGCGAAATCCGAAGATGTGTATTCAGGTAATAGCTCGTGATTCCTTTACTTCTTCTGTGAATCTTTTCCTTTCCGCTCTTCTGATTTTATTCTGATTTGTGCTTTTTCGCCGCATCGATGTTGTATTGGAGCTGTTGCGAATCGAAATTGTTACATTGAAGATGAGAGTGATGATAAACGCGGCGATGAATGTTGCAGATGTGTGATGAAGATGCACGAGGAGGGGAAGATGGAAATTGTAGAAAATGATGAAGATGATGATGAAAAAGGTGAGAGAAGTAGATACTTGTGGAGAGTGAATCATGATTGAAGTTATAGAAGTGAGAGATGTGGTTGCGAAGAAGATGATTATGGTGAGGAAAATATGATGTTGTGTAGTAGTATGATTTTTAGAGAGTGTGTAGAGAGATGATAGAAATTGCAGAGAACAATGAAGGTGGTGATGAAGAAGGTGAGAGAATGCTGCAGATGTTATGAAGTTGCAGTAGCTCATGGTGATGAAGAGAATGAAAGGTTACAGGGATGAAGAGTAGGATTTTTTTGTGTTACAGAGAAAGATGATAGAGATCTTGAGGCGGTTTAGAGAGAGAGGTTCAAAGGTGAATCATGATTTCTTGTATTTCCTGTTATGAAATCCCCCCTCTCCTCTGTGAATGAATTCTGTTATATATCTCCAAAAGTTTGTTACAAATTATTAGATCTCTGCCACTAGATTGAATGAGTTGGTTACAAAATGGAAAGTGGAGATAGGTTCTGTTATAAGGTTTTGAAGGTTAGTTATCACCTCTTCCATGATTCCTGATTTTTTATTTTTATTATTATAGTTGAGAGAGAAATTAGTTGAAGCTTGCTTCTAGTTTTAAAAACTACTTTTTTACTATTGAGTTGGAAAATCCTTTCTTTTCACCTTCTTTTTTTTGTCGTGAATTCAGCTATACCCCTGGAAGTTTGTTAGAGATATTGTGAAGTTGGTCGAGAGTCCGAAGCGTTTGTTATTCTCCTGCTAAGTTAGTTACGAATTGTCACAGGAAGTTATGAAAAGCTATTTTGGTTATTATTTTTCGGTTAGATGAATTAGGATGTTCGAGAAGCTAATTGACAGTTTACAGGGCTGTTAATTTCTATTTTTGTTTTCTTTTATGCCATTGTTAACTATGTAATTGGTTAGAGGATAAAGAGGTTAGGATATGGTTAGAGGTTAGTTGGTTCGGTTATGACAATTTGGTTTGGATTCTATTGTGAAAGTTAGGATGTTAGAGTGGATTTTATGTATTGGTTTTTGGTTTATTGGTTATGGACTGATTTTTATTGATGCAGGATATTGGTTATGCAGGTTCACGGTTTCAAATGGTGAAGTGCTTGGATTTGGTTGCAAGGAACAAAGTGAGAAAAAAGGTTTCAAAAATATGGAATCTTGTCATGGGAAGCAAGCATGAATATGTATAAGCACTAGGACCTAGGCTTAGAATAAAAGTTTGTGTAATGGTTTTGTTTGATATGAAAAGTAATGTGACAATTGAATTTTGTAAGAGTTTATTTTGGTAATGTAAATGGTGAGGATTTTTGGCTACTAGAATTATTTTGAATCAAGAGTTTATGTTCAAGTTTTGGATCAAAAAGATTTTTAGCAAAAATAGGTTTATGTGGATTTGGTTCAAACTTGAATTTTGAATGAACATTGAAAATTGTATGAAGAATGTTATTTAGATTTTTAACTTGTAACTTGAATTCAAGAGATTAACCATGAATGGATCTTTCGACTTTCCTTGAATTAATTCTTGACATCATGACCAAAACATATGCTTGAGATCTTTGATACCTTAAAGAATCCATGGACTAACACTTTGGATCACACTGCTTGGTACCTCTTGTAAATATTACATTCATCGCACATATAAACCCTTAAACCAATATTCCACGAGAAGATGAACCCAATAAATGCCACGCTTGATGGATGAACCTTATCTTCAATTGAATTAACTTTTGAATGAAGAAACATGTAGTTGAAACAATAATGACGCCTTGAACACCAAAAATCATCAAGCTCCACATCTTTCACCATGATTCACGTCTTGACATAATGAACAATGATCTCAACACAAAATTAATGCCCTTTTAATGAATCTTTGTGGGAGCGCACGCACCCTGTAATTCGATTAGAAAGGAATCCACAGTGAACGACCATATCAAAGCCCTGCCTCCATAATCCACACTTTATAAGAGAACCTGAAGATTCTAGCTCATTTGATTCGTATACCTCAAACCAGGATAAAACCCTAATCCCATTCAATAACATTGATCCCATGCTAAATTTACGGATTAGAGATGCATGAGGTGTTAATTGACCTAATAGAGGGTATGCAGATGAAATGGGAATGGAATGCATGAGCCAGATGATTATATAAAAGGGTGGGACAAATTTGGGGTATTATAGATGCCACTATTTAATCGTCTTAAACCTGAAATTATGATTGGTGCATGCCTTTCGGGAGTTCGAGGTAGAAGATGATTAAATACCAATGCCAAAAATTTGTTCTGAGAAAAAGTGTGAGTGTTTTTTTATTTTTGTGATACCTGCTGCAGATAGAATTTTTTTTTTGTTTTCTAGTGAAGATACGAAGATTGGACTCGTAACGTAGCAATAGAGGCTAAAACAAGATGGAGGTTGGACTCACAACATGGCGTGATGCCAATACAAGACAAAGGTTGGTACGAAAAGACAGTGGATAAGGCCTACGATCTTAAGGTGAAACATGAGAGTAATTTGTCGGAGAACCTAGCCTACGGGCGATCTCAGGTTCTAAGACAAGATTTATGGGAAGAACCTAACCAACGGGAAATCTCAGGTTCTAAGACAAGATTTGTGGGAAGAACCTAGCCAATGGGCGATCTCAAGTTTTAAGATGATCTATAGGAAGAACCTAGCAAACAGGAAATCTCAGGTTTGACGATGATCTATTGGAAGAACCAAGCCTACAGGCAATCTCAGGTTCTTAGATGATCAGAGGAAGAACCTAGCCTACGGGTAATCTCTGGTTCTAAGATGATATGAAGAAGAACCTAGCCTACGGGCGATCTCAAGTTTGACGATGATCTATTGGAAGAACCTAGCCTATGGGCAATCTCAGGTTCTTAGATGATCTGAGGAATAACCTAGCCTACAGGTGATCTCAGGTTCTAAGATGATCTGAAGAAGAACCTAGCCTATGGGAGATCTCATGTTCGACGATGATCTATTGGAAGAACCTAACCAACGGGCGATCTCAGGTTCGACGGTAATCTGAGGAAGAACCTAGCCTACAGGCGATCTCAGGTTCTAAGAAGGTATGAAGAAGAACCTAGACTATGGGAAATCACAGGTTCTAAGATGATCTGAGGAAGAACCTAGCCTACGGGCGATCTTAGGTTCTAAGACGATCTGAGGAAGAACCTAGTCTACGGGTGATCTCAGGTTCTAAGAGGATCTATTGGAGGAACCTAGCTAATGGGTGATCTCAGGTTCTAAGATGATCTATTGGAAGAACCTAGCCAATAGGCGATCTCAGGTTCTAAAGCGAGACCTACGGACGATCTATTAGGCAAGATCTACGGGCGATCTACCAAAAACTAGGTCTATGAGCGAACTACAAGGGAATCTAGATCTACGGTTGATCTAATATCTTAAGGTAAGACCTACGGGAGGTCTACCAAAAACTATGTCTACAGGCAACCTACAAGGGAATCTGGATCTAAGATCCACCTTGCTAAAAAATCTCTCAATTTTCTCCATCTACCAAATTCACTCAAAGCTTCATTTTCAAAAAAGTTAGTAAGCTTTGCATTGAAGCTTACTAATCTTTGAGCTAAACCTTCATCCCAAACACTTTTTCTCCATCAATTCTCTACATCCAAGCTTGGTCAATTGATTCTTGTGGTTTAATTGAAGCAAATTCTTGAAGTTGTTTTGATAATTCTCTAGATCTACCTTTGGTAAGTTGGATAATTCATCTTTCACAATGTGATCTCTTGGTGATCTTTGGGATTGATTCTTTGAGCATTATTTTGTGATTTCAATGGTGTTATTTTCTCATAATTTGATGGAATTTTCGTGCTCAAGTGGATCCATGATCATAAGGTGTTTGATGGAAAGTTTGAACAAGAAATTGCCCTTTTAAAATGCTATTTTTGCTATTGTAACTGTGTGCAATCGATTTGCACTGTAGTGCAATCGATTGCACAGAAGCAATTTTGCACAATTTTTAGAAAAACTGTACTATGTAAATCGATTTACACAATAGTGCAATCGATTTACACCAGGACAGAATGCACTTTTTTGCCTTGTTTTGGGGCAGCTTTGATCCAAAATGCTTTTTCTACTCACTCCTTTTGATTTTTGGTTTGGATTGCAATTTTAAATGTCCAATTTGTCTTTAAACTCAATGGACTTTATGATGTAGATAAAGTTGGATAAATGTTCATCAATTCAAATCTACATAAGAGTGAATTATTTAATTCATTTTTGGTGCTTTGGATTAATGATATGTTTAGTGCTTTAATCCATCTAGAGGAGTGGTTGAATTTAAAGATGAAAGAATTTTGAAATGGTGATCCAAATTAGCTTATCATTTCCCTCCCTATTCATCTTATCCCTTTCTTTTTTTAATTGTGCTACATGTTAAGGGATGGTGATCTCTATATCATTTATCCAAACATGAAGTACATAGATTGCTATTGACCGGCCTCAAAATAGGTGTTACTTCTACATAAGTCCACTTACGATTGCTTAACATAGCGCTAAATTTTGTCCCGATTAGAATAAATGATCATTTGTGGCCCAAACTTATGATTGCAAGCCAAGTATGTTAATTTGATCTCTTTGATCCAATAACCTTGAGATTCATTGTGTGGAGGCTTTGGTTCTACCAATCCTCTAATGGATCTACAACACCTTTGGTCAACGCGGATCACTTAAACATCGTTGATCATTACATGTTGCCTTGTGAGAATTCCAAAATGGATGATATACTTCACAAAAAGAAAATGCAACTTGTTGTGTGGAGGCTTTGGTTCTACCAATCCTCTAATGAGTTCCAAATGCAAGTTTCAAGATGGTCATCCAACTAACCACTAATTACTAACAATTAACTTTACTTTACGCTTTTATTTTCATGCTTTATGTACCATTTACTTTTAGAATTTTACATTTCATGCTATTTTCATCTTTGCTCACTTGAGCATTTACTTTTATGTCATTTTTATTTTGCTCACTTGAGCTTTTCTTTCTTTTTAAAGACACCTAATAATCAACATGAATCATAAAAATCATTAATGATACTTGGACTACATGGTTACTATCCTTTGCATTATGGAGTGATGGACTTCTTGGACTTAGGATTAGAGACCTTGGCCTATCTTGGAGACTTTGTGACTTTATTTGATATTTTGTCTGGAGTTCTTGAGGTTTACCTTAAGACATTGGGTTGTTTGTTTGTTTTGTGTGCAGGTTATTGTGATTACATACTTTGTTTGTAATCTGGAATTCACCCGTATACAGCCGTTACTCTGCCCAATTTTTTCAAAGACTTAATACACTTGAAGCTTGGCTCTCTCAAGAGGTCTAGTATCTCTTCTTGCTTTGTTTCACTCCAAAGAATGGGAATTCTACATTGGCTCATAATGTCAAGTATCGGCTTCATGTTGGTTAGACGGTTCTCTTCCTTAGCTTTTACCTTATGCTTTAGGATAGTCCCTTCATCTCCTCCCATCTTCTTTAATTTTCAAAACCTTCTCATCTTCTTTCAAAATCTTCTTTGTTTTTAAACTCAAACTGCTTTCATAATAAACCTCGGTTTTTTCGAGTGCCTTTTCTTTTAAAACTTCTTTTCTTTAAACAAACTTCAATTCACTTAATCATACTTTGACATCTTTCAAAATTAACAAAACAATTCAACACATTAAAACTCTTTTGTGCGCCCGAGCACCTTTTACATTCAAAACTTTTTTCAAGGTGAGACATGATTCATTGATAGTCGAGCAACATTCTCCTATCCCTATGGTTATAAAGGTGTTGACTTTTCCACTTGAGTACTAGAGGCGTTCTTAAGCCCTCACTCTTGTTGACGCATGGTACATCTTTCTCATACCTTGTGGGTGTTAGTCGAGATTTCTCTCCTAACAATGACGACTTGTCTCCTTGTTTAAAAACAATCAACAAATAAGTCTTTTCTAGAGGAACTACGTGTACCCTGATCCCCTATTGCACGAAAGGTGGTACGTAGGCACTAAAGGTTCACAACCGCGGAGGGTGCAAAAATCATAAAAATATTTCTTTTCTTACCTCCACCATCCATTTTATATACAACACATTTTTTATAGCCAAATATACATATTTTACAAAGAGGTTCCTGCGGAGTACCGTAGATGTTTAGGGTGCTAATACCTTCCCTTTGCATAACCAACCCCCTTACCATGAATCTTTCCCCCTCTTTTTGGGTTATTCGCTCTTTTCCCATTCCTTTGGAAACAATAAAGCGCGGTGGCGATTTTTATTTTGATTTGTATGAAGTCTAGTCAATCCAATGGCTTAGTCTTGCACATTTCTACCGCCACAATCATGACCAAATCATATGCTTGAGATCTTTGATACCTTAAAGAAACCATGGACTAACACTTTGGATCACACTGCTTGGAACCTCTTGTAAATATTACATTCATCACACATATAAACCCTCAAACCAATATTCCACGAGAAGATGAACCCAATACACGCCACGCTTGATGGATGAATGTTATCTTCAATTGAATTAACTTTTGACTGAAGAAACAAGTAGTTGAAAGAATAATGATGCCTTGAACACAAAAAAATCATCAAGCTCCACATCTTGCACCATGATTCACGTCTTGACTTAATGACCAATGATCTCAACATAAAATTAATGTCCTTTTAACGAATCTTGGTGGGAGAGCACGCACCCTATAATTCGATTAGAAAGGAGTCAACAGTGAACAACCATATCAAAGCCCTGCCTCCCTAATCCACACTTTATAAGAGAACATGAAGATTCGAGCTCATTCGATTCATATACCTCAAACCAGGATAAAACCCTAATCACGTTCAGGAAAATTGATCCCATGCTAAATTTACAGATTATAGGTGCATGAGGTGTTAATTGACCTAATGGAGGGCATATAGATGAAATGGGAATGGTATGCATAAGCCAGATGATTAGATAAAAGGGTGGGACAAATTTGGGGTATTACACTAGGTATTTTGACATTCGTACTCTAGGAACTTCGACTATCCCTCCTTAATTTACCACATTCTTATGGGGTTGATTTATTTAATTTTCTTGAACTTGGTTAATTGTTGGGTCCTCTTCTAAGATTACCCCTTGATTTTCCCTAACCCACTCCCTTTGAGGATGTGTTAGAGGTTGAGGCACACCAAAAAATTCAGCAATGTGTGTCATTTGTGCAGCCATTTGTTGGTTTGCTTGAGTGGTGTTTTGAATCAAAGGGTTAAAGATTGTACTCATTATTTATGAAAGCATTTGGACCCTTTCATGGTTACTCTCGTCCATTTTCTATCTAATTACCGTTGCTGATTAATTTCTTAAGTTTGGCATATGGGAAGAAACTCCTTCTACCTGTGGTTGGACATTTCGACCCCTGTTATTAACACTAGATCCAGAACCTTGTAATGGAAAAGTAACATTCATCACATGATCTGAGTATGTTGAAGTGGAATTATGTGAACCCATCATAAACGAAGATGGCATGCCATAAGACCACTCACGGTCATTTTAAGGCATGGAAAAACTAGGTGGCCCATGAGGCCTATAAAAGTATTTCCCCCTAAAGGGGGGTCGCTTGTGGACCATGTGGTCCTATATAGGTCAAAATAGGATCGGTATAAGCATTCGACTGTGTTGGCGTCGAACTTGTTGAAGACGGTATAGCCTCTGAAAAAGGCGTTGAAACCGTAGTTCCCCTTGTCGGAGTGGCTAGGGGTGGTACTTCATCATTGTTAGAAGGATTCTAATTACCTGTCTAGCTTTGGTTTTCCATTTTCCTAATGTACTTTATCTTAGGCATTTTGTTGTTGTTTGTGCCTAATTTACCACTTCTAAATCTCATACAACGCAGAAAAGTACAAAAGGGTGATGAAGATTTTCAAAAACTTTTACTAGAACAAAAATATTTGTTTATTGAACACAAGTCCCCCCAGGTGTGCCAATTTGTTTACCATGAAATTTGGTAAACAACAGCTGGTCTTCCAAATCAAAGAAAATATTAGTGACTTGCAGGATCGACCAGATTGATCATAAGGACATGTGTTCTTATTCAAACTTTTGTTCTTGAAAACAAAGAATACTTTCGACAGCATTCATGATATTTTAAATAATATTGATTTTGATTATTACTTCAAAGTTTGTAATGTAATGCTTTAAAGAAAAGACTAGTATGTAAAAGACTTTCAACTTAAACTTAAAAGGAATGTATAAAACTTCAATTGAAAATGAATGGCAATAAACATAAAATTGGTGCATCATATGTACATTCTCACAACAGTGGTACTTTGAGTAATTTAGAGTAATTTGTACAAATATGTGAAAACACGAATCCTATTGCTAAGACTCCTATTTATACTAATTCGACCCTAACAGTCTATAACTGAAAGAACGCCACGTTCGTTATTGCATGTTCTTCGAATCTCTTCAGCCTTCACACATATTTTTGGATAAGATCAAACTTTCAAATTTGAAAACCTTCTTGTCTTTGAAGCACCAAATAATATAGACGTGACGGTTGAAGTATCTATTCTGATAATACTTCGAATAAATTAAGTTCCAATGCTTCACAAATGAACCTTTCTCCAACATTTTGCAAAATGAAATTCTTACTAGCTTTTTATTTATCGAAATCTCCACAAGATCTCCTTCATGTTTCCTTTCGAACTAAATTTCTTCCAATATGTATCATTTCAGCTCAACATTCATACTGTCGGAATTCCGAGTTAACGGGTATGTGCTTCCTTATAGAAATCTGAGCTTCAACAACTTATGGTTGAAATTATTCAATATCCTTCTGCTTTGGTTCCTTTGTAGAAGCATCATTACCTTCCAAGTCTGAAAAGGTAATCTTTATATCTGCAAACTTTTCAACTAGCTTTGACTTTTTCAGGGTCAAGCTTATCATCGAGTCTAACATGAATAGATTCCCTAACAATAAAAGTTTTGGTGTTATACACTATGTATCCTTTTGAGCGTTCAGAGTATCCTAATATGATACACTTTTGTTCTTTATAATCAAACATTCTAAGATTCTCCTTAGTGTTCAAAATAAAACAATCACATCCAAAAGGATAAAAATATGAAATGTTGGGTTTTCTGTTCTTTCACAATTCATAAGGATTCTTACCCAGAATAAGTCTTATAGAGATTTAGTTCTAAATGCAACACGATGTGTTGACTTCCTCTTCCCATAAGTGCTTTTCCATGTTAGTCTCGTTGATCATGAATATGGCCATTTCTTGTAAAGTCCTATTCTTCCTCTCTACTATTGTGGAGTTCTATAGTAGGATAAATCATGGAAAATGTCATTTTTATCAAAAAGCTTTTCAAAATTTTTATTTTAAACTCGCCACCATGATCACTTTTGACTTTGACAATTCTGAGATCCATCTCCTTTTGCACTTGAGAACAGAAGGTAGTAAACACAAAATTTGATTTATCCTTATGTTTAAGAACTTAACCCATGTCCATTGGCTATAGTCATCAACAATAACTAATCCATGCTTCTTTCCATTGACATGAGTAGTTTCATTGGTCCAAACAAGTCAATATGCAGAAGCTCCATTGGCCTAGAAGTAGAAATAACATTCTTTTCTTTAAAAGAAGTTTTTGAAAACTTGTCTTTCTGACATGTCTAACAAATAGTTTCTGAAGAGAACTTCATGTTTGGAAGGCATATAACAAGATCAAGCTTATTTAGCTTAGAGATTCTTCTCATGCTAACATGGCCCAAACGTCTAGGCCATATCCATATCTCTTCATTAACAGAAAGAAGGAATTTTACATTTTGCTTTTTAAGATCAAAAAGTATAATCTTATAGATGTTGTTCTTCTTCTTTCCATTGAAAAGGATTGAGGCATTCTTCTGAATAATAGCTTTACAATAGTTTTGATTAAACATTATATCATAACCATTGTCACTTAATTGACTTATGGATAATAAATTATGCATTATTCCTTCAACAAGCAAAACATCAGTGATAGAAGGGAGATAACCATTACAAAGTTTTCCCGAGCATATGATATTCCCTTTATGATCACCTCTGAAACCAATGAAGCCTCCAGGCTTAAATTCCAAGCTTTGGAACATATGCCTTCTCCTTGTAATGTGTCGCGAGAAGCCAGAGTCCAGGTACCATGACTGGTGTCTTAACTTGTTTGCTAAGGATATCTGCAACAGATTATTTGTTTCTTAGGTACCCATAGTTTCTTGGGTTCTTTCTTGTTAGTATTTTCAGAGTTGTTCCAACCTTGGGCTTAGGAGCAGGATAAACATATTTAATTGCATTTGTGAAACACAATTTTACTTTAGGTTTAGCCTTAGGAGAATAAGAAGTTTTACCTTTTTATTTTACTTTAGGTTTAGAACCAGCAGAGACAAAATAAGAATGAAGAGTATTTGGTTTATCTTTTTTTCAAAATCAGATTCTTCATAAGAATCGTGACTAATACCATTTGTACTGTTTTTTCTTACAACATAGATAATTGAAGCCATGTCGCTTCTACCTAGGCTTATAGTAAGAAATTTCTGGAATGACTTATCATATTTATTTATGACATCATCAGTGCTCACAGAAGCCTCTGAATAATTTCCTTCTCAAGATTGGAACTCTTTCTTTTTAGAATAGAGTAATCAATGTTAAGAATGTGATTTTCTTCTCTTAAAGATGAAAGTTCTTCCTTAAGTTTATTGTGTTCTTTAGAAACATATTCATGGACTTTTATAAGTTCCTTGAATTCATTTCAAGAAACTCATGTTTTTTCCATAATTTCAAGTAAAGAACATGTTAATTCAGAAGGAGAAAGGTCATAAAATACCTCTTCTATGTCTGAATCATAGTCAACATCAACTTTTGGATAGATCGTCTCATCCGAAGCCTTAACGCTATCCATCAATGCTACGTTTGCTTGTTCTTCTTCAGAATCATCTTTCTGAAGAATCAGAGTCATCCCATGTTGTTAGCAGCTCTTTCTTCTTTCCTCTGAAAACATTCTTCTGGGGCTTATCCTTTCTTTGTTACTACCAGACTTCCTTTATCCAAACGTAGACTCAAAGCGACCACTTATCCTTCTAGCTCCTCTGAAATTTTTTTCCTTGCTTTCTCTTCCATAGTTAATTGATCCTTCTTGACAACAGTGAAAACTCATATTCATCTTCATCAGAATCTTCTACGGAATCATCGATGTATTCTGCTTGAAGAGCTCTCGTCTTCTCATATTTTTGATGGATTTAAGAGCAACAAATTTTCCTTTCTTCTGAGGTTCATCTTGTTCCAGCTTAATCTCATGACTTCTCAAACTAAACATCAATTCTTCTATAGAAATGTTATTCAGATCTTTAGCCAATTTAAGTGCAGTTACCATAGGCCTCCATTTAGATGGCAAGCTTCTGATAATCTTCTTCACATGATCTGAAGTAGAGTATCCTTTGTTCAGAACCCTAAGTCTTGCAACCAAAGTTTGAAACATTGAGAACATAGTCTCAACTGTTTCATCTTCTTCCATTTTGAAGGCTTCATATTTCTAAATCAAGGCCAAATCCTTGGTCTCCTTAATTTATCATTTCCCTCATGAGTCATTCTCAAAGAATCAAAGATAGACTAAGTCGAGTCGCAATTTGTTATCTTCTCATACTTAGTATAAGAAATCTCATTCAGCGAGATAGTTCTTGATTCTTATAATCATTCTTTTGTTGATTGTTCATAGATCTCCTCTTAATCTTATTTCCTCTTTCATATGTAACATATTTGTAGCCATCAACTACCATATCCCAAAGGTCAACATCATGACCTAGAAAGAAACTTTCTAGTCTATCCTTCCAATAATCAAATATTTCACCATTAAAGATGGGAGATTTAGCATTGTAGTTATGTCTCTCACTGAGAAGAAGCACAACTACAACATGTGGTGGAATAGCCATAGTGTTTCTAAAACGTCTAGATATTTATCTGACATAGTTAAGTGTTTGATAACTATCAATATCAGAACCGTAGCTCTGATACCAATTAAAGGTGCAAGAAACACAAAAAAGTGGGGTTTGAATTGAGTTTCTAGAGATAAAATCTTTTCGAAACCAAGCGCTTGAAGTTAAAACAAGAATTAAAAAATAAATGAACACAAATATTTTTATCCTAGTTCACTATTATCAAATTTAAATCAGTCCACCCACTAAGATGATTTTCCTTTCTCAATCAATGACTTGATCCACTATAATTAACTGATTATAGACACAAACAAAGACTAATCATCAATAGTCACAACCATAAAGACTAACAATTAATGTCTTCTTGGGAATCCTGACTAAAGACCCAATCTCTCAAGAAACTATCAACTCACTGTTGAATACAAGTTTGTGTATTTACAAGATTGCTTCTTGAAAGTAGATTATACAAAAATAAAGTACAGGTAATAACACAATTGTGTTAATAGCAAGTTAATGAATAAGAGTTCATTGCTAGCAAGTTAAAGAACAAAAGTTCCTTGCTTTACAAAATATTACAAAAGATTTACAAAGTAATTTCAGCAGCATTTTAGCAAAATGAATCAGCGTAAATTCGTTGTTTTCCAATTTATCCAAGTTTTGATTTTATAGCCAAAAAGAAATATGTTGGAGGATAGAATAGGAATGCCAAGATTTCTAGTTGTCTTCTTGCAATGGTTAGTGTGAGTGATAGACAACATCGTCCTAATAGTATAGTCCTTGCAACATAAAAAACAACATGGTGAAAGAAGGTGCCCTTGTAATATTTCTCACCTGAGACCTTTGATCTTCTCTTCTAATCTCCAAAGGCTTTAGAATATGCAAGAGTTGAAGCATATGCGTAGAAGAATAAAAAAAATTGTCTTCAGAACTAGTTTCAGCAGAACCTTGTCTTTAAATTCTTCAACACTTATTTTTCAAAGTATTGTCTTCGGAATCTTATGAAATCGTTAAACGGAACCTTGTCTTTAGAATCTTTAGAACCTTGGAGCAAGAGAAATTAAAATCTTCAGAGCTTGAGAACTCTTCAAAAGGTTAACTATCAGAGTCCCAGTTAGATGCGATAAAACTAACATTCATCAGAACCGTTGTTTTAGAAGCATTCTAAGAAATAATACACGCACTTGTATCTCTTGGTGTGTTGAGTCTAGAATTTGATGACATCACACGTTAAATCTTCAGAGTCAGAACCTGTTAGCAAAAGCTACACTCTAAAAAAACTATTAGGATACTAAATTGTTATCTAATCACCCATATAATGTTAACATTAAAACTCAAGGCCAGATGTAGAACCAAATTATTCTTACAAAGGAGACAAACTTAGTCTCAGTCAGTGCCCAAAAGAAAACATAGAAATTCAATAAATGCTAAAGATTCCTTAAACGTCAACTGTAGGGAATTGAATGTATGCCCAAGTTTGTACATGTCCAGGTATTGTGTTTATAGTTGGGGTGTTAGGCAGATATTTTAGCAATCCTGAAATTAATCATTGGAAAGTAGTCAAAAAGGTCATGTGGTATTTAAAGAGAAAAAAAATATTATATGCTCATGTAAAGTAGGTCAGACCAGTTAAAGATCACTATATACTCTGACTCATATTTTGCATGATGTCAAGATAGTTAAAGATCCACTTTAGGCTATATCTACATGTTGGCTGGTAGTGCAATTTTTTAGTGCAATGCCAAGCAAACTCTTACAGCTTCAACCACCATGGTAGTGAAATTTATTGCATATTTTGAGGCATCTAACCATTGAATTTGGTTGAAGAACCTTGTCATAGGACTGTGAATTATGGAAAAATTGAAAGACCACTTAAGTTATATTGTGACAATAAACTAGTCATCATATATTCCAACAACAATAGAAGCTCGACTTAGTCAAAACATATTAACATCATATTCCTAGTTGCTAAGGAAAGGATACAAAGTGGTTAGATTTCCATAGAACACTAATAGACAAACTTCACGATAGCAGATCCTCTTACAAAAGGTCTTCCATCCAAGGTCTTTTGCGAGCACACTGCTCATATGAGTGTTTTATAGTTTGAGAAATCTTTAGTTTAGTAGGAGTTAGTCATTTATGAATTTTGCGTTCCATGTTTGATATTATATATGCATTCTCTGGTTTTGAATATTTTTTTATTTATAAAGTTTGATATTCAACTATTTATACTTTGTACAATAAGGTTATAGAATGATCTTACTAAAGTAAAGTAGGACCAGTTGAAAATCAACATGTACATAGTAACTTCACGTGATTTTCATGATACGGATTTCATGATGAATCTATGTCATTTAGTTATGTCATTATTAGTGATTATTGATGGGTTTTAGTTGTGACTGATACAACGAAAATCACTTTGGTTATATATACTGGCAAAACTAATAGACAAGATAATCTAAATATGCTTGAAGTATATAATGGCAAATTTTGAGCATATAAAGTCTAACATGTGTTTAAAGTTACATATGTGATCAATGGGAAGTTGTTAGAATTTTGGATCACAAATGTAATGTTACATGTGTTAGAACCATTATTTAATTAGGCAAGATTATAGTGGTCTAATTAATATTTAGTCTTTAGCTAAAAGTATAATGTCGTGAAAGATAAGGTTATTGTGTAGGTATCATAAGTCATTATCTAAATTGACGATGGATCAAATTAGAATGTTGAAAACTAAGAAATAACTCTAAGGTTTTTTATATGGGTTATGGTTCTCATTTGTAGAGCGGTCAAAATACACGGTTTATCAGGATTCTCTCTTCATCCCCATTAGAAGAGATTCAAGAAACCTTAAATAATTATACAAATCAGAAGATCACATACCGCAAACCTTCAATGATTTCAATGACAAATTCAAATACGATTTGTTTTCATTCTCTGATTGAATTCTAATGCGAATTTAAAGGAAATGATTTGATGGGTTGCGTACTCATAGGAATTAATTTAGAGTTCTGTTTTTAATTTCTATATCAATAAAAATCATAAAGTTAATGGACAGATCCCACAACACTTCAAACTACTCTTTTTCTTACTTCTGACCTAATTTCGATTCTAGAACCCGAAAGTTTAAAAACATGGCCAGACTTCTAGAATCTGAAAAAATATTTTTGTTATAACTAATGATTTATGAGAGATTTCACGAGTAAGAAAAGAAGCCGTCTTTGTTAATATATCTAAGAACAAAAGTTGTTAATTCTGTATTTGGGAGCTCAATTGAATTTAGAGAAGTAATTTTCCTTTATTGAACTGAAAATGAATTAATCCATAATTTACAATAGTATCTTTTTGTCAATAAATAAAAACAAACCAAAACTCTGTTAAACTCCCTTTGTCTTGGTTGCAAATGCAAATTTTGCTATGAAGACAGAGAAATATATTCTGTGAAGCTGTAGCTGTAGGGAAGTAGTGACACACCACTATCAACAGTATATATTTGGAATTTGATAGCCTTCGTTAACTGAAAGCAAAACCATTATCTATAAAGTGGAGAAGCAGGTAAAACGTAGACTCTGTGTTTAGAGAATGGGTATTGATGCATTATGGGTTTACGTTGTTTTCTTATACTAGATTACGATGACATCTCACTCCACTTACTTGAAAAATAAATTTTTTTCCGACAATTCCACCAACATAGGGAAACCACTTTTGGAAAGGTATCGATTCTATGTAAGTGCAAGTTGTTGTCTACTTCTCTTAGATCATGTTTAGACATACAAACAACACTAAAATATAGAGTAGAACGGTAGAAACAATGTGTATAGACTAGAGTATTTTACTTGAGTATTGAGACCATGTTAAAACGACAAATTATAGATTCTAAAATTAAAGGGACTTTTATTGATTTTGTCAGACTCATTGTTGGTTCAAACACGAATAGGGAAGCAAATATGTGTTAGCTATGCTTTAAACGTGAAAAACAAAGAGCTGCATAACATTAAACTATAGACTCGTGGATCATAAATTTTATATAGTAAAATAATACTCATGAATATATATATATATATATATATATATATATATATATATATATATATATATATATATATATATATATATATATATAATGTAGTTCAAATTTCCTCACTTGATTTTGTTGAGATATAATTCAAATTAGTTATTTGGTCAGAAAATTAAGTAGCTCAAGTCCAAGATAGTTAGGGTTAAAGTTTGTTAGGTTAGTTATTTAGTATACATGTCACTTAGTTGTATATAAATACATATTGTAATTCAGTTTCTATTATCATCTTCAATAATAACAATTCTCAATTACTTTTCCTTCTCTCTCTCATTCCTTCTCTCACCCAAAGTGCCTCACGCACTAAACATTTGGTATATAGAATTTTCGGTTAGTTTCTTGATCGTATTTTCAAGAACTGCATGTTGGTGGTCAGGTTTCTGGGGATCGTGAATCATATTTGCTACAGAGATGAATGGAGACAACAAATTTATATAGGGTAATCACAGTAACCGACAAATTCAGAGTTATGTTCACATCTCCCCCCGAATATGTTAATCCCAAAATTTCATTTATGCTTATTCAGAGTCTCTCCCTGAGCCCAAGATTCAAAAAATAAATTTTGAGTTTTCAGAACAAAGAAATAGAGAAGGAACACTTTCCTACAACAACTCATCAAAGTCTGACTAGAACACCTGGTCCTCATCTCAAAACCTGGTTACTATCAGAACTTGATGAAGAATCAAAATTTGATTTTACACTTGAACGAATAATGACATGCATCATATATCAGCACTTATATTTCATGATTCTAATATCACAACCAAAATATTGTACTTCTGGAGAAGTTACCTACTTCTTAAGCATCAACGTTTGACGTGATATATTTTAATATATCACACATTTAGACAGTTCACAACTTCAGAATTGAACATATGTTACATAAGCACACGTAGCACACATATCATAACACATCTTCTGAGTGACATCTCTGTATCAGAGTATGTATCAAAATATTGATTTGACTTCTTTTCAGGAGAGCACTACTTCTGAAGCTTTAAGTATGAATTTCATACTTTCAGAAAGTTCATAACTTTTAAACAATATGATATAAAGCAATATTACCTTACTTTTGGTAAGTTTATAACTTCTGAATTGTTTTTGGTACATTTGTTTGAATATACATATATTCACAAAGTGTACAACTTCTTATATATGAAACCAGTTTAGATTTCCTACATAAGGATCTCAATCTTAGACAGCAGGATCCTCATATTCAACCTGTCTTAGAATACTCAATGAACTTATTCAAAGTTTCTGATTTGAAACATCAAATAAACAGTAAGTAGCAACAGTATTACATATGTTTGACTTTAAGATTCTGAGAATAAATATTATCAAAATCATTTTTACTTTCTTCCCCTTTGTCAGAAATAAAAAAGGTAATAAAGAGACAAAATAACGAAATTGATACCCTTTTGTTGAAACCACAACAGAATCACTTGAGATCTTCTTAGCAAAATTTGTGTATCATTAAATTTAATATTGGATATTGTTTCTTTAGAATTGATTTTTCTTATTAGAAGAATTGGTTATTAAAGTGTGATCTATTAGTCATTCCAAAATATTTAAAGTATCACAAAGAAATATATCTAGGAATGTAAGCAAATTTTTGAGAAATAGGTATGCATCAGGAATATCTCATGTTGATACTTCCTCTTTGACATAAATAGCTAGTGATAACATAAGTTGTTGAATACAATGTTTTGACACACAATACAAGACCTTGTGAACTGAGCCTTTCGAACAATTTTGATAACCCCATCTAATTCAAACAGTTCAGATATGACACACCCATAGGGTATGAAGGATTTTTGAAAATATTCTGAGTCCAAATTTGATTCCTTTAGGTGGTTGAAAATAATCGCGGACAAATTAACAGGGATATTGTTGTGAATGAAGAAGATTAGACGCTTATCCCTAGGAAACACAACATCCAAGTTTTCACCTTTAGGATGAAGGTTTGTTTGTAAGAATAGAAACCAGATTTTAGCAAGAGGTTTTAGGTTGTCTGGATTGTTGGGTTCGTACCCATAATAAGTGTCATGAATGGTTGGGAAAAAATCAACTTCTATGAAGTCAAAACTGGCATGATCCATGGAGTTAGCTTTAGGAGTACACCAAAGTGCTTCAGCAATGGAAGAGAAAGTGATGACAAAAGGAATACCATAGATACTCGATTTAATGTGACTTCCATCACTGCTAGTAGATGCATGAAGCTAAAAAAAATTCACGATATTTGGGTAGATATGACTTTGTAGCATAACAACATATCCTAACCAATCCTGGCTTTTAAAACACATGTTGATGAAACCGTCATCAGACATGCTATTAGGACGTTTTTCATGAATTACCTCCAAAAATTCTTCATCTCCATGAAACTTATTGATAGCCATTTGACACAAGAATTTTAGGAAAGACTGAAACGTTGTAAAAAGAGAGCATTGACTGAAACTTGAAAAGAGACTGAAGATGATGGATGATATAAATAGACAAAAAGATATGTAACGAATTGAAAAGATTAAATTACTTAATAGTAATTGTTGTACCCCAAAATTTTCCCTCTCTTTTCTCAAGACATTTCTCATAAGATCTCCAATAGCTCGAGTTTGCACAAGTGTTAACTAGGTGAAACCACTCCTAAACACCACTGCCTCAAATTAGGATTTTGATTTTTACAAAGACAATTGGACTTCTAATGCCTCAAATGATCCCCATGGATCATTATAGACCTCCAAGAATACTCATGCCAAGTTTCAAGTCTTGTATCACAAATTTGCTCAATCAATTGCTCAGATAACTGAAAATCAACTGTATTAGATAAAAAGTCAATTGTGGTCAACCTACAGTCAAACTTCACGATTTTTTGCCAAAATCAAATTTTTAAGGTCCTATTCATCATTTGATCAAGTATTGATCATAATTCCTCAAGAAAAGCACTCAATTTACCAAAGGGGCAGATGGTCAAAATTAGGGTTTTGACTGTAATTGACTGACAACTGACTTTTTGACCTAATACATGATCCAATGGCTTGAAGCACAATCTCAAAGATTCAAATACAACATGTTGGTCAAATCTCATGGCTCAAATCATTTTTCAAAAGTAATGGATTGATAGTTGAATTTTTGGTCAATTGATGAAAAGTCAGCTAATACACAAAAAAGTCAAAACTTTAACTTTTTAGTCAAAATTTGAGTTTCAAAGATCACAATTCATCAATACATTCAAAATATGAAGCTTGATCATCAAGAAAGTCAAAATTCAATTTGAAAAGTCAAAATTTTCAAGACTTAGAAATTTTTCTAAGTGTTTTTGTACATGATAATTTCACTACTTCATGACAATTTTTCCCCAAGATGCTAGATGATTCAAAGGAAACTTTCAACATGAAAATTGTAGATCTTGATGAGATCTACAACTTTGTATTAGAATGCTCATATCCAAAAAATTCTTAGATCTTGAGTTATAAGCCCATGAAGTCATGCACTTTTTCTTAAAC
Source organism: Vicia faba (assembly GCA_948472305.1). Lineage (NCBI taxonomy): Eukaryota > Viridiplantae > Streptophyta > Magnoliopsida > Fabales > Fabaceae > Vicia > Vicia faba. The sequence goes on from OX451741.1 coordinate 1,373,913,577, forward strand.
ACTTAGAGAAATTTTCACTTAGTGTAGACAGATTTTTGACCTAACTTCTTGGCCAATTTTCTCCAAGCTCCAAGATGATTTTGTCAAAATGGTCAACATGAAGGTTGTATATAATTTTTCAAGCTTTCTAAAATGTCTAAGATCTTGAAGAGATCGTTCTTGATCAAAGAGAATCAAAGAGAACAAGTTGAGGTTTCATTCTTGATTTTTACGTCATTTTGATGATGAACATTTAACCAAATCTCAAACCTATGCTGCATAATATCACTTTGTAGGCTTCTAACTTGTGTTTCACTCCTTAATTTAATGTTTACGCAACATAATGATCCATTATCCAAGCAATTAAGCCATTGTGCAAGTTACATTTCCATTTTGGGAAGAAAGGCACCATTGATATTCTTGAAAAGTTGTTTGAATCACAAAGTTAACTTGTCTTGAGCTTCTAAGCTATTTGTTCATCACACACTCAACATACAAAGTCAGATAAACATGTTTAAAGCTTGTAACCACTCTAGATAGCCTTGTATCATACCTTGGAACAATTCTTGTCAAGTTTTCTTCAAAAACAAGTCAAGAAACCAAAACATGTGATCTTGTACTTCTGATCACCTCAAGCTCTAAAACCTTTTCCTATAAATTGAGGCATTGTTTACAAGCCTAGGACATGAAATTAGAAGGCTTAAAACTCTCCCAAATTCCCTCTAACCGGAAATTTCTCAAAAAACACCATTTGTATACAGTTCTTCCTTTGAACTTGTATCTTCCATTTCCATCATGCGTTTTCCTTTAAAATCATTTTCAAAGCTTTCATACATCAAATATAGTTCATCCATGTCCCTGTTTTAGAACTGTAAATCCTCCATCACCATCCTCCATAACCAAAAACTGGGTGAGTCACATTAACTTCTCATCACAATTCAGCCATCCTCAATCCAAACTAATCAACGCATTAGCTTCCGAGAGGTTCAAGGAAGCTAACCAGATCATTACAACACCTTGAAAACTGCTCAAACCCAAAACACGATCTCCATCTGCAAGGTGAGTTTTCTGAGTTCCTAACTCTTCATACAAGCATCATTTGACTTCCATTTTCACAGATAAAATGTAGACATCATAGCCCTGAAACTAACCATGTCCTTAGAATTTATTTATGTTTCCTGAGTAGTGAGAATTTTGAGCCTGAACTTTTTGAAAAAATTAGCTTAAATTTAGTACCATTTAAAATCCGTCCTCATCTTTGATCCATTGCTTAAGTTATTTACATATTTGAAATCATGGTGAAATTTTTAAGAAGTTTGATGTTCATACTTTTGAGAATGGGTAAGAAATGAATAAGTTGCAGAAGTTCTGGCTAGCGCCAGGAAGAAGATGAAGTTGATAACATGAACTTAGTTTATTTTAAGTTTATTGCAATATGTTTCTATACCAGATGAAACAACCACCCCAGTGGCATAGAGAGCGCGCTAAAGGCATTATTGTGTGAGGACCTGGGTTCAAGCCCCAGTGAGTACCATTTTTCATATTTTCATGTTATTTTTCATTCATAAGTGCATATGGGCTCCCCTAATTGGGCCTATCCCTTTCTTAATTCCCCACACCCCCTCCACTACTTTCAGCAACTAAGCCCACTCTTTTTTATTTTATTTTTTTGACTTCCAAAAAAAAAAACACTTTGGGCCAGCGTGTACCATTTTTCATATTTTCATGTTATTTTTTCATTCATAAGCGCATATGGGCTCCCCTAATTGGGCATATCCCTTTCTTAATTCCCCACACCCCTCTACTACTTTCAGCAACTAAGCCCACTCTTTTTTATTTTATTTTTCTGACTTCAAACAAAAAAAAAACTTTGGACCTAAGTTGTTTTTACTTTAAAACCATCCATTTTCTTTTCAAACCCCGACCCTTTTCTATCTTTTTTATATATTTCTATTTTTATTTTCTATTTCTTATTTATATTTTATTATTATCATTTTTATCAAAAATAAACTAAATATATTTTCTTGAATAAAAAGACTCTTATTCTTATTTTTTAACTCATTTTATTTTTCTATAAATTAACAAAATACCAAAAAATATTTTATTAAATACATTGACTATTTTTTAATTCATTTCTTTTAAACAAAAAAACTTGACAAATATGTTTTCCTAATTTAATTAAAATAAATTTAGAATTAGGTTTTACTTTAATTTGTTCTTTTAATTTAAATTAACTTACACTATAATTAATTAACTTTCTTTCTTAATTAGTTAATTAAGTTAACTATAAAACTTTTTCATAACAAAACCATAAAAAAACAATTGACTTTTCTTTTACATTATTTTTATATTCTTGTACATTTTATTTTGCATTATTCAATATAGTTGTAATAGTAATTAGGTTTTAATTGCTTTCGTCCTCATTTGTAATTTGTAATACTGATCCCCTAAAAGTATTGCAATAGCGTAGAACTTTAAATTTCTGCAATTTATCGCTTTCCATATTATTGCTAGTAATTAGGGTGTGTATGGAAAGACTTAAAATCAAAAATAGATAACCCGAATTCAAGATAATTTAAATGAAAACAACACACTTTTCACATGTGCACCTTTAGGGTTAACCCATACTTGTTACCTTAGAATAAAACAGTCATGTCCCTCGAACTTAGGATACTTTAAAAAAGACCCTCGATTACAAGATTGTAGTCCCTCGATGACCCTTCGATGTTGCCTACGGTAAACGATCTTAGACCCTTACGACAAATTTCTAAGGTATCCTACAATGTTGCCTTCTATGACTGTACGATGACCCACGCCTGTCCCTTTACATCCAATGATAAGGTTTCTTACTAATTAATGGTAAGAAAACACTATCTAAAGGAGGAGGAAAAGAACAAAGACTTTTTGGGTAGGTAGAACATTCACAGTTGCTTGCTCACAAACATTACAAAACAAACTAAAACCCTTCCCACACTCACACTTTCAAAAATTCTTCAAAAATAAACATCTCTTTGAACTATTTTCAAAACGAACATTTTGTACACATTCTTGCCGAAACGAGAATCATTACAAATTTTTCCGAAACAAAGGCGTTTTCATAATATTTTCAAACTTACACCAAACAAAAACATATTTCACAAAGAATTTCAAAGTGAGCTATCAACTAAGAGCCCGTAGATAACTATGAATGAAAAGGGTTCTAACACCTTCCCTTTTCATAATTTACCCCCCCGAACTCAAGAAAAATTCTCAAAAGGTATTTCCTGTTCTTTTCAACCTTCCCTTTATTGGATAAAAGAAAAGTCAGTGGCGACTCTTGCTATCCGCAACAATTGCGATAAAATGCAAAACATCCAAGTCAGTTCTCCCACCCTATTACAGAACTGGAGACTCTGCTGGGGAAATAACTTAAAAGTGAGGTTACCTTAGAGACTAGATCATATTTAAAAGCTTTCATTTGTTTGACTTTCTTGCTTTACATTATGGGTTATGTTTGGGTTTTGTATAGATCCTCTACCCGGATCCGGGGACATTATTAGGTAAGTAGCAAAGATCATGGAGATTGTATGGAGTAGGCCGATATGGTTAAAACACTGGCTATGTTAGTGTGACACATTTGTTGGTACCGGTATCCCTTATGTTGAATCGAGGAGAATACAAGGCCGTTGTGTGGTGTCATGAAGCACTAAATGACTGTAGAACCTTTAGTTAAACAAATTGGCCATTAGGAAGTAAAGAGATAGCCGATTTTGGTACAAAGTTGAAGATCGGTTGATACTCGATGCTACACTCATTGAGATCAGACTTTCAGGATATTTTGGCTGCAAGAAAATATTGATTATGGTAAAACAATGTCCGACGAAGAAAGATCAGTGATATTGAGATACCCTAGAACCTGATTACTTTCTAGGACAGGTTAAACCAACTAAACTTCAAGAGGGTACTTACCTATCAAACCCATGCAAGCCTAAACCTAAGGTTCTTGTTTGCTTTGTTTGTGATTATTTTTTCATGACATCATAAACATCATAACATCATAAACATCATAACATCATAAGCATTCTCACTAACCATTTCAAGGATTTAGGAATTTATCTTTGTTCTGTTTGGTAGGACATGGCTTCCACTCGTAGAAATACCATCCGAGTCAACTTCGTGAAAGTGCCTCTTCAACTTCAAGAGTTAGCATCAAGGGTACCTAAAGATTCTCCCTTCACCAAGAAATATGGTCGACTTCTCAACTTGGCTACCGCAAGCTTTCAAGAAGAAAAGATGTGTGTGCTTTTTCAGTTCTTTGATCCTATGCATCCTTGCTTCACATTCCCCGACTACCAATAGGTGCCTACATTGGAGGAATTATCTCAACTTCTAGGAGTGCCTGTGCTTTATTAAATACCATTCACTGGTTTAGAGGAAACTCCAAAGCTTGAAGTTATTGCCAAAGCCTTTCATTTGAAGAGATCTGATATTGTGGCAAATTTGGAAACAGGGAGTGGAGCTAAGGGTTTTCTAGCCAAGTTTCTATTGGAGAAGGCTCGGTTGTTTTGGGAAGATATGGATTTTCAAGCTTTTGAATATGTCTTGGACTTTCTAATATATGGTTTGGTTCTATTCCCAAATTTTAAACAACTCATAGATGTGAATGCCGTCAAGGTTTTTCTCTCTCATAATCCTGTGCCTACGCTACTTGGGGACATCCTACATTATTTTCACACCCGCACCATGAAGAAGAGAGGGACTCTTTTGTGTTGGGTTCCATTGTTGTCTACGTGGTTTATTCCACACCTATCTCGATCAACATTGAAGAATGAACAAAGCTTGATATGGTCTCAAAGGATGATGTCGCTCTCACACTTGGATATTCATTGGTGTTCTCGGTCTTTGGAGGATATTACCATCATTGACCATTATGGGGAATTCCCTAATGTTCCACTGTTGGGTATTAGGGGAGGTATTACATATAACCCTTCTCTTGCATTACGATAGTTTGGGTATGCGCGAAGAGATGGTCCCAATGATGCGCTCATCCAAGGTTTAGTATTAGATTACAAGGGTGACGTCCAAGGCTATCATCAATAGTTCATACGAGCTTGGAGAATGGTAAAAAAAGTGGATAGCAAGACTTTGGGGCATAAAAATTCCATCCTTCTTGAGCCTTACCTCAAGTGGGTACGAACTTGTGCTCAAAGTCTCATAATGCCTTACCCAGCCATCCTACATGTGATTATGAAGCCCGTTGCTGAGGGAAACACTCCTTACACTCTTCTTCATCCTGACATGCCTACCGACTTCGAGGAATTGCAAAGATCATGGATTAAACTCAAAGGGGAACGAGATACATTTGAAGCACAGTTCTACGCAAGCGAGAATAAGGTTTTGGAGCTCACGAGGCAACTTCATGAAGAGCAAATCTTGAATGCTTATATTGCACAAAAGAGGATGCGCCCATGGGAATTTGAGCCTTTTTTTATTTTTTTATTTTAGGAGTTTATTTTGTAACCTTTGTAAGACCAAGAGGCATTTGTAATCCATGGACTTATTAATGCAATTAATGTTTGTTGTCTTCTCTCTGTCTAGAAAATTTAAACTCCGTAAAATCCTTGAAAATATTGCATTTGCATGACATGCATCATATCATAAGCAGGTTTTCTAACACAGGTTTCCTCATCTTTTTACTATTTATTTCAGTATAAGATGGATCTCGAGAAAACTATCTAGGACTTGCAGACTCAACACTCTCAATTCCAAGAAACTCTGCTCAACTTAGCAAAAGGGCAGCAAGAAATGATGGCTCTTCTTGTTACAAAGAAGAAGACAAAGAATAAAGTCGTGATTAACATGGGAAGAGGTTTAAAGGGCCCGCTAGACAAGTCCAAGTTGAAGAGGATTCCTCCGAAGAGGATGAAAATCAAGATGAAGATGCTAGGAGCACCCGTGTTGGGGGTGGAAACAATCAAATCTCTGAAGACAAAGATTATCATGATGAACAATATCCATCGGCCGTCGACAAATATAGTCAACTAGAAGACAGATTGAAAGCTGTGGAAATCCAAGTTGTGCTTGACTTAGATTTCGGTGACTTGGGTTTGGTTCCTGGTATAGTCATTCCCCACAAATTCAAGATCCCCGTTTTTTCCAAGTATGATGGTTTCTCATGTTCGAAGCTTCACCTAAGATCTTACGTTCATAAAATTCAGCCGCATACCGCTGATAAGAAACCGTGGGTGCACTTTTTTCAAGATAGTCTATCTGGGACACAGTTGGGGTGGTTTTACCAATTGGAAGGAACTAACATCCATACTTGGGAGGATTTGGCCACTTCCTTTTACCGCCAATATCAATATAACATTGATCTTGCACCGACTAGGGTGCAATTACAAGGAATAACCATGGGTTCCAACGAGGGCTTCAAAGAATATGCTCAGAAATGGAGAGACATGGCTGGCAGGGTGCAGCCACCTTTAACTGACACAGAGCTGGTAGACGTGTTTATAGGAACATTGATTGGACCATTTTTAGACTTACTAATTGGAAGTTCATTGTCCGGATTCACTGAATTGATCTTGACTGGTGAGAGGGTGAAAGAGTGATTAAAAGTGGGAAACTACTGAGGTCCTCCACCTCTGATGTTGTGAAAAAACCATTTGCTGGAAAAAAAGAGACTAATGCTGTATATGGATCAAGAAGCCGTACTAAGAATGACTGTCATCATTTATTAGGGGCAGTATTAATTTCTAATCCTACACCTACTCAACAACAACAAGGGAATAGGTGTAGGACGAAGTTTCAAGAAAGGTAGTATACTAAGATCAATATGTCACTGTCTCAAGCTTTGCATCACTTACTAAAAGTGGAGCTGATTACATTGAGAGATCCTCCCCAAAACCCTGATACCTCCTCTCCAAAATACAATCCCAACACAAAATGTGCTTACCATTCAAACAGCCCCAGACACGATACCAATGACTGTTGGTCTCTAAAGAACAAAATTCAAGACCTGATTGATAACAAGACTATTGAATTTGATCCTCCTCCAACTTCAAATGTGATCACCACACCCATGCCAAATCATGATAAGGATGTCAATGCTGTTGAAGATGCCTCTTTTGTTTCCTTCATCAAAGATCTAACCACCCCTGTAAAGATTGTTAAAAAGAATTTTTTGAAAGCCGGGGTATTTCCTGGTTTCCTGGAAGACTGTTTTTGTTGTGTTGTACAAATTAATGGTTGTGAATGGCTAAAGAAAGGTGTCTAACACCTTATAGATAGCCACGAAATTCTATTTCAAAGAACTTCATCTGTGAAAAGTTTGGCCCGAAATGTATCTCAAGAATTTGAAGACGTGTCCATCATTACTATCACAAACAAACCTATTAGGATCACCTCTAAAGGTCCTATTAGAATTCCCGTTGAACCAAGAATAGCTCCACTAATTATCACCACACCGGGGCCAGTTCCCTACTCTTCTGATAAGGCTGTGCCATGGAATTATGGGGTGGAAGTGTATTATCATGGTATCAAACAAGATTCATGGATTGATGAAGATGAAACTGTTGACATTACAAACATTGTTGGATCAAGTAAAGTTACAAGGATAGGGAGGATCTTCTCTCCATAGATTTCACCTCCGACAACCACAACTACACCCATTTGTATTACTGCTGATAAACCTAGTACTAATGCTAGAGGAAAGGAAAAAATGACTGAGCTTGCCAGGACGGAGGTGCCCACAAAAAATACTACCATTGAGGACCCATCTACCCAACATATGGGAGAAATTCTAAAAATTTTCAGAAAAAGCGATTACAAGATAGTGGAACAGTTGGGGAAAACACCCTCAAAGATTTCTATGTTGTCTTTGTTGTTATGCTTCGAGGCGCGTGCTCAAGGACTGACAAAATTCTTGAAAAATGCACATGTCCCTCAAGAAACTACGATCGACCAAGTTGAAAATTCTGTAGCGAGTTTGACTGTTAATAATTGGTTAGGATTTTCGAATGCAGATCTGACTCCAGCCGGGAAAAACCACAATAAAGCTCTGCATGTTTCCATCTAGTGTAAAGGAACCACTTTAGCCCAAGTATTAATGGATATTGGGTCCTCTCTGAATGTCTTACCCAAAGGTGCTCTAGATCGGTTGGACTGTGAAGGTTTGGTACTGAAGCCTAGTGACATTGTAGTAAGAGCTTTTGACGGATCAAAGAGGGTGGTCCATCAAGAGGTTGATCTCCCTATCAAAGTTGGGTATCAAGTCTTCAACTTAACATTCTATGTGATGGATATCCGTCATGCTTATTCTTGTCTGCTTGGACGCCCATGGATACATGGGGCAAGTGTGGTGACTTCCACACTACATCAAAAGTTGAAATATTCGGTCAACGAGAAAATTGTTACCGTCTGTGGTGAAGAAGAGTTTATGGTTAGTCATATAAATTCATTCAAATATGTTAAAATTGATGGTGAGTTCATTGAAACTCCTTGTCAAGCCTTTGAAATGGTCTCTCCCATGGTCGTTGTTGCCAAGGCCACTCCTGACACTCCCGAAGCTGCTAAAGATACACCAAGGATGGCTTCTCTCAAAGATGCTCGTGCTGTTATTGAAGAAGGAGGTTGCACCATTTGGGGACAACTTCCTTATTTCCCTTTCAAGTAAGAAAAATTTAGATTGGGCTTCACTTCCAAAGTTCAATAGGAGGTTCAACGTGCTCGCGTAGGGAAACCGCCTCTCTGCATTAGTAACCATGAGATTAATGCCCTTGAAGACTCTGATGTTGTTTGTAAATTTGATGATTGGATCTACCTGACTGCTGACGGAGGGCTCCATAACTAGAAGACCAAGGACTTTATCCCAATCTCCTTCAGCCAGGTGTAATTGCCATTTACTGTTTTTATTACTTTGAGAACTTTGTCTGTAATTTCCATTAAAACAATGACTTTAAGCCCTGTGCCTTACCTGGGGCACAATGGTCCATTTGTTAAGGGTTTGTCAATTTCACATGCCATATGCTCATTTTAATGATAAACATTGGACTATTTTGCATTCAAATTTTGCGCTCTTTTCCTTTATTTACTTTATTGCATTTTCAAAATAGCCATGTGACCTTACATGCACACATACATTTGTAGATCCACATCCACTCCGGATATCATTGACAATGATTCTGCTATTGCCATCTATGATTTTTAACATCCAATCTATCAAGCCGAAGACAAAGGCGAGGAAGATTGTGAAATACCTGGGGAATTCGCTTGACTTCTAATACAAGAGGAAAATGCCATTCATCCGCATGAAGAACCAGTTGAAGTGATCAACCTAGGTACTGAGGTAGATAAGAGGGAAGTCAAGATCGGCGTCAACTTGGAAGACGGTGTCAAGAGAAGATTGGTTCAGATGTTACGTGACTATGTTGAAGTATTTGCTTGTTCATATAAAGATATGTCTGGGCTCGATACTGATATCATAGTTCGTCGTCTTCCAATGAAGAAAGGTTATCCTCCAGTCAAGAAAAAGGTTCGTCGCATGTGGCCCGATATGTCTGAGAAAATAAAAGCTGAATTAATGAAGCAATTCGATGCAGGTTTCCTAGCAGTGATGTCATATCCCCAATGGGTTGCAAATATGGTCCCGGTGCCGAAGGAAGATGGAAAGTCCGTATGTGTGTAGACTACAGATATTTGAATAGGGCAATCCTAAAGATGATTTCATGTTACCATATATCGATGTCTTGGTTGACAACACGGCTCAACACAAAGTTTTATCCTTCATGGATGGCTTCTCCGGATACAATCAAATCAAAATGGCACCCAAAGACATGGAGAAAACCACTTTTGTTACACAGTGGGGAACCTTCTCTTATAAGGTCATGCCTTTCGGTTTGAAGAATGCAGGTGCAACCTATCAACGGGCTATGGTAGCTTTGTTTCATGACATGATCCATCATGAGATAGAAGTGTACGTTGATGACATTGAAGGGTGAGAAAACACTTAGAAGGGGGGGGGGGGGGGGTTGAATAATTTTCTCTTTTTCTTTTTCTTAAAGGCTCAACAATAATGGAAAGACAAGGTTATTTTTATCCTGGTTCGTTTGAACTCAAACTACTCTAGTCAACCCGCCAAGGTGATTTCGCCTTTTCTCAACAAGGACTTAATTCACTATAATCAACTGATTACAATCACACAACAACTGTTGTGACTAACAATGCACAAGTAATCTTACAAGTGACTCACACCACTAAGACTTAAACTAGTCCTAGTCTGCTTGAGAAATCTGACCAAACTTGGTCTCTCAAGGAACAATTACAAGAGTTAAATCTTTACAGATAGTGAAACAAAGTTTGCTTCTAAGAAAGTTATATCACAACTGTGATTTTTCACTAAGAATAGTATTGCACAAAGTGTATGAAAAATTGATTTGTGAGCCCAGAATATTTTCACGTAGTTCTTGCTTCTTTTGAAATTGTGGAGTTCTCTCAGTAGTTGGCTTGCAATAAATGTTCTTCTATATATAGTGAGAAAAAAATGAACGTTTCTGCCTTCAAATGTGGAGAGCATTAAATGTTTGCGTGTTTCCTTGCACTATTCCATTTTCTAATGAACTAGCGTAGACACTTGAGTGCATGTAGTCGTCTTTGCATTAAATGAGCAAACGACACTTGTAAGAGCATGTTTCCTGAAGCTTGACAAGACTTGTTAGCTTTTACATTCTTTCAGAACTTAGCTTCACGTCTTGATTCAGAACATGCTTGCATATCTTCTAAACAACGCTTGCTTGCTAAGTACTTCTGATCAGCGCTTGCTTTCAAAGAACTTCTGAAACATAGCTTACACAGAAACTTGCTAAGCGTTAGAAGATGTATTTAAATAATTATCTTACCAGAGTCAGCATCAGCACTTGCGCTAAAACAAATAGTTCTTTCATCAAAGAACTTCTTCATTTATTTTCAGCTCAGCACATCAAAATGCTTTTGTCATAACATTATCTGAAACAATTAAATACGTTCATTAGAGTATCAATTATATAAAATATAATTTATTGGTATCATCAAAACTCTGAGATATGATCAGAACCAATCTTGTTCTAACAATCTCCCCCTTTTTGATGATGACAAAAAAATATTCAGATAAGAAATAAAATTTAATAAGAGATAGGAATCTCCCCCTGAAATAGATATTTCTATAAGAAAAACTTCCTGAGAATTTTCATCAGAGTTTTGAAAATTTCTTCTGAGATTTCTTCAACAAGTCTTTTGAAGATAATGTTCATTTGAATTAAACTTCAAGAGTTTAAGTGATACCTGTAAAATTCTTTAAGACATAGAAATAAATCTTGTATTTTGTTAGAATGTTTGAGACTTAGTCCCATAATTGTTAATCAGATATAAGATCAAAATACTCATTTTCTCCCCCTTTTTGGCATAATCAAAAAGTATATAAAAAATAGTTGAAGAGCGTAAAAAGAAAGTTTTTTAATAAAATATTCAGAGGTTCAACAAAACAACAAACAAAAAAAACAAGAAACAGAATGACACTAAGATCTCTTAGAAACAAGGGCCATAAGAAGATTTTTGATCTCAAATGCATATTCCTCTTGTTTCATCATCCAGCTTATAATTTCTTGGTTTTTCTGATCTTTCTTGTCCAAGCGCTCATTAATAGCTTCATTATCCCTCTTAAGCTCATTCAGAGTATCCATTACAAGTGAAGTAGGATCAAAGGATGATGAAGCTTCAACAGATACAGCCTTTGGAGTAGCAACCGTTCAGTCAGAACGGACAAAATTTGAAAGAAGAGTGCCCAGATCCACCATAAGAGTTGGCACAGGTTCAAGTGCAGCTTTTGCAGAAGGTTGATTCAACATAACTATTTCCAGAGGATTTGAATCTTCATAGGCATCGTCAAATTCATCTTCTAAAATGTCCATTTGATCAGCTGGAGCATTAGCAATCATTAGAGAAGACTTCTTGTCCCAAATATCAGCAGCTTCTGACTGGAAGGCATGCATATGTTTGGAGAAGTTCTCAATCACTTGAGAGTGACATAAGTCTTGCAGCTTCAGTGACTCAGCATCTAAGGTTCTTTTGAATGTTTCCCACAGAAGATATGTTGCTGCTGGGTTCACATTTCTGGTGCAATCTGCCTTCAGCAGGTCCAACCAAGCTTGAACTTCTGTTAAAAAGTTCTGAAAAAATATATTTACATCTGTCTGAACAGGTTTTGGAACATCCTTTTTGAAGGTTTTGTTTTTCAGAAATTGTAGAGATTCAAAATCAACTACAGTTTTAAGAAAGTCAGCTAGTTTAGGATTTTCTGATTATTCAGAGGTTTTAGTTTGGTCAGGTTGTTCAAAAGGTTCAGGTGTTTCTGATGTATTGAGAGTTTCAGAGGGTTCATGTGTTACTGATGGTTCAGATGGTTCATGTGATGCTGATGGTTCACAAGGTTCAGATGGTTCATGTGATGGATAAAGATTATGTTCTGGAGATTGAGGAGGTGAAAGCATTGGTGAGTTAGGTGTTGGAAGTTATGGAGATGTGGGTGGTGTGATGTCAGGTGAAATGATTATGGTGTTGTTAGCAGTGGGGGTAGGATTTTGTGGTTGGTTTCTGTTCATGGCAGAAATATTTTCAGAAGGTAGGGTGAATGGTGGCTTTAGAGTGGCCAGAGGTTCGTTGATTCCTAGTATTCTCCAAGAGCCAGCATCATACCATCCAGTAGGTCTGGGTGATAAAGGTCTGGGAGGAGGTCTAGAAAGGTTTTCAGCAGGTGTTTGAGATGGTTCTGATTGGGATGGTTCTGTTTGGGTTTCAGAGAAATCATCAGAGTCAAAATCACTCAATTCTGATAAAACTTGATCTCTTTGAGAATTTTCAGCAAGAGGGTATGGTCATGTCTATATCGACATCTATGTCTCCTAAGGTTTGGGGTTCAGCAGATGTAGATATATTTTCAGAATCACAAACATAAATAGTTTTAGCAGGTGTACCTGATTTCTTCTTCTTCTTCTGAGGTCTGGCAGATGGTCCTTCAACTGCTTTCCTCTTCAATGGTTGCTAAAAAACAACATCTGGAGCAGCTTCATGTCTTCCTTGAAGCCAAGTAGGGTCAATGGGTGTTCCACTTTCTTTACAAATTTGAATGTAATGCAAGATGATGCGAGGATGATCTCCTGAGTTGAACAGTGGGAAGTCAACAATTGGTATCCTCCTTCTCTTAACAGTTGCTGAAACAAAAGGAGTTGGTTCCATCAGCAGTTTGTCAATAATCTACCTATTCACCAAGTTCTTTCCAGTCAGAGCCTTTCCACAAGTAGGCTCTAACTCCCCCAGCAGATTTGCTTCATCCAGGTGAGCAATCAGACCATTCTCAATCAGAATGTCTGAAATCACTCTCCCCATTGGAGTCCAATTCCTTTTGGATTTAGGGTTCTTCATTCTTTCTGCTTCTCTCGTTTCTTTGACATGAGTACAGAGATGATCAAACAAGAGATAAGGTAAATCAATCTTAATATTTGTTCCAAGACAGAACAACAGGTATTATTGGTCAGTGTTTGGAGAGCTAGTTTCCTTCCTATGATGAATGCAACCATGGATTATTCTTGCCCATATCTTGTACTTATTTTTCAAATCTCTAACTTTAGACGACCCTTGCCCATTTTTAAAAATTTCTGCATAAGCCTTTGACATTTCCATTCTGCCACTAGAGATTCCAGTTACTCTAGTTCCTTCAAAACCTAGAAGTTTTCTGATTAGATTTTCAGTAATGGAGATTTCCTTACCCATCACGAAAGAGAGGATGACTTTTGGAGAAGCAATTGCGTGTATCCAAAATTCTTTAACAAGGTGTGGAAAAACAGGATCAACTAGACGGTCAAAGAAGTTTCCCCAACCTTGAAACTCAACAGTAGGAAGAAGATCAAAACCATTAGCTTTAAGATTCTCAAAATCCACCATTAATTCACTTATAACCTCTAAGATATCCACTAGAATGAGAGTGGTTCTCTTAGGAACGATGTATTTCTCAGAATGGGTGTTCTCAGATTGAGTAGAGGAGGAAGCCATTGGAGCACTTAGGTTGAGAGAAGAAAAATGGGTTTCAGAGAAAAATACACAGAGACGTTTGAGTTTTGAAAGAGAAGGTAAAAAGTGAGAAGGGTTTTTACAAAGGTATTTATATGAAGACTTTTTCAGAAATAGGTTTAAAAAATAAATCTATAAAAAGAGTATTTAATAAAAATTTAAATAAAAAGAATCTAATCATGACTTAGCATTTAATGATATTGAAAAGTGAGGGGAAAGCGTGAGATTTTAATCAAGTCATAACAGTTACCTAGAACGACGTCAATAGCTTAGCACGCGTGACCTTTCAGAAACACACCAAGGGTTCATCTCCTGAAGGTTGCATGGGACAACTGTTTGATCTAATGAACTTCTGAGCTATACTTGAAATGATAACGTTAGAACATTTCAGAACTTTACATATTGCTTCTGATATAACTTCTCTTCTAACTTCTGAAGAGTTGTTAATCAGAACATTCATTTCAGAACATTCTGAAGTTAAACACAGAAGATAAATACACTTTTATTCAGGACATAATTCCATACAAATATTTTTCAAAATGAATTTAAATCTATCTTCTGAAAGGTGTTTGGTAAAAATATCATCCCATTGATGGTCTATTTTTACAAAATTTAAATTTAAAATTCCCTTCTGAATATAGTCCCTTATAAATGATATTTAATTTCAATGTGTTTAGCTTTAGAATGTAAAAATAGGATTTTTTTTTTGAAAGACAAATTGCAGAAGTATTGTCACAGAAGATAGGAATCTTACTTTCATAAAGATTAAAATCTTCTAGCTGACTTTTCATCCAAATCATCTGAGAACTCTTCTTTTCTGAGTGGGTTGTTCATAGATTCTGAGATTATCCAGAGTATTGTCAAGAGGATGATCTTCTGAGTCTTCCTTTTCTTATGACTTTTCAGAGTTTGAGGGATGATCTTCTGTACCTACATAAATATCAATTTGCTTTGGCTGTTGCTGGCCAAGCTTATCATCAAACCTGACTTTGATTGATTCTTCAACAATCAGAGTTTCTGTGTTGTATATTCTATAGCCTTTTGAGCATTCAGAATATCCAAGCAGAAAACACATTTGTGCTTTAGAATCAAACTTGTTCAGAATAAAAACAAGTACATTCAGAAGGATTGAAATATGAGATGTTTCTAATGGCCTAGAGGAAGAAACAACATTTTATAATTTAAAAGAAAGTTTTGAAAAAACTTTCCTTTTAGACATGATTCGCACAGAGCTTCTGATGTTATATTTCCATTCCTGTTTCCAATAGTTTCAGAGCCAGTAATCTTTTGTTTCTGATTGCATCTGAAACCTGAGAATCTTTTAGATTCCAGGCTTTGGAACATATGCTTTCTTTCCTCCATGAGTAGAGAGCATCCAGAGTCCAGGTGTTAGTGCTGGAGTATCAACCTTGCTGTTAAAAATATCTGCAACATAGACGATTTTGTCTTTTGGTACCCATATCTTTTTGGGTCCTCTTTGGTTAGAGTATTTAAAGTTCTGTTTGAACTTTGGATTAACATAAGAGTTTCCAGAGTGAGATGTATATTTAATATTATGTGTGTGCCCAGTTGTGAAGTGAGAATAGAGAGGAGTGCGTTTGATAACCAGATCCTTAACTTTCTTAGGCTGGGATACTTTGCCTTTGTATCCTATACCTATTATGTCTTTCTTGCTAACTCCATAGATCATTGAAGCCATTTTGCTTTTATCTATGTTTTTAGCCAGAAACTTCTGAAAGCTTTGATCATATTTCTTTATGATCTTATCAGCATTACTAGGATCTTCTGAGATTATTTCCTTTTGAGTGTTTTGTAGATCATTTTCTAGTTTTGAAATATTTTCTTTTAACTCAGAGTTTTCCGATCTCAGGATCTCAGTTACTTCAGAGCCAGAAGCAAGATCGTTTTTCAGATTCCTGAATCTGACTCAAAGATGCTGATATCTTTCCAGAATTTCACTCAGACTTTCTCCTAGTTCAGCTTTAGTTAAATTAACAGTGAAGTCAGGGAATACCTCTTCAGTGTCTGATGCTGATTCTGACCCTGATTCTAATTCAGAAGATTCAGAGACATCAGATAAGTTGTTGGTTTGAGGTATATTGGCTTGTTCATCTTCTAATTTTGTTCCATCTTCAGAAGATTCAGAATCATCCCATGTTGCCATAAGAATTTTATTCTTTTCCTTAACGAACTTCCCTTTATGTTTCTCCTTCTGAAGCCTTGGACACTCACTTTTGTAGTGACCTTGTTTATTGCATTCATAGAAGGTAATGATTCTGTTACTTGATATTCTGTGTCCAGAGGATTGTTCAGAGTCATTTCCTATTCTTCTGGAGTTTCTGAAATTCTTCTGCTTGTGCTTCCACAACTGATTGATCCTTCTGGAGAGCAAGGATAGTTCATCTTCTTCTGAAGCAGATTCTTCAGAGTTTACTTCTTCTCCCTGAAAAGCTATAGTTTCATATTTTATAATTGATTTAAGGCCAACAGACTTACCTTTCTTCTAAGGCTCATGCTCATCAAGTTCTATCTCATGACTTCTGAGAGAACTGATGAGTTCTTCAAGAGACACGTTGTTTAGATCTTTTGAAACTTTGAAAGCAGTGACCATAGGTGCCCATCTTTTGGATAAACTTCTGGTGATCTTCTTGATGTGATCTGCCTTAGAATATCCCTTGTTCATAACTCTCAGGCCAGCAATCAGAGTTTGGAATCTTGAGAATATAGCTTCTATAGATTCACTTTCTTCCATCTTGAAGGCTTCATACTTCTGGACGAGAGCCAGAGCTTTAGACTCCTTCACTTGAGCGTTTCCTTCATGATTCATTTTAAGAGACTCAAACATATCATGTGTTGTATCTCTATTTGTGATCTTTTCATATTCCATTTTAGAGATAGCATTTAGAAAAATATTTCTAGCTTTATGATGATTTTTGAAATCAGCTTTTTGTTGTCTATCCATATTTTTTCTATCAATCTTATTTCCTTCTGAGTCTGTAGGATGTGTGTAACCATCCAAGACTATATCCCATAAATCACTATCATGACCTAGAAAGAAAATTTCTAGTCTATATTTCCAATAATCAAAATCTTCTCCATCAAACATTAGAGCTCTGGTGTAGTTATTGTTGTTTAGTTCATTTGCCATTGTGTTTTCTTTGTAGATCTTTTCCTGTCACGGTTAAGTGTTGAGCTCAGACTCAAGCTCTGATACCAATTGAAGGGTGAGAAAACACTTATAGCGGGGGGGGGGGGGGGGTTAAATAAGTTTCTCTTTTTCTTTTTCTTAAAGGCTCAACAATAATGGAAAGACGAGGTTATTTTTATCCTGGTTCATTTGAACTCAAACTACTCCAGTCCACCCGCCAAGGTGATTTCTCCTTTCTCAACAAGGACTTAATTCACTATAATCAACTGATTACAATCACACAACAACTGTTGTGACTACCAATTCACAAGTAATCTTACAAGTGATTCACACCACTAAGACTTAAACTAGTCCTAGTCTACTTGAGAAATCTGACCAAACTTGGTCTCTCAAGGAACAATTATAAGAGTTAAATCATTACAGATAGTGAAACAAAGTTTTCTTCTAAGAAAGCTATATCATAACTGTGATTTTTCACTAAGAATAGTATTGCACAAAGTGTATGAAAAATTGATTTGTGAGCCCAGAATATTTTCACGTAGTTCTTGCTTCTTTTGAAATTGTGGAGTTCTCTCAGTAGTTGGCTTGCAATAAATGATCTTCTATATATAGTAAGAACAAAATGACCGTTGTTGCCTTCAAATGTGGAGAGCATTAAATGTTTGCGTGTTTCCTTGCACTATTCCATTTTCCAATGAACTAGCGTAGACACTTGAGTGCATGTAGTCGTCTTTGCATTAAATGAGAAAATGACACTTGTAAGAGCATGTTTCCTGAAGCATGACAAGACTTGTTAGATTTTACATTCTTTCAGAACTTAGCTTCACGTCTTGATTCAGAACATGCTTGCATATCTTCTAAACAACACTTGCTTTCTAAGTACTTCTGAGCAGCGCTTGCTTTCAAAGAACTTATGAAACATAGCTTACACAGAAACCTGCTAAGCGTTAGAAGATGTATTTAAATAATTATCTTACCAGAGTCAGCATCATCACTTGTGCTAAAACAAATAGTTCTTTCATCAAAGAACTTCTTCATTTATTTTCAGCTCAGCACATCAAAATACTTATGTCAGAACATTATCTGAAACAATTAAATACATTCATCGGAGTATCAATTATATAAAATATAATTTATTGTTATCATCAAAACTCTGAGATATGATCAGAACTAATCTTGTTCTAACAGACATGATTGCAAGGTCGCAAACTGATAAAGAACACCTTGATCATTTACGCAAGCTATTTGAAAGGTTTAAGAAATACAAGTTGAGGCTGAATCCGGACAAATGCACCTTCAGGGTGAGGTCTAGAAAACTTATAGGGTTTGTTGTTAGTGGAAAAGGTATTGAGGTTGATCCAAAAAAATTCAAAGCCATACAAGAGATGTCGACTCCCTGTACTAAGAGGGGGGTCAGGGGTTTCTTAGGTCGATTCAACTACATTGCTCGATTCATCTCTCACTTAACTGCTACCTGTGAGTCGATCTTCAAACTGTTGAAGAAAGATCAAGTAGTCAGTTGGAATGACGACTGCCAAGCAGCTTTTGACAAGATCAAAGAGTACTTACAAGAACCTCCAATCCTGATGCCTCCAATTGAGGGAAGACCGTTGATTATGTACTTAACTGTATTAGGTAATTCAATGGGGTGTGTGATGGGTCAACATGACGAGTCTAGCTGAAAAGAGCATGTAATATACTACCTTAGCAAAAAGTCTACCGACTGTGAAACCAGATATTCACTACTCGAGAAAACTTGTTGCGCTTTGGCATGGGCTTCTTGTCGGCTAAGACAATATATGTTGACTCACACCACTTTATTTATTTCTAAGATGGATCCTGTCAAGTACATCTTCGAGAAAGCCATATCTCTCCGGATGAATAGCTAGATGGAAAAAGATCTTGACTGAATATGATATCCAGTATACTATATAAAAAGTAATCAAGGGAAGTGTGATGGCAGATCATTTGGCCCATCAAGCTGTTGATGACTACTAATCCATGAACTTTGAATTTCCCGATGAGAATATTATGCTAATAACCAACTGTGAAAATCCTGGACCGTATAAAGGACCTGAACAAGGATCTCGATGGACTATGGTTTTTGATGGAGCTTCCAACGCTTTGGTTAACGGAATCGGTGATGTGATCATTTCTACCGAAGGTTTCCATACACCTTTCACTGCTAGACTATGATTCGATTGTACCAACAACATGGCTGAGTATGAAGCATGCATCCTGGGTCTAAAGGTTTATATCGACCTAAGAATCAAGTTCTTGGACATATGCGGAGATTAGGCCCTGTTAATCAGTCAAGTTAAAGGAGACTGGCACACCAAGCATCCTAATTTGATTCCTTACAAAGAGCTTGTTATAACTTTTATCCCATACTTTGAGAAGGTCACTTTTGAACACTTCCCAAGAGAATAAAATCAGTTGGCAGATGCCCTGGCAACAATGTCATCCATGTTCAACGTCAACTGGGACAACGAGGCTCCCAAAATCACCATCCAATGATTTGACGAACCAGTGGACTATTGTGAATTGACAATGATGAGGAGAAGCCTTGGTACTATGAAATAAAAAGATATCTTGAAACACAAGAGTATCCTGAAGGAGCTTCATTCAATGATAAGAAATTTATGTTAAGATTCTCATCTAAATTCTTCCTAAGCAATGGGATCCTGTATAAGCGCAACCATGGTTCTACTTTACTCCATTGTGTGGACAAGAAGGAAGCATAAAAGATCATGGAGGACATGTGTGAGGGTATCTTCAGAACTTATTCTAGTTGACACACTATGGCCAAGGAAATTATGAGAGCTGGCTACTATTGGTCGACTATGGAAACTGATTGTCACCACCACTCAAGGACTTGCCATAAGTTTCAGATCTATGCCGACAAGGTTCATGTGCCTCTAATACCCTTGAACATCATGACTGCTCCATGGCCATTTTCAATGTGGGGCATTGACATGATTGGAGAGATCAAGCCCACTTCCTTCAATGGACATTGTTTCATCCTCGTCACCATTGACTACTTCACCAAATTGGTCAAAGCTGCCTCATTTGCCTCAGTTACCAAGAACGTTGTAGCTCGTTTTATCGAGCATAACCTCATATGTCGGTACGGTATCCCTGAAAGGATCATCACTAACAACGGAACTAACATCAACAATGTTATGATTATTGAAATCTACACGTAGTTCAAAATCAAGCATCACAATCCTTCTCCATACAGGCCTAAGATGAATGGCATCATGGAAGTTTCCTACAAAAACATAAATAAGATTGTGCAAAAGATGGTGGTGACTTACAAAGACTGACATGAGATACTACCTTTTTCTCTTCACGGCTACCGTACCTCAGCACGAACATCAACTGGGGAAACCCATTTCTCTTTAGTCTATGGCATGGAAGGTGTCCTGACTATCGAAGTTCAGATTCTTTCTCTGAGGATTATGAAAGAAGAAGACTTGGGCGAAGACGAATGGATTCAGACTAGGTTGAATTAGTTGAACTAAATTGATGAAAAGAGATTGGCCGTTGTTTGTCATGGTCAAATGTATCAAAAGCGAATGATCAAGGCATTCAACAAAAAGACCAAACCTCAAGTATACCAGGTTGGCGACTTGGTAATAAAGCGTGTCATTTTACCATAAGGCGATCCTAGGGGCAAATGGACTCCCACTTACGAAGGGCCGTTTATTGTTAAGAAATTATTCTCTGGCGGTGCCATGATGCTAACCACTATGGACGATGAAGATTTCCCACATCCTGTGAACGCGGGCATAGTCAAAAAATACTATCCATAACGAACGACCCGCTAGGTTGACATACCTAGGCAAAAATAAGGGTATCCTGGTGAACCAAAAGGGTTTGGACAAAAATTAGGAATATATATAAAAGATTGTACATCTAGCAAGTCGAAAACTTGAAAGGGAGACTTGGGAAAAAATGGGTATCCTGGTGGACTGAAAACCTGAAAGGGAGGTCCAGGAAAAAGTTAAGGAATAAAGCGTACGACTATGTCCCATTGGATCACTACAACCAGCTTTATTACCAAGGTCAAAAGTTCAAATGGTACAAGATTAATTCAATCAAATTCTTTCAACGACAATGGAAGATGTTCGAAGACATAGGGGAAATAGCGGAGTTGGAAACCAATAAGATCACTTCCACATGGCTATACAATTTTTGTTTTCACTTTGTATTCTTTTCATTTTTCGACGACTTCCTCTTACTAGGATTTCTGTCTCCCTGTACAAAAACACATGTTTTTAGGCAAATTATCAACACAAATATACTTTGAAGTGCAAACTTTTTGTTTTTTCTGTTTTGAGTGCAAAAACGTCCAAGGACTAAAATTGAATGAACATATGCCCATGAACATGATTAACTGATAACAAATGTAAGCACAAGAACAATAATAAGCATTAACTTAAAGATTTTGGATATCCCCAAAGAGTTGCTTTAATAAGATTATCCCCACAAAGTGAATTCATACATTCTCCATCCAGAGTTCCACTCGACATATTCCCTGGAAATTCTCTTCCCCAGCCAAGTTTGGACTTCCAAAACTGAAAGAGAAAACCCTGTAAAATTCTTCCCCAGTAAGGTCATCAGAATTCCTTCCTCAATAGGGTTTATTTCCCCAACGGACTACAACTTCCCCAGTTTGAGTCTATTCCTCAGACCACTCACTGGAAAAATTCCTCTTCTCCAGTAAAGTTGATACTATCCCAAGAAAGTTACTGCAAAGCTTGGAACCCGACCAGATACCACTTAACTTCATCCTCCCCAGACAATCATAAGTCTAATTATCTCTTTTATCCCCAGTTAGGATATATGAGAATTAAAATTCCCCAGTAGAGCAATGGACAACTAAGGTTCCTAAACTTTACTCCCCAAGAAGAAATCAACACTCCCATCAGAGTTTCCTCAAATAGCAAACATGAATTCCCAGCGGAAGCTCTCTAAACAAAGTTGAAGATACACATACTCCTCGTCTCCAGCATTAGTCAGAGATTTCACTTCCCAAAACTTCCCAGCAGTAGTCAGGAATTTATTTTCCCAAATAAAGACACACTTCAATAACATTTCATAGCATATGCATACGAAAAACATGTAGCATAATCTCATTTATTTTGAGAACATCATTAAGCAATGCATTTCATACATCATGGCATTGTATACAACTAACTCTTACTTTTTTCAGGAAAAGATCAATCAACAGATGAACGTCATCAACTATCTACAAATTTCTTAAGAGGCCAAAATCTGACAAATATTCCCACCGAAGATTTGTCATAGGGAGTCATTCTAAAGAATATCTCTCCGAGACGAAATCAAGCTCGAATTCCTTCATTACATGTTGAAGTATTAGTCGTCAGAGATTCTTTCATTACCTGTTGAAGTAGTAGTCGTTAGAGATTCCTTTATTACTTGTTGAAGTAGTATTCGTCAGAGATTCCTTCATACCTATTAAAGTAGTAGTCGTTAGAGATTCCTTCATTGCCTGTTGAAGCAGTAGCCGTCAGAGATTCCTTCATTACATGTTGAAGTAGTAGTCATCAGAGATTATTTCATTACTTGTTGAAATAGTAGTCGTCAGAGATTCCTTCATTAGCTGTTGAAGTAGTAGCCATTAGAGATTCCTTCATTAACTGTTGAAGTAGTAGTCGTCATAGATTACTTCATTACTTGTTGAAGTAGTAGTCGTCAGAGATTCCTTCATTACCTGTCGAAGTAGTAGTCGTCAAATTCCTTCATTACCTACTAAAGTAGTAGTCGCCACAAGATTCCTTCAAGTATACGTTAAAATAATAGTCACAATCAAGCTTTATACTTACCAGTAATCACTTTGGATGGCATCTATAAGCCCATCTCCGATAACTCTTTATCACCACTCTAAATGGCATCTTTAAGCCCATTCCCGACACAATCAACCAACAACATTACTTTGTACACCACAGAGTGAAAATTTCTGGGCACTCTAACTTTTCAGGTTTAAGAAGATTGAATAGGGGCAGTTGTTGTACCCCAAAATTTTCCCTCTCTTTTCTCAAGACATTTCTCATAAGATCTCGAATGACTCAAGTTTGCACAATTGTTGACTAGGTCAAACCACTCCTAAACATTGTTACTCAAATTAGGGTTTTGATTTTCACAAATACAATTGGACTTATAATGCCTCAAATTACCTTCATGGATCATTATAGACCTCCAAGAATACTCATGCCAAGTTTCAAGTCTTGTATCATAAATTTTCTCAGTCAATCGCTCAGATGACCGAAAATTAGTTGTATTGGGTAAAAAGTCAACTTTGGTCAACCTATAGTCAAACTTCATGATTTTTGGCCAACATCAACATTTTAAGGTCCTATTCGTCATTTTACCAAGTATTGATCATAATTTCTCAAGAAAAGCACTCAATTTACCAAAGGGGCAAAGTGGTCAAAATTAGAGTTTTTATTGTAATTGACTGACCATTAACTTTTTGACCTAATACATGATCCAATGGCTTGAAGTAAAATCACAAAGATTCAAATACAACATGTTTGCCTAATATCCTGGCTCAAATCATATTTCAAAAGCAATGGATTGATAGTTGAATTTTTGGTCAACTGATGAAAAGTCAACAGATACGCCAAAAGTCAAAACTTTGATTTTTTGGTCCAAATTTGAGTTTCAAAGATCAAAGTTCATCAAGAAATTAAAAATATGAAGCTTGATCATCAATAAATCAAGAAATTCAAAATTCAATTTGAAAAGTCAAACTTTTCAAGACTTAGAAATTTTTCTAAGTGTTTTTGTACATGATAATTTCACTACTTCATGCCAATTTTTCACCAAGATGCTAGATGATTCAAAGGAAACTTTCAACATGAAAGTTGTAGATATTGATGAGATCTAAAACTTTGTATTACATGGATCATATCCAAAAAATTCTTAGATATTGAGTTATAAGCCCATGAAGTCATGTAGTTTTTCTTAAACACTTAGAGAAATTTTCAGTTAGTTTAGGCAGATTTTTTACCTAACTTCTTGGTCAATTTTCACCAAGCTCCAAGATGATTTTGTCAAAATGGTCAACATGAAGGTTGTTGACAGTTTTTCAAGATTTCTAAAATTTCCAAAAACTTGAATAGATCATGCTTGATCAAATGGAATCAAAGAGAAGAAGTTGAGGTTTCATTCTTGATTTTTAGATCATTTTGATGATGAACATTCAACGAAATCTCAAACCTATGCTGCATAATCTCACTTTGGAGGCTTCTAACTTGTGTTTCACTCTTTAATTTAATGTTTACACAACATATTGAGCCATTATCCAAGAAATTAAGCCATTGACCAAGTGACATTGCCATTTTGGGAAGAAAGGCACCACTGTTATTCTTGAAAAGTGGCTTTAATCACAAAGTCAACTTGTCTTGAGCTTCTAACTTGTTTTTTCAGCATACACTCAATATGAAAAGTCAGATAAACATGTTTAAAGCTTGTAACCACTCTAGATAGCCTTGTACCATGCCTTGGAACAATTCTTGTCAAGTTTTCTTCAAAAACAAGTCAAGAAACCAAAACATGTGATCTTGTACTTCTGATCACCTCAAGCTCTAAACCCTTTTCCTATAAATTGAGGCTTTGTTTACAAGCCTAGGACACAAAATTAGAAGCCTTGAAACTCTCCCAAATTCCCTCTAACCAGAAATTGCTCAAAAAACACCATTTGTATAAAGTTATGCCTTTGAACTTGTATCTTCCATTTCCATCACGAGTTTTCCTTGAAATTCATTTTTAAAGCTTCCATACATTAAATACAGTTCATCCCTATCCCTGTTTTGGATCTGTAACACCTCCATCACCATCCTCCATAACCAAAAACAGGGTGTTGCACATTGACTTCTCCAGCACGATTCAGCCATCCTCAATCCAAACTAATCATTGCATTAGCTTCCTAGAGGTTCAAGGTAGCTAACTAGATCATTACAACACCTTGAAGCCTGCTCAAATCTAAAACACGATCTCCATCTGCAAGATGAGTTTTCTGAGTTTCTAACTCTTCATACATGCATCATTTGACTTCCATTTTCAAAGATAAAATATAGACATCATAGCCCTGAAACTAACCATGTCCTTAGAATTTATTTGTGTTGCCTAAGTAGTGAGAATTTTGACCACTTTGGCTAAATCAACTTGGAACTTGGTGAAAAATTGCTAAGAAGATGGGACAAAAAATCTGCCTAACTTGAAGACAATTTCACTAGTGTTTATATAAAAATGCCATGACTTCATGTGCCAATATCTTCAAATCTAAGCATTTTTGGACATCAACCCTCAAGGACAAAGTTGTAGATTTCATCATGATCTACAACTTTCATGTTGAAAGTTTTCCTTGAATCATCTTGCATCTTGGTGAAAAATTGTCATGAAGTAGTGAAATTATCAAGGTTAAAAAATACTTAGAAGTTTTCTAAGTCTTGGAAATCTTGACCTTTGTCTTGAAAATCTTGACTTTTGTTGATTTTTGTTGACTTTTATTGACTTTCTTGATTCTTGATGATCAAGTTTGATATTTTTAAAGGTCTTGATGAATCTTGATCTTTGAAATTCAATGTTGGCCAATAAGTCAAAGTTTGACTTTTGTGTATCAGTTGACTTTTCATCAGTTGATCAAATTTCAACTATCAATCCATTGATCTTGAGAAATGGTTTGAGCCATGAAATTAGGTCAATGTGTTGTGTTTGAGTCCTTGAGATTATGCTACAAGTCATTAGGTCATGTACTAGGTCAAAAACCCATGATCAGTCATTCTCAGTCAAAATCCTAATTTTGACAATTTTTCCCCTTTGATGATTTGAATGTTTTTCTTGAGGAAATATGATCAACCCTTGATCAATTGATGAATATGACCTCAAAATGTTGATGTTGGCGAAAAATCATGAAAATTTACTGTTTGTTTTCCTTTGACTCAATGATGGTCAAGACTGTAAAGCGCATCTTCTGAAGCAACAAGTCCATACGAAGTCAAGTCTCCTCAACGTGGAAATCTTTAGTTTCATTCTGCATTCTCATTTGTAATCTTTATTGTTTTGTTCGGTATTGATTGTATGTAAACCTTGTTTTTTATAGTATTACTAATAATGCATTAAATATGTCCATCTTGAATTAATCCATTCATATTCACTCATTAATATTTTTCTTTGACTTTGTTACTCAACTCTTGTTAAATAAAGAAAAATACCTCTAGTGGGAGGATATTGATAACTATACCTATAATCTCAAATGGTATGCATTTGAACAAAATGATGATATACATGCATTGTTTCAAATTCTCAAACACCAGAGATATAAGGGAGATAAACCCTCATCAACCCATTTGAGCCTTCAAAGTAGGAATTTCTTTTTTGTTCAAAAAAACCCTTATTTTTAACCCAGTGGCAGGGTAGTGTTCAATTAATCTGATTGAGCGTTCAAAAATCATCAAGAGTGTGCATCTAAGGATAGAACAATGGTTATCCTTCAAAAGGTTAAGGAAAGTCAAAACCGCAATGGTCAATCTATGCATATCAGCAGTGTGCATCAAAAAAGGATGATACCATAATGGTTATCTCTCGCACATCAGGAGGTCAATGGAAGACAATACCATAATGGTTATACCTCATCTACCAAGGACTCAGGAAGTCAGAATCACTTCCAACAAATCGTAGATGACATGAATATCAATGACTTGCTCAAAAGGAAAGAAAAGAAAATGATAAAAGAAAGAGACAAAAAGCCCCTTTAAGTTGAAACTTGAAAAGCAAGTAGCTTAGGAAAAAGTCAGGGGATCCCGCTGGACTTCAGAGTCAAATTCAAAAGGAATTTGTGCAGGCAAAATTTAGGGAAATCGAACAAGCGCGAAAAGCAAAATGGGACTACCAAATAAAAATCCTCAGCACGGAACCAAGTTATGTGATCATGTAATACGGTGGGAGAACTGACTTGTTTTTGCGATTTATCGCAAATGTTGCGGTTAGAAAGAGTCGCCACTGACTTTTCTTTTATCCAATAAGGAAAGTGTCAAAGGAACAGGAAAGACCTTTAAAGATTTTTAGTTCGATCCGGGTACGTTATGAAAACGGAAGGTGTTAGTACCCTTTTCATCTGTAATTACCTACGGGCTCTAGATCGCTTAGCTCACTTTGAAAATTTACTTTTCGTGTGTGTTTGAAAATATTTTGAAAATGCCAATGTAAGGAAAACTTTGTAATGATTCTTGTGTCGGTCCTCAAGGATGCGTACAAAGTGTTATGAAAATATCTTTAAAAGTATTTGTGTGAGATGCTTTTGTTTTGAAAAGTGTGAGCAAGCGATTAATAGTATTCTACCCAGTCAAGGTCTTATACTTTTCCTTCTCCTTTAGATAGTGCTATTCGTACCATTAGTTAGTAGGAAGCCCTATCGTTGGATGTGAAGGGACGGGCGAAGGGTCATCGTATAGTTATTGAAGGCAACTTGTAAGGATGCTTTAGCAATTTCGTAAGGAACTAGATCATTTTTTGAAAGGCAACGTCAAAGGGTCATCGAGGGACTATGATCTTTTATTCGAGGGTATTTTCTAAAGCATCCCTACGTTCGAGGGACATGACCATTTTTTACGAAGGCAACAGAGGGAGGTTACTCTAGAGGTGCAAATGTGCAAGTGTGTTGATTCAGTTATTTTATCTTGCATTAGGGTTTTCTAGCATTTGATTATTATCTTGTCATATAATCCTCTTAGCTAACAGTTATATATACATAAAAGGCATACAAAGTATAAGTGCAAGAAAATAAAATGCGAGAAAGTAAAGACCTACATCTATTACATGGCTTCTGGAGAATTACAATATTTACAACTTTGCGGGAATTTAAATGCTAAGCTATTACAAAAAAACCCGTGCGACCTATACAATCGTTTCTAATAAAATAAAGGGCAAAAGTAAACACAACATATTTTCAAAATTATTTTTAAAGTCTTAACTTCTAAAAGATTAGAAATTATTTTTTTTGTGCATTTTTTGGTTTGATTTGAATAATGAAATAAATAGATTTTAAACATAAATTAAATACTTAATTAAATATTGTCTAAAATTAAATTAACCTATTAAAAGTCTAAATTTGATTTTATTATATTTTTATGATTTTTATTTTAATCAAAAGTTAATTAAATAAAATAAATAACAAAAAAAGAAAGGAAAAAGGGTTAAAACAAAAGAAAAGAGAAAAATGTATGGGGGTGGGGATCGAACCCATGCCCTCTAGATCAATAGCATGCATGCTTTACCACTGAGCCAAGCGCTCGTTTCAGTCTGGAAGATAGGCGCTGCATATTATATTTGGAAGCCTGCACGTATTTGGAAAAATAACAAAAAACATTACAAAAAGGCAGGGGTCGAACCCACGCCCTTCACAATATACGCGTGCTAGCTTGCCAACTAAACTATGCTTCTTTTTTGTCATTAAAACATAAATAATATATTATATATAAAAAAGAAAATTGAAATCAGAGAGACGCCAGAGCCCTAGCTTTGATCATCTTCTCTGATTATGCCAGATCATTATCCTACAAAAACGTTACATTCAAAGTAAAAGGGGGACCCTACCTCCCTAAATAGGCCCTTATGAATCCAAATCAAATGTTAGTTTTGGCTAAAGATGCCTAGATCATGAGTTTCAAAGAAAGAAAGTTATCACGGTTCTTCAATGGCAGATCATAGATCTAACGTTACAAGCTCCATGTAACGACTGCAACTTGTTCTAAATATCCACATATGAAGACCTGAATGATTAGTAGCTATGAAACACGCATGAAATGAAAGATTTAAAAAATAAAAATTTTACCAATTAGAGCAAGTGTTTGGGCTCAATTCAGGTGGTGAATTGATTGGGTATGAGTCTGAAAATGTTTCTCAGACCTTCAGGAAATGACTATAGACCGTTGATTGCTTTGAAGTTGCTTAGAATTTAAGAACCGAATATGATGCAAAGTTGAATATTTTTTCTCTTTGAAACCCTATTATCTTGCCAATTTTTCCTGTCCTTTGCATATGGGTGTTGTGTGTATTTATTAGAGGAAGGAATAGACCAACAAAACATGGAAAGAATCTTGCATACTTATGGCATAATTCATTTCAAAAGACAAACTGAAAACTTTCCAAAAAAATGAGGATATGCTTCCATAAGAGTGTTACACGGTTTTGGCATGTTCGTCATGTGTTCCTTGGGCCTCAAGCTGTTCCAACACTAAGCCCACATGTCTTAGCCCATTAATTTATTATTTTATTTGATTTATTTTAATAATATTTGCATAAAATTAAAATAAGTTAAAATAAAAAAAACATGGCCATGTACCAAATAATTTATAGGTCCTCTAACATGTCATAAACATGTTTGAACCTCAAAACTTAAGCCCATTGGGCCAAAATTTCAAAATTTCACAATTGAGGTTTCATGCATTTCTCAAAAATTGCTCAACTTGCACAAAACATAACTCCCTCAATTTTTATCATATGAAGGAAATCTTGGACATCTTGGAAAGCTCAAGATGTCCCCTAAAATCTCTATGTTGATAATTTTTTTCATTTGAAGACTTTATCTTGATGTAAGTGGTCTTGATAAAAAGTGTCTTTTGTTGACTTTTGAAATGACCTATAATGTTTTAGCCCATATCTCTCAAATGAAGCATTTTTTGAACTTTATCTTAGAGAGACAAAGTTGCAGAGAATTGAATTTCCTTCAAAATGAGCTTTGTTTGAGAAACAAATGATGAAGCATGTGAAAGTTATGCTTGGTCAAAGTTCAATTAACTTCTCCTTAAGAAAGCCCTAATTTGGTAACTTTTGACTTTTGATGAATTGAGAGTCTTCTTGATGAATCATGATCAACCCTTGATAAAATTCTGAATATGACTTCAAAATGTTGATGTTGACCAAAAATCTTGAAGTTTGACTGTATGTTGACCATAGTTGACTTTTTGTCCAATATAGTTAACTTTCAATCATCTGAGCAATTGAATGAGCAAACTTATGATGTAGGGCTTGAAACATGACATGAGGATTCTTTTAAGAATATTAGGACCAATTAAACTCACTTGAGGTATTAAAAGCTCAACTTTATTTGAAGAAAGCCAAACCCTAGTTGTAGGCCAACTACTTAGGAGGAGGGTTTGTCTGACCATTTCCTTGAGTAGTCTTGAGTAATTGAGAATCCTAGGAGCATGAGGAGGTGTCTTGAATCAATTATCCTAAAAAATGGGAGAGAAAGTTTTGGGGTACAACAACTTCCCTTGTTCAATCTTCTTAAACCTGAAGAATTAGATTGGCACGTCTATCATTCGTGATCTAAGGGTGGAAGAGGATTAAACACTTAAGTTCCCAGAAATTTGCACTCGCCGATGCACAGAGTAATGTTGTTGGTTGATAATATTGCTTGAATATTTTTAAAGATACCATTCGTAGAGGTGATAGAGTGTTGCTAGAGATGAACTTACAAACTCCATCCAAAGTAATTATTAATAGGAGTATCAAAATGAGTTTACGTCTGACTGTATCTTAAGAATGCTTTTCAGTAGGAGAATGCTCGCCAGAGTTCAGTCACTGGGGGAATACGTTTTCAGAATAGAGGCCTTGAAGGAGATGCTCTTCAGAATTCGGTCTCTGAAAGGGAATGCTTGTCAGAATTCAATCTCTGGAAAAAAAACTATTTGGTCATGCAGATAGTCGCCCCGTCTTGTTTCAGGAATTGATCTACAATCTGTTTTTTGTTGGTAAACTTGTCCTGTTTCAGGAATTCATACCGATTTTTAATATAGACAGTTGCTCCGTCTTGTTTTGGGAATTAATATTTGACATGCTTTCTTGTTGGTAAACTCGTCCTGCTTCGGGAATTCATACCGCCTGGTCATATAGATAGTTACCCCGTCTTGTTTCAGGAGTTAATCTTTGACCTGTTTTTTTGTTGGTAAACCCGTCTTGTTTTGGGAGTTCATACCACTTGGTCATATAGATAGTTGCCCCGTCTTGTTTCGGGAATTAATCTTTGACCTGTCTGAAAATTGCTGATGGTATTTGTCTGTTTGCGAATATCACCTAAAAATACTAAATTAGCTTAATATAATGTCATGGTGTATGTAATGCATTGCATAATGATGCTCTCAAAATAAATGAGAATGTTATATGCATTTCGGTGTGCATAGACTATGATGTATTATGAAATGATGTATGGACGTAATATGTCGTTAAAGCGTATCAGTAGCTCTTTGTAACAACTCTGGCTAGGGAAAATAAATCCTTGATTGTTGATTGGGATGAAGAGATTTATTCTTTAGCTTTTGTTGGGAATAGTTTGCTGGAAATTCCTGCTTTCTGTCTGAGGATATTTTGCTGGGGATATTTGAATTCTGCTTGAGGATATAGGCATTCAAGGAGAGTTGGTCATTTTCTACTCTTTTTATTGAATGATTTGTTTTTTACGTACCCTGAATGGGATAAAAGATATGGATATTCCTTTAGTGTGTTGTCTGTCCATGTTTTAGGTACCGTAGAAACACTTTAGGGGATGGCAACCTTGATTAAACTCTGCTGGAGAAGAGAATTTTGTTATGGATTTACAACGTTGGAGTAATAAATATCGCTGGTGAATTAAATTCCTGTAAAACATGTCAAGGAAATAAACTTTGATGGGGATTGGAATTTTATAAGTTACGCTGAGGAAGTATCCATTGCATGTTGGGGAAAAGATCAAACTTTCTTATATGATAGGGGACCTATTGGGAAAGATGAACATGCCAAGCTACCCATCAGGGATATAAAGGTGAATTTCTGAAAGATGCCCCAAATTTCTATTTTAGGGCATATTAGACTTGCTGGGGAATATATCTCTATTGGGGATGAGCTTTTAAAGATAGCTCTGTAGAGATAATTCCATGAAGACTGCTCTGTGGAGATGAATGAATTAAACATTATCCTAACTCCTAGAGTCTTTGATAATTACTAATCATGTTTTCATGCATGTATTTGTAAATAGTAGTCATCTTCAAATGCATATGTTCATTCACTATAATCATTGGACATTTTTGCAAACAAAACAAAGAAAATAAAAATAATTTTGAGTTTTGAAGCATATTTGTATTAATTTGGAAAGTTTGCCAATAAACAGGCCGTTTCATACAAAGGGACAAAAATTCTAGTAAGAGGAGATCATCGTGAAAAAGAGGTACAAAGAAAAATGAAGAAAAATAGCTATGTGGAAGTGATCCCATTGAGTTTTAACTCTGCTATTGCCCATATTCCTTCAAGCATCTCATCCCTTGTTGTCGAAAGAAGTTGACTGGATTGATTTGTACCATTTGAACTTGACGTCGGTAATCATGCTGACTGTTAGTAGATGACCCAATGGAACATAGTCGTATGATTTAATCCCTAACTTTTTCCTGGACCACCCTTTCGGGTTTTTAGTCCACTGGGATACCCTTTTTTGCCCAAGCCGCCTTTTCAGGTTTTTGACTTACCGGGTGTACAACTTATATATATATATATATATCCCTAATTTTTTCCCAAACCCTTTTGGTTCACCGGGGATGCCCTTATTTTTTCCTAGGCCTGTCAACCAAGCGGGTCTCTTTTATGCATAGAATTTTTTGACTATGCCCGCATTCACAAGGTGCAGAAAATCCTCATTGTCCATGGTGGTAAGTATCATAGCACCTCCTGAAAATATCCTTTTGACTACAAATGGCCCTTCGTATGCGGGAGTCCATTTGCCCCTGGGATCACCTTGTGGTAGGATGATGTGCTTTATTACCAGATCACAAACTTGGTATACCTGATGTATGACTTTATTATTAAAAGCCTTGATCATGCGCTACTGATACATCTGACCATGACAAATATCCGCAAGCCTTTTCTCACCAATCAAATTTATCTGGTCGAGTCTACTCTGAAACCACTTGTCTTCATCTAGACCTGCGTATTTCATAATCCTTAGGGAATGAATATGGACTTCGATAGGTAAGACAGCCTCCATACCGTAGATTAGAGAGAATGAGGTTTCCCTAGTTGATGTATGTACTTAGGTGTGATAAACATGAAAAGAAAATGGTAACATCTCGTTCCAGTCTTTTTATGTCACAATCATCTTCTGCAAGATCTTCTTGATATTCTTTTTTGAGGCTTCCACTATGCCATTCATCTTTGGTCGATACGGAGAAGAATTGTGGTGCTTAATCTTGAATTGTATGTAGAGTTTCGTGATCATAGTATTGTTAAGATTAGTACCATTATATGTGATGATCCTTTCAGGTATTCCATACTGACAGATGAGGTTATGTTTGATGAACCGGGTCACAACATTCTTAGTAGTGGAGGCAAACGAGGCTGCTTCAACCCATTTTCTAAAGTAATCAATATCGAACAAGATGAAATGATGCCTATTAGAAGCAGTAGGCTTAATCTCCTGATCATATCAATGCCCCACATTGCAAATGGCCAAGGAGCAATCAAGACATTCAGAGGAACCAAAGGCACATGTACTTTGTCAGCATAAATATGGCATTTGTGAGACGTTCTAGAATGACGATGGCAATCAGTTTCCATAGTAGACCAATAATAACCCACTCTCAAAATTTTCTTAGCCATCTTATATCCATTGGAGTTAGTACCAAAGACTCCTTCGTACATATCATCCATAATCTCCTCAGCTTCCTTCTTGTCTACACAACGAAGCAGGTCTAAATCGTCATAGCGCTTGTACAAAATTTCGTTACTTAGAAAGAATTTGGCAGAGAACCTTCTTAGGAATTTATTATCATTAATAGATGCCCCTTCAGGATATTCTTGAGCCTCGAGGTATGATAAGTGCAAATTGTAGCTATTTTTGTATACACATTTTTATTGAACTTATCTATTTTTTGTTGTTAATATCATGGAATAATTCCCCGCTTTTTGTATAATTATGTATAAATTGTATTTAATCTAGTTTTTTTGTATTTTTTTACCATTGATAGTTTTCCATTCATTTTATAGATATTTATGCGTAATTGGAGCACAGGCAATAAAGTATTAAAGACATGACTTCAAACTCGCGATTTTGAGTAACTCGTCAATGAATAAGGCTCAAAATCAAAGAATAATAAATCATAAATTTGGTTGATATTTAGGAATTTTTAGATAGATAATTGACTAAGATTTCCAACGCTTCGAACCGGGTGTAAATCGGAGTTACGGTTCTCAAGTAATGGCGAAAACAAAATGCTGATTTTTTTCTCATGACAGTAGAGCGCGCTTAGCGAGATTTTGTCGCTTAGCGTGGTCCCCTGGACATAATCACGTTAAAAGGGGCAAAAAACACATTATTTAAGTTATATTTTGGGGTATTTGTTCCCAACTCATCAAACCTTCATTTTTTTATAGAGAGAGCTTAGAAAACAACTTCGGAGCTTGCATACGGATGATCCGGGGTGTATTGATCATCAAACAGTGTTGATAAACCGGGATATTTTTGGTTCATTTCTATTCCTCTTTGTGTATTTCTATTTGGTTGGGTTTTGTATATGATTTTACTTTGAACTTATGTATATTTGTCGCGCATGGCGTTATATTTAATTTGCTTTACAAATCTGTGTCGATTGTTATCTTAGATTTTTGCTCTGTGCTCGGGATTTGGATTGTTATAGAATATACTTCTCAAATCCTTATCTAGGATGATTATTTGTTAGTTTCTAGATTCTAGAGATGGATTTAGAGCTAACAATATTTATGGGTGTCAAAGCTTAATGCTTCCGTGTTGGTTGTGTTAGTTGAGAGATTACCGATACAAGTAATATGAATGTCTATTGTGTTGTTGAGGTTGGCTGAGAGATTGTCGCCGAGATGATATAGTAGTTCTCTCTACTTTTGATTAGATATAACTTAGGGAGTGACCGATGCTAAATGACTCTGAGGAGCATTGTAGGTTTAGTGTAATTGGTCGATAAGTTTAAGTTTGTGAGTAGCAGATTATATACATGCTTGATAAGTTTCTTCTATCTAGAGAATGAATTCTTTTCTGTTCATATTTACTTTTATGTTTTTATGTTTTACCAATTCAATCCAAACTCATTAACAAGATATTTGTTGAACGACATTTCAATTCGCCAATCTCTGTGGACACGATACAATATAACCTATATCAGCCGGTAAAAATAAAACTTTAATTTTTGCTTGCCGCTTTACCCCAACAACAAAATGGCGCCATTGTCGGGGATTGTTTCTATTGCTTTCGCATTGCGATAATTATTTTGTTTTTTAGTTTTCCAATTAATGTATATGTTGTATATAAATTGTACATGAATTTGTATATGATTATCATATTTGTGAATTTTATATGTTTTACATACTTGTGAATATATGTGTTTTTCTTTGTTTTCACGTATTGTTGTAAATTGTCTCATTTTCATAACGTTTGTTGTGTGGATGTTATGACACTTTATTTAGGTTTGTGCGGTGTGACAATACCATGGCATGCCGAGAGGAGGTTACTAGATCGCACAATAAAGGCGTCGAGCTTACAACGTAAAACAAGCATGTTTTGTTTGTATTCGTTTTTGTTATGTGTTGACTTATTTTTTAAACAAGTTGAAATAGGACTTGTTTTAAATTTTTAAATTTTCACTTTTAACTTGTTAATTCACTTTCAATCATTTATTTCGCTATGTAGATTTGTGTTTTTCCTCAAGCTTGTCGTGTTTAGCTTGAGGAAGTTTGTATGTTGTGAATATTCTGTACATTGAGTGTGTAAGGTGATTGTGGAGATTGCACAGCAGCTGCACCAGTTGTTATCCTATTTTTCTGCAACTGGTGTAGCGCACCCTGTGCCGCTTAGCATGTTCTAATGTGCGGAACCAATGAATTCTTTTTAATTTTTCGCTTGGTTTTTATTTTTCCCACTTCCACCTAGGCTTTAAATAGTAAATAATATTAGAATAATTAATTCTTTTGTTGTTGTTTGGACTCAAATTTTGACTCGATAGCTTGAGGTCACTTTTGGTGATTTTCCATGTTTGAGTGTTTCAACTTACGAATGCGTGGTAATTATTTTGTTAAAGTTGTGTACATGTTCAAGGTATCTGTTTATCGCTTTCTATACTTTAGCATATTCATGATACTTAGTATTTTTACAATTTTTATGTCATTCATTCTTTTTTTATACTTGTTCATTTGTGAATCACTTTAGTTCCTATCTTTTTTTTGAGGTAGCTTTTCATTGTTCACATATGTTGGAGACCACAACTCTTATTTTAACTAGATTTTATTATGCTTAATCTTTTGTTTGTATTGTTTGTATGAAAGCTTGAACATGATCAAGGCATTTTTTCTCGATTTTGAGCATAACTACCTTGGCCAAATAGTCAATTCACCTTGTGATGTATGATCATTAGTATCCCCTTTGAGATTTTTGTCGATATACATGTTGTATTTTCTAAATGCTTGTCTATGAGTGTTTAGTTTCCCTTTTTGCATCAACGTTGATTCGTTGTTTTCTTGAACCCTCAACCATTGTTTTGGTTTGAATATTTACCTTGCCTTAGAAAGTAAGGAGTGTTCACTTTAATGTATGGTTGAATTCATGTTGGGGAGAAAAATGATTGTGTATTTATTGGTTGATTGCTATGAGGCTGAGAAACAAAGAAAAAAAAGAAAATTGAAAAAAGCTTTGAAAAAGAAAAAACAAAAAGAGTATGGAATAATATTGTGTTAGTAAGTGATGTGTGTTTGTTGTAACACTTGGTACGAAGAAGAAGTTTGATTGAAATTCTATTGTTTGAAACTTGGGTGAATTGATCACTCCCTTAGGTTTAGGCAAGTTTTTGTTTCGATTAGCCTTAGGAATTATCCCTTGTTTGTTCACCCGACCATGCTACAACCTTGAAAAGCCCGTGAGATTCTCGTCTTTGTATGTTTAATGTGAATTTTTGGATGAATGCATAATTTAGTCTTTTGTTTGCAAGATTGTGGATGAGTAAAAAACCTTATTTTGTGTGTTTTTCATCTACTGATGGTTGTTTTTGCTATATGTCATTCATTTGTGAACTAGTGTTGTTTTAGAATTTTTGGCATAATTTTTGTATTTAGCATTTGTCTCATGTTTATGTTATTGTCGTAGTTTAGTGGTAAGTATGTTTCATCGTGTGTACTGTTTTTCATTTGAACCATTGCATTTGTTTTCTGTTTTCAAAATTTGTTGATTCATGATATTTTGGTTGATTACTTTTGGTTCTTTGAGTTGTTTGGCTTTGTTTGAGGACAAACAAGTTCAAGTTGGGGAGAGTTTGATAAGTGCAAATTGTAGCTATTTTTATATATACTTTTTGTTGCACTTATCGACCTTTTTTTTTGTTAATATCGTTGAATAATTCCCCTCTTTTTGTATAATTATGTATAAATTCTATTTAATTGAGTTTTTGTGTATTTGTGTACTGTTTGATAGTTTTCCATTCATTTTATAGGTATTGATGCGTAATTAGAGCACGGGCAATAAAGTGTCGAAGACACGACTTCAAACATGCGATTTTGAGCAAATCGTCAACTGATAAGGCTCAAAATCAAAGAATAAAAAATCATCAATTTGGTTGATATTTAGGCATTGTTAGATATATAATTGAATAAGCTTTCCAACACTTCGAACCGGGTGTAAATTAGAGTTACAGTTGTCATGTTATTGCAAAAAAAATGCTGATTTTTTTCTCATGACATTAGAGCGCACTTGGCGGGATTTTTCCGCTTAACACGGTCCCCTGGACAGAATTACGTCAAAAGGGGCAAAAAACACATTTTTTAGCTTATGTTTTGGGGTATTTGTTCCCAAGTCATCAACCCTTCATTTTTTGGTAGAGAGCTTAGAAAACAACTTCGGAGCTTGCATACAGATGATCCGGGGTGGATTGATCATCAATTGACGCTGACAAACCAAAAGATTTTTGGTTCACTTCTCTTCTTCTTTGTGTGTTTCTCTTTGGTTGGGTTTTGTATATGATTTTACTTTGAACTCATGTATACTTGTTTCCCATGGCGTTATATTTAATTTGCTTTACAAATCTGTGTCGGTTGTTATCTTAGATTTTTGCTCTATGCTCGGGGTTTGGGTTGTTATAGATATATACTACTCAAATCCTTATCTAGGATGATTATCTGTTTGTTTCTCGATTCTAGAGTTATATTTAGAGCTAAAAATATTTATGGGTGTCGGAGATTAATGTTTTCGTGTTGGTTGTTGTAATACGGTGGGAGAACTGACTTGGGTGTTTTGTGTTTTATCGCAATTGTTGCGGATAGCAAGAGTCACCACCGACTTTTCTTTTATCCAATAAAGGAAAGGGTTAAAAGAACAGGAAAGACCTTTTGAGAATTTTCTTTAGTTCGGAGGTTAGGTTATGAAAAGGAAAGGTGTTAGCACCCTTTTCATCTGTAGCTATCTATGGGCTCTTAGTTGCTAGCTCACATTGAAAATGCTTTACTTGAAATGTGTTTGTGATTGTTTTTGAAAGTATTTTTGAAAAGTGCCTTTGTTTCGGCAAACTTTGTAATGCTTCTCGTCTCTATAAGAATGTATACAAAGTGTTGACTTTTGAAAATATTTCATTTGAAAGTGTTAGTGTGTTTTAAAAGATGTTTTAAAAATGGTTTTGACCAAGAAACAATAAAATTTCTACCTTCTCAAAAAGTCTTAGTTCTTTTCCTCCTACTCTAGATGTTGTTATCTTACCATTGATTAGTAAGAAGCCCTATCATTGGATGTGAAGGGACGGGCGTGGGTCATTGTACAACCATAGAAGGCAACATTGTAGGATACCTTAGCAATTTGTCGTAAGGGACTAAGATCGTTTATCGAAGGCAACATCAAAGGGTCATCGAGGGACTACGATCTTATAATCTAGGGTCATTGCTAAAGTACCCCGCGTTCGAGGGAATTGACTGCTTATTCGTAGGCAACAAGTATGGGTTACCATAGAGGTGCGTGTGTGAATTGTGTTTTGATTGCATGCATTTTTGTCTTAAAATTAGAATTCTCTAAGATTGATTTTATCTTTCCATACACACCCTCATTACTAACAATTATATTAAAAGCGATAAATTGAGGAAATTTAAAGTCCTACTCTATTACATGGCCTTGGGAGTGGGGGTACAAGTAATAAAAATGCGGGAAAAGTAAAAATCCTAATTACTTATTACAACCAAATTGAATGAAAATAATACAAAAAGTTAAAAAATCAAGACTTTTGATGTCTGGTCTAACACGGGCCGTGTCCTGTGACACGGCCACCCGTGTCAGGATCCTGTAATAATACATACATGTTTTTTTGTCCCAGCCGAGTTGAAACGGGCCGTGTCCTGTGACACGGGCACCCGTGTCAACACCCTGTCCTACAAATTTGTCACGTTTTTAGTTCTATTTGATTCAACATAGGCCGTATCGTGTGACACGGGCACCCGTGTCAGCCCCCTGTCCTCCTTTTTTTGCATGTTTCTAGTTCCGGTAGATCTAACACGGGTCATGTCCTATGACGCGGGCACCCGTGTCGACCCCCCTGTCCTGTATTTTTGTTAGGTTTTCAAACAGCAAAGATGACACGGGCTGTGTCGTGTGACACGGGTACCCGTGTTAGCCCTATATCTTGGCTTTTTCAATGTGTTTTCTTCTTTTGATCTATCCTTTTTATATATCTTTTGAACACAAAAAGAAAATGATGTATGGATAAAGATATCACAGTTTGGAAAAAGTTTACCTCTCGAAACAAAAACTTTGGAACACTTAGAGATATCTCCGGGCGTAAGTGGTGATTGGTCAAGCTCCTTTGAACCTTCTTGAAGTTTCTCCAAACCTTACTCTGTGCCGTAAAGTTCCCAAATCTCTCCAACCCAGTCAAGTTGCAAAATACTATTTTTTTTTTGTGTTTGGAAGGTGATGATAATGGTATTACAAAAATTGTTCTTGTGTTTGAACAACTTCTATGTGATGTATATGAAGTGCTTGGATAGTTGGTTTAGGGGAAAAATTGCAAGGTTGAACAGTGGATTGAGGTTTTTTTTCTGTTTCTCAGTTTTTTTTTTGTGAATGAAAGGTGATCAGAAGATTTTACAAAGAATTATGTTAGATTTTTTCAAGTCCTCTTTTTTCATCTTTTTCTTTTCAAAAACTCTCCCTTGTGTGTTGTGAAACAACTTATTTATAGATGAAATTGGCTGAAATTTGGGAGGGAAATAGATAATTTTTGACTTTTTTGGGTGCACTCTTACGTTGCTTTTTAGATTCAGCTCTTATTTTCTAAGTTTGTGTAAATATGGGACTGATGTGATGCAGATTTTTTCAGCATAGCATTACAGGTTTTGGAGCAGGTTTTGACAGTTTTCTTGGCATTACTATGTAGGTTTTGGACATCATGAGATGTAGCATGATGCAGGTCTGGTTTTATGGATAGATTTATGCAGCTTGTAACAAAGACAAGGCATATTTGTGGACAACATAGTGACAAAGTTTGAAGATTGAGCCAAAGGGAAAAGTTCAAACAAGACAAAGCTTAGGATTTCTAACTTGCAACATTTAACTTAAAAATGCAGCCTTGTTGTCTACTTGAAAGCTTGTAACAACTTGAATTATCTTGAATTATGGTGAAACGATGTCATGAAGTAATGAAATTAACATGTATAAAAAAACACTTAGAAAAATTTCTAAGTCATGCAAAGTTTGACTTTTCAAAATGACTTTTGACTTTCTTGATTTCTTGATGATCAAATTTCATATTTTGAATATCTTGATGAAGTGTGATCTTTGAAACTAAAATTTGATCAAAAAGTCAAAGTTTGACTTTTCAGTGTACAATTGACTTTTTTCATCAGTTGACCAAATTTCATCTCAATCAAAATTCAAAGATTGGTTATTCTCAATCAAAACCCTAATTTTAACAATTTTCCCTTTTGATGATTTGAACAATTTTCTTGGAGAATTATGATCCAATCTTGATGAAATGATACATATGACTTCAAAATGTTGGTATTGGCCAAAATCTTGAAGTTTGACTGTAGGTTGACCATAGTTGACTTTTTTTTCCAATATAGTTGATTTTAGGCCATCTGATCAATTGACCGAGCAATTTTGTGATCCAAGACTTGTAACTTGATAGGATAAATCTTGAGGGTCCATAATGATCCATGAAAGTTATTTGAAATATTAGAAGTCCAACTGTCTTTGTGCAAACTCAAACCTTAATTTGAGGCGTCAGTGTTGAGTAGCTGGCTTGACCTAGTTAATACTTGTCCAAGCTTGAATCATTGAAGATCTTTGTGAGAAATATCTTGAGAAAAGGGAGGGTAAATTTTGGGGTACAACAGCTGCCCATGTTCAATCTTCTTAAACCTGAAGAGTTAGATTGGCAGGTCCGCCATTCGTGACTTGAAGGTGGAAGATGATTGAACACTAGAGTGCCCAGAAATTTTCACTTGATGATGTGTTTGTTAATTATGTTGGGAATGGGCTTAAGGTGCCATTTGGATAATTGATAAAGAATTCTTCGGAGATGGGCTTATAGATGCCATCTGGAGAAGTGATAAAGAATTAGTTGAAGATGGGATTACAGATGCCATCTAGAGTGACTGTTGGTAGAAATTGGAAGAAGTATCAGAATAAATCTTTGGTAGATTTATACTGAAATAATAGATGTCTTTTGCCTATTTTTAACTAGAAAAGATAAATCTAACAAGAATAGGTTTGTTGTTTGGCGACT
This sequence comes from Vicia faba, assembly GCA_948472305.1. Classification (NCBI taxonomy): domain Eukaryota; kingdom Viridiplantae; phylum Streptophyta; class Magnoliopsida; order Fabales; family Fabaceae; genus Vicia; species Vicia faba. The sequence continues at coordinate 1,373,955,556 of OX451741.1, forward strand.
TCACTAGGGAAATAATCTTAACTATAAGAGGTATATTGATTGTCTATCATTAACTGATAGAGATGAATCTAACCATAAGAGGTCTATTGAATACCTGTCATTAACTTAAAGAAACAATAATAACCAGAAGAGGTTTATCTTTTTGCCTATCATTAACTGGGAGGAAGAAGTATAATCTAGGCTTTGCAGCAAATGTTTAGGAGGATGAAGCTAACTATTATCTGGTTGGTTTCCAGGCTTTACAACAACTTACTGGGGAGGATGAAGTTAACTGTTATCTGGTCAGTTTCCAGGCTTCGCAGCAACTTACTGAAGATAATTGTTATCTGTTCGGATTCCAGTCTTCGCAGCAACTTTCTGAGGTTAATCGTTATCTGGTCGGATTCCAGGCTTCGCAATAACTTTCTGAAGATAAATGTTATCTGGTTGGATTCTAGTCTTCGTAGAAACTTTCTAAGGTGGATGAAGTTAATTGTTATCTGGTTAGATTCCAGGCTTCGCAACAACTTACTTAAGTTAACTGTTATCTGGTCAGATTCCAGGCTTCGTAGCGACTTTCTGAAGTTATCTGTCATCTTTTTGGATTCCAGGCTTCGCAACAACTTTCTGAGGTGGATGAAGTTAATTTTTATCTGATCAGATTCTAGGCTTCACAACAACTTGCTGAAGTTAACTGTTATCTGGTCGGATTTCAGGCTTCGTAGTGACTTTCTGAAGTTAATTGTTATCTGGTCGGATTCCAAGCTTCGTAGCAACTTTCTGAGGTGAATGAAGTTAATTGTTATCTGGTCAGATTCCAGGCTTCGCAATAACTTACTAAAGTTAACTATTATCTGGTCGGATTCTAGGCTTCACAACAACTTTCTGAGGTTAACTGTTATCTGGTCGGATTTTAGGCTTCACATCAACTTTTTGAGGTGGATGAAGTTAATTGTTATCTGGTGGAATTCCAGGCTCCGCAACAACTTACTGAAGTTAGTATCAACTCTATTGGGGACAAAGGGGTTTTGTCTGTTGATTTGTAATGGTCTGAGAAAGGAACTCGAGCTAGGGAATTCGTGCTTGTTGGGGAAATAAACCCTGTTGAGAAGGATATTTTGGTTTCCTTATTGGAGAGATTACTTCTTTTGGGGAAGAGCTCCGCAAAGTTACTTTTCTTAGGTAAGGCCAACTTAGCTGGGGAGAGGATTTCCAGGAGATGGGAATTCCGAAGGTATACTGGATGGATTCAAACTCTGTGGGGATAATTTTTTTGAAGTAACTCTGTGGGGATATTTTCATTCAATTTTAGTCATTGGACACATTTGCACTCAAAACAGAAAAAACAAAAATTTTGCACTTCAAAGTATATTTGTATTGATGTTTTGCCTATAAACAAGATTTTTTTGTACAAGGAGACAAAAATCCTAGTAAGTGGAAATCGTCAAAAGGATGAAAGGAATACAAAGTGAAAACAAAATAATAGCCATGTGGAAGTAATCCCATTGGGTTCCAACTCCACCATTGCCCCTATCTCTTCGAACATCATATGTTGCCGTTGAAAGAAGGGTATTGAATTTGATCTTATATCATTGAACTTGGACCTTGGTAATAAAGCTGGCTGTAGTGAATTCATGGGACATAGTCATACTCTTTAATCCTTAAATTTTGCTTGGACCTCCCTTTCGGGTTTTCATCCCACCAGGATACCCTTTTTTTCCAAAGCCTCCCTTTCAGGTTTTCGACTTACCGGTGTACAATCTTTTGTATATATCCCTAACTTTTTCCTGAACCTTTTGGTTCACCAAGATGCCCTTATTTTTGCCTAGGTATGTCAACCTAGGGGGTCATTTTCATGCGTAGTATTTTTTGACTATGTTTGTGTTTATAGGATGCGGAAAATCTTTGCCATCCATAGTAGTTAGCATCTTGGCACGGACAGAGACTACTTTCTTAACCACAAATAACCCTTCGTAAGTGGGAGTCCATTTGCCCTTGGGATCTCCTTATGGTAAAATGATGTGCTTTATTACCAAGTCTCCAGTCTGATACACTCGAGGCTTGATCTTCTTTTTGAAAGCCTTGATCATACACTTTTGATACATTTGACCATGACAAACAACAACTAGTTTCTTCTCATCAATCAAATTCAACTGGTCCAATCTTGTCTGAATCCATTCGCCTTTTCCTAAACCCGCTTCTTTCATAATCCTCAGAGAAGGAATATGCACTTCAACAGGCAAGATAGCTTCCATGCCATAGGCTAAAGAGAAAGGATTTTCCCCAGTTGAAGTTTGAGCCGAAGTACGGTAGCCATGGAGAGCAAACGGTAGCATCTCATGTCAGTCTTTGTAGGTCACCACCATCTTTTGCACAATCTTCTTTATGTTTTTATTGGTAGCTTCCACTGCGCCATTTATCTTGGGTCTGTATGGAGAAGAATTATGATGCTTTATTTTGAACTGAGTGTAGAGCTCTGTAATCATAACATTATTGATATTGGTTCTGTTGTCAGTGATCATCCTTTCAGGGATACCGTATCGATAGATGAGGTTATATTTGATAAAACGGGCTACGGCATTCTTTTTAACTGAGGCAAATGAGGAAACTTCGACCCATTTGGTGAATTTATCAATGGCAACGAGTATGAAATGATGTATATTGGAGGCGGTAGTTTTGATCTCTCCAATCATGTCAATGCCCCTCATTGCAAATAGCCACGGAGCAGTCATGACATTTAGAGGTATTGGAGGCACATGAACTTTTTTGGCATAGATCTGAAACTTATGGCAAGTCCTTGAGTGATGGTGACAACCAATTTCCATTGTTTACTAATAATAACTAGCCCTTAGAATCTTCTTGGCCATAGTGTGCCCACTAGAGTGAGTTCTAAATAGGCCATCATGCATGTCCTCCATGATCTTCTTTGCCCCCTTCTTGTCCACACACCGGGGTAGAGTTGAATCATGGTTGCGCTTGTGAAAGATTCCATTACTTAGGAAGAATTTGGTTGAAAACCTTCGCAGCAATTTCTTATCATTGATGGAAGCTCCTTTAGGATACTCTTGTGCTTCAAGATATCTTCTTACTTCATGATACCAAGGTTTTTCTTCGTCAGTGTCAATCTCACAACAGTGCACTGGTTCATCAAATCTTTCGATTGTAATTCTATGGCCTCGTTGTCCCACTTGACTTTGAACATGGATGCCATTGTTTCTAAGGCATCCGCCAACTGATTTTCTTCCCTTGGAAAGTTTTCGAAGGTAACCTCCTCAAAGTATGGAATCATGGTCAACACAAGCTCTTTGTTTGGGATCAGATTAGGATATTTGGTATCCTATTTTCCCTTAACTTGATTGATTAGTAAAGTTGAATCTCCATATACGCTTAAGAATTTGATTTTTAGGTCAATGGCATCCTTAAGTCCTAAGATGCATGCATCATACTTAACCATGTTATTCGTACAATCGAAGCATAATCTAGCAGTGAAAGGTGTATGGAAACCTTCAGGAGAAATGATCACAACACCAACTCCATTACCTAAAGTATTGGAAGCCCCATCAAAAACCATAGTTCATCGGGATCCTTGTTCAGGCCCGTTATATGGTCCAGGCTTTTCACAATCAGTTATCAGCATGATATCCTCGTCCGGGAAATTAAAGTTCATGGATTGGTAGTCATCAACAGCTAGATGGCCTAAATGATCTGCCAGTACACATCCTTTGATGGCCTTTTGTGTAGTGTATTGGATGTCGTATTCAGTCAAAATCATTTTCCATCTAGCTATCCGTCTAGAGAGAGTTGGCTTCTCAAAGATATACTTGATAAGATCCATCTTATAAATCAATAGAGTGGTGTGAGTCAACATATATTGTCTTAGCCATAAGCAGCCCATCCCAAAGCGCAACAAGTTTTCTCGAGCAGTGAATATCTGGTTTCATAGTTGGTAAAATTTTTGCTAAGGTAGTATACTGCATGCTCTTTTCGGCAAGACTCGTCATGTTGGCCCAACACGCACCCCATTGAATTCTCTAATACAGTCAAGTACATAATCAGAGGTCTTCCTTCAACTGGAGGCATCAAAATCGGAGGTTTTTGTACATATTCCTTGATCTTGTCAAAGCCTGCTCGGCAATCGTCATTCCATCTGGCTACTTGATCTTTCTTCAATAGTTTGAGATTGGCTCACAAGTAGCAGTCAAGTGAGATATGAATCGAGCAATATAGTTGAGTCAACCTAAGAAACCCCTGACCTCCTTCTCAGTACAGGGAGCTGGCATTTCTTGTATGGCTTTGACTTTTTCAGGGTCGACCTCAATACCTTTTCCACTGACAACAAACCCTAAGAGTTTCCCAGATCTTACCCGAAGGTGAATTTGTTGGGATTCAGCATTAGCTTGTATTTATTTACCCTTTCAAACAACTTATGAAAATAATTAAGGTGTTGTTCCTCAGTTTGCAACCTTGAAATCATATCATCAATGTAGACTTATATCTCATGATGGATCATGTCATGGAATAGGGCTACCATAGCTCATTGATAGGTTTCCCCTGCATTGCATTCTTCAAACCGAAAGGCATGACCTTATAACAAAAAATGACCCACTGTGTGACAAATATGGTCTTCTCCATGTCCTCGGGAGCCATTTTGATTTGATTATAACCATAGAATCCATCCGTGAAGGAGAAAACTTTGTGTTGAGTTGTGTTGTCGACCATGACGTCAATATGCGGTAGTGCGAAATCATCTTTGGGGCTTTCCCTTTTCAAATCTCTATAGTCTACGCACATATGGACCTTTTCATCCTTCTTTGGTATGGGGGGCACATTTTCCACACATTGGGGATAGGATGTTACTGCCAAAAACCTACATTGAATTGCTTCATTACCTCAGCTTTTATTTTCTCAGACATGTCTGGCCGCATACAATAAACCTTTTGCTTAACTGGATGGAAATATTACTTTGTTGGTAGACGATGAACTAAAATCTTAGTATCATGTCCCGGCATATATTCATATGACGAAGCAAATACCTCAACGTAGTCGTGAAACATCTGGACCAATATGCTTTTGACACCATCTTCTAAGTTGGAGCCAATCTTGACTTCCCTCTTGTCTATCTCAGTACCTAGGTTGATCACTTCAAATGGTTCCTCGTGTGATTGAATGGCCTTTTCCTCTTGTATCAGAAGTATGCCTAATTCCCTAGGTATTTCACAATCTTCTTCGCCTTCGTCTTCGAATTGGCAGATTAGATGTTCAGAGTCATAGATGGCAATAGCAGAGTCGTTGTCAATGAGATCCGGAATGGATGAGGATCTGCAATTGTGTGTGTGTGCATGTAAGATACATGGATATTTTGAGAATCCAATAAAATGAAAGAAAGACAATGAGCGCAAAATTGAATGCAAAAAGAGTCCACTGTTTTTCATCAAATTATCATATGGCATATGAAAATGAACAAAGCCTTAACAAATGGACCATAGTGCCCCGGGTAAGGCACGTGGCTTAAAGTCATTGTTTCAATAAAATTACAGACAAAGTTCTTGAATTGATAAGAAAAACAGTAAATGGTAATTACTCCTTGTTGAAGGAGATGGGAATGAAATCTTTGGCAAGCCAGTATTTGATTTCTTCACCGGCAGTTGGGTAAATCCAGTCATCAAAATCACCATCGTTGTCGGAGTCGTCAAGAGCATTCACCTCATGATTATTGATGCGAAGAGGTGGTTTCCCTATACGAGCACGTATGACCTCCTTTTGAGATTTGGCAGTAAAACCCAAACCACACTTATCTGACTTGAACGGAATGTCAAGGAGTTGTCCCCAAATTGTACAACCTCCATCTTCAATCACAGCGCGAGCATCTTTGATGGAAGCCATCCTCCGCACATCTTGAGCAGCTTTTGGAATTTCAAGAGAAACTTTGACGGCAACAACCAAGGGAGAGACCACTTCGAAGGCTTGACATGGAGTTTCTATGAACTCGCCGTCCATCTCGACATAGTTAAATGAATTAAGATGGCTAACCATGAACTCTTCTTCACCAAAGACGGTAACAATCTTTCCTTTGACTGGATATTTCAATTTTTGATGAATAGTGGATGTCACCGCTCATGTCCCGTGTATCCAAGGGCGTCCAAGTAGGAAAGAGTAGGCAGGACGTATGTCCATCACGTAGAAAGTCAAATTGAAAGTTTGAGAACCAACCTTGATGGGGAGGTCAACCTCTCCATGAACCATCCTCTTAGATCCGTCAAAAGCCTTTACCACTATGTCACTTGGCTTCAATACCAAACCTTCGCAATCCAACCGATCTAGGGCACCTTTGGGTAGGACATTCAGAGAGGACCCAGTATCCACCAATACATGGGCTAGAGTGGTTCCTTTGCGTTCGATAGAGACATGCAAAGCCATGTTGTGGTTTCTTCCGACTAGATCCAGATCAGCATCAGAGAACCCCAATCCATTATCGGCAATCAAACTCGCCATACAATTTTAAAACTGATCGACTGTAGTCTCTTGAGGAACATGTGCATTCTTTAAAAATTTTATCAATGCTTGAGCATGCACATTAAAACAAAGTAATAAATATAGCATAGAAATCTTTGAGAGGGTTTTCCCCAACTGCTCTACTATCTTATAATCACCCTTCCTTATGATCTTCAAAATCTCCTCCATCTCTTGGGTGGAGAGTTCCTCAGTATTAATGTCCTTGGAAGGCGCCTCCATCCTGGAAGGCTCAATCATATTCTCTTTGCCCCTAGCATTAGTACTAGGTTTATCAACAGTAATGCGAACATGTGTAACTATGGTGGTTGGAGGTGAAATGTTAGGAGAGAAGATTCTCCCTGTCCTTGTCACCTTGCTAGAGCCAGCAATGTTAGTAATGTCATTAGTCTTGTCTTCATCAATCCAGGAGTCTTGTTTAATGCCATGGTAGCATACTTCAGCCCCATAATTCCAGGGTATCGCTTTATCGGAAGAATAAGGGATTGGCCCAGGTGTGGTAATTATCAGTGCCGCGATATTTGGTTCATTGGAAATCCTAATAGGACCTTTTGAAGTGAACCTAATAGGTTTGTTGGATATGGTGATGATGGATATTTCTTTAGCTTTTTAAGGTAAAACTTCAGTCAAACCTTTTATGGATGGAGTTTTTTCGAATAAAATCTCATGGCTATCTATTAGGTGTTGGACACTCTTTTTTAGCCATTCGCGTCTATTAACTTGTTTGGCACAAAAATGACAATCTTTAAGACAACCAGGGAAGACCCCAACTTTCAGCAAATTTTTTTTAACAATAGTCAGTGGAGTAGTCAAGTATTCAACCAAGGAAACAAAAACAGTATCTTCAATTGCATTGACACCTTTGCCATGATTTGGCATAGGTGCAGTGATTACATTCGGAATTGGAGGAGGATCAAATCCAATGGTCTTGTTGTCGATGAGGTCTTGACCTTTGCTTTTCAAAGCCCAACATTGATCAGTGTCATGTCCGGGGCTATTGGAGTGATAAGCGCATTTGGCATTCGGGTTATACTTTGGAGATGAAACATAGGGGTTTAAAGGTGGATCACACAATGTTACCAAGTTAGTCTTCAACAGGTGTTGAAAAGGTTGAGATAGTGACATGTTGATCCTTGTAAATTGTCTTCTTGGAATATCAAGTCATTGGTAGTTAGCTTGTGGTCTTTGAGTAGAGGTTGGGTTGGACATCAGAACTGAATTTACAAATTGGCGATGGTCCTTCTTGACATGGCCCCTTGACCCATACACGAGATTAGTTTCCTTCTCGTCGATAAAAGGTTTATTCACAGTATTAAATGTAGAGGTAGATGCCATGGGAATGTTTCCACTTTTAATACCGCTCTCAACTCTTTCACCAGTTAAGATTAACTTAGTGAAACCAAATGATGAGCTCCCAATAAGCAAATTGAAGAACGGCCCAGTCAATGTTCCCATGAGCATATCCACCAGCTCCCTATCAGTCAATGGTGGTTGCACTCTACCTGCCAAGTCTCTCCATTTTTTTGCATATTCTTTGAAACCTTCGTTGGAACCCATAGTCATTCCTTGTAATTGTACCCTTGTTGGCGCCATATCAGCATTATACTGATATTGACAATAGAAGGCGGTGGCCAAGTCCTCCCAGGTACGGATGTTGGAACCTTCTAACTAGTAAAATCACTCCAGTTGAGTCCTATACAAACTCTCTTGAAATAAGTGCACCCACAACTTCTTATCAGTGGTATGCGGTTGAATTTTTCGAACGTAAGATCTCAAGTGAAGCTTTGGGCATAAAATACCATCGTACTTGGAAAAAACTAGGATCTTGAATTTGTGGGGGATCACTACCCTAGGAACCAAACCCAAATCACCAAAATCTAGGCCAGGCACAGCTTGAATTTCCATAGCCTTCAATATGTCCTCCAGTTGCTTATACTTGTCTTCAGCCGGTGGATATTGTTCGTCAAAATAATCCTCATCCTCAGAGTTTGGATTGTTGCCACTCCTGGAACGGGTACTCCTTGCATCTTCGTCTTGGTTCTTATCCTCCTCTGATGACTCTTCTACCACTTGCACTTGACGGACAGGGCCCTTGAACCATTTCCCCATGTTGATCAAAGCCTTCTTCTTGGTCTTCTTCTTTGCAACCAGAATTGACATCAGTTCTTGCTGCCCTTTGGCCAAGGTGAGCAAGGTTTCTTGAAATTGAGAATTTTGTGTCTGCACAGTCTGCTTGAGATCCATCTTACTGAAATAAAAAGTAGAAAGATGAGGAAACCTATGTCGTAAAACTTTCTTATGTTATGATGCATGTAATACAAATGCAAATGTTTTCAAGGACCTTTAAGATTTAAATTTGTTTAAACAAAGAAGGAACAAACATTAATTGTATTAATAAGTTCAAACAGTTTACAAAAATGACTCTTGGGCTTAAAATGAAAGAAGCAAAAATAATATAAAATAAACTCCTAAAACACAAAGGACTTCAAGCTTCCCACGAGGCCATCCTCTTTGGTGCAATGTAGGCATTCAAACTCCTCTCTTCATGAAGTTGTCTTGTGAGCTCCAAAACCTTCTTCTCGCTTGCGTAGAATTGGGTTTTAAAGGTTTCTCGCTCTCCTTTTAGTTGAATCCACGATCTTTGCTACTCCTCGAGAGTAGTAGGCATGGTAGGATGAATAATGGTGTAAGGAACATCTCCTTCGACAATAGGCTCCACAATGATAAGTAAGACGGAAGGATATGGCATCATGAGACTTTGAGCGTGAGCTCATCCCGACTTGAGATAAGGCTCCAATGGAATAGAGTTCTTATGCCCCAACGTCTTGCTATCAACTTTTTTCACCATGCCCCAAACTCGTACAAATCTTGGACGATAACCTTGGACATCGCTCTCATAGTCAAATACAATTCCTTGGACAAGCGCGTCATGAGGACCATACCTCCGAGCATACCCAAACTGTCGCAAAGCCAAACAAGGATTATAAGTGATACTTCCCCTAATGCCAAAGAGAGGGACATTAGGGAATTCCCCACGACGATCAATGATGGTGACATCCTCCAAAGATCGGGAACACCAATGGATATCTGAATGCGAGAGTGACATCAACCTTTAAGACTAACTCATACCTTGTTCGTTCTTCAAAACTGATCAAGGAAGGTGTGAAATAAACCACCTAGCCAAAAAAGGAGTGCAACACATAAGAACCCCCTTCTCTTCATGGTGCGAGTATGAAAAGAATGAAAAATATCTCCAAGTAAGGTAGGCACTGGGTTACGAGATAGAAATTTTTTTACCGCATTCATATCTATGAGTTGGTTTGGGTTAGGAAATAGTATTATCCAATAGATTAGAAGAGCCAAAATCTCTTCAAAAGCCTGCAAATCCAGAGCATCCCAAAAGAGTTGAGCCTTGTCAAACAGAAACTTGGCTAGAAAACCCTTAACACCACTTCTTGTTTCCCAATTTGCCACAACGTCGGGCCATTTCAAATGTAAAGCTAAAGACATATCCTTAGGTCTTGGGTATTTCTCTGTACTGGTGAAGGGTAAATAATCAAGAATAGGCACTCCCAAGAGTTGAGAAAACTCCTTCATGGTGGGCCTCAATTGGTAATCAGGAAATGTAAAGCAATGGTGCTTAGGGTCAAAGAATTGAAAGAGTAACCCCGTCATTATTTCTTCAAAATTTGAGGTAACCAAGTAGATGAGACGACCATACTTCTTAGGGAACAGAGAATCTTGGGGAACCCTCGACACTAACTCCTTGAGTTGAGGAGGCACTTTCACAAAGACGATTTGGATAGTATTTCTACAAGTGGAATCCATGTCCTACAAAACAGACAAAGATAAATCCCATGGTCCTTGAAATGGTTAGTGAAAAGGCCATGGTATGATGTTATGATGTTATGCACAAATAAACATATACAAACAAAGCAAATAAGTCCTTAGGTTTAGGCTTGCATGAGGTTCATAGGTAAGTACCCTCTTGAAATTTAGTTGGTTCAACCTGTCCTAAAAAGTAATCGGGTTCTAGGGAATCTCAATATCATTGATCTTTCTTCATTAGGCATTGTCTCAGCATAATTAATCTTTTTTTGCGGCTGAAATATTCCAATATTCTGATCTCAATGAGTGTAGTATCGGGTATCAACCAATTTTCAGCTTTCCACTAGAACCGGCTATCTCACTACTTCCTAATGTCCAGGTTATTCAATTAAAGGTTCTAAGGTTAGTTAGTGCTTCATGAAACCACACAGCGGCCCCGTATTCTCCTTGATTCAACACAAAGGATATTGGTACCCACAAATGTGTCACACTAACGTAGCTATTGCTTGAACCATATCGGTCTACGTCGTACAGTCTCCATAATCTTTGTTACTTACCTAATAATGTTCCCATATCCGGGTAGAGGATCAATACAAAACCCAAACATGGACCCAAAATGTAAAGCAAATAAGTCAAACAATGAAAACATTTAAAGTTGATCTAGTCTCTAAGGTAACCCCACTTTTAAATGTCCCTAACAGAGTCGCCAGTTCTATAATACGGTGGGAGAATTGACTTGGGTGTTTTATGTTTTATCGCAATTGTTGCGGATAGCAAGAGTCTCCACCGAATTTTATTTTATCCAATAAAGGAAAGGGTGAAAAGAAGAGGAAAGACCTTTTTAGAATTTTCTTGAGTTCGGGGGGTAGGTTATGAAAAGGGAATGTGTTAGCACCCTTTTTCATTCGTAGTTACCTACGGGGTCTTAGTTGCTAGCTCAATTTGAAAATGCTTTATTTTAAATTTGTTTGTGATTTTTTTTTAAAGTATTTTTGAAAAGTTCCTTCGTTTCGGCAAACTTTGTAATGCTTCTCGTCTCTATAAGAATGTATACAAAGTGTTGACTTTTTAAAATATTTCATTTGAAAGTGTTGTTGTGTTTTGAAAGATGTTTTGAAAATGGTTGTGAGTCAGAAACTATGAACTTTCTACCTACTCAAAAATTATTAGTTCTTTTCCTCCTCCTCTAAATATTGTTATCTTACCATTGATTATTAAGAAGCCCTATCATTGGATGTGAAGTGATAGGCGTGGGTCGTCGTACAGTCATAGAAGGAAACATCATAGGATACCTTAGAAATTTGTCGTAAGGGACTAAATTGTTTATCGAAGTCAACATCGAAGGGTCATCGGGGGACTACGGTCTTATAATCGAGGGTAATTGCTAAAGTACCCCACGTTTGAGGGACATGACTTCTTATTTGTAGGCAACAATTATAGGTTACCCTAGAGGTGCGGGTGTGAACGTTGTTTTGATTGCATGCATTTTTTTCTTAAAATTAGGGTTCTCTAAGATTGATTTTATCTTGCTATACACACTCTAATTACTAACAATTATATTAAAAGTGATAAATTACGGAAATTTAAAGTCCTACTCTATTACATGGCCTTGGGAGTGGGGGGTACAAGTACTAAAAAAGCGGGAAAAGTAAAAATCCTAATTACTTATTACAACCAAATTGAATGAAAATAATAGCAAAAAGTCAAAAAATTAAGATTTTTGGTGTCTGGTCTGACACGGGCCATGTCTTGTGACACGGCCACCCGTATCAAGACCCCGTAATAATCCATGCATGTTTTTTTTGTCCCAGCTGAGTTGACACGGACCGTGTCCTATGACACAGTCACCTGTGTCAAGACCTTATCCTATTAATTTGTCATGTTTTCAATTCCAATTAATTCAACACGGGCCATGTCATATGACAAAGGCACCCGTGTCAGCCCCCCTAATACTCCTTTTTTTTGCATGTTTCTAGTTCCAATAGATCTGACATGGGCCGTGTCCTGTGACACGGGCACCTGTGTCGGCCCCCCTGTCCTGCATTTTTGTTAGGTTTTCAAATAGCAGAGCTGACACGGGATGTGTCGTGTGACACGGGTACCCGTCTTAGCCCCCTGTCATGGGTGTTTTGTTGAGTTTTCTTCTTTTGATCTATCCTTTTTTATATATCTTTTGAACACAAAAAGGAAATGATGTATGGATAAAGATATCACAGTTTGGAAAAAGTTTACCTCTCGAAGCGAAAACTTTGGAACACGTACGGGTGTCTCCGGGTGCAAAGTGGTGATTGGTCAAGCTCCTTTGAACCTTCTTGAAGTTTCTCCAAACCTTACTATGTCCCACAAAGTTCCTGAATCGCTCCAACCCGGTCAAGTTGCAAAATACTATTTTTGTTTGTGTTTGGAAGGTGATGATAATGGTATTACAGAAATTATTCTTGTGTTTGAACAACTTCTATGTGATGTATATAAAGTTTTTGGATAGTTGGTTTAGAGGAAACCTTGCAAGGTTGAATAGTAGGTTGAGGTTTTTTATGTATCTCAGTTTTTGTTTTGTGAATGAAAGTAGATGAGCAGAGTTTACAAAGAATTATGTTAGATTTTTTCAAGTCCTCTTTTTTTCTCTTTTTCTTTTCAAAAACTCTCCTTTTGTGTATTGTGAAATAACTTATTTATAGATGTAATTGATGGAAATTTGAGAGGGAAATAGATAAGTTTTTAAATTGTTTGGGTGCACTGTTCTATTTCTTTTTAGATGCATCTCTTATTTGCTAAGTTTGTGCATATATAGGAATGATATGATGAAAATTTTTTCATGGAAGCATTGCATGTTTTAGAGTAGGTTTTAACAGTTTTCTTGGCATTACTATGCAGGTTTTGGACAGCAGGATATGTAGCATGATGTTGGTCTAGTTTTGTGGATAGATTTATGCAACTTGTAACAAAGACAAGGCATATTTGAGGACAACATAGTGGCAAAGTTTGAAGATTAGGCCAAAGGGAAAAGTTTAAACAAGACAAAGCTTAGGATTTGTAACTTGCAATTTTTAACTTAAAAATGCAGCCTTGTTGTCTACTTGAAAAATTGTAACAACTTGAATTATCTTGAATTGTTGTGAAAAGATGTCATGAAGTAATGAAATTAACATGTATAAAAAACACAAAAATGTCTAAGTCTTGCAAAGTTTTACTTTTCAAAATGACTTTTGACTTTCTTGATGATCAAATTTCATATTTTTGAATATCTTGATGAAGTGTGATCTTTGAAACTAAAATTTGATCAAAAATTCAAAGTTTGACTTTTCAGTGTACATTTGACTTTATTCATCAGTTGACCAAATTTCATCTATCAATTCACTGATCTCGAGAGATGAATTGAAATATGAGATTAGGTCAAAATTATGTACTTGAATCCTTGAGATCATGTTTCAAATCAATAAGTCATGTGCTATGTCAAAAGTCAAAGGTTGGTCATTCTCAGTCAAAACCCTAATTTTGACCATTTTACCCTTTTGATGATTTGAACATTTTTCTTGGAGAACTGTGATCCAATCTTGATCAAATGATACATATGACTTCAAAATGTTGTTATTGATCCAAAATCTTGAAGTTTGACTATAGGTTGACCATAGTTGACTTTTTTTCCAATACAACTGATTTTAGGCCATCTGATAAATTGATTGAGCAATTTTGTGATCCAAGACTTGAGACTTGACTAGAGCAATATTAAGGGTCCATAATAATCCATGAAATTCATTTGAAATATTAGAAGTCCAAATGTCTTTGTGCAAACTCAAACCCTAATTTAAGGCATCAGTGTTGAGAAGATGGCTTGACCTAGTCAATACTCGTGCAAGCTTTAATTATTGAAAATCTTTGTGAGAAATATCTTGATAAAGGGAGGGAAAATTTTGGGGTACAACTTTTGTGTCAGTTGAGAAATCGTCGATACGAGTAATATGGATGTCTATTGTGTTGTTGAGGTTGGATGAGAGATCGTCGACAAGATGATATAGTAGTTCTCTCTACTTTAGGTTAGAAATAAGTTAGGGAGTGACCGATGCTATATGACTCTGAGGAGTATTGTAGGTTAAGTTTAATTGGTTGATAATTTTAATTTTGTGAGAATCAGATTATATGAATGCTTGATAAGTTTCTTCTATCTAGAGAATGAATTCTTTCATGTTCATATTTACTTTTATGTTCATGTTTAGACAAGAAGTAAACATAAAAAGATCACACAAGATCCTTAGGTTTAAAGGCTTGCATGAGGTCCATAGGTAAGTACCATTTTCTATTATAGTTAATTTAGCTCAACCTGTCCTAAAATAGTACAGGGTTCTAGGGATCTCAATATCACTAATCTTTCTTATAGACTTTATTTAGTATGGCAACTGACTTGCCACCAGGAAAAAACCGAGAGTCGAATCCCAATGAGCGTAGTATCAAGTATCAACCAACTTTGGAATACACCAAATTCCACTATCTCACTACCTTCTAATGGCCAAGATGGGTCAATTAAGGTTCTAAAAGTTAGTTTGTGCTTATGACACAACGCGGCAGCCCAATGTTATCCTCGACTGACTTAAGGAACATCGGTACAAACCAAAGTTTCACATTAATGTAGCCATCACTTCAACCATATCGGTCTATGTCGTATGGTTTCCATGATCTATTTCTACTTACCTAAGGCATCCCTAGATCCGGATGTAGGATCTTTATAAGTAATGAAACCCAAGCAACCCTTAATGATAAAGCAGACAACATAAATAAAGAAAAAAATTGATTTAAGACTCTAAGGTAACCCCTCTTTTAATATTATTCCCAGCAGAGTCGCCAATTCTGTAATACAGTGGGAGAACTGACTAGTTTTTGAATTTTATCGCAAATGTTACATTTAGTAAGAGTCGCCACCGATTTTTTTTATCCAATAAGGAAAGGGTGAAAAGAACAAGAAAGACCTTTAAATATTTTGAGTTCGGGGGGCAGGTTATGAAGAGGGAAGGTGTTAGCACCCTTTTCATTCGTAGTTACCTACGGGCTCTTAATCGTTTAGCTCACTTTGAAAATTTGATTTTCATGTGTGTTTGAAAATATTTTGTAAATGCCAATGTAAGGCGAACGTTGTAATGATTCTTGTATCGGTCGTCAAGAATGCATACAAAGTGTTCTAAAAATATCTTTGAAAGTGTTTGTGTGAGATGCTTTTGTTTTGGAAAGTGTGAGCAAGCAATTAATAGTATTCTACCCACTCAAGGTCTTATTTATACTTTTCCTTCTCCTTTAGATAGTTCTATTTGTACCATTAGCTAGTAGGAATCGCTATCGTTGGATGAGAAAGGACATGCAAAGAGTAATCGTACAGTCATTGAAGGAAACTTGTAAGGATGCTTTAGCAGTTTCGTAAGGGACTATATCAGTTTTTGAAAGGCAACGTCGAAGGTTCATCGAGGGACTATGATCTTTTATTTGTGGGTCTTTGCTAAAGCATCCCTATGTTCGAGGGACATAACTGTTATTTTTCTAAAGGCAGCAGAGAGAGGTTACCCTAGAGGTGCAAATATGCAAGTGTGTTGATTCAGTTATTTTATCTTGCATTAGGGTTTTATAGCGTTCGATTATTATCTTGCCATACAATCCTATTAGCTAACAGTTATATATACATACAAGGCATACAAAGTATAAGTGCAAGAAAATAAAATGCGAGAAAGTAAAGACCTAAAGCTATTACATGGCTTCGGGAGAATTATAATATTTATAATTTTGCGGGAATTTAAACGCTAAGCTATTAAAAGAAACACATGCGACCTATACAATCGTTTCTAATAAAATAAAGGGAAAATGTAAACACAAAATATTTGCAAAATTATTTTTAAAGTCTTAACATCTAAAAGATTAAAAAAAAATTTGTGCATTTTTTGGTTTGATTTGAATAATGAAATAAATAGACTTTAAACATAAATTAAATACCTAATTAATTATTAAAAAAAACTATGTCTAATTAATTGATTAAGAAAACTATTGTCTAAAATTAAATTAACCTATTAAAAGTCTAAATCTGATTTTATTATATTTTTATGATTTTTTATTTTAATCAGAAGTTAATTAAATAAAATAAATAACAAATAAAGAATGGAGAAAGGGTTAAAACAACAGAAAAGAGAAAAATGTATGGGGTAGGGATCAAACCCACGCCCTCTGGATCAACAACATGCATGTTTTACCACTGAGCAAAGTGCTCGTTTGTGTCTGGAAGATAGGCGCTGCATATTATATTTGGAAGCCTGCACGTATTTGGAAAAATAACAAAAAAACATTGCAAAAGGCAGGGATCGAACCCACGCCTTTCACAATATACGCGTGTTTTCATGCCAATTGAACTATGTTTCTTTTATGTCATTAAAACACAAATAATATATTATATATAAAAAAGAAAACTGAAATCAGAGAGACGTCAGAGCCCTAGCTTCGGTCGTCTTCTCCGATCATGCCAGATCCTTATCTTGCAAAAACGTTAGATTAAAAGTAAAAGGGAGACCCTACCCCCTAAATGGGCCCTCATGAATCCAAATCAAACATTAATTTTGGCTAAAGATGCCTAGATCAAAAGTTTCAGAGAGAGCAAGTTATCACGATTCTTCAATGGAAGATCATAGATCTAACATTTTAAGCTCCATGTAACAACTGCAACCTGTTCTAAATATACATATATAAAGATCTGAATGATTAGTAGCTGTGAAACCTGCATGAAATGAAAGATTTAAAAAATCAAAATTTTACCAATCGGAGCAAGTGGTTGGGCTCATTTCGGGTGGTGAATTGATTGGATATGAGTTTGAAAATGTTTCTCAAACCTTCAGGAAATGACTTTAGACCTTGGATCGCTTTGAAGTTGCTTAGAATTTGAGAACCTAATGTGAAGCAAAGTTGAATATTTTTTCTCTTTGAAACCATATTCTCTTGCCAATTTTGTGTGTCCTTTGCATTTGAGAGTTTTGTGTATTTATAGAGGAAGGAATAGACCAACAAAACATGGAAGGAATCTTGCATACTTATGGCATAATTCATTTCAAAATAAAAATTGAAATCTTTACAAAACAATGAGGGTATGCTTATATAAAAGTGTCACACGGTTTTTGCATGTTTGTCATGTGTTCCTTGGGCCTCAAGTTGATCCAACACCAATCCCACATGTCTTAGCCCAATATTTTATTATTTTATTTGATTTATTTTAATAATATTTGCATAAAATTAAAATAAATTGAAATAGAAAAACATGGCCATGTAACAAATCATTTATAGGTCCTCAAACACGTCATAAACATTTTTTAACCTCAAAAGTTAAGCCCATTAGCCCAAAATTTAAAAATTGCTCAATTCAGGTTTCATGCATTTCTCAAAAATTGCTCAACTTGCACCAAACATAACTCCCTCAATTTTTATCATATGAAGGTGATCTTTTAATTTTTGGAAAGCTCAAGATGTCCCATACAATATCTATGTTGATCATGTTTTCATTTGAAGATTTTATCTTGATGTAAGTTGCCTTGACAAAAAGTTTCTTTTTATTGACTTTTGAAATGACCTATAATGTTTTGGCCCATATCTCTCAAATGAAGCAGTTTTTGGACTTGATCTTAGATATACAAATATGTAGAGAATTTAATTTCATTAAAAATGAGATTTGGTTGAGAGAAAAAATGATGACGCATGTGAAAGTTATGCTTGGTCAAAGTTCAGTTGACTTCTTAAGAAAACCTTAATTTGGTAACTTTTGACTTTTCATGAATTGAGAGTCTTCTTGATGAATCATGATCAAACCTTGATCAAATCATGAATATGACTTCAAAATGTTGATGTTGACCAAAAATATTGAAGTTTGATTGTATGTTGACCACAGTTGACTTTTTGTCCAATACATTTAACTTGCAATCATCTGGGCAATTGACTGAGCAAACTTGTGATGTAGAACTTCAAACTTGACATGAGGATTATTTGAAGCATATGAGTACCCATTAAACTCACTTGAGGTATTAGAAGCTCAATTTTCTTTGAAGAAATCCAAACCCTAGTTGTAGGCCAACTGCTTAGGAGGAGGGTTTATCTGGCCAATTCCTTGAGTAGTCTTGAGTAATTGAGAATCCTAGGAGCATGAGGAGGTGTCTTGAATCAATAGTCTTCAAAAATGGGAGGGAAAATTTTAGGGTACAACAGATCAGACACCAAGAATGAAAGAGGTGAGTGACTATCATGTCTGAAAAACCTCAGTGGTTCCTCAATTATTGTAAACTCCTCTCGAGAGATGAGTGCTCGCATCGAGTTAACTAAATGTAGGATTGGATAACATCATGGAGAATGGGTGGGCACCAAATATTTCGAGTCTTAAATATTTTTTTCTAAAACTGTGAACTAGGCCACATTACAATCCTAAATGTCCTAACTGAAGCATGGGTTAATTCAAAAGCAAAAATGTAACAAGAGTACGGTAATCTGACTCCTAGGAGGCTTGCTAAAAATTTTGAGTTGGTATCCCACCTTCTTTTTACTTTATTTTGTCCAAGAAAAAAAGTCGATGTTTCAACATCTTTTCAATAAAAGTTTTTAAACTTCAAGATAAACATATGATTTGCATTAGAATTATCGTTCTTATAATAAGAATTCTTTGCATATGAATAAGTGCTTAAAAATCAAGTGAGCTTGCATAATGAGCATCAGATGGAAGTTTGATTATCTCGGGGGACAAATTGCTTCAGGATACTGTTGAAGCGCAAAACATTTTTGAAGATGATCTTAATCTGGGGTAGACCTTCTATTAACTCTGTTGAGTAAAAGAATACCAGTTTGAGAAATGATCTGAAGCAGATTGCAAAAGTTGATTGCCCAATTTCTCTGTCAAGCAGTGTTGCATTACTTTCAGTTGGTCACGAGGAACGTATTGCTTCAAGTATTTGCTTAAACATGAAGCATTGAAAGTTGAGAAGTACGATTGTGTATTAACCTACTTTCAAGACGTAAGTCAACCATCCTAAGGTTGTGTTGTCTTCATAACTCCACGAGCTTCTCATTTCTCTGTGAGCATGAAATGAAGAAAAGGTTTGTCAAGACTCTATTGAGCAGGGGCAAGTATGTTGAATACTCTGTTGAGTAAGTGTTCCACCAATCCGAGGCATTCAGGTCGGGATTTGACCCCTCAAAGTTCAATCAATCTGGGGCATTTATGTCAAGATTCGAAGAATCTCTCAAGGTGCTAAATAATCAGGGGCATACACCCCGAGCTTGGTTGAAATTGTCTCCAATTTTGTTTATCCAGGAGCTGTGTTCCAAAGTTCATAACACTGAGGCAAGACGTTATGCAGGGACATGCCTCCACTTTAGAGTTGATCAGGTTAAGTCCAGTCGCGAGCTAGTAAACTTGTGAATTTGAAGATCATATCGGGAAGTCAAGATCATTATCCTCAGCTTGTTAGAGATGTAAATCCATGTATTGGTGTTCATCCATCAAAAGCCAGATCCTAAGCTTGGGTTTTTGGCATTCTTCAGCAGAAGTCAGAAGATTATATTTTATCCTTTGAGTTTCCTACAGATATCCGTGCTTCATAACCATGCATATAGTAATCATCATGGAATTGCATTGCATATTCTAAAAGCGCGTAGAATTTCCATTTATTTGGAGCATTACGCTAAAAAGAAAAAATCTCAAACATGCATTGAAGCATAAGTCAGATTTAAAGTCTTTGCAAGCACTTTTTTGCGTCTCCGAAGAGAATTTTGTCCATCAAAAATCCGAAGTGGTGTTCCCCGCAGGTTTTCCTCAAACCAGATCTTCTTGTTGTTACTATCTGTAAGCATTCTTAACATCGTGTCAGTTTCTCACAAATCCACCATCCAATTCATATACCAAGCGTCTCGCTTTTTGAAAAGCTCTTGTTGCGATATTTATGCCCGTGTTTGCCTTTGCAATTAGAGTACGAGTAAGATTTTGGGTATAACATTTCTTGCTTCTCAAGTATTTGAGTACCCATACTTAGTGTATGCTGATTCGGATAATTTCCACTCTTGAAGAATTGCACCTCGCCTTTGGCCTCAGGGATATCGTAGTTCTTGGACATTTGCAACAGCTCAAAGTCCAATATGTTTTGGCAACTCTCTGCTAGAGCCCTACAAGCGTTCTCTTTTCTATTTACAAGGTCGCCTTTGCCTGACGTTCTTGTGGTTTTCAATTCTCTCCTTCACCTGACGCATTTTTCCAATGTTGGTTGTTAGAGGTTTTTTTAACCAAGTTTGTCGTATGTGTCTAACCCTGACCAGACATGTATATCTTATGCCTAGTGACTTCACTTTTTATCAACACTTTCTCTTAGGTTCTTCTTCGGCCAATCCCTTCTCTTTGGTTCATCCTATTTAGCCTGATATCCCATTTATTAGCTCTACTAACACCCTTGTTTAGGTTCCGATTCGCTTGGTTCCTTCTCTTTAGGTCTATCCTCTTTAGTAGGGTTTTCCTTCTAATATCTCTACGAACATCCCTGATTAAGTCCGCTTTGTTAGGTCTCTTTTGTCTTTGTTATCCCTAGTTGAAGTTGTTGTATTAGATTTCATGCTTCTCCAATCACCCGATTAAATCCTTCTCGGTAACCCTATCGATGCTAGCAACCTTGCTATCCTTGTTTTACCAATCACCTGATTGATGCCTTCCGGTAACTCTACCGGTTTCAATAACCTTACTGTTCACCAAATATTTTTGTTGTTACCCGGTAACCTTACCGATGTTCATAACCTGAAGATACTTACCTTCCCTAATCACCAAATTGAAGCTTCTTGGTAACCTTATCGATGCTAGCAACCTTGCTATCCTTGTTGTCCCAATCGTATGATTGAAGCCTCCCGGTAACCCTACCGATGTTGGTAACCTTACTGTTGTACCCCAAAATTTTCCCTCTCATTTTACTAAGATTTTCCTCACAAGACTTCTTGGACTCAAGACCAAGTTAGGGTTTGCTCGCTCAAGACATCTCCTTGCACTGATGACCTGAAATTAGGGTTTAAGTTTTCACAAGGATTTTTGGACTTCCAATTCCTCATGTGACTTTCATACTTCATGTTGGACTCCTAAGATTGCTCATACTAAGTTTCAAGCCTTGAATCAAATTTTTGCCGAGTCAATTGGACAGTTGACCTAAAAATCAGCTGTATTGGGGAAAAAGTCGACTGTGGCCAATTTACAGTAAAAAATCATAATTTTTTATCCATATCAACATTATAGACTAATATGAACCATTTGATCAAGTTTGGACCACAATTCCTCAATAAATTTGATCAGATCACCAAAAGGGCAAAATGGTCATTTTTAGGGTTTTGACTGTAGAAGGGAAATTTCTGATTTTTCACCTAGCCAATGGAAAATTGGGTTCAAGCATGGTTTCAAGGACTCAATGACATAATATTGACCTAATCACAAGGTTCAAAATATTTCAATTGCATTGGATTGACAGATGAATTTTCCAGTCAATTGATCAAAAATCAAAGGTACATTGAAAAGTCAAACTTTGACTTTTTTTGGTCAAAATCAAGTGCCAAGGGTCATTTTTCATCAAGAGGTGTCAAAACATGAAACTTGTTCACCAAGAAACCTAATTTTGAAAATTAGGGTTTAAGTTTGAAATTTTTCATAACTTTGAAATTTTCTAAGTTATGAAAATTTCTTATTTTTTCCCAACTTTTCCCAACTTTTTCACCATGATTCAATTAGATTCAAAGAAAACTTCCAACATCAAAGTTGTATTCCTCCATAAAATCTACAACTTTTATTCAAAAAGTTTTCCCAAAACATGCTTGGATCTCAAGTTATGATTTTGTGAACAAGGGTCCATGAAACTTTTAACTTAGTGAAATTTTGCCCTAGTTTAGGCAAATTTTTGACCTAACTTCATGGAAATTTTTCATCTAGTTCCAAGTGGAATATCAAAATTCATTTCAAAGATGGATTGTAGATTATGTTACAAGCTTTCCAAAATGTCTAATAATTCTCCAAGATCATTTATGGTTATGGAGAATCGAAGGAATGAAAATGGCCATTTCTAACTTTTGTCCAAGGCATTTTGCACCATGTTACAACTTGCAAATCAGTTTGAACCATGCTTGTACTTGCATTACAGGTTCTAATCCTTTTTACACTCAAAAATTGAATGCAAATATATTGGACAATGGCATTATTCTGAGCTTTGGAGCATTATACATTGATTTACTCCAAAAATGGCATAAAGGTTACAATGCTACTTTGATAAAGCATACTTTTTGCATTTTTGTTTATCTTGAGCATTGAACCTGATCTATGGTTGCAAACAAGATCAATGAACATCAGGAAAAGTGTACCAACTCTCCTCAGGCCTTGAGCTAGCCTGTACAGGCTTTGGCTTTGTCAACTCAACTTTTGCTTCAAAAGCAAGTAAGCTTGTAAAAAGTCCAGAACTTGAAAATCTGATAAAAAACAAGTCTTGGCATCATTTGAAACAACTTCAGCACATTGTCTCAAGCCAGAAACACAAATTTCCAAGCTCTCAAACACCCTAAAACACAAAAATCACAAGTTCTTGCCCAAACAGGGCATCTTCTGCAGAACGACTTCCAAAACATATTCCACTCGTGCGTTTTGCTTGGAACCACTTCAAATACATTCCCTACATCACACCTAAACTATCCAAGCCATTGTTCCGCAACTGTAACCTCATTTTCAAGCTTCACCATTTTAAATTTCTGAGTTTGCAGGTTGACTTCTACAAGGAGATTCAAGCCATTTCAAAGCAAGCTAAGCATTGGGAAAGGTTGAGGGAACTTCAAGCAAGCTCACAAGTACTTCAGGCCTCACTCAAAGTTGCTACATTTCCATAACCAAACTCAACTGAACGAGGTAATTTTCAAAGTTCTATCTCCTTATTTAGGCATCATTAGGCTTAGGTTTGTGAAGCAAAAATATAGTCTTTAAGTTACTTGAGTTGTACATATGCATAGCTTGTATTTATATTAACTGAGCTAGGAGAATTTAGATATTGAACATGCTAAAAAAGTTAGGTTAGAATTTAGGGCCACTGAAATTCTCTCTGGTCTTTGAGAGTTAGATCAAGTTTTTTATATCATTAGAATCGTGAGTTTAAATGCTATAAGTTTCATGTTATGAGTTTTTGATTTCATGCAAGCAATAGAGAGAACTGGATTGGCATGGCAGAAGCACGCGCGTGGCTGTCCCAAGGACAAGGATGAAGTGAAGTGGGCCTGGCGCTTTGGGCTTGGTTCTATTTGCACCCCTCATTCTGTTATTTGCACCCCCTTGGCCCATTTTCCATATTTTACATATTTTCTATTTCTTTTTATATTTTCTGACTTTATTTATTTTTTCTAAATATTTAAAATCACTAAAAATATTCTCTTAATTTTTCACATTTTATTTTATAATTTTTATTATTTTCTTGGCATAAAAATAGTTTATTAAATAATATATACCTTATTTTCTTAAATAAAATTGTAAATAATATTTAAATACTTACATATTTTTATTTTATTATGTTATACACTTAAAATATTATTTTCTCACATAATTTATTTTTTAACATTTTGTACATATTATTTTTATTTTTTTTAATGCAAATGAATAATATAAACAATATTTTCTTTTAAAACAAAAATTAGGGTTTTCACCCTTTCCAAAAATAATCATTTTCATTTTTCTTATTTTTAGGACATAAATAAACTTTTTTTTTACATACATAAATAAATACAAAAACATTTTGCATATTTACAATTTATTGCATATTTAAATATTTGCTACTTTATTTATTTGTACAATAAATTCAATTGGGTTGTAATAGTAAATTAGGGTTTTATTTTGTGCAAATATCCCCTATTCAAACTTGTATCCCCCTCCCCATAATATTGTGTAATAGTTTAGATTTAATTTTACGTAATTTATCGTATTATATGCATGATAGTAAGATTAGGGTTTTGTATGCAAAGACCAAAAATCAAACAAATAGCATGACCTAAATACAAGACAAAAATGCATGAAAATGACAACACAATGCACACAAGCACCCCTAGGGTTTCATCCACTTTGTTGCCTTAAAATGGCCATGGTATGCATGCTAGGTATCTTGGCAAAATCAATCAAAACAAAAAGATCATAGTCCCTCGATGACGCTATCTTGGTTGCCTATACAAAGATGATCTTAGTCCCTCAAAAAACTTGCTAAGATACTTGGCACCATTGCTATCATGGTCATACGATTACCCATTCCCGTCCCGTTTAACATCCAAAGATAGGTTTATTTACCAAATACAATAGTAAAACAACAATGTCAAAAGGGTTAAAAATGTGTAGGAAAGACTTTTGAGTAGGTAGACAAGCTCCTAGTTACTTGATCAATTTGCAAACCATCCTTGCTATTTTCAAACAAACACACACACAATTTTAAAACATTTCTCAACAAACTTTCAAACATTGAAACATTTTTCAAAAGACAAAACATCTTTGTATACATTCTTCAAACAAGAATCATTACAAAGATTTCCAAAACGATGACCTATTTTCAAAATAATTTCAAAACCACACAAAGCACCATTTCAAACAATTGGAAAAGCAAAGCAAGTGATCTAAACAAGTAACTAAGAGCCCATGGAAAACCATGGATGAAAAGGGTTCTAGCACCTTCCCTTTTCATAATCTACCCCCCGAACTCAAGAAAACATCTCAAAGGTCTTTCCTGTGCTTTTTGACCTTTCCTTTGGATAAAATAAAAAGTCGGTGGCAACTCTTGCTAAACCGAAACATTTGCGAACACAAATGCAAAACCTCAAGTCAATTATCCCACCGTATCACAAAACTGGCGACTCTGTTGGGGATAATAATAAAAGTGGGGTTACCTTAGGGTTTAGATCACCTTTACATGCTTATCTTGTTTGACTAGTATGCTTTACACTTTGGTTCTATTTTTTGGGTTTGAATCCTCTACCTGAATTTGGGAAACATTCATAGGTAAATAGAAATACATTGTGGAAACTGTGCAGGGTATACCAACATGGTATAAGCAATAGCTTTATTAGTGCGACATATTTGTGGGTACCGGTAGCCTTTGAGTCAATCAAAGAGAATACGGGGCCGCTGAGTGATGTCATGAAGCACTAATGGACTTTTAGAACCTTTACTTGACCATCTTGGCCTTTTAGAATGTAGTGAGATGACCGGCTTTGGTGCAGTCCGAAGTTGGTAGATACTCGATACTACACTCATTGAGGGTTGTTTTCTTGGAATATTTTGGTCGCCAGTAAAGTGGCTAAACTGAAACAATGAACACAGAAAATAATCCAATGATATTGAGCTCCTTAGAACCCAATTACTATTTATAGGACAGGTTGAGCCAACTAAACTTCAAGAGGGTACTTACCTATGAAACCCCATGCAAGCCTAAACTAGGAACTTGTGTGATTTGTTTGTACATATATACTTGTGCATAACATCATGAGCATCATGAAGCATCATATGCATCCACTAACCATTTCAAGGATTTTGGATTTTCATCTTTGTTCCTGTTTTGTAGGTTATGGAATAACTTCGCAGGAAAACTATCCAAGTCAACCTTGTGAGAATTCCTCCTCAACTCAAGGAGATTGCTTCCAAAATTCTAGAGTATTCTCCATTCATTGAGAGACATGGTCGTCTACTCAACTTGGTTAACACCAACACAGAAGAAGACATGGTGAAAGTTCTCTTCCTGTTCTTTGACCCCCTACACCACTACTTCACATTTCCTGACTACCAGCTAGTGCCTACTTTGGAGGAATTTTCTTAACTCTTGAGGATTCCTATTCTCCATCAACTACCTTTCAACGGTACGGAAAGAAATCCAAAGCCTGAAGATGTTGCTCAAGCCCTACACTTGCAACCATCTGATGTCATAGGTCATTGGGAAACCAGAAGTGGTGTCAAGGGTTTCTTGGCAAAGTTTCTGTTTGAGAAAGCTCAAGAATGCTAGAATTCTCTAGACCTGCAAGCTTTTGAGGAGATTGTAGCTCTTCACATCTATGGGTTGTTCTTGTTCCTAAACCCTGACCAGCTTATTGATGAGAATGCCGTCAAGATTTTCATGTCTCGAAATCCTGTGCCTACTTTGCGTGGGGACATCTTACACTCTTTTCACACTCGAACAATGAGGAAAAGAGGTGTTCTCATGTGCTGTACTCCTCTATTGGCAAGATGGTTTATTTCTCATCTTCCCTAATCAGTCTTGAAGAATGAGCAAGGTTTGGGTGGTCACAACGGTTGATGACTCTTACACTTTCAGATGTTCATTGGTGTTCTCGATCCAGAGACAATGTTATCATCATCGACCGTTGTGGGGAATTCCCTAATGTCCCTCTACTTGGCATTAGGGGAGGCATCACCTACAACCCCTGCTTGGCTCTGAGAAAGTTTGGGTATGCCGGAAGGGATGGCCCACATGACATGCTGATTCCATACTTGGTTTTTGACTTCGACAACGACGATCAAGGACTTCGACAAAGGTTCATCCGAGCTTGGAGGATGCCAAACAAGGTGGACAGTAAGACCTTGGGACACAAGAATTCCACCCCCCTTGAGCCTTACCTTAAGTGGGTACAAATCCGCGCCCAAATTCTTATGATGCCTTACCCCTACATTCTCCCTGTGATTAAAGGGCCTGTTATGGAAGGAGAGGTTCCATACACCCTCCTACATCTTGACATGCCAACATCACTAGAAAATCTGCAAAGGAGTTGGATACAGCTCAAGGGAGAGCGCGATAGTTTTGAAGCCCAATTATACACCAGCGAGAAGAAGGTTTTAGAACTCACTCGTCAACTTCACAAAAAGCATACTCTCAACACCTACATTGCACCAAAGAGGATGCGAAACGTCTTTTTACCTTAGAATTTTGTATTATTTTGCCCATGGGGCATTGATGTACTAACAAATTCTATCTTATTAATATGACGTGTGTTCCTTTTTGTTTACAACAAATTTGAATTTCTGAATCCTTGAATGCATTACATGAATACATATCATTAATCATATGCATAAACAGGTCTTCACACCAAGTTTCCTCATCTCTCTACTGTTTATTTCAGCAAGATGGATATTGAACAAACGGTCAAAGATTTGCAAGCCCAGAATTCACAATTCCAACAGTTGCCCATGACCCTAGCCAAGGGGCAGGAGGAACTCAAGACTCTGTTAGAGAAGGAAAAAGAGAAAAACAAGAAGAAGAGGGTTGGTGTGGCTAACTTGGACAGAAGATTTGAAGGTCAAGCCAGAAGGGTCCTAGATTTCCCATCAACATCTGAAGAGGGAGGTAAAGGAGCTGCAGTGCCATCTGAATCCTAAGCTAAAGAAGAGGAAGATAAGGATTACTCTGAACAACAGTATCCTCCGGTCAATGACAAATACAAGTACTTAGAAGAGCATCTAGCTGTCATGGAGATACAGAGAGTGCCTGGACTGGATTTTGAGGAGCTAGGTTTGGTCTCCGGAATTGTAATACCTCCTAAATTCAAAGTGCCACTATTTTCTAAGTATGATGGGGTGTCTTTCCCAAAGATGCACCTACGATCTTATGTTAGGAAAATTCAACCACATTCTTCTGACAAGGACTTGTGGGTCCACTTTTTCTAGGACAGTCTTTCGGGGACGCAGTTAGATTGGTTCTATCAGTTGGAGAGGTCTGACGTGCATAATTGGGAAGATTTGGCAGCCTCCTTCTACAAGAAGTATCAATACAATACGGACTTAGCACCAACCCGTACTCAATTATAGAGTATGGGCATGGTTTCAAATGAAGGTTTCAAAGAGTATGCCCAGAAATGGAGAGACTTGGCGGGACGAGTACAACCACCTCTATCTGAGAGGGAGCTAGTTGATATGTTCTTAGGGACGTTGTCAGGGCCTTTCTTTACTCACTTATATAGGAAGTTCCTCTGCGGGGTTCACCGAGTTAATTCTAACTGGTGAGAGAGTTGAAGCCGGAATCAAGAGCGGGAAAATTTAAAAAGATGCATCTGCTTCCGCTTCCATCAAAAAGACTTTTCCAACAAAGAAAGAAGTATCAGCTGTCTACTCTTAAAGAGGTCAAGGAAGAGTTGAGCGCCGGCCAGCGGTGAGGGCCGTAATGATTCAGAAGTCTGCAGCTGATCAGCCCAGAAACAATCAACCCAGAACCAACCAAACAAGAGTGGAAAGGCCTGTACGGCAATTCACCCAGATAAACATGACTCCTGCTCAAGTTCTACCCCATCTCTTAAAGTTAAACCTTGCAAGTTTGAAAGAAGCCCCGAAGAATCCAAATACAACTTCTTTGTTCTACAATTCGAACGCCAAGTGTGATTATCATTCAGGGAGTATAGGGCAGGACACCAACAATTGTTGGGCCCTCAAGAATAAAATTCAGGATTTGATAGATGCTAAAGAAGTTGAATTTGACTCCCCTGAAAATCCGAATGTGATCTCTGCTCCAATGCCAAGGCATGGCCACAATGCCCATGTTGTTGAAGAGGATCTATTTGTTGCTACGGTTGATCATTTGATGACTCCGCTACCAATAATCAAGTTGAATTTGCTGAAGGCTGGGATTTTACCAGGTTGTGAAGAATATTGCTTCCTTTGTTCATCCTTATCAACCGACTGTCCATTGTTGAAGTTAGGCATCCAACGCCTAATGGATAATCAAGAAATCCTTTTTGAAAAGACTCCTGTCAATGATGTTTCAATAATAACCATATCCGCCAATCTTTCCAAGGTCTCCAAAAGACCTGTTAAGATTACATCCGCTCCGAAGACTGTACCTTTAAAGATAACCATGCCCGGGCTCGTCCCATACAAGTCCGACAAATCAATATCGTGGGACTATGGTGGAGAAATAACTACCACGGTATTAAACAAGTTGAATCAACTGAAGAGAGTTCTGATGAAGATACCTCCGACATTGGAAACATTGCTGGAACGAGCAAAATCACCCGCAGTGGAAGAATTTTCTCTCCGGAGATTGCCCCTCCAAAGGCAATCTTTGGACCCTTAGCTGCTCCTAAGGTTACCCCTGTACCGGTAAACATATCTGCGAGAACTCCAATTATTGAAGAAGTTGTAACTCTTGTGGTTGTCCCCTCTGCTGCTGCTAATGATAGAGGGAAAGGGATCCAAGAAAAGCCTGTCAGGACGAAGGCTCAGCCATTGGTCATCCCTGAGACCTCTCAAAAAGAAATGGAAGAAATTTTAAAAACAATCAAGAAAAGCGATTATGATGTTGTGGAACAACTGGGGCAAACCCCCTCAAAGATCTCTATGTTGGCCCTGTTGCTTTGATCAGAGGCTCATGCTAAAGCTTTGATAAGATTCTTGAAGACGACCAATGTGCCACATGAAACCTCCGCGGATCAGTTCAAGGAATGTGTACTAGCTTAACAGCTGACAATGGTCTAGGATTCTCCGATGCCGATTTAACATCTAAAGGGAGAAAATGTAATGACGCTTTGCATGTCTCGGTGGAATGCAGAGGGACTACTCTAGCTCACGTCTTGGTTGATACTGGGTCGTCTTTAAATGTCTTACCGAAGAAAGCCTTAGATAGACTGGATTGTGAAGGCTTAACCTTGAAACCCAGCAATATCATTGTCAGAGCCTTTAATGGTTCTAAGAGGATGGTCCATGGGGAGGTGGACATCCCGATAAAAGTGGGAACTGAAACCTTCAACTCCACATTCTACGTGATGGACATCCGTCCTTCCTATTCTTTCTTGTTGGGAAGACCCTAGATTCACAATGTTGGAGCTGTCACTTCCTCTCTACATCAAATGCTCAAGTACCCTGTCCAGGGGAAAATTATAATTGTTCATGGCGAAGAGGAATACATGATAAGCCATCTAAATTCTTTCTGCTATGTAGTATTGGATGGCGAATTCATGGAAACCCCTTTCCAACACTTTGAAGAGGTTTCTCCTGAAGTAGCAGCGACCAAGACAATGTCCCATGTACCCTGCAGTTACAAAACCTGTGCCTCAGATGTCGTCTCTCAAAGATGCAAAGGCTGTGATTGAAGAAGGAGGATCCACAATATGGGGGAAACTTCCAGAATTTCCTTACAAATCAGATAAATTTGGCTTGGGGTTCACTTCTTCGGCTCAAAAGGCTGTACGTTGCTCCCGTGCCAGAGGGCCACCAGTGAAGATCACCCATCATGGAATCAATGCTTTTAAGGATAGTGAAGGGGAGAGCAACCTGGAAGACTGGATTTTCCCTACTGTTGGCGGAGGACTGTGCAACTAGGAGGCAAAAGGCTTTGTTCCGATTACTTTCATAAATCAGTAATTTATCTTTCAAACATTTTTGTTGGTTTGTAATAATTCTCAAACAATTCGTACTCTTTTAACCTTGTGCCTTACCCGAGGCATATAGGTCCATTTGTAAGGGTTTTATTTTTCATCTTCATATGCCATTTTAGTGATTCATGGACGTTTTCACATATAAACTTTTGTGTTCATTGCCTTTCTTTTTACATTTTATTTGTTTAAAGGTGGCTATCCCTTAGACACACCCACACTCACAAATGCAGGTACCCTTCCATTCGGATTCCATGGGTAACAATTCTGCTATGGCCTTCAGTGACTCTGAAGATCTGGTCTATCATGCCAAATACGAAGGTGATGAAGATTGTGAGGTGCCAGGAGAATTGGCTAGGCTGCTACAACAAGAAGAAAGGGCTATTCTACCTCATGAGGAGCTGTTAGAGACAATCAACTTGGGTACTAAGGAAGACAGAAAAGAAGTCAGAGTGGGTGCCAACCTAGAGCCAAGTGTCAAGGAGCGCTTGATTCAACTGTTGAATGAATATGTTGAGGTCTTCGCCTGGTCTTACGAAGGTATGTCGGGACTCGATATAGATATTGTGGTTCACCGTCTCCCCACAAGAGAAGATTTTCCACCAGTTAAACAAAAGGTCCGTCGCATGAGGCCCGACATGTCTGAAAAGATCAAAGCCGAAGTTATGAAGCAGTTCAATGCTGGATTTCTTGTTGTTACTTCCTATCCACAATGGGTTGCTAACATTGTGCCCGTGCCTAAGAAGGACGGCAAAGTGAGAATGTGCGTGGATTACAGAGACTTAAACAGGTCCAGCCCTAAAGATGACTTTCCACTTCCGCACATTGACATCTTGGTTGACAATACAGCTCAGCACAAGGTATTTTATTTCATGGACGGATTTTCAGGTTACAACCAGATCAAAATGGCACCTGAAGACATGGAGAAAACTACTTTTGTTACACAGTGGGGTACGTTCTGCTACAAAGTGATGCCATTCGGATTGAAGAATGCTGGGACAACCTATCAACGCACCATGGTAGCTTTGTTTCATGATATGATACATCATGAGATAGAGGTCTACGTAGATGACATGATAGCCCGTTCACAGACAGAAGAAGAACACCTCGACCATTTGCAAAAGCTGTTTGTCAGGTTGAAGGAATACAAGCTCAGATTAAACCCTAACAAGTGCACTTTCGGAGTCAGGTCCGATAAACTCTTGGGTTTCATTGTCAGCAACAAAGGCATCGAGGTTGATCCTTCCAAAGTCAAAGATATACAATAAATTCCTGCTCCTTGCACTGAGAAGGAGGTCAGAGGTTTCTTGGGACGCCTAAACTATATTGCAAGGTTCATTTCTCACCTAACATCAACCTGTGAGCCAATCTACAAGCTGTTGAAGAAAGATCAGGTGGTTAAATGGAATGATGACTGTCAAGTTGCTTTCGATAAAATCAAGGAGTATTTGCTAGAACCTCCTATCTTGATGCCACCCGTCGAAGGAAAACTGCTAATCATGTATCAGACTGTCCTAGAGAATTCAATGGGGTGCGTACTGGGCCAACATGACGAGTTTGGCCGAAAAGAGCATGCCATTTATTACCTTAGCAAAAAGTTTACTGACTGTGAAACCCGATACTCACTGCTCGAGAAAACTTTCTGCACTTTGGTATGGGCTGCTCGCCGGCTAAGGCAGTATATGTTGACTCATACCACTTTGATGATATCTAAGATGGATCCGATCAAGTACATCTTTGAAAAGACCACTTTGTCTAGAAGAATAGCTAGATGGCAGATGATCCTGACCGAATATGATATACAGTACACGACCCAAAAAGCTATAAAGGGGAGTGTACTAGCTGTCCATCTAGCTCATCAAGCTGTCGACGATTACCAATCCATGAAGTTTGACTTTCCTGACGAAGACATCATGACATTGGACAACATTGAAGATTTCATACCATATGACAGACCTGAACAAGGATCCCGATGGACCCTGTACTTTGATGGTGCCTCCAATGCACTTGGCAACGGTATCGGCGCGGTACTCATCTCCCCACAAGGTTGCCATACTCCTTTCACAGCCAGACTTTGCTTTAACTGCACCAACAACATGGCCGAGTATGAAGCTTGTATCTTTGGTCTCAAGGCTGTAATAGACCTGGGAATCAAATCTTTGGTTGTGTTTGGAGACTCAGCTTTGGTCATCAGTCAGATCAAAGGAGAGTGGGACACTAAGCATCCAAATCTCATCCCTTACAAAGAACATGTCTTGACATTGTTACCACACTTCGAGTAGATTACCTTCGAGCACTTCCCGCGAGAAGAAAATTAGTTAGCAGATGCTCTAGCTACAATGCCATCCATGTTTAAACTTAACTGGGATAATGAGGTTCCCCAAATCACCATTGAACGGATGGACGAACCTGCACATTATCATGAGATTAATACCGAAGAAGTAGTGGACCGACCTTGGTTTCACGAAGTCAAAAGTTATCTCGAGACTCAAGAATATCCTGAAGGGGCTTCAGTCAACGACAAAAAGTTCTTGAGGAGATTCTCTGCCAAGTTCTTCCTGAGCAATGGTATCCTTTACAAGCACAATCATGATTACATTCTGCTCCGTTGTATGGACAAGATTGAAGCTGAACAGATCATGGCTGAAATGCACAATGGTACCTTTGGCACTCACTCTAGCGGACATACGATGGCTAAGAAGATCCTACGGGCAGGCTATTACTGGTCTACCATGGAAGCTGACTGCCACCAACATTCCTAGAGTTGTCACAAATGTCAAATCTATGCGAACAAGGTACATATACCTCCAGTTCCTCTCAATGTCTTAACAGCTCCTTGGCCATTCGCTATGTGGGGAATCAACATGATTGGAGAGATCAAGCCTACAACATCCAATGGACACCGTTTCATCCTAGTGGCCATTGATTACATTACCAAATGGGTCGAAGCAGATTCTTTCGCCTCTGTTACAAAGAATGTGGTTGCCCGCTTCATCAAGAAAAATATCATTTGTCAGTACGGCATCCCCGGAAGGATCATCATTGATAATGGTATAAACCTTAACAACACTATGATCACTGCCTTCTGCGAGCAGTTCCAGATTCAACATCACAATTCATCTCCCTATCGGCCAAAGATGAGCGGTGTTGTCGAAGCTGCGAACAAAAATATCAAGAAGATCATACAAAATATGACAGTCACCTACAAGGACTAGCATGAGATGTTACCGTTTGCTCTCCACGGGTACCGTACCACAGCGCATACATCAATTGGGGAAACTCCCTATTCTTTGGTATACGGCATGGAAGTTGTTTTACCTATCGAGGTTCAGATTCCCTCCATGAGAATCATGAAGGATGCTGATTTGAGTGAAGACGATTGGATTCAGACCCGGCTTGATCAACTTAACTTGATTGATGAAAAGCGACTCACTGTTGTTTGCCACGGTCAGACGTATCAAAAACGGATGATCGAGGCTTTCAACAAGAAAGTCAAGCGCTAGGTATATCAAGTTGGGGATCTTGTAATCAAGCGGATCATCTTGCCGCAAAGTGATCCCAGGGGAAAATGGACTCTTACTTAAGAAGGACTATTTGTGATCAAGAACATTTTTTCTGGTGGGGCAATGATATTAACCACCATGTACGGTGATGACTTGTCGCACCCTGCAAACACAGACATAGTCAAAAGATACTACGCATAAATGACCCGCTAGGTTGACATACCTAGGCAAAAAAAGGGCATCCCGGTGAATCGAAAACCCGAAAGGGCGGTTCAGGCAAAAATTAGGGATAAATAAATATAAAAAAATCAGTACACCCGGCAAGTTGAAAACCCGAAAGGGCGACTTGGGCAAAAAAGGGTTTCCCGGTGGATCGAAAACCCGAAAGGGCGGTCCAGGAAAAATTTAGGGAATTAAAGCGTATGACTATGTCTCGTCGGATCACTTTAAGGACAATCTCTTCACAGACAAGCTATGGGCTTCTGATCAACTCAATCATCTTCGGACGAAGCAACGAATGGACGGGATATTCAGAGTTACAAAGGCTATAGCAGAATGGGAACCCCATGGAATTTTTACACATAGCCATCTTTCTTTGTATAAATTTTTCTCATTTTTATGACAACATTCTCTTACTAGGATGTTTGTCTCCTTTGTACCAAATACTTACACAAAGTTAATACAAAGATACTTCAAAGTGCAGAAAACTATTTTCCTTTTCTTCTTTTTTACACTTGTGTTTTATTTGAAAACGTCCAATGATTTATTAATGAGCATATGCATCTGAATATAATCACTGTTACAAATAAACGAAATGAGAAATAATAATTAATGACAGGTTGAAAGTATAGGAAAACTTCTTTAGGCTATTCCAAGAGAAATCCTCTGTAGTACATCATCAAGGTCCCGAGCGGAGCTAAAACCTTGAAATGCATATCCCTAGCGGAGCTAAATTTCAAACCCTTAATTCCCATCCGAGTTAAAACTTCAAACTCTCAATCCCCAACGGAGTCAAAACTTTGAATTACAGACCCTCAGCAGAGATGAAACCTTCTTCCCCAATGGAGTCAAATTTCCAACTATCAATCCCCAGCAGGAACCATCTTTACTCCCCAGCAAGTTGTCTTGAAGTCTGAGAATCAACCAGATAACAGTTCACTTTTGTCTTATCCTCGAACTAGGATAATTCCCCAATAGAGTGGCATACAACCCAAACTCCTGAACTTTTTCCAAACAGGAATAAGTTTTTTCCCAGAGTCTTGAACTTACTCTCCAGCAGGATAGCTACTCCCCAGCAGTATAACTACTCCCCACATATTTTTTCACTCCCCGACAGAATGTTGATTCTCATTCTTGATTCCCCAGTGAAGTTGCCAGAGTCTTCATTATTCCCCAGCATGAATTTGTCAGAATTTTTAATCCCCTGCAGATTGAAGATTCCCATTCTTGACTCCCCAGCATGAGGTCCCCAAGGATTCAAATTCCCCAACAGAATGAAGATTCTCATTCTTAGTTCCCCGCAGAAATCATCAGAAGTTTCCTTATTCCCCAGCCGAGTAAGGATTCCCATTGTGTAATCCCCAGCCATAGTCATCAAAGTTCTCGGGATTCCCCAAGCATGTTTCTCAAACAACACTTGGCATTATTCTCACAACAGAATGTTTATCATCCTCCAACTCTAAAGACTTGAAGGATCCCTATCCCCAAGAAGGTCGTAAAGGATCCTCACATCCCCACAGAAGTTGTCAAAGATTTTGAATCTCCAGCAACGGTCATGGATTTAGTTTCCTCAGCAGCAGTCAAGGATTTCATTATCTCCAGCCATCAAGGATTTATTTTCCTCAGCAATACAGCTAATCAGCTTACATGCGCATACATTACACTCATATATCGTAAACATTGATAAAACAAATTCATTGCATCATACATGTCATGCAACATAACTTTGTGTTTCAGCTAACATTTTACCCTTTTCAGGATAAGATTAAAAGCTATCTTTAACAAATATTCAAAGATTTCAGAGACAGTACAGATACACTCCAAACTCGGAAGTCATTCTGCTACTCATTCAGATATCTTATTTAGATACAGTACAGATACACTCCAAACTCGGAAGTCATTCTGCTACTCATTCATATCTCTTATTTAGATACAGTACGGATACACTCCAGCCACGGAAGTCATTCTGTTACTCATTCAGACATCTTATTTAGATACAGTACGGATACACTCCAGCCACAAAAGTCATTCTGTTACTCATTCATATCTCTTATTTAGATATAATACGGATACACTCCAGACACGGAAGTCATTCTATTACTCATTCAGAATTCAAAATCATGATACAGATTAGATACACTCCAGATATGGAAGCCATTCTATTTCTCATTCAGATTCAACTATCAATTTCAAGTTCAAATACACTCCAGACACGGAAGTTATTCTGTCACTTATTCAGATCCCAGTTACAGTTCAGATACACTCCAAGCACGGAAGTCATTCTGCTACTCATACAAATCTCAACTTCAGATAAAGTCCAGATACGCTCCATACACGGTTGCCATTCTGTCACTTATTCTGACTTTTTCCCCAGCCCAGAGACGCTCCAGACATGGATGCCATTCTGTCGCTTATTCAGATTTCAAGATTCAGATACAATACAAATACACTCTAGACACTGAAGTCATTCTGTTATTCATTCATGAATCAAATATGGTTACAGCTCGGATATGCTCCAGACACGGACACCATTCCATTGCTCATACAGATTCAGTCTCCAAATACAGTACAGATATGTTCCAGACGCGGATACCATTCTGATACTCATTCTTTTGACTTACAACTTGCAGTTCAACAAACATTCTTTATGGCATCTACAAGCCCATCTTCGACAAGATTCTGTCACCTCTCCAAATGGCATCTTTAATCCCATTCCTTCAACTACATTTTGATGAGTGCAAATTTACGGGCACTCTAGTGTCCAATCATCTTTTACCTTTGATTCACGAACGACAAAACTCGCCAATCTAACTCTTCAGGTTCAAGAAGATTTAACAGGGGCAGATGTTGTACCCCAAAATTTTCCCTCTCATTTTACTAATATTTTCCTCACAAGACTTCTTGGACTCAAGACTAGATTAGGGTTTGCTCAGCTCAAGACATCTCCGTGCATGATGGCCTGAAATTAGGGTTTGAGTTTGCACAAGGATTTTTGGACTTCCAATGCCTCATGTGACTTTCATACTTCATGTTGGACTCCTAATATTTCTCATACCAAGTTTCAAGCCTTGAATCAAATTTTTGCCCAGTCAATTGAACAGTTGACTTAAAAATCAGTTGTATTGGGGAAAAAGTCGATTGAGGCCAATTCACAGTCAAACCTCATAATTTTTTATCCAAATCAACATTATAGACTCAAATGAACCATTTTATCAAGTTTGGACCACAATTCCTCAAGAAATTTGATCAGATCACCAAAAGGGCAAAATGGTCATTTTAAGGGTTTTGACTGTAGAAGGGAAATTTCTGATTTTTCACCTAGCCAATGGCAAACTGGGCTCAAGCATAGTTTCAAGGACTCAATGGCATCATCTTGACCTAATCACAAGGTTCAAAAGATCTCAATTGCATTGGATTGACAGATGAATTTTCCAATCAACTGATCAAAAATCAACGGTACATTGAAAAGTCAAACTTTGACTTTTTTTGGTCAATCATGTGCCAAGGGTCATTTTTCATCAAGAGGTGTCAAAACATGAAACTTGTTCATCAAGAAACCTAATTTTTAAAATTAGGGTTTAAGTTTGAAATTTTTCATAACTTAGAAATTTTCTAAGTTATGAAAATTTCTTATTTTTTCCCAACTTTTCCCAACTTTTTCATCATGATGCATTTGGATTCAAATAAAACTTCAAACATGAAAGTTGTATTACTCCACAAAATATACAACTTTGATTCACAAAGTTCTCCCAAAAGATGCTTGGATATCAAGTTATGATTTTGTGAACAAGGGTCCATGAAACTTTTAACTTAGTGAAATTTTGCCCTAGTTTAGGCAGATTTTTTACCTAACTTCATGGAAATTTTTCACCTAGTTCCAAGTGGAATATAAAAATGAATTTCAAAGATGGATTGTAGAGCATGTTACAAGCTTTCCAAAATGTCCAAGAACTCTCCAAGATCATTTATGGTTAGGGAGAATCAAAGGAATGAAAATGGTCATTTCTCACTTTTGTCCAAGGCATTTTGCACCATGTTACAACTTGCAAATTAGTTTGAACCATGCTTGTACTTGCATTACAGGTTTTAATCCTTTTTACACTCCAAAATTTAATGCAAATACATTGGACAATGGCATTATTCTGAGCTTTGGAGCATTATACATTGATTTATTCCAAAAATGGCATAAAGGTTACAATGCTACTTTGATAAAGCATACTTTTTGCATTTTTGTTTATCTTGAGCATTGAACCTGATTTATGGTTGCAAACTAGATCCATGAACATCACGAAAAGTGTACGAACTCTCCTCAGGCCTTAAGCTATCATGTACATGCTTTGGCTTTGTCAACTCAACTTTTGCTTCAAAAGCAAGTAAGCTTGCAAAAAGTCGAGAACTTGAAAATCTGATAAAAACCAAGTCTTGGCATCATTTGAAACAACTTCAGCACATTGTCTCAATCCAGAAACACGAATTGCCAAGCTCTCAAACACCCTAAAACATAAAAATCATAAGTTCTTGCCCAAACAGGGCATCTTCTGCAGAACCACTTCCAAAACATATTCCACTCGTGTGTTTTGCTTGGAACCACTTCAAACACATTCGCTACATCACA
This sequence comes from Vicia faba, assembly GCA_948472305.1. Lineage (NCBI taxonomy): Eukaryota > Viridiplantae > Streptophyta > Magnoliopsida > Fabales > Fabaceae > Vicia > Vicia faba. The sequence goes on from OX451741.1 coordinate 1,373,994,583, forward strand.
CCTAAACTATCCAAGCCATTGTTCAGCAACTGTAACCTCATTTTCAAGCTTCACCATTTTCAATTTCTGAGTTAGCAGGTTGACTTCTACATGGAGATTCAAGCCATTTCAAAGCAAGCTAAGCATTGGGAAAGGTTGAGGGAACTTCAAGCAAGCTCACAAGTACTTCAGGCCTCACTCGAAGTTGCTACATTTCCATAACCAAACTCAACTGAACAAGGTAATTTTCAAAGTTCTATCTCCTTATTTAGGCATCATTGGGCTTAGGTTTGTGAAGCAAAAATGTAGTCTTTAAGTTGCTTGAGTTGTACATATGCATAGCTTGTATTTATATTAACTGAGCTAGGAGAATTTAGATGTTGAACATGCTGAAAAAGTTAGGTTAGAATTTAGGGCCACTGAAATTCTCTCTGGTCTTTGAGAGTTAGATCAAGTTTTTTATATCATTAGAATCGTGAGTTTAAGTGCTATAAGTTTCATGTTGTGAGTTTTTGATTTCATGCAAGCAATAGAGAGAACAGGATTGGCATGGCAGAAGCACGCGCGTGGCTGTCCCCAGGACAGGGATGAAGTGAAGTGGGCCTGGCGCTTTGGGCTTGGTTCTATTTGCAACCCCTATTCTTTTATTTGAACCCCCTTGGCCCATTTCCATATTTTACATATTTTCCATTTCTTTTTATATTTTCTGACTTTATTTATTTTTTCTAAATATTTAAAATCACAAAAAAAAAATTCTCTTAATTTTTCACATTTTATTTTATAATTTTTATTATTTTCTTGGCATAAAAATAGTTTATTAAATAATATATACCTTATTTTCTTAAATAAAATTGTAAATAATATTTAAATACTTACAGATTTTTATTTTATGATGTTATACACTTAAAATATTATTTTCTCACATATTCTATTTTTTAACATTTTGTACATAATATTTTTATTTTTTTTTTAATGCAAATGAATAATATAAACAATATTTTCTTTTAAAACAAAAATTAGGGTTTTCACCCTTTCCAAAAATAATCATTTTCATTTTTCTTATTTTTAGGACATAAATAAACTTATTTTTTTTTACATACATAAATAAATACAAAAACATTTTGCATATTTACAATTTATTGCATATTTAAATATTTGCTTCTCTATTTATTTGTACAATAAATTCAATTGGGTTGTAATAGTAAATTAGGGTTTTATTTTGTGCAAATATCCCCTATTCAAACTTGTATCCCCCTCCCCATAATATTGTGTAATAGTTTAGATTTACTTTTACGCAATTTATCGTATTATATGCATGATAGTGAGATTAGGGTTTTGTATGCAAAGACCAAAAATCAAACAAATAGCATGACCTAAATACAAGACAAAAATGCATGAAAATGACAACACAATGCACACAAGCACCCCTAGGGTTTCATCCACTTTGTTGCCTTAAAATGGCCATGGTATGCATGCTAGGTATCTTGTCAAAATCAATCAAAACAAAAAGATCATAGTCCCTCGATGACGCTATCTTGGTTGTCTATACAAAGATGATCTTAGTCCCTCAAAAAACTTGCTAAGATACTTGGCACCATTGCTATCATGTTCATACGATGACCCACGCCCGTCCCATTTAACATCCAAAGATAGGTTTGTTTACCAAATACAATGGTAAAACAACAATGTCAAAAGGGTTAAAAATGTGTAGGAAAGACTTTTGAGTAGGTAGACAAGCTCCTAGTTACTTGATCAATTTGCAAACCATCCTTGCTATTTTCAAACAAACAAACACACAATTTCAAAACATTTCTCAACAAACTTTCAAACATTGAAACATTTTTCAAAAGACAAAACATCTTTGTATACATTCTTCAAACAAGAATCATTACAAAGATTGCCAAAACGATGGCCTCTTTTCAAAATACTTTCAAAACCACACAAAGCACCATTTCAAACAATTGGAAAAGCAAAGCAAGTGATCTAAACAAGTAACTAAGAGCCCATGGAAAACCATGGATGAAAAGGGTGCTAGCACCTTCCCTTTTCATAATCTACCCCCCGAACTCAAGAAAACATCTCAAAGGTCTTTCCTGTGCTTTTTGACCTTTCCTTTGGATAAAATAAAAAGTCGATGGTGACTCTTGCTAAACCGAAACATTTGCGAACACAAACGTAAAACCTCAAGTCAGTTCTCCCACCGTATCATACTTACCATGATTTTTTTTCCAAAATACTCGTCTCACGGTAACCCTACTGATGTCTATAATTTGAAATGTTTGCCGTTCCAACCACCTGGTCAGTACATAGTCCAGTAACCATATTGAATGCCAAACATTTTTCACTAGCGGTTTTGTTTCAAAACTTGGTCATTTCCCAGTAACCTTATTGTTGAGTCTTTCATTCGTGAATCTTCACTATGTCTTTTCTCCGCTTTGTGCACGAGAAGTGTTATTCCCCAACGGAGTCTTTTTTTTTGTTTACCACCATTTGGGTCTTTGGTATCTTCCATTTCCCTAGTAGGTCGTGGTCTTCCCTTGCTCATGTAAGCCCGTGGTTTTTTTACACATACTTTCTTTATTGTTATAATGCAAGTAAGAGTTAGTACATAACATTTCTTACCTCTCAGATATTTGAGTGTACATACTTGGTGTGTGGTAGTTCATATAATTTCCACTTTGAAGAAGTGCCCCCTACCTTTGGCTCGAGGGATATTATCATTCTTGCATAATTGCAACTACTTTAAAGTCCAATGTGTCTTGGTAATCTTTGCAAGAGTCCTTTCTTCAGGTCTATTCTTATTATGTTTCCTATCCTCCAGACATATATTTGCGATATATTTGTTTAGACCTTTCCTCCGGTCTATTCTTGTTATGTGTCCTTTCCTCCGGACATATATTTTCGATATCTTTGTTTAGACCTTTTTTCCGGTATATTCCTGTTATGTGTCCTTTCCTCCGGACATATATTTGCGATATCTTTGTTTAGACATGTCCTCCAGTCTATTCCCGATGTATGTCTTTTCTTCCAGATATATATTTACAATATATTTGGTTAGAGACCTTTCTTTCGGCCTCTTTCCTGCTACGTATCCTTTCCTTCGAACATGTATTGTTGATATCTTTGTTAGAGGTTTCTTTGGTTAGTTGTTGTCATATGCTCCCTACCAGCTCCAAACATATATTCATGATACTTTTGTTATGTGTTCGCTATTAACTCCGAACATATAGTGGTGATATCTTTGGTTAGAGTCCTTTCTTCCGGCCTCTCTCCTGTTGTAGGTTCGCTACTAACTCCAAACATATGTAACGCTCGTTAATTTAATTAAATTATTTTTGGATTATTTGTGAAGTTGTGAGATATTTGGAATTATTGGTATACGTTGTTATATTGTTATTAATTAATTAATTAGTTGATTAATAATAATAATAATAACGTTAGAATTTATGGAATATTGTGTTGGGCTTATATTATTGGTTGGAAGTAGTAAAGTGGGGTTGTGAAAGTTAAGCACAATAGAATTGATGATATAAAGGTTAAGCTGACACAAGGATTTGTTTTTGTTGGTGATTAAGGGCTTGTACATTGATCGGAAAAGCTGCGCGGAGAGAGGAGCGAGCTGCCTGGTGTCGAGCAGAGCAAATCAAAGTTGTCAGTTGGAAGTTTGGTAGATCGACCTTCAATCCAGGTAAGGGTGGGGTTCTGACCTTATAATGGGATTTATGATGTGTATTATGTGGGAATTGTTCGGTTGTATGATTGTTGCACGTTGATTGATGAACCTGTTATAGGAAGTTGCCCGGTTGTCATGTTGTGGGCGGTCTGAGTTGTCTGTATGATTGCTCGGTAGAATCGGTGATTAGGTTAGTGTAGTATATCACTGGGTTTTGTGGTCGTTATGAATGTTGTGGTGTTCCAAGCAGTTGGCAGGAAAATTAGGAATTGTTGTTGTGGTCGTTATAGGAAGGGTCCAGTGTGACTGTTTTATACAATTAACAAATATGTTAAATAGGAAATGCAGTTTCCCGTTACGGTAGTATTCTGAGCAATTGGCCGGAAATCTTGGGTTATACTGTGGTGGTCGTTATCATGTTATATTGTTCTATGCTATTGGCCGGAACTAGTGGTCGAGGAGAATGCTGATGGTGTTAGGTGCTGAGCGGAATTTAGGCTGTGAGGTATGTCGGAGAATATGTGTTAGATGTTGAGCGGTATTAGGTTGCAAGGCGTGCTAAGGAGCACAATAGTGATGTCGAGTTGTATGAAGTTGCAGGTTGTGTCGAGGAGTATAAGTAGTTGTTATTCTTCTGTTTCTATGTGTGTCGAGGAGTATTGAGTCAGTTATTATTCTGTATTAGTTGCTGTTTATGTCAAGGGGCTCGTGGTTTCCCTAATTCTATTGCCCGGTTGTGTCGATTTGGTCATTACAGTGTGATGTTTAAGTTATCCTGAGTTGAGAAATTGCAGGTTGATGATTTATGTTGAGATGCCTCTAACATGGCGGATATTACGTTGCAGGCTTATAGCCAAAGTTGAATTATGTTAATGTTGAATTGTTGTTGATGTTGTAGGCTTATGGCCAATGTTAATTTATGTTAAGTTGTTGTTGTTGTTATTGCTACATTCATGTTGTGTCGCATACATCGCATATCAAGTTGGAGCTGATGCTTTCTAAGTTGGTCTGGATTGCCAAAATATTAAGTTGAAGGCTTACGCCTTGTTGATGCCTCTATTTATTGGCATATTTTTAAGTTGGGAGTTATGCTCCATTGGTACCACATGCATTTGCATAAATACAAGTTGCATTTTGTGTTGCATTCTGAGTCGATGTGTGGTTGATTTAATTATGCTTATGTTGTTAAAAATATGAGAAGTGGTGAATATGTATGAACTGATTCTAAATTTTTGTTTATCATACGTTATATTATATGGTTCGATATCTCACTCCTTCTGTTTGAATGTTACCCATATGTTGGTAACGTGCAGGTAATCTAGAGTGAAGGCGGTTTACCTTTAGTAGTTCGAATTGGTTTCATTGCTCTGATACGTAACACTCGGGAGGATGAACGCTTGCTATTTTATTTTTATTACTCAGTTGTTGCACTTAAGTTGTTGTTCGTTAAATAATTGTTATTTGAAGTTGTTTTAGTTGGATGAATATGTTATATTCTTTAAGTTGAATATTTGATTCCGCTACATGGTTATGCAAGTTATTTGTTTTAAAAATTAATTTATGTTGTTATGGGTTCATCCAAGTTAATGTGTTATGTATCTGTAATGAATACCGTTGTTTTAAGTTGAATTTGTAGCATCCTGATTTAGTTGTGGAAGTTTTATAACTCTGATTTTATATAATTGTTGGGTAGAATTGGGGTCTTAAAAAGTTGGTATCAGAGCAAGTCGGTCCGTCCGACCAAGTTGTCGAGTCGTAGTTTGTCTAACAATCGAGTATTGTTAATTTAAGTTCTAACCGTTGTTTTTGTTGTAGTGATAAGTTGAGATGGCTGGAAGGAATGATGATGCACTTGTTGCTGCTTTAGAAGCAATGGCGCATGCTATAGAGTATCAACTGAATGTTGAAGGGAATGCTGGATCTTATAGTTTGGCGATCTTCTAGAGGGAGAATCCGCCTACGTTTAAGGGTAAGTATGATCCTGGCGGAGCATTGTATTGGTTGAAAGAGATTGAGAGAATCTTCAGTGTGATGGACTGGACTCCAACGAAGAAGGTTCAGTATGGTAATCATATGCTAGCAGTCCATGTTGATGACTGGTGGCTAGAGACGTGTCAGAGATTGGAAGCTATAGGTGAGAATGTAACTTGGGCTATGTTCCGTAGAGAATTTCTGAGGAAGTATTTCCCTGAAGATGTTCGTGGTAAGAAGGAAATTGAGTTCCTTGAGCTGAAGAAATAGAGTATGTCGGTTGTTGAATATGCTGCAAAGTTTGTGGAGTTGGCTAAGTTTTATCCGCACTATAGTGAAGCTAATACTGAGTTTTTGAAGTGCATCAAGTTTGAGAATGGGTTGCGCCCAGAGATCAAGAAGGCAGTTGGATACTAGAAGATTTGTGTTTTTGTTGATTTGGTTGATAGTTGCAAGATCTATGAAACAAATAATAATGCTCATTATAATATTATCACTAAGAATAGGGGTAAGCACCAACAAAACAGTGGTAAGCCCTATGATACCCTAGCTGGTAAAGGTAAGTAGAAAGTTGCTCAGGGCCAGAGAAATAGTGAGGGAGATGCTTCTGCCAGTGTGGTTTGTTTTAAATGTGGAAAACCTGGGCATAAGAGCAATGTGTGTACTGCTGAGGTAAAGAGGTGTTTCCGTTGTGGCAAGACGGAACATGTGGTATCTGAATGTAAGCAAAAGGAGATGATGTTCTTCAATTATGGTTAAGAAGGACACATTGGTAATTAGTACAGAAGGCAAAGAAGGTGAAAATCAGTGGAAAGGTGTTCGCTTTGGCTAAGAGTCAGACAACTAATGAGGACAGACTCATCAATGGTACATGTTTCATTAATAGTACTCCTTTAAGTTCCATTATTAATATCGGTGATACTCATTGCTTTATTGTTGCTGATTGTGTGGAAAGATTGGGTCTTATGTTGTCTTCTATGAATGGAGAGATGGCCATCGATACTCTAGCCAAGGGGTCGGTGACTACTTCTCATGTGTGTTTAAAGTGTCCTTTGTCGATATTCGACAGAGACTTTGATGTTGAATTGATTTGTTCTCCTTTAAGTGGGTTGAATGTGATATTAGGTATAAACTAGTTAGAGCATAATTGTGTTCATATTAACTGTTATGACAAGTCTGTGAGGTTTTATACTCCTGAAGAAGAGGAAGCTGGTATGTTATCTACTAGACAGTTGCGATAGTTGATGCAAGAAGAGGCTCAAATGTTCTCGTTGATGGCATTTCTATCTGTCAAGAATCAAGCCATAATTGAGGAATTGCGAGTGGTGTGTGAATTTCCTGAAGTTTTCCCTGATGAAATTCTTGATGTACCGCCAGAGAGAGAAGTTGAATTTGCTATTGATCTTGTACCTGGTACCAGACCTGTTTCTATGGCACATACAGGATGTCTGCATCTGAATTTTCAGAATTAAAGAAGCAATTGGAAGAGTTACTTGATAAGAAGTTTGTGAGACCAAGTGTATTTCCGTCGGGAGCTCCAGTGTTACTAGTAAAGAAGAAAGATGGAAGTATGAGGCTTTGTGTATATTATAGGTAATTGAATAAAGTAATAATTAAGAACAAATATCCACTTCCAAGAATAGATGACTTGATGGATTAATTGGTGGATGCTCGTGTGTTTAGTAAGATTGATTTGAGGTAGGGATATCATCAGATTAAAGTGAAGGATGAAGATATCCAGAAGACGGCTTTCAGAATGCGTTATAGACATTATGAGTATTCGGTGATGCCTTTCGGTGTTACTAATGTGCCGCGAGTAGTCATGGAGTACATGAATCGTATCTTTCATACTTATTTGGATCGGTTTGTAGTGGTGTTCGTTGATAACATATTGATGCATTCTAAATCAGAAGAAGAGCATGCAGAACACTTAAGAATAGTATTGCAAGTTTAGAAAGAGAAGAAGTTGTATGAAAAGCTGTCTAAGTGTGAATTTTGGTTAAAGAAGGTTAGTTTTCTTGGTCATGTTATCTCAGGTAGTGGCATTGTTGTAGATCCATCTAAAGTAGATGTTGTGTTGCAATGGGAAACTCCAAAGTCAGCTACCGAGATTAGAAACTTTTTGGGATTAGCTGGTTATTATAGAAGTTTTATCGAAGGTTTTTCTAAGTTGACACTTTCGTTGACTAAGTTGACTTGTAAAGGTAGAGCTTTTGTATGGGATGTTAAATGTGAATAAAGTTTTACAGAATTGAAGAAGAGAATGACGTCGGCTCCGATTTTGACATTACCTAATCCGGGAGAACCATTTATGGTATATTGTGATGCTTATAAGATGGGTTTAATAGGTGTGCTTATGTAGAATGATAAGGTAGTTTCTTATGGGTCAAGGCAGTTGAGGACTCATGAAAAGAACTATCCTACGCATGATTTAGAGCTTGTTGCAGTTGTTTTTATGTTGAAGATTTGGAGGAATTAACTTTATGGTTCTAGATTTGAAGTATTTAGCGACCATAAAAGTTTAAAGTATTTGTTTGATCAGAAAGAATTGAATATGAGACAATGAAGATGGTTGGAGTTGTTGAAGGATTATGATTTCGGTTTAAATTATCATCCAGGAAAAGCGAATGTGGTGGCTGGTGCGTTAAGTCGAAAGACATTACATATGTCGGCAATGATGGTCAAAGATTTGGAATTAATTGAACAATTCATAGATATGAGCTTAGTTTGCAAAATGACACCGCAGAGTGTTATGTTGGGAATGTTGAAGAATAAAAATGATTTTCTATAAAATATCAAAGAAGCTCAGAAGTTGGATGTAAATTTGGTAGATTCGATGGTTAGAATCGATCAATATGAGAATATTGATTTTAAGTTAGATGCGCAAGGTTTGTTGATATTCTGTAATCGGGTTTGTATTCCTGATGACGCGGAGATGAAGAAAGTAATTCTTGAGGAAAGTCAAAGAAGCAAGTTGAGTATTCATCCGGGAGCTACAAAAATGTATCAAGATTTGAAGAATTTTTTTGGTGGCCTGGAATGAAGAGTGATGTGGATCGGCTTGTGTATGCATGTTTAACTTGTCAGAAGTCAAAAGTTGAACATCAGAAGCCTGCAGAGTTGATGTAACTGTTAGAAGTTCCAGAATGGAAATGGGATAGCATTTCGATGGACCTTGTGGTGCGATTACCTAATACTTCAAGAGGACATGATTTGATTTGAGTGATTGTTTATAGGCTTACGAAGTCGGCTCATTTTATTCCTATTAACATCATTTTTCCAGTATCAAAGTTGGCGGAGATTTATACTAGTGTAATTGTGAAGCTGCATGGTGTTCCTTTGTGTATTGTGTGAGATAGAGATCCGAGGTTTACTTTTGATTTTTTGAAGAGTTTGCAAGAAGCGTTGGTTTCTAAGTTGAGGTTGAGTTCGGCGTATCACCCTCAGATGGATGGTCAGACGAAAAGGACTATTCAATCATTGGAAAATTTGTTGAGAGCATGTGTTCTTAAGTAGGGAGGTTCGTGGAATACTTATCTTCCGTTGATAGATTTCAAATAAAATAACAGTTACCATTCTAGTATTGGAATGGCACCTTTTGAAGCGTTGTATGGTCGAAGATGTAGAACTCCTTTATGTTGGCATGAATCTGGGGAAAGCGTAGTACTTGGACCTGAACTTGTTCGAGAAACTACCGAGAAGGTGAAGTTAATTCGAGAAAAGATGAAAGCTTCCCAAAGTAGATAGAAGGGTTATCAGGACAAGTGAAGGAAAGATTTAGAATTTCAAGCGGGTGACCATGTGTTTCTGAGAATTAAACTTGTGACTGGTGTTGGGCGAGCATTGAAGTCTAAGAAGCTCACTTCTCATTTTATTGGTCTGTATCAGATTTCGGAAAGAGTTGGAAATGTTGCTTATAGAGTGGCTTTACCGCCTAATATTTCGAATGTGCATGATGTGTTCCATGTGTCACAACTCCGGAAGTATATTTTAGATCCATCTCATGTGATTCATATGGATGATGTGCAAGTACGGGATAATCTTACTATGGAGACGATGCCTATGCGAGTCGCAGATCATGAGATGAAGACTTTAAGAAGCAAGGAAATTACTTTGGTGAAAGTATTCTGGCTAGGAGCCGCCGAAGAAAGTATGACTTGGGAGTTGGAAAGCAAGATGCGGGATTCATATCCTGAGTTTTTTTAATAAATTAAATTTATGAGGACGAAAATATTCTAAGTGGGAGAGAGTTGTAAGGTCTGATAATTTAATTAATTATTTAATTAAATTATTTTTGGATTATTTGTGAATTGTGAGATGTTGGGAATTATTGGTATAACTTGTTATATTGTTATTAATTAATTAGTTAGTTGATTAATAATAATAATAACGTTGGAATTAATGGAATATTGTCTTGGGCTTATATTATTGGTTGGAAGTAGTAAAGTGGGGGTGTGAAAGTTAAGCCCAATAGAATTGATGATATAAGGTTATGTTGACACAAGGATTTGTTTTTATTGGTGATTAAGGGCTTGTACATTGACCCAAAAAGCTGCAAAGAGAGAGGAGCAAGCTTCCCGGTGTCGAGTAGAGCAAATCAAAGTTTTTGGCTGGAAATTTGTTAGAGCGATCTTCAATCCAGGTAAGGGTGGGGTTCTAACCTTATAATGGGATTTATGATGTGTATTAAGTGGGAACTGGTCGGTTGTATGACTGTTGTATGTTGATTGATGAACCTATTATAGGAAGTTTCCCAGTTGACATGTTGTGGGCGGTTTGAGTTATCTATATGATTTCTCGGTAGAATCAATGATTAGGTTAGTGTAGTATATCACTGGGTGTTGTGGTCGCTATGAATGTTGTGGTGTCCCGAGCAGTTGGCAGGAAAATTAGGAATTGTTTTTCTGGTCGTTATAGGAAGTGTTCACCGAGACCGTTTTGTACAATTAATGAATATGTTGAATAGGAAATGTAGTTGCCCGTTTAGGTAGTATTCCGAGCAATTGGTTGGAAATCGTGGATTATGATGTGGTGATCGTTATGTTGTTGTATTATTCTATGTTATTGGTCGGAACTAGTGGTCTAGGATAATGTTGATGGTGTTAGGTGCTGAGTGGCATTTAGGCTGCAAGGTGTGTCGAAGAATATGTGTTGGATGTCTAGCAGTATTCAGATGCAAGGCGTACTGAGGAGCACAGTAGTGATGTCGAGCCGTACGAAGTTGCAGCTTTTGTTGAGGAGCATAAGTAGTTTTTGTTCTTCTATTCTTGTATGTGTCGAGGAGTATTGAGTCAGTTATTTTTATGTCTTAGTTGTTGTGTATGTCGAGGGGCTCTTGGTTTCCCTAGTTCTATTGTCCGGTTGTGTTGATTTAGTCGTTAAAGTGTGTTGTATAAGTTGTCCTGAGTTGAGAAATTGCAGGTTGATGATTTATGTTGAGATGCCTCTAACTTGGCAGATATTATGTTGCAGGCTTATGTCTAAAGTTGAATTATGTTGATGTTGAATTGTTGTTGATGTTGTAGGATTATGGCCAACGTTGATTTATGTTAAGTTGTTGTTGTTGCATCATTCATGTTGTGTCGCATACATTTCATATCAAGTTGGAGCTGATGCTTGTTAATTTGGCCTGGATTGGCAAAATATTAATTTGAAGGCTCATTCCTTGTTGATGCCTCTATTTATTGGAAGATTTTTAAGTTGAGAGTTCTGCTCCATTGGTACCACATGCATTTGCATAAATACAAGTTGCATTCTGTGTTGCATTCTGAGTCGATGTATTTTTGATTTAATTATGCTTATGTTGTTAAAAATCTGAGAAGTGGTGAATATGTATGAACTGATTCTAACGTTTTATTTATCATACCTTCTATTATATGGTTCGATATCTCACCCCTTTTTATTTGAATGTTACCCCTATGTTGGTAACGTGCATGTAATCCAGAATGAAGGCAGTTTACCTTCAGTAGTTCAAGTCGGTGTCATTGCTCTGATACATAACACTCGGGGGGGATGAACGCTTTCTATTTTGTTGTTATTACTCAGTTGTTTCACTTAACTTGTTTTTCATTAAATAATTTTTATTTGAAGTTGTTTTAGTTGGATAAATATGTTATATTCTTTAAGTTGAATATTTGATTCCACTGCGTGGTTATGAAAGTTTCTAGTTTTAAAAGATTAATTTATCTTGATGTGGGTTCATCAAAGTTAATGTGTTATGTATCTATAATGAATACCGTTGTTTTATGTTGAATTTGTAGCATCCTGATTTAGTTATGGAAGTTTTATAAATTTGATTTTATATAATTGTTGGGTAGAATTGGGGTGTTACAATATACATCTCTGGTTAGAGTCCTTTCCTCTAGCCTCTCTCATGTTTTATGTGTCTGCTACTGAATCCAGACATGTTGATATCCTTGTTAAAGCATTCTTCGGTATGTATCTTTTTTACATGATCTCTACCAACTTCGGGCATGTACATTTGATGTCTCCTTGGTATATGTCCTTTCCTCCGGACGTGTACTCGTGACAGCTTTCGGTTAGAGTCCTTTGCTCTGATCTCCTTCCCATCGTATGTTCGCTCCCAGATGGTATTTCCGATAGATTCCTTTCATCCGGTCTCTTTCTTGTGTCCGCTACCAGCTCCAAGCTTGTCTATTTGATATTCTTCGTATGTGTCCTTTCCTCTAGACATATATCATTGGTATCTTTGGTAGGGATTCCTTCGACTAGTCTTTGTCGTTTGTGTTCCCTACTAGCTCCAAACACATGTTCCTTGATATCTAATCTCTCTGTTGTGTGTCTAACATTGACCTGACATACATCCATCCTTGATAACCACTATCCATAAAAAGAAAAAAATAGAAAGAAAAACAAAACTTATATCATCCACCTTTTTATTCGGAGTACAAATTTTTCTGGTTCTTTTAGTATTTAATCTTCTTCCACCTTGAAAGTTCAAAAATCTAACGCTAATTTCACCTTCAAGTTTAAGATGATTAAATATGGGCAGTTGTTGCGCCCTAAAATTTTCCCTCTTAATTTATTTTATCTGGCTTAGGCTTAGCATCGCATTTGCATCTTTCTATTAGGTCATTAACATAGCATGTATTTTCATTCAATAAAACACCTGAGGTTCAAAAGATAAAAAGTTAATAAGATTAAGGTTTTGTTTTGGTGTAAGACTTCATCCAATATGACTAATTCATCTGGTTCTTCCTCAAGAAAAAAGTGTGAAATCAGGGTTTTGATTCATGGTTGTTGTGGATTCCCTCTTCATCAAGTTACAAGGTTGTTCAACATCCAAATTCATCCATGTTTGAGATTAGGGTTTCTTCATCAAGTAGTTAGTGGCGAACTTGCGAATAATTGCAAGGGAGTCATACATTTGAATATGAGGACTACGGATTAGGGTTTTGGAATGATTTTTTAACATGAAAAGTTTTTCTCCAGGCTTGCCATTAATTTAATGTGGTTCATCTATTCATCAAGTGCTAGGGTTTTCACTGGGGAGATTAGGGCTTCATGTCAAGGTTATTTTTCCATGTTCCAAGACTTATCATCATCAAAGGAATTCCTCGAGATATGAATTTGTAGGTTCATTATGGATCAAGGCAATATCATCATTGTTATTTTGAATTGAAATAAGTTATGGGTTCATTGAAGAGGCAAGATGTTTGGAATTTGCTTATTGAGTTTGGAAGTGGATTTGAATTCAGAGATAACCAAAGTGAATTAAACATTGTGAGCATTGGTTTTGTTCAAAAATATGACTCAAGATAAATTGGAAGATTCATGTGAGATCTCATGGATTAAAATCAAGTTGACTTTGTTGACCAAATTATTCCATATTCCATCATTTGAAGGTATTTGGAAACGTTTGGATATACTTCGCACTTGAAGATATTTTAAACATGAAGAAGAATATATGGAATCAAAGGATCAAATGAAAAAGCAAGTTTAATTAATATCATGGAATTCTTGTTCAAAGTTACCACACTTCAACAAGAAACAAGCTATGGCATTATCATTCAATTTCTATTCAATATCATGACAAAATACAATCAAATTACATCCAAATTTAATCCAAAATTTGCATTGAAATTGTTCATCAAAGTTCAAAGTTCCAAAAAACTTTCATTTTAATTCGTGACTTCATCCAAAGCATACGCGTTACTAAAGAAATTGTTTATGTCATTGCCTATAGAGTTGCTCAAAATTAGAAAGAAGAATTACATCAAAAATTTCTCCTAAACCTAATTCTAATCTTCCATTCAACTTCAGTTTCTTCTTGCTTCATACTTTTCCAAACTCCAAGTTTCTCATGAACATCTATTTGTTTCCCTCTTCATCACAAGACCCCATTAACTATGTCATTGTTCCAAACCTCCAAGCCTTAATTACTTAGCCAAACTAAACCAGAATTGGCATGCACTCATATAAAGAAAATTAGAAAATATAAAGCAGGACGAGGCTACCATACATTAAATCAGAGGAACATAAAAAAGTGTGCAAACTATGAGGAAAGTTGGGCATTAGAAAACCAATGGGTGAAATAATCAGAATGGAGGACAAAATATCCAGCTCAACGATAAATCAGAAATCAGAATTATTTTGAGGAAAACCTTAACAAAATTTCTAAACTTTCAATTCCTACTTACCATGATACTAACTTTTAAATGTCATATTCCAACATAAAAAACTAATAACTCTATTAATTGTTATCTAAAACCATCCCTGCACAATGTTTTGGCAACAAGAAACTAAGCAAAATACTCACTAACAAAAAATCAGGAATTAGAAGCTATAACAGAAAATACAGAAGAAATAACTGAAAAATTCAGAGTTCGCGACTTATGTAGAAAATATAGATAGGATAAACTCAGAAAATATAAAAGTTGGGGAAACTAATTTGACAACTCATACTCAGATTGGATCCTCACCATTGATCTTTGTAAGCAACTGTTTCATCTAAAGGCCCTGATTCAATCTTCTGTAACAAACTCTACCAAATATATAACATAATTCACCTTTAATCGAGATTCATTCTTCAATTCTCTGAAGAATCACAAACTCTCTCTTCTCCTCCCAGATTAATCTTAATCATTCTTCAAACTTCAGAAGAATCACCAAAAGCTTTCTCTCTACAACTCATAAAACCTCCAGTCTGCTTCATCTCTTTGCAACCATTCTTCATCTTCAATATTCCCCACGACTGCATCAACTTCTGCAAAATCTTTCCTCATCTCTGAAAACCTTCACGCAGAACCTTCTACCTTCCTTTTCTCATCACTCTCCAACCAATCATCAACATCAACACTTCTTCATCAACCCGCAGAGAACACATCAACAATCTTCTTCAACACCACTTCTCTGCAAACCTTCACACAACAATTGCACCAAATTTGTAAAAACAAAAACACAAAACATCGCAACAATCGCAGAAGTGGATTGAAAAGAAAAGAAAGAAAGGGCCCAAAGTAGAAGAATACACAAGTTGCAAAGAAAGGAATAGATGAAGTAGAAAGCAGAGAATAAAAAAAATTCACCTTTTCCGAAATATCATATCTTCACTGTCGAAGTGAAGTAAGTGCGTCGTGTTCCAATCGTTCTTGGTACCATGACTTTTCTCTCGGTACGCTAAACTTGAATTTGCTCTAAATTACATCATTGCGCATGATTTCTCCATTCAATCTCCGAGTTTGGTTTTCTAGGGTTATTTTATGGTTTATATTTAGAGAGCTAGGTGATAAATCAAATGAAGCAAAGTGAGGATTCAGAGAGAGGGAAAGATTGCAGAGGAATTTGCGTCGATGTTTCTTTAATCCGTACTTCCCAGTATGGTGATGTACAATCCCTTGTGAGATGAATGAGACTGAGAGGGAGGAGAATCATATTTGTTAGAGGAAGTTGAATCGCCACTCCTCTTTACCCTAGACCAGAATTCACCGTTTGTCGTTTTCTATTTCCTTTTTATTGATTAACTTCGTTCTAGACTGAATAATAATAAGGCTGAAATATCTTATGGGCTTGTATTGCTGCAGAATGGACCGAAGTCTATTAGGTTTTGTAGTTGTAGAAATGTTGAGACTAAGACATTGCATTGGCTTAACTCTCACATATCAAATAAAAATCACCAATGCGCTTTATTGTTTCCAAAGGAATGGGAAAAGAGAGAATAACCCAAAAAGAGGGGGAGAGAATTTAAGTTCAGGGGTTGGTTATGCAAAGGGAAGGTATTAGCACCCAAAACATCTTTGGTACTCTGCAGGAACCTCTTTGAAAATTTATGTAATTTGGCTATAAATGTTGTACCCAAAAAAATAGATGGTGGGAGTGAGAAGAGAAGTATCTTTTATAATTTTGTACCCAGCGCGGTTGCGAACCTTTAGTGTGTACGTACCACCTTTCATGCAAAAGGGGATCAGGGTACTCGTAGTTCACCTTTAAAATTTTAAAACAAAAGTGTGTTGGTTAATTTTAAGAGAAGAGACATCATCGTCTTATCCGGGTGGAAGAACATACTTACTACCCATGATTATGAGAAATGAGATTTTGCATCATCTCAAAGTGGATGATATGGCTTGGATTTTAAAATCAACTAAGCCTCGCTCAACACCCAAGTGGAAAATATCTCACTTCACTACATATCATAGAAGTATAGTAGCTTGCATCACTACAAGGATTGACAAGAGTCTAATATTTTGATAAAAGTTTAAAGAAAAAAGCTAAATTGGAAAAATGGTTTGAATGAGATTGATTGACTTTTAGTCTTCTCACAAAAAAATGTCAAAGTATGATTAAGTTGATTAAAGTTTATTACGAAAATATTTGGAAAATGCATGGACCTAAGTCCAAGAAGAGTTTTCGAAAGGAGGGAGAAGATTTTTGAAATTGAAGAAGGTGGGAGGAGATGAAGGGACTATCCTAGAGCATAAGGTAAAAGATAGGGAAAAGAACCGTCTAACCAACAAGAAACCAACACTTGACATAATGAGTGAATGTTGAATTCCTATCCTTTGGATTGAAAACAAGTAAGCAAAGATATAAACCTCTTGAGAATACCAAAATTTGAATGCATTAAGTCTTCACAAAGATTGGGCAGAGTAACGGTTGTATACAGATAAATTCCCAATCACAGACAAGGCATATAATCAGAATAACCTACACACAAAGAAAACAAACAACCCAATGTCTCGGGGTAAACCCCAAGAACACCAGACAAAATAGCAATATCATTCACAAGGTCTCAAGGTACGTCACTGTCTCTACTCCTAAGTCCAAGAAGTCCAAAACACCATCAAGCCAAGGATAGTGACCAAATAGTCCAAGTGTCATTAAAGTTTTTTATTGTTCAAGTTAGTTATTAGGTATCTTTAAAAATAAAACGAAAAGCTCAAGTGAGCAAAATAAAAATGACATAAAGATAAATTCTCAAGTGAGAAAAGATGAAAATAACATGAAATGTAAATGCTAAAATAAGTAGTGCGTAAAATTAAAGGCGTAAAGTAAAAGCATAAAAATAAAAGTCAATTGTTAATGAGTTAGAAATTAGAGGTTAGTTGAATGACCATCTTGAAACTTGCATTTGAAAACTCATTAGAAGATTGATAAAATCAAAGCCTCTCAACAACAAGTTTCATTTTCTTTTTGTCAAGTATATCATTCATTACAAATTCTCAAGGCAACAACAAATGATCAACGATGTTTAAATGATTCACGTAGTCCAAAATTTATGAAGATTCATTAGAGGGTTGATAAGACCAAATCCTCCTAACAATGAACCTCAAGGTTATTGGATAAAAGGTTTCAAATTAAACATACTTGGGCTTAAAAATATAGGTTTGGGCCACGAATGATCATTTCTCGATTCGGGACAAAATTTAGCGCTATGTTAAGCAATCATAAGTGGACTTATATAGAAGCCGCACCTATTTTGAGGCTGGTCAATAGCAATCTATGTGTCATATGTTTGGAGATATTATATGTAGATCATCCTCTAACAACATGTAGTACATGTAAGAAAAGGATAAGATGAAAAGGGAGGAGAAACATTTGAATCAAAAAATTTAATCAAACTATCATTAAAATCATCCATCCATTTTGGTGGAGTTAAACTCAACACCCAAGATCCAATGATGCTAATGAAGTTTATGATCAACAATCACATAACCAGAATATATTAAAAAAATAAATTGCATTTAATCAATAAAATAAAAGGAAAAATGATTTTTAAA
Organism: Vicia faba; assembly: GCA_948472305.1. Lineage (NCBI taxonomy): Eukaryota > Viridiplantae > Streptophyta > Magnoliopsida > Fabales > Fabaceae > Vicia > Vicia faba. The sequence goes on from OX451741.1 coordinate 1,374,012,442, forward strand.
TTGTTATTTAAATGAAAATAAAAGGTAAAATAGAAAACTATATTTAAAGTATTAAAGAAAAATTAAAAGAGACCATAGAAAAGTCAGAAAAATTTTGGATAATTTTTTAAAACAGAAAAATATTTTTTAAACTAATTAAAATCACTCAAATAAATGAAAAAAGGATCAAAAATAGTAGAAGTCAAAATAAAATTATAGAAAAATTTCTAAAAGTCAGAAATAAGGAAAATGAATTTTATAAAAAAATTTAGAATTTAAAAATATCAAAAAGTATTTTTAAATAATTAGAAACAAATCAAAATAAAGAAAAAATTATTAAAAAATATCAAATTTGAAATTAAAATCATGAAAAAATAAAAATCAGAAAGAGAATATTTGAAAATATTTTTGTAAATTTTTTCATAATTTTTGAATCAGAAATAAATTTTCTATGATTTTTTGAAGTTTGGTGTAAAAAACAGAAAATTAAATAAAATTAAAATATATATATATGGACCATTGGATGAGAGTCAAAACGCGCTAGTAAATAGATCCAAAGGATCAGGCACGCTGTGCATATCATGGCCAGCTTTGGAAATTGCACTGGATCACCTTTTAATATTTAACAACTATTAAAATTCTGCCGCGTTGGATGGATCTGACTAATAGAAGTAATCAGATCCAAGGGCTCTCAAAATGCGCGTATGATAAAGCAAACACACTCGATTGAATTCAAAAATACATGTCACGCCATCATTGGTTGAAGCACGACACGTAGGTCGTATTCAACCTCCATACGCCCTAGATTGGGGTTCCTCAAACTGTAAAATTAGAGGACTAGACCGGTACCATTAGATTCCTCTTTTCAAGACGATTCTAATGGTACCATCGCGCCAACTTTATATAAATTGAGAAAATACAAAAATAATAGAGAGCACAAAATTCTAGAATATCTCACTCAAATCTCAATGAAATTGCAAATTATAAAAAGCATGATAATCAGAAAGATGCAGAGAGTATATTAGTCTTTTATTTGGATCGATTTGACCAAGAAATCTACTTGAACGAAGTAGAAAAAGGTGGCTCTAAAACTGGACTTCTATAAATCAATATAGGTCATAATTCTTGAAAGTAAGAGTATGGTTTGCTTCAGAGAAGTTCAATGAAGCTAACTAAATTGAGCTTTTGGTGTTTTGGAGTGTGAATGCAAGAAATCACAAATTCAAATTCAGAGTTCATGTGGGATCTGAACAGCGGTCAATTGGCTATCAAAAGCTTGCGAAAATGAGTGGAATAGAGCCTGTATTTATAGGAGAAGTGAATGGAATCAAGAGGAGGGATGAATGATGCAATTTCCTTTGAGTTCGTACACACCTGTGATCATGAAGAAAGTGTGATCACATGTGCATCAAAACTCAATCAACCAATGTGTTTTATCATTCTAAATGATCCAAACATATTTTCTAATCATGTTTAACTCAAAAACGCGTGGAAATTTGGTGATTAGAAGCCAAATTATGAATTTTGTAATCTGACTTGAAGTGAAACTTCAGTTTCAAGGTACCAAATTTGAATCAATGGTATTCATAGCTCAAAGGGTCTTAAGGCATGGTTCTTGAATAATTTCAAAGATAAGGTCATAATGTTTGCAATGTGCCAAGAATGGGATCAGATGGATGTTTGAGCCAAAAGTTGTGATGAGTCAAAGTTGAGAAAAAGATGTTGACTTTTTGTACTTAGAAAAATTCTATGTTTTTTCTTCAAAAGTGACCTATAATGTTTTGAGTTCAAACAAGGCCTTCCTCTAAAATTCAGATTTGATCATTTATATTATCGTGAAGTATACTTCCCAAAGATCATTGTGAAACTTGAATCGCTTAAAAGTACCAATTATTGAAAAAGTTATGGCCTTGTAAAATTGGTGAAAATTCATTAGGTGACCTATAATCTTTTGAGTTCTTAGGGCATCTTCCACTTATTTTAAAGCTTTGCACATAAAATAAGAGTTGAAGTTCACATTCTTAAGATCATTGTGGAAAAAGAATGGGCTCAAGGAGATACAAATTGACCAAGTTATGACTTTTTGAAGTCACATAAGGGAATTTGATGACCTATCTAGAGGACTTGTAATCTTTCTCCATAATTAGGAATCTTCCACACAGAATTTTCTTGAAACTCTTGAAGTGATTAATTGATAACCCTTTAAAGATAAACATATCTTTGGAATCACTCAAAAATATCAAAATATGAGCAAGATATAACCCTTAGAAGTTCAAAACCCTAGCTCCTCAAGCACCAAAATGACATGGAAACCCCTTTCAATTTTGATAAACTTTCTTGCACAATTACTCTTTCCACGTGAATAGAAGTTGTTATGGATGATAATAAGAACCCATAGCAACAAAAATCACTTCCAAAATTAAGAAATGAGATAGTTATGCACTTCTGATCAAGGAATCAGGAGCTTGTCCAATTAGGTCAAACCTCTCCAATCAACCCTTGCATCTTGTGACATTCTTTGACATATTGAGGCGTGATGGATCATAATAGACCTTATCAAGATGTAGTTTAAAGCATCCTCAATGATGAAGCTTGAATCTCAGTGAAGGTTTATTGAAGAAGGCATGGAAATAAACTCATGAACCTATGAATCATCCTGATGAAGTGTGTTGTGCCCTCACCTATAGTATCATCAATTAGAGAAAACATTTATTGAATTTCAAAGTTAAAAGTTAATAAATACAAAACATATATGATCACAATATACAAATCAAGGTGCTTTTTGATTCCTCATTAGAAAACCTAAAGACATGGAGAAGAACCAAATCCTAGTGTGATCTTGTTGTAATTGAGTTGATAAGAGATGATAGAGGAATCTTAGGGGCGAAAATTGGGGTACAACAGGTTCACATTTTTTTTTGGAAAAACTAAAGCAAACAAAAATTTGGTTTAGTTGTTATTGGACTTTTCCTGGCCCATTACTCTTTCTGGAAGCATGTTGCATTACACAACAAATACTAATTTGGATCTCATCTATTTGGGCCTAGAGTTTTTCTAGATATACATCCTAATTCAGACTTAACACCACCTGTGAGTTTAATTTTCTTTTTAGATTTCCATTACATTTTTTCTTATTTTTTGTTATAGATTGTTGATAAGAGAAATTACAAAAATCAATAAGACTTGTTAGTTTTTTTTTAATGATTAGGAACTAATTCTCTAGTTTTTGATAGGTTTTTTTTCTATGATAAAAACAATAAAGAATTGTGGAGTTTAATAGAATTCTTGCTAGATTTTCTTTGTAGAATTTTGTTTAGAATTTTCTATTATCGATTATGTTTAGTAATCATTTTGTTGCTCGAGACTTGTGATTCATCTTTGCTTGTTGAGATTTGAGTCTTATGCAGGTTTCTTACAGATGTGCTTCAGTTTCCGATTATGATTTATTTTCACTTCCATGATGCTTCGAAGCCTATTCCAAGAATTTGATTTATGACTCTTTTCTTTTGCTTGGTGAAGCTTGCTCGAAGTTTTCCGGGTTTCTTTGCTTTACTTGCGGTGCTACGAACTTTTGTTTGTTTGGTACATTTCCCTTCTATTTTCTTTTCGCATCTTATTGCTTTCTAGAGATAATGTCAAGTAGGTATTTTACCGTTTTCCTTGCCATGAGAAGTAGGACTAGATATGTATGATGGGGGTCTCTATTGCTGATCATGTCAGGAACCCCTCTGGTTTATTTTAAGACCCGTTTAGGGCAATTCCGCATTATGTGCATTGTGTGCTACTTGTGTTTGTTTAAAACCCTACCTATGTAGTAGGTATTCTGCAAGTGTGTTTAAATTTGTGCTCGCATATACTAAAAATGATAAGTCCTCAATAAGAGGCAAGTGGAAAGGGTTATTAACCAACCCTTCCACATTCTAGTTCGTGTCATCTTTAGCTCACGTTATACGTTGATGCTTTGGATTTGTGCAGAACTCATGTATCAAGTCGGTCATGTGGAAAAGAGTTTTGTCCCGACCCCCACACTTTGTCAGGAGTTCATAATGGCCAATGTTGACACTCCGCTACCCACTTGTTTTCTTCGGGTGATTTGTTCCCCTTAGCTAAAGCATTTCTCTTCTTTTCTTATTTCATCTCTCTCCTGCTTGTTTTCTTCGGGTGATCCACTCCCCTTAGCTAAAGCATTTATATTCTTTTACTTTTACCAATATCGCTTGTTTGCTTCGAGTGATCTTCTCCCCTTAGCTAAAGCATTTATCTTGATATTTCTTTTACCTACCTCAATTTGTAATATTGGCTAGGCCGTTTTTCTTGAGATAGTGTGCATTACTCTCTCTGTTTGTGTGCTCTCTTGAGCTTGTGGATTACTTGCTTTCCATTCTTGTGTAGATGTTTTCTTAGGTTGTGAGCCTTTGGCGTGTTCCCTTAGAACTCTTGATTCGCCCTTTCTTGGGGAACTAATAGACTTACTGGGGAAGAACAGGTTGCTCAAATAAAGAGATGCTATTTGCTGCTATGACAAGGAAATGAAATAATACAGCTAGGAAATGAATCTTGGCTTCTATGGGGATATGCCAACTCAATCCTACTAAGGAGATAAAGTCTTCTCGTGCAAAATAAATGCACATTCTTAAACTAGCGCTCAAAGCCTGCAGAAAACATAATAATAATATTGTCGGGGATCACAGATTCAAACCAGAAATATACCAGAGTGAAATAGTCAACCAAGACAGCACCCTATGAGGACTAAACTCAAATGAGGATCGTGATCCATCCAGATAATGAGATGAATTGGAAGGCTAAAACAAAATTACTCCATGAGCGATAACTCAGTGGGGAAATTGAAAGAATATACACTTTCTGCTTAAGGTTGACACTCTATTGGAGAGAGGGTAACATAACTCTAAAATAGGGTAATATGCCAACAAAATATTAATGAATGCAAATGAGCAATGAATTTTAAATTCAGCTATGCATGATGTATGTATGAATAAATAAATGTTGTTATGTATATGCTGAAAACATAGACACACAACACTAGGAATAACCAGACAAAACCAGCTTGGCTAAAGTCAACACTCGGTTAATTCATATCCAGGATGAAAATTTCACAAGGAAGTAAGCACCAACTGAGGAAATAAATTCCTATTTTATGGCTTAACTTCACTGGGGAGAAACACAATATGAAAGTTAATCAAGTCAAAATAGTAAATCAAAATAGGTACAGGGATGTAACATCCTCCTCCAGGCTTCACCGAGGAAACCTCACACAGACTTCAATGGGGAAAACAACATCTCAATATCTAGATTTCCACTGGAGATAATAATGTTGACTTCATTAGGGAAGCTACAAACCATATCGTCGAGGTATCATCTGGGGATCACATATTGATTTAATTGGGGAGGACAATGCCACATCGTAGAGAGGAGCCCAAAATACATTCTTCGATACCAAGAGTGATGATTACACAAACTTCTCTAGGGAGAAATTATGAAACCACACAGGGATAACAACTTCTAGAGAGAAACATTAACTCAACTTTACTTGGGGATCTAAGAAGTTAAATATTACATCAAGAAGTCAAAATTATGGAGATTTTAAATCAAAACCAACACTTGGCGGGAGAAAACTCAAAAAGTGGACAACTGTTTCCACACTTATTAGAAAAGATACTACCCTTGTCTAGTTTCCAAACAACAACGATAATGTCAACACCGTAAAATGGAAATGTTTTGTAAATGATTCCACCTCATCACACAAAGGGAGAAGGAACTTCCGTCATATGAGTGAAGACCTCATTGGGGAATCTGGGATAGAGATTTCAAACCATGCAAACCCGAAACCAAAATTATCAACCTGGAGGAAAAACTAAACCAAGACCTGACTAGGGAAAATGGGATAACAAATCTGACACCGCACCATACATCAATTGGTATCTTCTCCAACTATTTGAGAAACAACAAGAAGATCATATGTATATCAGCGAAAGTAACCTGAAAGAACTTTCCTAAGGAATACCTACTTCTAAAAAATTTAGAGTTCGTCCATCCTCAGAATCACTATTTTTATTTTTCTTGATTCAGAAAAATCTAAAGTAAAAGGTAATTTGAAAATTCTTTTCAAAATTTTTTTTATTATTAAATCTCTTTGTTTTGAAAATTACTATCAATAATAAATGGAGTCTTTGTAAGCAGAATAAAATAAGAATTTCAAAGAATTGGATAAAAGCTCAAACTTTATTAATAGAATAGTAGTCTGCGAATGGCGAGACCCCATAGATGATTACAATGTTTGGAAAATGGTAATACATTGGAAAAGATACATTGAAACACAATGACCAGTATTATTCTTAACAACTTTGAATTCCTGAGCAGCGACTTCTGTTGAAGTGTGGTGAGGATCCAAGAAGATTGTTGCTTCAATGATCAAGTCTTGTCTGATGCAGTTACTTGCCAAGAAATCCCAAACTTTTGTCTAGGTTGCCCTTTCGGGTTTTCAACCTAGCAGGAGAATTTATTCTATTTGTTTCTCTTATTTTTGCCTAGACCGCCTGTCATACCCTAATTTTTTACCCAAGATTCCATCTTCATTTGAATTTTTTGTTATATACATCAAGATCACGAAATATGGTCAGTTTCGAACGTTTCACCTTCGAGCATTTCTTGTGAAGAGATTATTGAGTGTTGTGAGCATTTTATCATATGCGTGACTAACTTCTAATCAAGTACAAAGTGTATGTTTTTTTTTTGTTTCTTTGATTTCATGTGCAGGAACAGGCCTGAATCCAGAGCATCAGGTGTCACGTCTCAATTAGGGTTTTGTGCCTCTCAAGCCAGAAGTACAGTTAATAGTTGATTCTCGAAGGTTAATTAATCAAGAGAGTTGTGTGTTTATTTCCATGCTTTGTTTCAATAAGTGGACTCAAGCGTCTCCGAAATTCAAAAATGAATAGTCAAGGTTCCATGATCATGGGTTTACCTGTGTTTCGTCTTGCTTTCAAATACAAGAAAAGATCAAGCTATGCAAGTCAATTCCAAACGCTTCGACCAAAAAACATCTACAAGTTTCCTTTAAGAGTTGAAGACGAATTGTGTTTGGAAATCCATGAGAGGACTTTATGGGACATCTGTCATGATTTAAGAGTTTCTAGATCTCTAAGTTCAATTCATTGTTCCAATTTCTCAATGCGATGACATTTCGCCTCAAATCCCTTTTATAGTGATTATTTGAAACTTTTAAGCATGGTTCGATTTCTTATATTTACATGACGCGGGGTGAATTTCGTTAGAATGAGGTGATTAAATTCAAGATCGTTTTGGAAGAAATTATTTAGAATACTTTAATTTTTATCATGTGAATTCAAGTGTTAATTAAATAGAGGTTATCAAAGAGGATCATTCAAGAATAACAGTTCATCACATTAATATTTATTCAAGATTATTTTGTGTGATTATTTTGATGGATTCACACCATGTCCATTTGAATTCAGATGAAGCATTTATTCAAGAAGATATTGGAAAAGGAAACTTGATTCAAATAATCATTCATCACAAGAATAAATACATGATGGTTACAATTTTATTACAAGATCAATTCATGAATTTATTTGGATCTCTATTAGAAAATGCAAGATTGAAGTCTTAAGGCTTGCATTACTTTTTATTCATCATTCAACAATTCATTCAAATATCTATCAATTCTTTTCCAAATTAAAATTAAAGATTTTGAAATTTATCAACACGAATATCTAGATTCAATGTTTATAAAGATTCAAAGTGTTTACAAAATAATTGAAAGAAAATATATGCAAAACAAGTATCCATTCATGTTACAATTTTATTTGGATTTATCACTACAAAGTTACAAGGAATTACAAGTTTGTACAAACTATTATTTCTAATGTCCTAAAATTCTAGCTCAATATCATGTTGATGCCCATATTTTCCAGCCTTGTTGGAATACAATAAAAGTCCAATTTTTGTAGTGTTTTACTGTCCAAAACATCAGCAATAACAGCCCATTTTTTCTAGCCTTGTTTCAGCAGCAAAACAATCCAAATTGATGCCCAAAAATGCAGCAAAACACGCCCAAAATTTGCTGTAAAAACAACCTACAAAGCAGTCCCAAAACTGTTATAAAAATGCAGAAAAATAGTCCCAAAAAACAGCAACCTGCAATGGTCCAAATGCTGCCAATACTGCTATAAAATCAGCCTAAACAGTCTTCTAACAGCCTGCTGCCCTACATCAAAATAGCCCAGGATTATATGGCTAAAGAAAATTGTATGAACAAAGCATCAAAATAGTTTGTCAAAACAATTCAAATATCCTACTGCTTTCCCCCCTAAATGCCTTGTTATTTCACTATAAAAACCCTCTTCATGGACAGAAAATTCAAGGGGAACCACACACACAAAAAAAACTCAACAAGAGAAGAAATAGAAAAAGAGAGAAGTTTGTTCAAAGTTTTAACAGCAAGAATAAGAGTAAGAGAGGTTTGAGCATTAACAAGAGAGGGAGGGAGAACTTACTGTTTTTGAAGCTCCACCGGAGAGACTCCGATAGGTATTTCTTCTTCCCTATTTACTTTTGCATAACTTTCTTATTCACAAGTTTGAATTTTCTCTTTACACCACTTTTATGCCATGTGAATGCTTGCTTCATTATACCTTTTTGCTGTATTTTGAGTTGTTGCAATATGTGGACATTTAGAAATGCTTAGAATCATAATAATAGTAATAACATAAAATTCAGAGATAAAAAATATATACCATTTTTTTTAGTAACAAAGCAGAACAGTTTCGCTACACTTTTGAAAGGAAAACCCCCCTTCTGAAAACACCATGAAAAGAACACTGAAGGATGGCTTAAAAATAACAATATCCCAAATAATATCCACATCCAAATAGTATCACTAAAATTGTAGCATTCCTCTTTGGATATTTGTCTGTAGACATCAACAAAACTGGGAAGGAAGAAGAAGGCCATAACATTTTGGCTCTCTACACAAGCTGAAACCTCCAAAATATAAGTTAGGACAGACCAAAGATTCTCCAAAAATCTCGAGCATCTTATTCCAAAGAAAACACTAAGAGAAAAATATAGAATAGCAGAAAGATAAAATCCTTCACCATCATTCTCAAGACAAAGAACTAACACCAACAACATCCTCAATATATGATGACCAAAATAATCTGTTTTCTGTTCTATTAGAATTTGTGGGTAGTCTGCACCTTCCATGTTACAAGATTTGTTCTCTAGGTATAGTGGTTCTGAAACAGTTGTAAAATTTGGCTAAGGAACCATAAATCCTACCTTGTTCCACCATAAAGTTATCAACACCAACTTCCTCTCTTTAGCTCCACCATAAAACCGTGAATTCACAACACTCCTTCACTTTTCTTTATCTTCATCATGTTGTAAACCAACACGCAAGGCAACCATTGTGAGTCTGTGACACCTTAACTCTTTTTCGAAAAAAATTTCACTCCACAGCTCCCACAGTCGTAAAAAGCTTCATCAAAGAAAACCACAACAAATACAGACAAAAACATCTAAAAAACTCATAGAGAAAAATTCAGAGAATTCCCAGAAGAAAACTACAGAAAAATCACCTATCAAGAAACCTTTCTCTGTAATCTCTTGCGTTTCTATGCACTTCACTTTGGCTTTAACAACATCCCACAATACCAGCATCAACATCTTATCTTCATCATCAAATCTGCGTCGTAATATTATGCATCATCATTTGCATTCTTCAACAAGCACATTGTGATATAGTTGCAGAACTGACTGTTAATACTGGTTTGCATTTTTTGTTCGCGAATGTCGTGGTAAGCAAGAGTCGCCACCAAATTTTCTTTTATCCAACAAAAGGAAAGGGTGAAAAGAACAGAAAAAGACCTTTTTCGAGATTTTCTGAGTAAAGGGGGTAGATTATGGAAAGGGAAGGTGTTAGCACCCTTTCCATCCGTGGTTTTCCACGGGCACTTAGGTACTTGCTCATTTTGAAAAAATTTTGTGTCTTTTGAAAGTTTTTTTTGCTTTATGGTAACTCTTGTATCAGTTTTTAAGAGTGTGATAAATCATTTTTGAAAAGATTTTTCTGAAAGTGTGTAAGTGTATAAAAGGAATTGGTTTTGAGCAAGTACTTAAGAACTATCTACCTACTCGAAAAAGGATGTTCTTTTCCTCCTTTCCTTTAGACAGTGATATCCTACTATTAGTAAGTAGGTAGCCCTATCGTTGGATGTTAAGGGACTATCGAAAGGGACGCTTATGGTCATTGAAGGCAACATGTAAGGACACCTTAGCATTTCAAAAGGAACTCGAGGGACGTTAAGGGACCATGATCTTTTATGATGACTTTTATACCGAGGGTCTTTGCTAAGGTATCCCTACGTTCGAGGGACATGACCATTATTTTCCGAGGCAACCAAGTGAGGTATATCCTAAGGGTGCAAGTGTGCAACAATGTATTTTTTTCAGATATTTGTATTGAGACTAGTTATCTAATGGTTAATTGATTAATCTTGTCATGCACACCTAAGTTACTAACAATTATATCCAAGCATATAAGAATATAAAGAGCGAGAAATAAAAGTTCGTACGCTATTACAGGGCTTTGGTGTAGATACATAAGTAATGGACTGGAAAGTAAAGTGCGGAAATAAAAACCCTAATTTAGCTCTTACAAGGCGGGCGCAGTTACATAAGTGGTAAAAAATAATCGTATGGAAAAAATAATAGCGCACAAAATTAAGACGGGAAAAAGTTCTAAACCCTAAAAAATCTAATTGTTTATCAAAAATGTTTTTTTTTGTATTTCATGAAAAAATATTTGAATTTAAACCTAATTCTCTAATTAATTTTAATTGATGAAATAGGTTAAAGTTTAATTAAATTAATTAATTTGCAAAAATTAATTTATTAAAAAAAACTAATCCTAATTTTGTTGTGATGATTTTCTGATTTTTTTTTATTTTTATGATTTAAAAAAAAAGAATAAACAAAAATAAATAAACTAAAAATAAAAAACATAAAGAAGTTAAAAATGGGCCTGAGGGGGTGTAAAACCCAAACTGGGGTGATGTTGTTGAATTTTGTCTAAGCCCAGAAGCTGGTGGCCCACAGCTAGCGTGTTATTTGGTGGGAAGCAATGCTTGGGATGTCCACCATGAGGATGCGTCATTGAGTGCTGGATCTGGAGCATGGATGATCCAATGGCTGGATCTGAGGGTCTATGATGCGCGCCTGGGGGTGTAACATACTGGATCTGCAAGAAATTAGTGATAAAAATATAACATTCCAGACCTGGGAATCGAACCCAAGTATCTCCCTTTGTCAAGCGCTCCTTCCACCACCAAGCCATTCTGCTCATTCGTTACATAAATGGAATAATAATATAATATGTTATATTAATGGTCAAAATTTCTTTTTAAAAAAATGTGTGCTGTTTTAAATGGGCCAACCAGGCTATGCCACGCCTTCGTCTTCCTCAGTCCTCCGTCGTGTTAGCTTATGGACTTTTACCTACAGTCAGCATCTGTCACTAAATCACCTGCAAATTTCCAAAATCCACCACAAGCAATATAAATTCAATTTAAGTCCATGGATTAACTGAGTTTGATCCTCTAAGCATGATAGTACTCCTCTTTTGGCCTAATTGTACATGTATCTGAAAACCCTAAATCCAAGGTAAAAACCCTAACAATGGCATATTGTCATGCGTGCATCAAAACAAGCAATTAATAATTCAAGCATGTTCTAATCATCCATACAAACAATAATGCATGACCCAAATTCATTTATAATGCGCATATGATCATAATTGATTTCAAAAAAATAAGAACAAACTATGACTGTATTGGCACGATTCTTGGAGTTTTGGCGCTTGAGAGTGATGCAGCTAGCTTCAAAAGGCCTCCATGAGTTGATTGCAAGCTTCAAAATGCCTTGACTCCTTCTCTAATTCAAAATCCGATTCACACTTTTTCTTTGAAAATTTGGAGTTTTTTCTGGACTTGTGGAGGCAGCTTTTCCCTCCCTTTTGACCTAGGGTTCTTGTGTACATATAGTAAATCAATTTAGGGTTGCAATTGTTGAAGAATATCCATGGCATTGAGTGCAAGAATATGAGTTTTTAATTTACATCAAAACTTGCTGTTTCAAGAAAATATCTCTCCTTTTGTCCCATGCGTTTTTGCTTAGTCATGCCAGCCTGTTTTACTCTTCCTTTGATGAGAAAAAGATCTTCAAATCATATCTTACATATTTTCTATTATTTCTTTGTTTAATTTTGACTTTTAATGAATAAAAAATCAAAATAAATAATAAAAATAATAAAATCAAGTATGAATGAGCTCATGGGTCGTGGGCCATGTTAGGAACAAGTTTCAAGCATGAAAACATGGGCCCATTTGGAAAAAATTCAATTTTGGTCAATAATTGCTTCATGCACTTTTCCAAAAATTGGTCAACTTTAGCAATGCACATCTCTCTCAATTTTAACCCTAATAGGGTGTTCTGTGACTTTTTAGAGAGCTTAGGATGTCCTCTAAACACCCTTTTTAGTTTCATCTCAATTGGACCTTCCATGTTCATGTAAGGATCTTTGACCCAAAAGGTGTTTTTGTTGACTTTTTGAAAGGGCCTATAATGTATGAACTTGTATCTTTTGATTGAGGCATTTCTTGAACTTGAGTGCTGAATAGAAGTTGTAGGGAATTGGATTCTCTTCAAAATGAGCCTTTGTGGAAAAATTTCTTATAAAGTATGAGAAAGTTATGCTTGATAAAAGTTTGGTTGACTTTCCCTATAGAAACCCTAATTTGCCATTTTTGACTTTTGATGAGTTATGAGCTTTTCTTGAGGAATCATGATCAACCCTTGATCAAATGATGGATAATACTTCAAAATGTTGATGTTGACCAAATATCTTGAAGTTTCACTGTATTTGGGCCACAATTGACTTTTGACCTAGTACAATTGATTTTCAGGCATTTGAGCAATTGACTGAGCAAACTTATTGTTCAAGGCGTGAAATTTGGCATGGATGATCTTAAGGACATACTAGGACAATGGAGAACATTTGGGATCCTTTGGACTCACACATCTTGCTTAAAATTGAAACCCTAGTTGAGGTTCATTGCCTTAGAAAGAGAATTTGTCTGGTCAATTCTTGATCATCCTTGAGAAATTGACGACCTCTAGAGGCATGCCTTGAGTGAAAATGGGAGGGAAAATTTTGGGGTACAAAAGCTTCCCCTGTTCAATCTTCTTAAACATGAGGATGTAGATTGGCTAGTCTGCCTTTCGTGATCTGAAGGTGGAAGATGATTGAACACTAGAGTGCCCAGAAATTTGCACTCGTCTGAAATGATACTTGACCGTTTAGGTAATATCGGGAATGGGCTTACAGGTGCCATTTGGAGAGGGTGACGGGAGATCTTCGGAGATGGGATTAAATATGCCATCCGGAGAATATGAAGGAGAGTCGTCGGAGATGGACTTAAAGATGCCATCTAGAACAATGTTGATTTCATGAGATATTCCTTTGTGGGAATTACTATGCGTGTCGTTGAGGGGGACTCCGCTGAGGAATGTTGGTCTCTGTTTTGGGAAATAGAGTTCGGGAGCTTCAGTTGTCCACTACTCTATTGGGGATTCATCTCTTAATTGAAAAGACGGAAGTGAACTGCTATCTGGTCAGGATCCAGGCTTCATAGTGACTTGTTGAGGATAATAAGGCTGACTGCTATCTGGTCGTGTTCCAGGCTTCACAGCGACTTAATGGGGGAATGAGATTAAACTGTTATCTGGTCGTGCTCCAGGATTTGCAGTTTCTTAAACTGGAATAGAAATCAGAAAAATCTTAGTGTCGATTTAACTGAACCAGAGAAAGGTCTTTAATTAACTTTGACTGGAACATAAATCAGAAGAATATTAGAATCGATTCAACTAAACCGGACAAAAGTCTTGAATATATTCAATTGGAATAGGAATCAGAGAGATCTTAGTGTCGATCTGACTAAACCAGAGAAGGTCTTTAAATAACTTTGATTGGAATGGAAATCAGAAGAATCTTAGGATCGATTCAACTGAAATAGACAAAAGTCTTGGAATATATTCAACTGGAATAGAAATCAGAGAGATCTTAGTGTCGATCTGACTGAACCAGAGAAGGTCTTTAATTAACTTTGACTGGAATGGATATCAGAAGAATCTTAGGGTCGATTCAAATGAGCCAGACAAAATTCTTGGGATATCTTCAACTGGAATAGGAATCAGAGAGATCTTAGTGTCAATTTGACTGAACCAGAGAAGGTCTTTAATTAACTTTGACTGGAATAGAAATCAGAAGAATCTGAGGATCGATTCAACTGAACTAGACAAAAGTCTTGGGATATATTCAACTGGAATAGGAATCAGGGAGAACGTAATATCGATCTGACTGAACCAGAGAAGGTCTTTAGTTAACTTTGACTGGAATATAAATCAGAAGAATCTTAGGGTCGATTCAACTGAACCAGAAAAAAGTCTTGGAATATCTTCAACTGGAATAGAAATCAGAGAGATCTTAGTGTTGATCTGACTGAACCAGAGAAAGGCTTTAATTAACTTTGACTAGAATGGAAATCAGAAGAATCTTAGGATCGATTCAACTGAACCAGACAAAAGTCTTGGAATATCTTCAACTGGAATAGGAATCAGAGAGATCTTAATGTCGATATGACTGAACCAGAGAAGGTCTTCTGAGAACGTCGTTCTGAGGAAGATGATGAAATGGCCTTTCATTAGACGTAGCTTTTGAGAAGACTACCAGGTCACATAAGCAGTCAGCGGTGTTTGTTGATTTTATCTTTTCCCTGAAAAAGGTAAAGAGTTAGTCGTATGCAATGTCATGATATATGAAATGCATTATGATGATGTTCTCAAAATAAATGAGATTATGTTGTATGCGATGTGTATGTGCATGCCATGATGTATGAATATGGGATGCTATTGCGATGTTTTCCAGTCTGGGAAAACAAATCCCAGACTACTACTGGAGAGTATTGGGAAGTTGAATCCTTAATTTCCGTTATGGATAATGAATGGAGATGATTTGTCGGGGATTCCCTCTTTTTGTTTGAGGATATTCTGCCGGGGATTGACTCTGCTTGAGAATAACTCTATGGAGGGAGATGCTTTATTGGAAGATTTTGCTGATGTAGAGAAATAAACATTGTTGGGGAATGAACTTCTGCAGTTAGAGAAATGAACTCTACTTGGGAGGAGGTTTTATAAACAGTTTGAGATTATAAAACTCGGCTGGGGAGTACAGATTTAAGCTGGAGAAGGTAATTCCTGCTTGGGGAAGAGGAGATGAAAACTCTGGTTGTTTCTACTTTGTGGGGAACATAGACGTCATAGGGTCATATGTAACGGTGACTTCGTCTCAAACTGTCTCTGCCCTTGTACCTGCTGGAGGGAGTAACTGTCGGGACTGCAAATTGTTTTTTAGACTTTGCCCCGTTTCGTAAAGTCATTAGAAATTGTCTTTCTATTTTTTATTCAAGTATTTGTGAACAGGGATCATATTCAAATGCATGTGTCAAGAATAAGTCATTGGACGTTTTTGCAAAACAAAACAGAAAAAGAAAACAAACAGTTTTGTACTTTCAAAGAAATGATTTGTATTGATTTATGAAGTTTACCTATAACAATCATTTTGTACAAAGAGGCTAATGTTCTAGTAGGATAACACCACCATAAGAAGTGAAAACTACACAAAATAGTGTACAAAGAGAAAATAGCTATGTGTAATAATCCCATTGAGTTTCAATTCTGCTATTGCCCCTATGTCTTAGAGCGTCTCATCACTTTGCTACTTGTCTGAAGCTGACTAGATTGGTCGGTACCATTTGAGCTTGATAGTTGATAATGAAGTCTTATCACAAGGTGATCCAATGGGACATAGTCGTACGCTTTAAATACCTAACTTTTTCCTGGACCGCCCTTTCGGGTTTTCAGTCCACCGGGATACCCTTTTTTGCCCAAGCCGCCTTTTCAATTTTTCGACTTGCCGGGTGTACAGATTTTTTTTGTTTTTATCCCTAACTTTTGCCTGAACCATTTTGGTTCGCCGGGATGCCCTTATTTTTTCCTAGGCCAGTCGACCTAGAGGGTCTTTATTTATGTGTAGTATCTTTTCACTATGTCTGCATTAACGAGGTAAGGAAAGTCGTCACCATCCATGGTGGTCAAAATCATGGCTCCACTGAAAAATATGCTTTTGATCACAAATGGCTCTTCGTACGTGGGAGTCCATTTGCCCCTGGGATCAGCTTATGGAAATATGATGCACTTGATTACCAGATCACCCACTTGATACACTTGACGTCTGACCTTTTTGTTGAAAGCCTTGATCATCCGTTATTGATATATCTGACCATGGAAGATAGCAGCAAGCCTTTTCTCATCAATCAGATTCAGTTGGTCAAGTGGAGTCTGGATCCAATCATCTTTGCTCAAACTCGCATCCTTCATGATCCTTAAAGAAGGGATATGGACCTCAACAGACAGGATAACCTCCATACCATATACCAGAGAATAAGGTGTTTCCCCTATTGATGTATGAGATGAGGTACGGTAACCATGAAGAGCGAATGGTAACATCTCATTCCAGTCTTTGTATGTCACTGTCATCTTCTATATAATTTTCTTGATATTCTTGTTAGCAGCCTCCACAATGCCATTCATCTTTGGCCGGTAAGAGGAAGAATTATGATGCTGGATCTTGAATTGTCTATAGAGTTCGATGATCATTGTATTATTGAGATTTGTACCATTGTCTGTAATGATCCTCTCTGGTACACCATACTGACAAATAAGGTTATTCTTGATAAATCGTGCCACAACATTCTTGGTAACCATAGAAAAAGAGGCAGCCTCAACCCACTTCGTGAAGTAATCAATGGCCACTAGGATGAAGCGATGCCCATTGGAAGCGGTAGGTCTAATCTCTATGATCATGTCAATACCCCTACATTGCAAAGGGCCAGGGAGCCGTCAAGACGTTCAAGGAAACCAGAGGTACATGCACTTTATCAGCATAGATCTGGCACTTGTGACAAGTTCGGGAATGCTGATAACAGTTTGATTCCATAGTGGACCAGTAATATCCTTCCCGTAGGATCTTTTTAGCCATGGTGTATCCACTAGAGTGGGTTCCAAAAGTACCTTCGTGTAAGTCTGCCATAATCCTCTCTGCCTCGCTCTTGTCTACACACCGAAGTAAAGTAAAGTCATGGTTGCGCTTGTAAAGGGTTCCATTATTGAGGAAGAACTTTGCGGAGAACCTTCTCAAAAACTTCTTATCATTGACAGACGCCCCCTCGGGATATTCTTGAGCCTCGAGATACCTCTTTACTTCATGAAACCAAGGTTTGTCTGCTACTTCATCTGTGTAAATCTCATAGCAGTATGCTGGTACATCCAACCTCTCAATGGTGATCCGAGGAGCCTCGTTGTCCCACCTGGCCTTGAACATAGATGACATGGTAGCTAGCGCGTCTTCTAACTGGTTCTCTTCTCGTGGAAAATGTTCAAAGGTTACTTCTTCAAAGTGTGGAGGCAATGTCAGAACATGTTCTTTGTAAGGGATAAGATTTGGGTGCTTCGTATCCCACTCGCCTTTAATTTGACTTATTACCAAAGCTGAATCCCCAAAAATGCTCAAGAATTTGATCCCCGGTTCGATAGCATCTTTGAGACCCATAATGCATGCTTCATACTCCTCCATATTGTTGGTACAGTTGAAACATAGTCTAGCGGTGAAAGGAGTATGACAGCCCTCGGGGGATATGATTACAACACCGATGCCATTGCCGAGTGCGTTGGAGGCTCCATCAAAAACCATAGTACATCGGGATCCTTCCTCAGGTCCTTCATCTGGTCCAGGTTCTTCACAATCAGTTACTAGCATAATATTCTTGTCCGGGAACTCAATTCATGGACTGGTAGTCATCCACGGCCTGATGAGCCAAATCATCAGTTGGTACACTTCCCTTGATTACTTTATGGGTCGTGTATTGGATATCATAATCAGTCAGGATCATTTTCCATCTTTCTATTCTTCCGAATAGAGCAGGCTTCTCGAAGATGTACTTGGTCGGATCCATCTTAGATATTAACAAGGTGGTGTGGGTCAACATATATTGTCTTAGTCGGTAAGCAGCCCATGCCAAAGCGCAACAAGCTTTCTCGAGCAGTGAGTATTTTGTTTCACAGTCGGTAAACTTTTTGCTAAGGTAGTATATTGCATGCTCTTTTCGACCGGACTCGTCATGCTGCCCCAGCACACACCCCATTGAATTATCTAACACTGTTAAGTACATTATCAAAGGTCTTCCTTCAATCGAAAGCATCAGAATTGGAGGCTCTTGAAGGTATTCTTTGATTCTTTTGAAGGCAGTATGGCATTCGTAATTCCACTTTACAACTTGATCTTTCTTCAGGAGTTTGAAGATGGGCTCATAAGTAATAGTTAAATGTGAAATGAACCTGGAAATGTAATTCAGGCGTCCTAAGAAACCTCTAACTTCCTTCTCGGTACGAGGAGTCAGCATCTCTTGTATAGACTTCACCTTGGCATGGTCTACCTGAATACCTTTGTCACTGACAATGAAGCCTAGTAGTTTACCAGACCTTACCCCGAAGGTGCATTTGTTCGGATTTAACCTCAGCTTGTATGTATTCAACCTATCAAACAACTTTTGTAGATGATCAAGTTGCTCTTCCTCAGTTTGAGACCTGGCTATAATGTCATCAACTTAGACCTCTATCTCATTATGAATCATATCATGAAACAGAGCTACCATGGCTCGCTGGTAGGTTGCCCCTGCGTTCTTCAATCCAAACGGCATCACTTTGTAACAGAAAGTGCTCCATTGTGAGACGAAGGTTGTCTTCTCCGTGTCTTCGGGTGCCATCTTGATATGATTGTAGCCAGAGAAACCGTCCATGAAGGAAAAGATATTATGTTGCACGGTGTTGTCAACCAGAACATCGATATGGGGAAGCGGAAAGTCATCCTTGGGTCTTTCCCTGTTCAAATCTTAGTAGTCCACACACATCCGTACTTTGCCGTCCTTTTTAGGTACCGGGACTACATTAGCAACCCATTGGGGATAAGAAGTGACAGCTAAGAAACCAGTATTGAATTGCTTTATAACCTCTACTTTGATCTTCTCTGACATTTCATGGCGCATACGATGGACCTTCTGTTTTACCGGAGGGAAATCATCTTTAGTTGGCAGACGATGAACCACAATATTTGTGTCCAGTCCTGGAATGTCTTCATATGACCAGGCAAAGATATCTACATAGTCATGTAACATCTGTATCAACCGCTGTTTGACACAAGCTCCAGATTTTCACCTATCTTAACTTCTTTATTGTCCTCTTCTGTGCCCAAGTTTATCGTCTCAACTGGCTCTTCATGAGGTTGTATAGCCCTTTCTTCCTGTTGTAAAAGCCTGGCAAGTTCTCTGGGTACCTAAAAATCTTCCTCACCTTTTTCCTCGGCTTGGTTGATCGGATTTTCAAAGTCATAACCGAAAATAGAAGAACTGTTATCAATGGGATCTAGAGTGGATATGGATCTGTAGTTTGATACGTGAGTGTGTGTAAGAGCATAGTTGTATAGACAAAGTAAAAAAGAAGAAAAGAAAAATAGAGAGCGTAAAATTTATATGCATAAACGTCCAATGCTTTATTAATGCCATATGAAATTAAAACATGATTACCCTCACAAATAAACCATTGTGCCCCGGGTAAGACACATGGACATGGAGTTTATATTGTTTATTACGTATCCAAAAACAAGAAATACAATTACTTTTGCATAAAAGTAATTGGTACAAAGTCTTTTACTGTCCAGTTACTGGGTTCATCGTTGGTAGTAGGGAAGATCCAGTTATCCATGTCTTCGTCACCCTCACTATCTTCTAGAGCATTGACCTCATGATTACTGATGCATATGGGAGGTCTTTCAGCACGAGCACGGAAAACAACCCTCTAAGTCCCTAAAGAGAAACACAAACCAAACTTATCAGATTTGTACGGAATATCAGGGAGCTGGCCCAAAATGGTAGCCAAACCTTCTTCAATAACTTCCTTTGCATCCTTGAGAGAAGCCATCTTCAAGGGAGGTCTAGTGATCTTCGGTAGAATGGTGACAGTTTCAGTGGCAGCCAAAGCCTGAGGCACCTCTTCGAAGTTCTGGCACGGAGTCTCGATGAACTCGCCATCTATTTCTACATATCTGAAGGAATTCAGGTGACTGACCATGTATTCTTCTTCACTGTGTACTGTGATAATCCTTCCTTTCACTGGGTATTTCATCATCCAGTGCAGAGTGGATGTGACAGTTCTCACCCCATGGATCCAAGGGAGACCAAACAAACATGAATAAGATGGTGTGATATCTATCACGTAGAAGGTGGAGTCAAAGGTCTGAGAACCAACTTTGATGGGGATGTCCACCTCCCCGTGCACCATCCTCTTTGATCCGTTGAAAGCCCTCACTACTATGTTGCTGGGCTTCAAGATCAAACCTTTACAGTCTAGTCTATCCAGATCCTTCTTGGGCAACATATTCAAAGATGAACCAGTATCTACTAGGACGTGGGCCAAAGTAGTTCCCCTGCATTCGACGGAAACGTGCAACGCATCATTGTGTTTTCTCCCTCTCAGTGTTAGATCAGCATCTGAGAAACCCATACCTTTATCATCCGTCAAACTGGCCACACAATCTTCAAATTGGTCAGCGTATGTTTCTTGTGGCACATGGGCAGTTTTTAGGAACTTCACCAAAGCCTTTGCATGAGCTTCAGAGCACAAGAGTAAGGCTAGCAGAGAAATCTTTGAAGGGGTCTGCCCCAGCTGTTCGACCACATTATAGTCGCTCTTCTTTATAATCTTCAAAATCTCTTCCATTTCCTTTTTGGAAGCCTCTGGGATAAATTCTGAATGTGCCTTCGTCTGGACAGGATCAATCAATATGTCTTTGCCCCGAGTCTCGGTCGACTCAGTGATAGGGATGTCAACAGGCGTAATTATAGGAATTGCAGTAGTTGTATCAGCAGGAACAAAAGTAGGAATGATCACAGGACTAGTAATAGATTTTGGAGGAGAAATATCAGGGGAGAACACTCTTCCACTTCTTGTTATTTTGCTGGTTCCAACAATGTTGCCAATGTCAGGATCAGCATTTTCAGAAACCTGGTCTTCAACAGCCAGCGGGTCTTGCTTGACGTCGTGGTAGTAGACGTCAGCCCCATAGTTCTAGGGAACAGTTTGTTCGAGGAGTATGGGATTAGCCATGGCATAGTGATTATCAGTGGAGCCAACTTCAGAGTAGATGTAACCATGACGGGTATTTTGGTGGAGACCTGGGGAGGATTGGCGGAAATGGATATGATTGAAACATCCTTGCAAGAAATAGTTGGAACGGGAGTCTTCTCAAACAAAATCTCTCTATCATCCATCAGGCGTTGAACACCTGCCTTCAACAAATGACAACCAGTCGGTAAAGATAAACATAAGTGGTAACCTTCACCACAACCCAGAAATAAACCGTCTTTCAACAAGTTCCACTTAACGGTCATGAGAGGAGTAACAAGTTCCTCAACAGAAGTAACGAACATATCATCTTCAATAGCATTAACCCCACGGTCGTGCTTGGGAATAGGAGTAGTGATAACATTGGGAATCTCAGGGGCATCAAATTCAATTTCCTTCGCCTCGAGAATGTCTTGCACCTTGTTTTTCAAAGCCCAACAGTCGTTTGTATAATGACCTGGACTTTCTGAGTGGTAAGCACAACGAGCATTGGGATTGTAGCAGGGAGAGGCAGTGTTCGGATTCTTCGGAGCTTCCCGCAAAGTTACCAGACTAGACTTCAATAGATGAGGCAAGACTTGAGACATAGTCATATTTATCCGAGTAAACTGTCTTACGAGACTTTCTGCTCTAGGTTGATTGTTCCTTTGTTGAGTAGCTTCAGGTTTAGAGATCATAACAGCCTCCACCATTGGATGGTGTTCAGTTATGTCCTGATTCCTTTGATTGTACACAGCACTAACCTCTTTCTTCCCAGCAAATGGCTTCCTTGTTGCACTGAAGGATGCATCTTTTTAAATCTTCCCACTCCTAATTCCAGCTTCCCCTATTTCTCCTGTCAAAATCAATTCCGTGAAGCCGGCTAAGGAGCTTCCAATCATATGATTGAAAAATGGACCAGACAGGGTACCTAGAAACATATCCATTAGATCCCTATCAGACAGGGGGGGGGGGGGGTTGGGCTCTTCCTGCTAAGTCCCTCCACTTCTGAGCATAGTCTTGAAAACCCTCGCCCGAACCCATAGCCATACTTTGGAGTTGAGTACAGGTGGGAGCAAGGTCTGCATTGTACTGATACTGCTTGTAGAAAGTAGCAGCCAGGTCTTCCCAATTACGAATGTTGGTCCTTTCCAGCTGGTAGAACCACTCTAATTGAGTTCCGGATATACTATCTTGAAAGAAGTGGACCCATAAGTCCTTGTCAGCAGTGTGAGGCTGAATCTTCCTCACATATGATCGGAGATGCATCTTGGTACATGAAACCCCATCATATTTGGCGAACACCGGCACCTTGAAATTTTGCGGGATGACAACCCCAGAAGCAAAACCCAGCTCTTTAAAATCTAGCACAAGCACCTTCTGGATTTCCATTGCACTTAGACGTTCTTCCAGCTGTTTGTATTTTTTGTCGGCTGGAGGGTACTACTCTTCATTGTAGTCAGTCTCATTATCAGATTCCCTTAGACTGGGGTCTTCCTCTCTTGTTTCCCCTTCTTGATTATCTCCTTCTTTTGATGAAGATGTCAACTCAACCACTTGCCTTAGCGGTCCTTTGAACCTCCTTCCCAGATTTACCACACCAGTTGTCTTCCTTGGCTTCTTAGTCTTCTCTTTAACAATCAGGGCTTTCGGTTCTTCTTGCCCCTTGGCCAGATCCATGATCATCTATTGAAACTGTGCATTTTGAGTCTGTAGATCCTTCACTGTTTGTTCTAGAGCCATTGTTGAAATAAACATCGAAGAGGATGAGAAACCTGCTTTGAAACTTGTTTATGCAATGATATGTATGATATATGTATGCAATGTTTTCAAGGATTTCTAAGACTCAAATTTTCTTAAATAGAAAGAGAACAAACGTTAATTGCATTAAGAAGTTTTATTGGTCATAATGATTCCTCTTGGGCTAACAAGGGAAATAATAAAGCAAAAGTAAACTCCCAAAGCAAAGATACTCAAGCTTCCCACCGACACATCTTCTTTGGTGAAATGTAAGAATTTGTACTCTTCTCTTCGTGAAGTAACTAGGTGAGCTCTAAAATCTTCTTCTCGTTGGCGTAGAATTGGGTTTCAAAGCTATCTCGTTCTTCTTTGAGTTGGATCTAGGATTTCTGTAGCTCCTCAAGATCAATTGGCATGTCAGGATGAAGAACAATGTAAGGAGTGTCTCCCTCAACACTTGGCTCAATAATCACAGGGAAGATGGTAGGGTAAGGCATCATAAGACATTGAGCATGAGCTCGCACCAATTTGAGATAAGGCTGAAGAGGGATGGAATTCTTGTGCCCCAATGTCTTGCTATCAACCCTGTTTATCATTCCCCAAGCTCGAATGAACCTCTTACAATAACCCTGAACATCATTCTCATAGTCAAATGTGATTCCTTGGACGAGTGTGTCGTGAGGACCATACCTTCTAGCATAACCAAACAGTCGCAACGCCAGACAAGGATTATAAGTGATTCCTCCCCTAATGCCTAAGAGAGGTACATTAGGGAATTCCCCACAGTGATCAATGATGGTGACACTCTCCAAGGACCAAGAACACCAATGAATATCCGAATGTGTAAGGGACATCAACCTATGAGACCATCTCATACCCTGCTCATTTCTCAAAACAGACCGAGGTAGGTGCAAAATAAACCACCTAGCCAATAGAGGAGTGCAACACAGAAGGGTCCCTCTTCTCTTTATAGTGCGAGTATGCAGAGAGTGTAGAATATCCCCCAAGTAAAGTAGGCACAGGATTATGCGATAGAAAGACCTTAACCGCATTCACATCTATGAGTTGGTCCATGTTAGGGAATAGTACCATCCCATATATGAGAAGGGCCAAAAATTATTCAATAGCTTGTTGTTGTACCCCAAATTTTTCCCTCTCATTTTACTCAACACATTCCCATTGAGGTCCCCAACTTGCTCAAGGATGCCCAAGGGTCGGCCAAACAAACTCTCTCCTAAGGTAACGTACCTCAAATTAGGGTTTCCATTTTCATCAGGGTGTGGGAGCTCCAAAGGTCCCAAATGCTTTCCATGGTCCTAATATATTCTCAAGATCATCCATGTCAAGTTTCATGCCTTGCACAAGAACTTTGCTCAATCAAATGCTCAGATGCCTGAAAATCAATTGTACTAGGTCAAAAGCAACTGTGGCCCACATACAGTCAAACTTCAATATTTTTGGTCAACATCAACAATTTGAAGTAATATTCATCATTTGATCAATGGTTGATCATTATTCCTTAAGGAATGCCCCAAATTCATCAAAACCCAAAAGTTACTAAATTAGGGTTTCATAGGAAAAGTCAACCAAACTTCGACCAAGCATAATTTCATCATACTTTATCAGAAATTTTCCATCCAAGGCTCATTTTGGAGAGGATGCAATTCCCCACAATTCATCTTCATCCCACAAGTTCAAAATATGAACTCATCAAAAGATATGAATTTATACATTATAGGTCCTTTTGAAAAGTCAACAAAAACACCTTTTGGGTCAAAGCTTCTTACATAAACATGGAAGACCCAATTGAGATGGAACCAAAAGGGTTGTCTATAGGACATCCTAAGCTTTCTAAAAAGTCATAGAACACCGCTTTAGGGTTAAAATTGGAGGAGATATGCCTTGTCAAAGTTGACCATTTTTGCAAAATTGCCAAAAGTCAAATGTGCTCAAAATTTCATTTTTTGTCAAATGGGCCTAGTATTTCATGTTTGAATCTTATTGGGGACATAGTCCAAGACCTAAATCAGCATCTACACTTTATTTGCTTCATTATTTATTTTATTTTGATTTTTTATCATTTAAAATTCAAATTAAATTAAATAAATAGCAAAAAATGCAAAAGATTGATTTTTGATCTGATTTCTTGTAGGAATCAAATCCAATTAGGTTGACAAATCAGATCAAATCGTGCAAAGAAAATTGAAGCAAAAATTGGCATGATTAGGCCTATTTTGGAAACATATCATACAAGAACAAAATCAAATCCAATCTTCATAATGTTCAAAGATACAATGCGTTTTTGTTGACCTAATCATTTCTAATACATATATAGGACACAACCAGTGCATAAAAACAAGGATTGAAGTCGTGCAAGCAGGCAAACCAAACTGGATATTTTGACAAAAAGTGTGGATCTGATTTCTAATCTAGAGGACGATTCAAAACCATTCAAAGCCACAAATCCCTTCCTGGATATCTCCTGAAGCTAACAGGACCATTTGCACGCTTCAAAGCTCCAGGAATCAACACATAATACTCTCACAGTTTGTCACTTCTTCCAAATTCGTATCCCTTCATTCTTGCATTGTTAACATGTTTTGATTGCATATCGTGTTCATATGAATGCCTGGAATCTTTCTGTATATTTAATTCCCAACTTTGATGCGTAAATGATGAATTGCCATTATTAGGGTTTTGTCCTCTGTTTTAGGGCTTTATTATACATGTAAAATTAGGGCCAAATAGGAGTACTATCATGCTCACGAGATCAAGCCTGGTTGATTGGTATATTTGGAATTAATTTATCTTACTTGTTTGAGATTTTTGAAAGATGCAGTGTTATAGTTACAGACACAGGCCGTAGGTAAAAGGCTGGGACCTAAGATGACGGATCTGTGAAGAAGACGATAATGTGTCCAACCACCACTGGTCCATTTGAAAAATAACGCGTGCCTTTTTGTTTTTCCAGCTATCCACCTTGTTTCATATATTACTAATTTTTGTTATTATATTAACAACTAAAACATGGTAGCCCAATGGTGAGGACCTCGGTTCGATCCCAGGTCCCAGCGTTTTGCTATTTTCTTAACATTTAATTGCAAGTTCTATGCATCACACCTCCAAGCGCTCACCATGCACCATAATATCCAACCAATGGATTCATGATCCATCCAGATCCAACGCCAAACGCTTAGGGCCTACCATGGACATCAAGAAGAACATCACATGGAATATAACGCTAAGACTGGGATTGAGCATTATTGGGCCTGAATAATTCAATATACACCCCCTGATTTCTTCAATACAGACCCATTCTCCATACTTTTCTATTTTTATCTCTTTTTATTTATTTATCAATTATTTTCTTTTTACAAAATAATCCAAAAAATCATTTTTTTTATTAAATCAAAAATCACAAAAAACATCAAAAATCATTTTTCATAAAAAATATTGTTTCTTTAATTAATTAGTTTAATTTAAACTAGGGAAATTTAATTCTCTTTTATAATTAAAATCAATTAGAAATTAGGGCTAATTTGTACATAACCTATTTTTTCTCGAAAAACTAACCTAATTATTTTTCAACTAGATTTTTTAGGTTTCCCAATTCATTCTCGCATTTAATTCGTCGCGCGCATTTTTTAATTTCCTTTTATTATTATTGTAACTGCTCCGAATTTGTAATAGTAATTAGAGTTTCAATTCTGCATCTTTATTTTCGGTCAAGATAATCATGTATCTGCAAAAGCCTTGTAATAGCGTAGGACCTTTACGTTCTCGCTTTTATATTTTGGATGCTTGTATATAATTGTTAGCAACTTAGGCGTGTATGACTAACGAATCAATCTTAGATCACCTTAATTGTGCAAAGATTAAATAACTGAAATCAAATACATGCACATGCTCACTCCTAGGGTTTGCCTCACTTGGTTACCTCGGAAATAATGGTTGTGTCCCTCAAACCTAAGGATACCTTAGCAATGACCCGCGATTCAAAGTCGTCATAAAGATGATAGTCCTTACTTGTCCCTCGAGTTGCCTACGAATTGATCTTATGATGATAGTCCCTTCGAAATGCTAAGGTATTCTTACTTGTTGCCTTCAGAGACCATTTCGTCCCTTCGAATGTCCCTAAAAAACTCCAACGACTGTGCTACCTATTCCTTAGTAATAGGATAGCACTGTCTAAAGGAAAACGAACAATATTTTTCGAGTAGGTAGATTAGTTCCTAGGTAATTGCTCAAACAAACAAACTTTTTTCACACCGAACACTTTTCAAACAGTTTTCAAAAACAACTTTATAACACTCTTGAGGACAGAAACAAGGGTTAAAACGAAGTAAAACAAAACTTTTCAAAGCAAAGCACACATAAACGCAGAAAAGCAATTTAAAAATGAGCAAGTACCTAAGAGGCCGTGGAAAACCACTGATAGAAAGGGTGCTAACACCTTCCCTTTCTATAATCTACCCCCCGTACTCATAAACATCTCGAAAAAGGTTTTTTCTGTTCTTTTTCCTTTTCCTGATTGGATAAAATAAGAGTCGGTGGCGACTCTTGCTTACCGCGACATTTTGCGAACAAAAAACGCAAACCAATATTAATAGTCGGTTCTGCCACCGTATCACAGAACTGGCGATTCTGTTGGGGACTATAAAGTGGGGTTTACCTTAGGATCTAGGTCATTTTAAAATTGCTTTCTTGTTTTGCCTTGCCTGCTTTAAATTCAAGGGTTTTGTTTGGGTATTATTAAAGATCCTACACCCGGATCTGGGACACTTTTTAGTTAAACAACAATAGATCATGGAGATTGTACGGCATAGACCGATATGGTTTAAGCGATGGCTGTGTTGGTGTGACACTTTGGTTGGTACCGGTATCCTTCGTGTGGAAATGAGGAGAATACGGGGCCGCCGTGTGGTGTCGTGAAGCACTAATGGACCTTAGAACCTTAGTTGAACAAACTTGGCCATTAGAAAGTAGTGAGATAGTCGGCCTCGGTATAAAGCTGAGGATTGGTTGATACTCGATGCTACACTCATTGAGATCATACTTTCAGGATATTTCGGCTGCAAGAAAAGATTACTTGAGCTGAAACAATACCCGATAAAGGATGATCAGTGATATTGAGAATCTTTAGAACCCGATTACTTTTGTAAGACAGGTTTAAAACCAACTAAACTTCAAGAGGGTACATACCTTTAACCTCATGCAAGCCTTTAAACCTAAGGTTTATTGTGTGTTTTGCTTATATGTGATTTATCCTGTTTGAACATGACATCGTGCATCATAACATAGCATCCACTGGTAGAAACACTATCTGAATCAGCTTTG
Source organism: Vicia faba (assembly GCA_948472305.1). Classification (NCBI taxonomy): domain Eukaryota; kingdom Viridiplantae; phylum Streptophyta; class Magnoliopsida; order Fabales; family Fabaceae; genus Vicia; species Vicia faba. The sequence goes on from OX451741.1 coordinate 1,374,040,867, forward strand.
TGAAAATACCTTCCCAACTCAAGGAGCTAGTATCAAAAGTCCCTGAAACTTCTGCGTTCACTAAGAGACATGGTCGACTTCTCAACCCAGTTACTTCAAACTTTGATGAAAATATGATGAGTGTACTCTTTCAGTTCTTTGATCCCAAGCACCACTGCTTCACCTTTCCAAACTATTAGTTGGTTCCTACCATGGAAGAGTTCTCTCAGTTATTAGATATACCCATTCTTGAACAGTTTCCTTTCACGGGTCTGGAAGAAGTTCCTAAGGAAGAAGTTCCTAAGCCAGAAGTCATTGCCTCAGCCTTGCATCTGAAATGGGTCGATGTGGTATCCAATTGGGAAACAAGAAGCGGAGTTAAGGGTTTTCTAGCCAAGTTCCTGATAGACAAGGCCCAGCTGTTTTGGGATGATATGGATTTTCAGGCTTTTGAGGAGGTCTTGGCTCTTCTAATCTATGGATTAGTACTATTCCCTAATCCAGACTCATTCATAGATGTGAATGCTATCAAGATCTTCCTCTCTCGTAACCTCGTGCCTATCTTGCTCGGAGATATTTTGCATGCTCTCCATACTCGTACCATGAAGAGAAGAGGGGTTCTTATGTGTTGCATGCAATTGCTGTCGATTTGGTTTATTTCTCACCTCCCTAAGTCCGTACTGAAGAATGAAGAAGTTTTGGGTTGGTCACAAAGGATAATGTCACTCGCTCACACGGATATTCTCTGGTGTTCCCGAGCTATGGAAAACACTGCCACTATTGACCACTGTGGGGAGTACCCTAATGTCCCGTTACTTGGCATCAGAGAGGGTATAACCTATAATCCTTTTTTAGTTCTGCGACAATTTGGTTACGCTCGAAGAGATGGTCCCCATGAGTTACTTATTGAGGGTATTGTATTTAACTATGAGGATGATGTTCAAAGGTATCGCCAGAGGTTCATACGAGCTTGGAGCATGTTAAACAGATCTGGCGCCAAGGCTTTGGGGCCAAAGGCTTCCATTCCTATGGAACCTTATCTCCAATGGGTACGAGGTCGCGCCCAGAAACTTATGATGTCCTATATGGCCGTTTTACCAGTGATTGTGGAACCCACTACTGAAGGGGGTATTCCTTACACGGTTCTCTATCCTAATATTCCCACTGATTTTGGAAAATTACAGAGGTCTTGGATTCAGTTGAAGAAAGAACGGGATACTTACAGGGATAAGTTCTATGCCCAGGAGGGGAAGTTTTTAGAGCTCACAAAGCATCTTCATGAGGAAAGAGGGCTTAATGTCTATCTCGGCACAAAGAGGAATCATCCATGGGATTTTTGATTTTTTTTCTAGTTTTTAGAATTGTTTTAATTGTAACGCCTAAAAGGCAACTAAACTTTGAATTCTACTAATAAAAGTTTTGTTTCATTTTGGTTCGCAAATTTAAATTTCCTAAAGTCCTTAAAAACATTGCATGCATATCATACATATTATTGCATAACAGGATTCATAACAGGTTTCTCATCTCCTCCGCTATTTATTTCAGCAATGGCTCTTGAACAAACTGTGAAAGATCTTCAGACTCAGAACATGCAATTCCAGCAAATGATTGTGGCTCTAGCCAAAGGACAGGAAGAGCTGAAGGCTCTGATTGTTAAGAAGACCAAGAAGACAACCGGTGTGGCACATATGAGTAGAAGGTCCAGATGGCCGCCAAGACGGGTTGTTGATTTAGCTTCTTCATCTAAAGAGGGAGAGAACCAGGAGGTTGAAGCCAGAGAAGAGGACTCTAGTCCTAAAGAGTCTGATAATGAAACTGATTACAATGAGGAGCAGTACCCTTCGGCTGATGAAAGGTATAAGCAGTTAGAAGAGCGTCTGAGTGTTATGGAAATCCAGAAGGTTCCTGGGCTAGATTTTGAAGAGTTAGGTCTGGTCTCCGGGGTTGTCATCCCCCTAAAGTTCAAGGCACCGGTATTTGCTAAGTATGATGGGGTCTCTTGTCCCAAAATGCATCTCCATTCTTATGTGAGGAAGATACAACCTCATACTCCTGACAAAGACTTATGGGTTCACTTCTTCCAAGACAGTCTGTCTGGAACACAACTGGATTGGTTCTATTAGCTGGAAAGAGCCAATGTTTGTAACTGGGAAGACCTTGCTGCTGCATTTTATAAGCAATATCAGTATAATGTAGACCTTGCTCCCACCCGTACACAACTCCAAAATCTGTCTATGGGTTCAAACGAGGGTTTCAAGGATTATGCTCAGAAGTGGAGAGATTTGGCTGGAAGAGTTCAACCTACCTTGGCTGATAGGGAGCTCGTGGATATGTTTCTGGGAACTTTGACTGGGCCATTCTTCAACCATCTGATTGGAAGTTCATCGGTGGGTTTTACTGATTTAATATTAACAGGAGAAAGAGTGGAAGTTGGAATCCGACGTGGAAAATTCAGAAGGATGCCTCTTCGAGTGCTGCAAGGAAGCCGTTTGCAGGTAAAAAGGAAGTCAGTACCGTCTACAACCAAAACAATCAGAATCGAACCGAGCTCCGTCTGGCGGTAGGGGCTATTATGATTCCCAACCCTGAACCTACTCAGCAAAGAAATAATCAGCCGAGAGCAAAAAGGCCATCTAGACAGTTCACTCGGATCAACATGATGTTGTCTCAGGTTTTACCTCAACTGCTGAAGTATAATATGGTTACTCTGAGGGAAGCTCTAAAGAATCCGAACACCACCTCTCCCTACTATAAACTGAATGCTCGATGTGCTTATCATTCGGAAAGTCCAGGCCATGATACCAACGACTGCTGGACTTTGAAGAACAAAGTACAAGATCTGATTGATGCTAAGGAGATTGAATTTGATCCCTCGGAGACCCCTAACGTTATCACTGCTCCTATGCCGAAACATGGTCGGGGTGTTAATGTCGTCAAAAAAAATGTGTTTTTGACCTTTGTGGAAGAATTGGTGACTCCACTCATAACTATCAAAGAGAGTTTGTTAAAGGCCGGTTTATTTCCGGGTTGTGGTGAAGGTTTCCATTTTTGTTCGATTCTACCGACTAGTTGCCCTTTGTTGAAGGTAGGTGTTTAGCGCCTGATGGATGACAAAGAGATCCTATTTGAGAAGACCCCTGTTCCGACTGTTTCCTGTGAAGACGTTGCTATCATAACCATTTCCACCAATCTTCCCATGGCCTCCGCTAAGAGACTCGTCAGGATTACATCAATTTTGAAGGTGACTCCGTTGATCATAACCATGCCAGGGCCAATCCCATATTCCTCGGACAAAATTGTTCCTTGGAACTATGGGGCCGACGTCTATTACTACAGCGTAAAGCAGTACATGCTAGCCATTGAAGACAAGATTGCTGAAAATGATGATTCTGACATCGTCAATATTACCGGAACCAGTAAAATAACAAGAAGTGGAAGAGTGTTCTCCCCTGAGATTTCTCCTCCAAAGACTACTTGAAATTCTGGCTGCAGATACTCAATGTCACAGTCAATGTTATGACACCGTATCTGACTTTCTATAAGACAGTAAATACAAAAACAGTAAAGAACACAGTCAATTGTTTACCCAGTTCAGTGTGAAACAACACCTACTCTGGGGGCTACCAAGCCAGGGAGGAAATCCACTATAAGAGATATTAATTCAGGAATAAACCAACCAGTTTATCTCCTTCACTTAAGACCTACCCAATGCAACTTCAAATTCTGTTGAGTTGAAGTCTCAAAGAATGTCTCAACATTACAAGGGACATCTGTTTCCTTATGATAATCATCAATTATGACATTTATTGATTCCATCATGGCTTTGGTCCTGGAGTTGAATACCCTATAAGCTCTGCTGTTTGAGGAGTATCCTAGAAATATGCCTTCATCACTTTTAGGGTCCAGTTTTCTCCTTTGTTCACGATCTGCCAGAATATAGCATTTGCTACCAAATACATGGAAGTACTTCACAGTTGGTTTTCTTCCTTTCCAGAGTTCATATATGGTGGATGAGGTTCCCTTTCTCAAGGTGACCCTGTTATGGACATAGCAGGCTGTATTCATAGCTTCAGCCCAAAAATACATAGGAAGTCTTTTGGCATGTATCATTGCTCTGGACGATTCTTGTATGGTCCTGTTTTTCCTTTCCACAACTCCATTTTGCTGAGGAGTTATAGGAGAAGAAAATTCATGACTAATTCCTTCTGAGGAACAGAACTCATCAAACTTACTGTTTTCAAATTCCTTGCCATGATCACTTCTGATTCTGACAATACACCCTTCTTTTTCTCTTTGAATTCTTTTGCACAGTTCTTTAAAAACTTCAAATACATCAGATTTTTCCCTAATGAAGTTAATCCAGGTGAATCTGGAAAAATCATCCACAACAACATAGGCATATCTTTTTCCACCAAGACTTTCCACCTGCATTGGTCCCATCAGATCCATGTGAAGAAGTTCTAGAACTTTAGAGGTGGTCAGATGTCTTGACTTTGGATGTGACATCCTAGTCTGCTTACCAACCTGACATTCACCATAAACTCTCCCTTCATCAATTTGCAGTCTTGGAATCCCTCTGACTGCCTCCATGGAGATAATCCTTTTCATTCCTCTTAGATGAAGGTGGCCAAGTTTTTGGTGCCACAGTTTCACCTCTTTTTCTTCTTTGGCAATAGAACACACAGTGGAGAAATTAGTTTTCTCAGGCTCCCACAAGTAACAATTGTCTTTAGATCAGACTCCTTTCATTACAACTTCTTGTTTTTCATTAATTACAAGACATTCAGATTTTGAGAAATTGACCTTGAATACATGATCACACAATTGACTGATACTAATGAGATTAGCAGTCAGGCCTTTTACCAATAGTACTTCATTCAGATTTGGAACTCCAGGGCAGTCCAAATTACCAACTCCTTTGATTTCACCTCTAGCACCATCTCCAAAGGTCACATAACTAGTGGTGTGAGGTTTAACATTATTGAGAAGGTTATTGATTCCAGTCATGTGCTTATAACACCCACTGTCAAAGTACCAGTCTTCCTTAGCAGAGACTCTCAGGGAAGTGTGGGCTATCAGGGCAGTAGCCTTTTTCTTCCATTGAGGAGTATGTGGTACCCTTTTAGACTTAGGTTTAACACCTGGGTTCTGATTAGGGTATCCATACAATCTGAAGCAGAAAGGCTTAAAGTGACCATACCTCCCACAATGATGACATATCCATCTTTTGGTACCTTTTCTTCATATATCTCTGTTCCTGATGTTGAGAGTTGTGTTGAGACATCTGCTTTGACATTTGTTTATCAGGCCTGATCTTCTTGTCTGCACCAGATTTCTTTGCTTCCACAAATCCTAGTCCAGACTTGTTTCCCACATTTTGTCCAACCTGAAGGATTTCTTCCAATCTGTCATTTCCATTTGTCAGCATCTTGATAGATTTGGTCATCTGGTTCAGTTGTGAGTTCAGCAATTGAACTTCCCCTTCTAGATGACTTATAGTTTCAAGGTCTGCCCTTTTTTCAGCCTCCAACTTTATGATGAGCTTTGTTTGTCTCTCATTTTTCACACAGACTTCAGCACTTCGGATACACAATTTCTTGTAAGTATCAGCCAGTTCTTCAAATGTCACTTCCTCATCACTGGTGTCACTTTCAGAGGTGCAAACACCAGTTAGAGCAGTAACTAGTTTGGCAGATTCTTCTTCAGAATTACTTTCTGAATCACAGTCAGACCAGGTAACAGTCATTCCTTTCTTTTGTTTCTTAAGAAAGGTAGGGCATTCAGCTCGAATATGCCCATATCCCTCACAACCATGGCATTGAATTCCTCTGCCTTGATTTCCCTTCTCTTCAGACCTTGGTCTTCTGCTGGAGTCATAAGATCTGTTAATGTCATAGGGAATGTTATCAACATTTGACCTTGACTTTGGATCCATTCTCTTGATGAGTTTGTTGAATTGTCTTCCAAGCATGGTAATAGCTTCTGAAATATTTTCTTCTTCATCCTCCTTGTTTTCATCTTCAGTGTTGGATACAAGTGCTATGCTCTTGTTTTTCTTGTCAACATTGTCACTGATCCCCATCTCAAAAGTCTGAAGAGACCCAATGAGTTCATCCACTTTTAAGTTGCTGATGTCCTGGGCTTCCTCTATAGCAGTTACCTTCATTGCAAATCTTTTAGGCAGGGATCTGAGAATCTTTCTCACCAGTTTTTCTTCAAACATCTTTTCACCCAATGCTCCTGAGGTGTAGGCAATCTCCAAGATGTTCATGTGAAACTCATGAATGGTTTCCTCTTCCTTCATCCTTAGGTTCTCAAACTTTGTAGTCAGCATCTGAAGCCTTGACATTTTTACTTTGGATGTGCCTTCATGGGTAGTTTTGAGAGTGTCCCACACTTTCTTGGCCAGTTCACATTGATGTACTAGTCTGAAAATGTTTCTATCAATTCCATTGAACAATGCATTTAAGGCTTTGGAATTTCCCAGGGCTAACTCATCTTCTTCTTTGCTCCATTCTTCCTCAGGCTTTAGACTGATTGTCCCATCTTTCTCAATTATGGTGGGATGGTTCCATCCTTTGTCAGCAGCTCTCCAGGCCTTTTTGTCCAGTGATTTTAAGAAGGCAATCATACGAGGTTTCCAGTAGTCATAATTTGACCCATCCAGAATGGGTGGTCTGTTTCCAAAAACTCCTTCTTTGTCCATAGTGCCAGAAAGTGATATCCCTAGATCTCACCCAGTAATACAGGCAGGGTGCCTGCTCTGATGCCAATTAAAATTCTGGCTGCAGATACTCAATGTCATAGTCAATGTTATGACACCGTATCTGACTTTCTATAAGACAGTAAATACAAAAACAATAAAGAACACAGTCAATTGTTTACCCAGTTCAGTGTGAAACAACACCTACTCTGGGGGCTACCAAGCCAGGGAGGAAATCCACTATAAGAGATATTAATTCAGGAATAAACCAACCAGTTTATCTCCTTCACTTAAGACCTACCCAATGCAACTTCAATCTAAGTTCAACTTAAACCTGAGTTCCTACTCACTCCCCCTCAATCACAGCAGTGATACTTAAAACAATTGACTAATGAATTAATGAAGACACTCTTCAGAACATACACTTGATTATGCTTCACAGCTTTTTAATCAAGCAACACAAACACTCTTGCTTCACAGCTTTGAGTGATACATAAACCTAACTTGACTTTTCTTCAAAGCTTTAGTCAAGAGACACAAAACACTCTTGCTTCAAAGCTTTGAGTGATACAAAACCCTTACAATTAAAACCTATTCCAAGTCACTTATCACAATGATACTTGCTTGGATTACAGTAGTTAAAACTATATAGCTCCTAATTGATCTTCAGTCAAAGGGGTGAATTCCAAACAACAGTCCTGTTGAATATATAGCAGCTGTTTCTTCAGTTAGGGTTTCCACAAAAAGCTAGGGTTAATTCCGTTTGACCTTAAGACTTAGTCACAAGACTTTATCAACCAGGTTAGGGTTGAGCTAGGTTAACCCAAAGTCCACGTGAGATTCTGTTCTGGAAAGAATGAGTCATCTTCCTGAAAAATCTCAGAATTAACCAAACTGCATAACTGTTAGATCAGAACAGGATGTCTTAACATTTGTTATGACATCAGAAATCCTGTTTACTGATTTTGGTAGAAGGAATAAATGTGATCATTTTGCAAAATGCTCAGATACACACTCATAAGCAGCAGCACCGGTATCCCATTATTTTTCTGCAGAGGTACCTAATAAACCAGTACCTAATAAACCAGAATGTTATGACATCAGTCATGACATTCACACACCTGGTTTTACCAAAAATACATGCCAATAACTAAACACCTACACTACTACTACAATTCCAATAATCACTCCTGTTCACCCTCCCATCACTGAGTCGGCTGAGACTCGAGGCAAAGACATACTGATTGAGCCCGTCCTGACAAAGGCTAATTCAGTAACCCTACCAGAAGCTTCCAAGAAAGAAATGGAAGAAATTTTGAAGATAATAAAGAAGAGCGACTACAATATGGTCGAGCAGCTGGGGAAGACCCCATCCAAAATTTATATGCTGGCTTTTTTGTTGTGTTACGAGGCCCATACGAAGGCTTTGGTTAAGTTTTTGAAGACGGCTCATGTGCCACAAGAGACATCTGTTGATCAGTTTGAAGATTGTGTGGCTAGTCTGACTGCTGATAATGGTTTGGGTTTTTCTGACGCGGATCTGACACCAAAAGGGACAAAGTATAATGATGCTCTTCATGTTTCCGTTGAATGCAGGGGCACGACTCTGGCCCATGTTTTTGTAGATATTGGCTCCTCGTTGAATGTGCTACCTAAAAAAGCTCTGGATAGATTGGACTGCGAAGGCTTGACCTTGAAGCCTAGCAATATAGTAGTGAGAGCTTTCGATGGTTCGAAGAGGATGGTACACGGTGAAGTGGATGTCCCTATCAAATTTGGTTCCCAGACCTTCGACTCCACTTTCTACGTAATAGATATCAAACCATCATATTCTTGCTTGTTGGGACGCCCTTAGATACATGGGGTTGGGGCCGTTACTTCTACCCTCCACTAAATGTTGAAGTACCCAGTAAGAGGAAAGATTGTCACTATGATTGGTGAAGAGGAGTACATGATCAGTCACTTGAATTCCTTCAGGTACGTAGAGATGGATGGCGAATTCATCGAGACTCCTTGTCAGAACTTTGAAGAGGTACCTCAGATTATGGCTACAGCAGAAACTACCGACAGTCCTCTGAAGGTCACCAAACCTCCCTTGAAGATGGCTTCTCTCAAGAATGCACGAGTAGTGGTTGAAGAAGGTGGGTCTACCATTTGGGTTCAGCTCCCGGTTATTCATTACAAGTCTGACAAATCTGGTTTGGGTTTTACTACAGGTGCTCAAAGGGTTATTCGTCGTGCTCGGGCTGGAGGACCTCCCCTACGCATCAGCAATCCTGGGGTCAATGCACTTGAAGACAGTGATGGTGATTCTGATATTGACAGCTGGATCTTCCTGACTACCAACGGTGGACTCAGTAACTGGACTACCAAGGACTTTGTACCGATTACTTTTGTTCAGGAGTAATTGTCTTTTTGATTTTTTATATATGTAATTTAAAAACAATATAAACTCTATAGCCATGTGTCTTACCCGGGGCACAATGGTTCTATTTGTGAGGGTTATCATGTTTCATTTTCATATGACATTAATAAAGCATTGGACGTTTGCATACAAATTTTGCGCTCTTTGTCTTTCTTTTCTTTTATTCTGTCTATACAGCTATGCTCTTACACACACTCACGTATCCAAATGTAAATCCATATCCACTCTAGATCCCATTGATAACAGTTCTGCTACTACTCATTATGACTTTGAAAATCCGATCAACCAAGCTGAGGACGAAGGTGAGGAAGATTGTGAGGTACCCGAAGAACTCGCTAGACTATTACAGCAGGAAGAAAGGGCCATACAGCCTCATGAAGAACCGGTTGAGACAGTGAAATTGGGTACAAAGGAAGACAGAAAAGAGCTTAATATAGGTGCAAATCTGGAGCTTAGTGTCAAACAACGGTTGGTACAGATGTTGCATGAGTATGTTGAAATCTTCACCTAGTCATATGAAGACATGCCGGGACTAGACACGGATATAGTGGTTCATCGTCTGCCGACTAAAGAAGATTGCCCTCTGGTAAAGCAAAAGGCCCATCATATGCGACCTGAGATGTCAGAGAAGATTAAAGCAGAGGTTATGAAGCAGTTCAACGTCGGGTTCTTAGCAGTCACCTCCTACCCGCAGTGGGTTGCTAATGTGGTTCTAGTACCTAATAAAGATGGTAAAGTACGAATGTGTGTGGATTATAGAGACCTGAACAGGGCAAGCCCCAAGGATGACTTCCCGCTACACCACATCAATGTTCTGGTTGACAACACCGCACAACACAAAGTCTTTTCCTTCATGGATAGTTTCTCTGGCTACAATCAGATCAAGATGGCACCTGAAGCCATGGAGAAGACAACCTTTGTTACATAGTGGGGCACTTTCTGCTACAAGGTGATGTCGCTTGGGTTGAAGAATGCTAGGGAAACCTATCAGCGAGTTATGGTAGCTTTGTTCCATGACATGATTCACCATGAGATAGAGGTTTACGTTGATGACATGATAGCCAGGTCTCAAACTAAAGAAGAACATCCTGATCATCTACAAAAATTGTTTGATAGGTTGAAGACGTACAAGTTGAGTTTAAATCAGAACAAGTGCACCTTCGGGGTAAGGTCTGGTAAGCTTCTGGTATTCATCGTCAGTGACAAAGGTATTCAGGTAGACCCTGCAAAGGTGAAGGCCATACAAGAGATGTTGGCTCCCCGTACTGAGAAGGAAGTTGGAGGTTTCTTGGGATGCCTAAATTACATTGTCTGATTCATTTCACATCTGACTGCTACTTGTGAGTCAATCTTCAAGCTTCTGAAGAAAGATCAAGTGGTAAAGTGGAATGACGAATGCCAAGTCGCCTTTGAGAGTATCAAACAATATCTCCAAGAGCCTCCTATTTTGATGCCTCCGACTGAAGGAAGACCTTTGATAATATACTTAACAGTGCTAGATAATTCAATGGGGTGTGTGCTGGGACAGCAGGACGAGTCTGGTCGAAAAGAGCACGCAATATACTACCTTAGCAAAATGTTTACCAACTGTGAAACACGATACTCACTGCTCCAGAAAACTTGTTGCGCTTTGGCATGGGCTGCTCGCCGACTGAGATAGTATATGTTGACCCACACTACTTTGTTGATATCTAAGATGGACCCAATCAAGTACATTTTCGAGAAGCCCGCTCTCTCCGGAAGGATAACAAGGTGGAAAATGATCTTAACCGAGTACGACATCCAATACACAACCCAAAAAGTAATCAAGGGAAGTGTGTTGCTGATCATTTGGCGCATCAGGCCACGGATGACTACCAATCCATGAATTTCGAGTTCCCATATGAGAATATCATGTTGGTAACCGACTGTGAAGAGCTTGGACCGAATGAAGGACCTGAGGAAGGATCCCGATGGTCTATGTATTTTAATGGAGCCTCAAACGCATTGGGTAATGGTATTCGGCCTGTAATCATATCTCCTGAGGGCTGTCATACTCCATTCACTGCCAGTTTATGTTTCAACTGTACCAACAACATGGAGGAGTATGAAGCATGTATCGTGGGTCTTAAAGTTGCCATTGACCTAAGGATCAAGTTCTTGAGTGTATTCGGGGATTCCGCTTTGGTGATAAGTTAGATCAAAGGTGAGTGGGATACGAAGCACCCGGACCTTATTCCTTACAAAGAGTATGTACTGACACTGCTGCCGCATTTTGAAGAGATCACCTTTGAACATTTCCCATGAGAAGAAAATCAGTTAGTGGACGCGCTAGCTACTATGTCATCAATGTTCAAGGTCAGGTGGGACAATGAAGCTCCCCTAATCATTATTGAGAGGTTGGATGAACCGGCATACTGCTGTGAGATCGATACTGAGGAAGTAGCCGACAAACCTTGGTTTCATGAGGTAAAAAGGTATCTCGAGGCTCAAGAATACCCTGAGGGGGCATCTGTCAATAACAAGAAATTCCTGAGAAGGTTTGCTGCAAAGTTCTTCCTCAACAATGGAATCCTCTATAAGCGCAATCATTACTCTACCTTACTGCAGTGTGTAGACAAGAACGAAGAAGAGAGGATTATGGCAGACCTACACGAAGGTACCTTTGGCACTCATTCCAGTTGACATACCATGGCAAAGAAGATCCTACGGGCAGGATACTACTGGTCCACTATGGAAGCCGACTGTTATCAGCATTCTCGAACCTGTCACAAGTGCCAAATCTATGTTGATAAGGTGCACGTACCCCTATTTCCCTTGAATGTTTTGACGGCTCACTGACCCTTCGCAATGTGGGGCATTGACATGATCGGCAAGATCAGACCTACCGCATCCAATGGGAATCGCTTCATCCTAGTGGCCATTGATTATTTCACGAAGTGGGTTAAGCATGCCTCCTTTGCTACGGTTACTAAGAATGTGGTGACACGGTTCATTAAGCATAACCTGGTTTGTCGTTACGGTATCCCCGAGAGAATCATTACAGACAACAGTACCAATCTCAACAACTTGATGATCACTGATCTCTGTAAACAGTTCAAGATTCAGCATCACAACTCTTCTCCTTACCGGCCGAAGATGAATGGGGTTGTCGAAGCTGCTAATAAGAATGTCAAAAAGATCATACAGAAGATGACGGTGACGTACAAATACTAGCATGAGATGTTACCATTTTCTCTTCACAGGTATCATACTTCAGCACGTACGTCGACAGGGGTAACACCCCATTCTCTGGTATATGGCATGGAGGTTGTCCTACCCATAGAGGTCCAGATCCTTCTCTATGGATTATGAAGGATGCGGGTTTGAGCAAGACGATTGGATCCAGACTCGACTTGATCAATTTAACTTAATCGATGAGAAAAGACTTATTGTTGTCTGCCATGATCAAATGTATCAGAAACGGATGATCAAGGCCTTCAACAAGAAAGTCAGACAATAAGTGTATCAAGTAGGGGACCTGGTAATCAAGCACATCATACTTCCGCAAGGTGATCCCAGGGGAAAATGGACTCCCACCTATGAGGGACCACTTGTAATCAAGAATATATTTTTCGGTGGAGCCATGATTCTGACCACCATGGATGGTGACGACCTTCCACACCCTGTCAATGCGGACATAGTGAAAAGATACTACGCATAACAAAGACCCGCTAGGTTGACATACCTAGGTAAAAATAAGGGCATCTCAGCGAACCAAAAGGGTTTGGGCAAAAATTAGGGATAAAAAATGAAAAAATCTGTACACCCGGCAAGTTGAAAACCCGAAAGGGCGGCTTGGGCAAAAAAGGGTATCCCGGTGGAATGAAAACCCGAAAGGGTGGTCCAGGAAAAAGTTAGGGATTAAAGCGTATCAATATGTCACATTGGATCACCTTACGATCAAACTTCAGTAATCAACTATCAAGCTCAAACGGTACCGATTAATCCAGTCAGCTTCAGACAAGTAGCAAAGTGATGAGATGGTCGAAGACATAGGGGCAATAGCAGAATTGAAACCCAATGGGATCCCTACACATAGTTGTTATATTTTTGTACACAATTTCTGTAATAATTTCCATTTTTTATGGTGGCGTTATCTTACTAGAACGCCATCCTCCTTGTAAAAAACGCCTGTTATAGGAAAAATTCAAATCAATAACAAAGCTTCTTTTTAGTACAAAACTCTGTGTTTGTTTTTTCCGTTTTCTGTTTTGTTTTGCAAAAACATCCAATGTTTTATTCTTGACATATGCATTTGAATATGATTACTGTTTGACAAATATCTGCATATAAAACAGAAAGACAGTTACTAAGAACTTAAAGAAACTGGTACAAAACCTAAATATCGACAGTTACCCCGTCCATCATGGTACAAGGGGAAGAGACAGTTGGAAGCAAAGTCACTATCACGTATAAGCCAGTGATACCTATACTCCCCGCAGAGCCGAGACAACTAAGGTCCGACCTCCGTATCCCCAAGAAGGAATTCCTTCCCCAGCGGGTTCCTTCAGAAAGCTAATGTCGGCATTCCCCAGCCGAGCTTTATAACCATAAACAGTTTATAAAGTTTCTCTCCCGAGCAGAGTTTATTTCTCTGACGGCGGAAGCTCGATCTCCAACAGAGCTCTTCTCTCCAGCAATGGAAGTTCATCCCTAGCTGAGTTTATTTCTCCAAATCAGCAGATCTTCCAACAGAGTATCTCTCTTCCCCACAGAGTCATTCCCCCGCAGGATTACTCTCAGACAAAGTCTCCTCCGACAAAATGTTCTCAAGAAGAATGGATGTAAATCCCCAGCTAATCATATTTGGTCATTATACCCAACCGAAACGAAGAACTCAACTCCTTATACTCTCCAACAGCAGTCCATGATTTATTTTCCCCAGCTAGATAATATCACAATAGCATTGTGTGATCGGTGGATCTGGAACTGACTGTTTAACGCTGGTTCGCGAAATGTCACAGAAGCAAGAGTCGCCATCGTCTTTTATTTTCTCCAACATGGACAGGACAAAAGCACAGCAAAATTCCTTATGAGATTGTTTCTCGGTTCGGGAGGTAGATTTATAGAAAGGGAAGGTGTTAGCACCCTTTATATCCATGGTTATCCATGGGCTCTTAGATACTTGCTCATTGTGTTTTCAAAAGTGTTTGCTTTTCAAAGTGTGAGTAGGTTTGAAAAAGTTTTGTTTAAAGATTTCAGATCGACTCTTGTATCAGTCCTCAAGAGTGTTTGAAAAATTGTTTTGAAAGCTTTTTGAAAAGTGTCGGTGTGAAAAGAGTTTTGATTTGTTTTTTAATAGAGCAAGTATCTACGAGTCATCTACCTACCCTAAGGAATTAGGCTGTGTAAATGTCCTTAAGATAGTGTTATCCCACCATTGAGAGGTAGGTAGCACCACCGTTGGAGGTGTTCGGGTCAATTCGTTTGTAGGGACAGTGTTGTCACCAGAGTAACAGTAGGACACCTTAGAAGCTACCCTTATGCCATTGATCCTTTTTAATTCGAGGCAACTTTTCCGAGGCAACTGGATCATGTCATGGACATAAGGACTTACTAAAACGTCCTATACTCGACGACCACGTTTCGAGGGCAAGGCAACAGTGAGGCTTACCCTAAGAGTGGTGTGTGAATTTTTATGTTATTTTCATATTATGTTTTATCTTGTACATGTATCATGGTGATCTACGCTTGTTTTTAATTTGGCCATTCATTCTTTCATGCAACTATAATTTAAAAGTGCGGAAATTTAAATGTGAAAAGTAAAATCCTACGCTATTACAAGGCGCGGGTCTATACATCGCCAAATTAACAAAGACCCGTTTGAATAAAAATGCGGAAAGTAAAACCTAGTTACTATTACAAGGCTTGAGCAATTACATAATATTCACAATAAAATAAAATAAATGCGCGAAAGAATAAAAATAGAACGTTCGAGGGCGTTGGACCCTTTAAAGATTAAATTGAAATAAGAAAGTTAATTATTTATTTTATTAAAGAAAATAAATGTTTTTTAGGTTTTTTTGTATTTATGAAATAAAGAAATTAAAATTGAAGAGAAACCCTAATTCTAAGTTGTTTTTAATTATTAATGAAAAAATATTCAAGTTTAACCTAATTTACTAAATATTTAATGTACATGTTTATTTACAAAAATATTTAATAATTAATAATAATAATAATGATGAGAAAATTATTTATTAAAAAAATGATGAAAGGCTAAAAACCCTAATTTCTACATATTTTAATTTGTTAAGAAAAAGATTTAAGTTTTAAAACCTAATTTAACTAAATTAATTATTTAACATTTATTTACAAAATAAATTAATAGAAATTAAATATAATTAAACATATTTTAATTTTTCTGTATTTTATATTGTGAAAATTAATTTATGTGGATTAAATAAAACAATTAAAAAGAATAATTGAAAAGAATAAAAGAAAAGAAAATTAAAAGAAGGAATACAAACAAGGAGGGGTGTCTGGCCCTTTTTGGAGGTTTTTGTAGAGTAATTTGGGCCCAAGATTGCAAAGCCCTTTTGACTTTTTGTGCTTGCATGTGGGGTGGTTGACTAGCGTGTATGGTAGACATCCTATTGTGGCCTTCAGATTGACCATCAGATCCACTTGGCAGGCACAGGCGTTGGGATGCATGGTGGAAGATTTGAAGAGAACTGCATGGGAACGCATTAAGGAACAAAATATGGAATGTGTGGGGGGACCTGGGAATCGAACCCAGGTCCCAGTACCTGCAAGACACATCAGCCACCAACTGCACCAACGCGTTTCTTTGTCAATATAATGGAGCATGAATAATATATATGAAAAACAAATATTATGCTGAAACAATCAAAAAACGCGCCAACGTTCAAATCATCCAACCACGTTCAGACACCTCAGCGTCTTCTTCCTTTTTCTGCCTGTAACATAACCAAATAGCGGGGGTTTTAAACCCCCACTAACTGCAAACCATGAAAATAGCGATTAGGGCCTGGGCAAATATAAAAAGGGCGCGAGGTGTGGATTGATTTCGTCTTGATGTCACGAATCCATTGGCATAGGTTTGGTGGTTCAATTTTGCCATATGTGAAAACCCCTAAATTTGGAGCTCTGAAAACCTAGAAAACGTTAATGGCAGATTTTGATATAGGCATTGTTAGTTCAATTAAAGGGTACCATTAGCTTCAGAACATCCATATTAGCAAGAATCAACAAATGAAATACATGAACAATGCATAAAAAGTAAAACACGATTATGGAAAAGTTTGTGAAAAGTGAAACTCGGTTCTACCAATTCTTGGAGGCTATGGATCCGTTCTTGATTGCAAATGCTTCCTAGCAATGTCAGGAATGTTTTAGAATGCTTTTGAAGTTTTGAAACGCCCTCTCCCTATGATTTCAGATTTCAACTTTTTGCCAAAAATTTGCAATTTGGTTCTTGGTTTTCTTAGCAGCTTTCGTGTGTGTTAGGATTAGGTTATGTTATGCATATGTATCTGAATGAAATTAGGTCAAAAAGACAAGCCCAAAGTCCATGTATTGATGATTCCAATATTTGATTTTATTCATATCTTTTCCAATCTTTTTCCATGCCAATTATGCCAAATATGGATGATTTTGTCCTTGTTAATTGATGCACGAAATATTTAGCTCATAATGAGTGAATTTGCTGCACAAAAAGATTTGATAAGTGTTATTTGATATTTTTTCATATTTAAATTTAATTAAATGAATTAATAATAATAAAAATTCAAATAATTAATCAAAAATGAGAAAATAACTCCCTTAGAGGTCAATGGGTCGTGCATGGCCTTTGGGTAATGATTCACGAAAGAAATTGAGGCCCATTAGCATTTTTGAAGCCTTTGAAGCAAAGTTGACTTTTCAAAATTCCCAAAAATTTCCCAACTTCTACAAGGCATATCTTGCTCAATTTTGAAGCTATGATCATGTTCTTGGACATTTTGGAAAGGTCTTGAAGTCCTCTAACCAATGTCTTTGGTACCATGTCATTTGGATTCACCAATCTCAAGTTATGGTCTTTGACTTAAAGTGCCTTTTTGTTGACTTTTGAAAATGACCTATAATGTTGAATTTGATAACTTTTTGTGAGAGCATTTCTTAGACTTGAAGTGTGAAGATGAGTTGTAGGAAATGTCATTCTCTTCAAAATGAGCCTTTGATGGAATTTTTATGATAAACCATGAAGTTATGCCCTGGTCAATTTGCAGTTGACTTTTTCAACTGTCCAAAAATAGAAACTTTTGCATCTTGAGACTTTTTGAGCCATGATTTGAGAATCATGATCAAGAATTGATCAAATGATGTTTGTGGCTTCAAAATAAGATGTTGACCAAAAATTTTGACTTTTGACTGTCAAATGACCATTTTACCCCTGCAGTTGACTGTGAAGCATTTAGGGTTTTTGACTGTGCAATTTGATGTTGTGAGTCTTGAAACTTGGCATAAGGATGCTTGACAATGTTTATGGGCATGTGGGACTTGTTTGGACCCTTGGAAACCTCAATTTCTTTGCCAGAACCAAAACCCTAATTTTGACTGTGTTGGGAGGCAATTGGACTATGCAACCCTTGAGAGATTTTGAACCATGATCTTGGCAAATCTTGAAGAATTTGGGAGGGCAAATTTTGGGGTACAACAGTTGCCCCTGTTCAATCTTCTTAGACCTGAGGATGTAGATTGGCTGGCGGGCCTTTCGTAATCCGAAGGTGGAAGATGATTGAACACTAGAGTGCCCAGAAATTTGTACTCACATAGTAGAGTGGCAGCAGTGTGATGGTGGGAATGGGATTACAGATGCCATGTTGAGAGGTGATGGATAGGGGGATGGGCTTATAGATGCCATCTAGGTGTCGATCGCGTAAGAGATTCCTTAGCGAGAACTTGCGTACCTGAGAAAGAAAATAATTACCTGGCCTGTTACAGGAGTTGACCTTCAAACTCTTTATGTAGATGCGCCCTGGCTGGATATAGGTATCGAATCTTTAAACTCTTCAGACATGCCCTGGCGAGATACAGGAATCGAGTCCGGAGAATACAGTCGTCAACAGATACACCCTGGCAAGATACAGGAGTCGGATCTTCGAACTCTTCAGACATGCCCTGGCCGGATACAGGAATCTAGTCTTGTAATGTTAGTCGTCAACAGATACACCCTGGAAAGATACAGGAATCGGATCTTCGAACTCTTCAGACGTGCCCTGGCAAGATACAGGAATCGAGTTTGGTAATGTTAGTCGTCAACAGATACACCCTGGCAAGATACAGGAATCAGATCCTCAAACTCTTCAGACGTGCCCTGGAAAGATACAGGAATCGAGTCTGGTAATGTTAGTCGTCAACAGATACACCCTGGCAAGATACAGGAATCGGATCCTCAAACTCTTCAGACGTGCCCTGGCAGGATACAGGAATCGAGTCTGGTAATGTTAGTCGTCAACAGATACACCCTGGCGAGATACAGGAATCTGATCTTCGAACTCTTCAGATGTGCCCTGGCAAGATACAGGAATCGAGTCTGGAAATGTTAGTCGTCAATAGATACACCCTGGCAAGATACAGGAATCGGATCTTCGAACTCTTCAGACGTGCCCTGGCAAGATACAGGAATCGAGTCTGGTAATGTTAGTCGTCAACAGATACACCCTGGCAAGATACAGGAATCAGATCTTCGAACTCTTCAGACGTGCCCTGGCAAGATACAGGAATCGAGTCTAGTAATGTTAGTCGTCAACAGATACACCCTGGCAAGATACAGGAATCGGATCTTCAAACTCTTCAGACGTGCCCTGGCAGGATACAGGAATCGAGTCTGGTAATGTTAGTTGTCAACAGATACACCCTGGCAAGATACAGGAATCAGATCCTCAAACTCTTCAGACGTGCCCTGGCAGGATACAGGAATCGAGTCTGGAATTAGTCGTCAACAGATATACCCTGGCAAGATACAGGAATCGGATCTTTAGTTGCGACCGTTGATAGTAATCATCTTTGTATTAACTTTTATCCTGAAAATACAAAACGTTAGTTGTATGCGATGTCATGATGTATGACATGCGTGATGTTCTCAGAATGAATGGGATTGTATATGCATGTTGTAATGTATGAAAATGCGATGTTTATGAATGTATGTTTTTGTCTAGGAAAGTAAGTCCTTGACGGGTACCGGGAAGTTAAATCCTGGGCTAATGTTGAGGAATAGAGCTTCGTTGTTTCCGTTGGGGAGTGATGGTTGCAAGAATATCGGTAGGAGAAGATGACTCTGTTGGGGAATAAATTTGGCGAATAGATCACTCTGCGGGGAGATAACTCTGTCGGGAGAGAGAGATTCTTTGCTGAGGTTGATGATAACTCTGTTGGGGATACCATTGATGTGTTATGTTGAAGGAATTGATGAACTCCGCTGGGGATAGGAAGACTTCGCCGGGGACGATCTTTCCATGGTTATTGGCTGAGGATAACCCAGTTATATCCTGGTGGGGAAATAACCTTTGAATAAAAAAACGGGAGACGCGTTCGTGCTCTGCGGGTGATAAGCTTCCAGAATCTACTGGGGATAAGCTTCATGCTGGGGAGATGGACTCCACTTTCCTGGGGAAACTGTTGGACTGGACTCTCCTGGGGAAATTTTGAACTGTACGGGGGAAGTGGCTCCACTGAATGTCTGGTATACCGTAGCGGAACAATCTTAGATCAAGACTGTCGGGGATGCTTGTTAAGAATGTTTGTATATTGCGCTGGGGAATGTTGAGATTTGCTAGGGATACCCGACTTGCTTGAGGTTGACAGGATAACTCTGCTTGGAGGAGTTTGTTGACTTGCTGGCTCACTCTCTGGGGAATTAAGATATCTTGGTTACCTTCTTTAGCCGAACTTACCTTGGTACCTTGGTGGACAGAGCAATTAGACTGCTTAGACAACTCATTATTGCCCGTGTTTCTAATGTTACCTGTAATTAATCCTTTGTTTCGCATGCAAATATTTATGAGTTAGCAATTAGTGTCAAATGCATATATCACAAATTGAACATTGGACGTTCTTCGCAAAACAAAACAGAAAAGAAAAGAAAAAACAATTGGCAATTTTATCTGAAAAGTGAATTTGTATTGATTTTTGAATTTGCCTGTAAATAGGCGTTTATGTACAAGAGGCTGACGTCCTAGTAAGAGAACGTCGCCGAACAAAAGAGTTTATACAATTTTGTGAAAAGGGAAAATAAAACAGCTATGTGAAAAGAATAATCCCACTGGGTTCCAACTCTGCTATCGCCTTTATATCTTCGAGCGTCTCATCACTTTGCTGCTCAGTTGAAGATGAAGCTGATTGATCGATGTCGTCTGAACTTGAGGTTGATACCGGATTCTGGATGCAAAGTGATCCAATGAGACATAGTATTACGCTTTATCCCTAACTTTTGCCTGGACCGCCCTTTCGGGTTTTCGGTCCACCGGGATACCCATTTTTGCCCAAGCCGCCTTTTCAGGTTTTCGACTTGCCAGGTGTACAGATTTTTTTTCATTTCATCCCTCATTTTGCCCGAACCCTTTTGGTTCGTCAGGAAGCCCTAATTTTTGCCTAGGTATGTCAACCTAGCGGGTCTTTTATCATGCGTAGTATCTTTTTACTATGTCTGCATTGGCAGGGTGAGGAAGGTTGTCACCATCCATGGTGGTTAGGATCATGGCTCCTCCTGAGAACACATGTTTAACCACAAATGGCCCTTCATACGTAGGGGTCCATTTTCCACTGGGATCACTTTGAGGTAGGATGATGCTCTTGATTACCAGGTCCCCAACTTGATACTCTTGTGGTCTGAATTTCTTGTTAAATGCCCTGATCATCCGTTTTTGGTACGTCTGACCATGATAAATAGCAGTGAGTCTCTTTTCGTCAATTAGATTTAGTTGATCAAGTCGTGTCTGGATCCAATCATCTTCGCTCAAATATGCATCCTTCATTATCCGGAGAGAGGGTATCTGCACTTCAATCGGTAAGACTGCCTCCATGCCATAGACCAAGGAAAAGGGAGTTGCCCCGGTTGACGTCCTTGCTGAGGTACGGTACCCATGAAGAGCGAACGGTAACATCTCGTGCCAATATTTGTAAGTCACTGTCATCTTCTGCACAATCTTTTTAATATTCTTATTCGCTGCTTCGACAACCCCATTCATCTTCGGCCGGTAACAAGAAGAGTTGTGGTGCTGTATCTTGAATTGCTCGCAGAGCTCAGTGATTATCTTGTTATTGAGATTGGCACCATTGTCCATAATGATCCTTTCTGGGACGCCGTATCGACAGATCAGGTTATGCCGAATGAACCGTGCCACCACATTCTTGGTTACAGTAGCATAGGAAGCTGCTTCCACCCACTTTGTAAAATAGTCGATCGCTACTAGGATGAAGCGATGCCCGTTGGATGCTGTAGGTTTAATCTCGCCAATCATATATATGCCCCACATTGCAAAAGGCCAAGGTGCTGTCAAGACATTCAGAGGAACCGGAGGAACGTGCACCTTATCTGCATATATCTGGCACTTATGACATGTCCGAGAATGCTGGTAACAGTCGGCTTCCATTGTGGACCAGAAATACCCTGCCCGAAGGATCTTCTTTGCCATGGTGTGTCCACTGGAATGTGTTCCGAAGGTACCTTCATGCAGTTCTGCCATGATCCTTTCTACTTCAGTCTTATCCACACAACGTAGTAAGGTCGAATCATGGTTTCGCTTGTACAGAATGTCGTTGCTAAGGAAGAACTTCGCTGCGAACCTTCTCAGGAATTTCTTATCATTGACAGATGCACCTTCAGGGTATTCCTGAGCTTCCAAGTACCTCTTCACCTCATGATACCAGGGTTTTTCAGTCACTACCTCAGCCTCAAGATCACAATAATATGTCGGTTCGTCCAGTTTCTAGATGATGATTCGGGGAGCCTCATTGTCCCATTTGACTTTGAACATAGAAGACATCGTAGCTAACGCGTCCGCCAACTGATTCTCCTCTCTTGGGAAGTGTTCAAAAGTTATCTCCGTGAAATGGGGGATCAATGTCAACACACATTCTCTGTAAGGAATAAGATTCGGATGTTTCGTATCCCACTCGCCTTTGATCTGATTGATCACGAGAGCGGAATCTCCGAAGACGCTCAGAAACTTGATCCTTAAGTCAATCGCAGCTTGAAGACCCATGATGCATGCCTCATACTCCGCCATGTTGTTGGTGCAGTTGAAACAGCCGGGAAGTGAGTGGAGTATGAGTGCCTTGAGGGGATATGATCACAGCGCCGATACCGTTACCCAAAGCGTTGGAGGCTCCGTCAAAGTGCATAGACCATCGGGATCCTTCCTCAGGTCCTTCATCCGGTCCAGGTACTTCACAGTCAGTTACTATCATGATGCTCTCGTCAGGAAACTCAAAGTTCATTGATTGATAGTCGTCTACTGCCTGGTGTGCCAAGTGGTCTGCCAATACACTTCCCTTGATAGCTTTCTGAGTCGTATACTGGATGTCGTATTCTGTCAAGATCATCTTCCATCTTGCTATTCTCCCAGACAGAGCAGGCTTTTCGAATATGTACTTTATTGGATCCATCTTTGATATCAACAGGGTAGTGTGAGTCAGCATATACTGTCTCAGCCGGCGAGCAGCCCATACCAAAGCGCAGCAAGTTTTCTCGAGCAGTGAGTATCGGGTCTCACAGTCGGTAAACTTTTTGCTAAGGTAATAGATGGCGTGCTCTTTTCGGCCAGACTCGTCATGCTGCCCCAGCACACACCCCATTGAATTCTCAAGTACTGTCAGGTATAGTATTAGAGGTCTCCCTTCAACTGGTGGCATAAGGATGGGTGGTTCTTGGAGATACTCTTTGATTCTGTCGAAAGCAGCCTGACATTCATCATTCCAACGTACTACCTGATCTTTCTTCAGCAGCTTGAAGATTGGTTCACAGGTAGCAGTTAGGTGCGAGATGAATCGGGCAATGTAATTCAGACGTCCCAGAAAGCCTCTGACTTCTTTCTATGTCTTGGGAACTGGCATCTCTTGTATGGCTTTAACCTTGGCAGGGTCCACTTGAATACCCTTGTCGCTCACGACGAAGCCTAGCAACTTTCCAGATCTTACCCCGAAGGTGCACTTGTTCGGGTTCAGTCTCAGCTTGTATAACTTTAGACGGTCAAACAGCTTTTGTAGATGGTCAAGGTGTTCCTCCTCAGTTTGGGATCTTGCAATCATGTCGTCGACATACACTTCTATCTCATGATGGATCATGTCATGAAATAAAGCAACCATGGCACGTTGGTAGGTTGCCCCAGCATTTTTCAACCCGAATGGCATGACCTTGTAGCAGAAGGTGCCCCACTGAGTAACAAAGGTAGTCTTCTCCATGTCTTCAGGAGCCATCTTGATCTGATTATAACCTGAAAAACCATCCATGAAGGAGAACACCTTATGCTGAGCAGTATTGTCAACAAGAACGTCAATGTGAGGTAGGGGGAAGTCATCCTTGGGGATGGCCCTGTTCAGATCCCTATAATCAACACACATTCTGACCTTACCATCTTTCTTTGGCACTGGCACCACATTGGCAACCCACTGAGGGTAAGAAGTCACTGCAAGAAAACCGGCGTCGAATTGCTTCATAACCTCAGCTTTGATCTTCTCGGACATCTCTGGACGCATACGGCAGACCTTTTGCTTAACCGGAGGGCAGTCTTCCTTGGTAGGCAAGTGATGGACCACAATGTCGGTATCCAACCCAGGCATGTCTTCGTAGGACCAGGCGAAGATTTCCACATAATCATGTAACATCTGAACCAACCGTTGCTTCACGCTGAGCTCTAGATTGGCACCAATCTTAACTTCCTTTCTGTCTGCCTCAGTACCCAGATTTACCGTTTCCACTGGCTCTTCATGTGGCTGAATGGCCCTCTCTTCCTGGAGTAACAGTCTTGCAAGCTCACCAGGCACTTCGCAATCATCTTCACCTTCGTCTTCGGCTAAGTTGATCGGATTTTCGAAGTCATAACTGGCAGTAGCAGAGTCGTTACCAGTGAGATCCAGAGTGGATTGAAACCTGTATGGGTGAGTGTGTGTAAATATAGTTGTTTTGCAATATATAAAGAAAGAAAGAAAGAAAGGGAGCACAAGATTTGAAATGCAAAAAATGTCCAATGTCTTTATTCATGATATATGGAAATGACAAGTAATATGCCCTCACAAATGAAGCCACGGTGCCCCGGGTAAGACACCGGGCCATAAAGTTTCAGTTTATTATTTATTACAAATTAAAAACAAAGGAGTTCATTACTGCGTAACAAAAGTAACAGGTATGTGATCTTTTGCGGTCCAATTGGTAGGTCCACTGTCGGTCGTCGGGTAGATCCAACTGTCAAACTCTGATTCTTCCACTTCGTCACCATCCCTGATAGCATTCACCCCATGGTCAGGCAGGGGAGCTGTCATTACATTGGGTTTCTCAGGTGCCTCGAACTGAACCTCCTTGGCATCGATAAGGTCCTGAACCTTATTTCTTAGGGCCCAACAATCATCAGTAGAGTGCCCCAGGCTGTCGGAGTGATAAGCACAGCGGGCATTTGGATTATACTTCGGAGAGGTTGTATTCACCACCTTCGGAGCCTCTCTGACGGTTACCAAGTTGGTCGACAGCAGTTGCGGCAAGATCTGTGACAAGGTCATACTCAGCCGAGTGTATTCCCTTCTATGTCTCTCAGTCCTTGGTTGGTTAGGTTGCCGAGGAGCGGCAGCAGGCTTTGCAATAACCACCACGTTGACAGCTTGGCGGCATTCTGGTTTATCCTGCCTCCTAGGCCCATACACAGCACTGGCCTCCTTCTTAAAAGGTTTCTTCTCAGAACTTGAGGACGCACCTTTCTGAATCTTACCTGATTTCATGCCAGCCTCTATCCTTTCCCCAATCAGAATGAGATCTGTGAACCCTGCAGATGAATTGCCAATAAGATGATTGAATAATGGCCCGGATAGGGTCCCTAAAAACATGTCTACAAGTTCACGGTCGGCTAATGGTCGCTGCACCCTGCCAGCCAGGTCCCTTCACTTCTGCGCATACTCTTTAAAACCTTCTCCCGATCCTAGCGACATACCCTGGAGTTGGGTATGTGTAGGAGCAAGGTCGGCATTATACTGATACTGCTTGTAAAAAGCAGTAGCCAACTCCTCCCAGTTACGAACCTTGGTTCCATCCAGCTGATAGAACCATTCGAGATGAGTCCCTGAAAGACTCTCCTGGAAGAAGTGGATCCACAAGTTCTTGTCCACAGTATATGGCTGAATCTTCCGCACATAAGATCTGAGATGTAGCTTAGGGAAGGACGCCCCGTCATACTTTGCGAAAGATGGTGCTTTGAACTTGTGTGGGATGACCACACCAGAAGATAGATCCAAGTCTCCGAAATCCAAACCAGGCACTTATTGAATTTCCATGGCATTCATACGGTCTTCCAACTGCTTGTACCTGTCTTCAGCTGGAGGATACTGCTCCTCATTAAAATCAGTCTCGTTGTCAGAGACCACCGGACTAGGAACTCTTCCCCCCTGGGGACTGCCCTTGCCTACAGAAGAACCAGCTTGATCAACCTCATTCTGCAGTGTGTTGCCAAACCTCCGGCCTGTGTTGAATAGAACAGTTCTCTTCTTTTTCTTCTTGACCAGCAGAGCCTTCAACTCCTCTTGACCTTGGGCCAAACTTATAATCAGCTCTTGAAATTGGGCGTTCTGAGCCTGAAGGGCCTTGATGGACTGCTTGGTAGATGATTCAGGGTTCATGATGCTAAAATAAACAGCGAAGAACATTAAGCAACCTGAAAAGAAAAGTCCTTGCTATGCACATTATGAATGGGAATGCGTATGATTTATGTTTTCAAAGACAATCGGGAATCAACTTTGTAAACAAAAAAGAACACACTTCATTAGATTCAACTTTGAAATTTAAATTGTTCAACAGGTTGCCCTTATGCGGTACATAAAATGGAAATACTGAAAAGGGAAATAAAAACTGTAAAAGAACATCCAAAGCTCATCAGTGATCCCATGGTCTCCTCTTCTCAGTACGGATGTAGTCATTCAGAGCTCGCTCATTCTCCAACTGCTTTGTCAGCTTCTGGATCTTCAATTCCTGCTCGTTGAACTTTTCCCGATAAGAATCCCGTTCTTCTCGCAGTTGCGCCCAAGACCTCTTTAGTGTATCAATATCAGTAGGTATCTGAGGAGGGAGAACAGTTGGAAGAGCCCCATCTCTATCAGGATACTCAAGAATGATGGGTCGGTCAGCTTCATATGGCATACCTAATTTCTGAGCACGGATGCGGACCCATTTGTAGTAGGCTCCCATAGGTAGAGAAGTCTTTGGTCCCAACTCTTGTGGGTCAGCTTTGTGAATTCTGTCCCAAGCTTTGATGAACCTACGACGTAGCTCGTCGCTATCTACCTGAAACTCAAAACTGATGTGAGGCACCAACATCTCATGAGGCCCTGCTCTTCTGGCTCTTCCAAACTGACGGAGAGCTAGACATGGATTATAAGAGATCCCTCCTTGGGTGCCAATCAGAGGAACATTAGGGTATTCTCCGCAACGATCAATAACAGCTATCTCATCCAAACCCCTGAAAGTCCAAATGATGTCATTATCAATGAGGGACATTAACCTATGAGCCCAACCTCTTCCTTCTTTGTTCTTCAGCACGAACTTGGGGAGGTGCAAAATAAACCACCTCACTAACAAAGGAATACAACACCATAGAGTTCCTCGTCTTCGGGCAGTACAAGCATAAAGTTGTTGCAAGATATCACCCAAGAGAGTGGGCACAGGGTTGCGAGACATGAAGATCCTTATGGCAGTGACGTTAATGAAGTTGTCAGGATTAGGAAACAAGACTAGACCATAGATTAAGAGAGCCAGAATGTCTTCATACGCCCTAAAGTCTAGGTCATTCCAGAAACTGTTAGCCTTAACAATCAGAAACTTGGCCAAGAAACCCTTAACTTTGCTTCTAGTCACCCAGTTGTCCATTACCTCCTTGTGGGTCAAAGGGAGAGTTGCAGCAACATCCTCAAGCCTAAGAGTCTTTTCCCAACCAGTGTAGGGAGTTTGATCCAAGATAGGGATACCAAGCAAATCAGAGAACTCTTCCAGGGTAGGGACCAGCTGGAAGTCTTGAAAGGTGAAGCACTGGTACAGAGGGTCATAAAACTGGGTCAGGACACTCATCAGTTGTTGGTCCCACTTTGCCGTGACTAAACTGAGAAGAGAACCATGCCTTTGGATGAAGGAAGTAGTATTTGGAATTCTGCTAACCAATTCTTCAAGCAACTCAGGTGGGTGAACAAAGTTGAACCGGATAGTATTCCTTCGCATAGGCATCATGATGTTCTACAAAACAGAGCAAAGGTGAAACCCTTTTGTCTTTGAAATGGTCAGTCCTTATGCAAGATGCATGCAATGTTTATGATGGCATGATGTTATGATAAAGCACACCACAAATACTCACAAAGGCAAACATGATAAGGCACACAAGTCACACAAGACAAGCCCTTAGAGTTTAGGCCAGCATGGGGTCTAGGGATTACCCTCTTTCAGTTTGTTGGTTAAGACATGTCCTATCAAAAGTAACCGGGTTCTAGAGGATCCCAATATCACTGACTACCCTCAATCGGTCATAACTCCAGCATCGCAATCTTTTCTTGCGGCCAGAACCATCACGAGAGTTTAGCCTCAATGGGCGTAGCATACTGCTAGTGTTCTATTGGCCAAGTTGGGTCATTTAAGGTTCTAAGGTCCGTTGGTGCTTAATGACTCCTCAGAAGACCCATATTCTCCTCGTTGCGACACAAGAGATATCGGTACAGACCAAAGTGTCACACCAACGTAGCCACTGCTTCACCCGTGTCGGTCTACGCCGGACAGGTCCCTCACAGCTTATGCTACCTAAAAGGGTATTCCCCAGATCCGGGTTAGGATCTATGTAACTCCAAAACAGGCCCACAATTTTAAAGCAATCAAAACAAGCAATTGAAAACATAAGAGTGGTCTAATCCTAAGGTACACATCACTTTATAAGTATCCCCAGCAGATTCGCCAGTTCTGTGATCGGTGGATCTGGAACTGACTATTTAACGCTGGTTCGCGAAATGTCGCGGAAGCAAGAGTCGCCACCGTCTTTTATTTTCTCCAACATGGACAGGACAAAAGCACAGCAAAATTCCTTATGAGATTGTTTCTCGGTTCGGAAGGTAGATTTATAGAAAGGGAAGGTGTTAGCACCCTTTCTATCCATGGTTATCCATGGGCTTTTAGATACTTGCTCATTGTGTTTTCAAAAGTGTTTGCTTTTCAAAGTGTGAGTGGGTTTGAAAAAGTTTCGTTTAAAGATTTCAGATCGACTCTTGTATCAGTCCTCAAGAGTGTTTGAAAAATTGTTTTGAAAGCTTTTTGAAAAGTGTTGGTGTGAAAAGAGTTTTGATTTGTTTTTTAATAGAGAAAGTATCTACGAGTCATTTACCTACCCTAAGGAATTAGGCTGTGTAAATGTCCTTAAGATAGTGCTATCCCACCATTGAGAGGTAGGTAGCACCACCGTTGGAGGTGTTCGGGTCAATTCGTTTGTAGGGACAGTGTGGTCACCAGAGCAACAGTAGGACACCTTAGAAGCTACCCTTATGCCATTGATCCTTTTTAATTCGAGGCAACTTTTCCGAGGCAACTGGATCATGTCATGGACATAAGGACTTACTAAAACGTCCTATACTCGACGACCACGTTTCGAGGGCAAGGCAACAGTGAGGCGTACCCTAAGAGTGGTGTGTGAATTTGTGTGTTATTTTCATATTATGTTTTATCTTGTACATGTATCATGGTGATCTACGCTTGTTTTTAATTTGGCCATTCATTCTTTCATGCAACTATAATTTAAAAGTGCGGAAATTTAAATGCGGAAAGTAAAATCCTACGCTATTACAAGGCGCGGGTCTATACATCGCCAAATTAACAAAGACCTGTTTGAATAAAAATGCGGAAAGTAAAACCTAGTTACTATTACAAGGCTTGAGCAATTACATAATATTCACAATAAAATAAAATTAGCGCGAAAGAATAAAAATAGAACGTTCGAGGGAGTTGGACCCTTTAAAGATTAAATTGAAATAAGAAAGTTAATTATTTATTTTATTAAAGAAAAGAAATGTTTTGTAGGTTTTTTTGTATTTATGAAATAAAGAAATTAAAATTGAAGAGAAACCCTAATTCTAAGTTGTTTTTAATTATTAATGAAAAAATATTCAAGTTTAACCTAATTTACTAAATATTTAATGTACATGTTTATTTACAAAAATATTTAATAATTAATAATAATAATAATGATGAGAAAATTATTTATTAAAAAAAATGATGAAAAGCTAAAAACCCTAATTTCTACATATTTTAATTTGTTAAGAAAAAGATTTAAGTTTTAAAACCTAATTTAACTAAATTAATTATTTAACATTTATTTACAAAATAAATTAATAGAAATTAAATATAATTAAACATATTTTAATTTTTCTGTATTTTATATTGTGAATATTAATTTATGTGGATTAAATAAAACAATTAAAAAGAATAATTGAAAAGAATAAAAGAAAAGAAAATTAAAAGAAGGAATACAAACAAGGAGGGGTGTCTGGCCCTTTTTGGAGGTTTTTGTAGAGTAATTTGGGCCCAAGATTGCAAAGCCCTTTTGACTTTATGTGCTTGCATGTGGGGTGGTTGACTAGCGTGTATGGTAGACATCTTATTGTGGCCTTCAGATTGACCATCAGATCCACTTGGCAGGCACAGGCGTTGGGATGCATGGTGGAAGATTTGAAGAGAACTGCATGGGAACGCATTAAGGAACAAAATATGGAATATGTGGGGGGACCTGGGAATCGAACCCAGGTCCCAGTACCTGCAAGACACATCAGCCACCAACTGCACCAACGCGTTTCTTTGTCAATATAATGGAGCATGAATAATATATATGAAAAACAAATATTATGCTGAAACAATCAAAAAACGCGCCAACGTTCAAATCATCCAACCACGTTCAGAAACCTCAGCGTCTTCTTCCTTTTTCTGCCTGTAACATAACCAAATAGCGGGGGTTTTAAACCCCCACTAACTGCAAACCATGAAAATAGCGATTAGGGCCTGGGCAAATATAAAAAGGGCGCGAGGTGTGGATTGATTTTGTCTTGATGTCACGAATCCATTGGCATAGGTTTGGTGGTTCAATTTTGCCATTTGTGAAAACCCCTAAATTTGGAGCTCTGAAAACCTAGAAAACGTTAATGGCAGATTTTGATATAGGCATTGTTAGTTCAATTAAAGGGTACCATTAGCTTCAGAACATCCATATTAGCAAGAATCAACAAATGAAATACATGAACAATGCATAAAAAGTAAAACACGATTATGGAAAAGTTTGTGAAAAGTGAAACTCGGTTCTACCAATTCTTGGAGGCTATGGATCCGTTCTTGATTGCAAATGCTTCCTAGCAATGTCAGGAATGTTTTAGAATGCTTTTGAAGTTTTGAAACGCCCTCTCCCTATGATTTCAGATTTCAACTTTTTGCCAAAAATTTGCAATTTGGTTCTTGGTTTTCTTAGCAGCTTTCGTGTGTGTTAGGATTAGGTTATGTTATGCATATGTATCTGAATGGAATTAGGTCAAAAAGCCAAGCCCAAAGTCCATGTATTGATGATTCCAATATTTGATTTTATTCATATCTTTTCCAATCTTTTTCCATGCCAATTATGCCAAATATGGATGATTTTATCCTTGTTAATTGATGCACGAAATATTTAGCTCATAATGAGTGAATTTGCTGCACAAAAAGATTTGATAAGTGTTATTTGATATTTTTTTTCATATTTAAATTTAATTAATTTAATTAATAATAATAAAAATTCAAATAATTAATCAAAAATGAGAAAATAACTCCCTTAGAGGTCAATGGGTCGTGCATGGCCTTTGGGTAATGATTCATGAAAGAAATTGAGGCCCATTAGCATTTTTGAAGCCTTTGAAGCAAAGTTGACTTTTCAAAATTCCCAAAAATTTCCCAACTTCTACAAGGCATATATTGCTCAATTTTGAAGCTATGATCATGTTCTTGGACATTTTGGAAAGGTATTGAAGTCCTCTAACCAATTTCTTTAGTCCCTTGTCATTTTGATTCACCAATCTCAAGTTATGGTCTTTGACTTAAAGTGCCTTTTTGTTGACTTTTGAAAATGACATATAATGTTGAATTTGATAACTTTTTGTGAGAGCATTTCTTAGACTTGAAGTGTGAAGATGAGTTGTAGGAAATGTCATTCTCTTCAAAATGAGCCTTGGATGGAATTTTTCTGATAAACCATGAAGAAGTTATGCCCTGGTCAATTTGCAGTTGACTTTTTCAACTGTCCAAAAATAGAAACTTTTGCATCTTGAGACTTTTTGAGCCATGCTTTGAGAATCATGATCAAGAATTGATCAAATGATGTTTGTGGCTTCAAAATAAGATGTTGACCAAAAATTTTGACTTTTGACTGTCAAATGACCATTTTGCCCCTGTAGTTGACTGTGAAGCAATTAGGGTTTTTGACTGTGCAATTTGATGCTGTGAGTCTTGAAACTTGGCATAAGGATGCTTGACAATGTTTATGGGCATGTGGGACTTGTTTGGACCCTTGGAAACCTCAATTTCTTTGCCAGAACCAAAACCCTAATTTTGACTGTATTGGGAGGCAATTGGACTGTGCAACCCTTGAGAGATTTTGAACCATGATCTTGGCAAATCTTGAAGAATATGGGAGGGAAAATTTTGGGGTACAACACATTGCATATCCATACATCATGGCATGTGCATACATATTATACAGCACAATCTCATTTATTTTGAGAATATCATTATTCGATACATTTCATACATCATGACATTACATACGACTAACTCTTTACCTTTCAGGGAAAGATGCAATCAAATTCTCATGAATTCTCTCTGGTTCAGTCAAACCGACACCAAGGTTTCTATTCTAGTTGAAGATATTCCAACACTTTCTCTGGTTCAGTCAAACTGACACTAAGGTTTCTATTCTAGTTGAAGATGTTCTAAGACTTTCGTCTGGGCCAGCCGAATCGCCGCTAAGATTCCCCTGATTTTTATGCCAGTCAAAGTCATTCCGAGACCTCTCCCGGGTTCAGTCAAATCGGTACTAAGATTTCTCTCTAAGTTGAAGACAACTCGAGACCTTTCCCAGGTTCAGTCAAATCGATACTAATATTTCTATTCCAATTTAAAAGCAATGAGGCCCGGAGATCAACCGGATAACAGCTTAATTTCCCCATCATACTATGAAGCCTGGAATCGACTAGATAATGGTATATCTAAAATTCAAGCTATGAAGCCTGAAAATCAATCGGATAATATCTTGATTTCTTCAAAATACTACGAAGCCCGGAATCGACCAGATAGTGGTATATCTCAAATTCAAGCTATGAAGCCCGGAAATCAACTGGATAATATCTTAATTTCTCCAAATTACTGAAGCCTGGGACACGACCGAATAACAATACAAAATACTACGAAGCCTGGAATCGACCAGATAGTGATATATCTCAAATTCAAGCTATGAAGCCCAGAAATCGACCGGATAATATCTTGATTTCTATAAAATACTACGAAGCCTGGAATCGACCAGATAGTGGTATAAGACACCATGAAGCCTGGAATCGACCAGATAGTGGTATAAGACACCATGAAGCCTAGAGCATGACCAGATAACGGTATAAGACGCTGTGAAGACTTTAGCACGGCCAGATAGTGGCAAGAGACACTGTGAAACCTGGAGCACAACCATATAATAGTATGAGGTACTATGAAGCTTGGAATTCAAATAGATAGCAGTTTACTCGACCAATTACTATGAAGCCCGGAATGACTGGAAATTAGTATGCCTTAAATTCAAGTTGAAACACGAATGTGACAGGATAACCACTTAATTCCTTCTGAAGCCTGAAACACGACCAGATAAGAATTGAGAAATTGCAAAGCCTAGAGAACGACCAGATAGCAAGTTTAATCTCATCTCCCCAGTAAGTCACTGTGAAACCTGGAGCACGACTAGATAGCAGTTAATCTTATTATCCTCAACAAATCACTATAAAGCTTGGAGCACGACCAGATAGCAGTTCATTTTCATCTCCTCGACTAAGAGATGATTCCTCAGTAGATTAACGAATAACTGAAGCTCCTAAAATTCTATTTCTCCCAAGACAGAGACTGATATCCCTCAGTAGATTCCTCCTCAACAGCAGGAACAGGAATTCTAATTAAAGGAATATCTCAGGAAATCAACATCCTATAGATGGCATCTTTAAGCCCATCTCCGAAGATTCTTCGTCATATCTTCCGAATGGCATCTTTAAGCCCATCTCTGGTGAACTTCCGTCATCTCCTCCAAATGGAATCTATAAGCCCATTCCCGATGTTACCTACACAGTCCACCACCATCTCAAACGAGTGCAAATTTCTGGGCACTCTAGTGTTTAATCATCTTCCACCTTCATATTATGAAAGGCAGACAACCAATCTACATCCTCAGATTTAAGAAGATTGAACAGGGGCAGCTGTTGTACCCCAAAATTTTCTCTCTCATTTTACTCAACACATTCCCATTGAGGTCCCCAACTTGCTTAAGGATACCCAAGGATCGACCAGACAAACTCTCTCCTAAGGCAATGTACCTCAAATTAGGGTTTCCATTTTCATCAGGGTGTGGGAGCTCCAAAGGTCCCAAATTCTTTCCATGGTCCTAATATATTCTCAAGATCATCCATGTCAAGTTTCATTCCTTGCACAAGAAGTTTGCTCAGTCAACTGCTCAGATGCCTAAAAATCAATTATATTAGGTCAAAAGTCAATTGTGGCCCACATACAGTCAAACTTCAATATTTTTGGTCAACATCAAAATTTTGAAGTAATATTCATCATTTGATCAAGGGTTGATCATGATTCCTCAAGGTATGCCCCAAATTCATCAAAACCCAAAAGTTGCTAAACTAGGGTTTCATAGGAAAAGTCAACCAAACTTTAACCAAGCATAACTTCTTCATACTTTATCAGAAATTTTCCATCCAAGGCTCATTTTGAAGAGGATACAACTCCATACAATTCATCTTCATACCACAAGTTCAAAATATGCACTCATCAAAAGATATGAATTTCTACATTATAGGTCCTTTTCAAAAGTCAACAAAAACACCTTTTAGGTCAAAGCTTCTTACATGATCATGGAAGACCCAATTGAGATGAAACCAAAAGTTTTGTTTAGAGGAAATCCTAATATTTCTATAAAGTCCGAGAACACCTCTCTAGGGTTAAAATTGGAGGAGATATGCCTTGTCAAATTTGAGCATTTTTGCAAAATTGCCAAAAGTCAAATATGCTCAAAAATGCATTTTTTGTCAAATGGGCCTAATTTTTCATGATTTAATTTTATTGGGGACATGGTCCACGACCCGAATCAGCATCTACACTTTATTTTCTTCATTATTTATTTTATTTTGACTTTTTATCATTTAAAATTCAAATTAAATCAAATAAATAGCAAAAAATGCAAAAGATTGATTTTTGATCTGATTTCTTGTAGGAATCAAATCCAATTAGGATGACAAATCAGATTAAATCGTGCAAAGCAAATTAAAGCAAAAATTGGCATGATTAGGCCTATTTTGGAAACATATCATACAACAACGAAATCAAATCCAATCTTCATAATGTTTAAAGATACAATACGGTTTTATTGACCTAATCAGTTCTAGTACATATATAGGACACAACTAGTGCATAAAAATAAGGATTGAAGTCGTGCAAGCAGGCAAACCAAACTGAAAATTTTGACAAAAAGTGTGGATCTGATTTCTAATCTAGAGGACGATTCAAAACCATTCAAAGCCATAAATACCTTCCTAGATATCTCCTGAAGCTAACAGGGCCATTTGCACTCTTCAAAGCTCCAGGAATCATCACATTATACTCTCACGGTTTGTCACTTCTTCCAAATCCATATCTCTTCAATCTTGCAATATTAACATGTTTTGATTGCATATTCGTGTTCACATGAATGCCTGGAATCTTTCTGTATATTTAATTCCCATCTTTGATGCGTAAATGATGAATTTCCATTATTAGGGTTTTGTCCTTCATTTTAGGGCTTTATTATACAGGTAAAATCAGGGCCAAATAGGAGTACTATCATGCTCACGAGATCAAGCTTGGTTGATTGGTATATTTGGAATTAATTTATCTTACTTGTTTTAGATTTTTGAAAGATGCATGGTTATAGTTAGACACAGGCCGTAGGTAAAAGTCTGGGACCTAAGACGATAGATCTGTGAAGAAGCCGATAACGTGTCCAACCACCACTTGTCCATTTAAAAAATAACGCGCGCGTTTTTGTTTTTCCAGCTATCCACCTTGTTTCATATATTACTAATTGTTGTTATTATATTAACAATTAAAACATGGTAGCCCAGTGGTGAAACGCGCATTGTATGAGTGGGAGGACCTGGGTTCGATCCAAGGTCCCAACGTTATGCTATTTTCTTAACATTTAATTGCAGGTTTTATGCATCACACCTCCAAGTGCTCACCATGCACCATAATATCCAACCAATGGATTCATGATCAATCCAGATCCAACGCCTAAGTCTCAGGGCCTACCATGGACATCAGGAAGAACATCACATGGAATCTAACGCCAGGACTGGGCTTGAGCATTATTGGGCCTGAATAATTCAACATACACCCCGTGATTTCTTTAATACAGGCCCATTCTCCATCCTTTTCTATTTTTATCTCTTTTTATTTATTTATCAATTATTTTCTTTTTTTAAAATAATCCAAAAAATCATTTTTTTATCAAATCAAAAATCACAAAAAACATCAAAAATCATTTTTCATAAAAAATATTTTGTTTCTTTAATTAATTAGTTTAATTTAAACTAGGGAAATTTAATTCTCTTTTATAATTAAAATCAATTAGAAATTAGGGCTAATTTGTACATAACCTAATTAAACTAGGGAAATTTAATTCTCTTTTTTAATTTCCTTTTATTATTATTGTAACTGCTCCGAGTTTGTAATAGTAATTAGGGTTTCAATTCCGCATCTTTATTTTCGGTCAAGATAATCATGTATCTGGAAAAGCCTTGTAATAGCGTAGGACCTTTACCTTCTCGCTTTTAAATTTTGGATGCTTGTATATAATTGTTAGCAATTAGGCGTGTATGACTAATGAATCAATCTTAGATCACCTTAATTGTGCAAAGATTAAATAACTGAAATCGAACACATGCACATGCTCACTCCTAGGGTTTACCTCACTTGGTTGCCTCGAAAATAATGGTCGTGTCCCTCGAACATAGGGATACCTTAGTAATGACCCGCGATTCAAAGTCGTCATAAAGATCATAGTCCCTACTTGTCCCTCGAGTTGCCTAAGAATTGATCTTATGACGATAGTCCCTTCGAAATGCTAAGGTATCCTTACTTGTTTCCTTCAGAGACCATTTTGTCCCTTCGAATGTCCCTAAAAAACTCCAATGACGGTTCTACCTATTCCTTAATAATAGGATAGCGTTGTCTTAAGGAAAACGAATAGTCTTTTTCGAGTAGGTAGATTAGTTCCTAGGTACTTACTCAAGCAAACAAACTTTTTTCACACCGAACACTTTTCAAACAGTTTTCAAAAACAACTTTGTGACACTCTTGAGGACAGAAACAAGGGTTAAAACAAAGTAAAACAAAACTTTTCAAAGCAAAGCACACACAAACACAGAAAAGCAATTTAAAAATGAGTAAGTACCTAATAGCCCGTGGAAAACCACGCATAGAAAGGGTGCTAACACCTTCCCTTTCTATAATCTACCCCCGTACTCAGAAACATCTCAAAAAAGGTTTTTTCTGTTCTTTTTCCTTTTCCTGATTGGATAAAATAAAAGTCGGTGGCGACTCTTTCTTACCGCGACATTTTGCGAACAAAAAACGCAAACTAGTATTAATAGTCGGTTTTGCCACCGTATCACACTTGTAAATCCAGGTTATCCCAAAAATAGTGAGCTTTCTCAAATAGAAACTAAACTGGAAATCCTTGGACACCTCTTCTGGTTTCCCAATTTGAAACTACATCAGACCGTTGTAAGGACAGAGCTTGAGCAATATCTTCAGGCTTTGGGTCTCTTTCCATACCGTTTAATGGTAGCTGATTAAGTATAGGTACCCCCAATATCTGAGAAAACTCCTCCATAGTATGCACTAACTGGTAATCAGGAAAAGTGAAGCAATGGTACAACAGGTCAAAGAATTGAAAGAGCACCTTTAGCATCTCTTCATCAGGGTTTGAAGTGACCAAGTTGAGAATTCAACCATGTTTTTCATTGAAGGGATAGCTTTCAGGGGTCCTTGATGTTAAGTCCTTGAGTCGAGGAGGTACTTTCACAAGGTTGACTTGGATAGTGTTCCTGCGAGCGGATTTCATGTCCTATAAAACAAGACAAGGTTAAGCCCTAGAAAATCCTTGAAATGGTTAGTATGATATGACATGTTATGATGTCATGATTATGCTAAGAAATCACATATATAGCAAGCACAAGCAAATCACACCAAGGCCTTAGGTTTAAGGCTTGCATGGGTTTTAAGGTAATACCTTATTGAAGTTTGGATTGGTTCAACCTGTCCTATAATAGTAACCGAGTTCTAAGGGATCTCAATATCACTAATCTTTCCCACAAGTTTCATTCTGATAGGCAACTGACTCGCAACCAAATAAAACTCGGGAGTTAAACCTCAATGAGTGTAGCATCAATTATCTGCCGACTTTAGGAATACACCAAAGACGTCCATCTCACTACGTCCTAATAGCCAAGTTGTGCAATTAAAGGTTCTAAGGTCAGTTGACGCTTTATGATACCACGCAGCGGCCTGTATTCTCCTTGATTAACTCAAGGGCTACCGGTACCAACCAAAGTGTCGCATCAACGTAGCCATCGCTTCAACCATGTCGGTATACCCCACACAGTTTCAACGATCTATTGCTACTTACCTAAAAGGTTTCCCCAGATCTGAGTGAAGGATCTATAGTAACCCAAACAATACCCTTAAAAGTAAAGCAATCAAAAATAGACAAAGAAAATAGGTTAGAAATGAACTAGAACCTAAGATAAACCCCACTTTTATTATTTATCCTCAGCGGAGTCGCCCATTCTGTGATACGGTGGCAGAACTGACTGTTAATATTGGTTTGCACTTTTTGTTCACAAATGTCGCGGTAAGCAAGAGTCACTACCGACTTTTCTTTTATCCAACAAAGGAAAGGTTGAAAAGAATAGAAAAAGACCATTTTCGAGATTTTCTGAGTAAGGGGGTAGATTATGGAAAGGGAAGGTGTTAGCACCCTTTCCATCTGTGGTTTTCCACTAGCTCTTAGGTACTTGCTCATTTTGAAAATTGTTTATGTGTTTATGTGTTTTGAAATTTATTGTTTGCTTTATGGTAACTCTTGTATCAGTCCTCAAGAGTGTGATAAAGTGTTTTTGAAAAGATTTTTCAAAAAGTGTGTAAGTGTATAAAAGGAATTGGTTTTGAGCATGTACTTAAGAACTGTCTACCTACTCGAAAAAGGATGTTATTTTCCTCCTTTCCTTTAGACAGTGATATCCTACTATTAGTAAGTAGGTAGCCCTATCGTTGGATGTTGAGGGACTATCGAAAGGGGCGCTTATGGTCATTGAAGGAAACATGTAAGGACACCTTAGCATTTCGAAGGGACTGTCATCATATAGGCAACATCAAGGGACAAGATCATTTCTCGTAGGAAACTAGAGAGACGTTAAGGAACCATGATCTTTTATGATGACTTTTATACCGATGGTCTTTGCTAAGGTATCCCTACGTTTGAGGGACATGACCATTATTTTCCTAGGCAACTAAGTGAGGTATACCCTAAGGGTGCAAGTGTGCAACAGTGTATTTTTTCAGATATTTGTCTTGAGATTAGTGATCTAATGGTTAATTGATTAATCTTGTCATGCATGCCTAAAATACTAACAATTATATACAAGCATATAAGAATATAAAGAGCGAGAAATAAAAGTTCCTACGTTATTAAAGGGCTTTGGTGTAGATACATAAGCAATGGATTGAAAATTAAAGTGCAGAAATGAAAACCCTAATTTTAGCTCTTACAAATCGGGCGCAGTTACATAAGTGGTAAAAAATAATCGTATGGAAAAAATAATAGCGCGCAAAATTAAGACGGGAAAAAGTTCTAAACCCTAAAACATCTAATTGTTTATCAAAAGTTTTTTTATTTTATGAAAAAATATTTGAATTTTAACCTAATTCTCTAATTAATTTTAATTGATGAAATAGGTTAAAGTTTAATTAAATTAATTAATTTGCAAAAATTAATTTATTAAAAAAAACTAAGTCCTAATTTTATTGTGATGATTTTATGATTTTTTTTATTTTTATGATTTAAATAAAAGAATAAACAAAAATAAATAAACTAAAAATAAAAAACATAAAGAAGTTAAAAATGGGCCTGAGGGGGTGTAAAACCCAAATTGGGGTGATGCTGTTGAATTTTGTCTAAGCCCAGAAGCTGGTGGCCCACGGCTAGCATGTGATTTGGTGGGAAAAAATGCTTGGGAGGTCCACCATGAGGATGCGTCATTGAGCGCTGGATCTGGAGCATGGATGATGCAATGGTTGGATCTGATGGTCTATGATGTGCGCCTGGGGGTGTAACATACTGGATCTGCAAGAAATTGGTGAGAAAAATTTAACATTCCAAACTTGGGAATCAAACCCAGGTCTCTCCCTTTGTCAAGTGCTCCTTCCACCACCAAGCCAGTCTGCTCATTCATTACATAAATGGAATAATAATATAATATGTTAAATTAATGGTCAGAATTTATTTTTAAAAAAACGTGTGCTATTTCAAATGGGCCAACCAGGCTGTGCCACGCCTTTGTCTTCCCCTGTCCTCTGTCGTGTTAGCTTAGGGACTTTTACCTACAGTCAGCATCTGTCACTAAATCACCTGCAAATTTCCAAAATCCACCACAAGCAATATAAATTCAATTTAAGGTCATGGATCAATTGGGTTTGATCCTCTGAGCATGATAGTGCTACTCTTTTGGCCTAATTGTACCTGTATCTGAAAACCCTAAATCCAAGGTAAAAACCCTAACAATGGCATAATTGTCATTCGTGCATTGAAACAAGCAATTAATACTTCAAGCATGTTCTAATCATCCATACAAACAAGAATGCATGACCCAAATCCGTTTATAATGTGCATATGATCATAATCGATTTCAAAAAAAGAAGAACAAATTGTGACTGTGTTGGCACGATTCTTGGAGCTTTGGCGCTTGGGAGTGATGTAGCTAGCTTCAGAAGGCCTCCAGGAGTTGATTGCAAGCTTCAGAATTCCTTGACTCCTTCTCTAATTCAAAATCCGGTTCACACTTTTTCTTTGAAAATTTGGAGTTTTTTCTGGACTTGTGGAGGCAACTTTCCCGTCCCTTTTGACCTAGGGTTCTTATGTACATATAGTAAATCAATTTAGGGTTGCAATTGTGGAAGAATATCAATGGCATTGAGTGCAAGAATATGATTTTTTAATTTGCATCAAAATGTATGAACTATAATGTATGGAGCTTTGACCCCAAAGGTGTTTTTGTTAACTTTTTGAAAGGACCTATAATGTATGAACTTGTATCTTTTGATTGAGGCATTTCTCAAACTTTAGGGATGAAGATACGTTGTAGGGAATTAGATTCTCTTCAAAATGAGCCTTTGTGGAAAATTTTCTAATAAAGTATGAGAAAGTTATGCTTGGTCAAAGTTTGGTTGACTTTTCCTATAGAAACCCTAATTTGCCATTTTGACTTTTGATAAGTTAGGAGCTTTTCTTGAGGAATCATGATCAACCCTTGATCAAATGATATATAATAGTTCAAAAATGTTGATGTTGATCAAAAATATTGAAGTTTGACTGTATTTAGGCCACAGTTGACTTTTGACCTAGTATAGTTGATTTCTAGGCATTTGAGCAGTTGACTGAGAAAACTTATTGTTCAAGGCGTGAAATTTGGCATGGATGATCTTGAGGAAATACTAGGACAATGGAGAACATTTGGGATCCTTTAGAATCATACATCTTTCTTAAAATTGAAACCCTGGTTGAGGTTCATTGCCTTAGGAAGAGAATTTGTCTGGTAATTTCTTGGTCATCCTTGAGCAATTGAGGACTTCTAGAGGCACGCCTTGAGTGAAAATGGGAGGGAAAATTTTGGGGTAAGCCACACATCAACCAACACAACTCTATGAATCCCAAACAATTTTATCAACACTTTAACCACAATTACATCTGCAACAATATCATGACAAAAAATTGGATCACGGACACACAAATACGCATTGGTAGAAGAAACACAAACTGAGGGAAAAAGATCAAAGAAGTGCGAATCAGAAACGGTCAGGATCGAATGCTTACCTGAGTTTTCTCACCATTTCATTAGAATTGAAGAGGACACTCGAAGACACTGATGAGCGGAACCGAGCGATGAAAACCAGAGAGAGATTGTGAAGCGTGATTTGAATGAAGGTGATGGAAAGAGAGAATCTTAATTTTGCGGTAACATAGAGAACAAAGGAAGAGATGAAGAGTTTTGGCTGCAGAGAGAGTTTCTTTTTCTATTTTTACGGTAAAAGAAGAGTTTATTGGAATATATTTAATCTGTTTTTTTCC
This sequence comes from Vicia faba, assembly GCA_948472305.1. NCBI lineage: Eukaryota > Viridiplantae > Streptophyta > Magnoliopsida > Fabales > Fabaceae > Vicia > Vicia faba. Next base: position 1,374,082,874 of record OX451741.1, read on the forward strand.
TTCCCAATAACAACAATAATATTTTATCCTTTTCCCTTTACAATGTGATAATAATAACATGCGACGCTTCTTTGTTCTAGGGTTCAAGAAACACTTCTTTGTTCAATTCCAAACGGGTCATCCCATTGGGCTTGTTGGCCCAACCCCTTTATCTTATTCACCTTTTTATTTTAATTAAAACATAGTAATAACGTATAAGTATTATAGTTCAGTTGGCAAGGCACGTTTGCAGTAACTTAGAGGACCCGGGTTCAACTCTCAGCTAGGCTATTTTTCTGTTTTTTTTTTATTATTTTAGCCATTATTCCCATTTTTATTAAATATACTTGATAATAAAATATTAAGTTAGTATATAATTTGTTTCTTTCCATTAAAAATACAAAAACATACTTTTTATCAAATTAATCTTAATTTTTGTTATCCTTTATTTAATTTTTGTTGCCATGCTATTAATATTTTATTTAAATTTTTGTTATTTAATTGTTTACAAATACATGTCTTATAATTTAGTCTTTACTTAATTTTTGTTATTTCAAATACATGCTTAAAAAGTAATCTGTTATTGAATTTATTCAATTGTCGCTCTAATTAACTTTATTCTCGATCGTGTATATCTTTCGTCCGTCTCAATTCCAAGGGGAATGTTTTAACTTTGTTGACTTCATGTCATCAAATCCAATTGTGTGAATCCCTTCATTCATCTTATTTTACTATTTTGTTAGTCTTAAGTTATTTTTCTAAAAGACTCAATTTTAAAACTCACACCCTTTTAAATCAAAACTCCGACACTAGGTCGTCGTATCTTCAAAAATATCGTCCAAACAAACCATTTTTTTAGCCAAACAAACCATTTTAATAAAACAAACAATTTTAAACCAAAAAACAGATATTTCAAAAGGTTCCTGCGGAGTACCGCAAATGAATTGGGTGCTAATACCTTCCCATTGTATAACCAACCCCCGAACTCTAGATCTCTTTTCAAAAAATGCATTGTAATTTCATTACTTTTAAGTATTACTTTACATTGCATATTTAATGGTTTTATATCGCTCTTTCCCCTTTCCTTTGGAAATAATAAAGCGCGGTGGCGAATCTTGCTTTTGTGAGTCGATTTAATTAATAGCTTGACCTCTGATTTACCCCATTACATTTTTTATCGCTACAGAATTGGAGACTCTGCTGGGGAAAGATCGACCTCTTGCTGGTCCATCTCTAAGTGGGTTAAGCCTAGTTTGTCTTATCTGTTTTATTATTATTTGCTTGTTTGATTATATGTTATACATTATGGTTATTTGGGTGTTGATGATATTTACAAAGGACAAGTCATATACCCGGACTAAGTTACACTTAGGAATATGACGGGCGGTATAGTCATGTTAACTTTGAGGGAGTAATCCCGAAGAAGGAGGCATGAAATCCCCCACTCAGTGGAAGCTCCTTTGACTGTAGTATTCGTTTGTCGAGTAATCGAGAAGATGTTATTGCTTTCGACCTGGGAGCCAGAGAAGCTGAGAACCGTAGAACCCTTGACCTATTTTGGCCTCTTAGGTGTAGTTCGGAGACTATAATGGAGTAATCCGGAAGTAGTTGTCACGTGATGCTACACTCAGATGAGTTTCTGTTGAGAATATTGCTAATTACCAAGTAATCAAGACGTTGGTAATATCCGAAGGAGGATCATAGACTCTGGGAACTTTTAGAACCTTGTTTTACAGGTGTGATTAAACCTTTAGTACATACCTTAGGGGTGGGATTTACCTTTGACTCCATGCTCAAAGCGTTGAACCATCCTCCTCCAGGCTTCACCGGGGAAAACTCACACGGACTTCCATAGGGAAAACAACATCTCAATATCTAGATTTCCACTAGAGATAATAATGTTGACTTCAATAGGGAAGCTAAAAACCACATCTTCAAGATATCAGCTGGGGATCTCATATTGATTTAATTGGGGAGGATAATTCCACATCGTCGAGAGAAGTCCAAAATACATTCTTTGATACCAAGAGTGATGATTACACAAACTTCTATGGCAATAAATTATGAAACCACACAGGGATAACAACTTCCAAAGAGAAACATTAACTCAACTTTACTTGGCTATCTAATAAGTTAAATAATACAACAAGAAATCAAAATTATGGAGATTTTAAATCAAACCCATCACTTGGCGGGAGAAAACTCAAAAAGTTGACAATTGATTCCACACTTCTTAGAAAAGATACTGCCCTTGTCTAGTTGCCAAAGAACAACTATAATGTCGACACTGCAAAAGGGCAATGTTTTTCAAATGATTCCACCTCATCACACAAAGGGAGAAGGAACTTCCATCATATGAGTGAAGACCTCACTGGGGAATCTGGGATAGAGACTTCAAACCATGCAAACCCAAAACCAAAATTATCAACCTGGAGAAAAAACTAAACCAATACCTGACTGGGGAAAATGGGATCACAAATCCGACACTGCACCATACATCAACTGGTATCATCTCCAACTATTTGAGAAACAACAAGAAGATCATACGCATATCAGTGAAAGTGACTTGAAAGAACTTTCATGGGGAATACCTACTTCTAAAAAATTCAGAGTTCGTCCATCCTCGGAATCACTATTTTTATTTTTCTTGAGTGACAAAAATCTAAAGTAAACGGTAATTTGTAAATTCTTTTCAAAACCAATTTTATTATCAAATCTCTTTGTTTTGAAAATTAAGATCAATAATAAATGGAGTCTTTGTAAGCAGAATAAAATAAGAATGGCAAAGAATTGGATAAAAACTCAAACTTTATTAATAGAATGGTAGTCTGTGAATGGCGAGACACCATAGATGATTATAAAGTTTGGAAAATGGTAATACATTGGAAAAGATACATTGAAACATAATGACCATTATTCTCCCTAATAACTTCCTGAGCAGCGACTTCTGTTGAAGTGCAGTGAGGATCCAAGAAGATTGTTGCTTTAATGATCAAGTCTTGTCTGATGCAGTTACTTGCCAAGAAATCCAAAACTTTTGTCTAGGTTGCCCTTGCGGGTTTTCAACCTATCGGGAGAATTTATTCTATTTGTGTCTCTTATTTTTTCCTAGACCGCCCTTTCGGGTTTTCAACCTACCGAGACGCTCTTTTTTGCCTAAGCCACCCTTTTGGGTTTTCGACTTAACGAGTTGTTCTTTTATTTCTTTTAGGATAAGTATTTCTTGACTGCATCGGCATTCATAGGATGTGGGAACTCCTCGCCATCCATAGTTTCAATAATCAATGCACCACCAGAGAAGGCTTTCTTGACAACATATGGGCCTTCAATATTGGGAGTCCACTTGCCCCTAGAATCAACATTAAAAGGCATGATCTTCCTGAGCACGAGGCCGCCTTCTATGAATTCACGAGGCTTGACCTTCTTATCAAAATGTATCTTCATTCTCTTCTGGTATAACTGACCATGACATAAGGCCGACATTCTTTTCTCTTCAATCAAATTCAACTGGTCAAACCTGTTATGGACCCATTCAGCCTCTGACAACTTGGTTTCAATTATCACACGTAAAGAGGGAATCTCAACCTCAATGGGGAGCACTGCTTCCATAACATACACAAGAGAGAACGGAGTTGCCACTGTTGAAGTGCAAATGGATGTACGATACCCGTGCAGAGCAAAAGGGAGCTTCTCAAGCCAGTCTTTATAGGTAACAACTATCTTCTGGATGATCTTCTTAATGTTTTTATTGGAAGAATCAATAGCCCCATTCATCTTTGGCCTGTATGGAGATGAATCATGATGGACAATCTTGAATTCTTCATAAAGTTCTGTCATCATCTTGTTATTCAGATTCGAGCCATTGTCAGTGATAATCCTGCTTGGCACACCATACCGACATATAAGATTGTTCTTGATAAAACGTACTACCACCTGCTTAGTAAAGTTAGCATATGAAGTTGCTTCCACACATTTGGTGAAGTATTCTATTTCCACCAAGATAAAACGATGTCCATTCGACGCCTTATGTTCAATCATTCCAATCATGTCAATACCCCACATAGAGAAAGGCCATGGGGAAGAAATAACATTGAGAAGCGTCGGAGGAACATGAACTTTGTTAGCATAAATCTGGCATTTATCGCACTTCTTTGCAAATTTGTAACAGTCAGATTCCATTGTCAGCTAATAGTAACCTGCCCTAAGCATCTTTTTTACCATCGAATGTCCATTGGCATGAGTGCCAAAGGAACCTTCACGGATTTCACGCATCAACATGTCTGCTTCATGTCTATCAACGCATCTGAGCAAGACCATGTCATAATTTCTTTTGTATAGATATCTTTATTAAGGAAAAAGTTGCATGTCAACCTTCTGAATGTCTTTCTATCTTCGCTTGACATGCTAGATGGGTATTCCTGAGTCTGGAGAAAATGCTTGATATCATAATACCAAGGTTTTTCATCTGACGTTCCCTCTGTTGTAAACACATGAGATGGCTTGTCTAAACATCGCACTGTGATACAAGGCACATCGTTACAAGTATTTACTTGATACATAGAAGCCAAAGTGGCTAAAGCATCCGCCATTTGATTCTCATCTCTGGGAATATGATGGAATTCAACTTTATTAAAGAAGGGTAATAATCTTCTAGCATAGTCTTTGTATGGAATCAAGCCAGGGTGACGAGTATCCCATTCTCCTTTAATCTGATTTATTACCAAAGCTGAATCGCCATACACATCTAGAATTTTGATTGAGATTAATAGCCTCCTCGAGACCCATGATACAAGCTTCATACTCTTCCATGTTATTGGTGCAATCAAATGCCAACCTTGCAGTAAATGGGATATGCCACCCATGGGGAGTGATAATCACAACACAAATTCCTTTCCCATAAGCATTTATAGCTCCATCAAATACCATACCTCACTGAGATTCAGGGTCAGGACCTTCCCCAAGAAAAGGTTTATCACAATCTTTTATCTTCAAAAATAGCATATCCTCATCAGGGAAATCATATTTAACATACTGATAATCATTAACCGGATGGTGGGCAAGATAATCTGCTAACACACTACTTTTTATAGCCTTCTGAGTACGGTATTCAATATCATATTCTGACATCAACATCTGCCAAGGGGAAATTCTCCCGGTGAGAGTTGGCTTTTCAAAAATATACTTAATTGGATCCATTTTGGAAATCAACCAAGTATTATGATTCAACATATATTGCCGCAATCGCCTTGCCACCCATGCCAAAGCACAACATGTTTTTTCCAGCATAGAATACAACGACTCATAGTCAGTAAACTTCTTGGTGAGAAAATAAATGGCATATTCTTTTCTCCCTGTTTCATCTTTTTGTCCCAAAATACAACCCATAGAATTATCTAACACTGTCAGATACATAATCAATGGTCTTCTTTCAACAGGAGGGAGCAAGATAGGAGGTTCAAGAAGATACTCTTTAATACTTTCAAATTCCCTTTGCCAATCATCTGTCCATACACAACCTTGATCTTTCTTTAACAACTTAAAGATCGGCTCACACGTTGTGGTTATATGGGAAATAAATGGGGAAATGTAATTTAACCGCCCAAGGAAGCTTCTAACTTGCTTTTCAATTCTTGGTGCAGGCATTTCTTAAATTTCCTTAACTTTATCAGGATCAAATTCAATTCTTTTTTGGCTGATAATGAAACCCAACAATTTTCCTGATCAGACACCAAGGGTGTATTTGTTTGGATTCAAGCGGAGACGATACTTCCTCAAACGCTGAAACAATTTCAACAAATCCTCTATATTCCCTTCTTCAGTCTGGGATTTAGAAATCATATCATCAGCATATACCTCAATTTCCTTGTGCATCAGATCATAGAATAGGGTCGTCATAGCCATCTGGCACGTTGCACCAGTGTTCTTCAACCCGGAGGGCATCACTCTATAACAGAATGTTTCCCAAGGTGTGATAAACGTTGTTTTTTCCATGTTCTCAGGAGCCATTCTGATTTGATTATACTCGGAAACTCCGTCCATGAACGAGAATACTTTGAATTATGTTGTATTGGCAACCAGCATATCAATATGTGGCAACGAAAAGTCATCTTTTGGACTAGCTTTGTTTAAATTCTATAATCTACGCACATGTGAACTTTTCCGTCTTTCTTTGGTACTGGGACAATATTGGCCATCCACTAAGAGTACACTGATGTCACAAGAAAACCAGAATTAATCTGCTTTAAAACTTCTTCTTTAATTTTCACTGCCATATCAGGGTGAGTTCTTCACAATTTCTGCTTGATTGGCGGGCATTATGGTTTTAGCGGCAAATGATGTGCCACAATATCACTATCCAAACCAGGCATGTCTTAGTATGACCAAGCAAAGATGACCACATACTCTTTCAACAATTCAATCAACTTACTCTTCACGTCGGAATGAAGCAATGCTCCAATCTTGACTTCTTTCAGATCTTCCTCTGAACCCAAATTAATCGTTTCTAACGGCTTTTTATATGGCTGAATGGTACTTTCCTCGCGCTCAAGCAACCGTGAAACCTCTTTTGGGATTTCATCATATTCCTCTTCTTCGGCCATATACGCAAGATATTTAAAGTTGGGAGAGGGTGCATGGTCATTGTACTCAACGTGTTTTTTAATTAATCTGCACATATGATTTATGATTGCTTTTAGAAACTGACACATATAGAAAGTGATTATGCATATTTAATTACAGTTTATTATTTATTTTAAAAGGATTTTTATGATTACCATTTTCCAAGAAAAAAACAAAAAATAAAGACACAATTTGGGAATCAAAGACAACTTTTAATATTGATTTTAAAGATCAAAGAAACAGATAAGCCCGTACAATATCAATATTTTCACCTTGGGCATAGTGAAAGATTTTGAAAAGTTTAACAAAAAAAACAAATTACTTTGAGATATGAATGCAAGAGGGAACATCAATAGTGACCCAGTTTTGGACTCTGACTCCATGCGTCACATAATTTGGCATCTCTTGCTCTAATTCACCTTCCAGAATAGAATTGATTCTATGAAAAGTTGGGTAAAGGTAACCTCCGTTGTGAAAGATGTCTTAATATTTTCCCAAAGCAGGCTTCGGCTTCATATTCTCACCTTTATTACTATTCACAGAGAAACCCAAACCAGCTTTATTCTTATTCACAGGTGGATCAGCAATCTGCCCCTACACCTTACTAGGTCCATTATGCACTACGTGTTGAGCATCCTTTAACGAAGCTATAGAATTCTCATTTTCCCTTACATTATTAATGGATAAATCTTGAAACTAAATTCCAATAACAGCTTCATCCGCTTCCACAACACTGAAAGAGGATAAATGAGATATTAACAAAGCATGTTCTCCATTTATGATTACCACCTTTCCTTCACGAATAAACATCAGCTTCTGGTGCAAAGTTGAAGTAACAACCCCTGCCTCATGGATCCACAGTCGCTCTAGTAAACAGCTGTAAGCAGGAACAATTTCTATAACCTGGAAAGTAATCTGAAATAAGTGTGGGCCTATCTGAGTAGGCAGATCTACTTCTCCGATGACAGACTTCCTTGATCCATCAAAAGCTTTCACAATTATGCCACTCAGGCGCATGGGAGTTCCTTGGTACTTCAGCTTCATGAGCGTGCTCCTCGGTATGACATTTAAAGCAGACCCATTTTAAATAAGCATGCTGGACAACGAGTCATTCTTACAATTCATGGAGATATGGAGAGCTAGGTTGTGATTCCTTCCTTCATCGGGCAATTCGTCGTCATAGAAACTCAGGTTATTATAGGATGTAATATTCCCGACAACACTAATGAATTGGTCCAAAGGAATTTCACTTTCCACGAAAGCTTAATCCAATACTTTCATCAAAGATTCCCTGTGGGCAGAAGAGTTCATTAGCAAGGCTAGAATAGATATCTTTGATGCAGTCTGCAACAATTGATCTACGATCCTGTAGTCGCTCATCTTGATAATTTTCAATATATGATCCACATATTTTTCCAGAGTTGTACCACTAGATTCCCCCACTAGTTTCATAGGTTCAGTACTTTCAACAACCTTTTTATCAGCATTAACATTCCCTCGAATGAAAGGTGCAAAAACACAGCCATTGCGGGTCACTCAAATGACTTCAGCAATATTCTTGAAATCAGACAGAGGTTGGATGGGGACTTCCACACCATCCTCCAAGATCGTAGCATTGTATTTATATGGCACGGCTTTTTCTGATTTGTAACGAATAGGACCCGGCAAGAAAATCACCATTGGAGCAACAACTCGTTTGCTATGGTATTAAATCTCTATAGGGGAAAGAACACCAAAACAAGGCACAATAACATTCACCCCTTCTTCAGAATACTTAGACATCACAAAATCATTGATGGAGAACATATCTTCATCTAAGGAAAAGAATTCATCTGCATAAGCATACTCATCATCTAACACAATCTCGGTCGAGCAATCTTAAATCACGTTAATCCTGTTGTAATCATCTCTATTTCCTGAAACTTTGATAGTACCATTATCCAATAACAACTGAACAACCCTTCTCACAATGGAATAACCCCGAGAATATCTGTAGAAAATCTGGAAAGACCCATAATGGTGTTCTTCTTGACCATCCATGTGACAGAAGGTAGCGTGTAACTGTACCAAATCGTCATTCATAAAATTCACGTCAAAAATCAGAAACTCATCGGGACACCCATAGACCATTTTTACATTTTCTTCGTACTCTGCCCTAGGCATGACTATATGAATGAGGCCTTCGTCCATCATTTCCTGAAGATCATCTTTTATCTTATCACATCTATGGATATCTGTACTGCAAATACCACAACCAGCATGGTCGTGCATATAGTAGCTGAATTCGCAGAGGTCAGCATGCATCTTCACCAGATCCCCTCTAACCAGGTTGATATCAAAAATAGAAATAGCAGTCACAAGGTCTCAAGGTAGGTTAAGGTCTCTACTCCTAAGTCCAAGAAGTCAAAAACTCCAGACAAAATAGCAATAACAGTCACAAGGTCTCAAGGTAGGTTAAGGTCCCTACTCATAAGTCCAAGAAGTCAAAAACTCCGTCAAGCTAAGGATAGTAACCAAATAGTCCAAGTGCCATTAAATTTTTTTATAGTTCAAGTTGGTTATTAGGTATCTTCAACAAGAAAATGAAAAGCTCAAGTGAGCAAAATAAAAATGACATAAAGGATAAATGCTCAAGTGAGCAAAGATGAAAATAACATGAAATGAAAATGCTAAAATAAATAGTGTGTAAAAGTAAATGCATAAAGTAAAAGCATCAAAATAAAATTCAATTGTTAATGAGTTAGAAATTAGAGGTTAGTTGAATGACCATCTTGAAACTTGCATTTGAAAACTCATTAGAAGATTGATAAAATTAAAGCCTCTCAACAATAAGTTTCATTTGCTTTTTGTCAAGTATATCATTCATTTCAAATTCTCATGGCAACAAAAAATGATCAAAGATGTTTAAATGATTCACTTAGTCCAAAATTTATGAAGATTCATTAGAGGATTGATAAGACCAAAGCCTCCTAAAAATGAACCTGAAGGTTATTGGATCAAAGGTTTCAAATTAAACATACTTGGGCTTGCAAACATATGTTTGGGCCACGAATGATCATTTCTCAATTCAAGACAACATTTAGCGCTATGTTAAGCAATCGTAAGTGGACTTATATAGAAGTCGCACCTATTTTAAGGTCGGTCAATAGCAATCTATGTGCCATATGTTTGAAGTGATGATATGTAGATCATCCTCTAACAACACGTAGCACATGTAAGAAAAGGATAAGATGAAGAGGGAGGGGAAATATTTGAATCAAAAAATTTAATCAAACTATCATTAAAATCATCCATCCATTTTGGTGGAGTTAAACTCAACACCCAAGATCCAATGATGTTAATGAAGTTCATGATCAACAATCGCATAGCCGGAATATATTAAAAAAATAAATTGCATTTAATTAATAAAATAAAAATGAAAAATGATTTTTAAATTGTTTTTTTAAATGAAAATAAAAGGTAAAATAGAAAACTATATTCAAAGTATTAATGAAAAATTAAAAGAGACCATAGAAAAGTCAGAAATGATCTCAAATATTTTTATAAAATTTTTGGTAATTTTTTAAAACAGAAAAGTATTTTTTAAACTAATTAAAATCACTCAAATAAATGAAAAAAGATCAAAAATAGTAGAAGTCAAAATAAAATTCTAGAAAAATTTTACAAAGTCAGAAATAAGGAAAATGATTTTTATAAAAAATTTGTGATTAGAAGCCAAATTATGAATTTTGTAATCTGACTTGAAGTGAAACATCAGTTTCAAGGTACCAACTTTGAATCAATGATATTCATAGCTCAAAGGGTCTTAAGGCATGATTCTTGAAGCATTTGAAAGATATGGTCACAATCTTTACAATGTGCCAAGAATGGGATCAGATGGATGTTTGAGCCAAAAGTTGTGATGAGTCAAAGTTGAGAAAAAGATGTTGACTTTTTGTACTTGGAAAAATTCTATGTTTTTTCTTCAAAAGTGACCTATAATGTTTTGAGTTCAAACAAGGCCTTCCTCCAAAATTAATCTTTTATTATTGATATTAGCTTGAAGTAGACTTCCCAAAGAGCACTGTGAAACTTGAATCACTAAAAAATACCACTTATTGAAAAGTTATGGCCTTGTAAAATTGGTGAAAATTCATGAGGTGACCTATAATGTTTTGAGTTCTTAGGGCATCTTCCACTTATTTTTAAGCTTTACGCATAAACGAAGAGTTGAATTTCACATCCTTATGATCATTATGGAAAAATAATGGGCTCAAGGAGATAAAAATTGACCAAGTTATGATCTTTTGAAGTCACATAAGGGAATTTGATGACCTATCTAGAGGACTTGTAATCTTTCTCCATCATTAGGAATCTTCCACATAGAATTTGCTTGAAACTCTTGAAGTGATTAATTGATAACCCTTTAACGATAAACATATATTTAGAATCACTCAAAAATCTCAAAAGATGAGCAAGATATAACCCTTAGAAGTTCAAAACCCTAGCTCCTCAAGCACCAAAATAACTTGGAAACCTCTTTCAATTTTGACAAACTTTCTTGCACAATTACTCTTGCCATGTGAATAGAAGTTGCTTTGGATGATAACAAGAACCCATAGGAACAAAAACCACTTCCAAATATTAAGAAATGAGAGAGTTATGCACTTGTGATCAAGGAATCAAGATCTTGTCCAATTAGGTCAAACCTCTTCAATCAACCCTTGCATCTTTTGACTTTCTTTGACAAATTGAGGCATGATGGATCATAGTAGACCTTATCATGTTGTACTTTAAAGCATCCCCGATGACGAAGCTTGAATCTCAGTGAAGTTTTTTTGAAGAATGCATGGAAATAAACTCATGAACCTATGAATCAACCTGGTGAAGTATGTTGTGCCCTCACCTATAGTATCATCAATTAGAGCAAAAATTAATTTCATTTGTTAGTTAAAATTTAATCAATACATAACATATATTATCACAATATACAAATCAAGGTTCTTGGTGATCCCTCATGAGCAAACCTAAAGATAGGGAGAAGAACCAAACTCTAGTGTGATCTTGTTGTGATTGATTTGATATGAGATGATAGAGGATCTTAGGGGAAAAAATTGGGGTACAACAGGTTCATGTATTTATTTTTTTGGACAAACTGAAGCAAACAAAAATATTATTTAGTTGTTATTAGACTGTGCCTGGCCCATTACTCTTTTTGGAAGCATGTTGCATTACACAAAAAATTCTAATTGGGATCTCATCTATTTGGGCCTAGCGTTTTTCTGGCTATACATCCTGATTCAGACTTAACACCCCCTTTGAGTTTAATTTTATTTTTAGATTTCCATTACATTTTTTCTTATTTTTTGTTATAGATTGTTTAAGAAAAATTACAAAAATCAATCAGACTTGTTAGTTTTTTTTAATGATTAGGAACTAATTCTCTAGTTGTTGATAGGTTTTTTTTCTATGATAAAAATAATAAAGAATAGTGGAGTTTAATAGAATTTTTGCTAGATTTTCTTTGTAGAATTTTGTTTAGAATTTTCTATTATCGATTATGTTTAGTAATCATTTTGTTGCTAGAGACTTATGATTCATCTTTGTTATTGAGATTTGAGTCTTATGCATATTTCTTACGGATGTGCTTCAGTTTCCAATTGTGATTTATTTTTACTTCCATGATGCTTCGACGCCTATTCCAAGGATTTTATTTTTGAATCTTTTCTTTTGCTTGGTGAAGCTTGCTCGAAGTTTTCCGGGTTTCTTTGCTTTGCTTGTGGTGCTACGAACTTTTGTTTGTTTGTTACATTTCCCTTTTATTTTATTTTCGCATCTTATTGCTTTCTAGAGATAATGTCAAGTAGGGATTTTACCGCTTTCCTTTCCATGAGAAGTAGGACTAGAGATGTATGACGGGGGGTCTCTGTTGCTTATCATGTCAGGAACCCCTCTGGTTTATTTTAAGGCCAATTTAGGGCAATTCCGCATTATGTACATTGTGTGCTACTTGTGTTTGTTTAAAACTCTACCTGTGTAGTAGGTATTCTACAGGTGTATTTACATTTGTGCTCGCATATACTAAAAATTATAAGTCCTCAAAAGGAGGCAAGGGGAAAGGGTTAGTAGCCAACCCCCTCACATTCTAGTTTGTGTCATATTCAGCTCACGTTGTACGTCGATGCTTTGGATTTGTGCAGATCTTATGTATTAAGTCGGTCATGCGGAAAAGAGTTTTGTCCCGACCCCCTCACTTTGTCAGGAGTTCGCAATGTCCAATGCTGACACTTCACTACCCACTTGTTTGCTTCGGGTGATCCATTCCCCTTAGCCAAAGCATTTCTCTTCTTTTCTTATTTCATCTATCTCCCGATTGTTTGCTTCGGGTGATCCACTCCCCTTAGATAAAGCATTTCTATTCTTTTACTTTTACCAATCTCGCTTGTTTGCTTCGGGTGATCCGCTCCCCTTAGCTAAAGCATTTATCTTGATTTTTATTTTACCTACCTAGATTCACGATATCTTGGTTAGGTCATTTTGCTTGAGATAATGTTCACTACTCTCTCCATTTGTGTGCCCTCTTGAGCTTGTGGATTAATTGCTTTCCATCCTTGTGTACATGTTTTCTTAGGTTGTGAGCCTTTGGCGTGTTCCCTTAGGAGCTCTTGATTCACCCTTTGGTGGTGACTTGAGATAGACATGGATTTAAGTTGTGAACCTTTGTTATGCTCCCTTAGTGAAACAACCGGCTGAAAATCATCCCCAGTGAAGTCGCCAGCTGAAACAACCGGCTGAAAATCATCAAACAATGAAGTCGCCATCGAACGTCTTTTATCCCACATGTAGGGAAAGGTAAACATCGAGAAAACCTGAGAAGGGAGAAGTTACGGTCTTGCGACCGAGAGATCGGGTAAGGGAGTCTGTTACGCGAGGGGAAGGTGTAACACCCCTTTTAAATAACCCGCGAATATATTAATTAAATCAGAGTAACATGGAAAACAGGGATGTCACAATCCAAGATAAATATAAAAACCTCAAATCTACAGTTATCATGCTTTACTGAAGGAATTATTAAGATAAATATTCAAATCAATTACTTTGAAGATCCTCTCGATCTCCTTCAACCACTTCTGAGCACCTTCGGGGTCATGTGCACCCTTGAACAACGGAGGATTATTCCTCTGAAAATTCCCCAATTGTCGGTCAGCACCAATCACAGCTTCCTGTTGGTTCCCTCCGAGTACTCCAGCCAACATTCCCAATGCTTCAGCAAGTGCATCATCGTTTCTTCCGTTACCTCTTCCGGCCATTGTTCTGTAACATTACAAAACAACCTCATCAGCACACAAGCATCGACAGTGTCATCTTACACTAGTCTCATACAAAAGGGATAACGACACAAGACAAGACCGACTATGCTCTGATACCACTATTGTAACACCCCTTCTAAATAACCCGCGAATATATTAATTAAATCAGAGTAACATGGAAAACAGGGATGTCACAATCCAAGATAAATATAAAAACCTCAAATCTACAGTTATCATGCTTTACTGAAGGAATTATTAAGATAAATATTCAAATCAATATCATGTTCTACACAGCGGAAATGTCTCAAAACTGGAATAACTTCACTTCATAAGTATTCCCAACATAAATTAAACAATAGAGTATAAAATAAAACTCATCATCCAAACGTTTCCCCCAGTGTTACAACCTATCAGAGCACGACACTGACACGCGGACTTAAAGTAACATAGCTCTAGAGCCATCCTCACCAACTCCTGAGCTGCTAACTTTAATCTGAAATTGTTAAAGTAAGGGTGAGATTTCTCATAATTAACATGCATTATAAGCTTCTCAATCAACATTATATCACAAGCATATTATTTCACCCATTTTAGCATAAATTCAGATTCAACACACAGTTCCAATCATACAAGTCATTATGCACCAATCAATAATCAACCAAAGAATTGTAACACTGGAAGACATCCTAACATGTTACAATTCCATGCAAACACAAATGCAGACACAATGCATGTGGTACCAACACGTGACCAAGTCACCCAACACTGATCCATCATCAACCGGATACAGCAACCATCACTGATCCATCATCAACCGGATACAGCAACCATCGATTCGTCCATAAACACCCGGACACGAATCCAGCCTAACCACCCATCATTACCCGGGTATCGATTAACGGAAATTACAAGTCAAATTCCACACAATGGGAATTAACTTCACCAAAACAATGCATATGCATGCACATCACCAGCATGCAACATCAAATCAACGGAATATGATCACAACATAATTCCAAATAATGCCAAAGCCAATATATCACATGATCACATCTCAATCATAATGGATAGCAGGCACAACACATAAGTATCAGTTCTCATTCACCAAATCAGAACAATTTACAAACAATTCTACATCATTCTCAAAATACCAAAGTTTACAAAATCGGTAATTTGACTCTTTTTAAAATAATTTTCATAAAATAATATTTTTCTTATTTTATAAGATATTATTTTTAATTTAAGAAATACTGCCGAAAACGGCACTCAAATCGGACTTACGGTTTGAAAGTTATGAATTTTCAAAGTTTAATATTTTTCAAAAAAAGTTACAACAGAACCCGGTTCCTACATATGCAGGAACCGGTTCCTGCGAAGTCCTAAAATCACCCTTCTGGAAAATGTATGGGAACCCGGTTCCTACCTATACAGGAACCGGTTCCTACGACCAATTTTGCCAGTTTTTACAACTTCGCACAGTGGAACCCGGTTCCTCCCAACTGGGAACCGGTTCCCACGACCTGCAGAGTCAAAAACTGCTATTTTGACAGCATTTTGTATCTCAATCCATTCCTTTTCATTCCCATACGAATGACCACATCAATTAACACCAGAATCACCCAAGTAACATCAACATAATGTCAAAATAACACAATTCAACCATTCCTAACAATCCTGTATCATGCAATTGGTTCAATTCCACACAATTTGACAACATTAGGGACAAATTCTACAAACCTAGAAAATCCTAAATTGAGATTCCTAACATGCTTAATCAATTTTATTGATCCCAAAATCTATAAGGCATAGTAATTAATCGAAATCACCCCTTACCTCGCGATGATCCTTCGAATTCACGGCGTTTGGCTTTTTCCTCTCTTCTCTTCTCTTCTCCAATTTCACGTACAATGACTTTTTCTAAATAACCTTCTTTTTCTTTTCCTTTTATTATTTGCCAAATAATAGTAATAAATTAGTTATTATTTAGTAGGGCTTTTTACTTCACACACCTCTAATTCAACCTTACACCCACCGGTCTTCCTTTTTAATTCCATAATTAATTCATCCATTTAATCCAAAATATTATTAATTAAGCCTTTAATTAATTTAATAATTAAATTCCTAATTATTTAACACTTGAATTAATTTGGGGTGTCACAGAAGGTATTAGCACTCCACACGCCCGTAGTACTCTACGGTATCCACTCTTGTTATCTATCTTATGGGTGTGTTTAATCTATGCTTACTGTTTATTACTGCTAAAAGGAGGATGCATGCAAAAGAAAGGGGAAAAGAATGTAGGGAAAATAAAATTATGCTCGCTTGGGCCCTACCCCAATGCCTACGTATCCTTTTTGAGGAATCAGAGCTACCGTAGTTCGGCTCATATGTTTTTGTTTGTTTGTGTTTTTTATGGACGAAGTTAATTTCGCCTTCTGCTGCAGCTCGACCTTTGGAGACTTATGTGTTGGCACATAAGTAAATTAATCATGTCCTTACCTGAAAAGGGTTTTAGAGAAAGGTGCTTGAGCGCACAAAAGATTTGAGTTGGTTCGTATTTTGTTGCAGATAATGACTAGTTGACCTCAAGGGAGAGATATTAGCCACTTTTCTACTTAGTCGTGAAAGGGGTCTTTGAGAATTGAACCACTCCTAGGCTTGAGATGAAGAACAATAAGATCGAGAAGAGACACGCTTATCATTTCCCATACCAAGCAAAGGCGTGATTCTCATCAGTAGCTTTAAAGTGTTTTGGATTTTGAAAGAAAAATAAGTTTTAGTTTTAATGCAAATGCAAAAAGGGAAAGAAAAGTCATAGGGTGACTAGCCTATTTCTACACCTAATGTTATTAAGCAATGGTAGATCTAAAACTGGAACTTCAAGGGAATTCTACCTAATGTTTTCATGCTTGGATTTAGAATCCTAATGATCTAACTCGCATCTGAACGGAGCAAACGCATCCTAAAGGAACATGGTATGCACAAGGATAACGCAAAAAACTAATAAGTAATGAAGTGCGAAAATGAGGAATAAAATGAGGTCACGATAATACCGAATTGAGAAGGTCCGTTGCCTCTTCATAACCACGCGAACAATAAGAAAACTCTACCAAAAGCTTCCTCGAATTTATTTGATGACAATTAAATCTCTTAGCTTGCTTCAAAATCAGGTCTCTTCAACAGAATTATCCCACCGCCATGCCAACACATATTACGGATTGAAGACCATTATAACGCACAAATGGAATCAAGATAACTCAAATAACAATCCCTAAATTAACATAATAATTGATCATAAAAATTTCTAACTAATTTCTTAAAATCCCAAAGCATTTCATATTATTTTTGTTCATGCATCATTTTATCACCAAAGAATTTATCGAAATTAATGGTAATAAAATTAATATGAAACAATTAAATTGGTACACAAAGGGGGGATTAATCTGAAATTGGGTGTTTGATAGGTAAGGGCGTTAGGCCCAACAAACTTAACCCAGCTAGTTTTTTTGTTGTAAGACTCTAATTATCAAAAAAACAAAATACCATGGGCTAGGCAAGGGTGTGTTAAATCCAGTTCAACAATCCTACAAAGTTCCATAAAAAATCTACAAGAATAATTGTAAATATTAAGGAATGAAAAGAGAGGATACATCGCCGTTTTGGAAAATGGAAGCTAGGGTTCAAATGCTTGTGACCCTCCAAGTCCACTAACAAAGAGTTCTCCCTCCTCCTCTCTCAAACACCGTCATGAACCTTCCTTTTTCCATGAATTCTTTGTCTCAGTCTTCACCCACCGTCGTCCTTTGCATTGAGTTCTGGAAATCAAGACTGGCCCAACCTTCATCGATTCAAAATCATGCTCATCTTCTTATTACAATCTGTTGCGGACCTTTTCCTCACAAAATCTCTCGATCTCTCGATATTGCCATAAGATTCACTAATAATCACCTTCATCGTTTTTGATTCTCGCAGATTCTCATTTATTCAAACTCTGATCCGTAACACCGGCTCCACAAGCTTCAATCTCATCTAAGATTCAACCTCCGTGATCCGATTCTCCGCCGCGCTTATCTCCGATTTCAACACTTGGATCGCCAGATCCATAAGTACGAATGCCAGAAGATAAAAACACTACACTCACACAATTATGAATTATGCAAAGAAATAAATTGATATTGAACCTGGATTTAAAGAAGAGATATTTATAGAACCAGAGATGAGGTAATAATCTTCTTTTTCACTGTTAGAATTTTTCTCGTGTATGAATCCCCGCTTTCTGTTATGATCTCCTTCTCCCCTGGATTTGGAAGTTAAAAGTTAGTTATAGGTTAGAAGTTATGCAGGGCTGTTGGGAAGTTTTTTGGACTAGAAGTTAGTTGCAGAATTGGTTAGGAGTTGGTTATGACAGTTCTGTTAGAAGTTTTGTTATGAAGTTTTGTTAGAAGTTGTTCAGATTCTGTTAGAAAATTTGTTCAGATTATGTTATGAAAACCCTGTCTGTTCTCCCTCTCCTCTTCCGTTATAAGTTTGTTAGAACACAGTTAGGAGGTTGGCTTCAGTTTGTTAAGAATCTGTTAGGAATTGGTTAAGTTAGATGGGCTTGTTTGGAATGGGCTTCTTAGAAGCAAGTTCGGGGTTGTAAAAAACCATTTAATTTTCGGTTGCATTCCTTGTTATCTTGAGTTAGGTTGGTGAATGGAATATGTTTGGTTTTTTTTTTAAATTTGTTTGATATCGATTTGACATTACAAATTTGTGTACTAGAAATAGTGTAATCGGTTTATATGCTTATGACAGTTTATTTAATATATTTGCAGGTTTGGTTTATATTATAGCAGCTTGGACACAGTAGCTTGGAACATGGGGAATAATGGAGTCATGGAAGATTATAAATGAAGCAAGGCTTGAGGATTAGGACAATCAGTTTAAAATGTACCCTTTGGAGTAACTTTCTATGTATGTAGTGTAGTGTAGTGTAATGGGAAATGTATAATTGTAATGATTCTGACTTTTCAAATTGGATTCAAATATGTATATTCCCTCCATTGCTTCAAATTTAAATTTCCAAAATATTATTCAATTGTGATATTTGAATGAGCACAAATGAGATAAAGAACCAGTGAATGGATTAAGAATTGCTTTCGGTGAATATCTTCATCATTTGAGAATGATCCCCTGCAACCAAACATTTCACCTTAGCTTACTGTATGAAGTTCCAACATGAATAGCTTGTGATCTAAGTAATAAAACAATCCCTGAATTAGTGATAATAGACTCAATTGAACCAAACTTACAATGATGATAAGAACCAAGCGAGACCTTAATATGCTGAACTAAACCCTATGATAATTATGGCTAGACAAAATTGAATTTACTTGATAACATAAGCACACTGAAAAGAACCCCAATCCAACTTGTGATTGTGACACAGGTACTGCTTCTCAACCCCTGGTCCCCAAGAATTTTCACGCATAATGCAAATTCTTCTGAATAAAGTCCAATTGAGTGACTTGTACTATAAGCAACAAATAATAACAACGTCTTGATCACCCTATGATTCCACAACAACATCTTTGTGTCATAACTCAAAGCTTTTGCACCTCAATCTTCAACGATATCTTGACTTGCAGGGCACGCAATATAACAGGCCTAAAGAACTCTTGGAGATGGATGATAAGGCTCGAAATAGTGAAGAAGACCCAAACCCTAGATCAAAGCAAACTCTACTAAAAATTGATATTGAAACCCTAATTCCTGAAGGTTCTCGACCCTTTGGGAAGTTATGTTGTTAGCGAATGTATGCAATGTTAAATGACCTAATGGAGTTATGTACATGAGAAAAGCGCAACAATGCATAAACCAGATAAAAGTAAAAGGGTAGGACAAATTTGGGGTATTACACTTAGGACTTATCGATTCATCCTTTGGCGGCGATTCGAGATAGACACTAGGATTGTGATCCATTCATGCTAATGTAGGGTAGATATTTCCCTTTCAAAACATAACCTTAGGATAAATCATTGTATGATAACATTGGGGATAGAACTAGATAGTCTCCCTTAGATGTTTTTTCTTTCCTTCGCATCCTTGCATTAAGGCTAAAACTCTTTTCTTGGCAAATGCATAAAACACCTAACAACTTTCAAATTCTTCTTTAAGGTAAAAAATATCAACCAATACAAACTCTTCTCGCCTTTGGGCCTTTCTTTCAAACTTTTCAAAAGAGCGTGTTAATTCACTTTTGTGCTGACGTGTGAGTCTCCAAAGGTCGAGCCGCAGCAGAAGAAGAAATTAATATTGTTCATTAAAAAATACAAACCCACCAAAATAAGTGAGCCAAACTACAGTAACTCTGATTCCTCAAAAAGGATATGTAGGCATTGAGGTAGGGCCCGATCGAGAACAACTTTATTTTCCCTACATTATTTTATGTTTTATTTTGCATGCATTCCATCTTTGCATTTTTCTTTTATCTTTTAAGCATTATATTTGAACACACCATTTGATTAGAACAACAAGAGTGGATACCGTTGAGTACTACGGGAGTGTGGGGTGCTAATACCTTCCCCCTGCGTAACAGACTCTCTTACCCGTATCTCTTGGTCGTTTGACTTTGATTTCACCCTTCTCTGGTTTACTCGATATTTACCTTTCCCTTCCTATGGGATAAAAAATGCTCTATGGAGACTTAGTTGATTTCATCTCGATGATTTGTTCAGCCGATTGTTTCTGCTGACGACTTCACTGGGGAGGAGAGATTGACCAAATACTGGTCCATCCCGGAGTCGTTCCTAGCTCTTGTTTTCTTTTCTTTTGGTGTTTATTTTTTATTCTTTATAGATTGTTCATTTTCTACATGTTTATCTGAGCATATGTTTGCATTTGATTTTACTGCTTTCCACATTGGTTATATGTTGTGCTGGATTCTGGTTTTCCATGTTGGGTGGGCGTTACTATTGATGTAAAAGACCCAGTACCCAGGTCGGAGTGCACTAGTACACTAGGAATAGAGAGGAGCATGATGGCTATTGGACGCAGGTCGTCACTAGCATATTCATGTGGTCTGCGCTTGGTTGAGGTTCAAATGAATTACTATTCAGGCGGACCCGTGATTCTAAGTCACCTTTGGCTTACCCTGACCTAGTCTTTACCCGTGAGTGGGGAGGGAATATTTCTTACAGGTACAGATGGTGACTATTTGTTTTGATGGTAATCTTGTTCTGTTGGTGACCTGGTTCTTTGGTTATGTTTTGGATCTTTGATCCTGATATATTCAGCATGTTCAGACATTATACATTAGTTATTCGACAGATTTATACACCAGTTATCCAGAGGATTATACAAATGTTATCCGATTGTACAATTGTTATCCATGTTGTGCTGAACTTTTGAACCTATGGTGTTGCATTGCATCAATCATTATAAGAGTTTATTTCTCATATCATCCAAGAATTCTCATGCATTCATTCATTTCATCCTGGATACTTACAACAATCTGGACTTCTTATTCAGAATCTCAAGACCGCAAGATTGACTTCCCGACATCTTTGTCATCATGGATCAACTTCGGGCAGATATAGTTGAGATGGGAGCACGTATAGAGACTCATATGGGCCAATTCATGCAGCTTATTCAGAACCTCGCCCTTGGACAAGAAGAGTTGAGACAAAATGTTCAGAGGGTCGCAGTTGCTATTGTTGATCACATTAATCCACCAGGTGTTAATCTTAACCAAAGGGATGTTCCTTTGAATCATAATGTTAAGAATACCGTTCAGATCCCTGTCGGAGCTCCTCACCATGAGAATGTTTCTAAGTCGCCATATGACACCTTCAGGTTCCTAATTGATGGGACTAAGTCTGAGAAAAAGCTTCACCTCCTGGAGGAGAGGATGAAAGCTATTGATGGTCGTAATTCCCTTGGTTTAGATGCTTCTAGTTTGTGCCTAGTTCCTAGTATCAAGATTCCTATTAAGTTCAAAGTCTCCACTTTTGAGAAGTATAAGGGTACCACTTGTCCATTGACTCACATCAAGGGCTATTGCAACAAGGTGGCTCCTTATGCGGAGAATGACAAGCTTCTCATGCATTTCTTTCAGGATACCTCAATGGAGCATCTCTTGAGTGGTATACTCAGCTTGAAAGAACTCACATCCGAACTTGGAAAGAATTAGCTGAAGCATTTTTCAAGCAGTACAATTATAACAGCAACATGGCTCCCACCAGAATTCAACTCCAAGGTTTAACTCAGAGGGCTGATGAGTCACTCAAAAAGTATTGCACAAAGATGGAGAGAATTAGCTGCCAAAGTTAAACCTCTCCTTTTAGAGTAAGAACTTGTTGATATGTTCTTAGATACTATGCAAGATCCTTATCTAACGGTTGGATGTGCCTCTGGATTTTCAAAAATGATTGTGATAGGAGAACGAATTGAGCACGGTCTTAAGACTGGTAAAATCCAGGATGTTAATGCTTTCGAAGGAAAAACAAGTTTTGTTTCTGAAGACGAAGAGGAAGCTCTTGCTTGTCCTCTAGTTCATATTCCTAATCATAATGCTCTGCAACCGCAATATGCTCCTCAGAAGCGGAACTATCGACATAACCGTCAGCAACGAGGTAGGAAAAATGTGATAAGGCCAGGAAAAGTATATGATCCCATTCCTATGCTTCGTAGTGAATTGCTCTCGCATTTACTTCAACATTCTTTAGTGGAGTTAAAGGAGCTCGAGCCTCATCCTTTTCCTTATCCTTTGGGATATGACCCCGATGCATACTGTGAATTCCATTCTGGGGAACCTGGCCACACGATCGAAGGTTGTAATGTTTTCAAAGGCAAAGTTCAGAAGCTCATTGATTCCAAAGCAATCGCATTCACCCCAGAGGGCTTGCGCATTAATTGAATTCTCCTTTGACTCAGTGATGGTCAAGAATGTAAAGCGCATCTTCTGAAGCAACAAGTCCATACATAGTCAAGTCTCCTCAACGTGGCAATCTTTAGTTTCATTCTGCATTCTCATTTGTAATATTTCTTGTTTTGTTTGGTATTGATTGTATGTATAAGTTGTTTGTTTTGAGTATTAATAATAATGCATTGAATATGTTCGTCTTGAATTAATCCGTTCGTATTCACTCATTAATGTTTTTCTTTGATTTTGATACTCAACTCTTGTTAAATAAAGCAAAATACCTCTAGCGGGAGGATAATGAGAAATATACCTATAATCTCCAACGGTATGCATTTGAATAAAACCTTGTTGACGATGTACCGACATTGTTTCAAATTCCCAAATAACGGAGATATAAGGGAGATAAACCCTCGTCAACCCCTTTGAGCCTTCGAAGTAGGATTTTCTTTTCTGTTCAGAAAAAACCCTTATTTTTAACCCTTCGAAGTAGTAGTGTTATTGTTGCCAGTGTTAGTGTTGTTATTGCCAGCGTTATTGTTGTTTCCAGCGTTGGTGAAGTGAACGTTTTGGTCACCGTTGTTAGCTTGGTCGGCTATGATGATCGAAGGGTTAAGGAAGAATTGCTTTGGTCTTAAGTAAATGAAATACGGGGAAGGTGTTTCCCACAGACGGCGCCACTAATCGTATTTAATCAGAAGGGATCGTTAAGGCCCACGAGATTCAAGTTGAGCAGCAATTGAATGTGAAGTGGGGGGTACCTGCAATACACTCAGATGCTAAAGTAAGGTTCAGAGCAAGAGCAAACAAAGTGAGTATGGATGAGTGAATGAATACATGACCCTCTCAAGTGAGAGGGTTTTTATAGTCCCGAACGTTGGACCAAGATCTTCAATATTGGGTCACGATGAGGCTCAATAACGAAGACTATCAGGGTTTACGGGTGTATGGAGTCCAGCATGTGGCCTCCTCCCTGGTCAACTGCCCCGAGAAAGTAGGAAAGTTGGACCTGTTATTCTCATAGAGCAGGATGATGATATTGTGGACACGTGAGTCATGTTCTTCTCGTAAACATGTGGGAAATTGTCCAATGATCCTTCATTTAGGCTATCTGCTTTTGAGCCTTTATAAAGGTGTTGGATTGGACCTCCCCAACGGTGAGACAACTGTCGACCCAGTCCAAAACAAAAATATTTACAAATTTAGTATTTATTCACAAATACTAATTTTAGTGTCCAAAATGACATGATCTATAAAAATTATTCTTTTCGACTATTTAAAAGAATAATGCATATATTTTAAAGATAAATTTATTAATAATGTAGTTCTTTTTAAATGATTAATTAAAAAAATTTGATCCGATTGATTTGGATTGATTTTTAGATATTTAAATTGCATATTATATATTTTATTAATATTATAAAACTATTGAAAAATAATAGATTATATTAATATATAATATATTAAAAATTAATAATACAAAATGAGAAAGATAAATTATGATTAAAACAAATAAAATAATAAAAATGAATTAATTAATTAAATTAATAAATAATATTAAAATATAAATAAATAATAAATTAAATATAATATATTTTATTAATTAAAAATAAATAAATATAAAAATATACACATGCGATTCAATTTGATATTAAATCAGTTTAAAAAAATCAATTTGAACCGAACTCAAATCAAATAGTTTTTCCAAAATAAAATTAAAATTCATCTAATATTATTCTGTTGTTTTGAGGTTTTTATTTTTTTAATCTAATATGATTTGAATTTAAATACCTTATTCCATCACTTTTATAACTCATTAGATCACTTGAGAAATGTTTAACTTTTTATGTAACATATTCTTAATTGAGATAATATAATGTAGAATGGCCTATTTGTTGGATCTCGACTAACAAAATATTTATTTTTTTTAGTGTTAACATTATATTAACTGTTTCAAATAATTGACACAAATCATTAATTGATTCAGATCTAAGTTATGGTAAACTCCTGTTCTAACAAACTTTCACTTTCCACCGTAATAAATACAAACTTTATGGCACTTTGCACCTAATGCATAAAATATTGGGAGTGGATTGACTCCAGTTAAAAGTGTCTCCGGTGAAATCCTAATCACACAAAACAAATTTTAAAGGTATAGATATCAATTGCTCCACCTAAAAATAACACATATTTGATGGTGTTGTTACATCAGCTCCCCCAATGAAGATCTGCCATTGCAATAGTAATTGTTCCAATATGGAGGAACATAAAGTATTTTAAGGTAAAACTATAAAGAGTGAAGATCTATTTTGTTCTTTTACAATAATTACATAATTTAAATTATTTTTTATAAAAAAAAAATTGATTTAATCTCTTGTAAATTTAATTGGATTATATTAATTTTTTTTAATTTTTTTTAAATCAGTTTTATTATTATTTGGAGAAAAATACTATGAGCATTGATATATAGTGTAGGAATAAACACCTTTGTGAGAGACACACCACTTATCCACCTAAAACCTTAAGGTGATAGGTGAGTCGATTCTCCCACTTATATATGTTTAAGTCTCCACATTTTTATCCAATGTGAGACTATTTCTCCACTTAGTCACTTTATTATATTCCAACAATTATGAATATTAAAATACTGAAAATAAATTTTGAAAAATAAATAATAAAAAGATATATATTAATTTCTCTTTCCAAACAAGGACACTTCGGTCCCCTCATTTATTTCACCACGTCAGATTTCACCATTGAACTTTGTATATAAAATTCTAAGTTAAAAGATAATTGATTTAATATCACTATAAATCATTATAATTATCTATTACTAATGTATATTGGTCTAGTAATAAAGACATATGATGTGACTTAAAGAACTCGGATTTAATTCTTTCTAAGAATTAATTTTAGTTTGTTTATTGTTTAAAAATAAATTTAATATTTAAGAAATAAATTTTTTTAGTACATTTGAGAATATATATATATATATATATATATATATATATATATATATATATATATATATATATATATATAGGTGTAAAGATATTGGGTTGACTGATGTTGTTTTTTTTTCCCAAATTTCATCTGTGTTAGTGGTTAAGAATTACAAAGTTGGTGGTAGATTCGACTATAGTCTCTCAAATATGATAAATTAAAAACGATAAGATTAAGATAAGATATCACATTTGAAAAATAATCTCATATATAAAATGTTTAGATACATAAATTAAAAAATACAATTTAAATAATTTGACTAAATATTTTTATTTTATTTTATTTTTCATTTATATGTGTTGAAAATAATTTATATTTAAAAGATGTTGTTGCTGAGAAATAGTTGAACTTCTGAAGTTATTAGTCAGAAACTTTAAGCTTTTGAGGTTGCTTAGTTATAAGCAGTAGTTTGATGTAATCAGAAGTTGTTATTAGTTAGAAGCAGAAGTTTCTGATGTTACGTCCAGAAATATGTTTAGTTTCTGGGGTTCTAGTTCTGAGTTTGTTAGTGTAGCCGTTAAATTTAGTATTTCTTAGTTTGTATCTTTTAACTTAGTCATTAAGTTTACTTTTATTACACTACTAAAAAAAGACATTTGAGAAAAGGCTTTTACATCGGGTATCAAAATATATGATGTAAAAAATACAATTAAAAACATTTTACATCAGGTATTTATTTGAAATGATATAAAAAATAAGAAGAAAAAATATTTTCCGCTACCTATTACATCGGGCAATCTCATCCACCGATGTAAAAGGTATTCAGAAAAAAATATGGTGGCATTTTTGTAAATAAGAAACAAGGTGGCAGAAATGTAAATAAAAAACAAGCAAGATATTACATCGGTTTAACTAAAAACCGATGTAATAGGTTCACACGCTGATTGTTAAAATATAAAATATATTAAAAAAATTATATCGGGGCATATTATAAACTGATGTAAAAAACCAATAAAAATACGCTTGCATCGGTCCACAAACCAACCGATGTAAAAAACATCATAGTAACACGCTTGTATCGGTTCTTGTCTCCACCGATGTAAAAGGTTCACACGCTTGCATTGGGCCTTTTTTCACCGATGTAAAAGGTTCACAGGCCCAAACCCTTACATCGGTCCCTTGATTCCACCGATGTAATAGGTTCCATATATTATTCAGTTTGGCTCCTAAATGCACATTATTTCCACTGTACAATACGCAGACGCAGACGCCGCCCCTGTTCATGCATACGTAGACGCAGACACCCCTTCACGCTGTTTCACATCTCCTTGTCGTTGTTTCACGTCTCCTCGCCGTCGTTCACGCTGTTCACGCCGTTCACGACATTTCGTCGGTCGATTCACGCCCGTTCTCGCTCGTCGTTTCAACTGTAAGTCACATTCTTCACTTATTTGATCCATAATGTGACTTATTCAAAATATAGGTTAGGTTTGCTAGTTAGTTATGGGTTAGGTTAGGTTAGGTTAGGGATTTTGATGAGGCTTTGTTCCATCATTTTGCTGCTAAGTTTAAGGAGGAGTACAAGATTGATGTTTATCATTTTGATGGCAACAAGTAAAACTCATAATGTGAAAGCCATAGTGAGTGTGAAACAAAGTGTTGGTGGTGTTATTGATTCAATGTTTGTTCTCTTGATTTAAGTCAATACCTTATGTTAACACTAGATAGAAATTCATTTCAAGCGCTTTAACTTGTAAAATTTTCTTTTAGAAACTTTATTTATCCAAATTTCTAAGTTTTTTAAGAATAACAGAAGGTTTTATTACAGGATATGATAGATTCATGAGAGTTAAGTTAAAAAAGCAACAATATCTTTAAGAGAAGATAAGGTGTTATGCATTGTGAAACCATAATCGGAAATATTGGAAAATATACCTAGAGAATAGAGATATCTTGTTCTAAGGGATGGTTAACATGCTAGAGGAGATAATGCTACAGTACATTATGTACAAATTTTTTGTTTGAATTCATTTTAACTTATAATATTTTTAAGGAGATAAGTTTTGTCACGTGATATTTAAATTGATTTTATCAAAACAATTTATAATATTTTTTGAAATTCTTCAAAATTATTTATAAAAACAATTTATAATCTATAACAATATATATAATACATGATTCATTGACATCAGGTGTTAGAATAGATATCTCAGAAAAGGTTTCCGCAATTGGTTTTATATATATATTTTTTGTTGATAATGTAGATATAATACTGTATAGATAGAGATAGATAAGGAACGGCTTGAAGAATTTGTGGCTACTAGCTAGCCACCATTATTGTCACGTTCTTTTTATGTCTCTTAAAAATGCAATTAATATAGTATCAATAACACCAACCAACAACCAACCATAGCAAATTAGCAACTGAATCTTGAAATCTTATCACATTGGAGCCTTAAGGTCCTCTCAGAAACACATTGTTTATCTTTAACCTATCAAACTTAATAGAGTTATCACCTTGCCATTGAAATTTGATTCTATTTTTCTTTCTCCACGAAGCAGCACAACTTGCAATCTTGGAATCTCCGTGAAGTAGCGCAGCCGCGGGCACACCGTTCGTCAGACCTTCCTCCGTGTGAACATAGTTATGGATCTTAGTTGGATGAGAGCTAATCGATTAAGTGACGAGTACGAACATGGAGTGATGGAATTTCTACAGTTTGCTGAAAGTAATGCTGAAAAAAGTCTTCCTACACTTTTTCTCTGTCCATGTGTTCGTTGTGCAAATAAAGAACCAAAACGTAGTAAGAAAGAAATCATGGATCATCTAATTTGTGTAGGGATTTGTCAAAGTTATACAAAATGGATATGGCACGGTGAAGTAGTAGCAAAGTCAAACGTGTCTCAAAGAGATGATGTTAGTGTAGAAATGGATGATCGTCTAGAAGACATGATGCGTGATATTGGACAAGATTCGTTTAAGAGGGCACATACGTATGATACTATATGCAATGACAAGGATAAACCATTGTACCCGGGATGCAAAAAATTTACACGTCTGTCAGTCGTGTTAAAATTATTTAATCTGAAGGCAAAGAATGGGCGGACTGACAAAAGTTTTACTGAGTTGCTTGAATTGTTGACCGAAATGCTTCCAGAAGGTAATGTAATGCCAAGTCGTTATTACGAGGCGAAGAAAATATTGTGTCCGATGGGTTTGGAGTATGAAAAGATACATGCATGCCCTAATGATTGCATATTATACATAAAAGAGTATGAAAAGTATAATCATTGTCCGAAGTGCAAGGCTTCACGCTACAAAAAGAAAGATGGTGAATCAATTGATGATGGGGTGGTCAAAAAGGGTCCTCCTGCGAAAGTGGTATGGTACCTACCAATAATTTCAAGGTTCAAGAGATTATTATCCAATGCAGATGACGCAAAGAATCTTAGATGGCATGCAGAAGAAAGAAAATATGATGGACAAATTCGTCATGTAGCTGATTCTTTGCAATGGAAGAAAATAGATTCTTTGTTTCCAAAATTTGGCAAAGAGTCGAGAAACCTTAGACTTGGACTTGCTACTGATGGAATGAATCCGTTTGGTAATCTGAGTACTAACCATAGTTCTTGGCCTGTTCTCTTGATGATTTACAACCTATCTCCTAGGTTGTGCATGAAGCGTAAATATATTATGTTATCAATGATGATATCGGGCCCAAAACAACCAGGAAATGACATAGACGTTTATCTAAGTCCACTGATTGATGATTTAAGAGTGATGTGGGAGGAAGGGGTGGATGTTTTTTATGCGTATTCTGGCGAATAGTTCAATATGCGTGCCATGTTGTTTTTCACCATCAACGATTTTCCGGCATATGGTAATTTGTCTGGGTATAAAGTTAAAGGGCATAATGCGTGTCCTATATGTGAAAAAGACACTTGTTACCATCATCTTGAAAAAGGAAAGAAGACCGTTTATCTCGGGCATCGAAAATTTCTAAAATGTTATCATCCATATCGTAGATTGCGGAAAGCTTTCAATAGGGAACAAGAGCATGGTGTTTCTCCAAAGCCCTTGTCTGGAGAGGAAGTTTATCAGCAACAAAAGGGACTTGACGTTGTCTTTGGAAAGTACCAAAAACGATCTACTGTGAAAAATGTATGGAAAAAGAGATCGATTTTCTTCGATCTTCCATATTGGTCTAGTCTTGATGTAAGACATTGTATTGATGTGATGCACGTGGAGAAAAATGTATGCGATAGTGTAATCGGAACACTTATCAACATTCAAGGCAAGACAAAAGATGGTATTAATGCTCGTCTGGATTTGGGTTTGATGGGTATACGAGAAGAGTTAACTCCACAATATATAGGTAACAAGACATATTTGCCTCCTGCCAGCTACACTTTGTCTAAAAAAGAGAAAACTAGTTTTTGTGAGTGTTTACAAAGTATCAAAGTGTCGCATGGTTACTCATCAAATGTCAAGAGGCTTGTATCAGTTAAAGATTTTAAATTAGTTGGCTTAAAATCTCACGACTGTCATGTCTTAATGCAACAACTACTACCATTGGCTATTCGTGGGATATTGCCTAAGAACGTAAGGAAGACTATAACTAGGTTGTGCTTATTTTTCAATGCAATTTGTTGTAAAACCATTGATCCACTAAAGTTAGACGATTTGGAAAATGAGGCTGCATTTATCTTGTGCCAATTAGAGATGTATTTTCCTCCTTCATTTTTTGACATTATGGTTCACTTGATTGTTCATCTAGTAAGGGAGATTAGATTATGTGGTCCAGTTTTTTTACGGTGGATGTATCCAATAGAGCGATACATGAAGATTCTAAAAGGGTATACAAAAAACCCACACCGTCCGGAAGCATATATTATTGAGAGGTACATTGCAGAAGAAGCAATTGAGTTTTGTTCTAACTATTTGTCAGGAGTGGATGTTGTAGGGGTTCCCAAGTCTCGTCATGATGGAAGATATGAGGGTGTGGGTACACAAGGTTTAAAAGTCAAGAGCTTAAGTATGATGTGGTTGTTCAAGCGCATTTGTATATATTGAATAACATAGATGAAGTTCAACCTTACTTATCTGCTCACAAAAGCATCATAATAAAAAAAGTACCCCAAGATGAATGAAAGAGGGTTGTTAAAAGAGCATAATAAGAGTTTCTCTGAATGGTTTAAAGAAAGAATTACTAATGAAGATAGTGTTTATAATACAATTAAGTGGTTGTCTTACGGGCCTAAATGTAACATAATAACTTGGAGTGGATATGATATTAATAAAACCTCTTTTTATACAAAGTTAAAGGATGACCGTAGTACCACGCAAAATAGTGGGGTAATGATTGTGGCTGAGTCCATGCACTTCTCTAGTGCTAAAGATAAAAACCCGGTTATGGCATCTACACCGTACTTTGGGGTGATTGAAGAGATTGGGAAAGTTAATTATGTTGTGTTTAAAGTTCCTGTATTTAAATGCAAATGGATTGATATCAACAGTGGTGTCAGAATCGATGAATTTGGAGTTACACTGGTTGATCTTAGCAAGTTAGCTTATGCGAACGAACCATTCATCATGGCATCTCAAGAAAAACAAGTGTTTTATGTCACAGATCCTTCTAATAAAAAGTGGTCAGTGGTTTTACAAGGAAAGGTCCATGATAGTGATGAAAATCATGATGAGAATCTTGATATTTCTGAAACTCATCCTTTCTCAACAAATGTGACTACATTCATTGAAGAAAATGAAGGGGACGATGTGCATGCTATTCGCATAGACCATGAAGAAGGGATATGGGAGGACTAGTAAGATTTTTTGTATAAGTTAATTCCACGTTACTTTATTTTCTAATTGTTTTTATTTTGTGCTTAATTTTATTTATAATTGTTTTTGTTTTGTGCTTAATTTTATTTCTAATTGTTTTTATTTTTTGCTTAATATTATTTCTAATTATTTTTGTTTTGTGTAAACAGATACATGGGTGATTCAAACCCCAATAAAAGAAGAGTTAGAGGTCCCAATTTAATGACAAAAATTGACAAAGTTCATCAAACAGGTGAAAAGATAAAGGTCGATTTTAATGCAAGAACCTATGAATGTATTGGTGTTGGTAAAAATGCTACACATTTCAAGAGTTATATAGCATCTCTTGCTCGACAGTATTGTAGTATTGTGAAAAATGATTGGAAAGAAGTAGATGAAGGCGTAAAAGATGCTATTTGGACTGATATTCAGGTATTTTAAATACAATACTTTATTATATTTTATAATCATATACTAATTAACAACATATGACATATACTATATTTGTAGGCTCATTTTACTATTCCAGAATGTAAAGATCCAAAGAAGGATAGGTTGAAGAAAGAATGGATTAAATATGTGGGAGAGTGATGGAGAGGTTTTAAGACACAACTCACAGATAGATATATTCATCATCCCATAGAAAATGATCCTCCTCCATATGTCAAGTATAACTTTATTACGGAAGACGCATGGAAAGAGTTTCTCAAGATTCGAGATACCCTTGAATTTAAGGTTAGTAGGAGTTATATGTTTTTGTGTGCATAACATTTTTATTATATTTAGTGATTAATTACTTTTTTGAGTTTATAATAGGAAAAAAGTAAGAAGGGTAAGGATAATATGGCCAAGAATGTATACCCACACGTATTGTCTCGTGGAGGGTATCGCTTGCTTGAGGAGAAAATTATGAAAGAAAAGTCATCATTGAGAGATAATTCCACATTAGATGATAATGATAGTCCATCTCCACCATCACGCCATGAGTTATGGAAGAGAGCACGACAAAAGAAAGGAGGAGAATACACATCAAAATCTACACAAGAGGTTGCTGAAAAAATTGTAAGTAAACAACGAAAAATTATTCAAGTATCATTATATTTGTGATTGATTAATTGATGTTTTTGCATTTTGTAGGATTCTCTAGTTCAAGAAGCTGAAAAAGGTACAATTGTTCCCGATGGACGTAACGATATCTTATCATTAGCCATTGGAACATCTGAGCATGGAGGTCGTGTTCGTGGTGTTGGAAAACACCATAAACAAAGCACTTACTTTGGAAGATCACGTCAACATATTGACGTAAATGAACAACTTGCAATATTGGAAACAAAACTTAGAGCTGAACTTGAAGAAAAGTTGGTTGAAGAGCGTAAGATGTTTCAACAATCATTAATGGAGACACTTAAGTCTATGGGTTTATCACAAAGCACAGGTGATAATAAATGCATTGAAAAATTGGAAATTATTGATGGAAGCGGAAACGGAAGTTGTTCAGCTGCAAAGGGAAGCACAAAAGAGAGCACAAAAGACGTGGAAGTTGATGATGTTCAGAGATTTTTACTCATGGTTTTGAAAATGGATGATAACCATTTGGCAATACAATTAAGTCATTGTGCGAGTGTCTCTAATTTTTATGTTTCAGCTAAATGTATCAGAGAGTTATTGGTGGGTTTAGGTCATTGGCTTGACGTGTCTATTCTGCAAATTTGATGCACGTAAGTACATTTTATTGTTTTATTAAAGTCAATCTCTATTAATATGTTATATCTCTCTTCACTTTGATTCTAATGTTTATTTTAAAATTATTCAGGTATATTCATCGTGTTTGTCTTGAGAATTCCATTTCAGAATTATATGGATTTATGGACCCTGGTAGGTGTATTTATAATGATAATGTAGCGAAATCTCAAAAAGATGTTAAAAATTACGTACTAGAAAAGTTACGTGATGAAAACAGAGTGTGCCACTTACTACCATTAATTCATGGGTAAGAATTTTTATGAAATTGTGTTTTATATTATTTAATTTTGATAACATATATATTTTATGTGACTTTTCTGTTTCCACACACACGTACAGGAGACATTGGCAATTAATAGTCATGTGTCCAAGAGACAATTTAGTTGTCGTATTTTGTTCACTTCATCGGGAAATTGACCATCACACGAAGAAAATTATTACAAAGTAAGTTTATCTTTCATGTGACTTTCATTGACAACTAATAGTTATGTGATTTTTCATTGGCGAGTAAATTAGTTATATGATGTTTATCTTTCTGTATTAGTTCTTTTGGGATTCATCAAATGGCAAATAGAAATAGAAAAAAGGCTACATGGCTTCATCCCAATGTAAGTGTGATGTAAATTGTAATTCTATAGTTAAATTTATGATAAATATTCACTAATTATGTCATTCAATTGTAGACAAGGCAACAACATAACTCTAATGATTGTGGATACTATGTGATGAAAAATATGTTGGATATTGTCTCGGCTAATATAACCGAGAATTTGATGCAGGTACTAAAAATAACTTTACTTTGTTATTTACTTTTTGTTTTTCGACTTAATATGAATTTTTTAAAAATAACTCTATATTGTTATATTTATATATTATAGGTATTTGATGACCCAATAGAATTAACACCAGATGATTTGTATGATTTGCGACTTCGTTGGGCAAAATGTTTCTTTGAGTTACATGAACATTAAGTTTATCTTGGTGAGTTTTATAGAATTGTATAAGTTGTGGTTTTTGCACAATACATGTGTTTGCACATATATTGAGTTTCTTGATTTTTTTTGCTGATGTTAATTGTTATTATTTATTGTCAGGCAATGTGATTTTGGTGTTGTCTACCGAAGATTTTATATTGGTAATTCAAGTTTTGAAAAAGACTTAGAAATAGTTGAATATTTTTGTATATTTTGTGAATAATATGTAATTGTAAGTTTTGAAAAAGACTTATAAATAGTTGAATATTTTTGTATATTTTGTGAAGAATTTATAATTGTAAGTTTGTTGTGAGTTTGTTTGTTGTAATACAATACAAGTTTGCAATACAATTGTTCAATTTGTAAGTTTTTTGTGAAAAATATGAAAACATCGACCTAGATGTGGTCTATGTGATGTTGGAAAGCTATGAAATCTATATAGCGACATAAATATAGTCTGTGTGATATTGGAAAAATATGAAAAAATGGGTACAAATTATATTTGTACAGGGAAACATCCAGAAAATAAATAATCTATTCCCAAAAAATTTCATACATTTTACATCGGTTATTACTCAAAACTGATGTAAAAACTTTCAAAAAGGTACTTTTTACATCGGTTGGGAGTAATAACCGATGTAAAAAGTTGCGTCACTAGGGACTTTTTACATCGGGTATTACTTCCAACCGATGTAAAAAATTGGATCAATTTTTTTAAAATATTGTAATAACTGTTTCTTACATTATTCTTATATTACAACCGATGTAAAAAGGGTACTTTTTACATCGGGTATTACTTCCAACCGATGTAAAAAATTGGATCAATTTTTTAAAAATATTGTAATAACTATTTCTTACATCATTCTTATATTATAACCGATGTAAAAAGGGGACTTTTTACATCGGTCCCAGAACCGATGTAAAAAGTACCTGATTTACTATATCGCCTGACTTTACATCGGACCCAGAACCGATGTAAAAAGTCAGTTTCACCCGATGTAAAAAGTCATTTCTGCACTAGTGTTATGGTCTACGTGGAAATTTACTTTGTGTATAAATAGACTAGTAGTAGCTGTCATTTGTAACAGTAACAATAACAATAATCATTGTTCAATCATTCTTCCTTACAATTTTATAGCCGTTATTGCAAAGCTTTAATATTATCCTCTCTTATCTTTTCTTCGTTTATTAACCTTGTACACCAACAAATTGGTATCAGAGTCTGGTTAGATTCACGGGAAACACGAGTGAAACGATGAGGCATTGTGTGATTGATTTTTGGTTCTTGAATTTGTGTTGAATCTTGAACAAAATTTGAACATAATCACATTTTTCTGATTCGGTGAAATTGGGAAACACTGTGTTTGTGAGATCTGAGTGTTATGTACAAGGTTGAAGATGACCAGAAATGGTAGTCTAAGCACCAAGCTTCCAGTATTTAATGGCAAAAACTGGAATCGTTGGATTATTTAGATGCGTGTATTGTTTGACGCTCAGGATGTTCTTGAGCTTGTTACAAATGGTTATGTTCCAGTTGCAGCATATGCGATGGAGGAACAGAGAAATGTGCAGAGAGATACAAGGAAGAAAGATTAGAAGGTGTTGTTATTCATCCATCAATGTGTGGATGAGAACGTGTTTGAGAAAATTGTTGATTCGACGACGGAAGGCTGCGTGAGACACACTAAGTATGTGTTACAATGGTGATGAATCAGTGAAGAAGGTGGAGCTTCAGTCTCTCAGAAATCAGCATGAGAATCTCAACATGAAGAAAAACGAGAAGGTTTCTGAGTACATCTCTAGAGTGATTTTGATCACTAATAAGATGAAAGCTTGTGGAGAAACTCTTTCTGAACAAGTAATCATAGAGAAGATATTGAGGTCTTTTACTCCTCAATTTGATTATATTGTTGTAGCAATTGAACATTCTAAAGATCTGGACACCATGAGAATAGAAGAGATGCAAGACACTCTAGAGGCGCAAGAGTTGTGTATGAGTGAAAGAACTTATGAAAGAGAAGTTGAACAGGCTTTGAAAGCTTCTTTTGTCAAGAAGGACCAAAAGCAGAAAAAACATGGTAGGTCTCAGAAGTCAGAAGTCTTTTATTCTGATGAGAAGAAACATCAGAAGGTAAAAAATAAGTATGGCAAGAGAATGGTTCAGTGTTACTGTTGTAATAGGTTTGGCCACTTTGCTAAAGATTGTTGGTCAAACAAACAAGAAGTTGAAGGTGCGAAAAACACAAGAAGGGGGGGTTGGATTGTAAAACTTGAATCAAAAGGATTAACAACACATTATTTTTATCCTGGTTCATTTGATCTCAAACTACTCCAGTCCACCCGTCAAGATGATTTCGCCTCTCTCCAACGAGGTCTTAATCCACTATTCTCAAATGATTACACTAGCTACTTTAACAATTGTTAAAGTCTTCTTGAGTACAACCACAATCCGGTTTATCTCGAGGAACTTCTTTTACAAAAGAATTGAACAAGTGTGTGTTGTTGTTTTCTTACAAATATGTATATCACAACTGTGATAATTACACAGAATAAGCTTGGAATAAAATGAATTTGCTAAAGCTTTGGATATGCGCGGTTGGATAGCTTGGCAAATTTTGAGTGCGTGCGTACGTACTTCTTTTCACAAGCAGACCTGTTTATATAGGCAAGCAAGGATACGTTGTCCATAAAGCAGGTTTAATGATAATAATGCACTTTCCTTTAGTAGAAGATCTTTGTCTGAAGAAAGCCGTTAGCATTTAATTCTGTCTTGAATAACCAGTAACGCTTCAGAGTCTTCTTTGCTGTATCTGCTGATAACGCTTCAGAGTGTTGATGACTTGGTAAAGATGTCTTTGATCAGAGTCAGAGTGTATTTGTTTAGGCGTAGATTCTGGTCATCAAGCTTCAACGTATAATCTGGTAGCTTCAGCGTATAGCACATATCTTTGATTGTCTGATGTTGATTCTATTCTGATGCTAATTCCATCAGAACTTTTGCATATACAAAACATAATTTTAAGGAGCATATTTTTTCTTTGTATATATCTTTGAAATAATTTATTCTTTGTATTTTGTTATCATCAAAACTCTAATCAAGGGTTGTAGAATCAAACTATGTTCTAACAATCTCCCCCTTTTTGATGATGACAAAAACCAGATTTTTCAATAAAGAATAAAGAATAAAAAGTATAGAATTAAGAAGAAAAACTCCCCCTGAGTTGATTACTACCCTTTAATTCCATGGGTCTTTGAGCATCAGAATCTTACTGTGTCTTTCATCAGAGTTTTGTACCTGTTCAAGCTTTTCAGAAAAGAGAAATTAAGTAGATCAGAATGTTTGAGACTTATGTCTCAGTAATCTGTTATTGAAAATATCTTATTCTTTCTCCCCCTTTTTGTCAGTTATCAAAAAGAATATATAATAAGAGCCAAAAGGAGTTTATATTAAAATCAGACTCAATGATAAGTTGCAGCAATGTAGAGAATATTACAGATAAACAAATTTTAAAACAGAGGAAAATCTAAGAGGGAGGAGGAAGACGCGTGAACAGAGCTTCCAACAAGCCCTTGATCTGGATGTTGGTTTCCTCTTGCTTGGTTAACATGCTCTTGATTTCCGAAATTTTGTCATCCTATTTATCCATCCTTTCCTGCATCAAAATATCAGATCTCTTCAGATCTTCCAGAGTCTGCCTTTCATAGGAGGAAGCTTGAGAATCTTCAGTAACTGGATGCTTCTCAGAGCATTCTGCAATGTCATCTTTTTGACCCAATTCTTCTGCAGGAATCATCTGCTCTGGAGTATCAGTCAGAATAAGATCTTCTGACTCTGGTTGAACTTTGTCTGCTGGACGATGTTCTGACCAGAGAGCATTGTCCAGAGGGAGAACTTCTTCCTTTAGCAGCTGACTCAGAACTTGGTCTTCAATTACTTTTAGCAGATTACTGAAGTTCTGTTGGACTTGTCTGTAGCTTTGTTCTTGCATCTCATGAGTTTCAGAACATACCCATTTTCTGAAACTTGTCCAAAGATAATCTGATGCAGCAGGATCAATCAGCTCAAGACTAGCTTGCTTCAGGGAAGTTATCCACTTCTGCATTTCTGTTTCAAATATCAATAAACTGGTACCAACATCTGGTGTAGGTTCAGATGGTTTTGGTTTAGGAATGGCTGTTTTGTGGATTATGGCAGCAAGGCATTCAAAAACAGTTAAATCAATGACAGTTTTGGCGTTGTCATTTGGATTGTTCTTTGGTGAGGGAGTGGGAGAGTCTGAGATGATTATTGGACTAGTTGGGGAGTTTGGTGGAGTTGAATCTAGTGAAGAGGGAATTTGGGGAATCTCCAGAATGGTCAGGGGTATACGGATGGCCAGAGGTTTAGTGATTCCAGGAATGGGAATGGGATCAGAATCAACAGTTTGGTTGGATTGAACGTGATGAAGTTCTGGTTCACAGGATTCAGAAGGTTGGACCTTAGAAGTTTGAACTTCTGGTTGTAATAGTTCAGGTTGTGGAGAAGGTGGATGAATTTATGGTTTAGGAGATGGAGGTAGTGTTATTTCTGGTTGTGGAGAGAGGGAAATTTCTGGTTGTGGTGCTTCTGAGGTGGTTTCAGAGTTTGGATTTACTCGTATGGGAGCAGAAATATGTTGGTCAAAGGTTTCAATATCTGATAGAACTTTTGCAAGTTCTGGTTGAGTTGTTTCAATATTTGGATTGATAGGTAGGGAGTGAGATCCTCTAAGAGTTAAAGTTTCTGAGGGGTCAAATTCAATGTCAAAATCATCAAATGTTTGTGGGGTAGAATTTTTTGATTGGGTAGGGATTGGTACAGATGTTGATACAGATACTGAATCTAAAACAGTTACAAAAGAAGGATTACCTCTCTTTTTAGTTTCTTTGGGAGTCTGTTGGGATGATCCTTCTGCTGCAGCCTTCCTTTTCATGTTCTTCTTCAGCACAACTTCTGGAGCCTTCTGCTGCAGATCCTGAATGTTTAAATCTGGTGTTGTACCATCTGCCTTGCATGCATCCAGATATATGACTATAATCTCGGGTTTAGAATCAATTTCTGAGAACATGGGAAAGTCATCCAGAGGGATTCTTCTACTGGTGATTGTTGCAAAATAAGCAACACTGGGTTCCTTCTTAATGTTATCAATAATCTTCATCTTCTTCAGATTCTTCGCATTCAAAGGCTTTCCAACAATAGCTTCTAACGTGCTGATTTCCCGTGCTTCTGTTAGATGATCTATCAGCTTATTCTCTGTTAGAATATCTGATATGAGCCTTCCAAGGGGTATCCAGTCCCTTTTTGTGTGCTCCTCTTCTCTGGTCTCCTTAACACTAGTCCTCAGATGATTGAACAACAAATGAGCCAGATTCACCTTAATCTTCTGGGAGATGAAGTAGATCAGAAACTGCTGATCAATGTTGATATAGTCAGGAGAGTTGGTTGGCTTCCTGTGGTTTATGCATCCCAGAATAATCTTAGCCCATATTCTGTGATGGTCTTTCAGATCCCTTATCTTGCTGGAGGGAAGACCCAGAGTGAAGATTTCTCTAGCAATTAAAGCGACATCAGCACATCTTTCAGCCATGTCTATGCATCTTACGCCACCACCACTGTAACCTATCAATCATGCAGTAAGGTCTTCAGTTATGACTATCTTCTTCCCCATTATATACGAAGTAACTTGATGGTTGGAAGATGAAGCATGAATCCAAAATTCCTTCACAAGGATTGGGAACGTTGGACCTACCAGACGGTCAAAATACCTGTTCCATCCTTGAGCCTTTACTTCTTCAGAGAGATTAAACTCGTTCTCTTGAAGACTGTTAAAGTCCACAATCAATTCTGAGAGTACTTCTAGGTTTTTAATGGGCGTGAGGAGAGTTCTGAATGGTTCTTCATATTGTTCTGTGGATTCTGTTCTCTGAGTACTAGAAGTTGGGTTGCTTGAGGAAGCCATGTTCACACAGAAAAATTTGAGAAGAGAATGAAAGGTTTTTTTTGAAAAAGATGTAAATTGAAAACAATTAGATTGTAGAGAAGGTGAAAGTGAAAGAGTGTAAAGAATGAGAAATGTGTTTAAATAGATTTTGAAAATGTAAATGGCAAGAGAGAGAAATAAATTGTAATGATTATAAGTATTAATGACAGCTGATTTTGGGGGATTCAAAAAGATATTGGAACGGTTACCCATGACATGTGTCTCAATGCATCCAATCAACGCTTTTGACCTTTCAGAAAAGTGAACGCGTGTTCAGCCTCAGAAGGTAGCTGATGAATGGATGACAACTATTTGCTTACGTGAACAACACACTTCTATCCTTTAACTGAAGTGCTCAGATCTTCATGGATAGATTCTGATACAATCTGGACTTCTAAAAATCTGAAGGCAGGTTGATCAGCAGTTCACAGAGAATAACCAAAATTATGAAGGTTAAGATATATAAATAAAACAGTTTTATTCTGGGCAAAGCTTCATGCTGAGATGAAGTTAAACCTATCTTCAGAAAGATGTTTTGTAAAGACATCAGCCCATTGATGGTCTGTGTCAATGAATTTTAAATTGAGAATCCCTTTCTGAATATAGTCCCTAATAAAATAATGTTTTATTTCTATATGCTTAGCCCTAGAATGCAAAATAGGATTTTTACTGAGACAAATAGCAGAAGTGTTGTCACAAAGGATAGGGATGTTACTCTCAAATATATTGAAGTCCTCAAGTTGACTTTTCATCCAGAGCATTTGCATGCTACATCCAGTTGCTGCTATGTATTCAGCTTCTACTGTTGATAAAGCTATTGTGGATTGTCTTTTGCTGGACCATGAGATCAGATTTTCTCCTAGAAACTGGCAGCTTCTAGAAGTGCTTTTACGTTCAACTCTGTCTCCATCAAAATCAACATCACAGTATCCTACTAAGATGTAATCACTTGATTTTCTATAAAACAAACCCATATTAGCAATACCTTTCAGATACTTGAAAATTCGCTTAACTGTTGTTAAGTGAGATTCTCTAGGATCTGATTGGAATCTAGCACAAATGCAAACACTGAATAGAATGTCAGGCCTTGAAGTCGTCAGATAGAGAAGAGAACCAATCATACCTCTGTAGACCTTCTGTTCTACCTTTTTACTTACCTCTTCTTTTTCTAGAATGCACATGGGATGCATTGGAATCCTTGAGGGCTTACATTCTGAGAGATCAAATTTCTTCAGAAGTTCTCTGACATATTTGCTCTGATGAATGTAAGTTCCTTCTGGAGTTTGATTAATCTGAATTCCCAGAAAGAATTTTAGTTTTTCCATTAGGCTCGTCTCAAATTCTGCCTGCATACATTTAGCAAACTCTCTTCCCAAAGAGGGTTTAGTGGATCCAAATATAATGTCATCAACATAAATCTGACATACTAAAATGTCATTCTTAATTGTCTTATAGAACAAGGTTGTGTCCACTTTCCCTTTGGTGAATTCCTTTTCTAACAGGAAGTTACTTAGTCTTTCATACCAAGCTCTGGTAGCTTGTTTCATACCATAGAGTGACTTCTTTAGTTTGAAAACATATTCTGAATTTTTGGAACTTTCAAAACCAGGGGGTTGGTGCACATAAACCTCTTCTTCTATATAGCCATTTAAGAATGCACTCTTGACATCCATCTGATACAGAGTGATGCCTTTATTAACAACAAATGAAATTAAAAGTCTGATAGATTCTAACCTGGCGACTGGAGCAAAGGTTTCTGTATAATCTATCCCCTCTTATTGACTATAACCTTGTGCTACCAGCCGTGCTTTGTTTCTTATGACTTCACCTTGTTCGTTCAATTTTTTTCTGAACACCCATTTTGTACCTATGATGTTGAATCCTTTTGGTTTGGGAACCAGATCCCATTAGTCATTTCTTGTGAATTGATTTAGCTCTTCTTGCATTGCCAGAATCCAGTCATTGTCCAGAAGTGTTTAATCAATTGTTGTTGGTTTAATCAGAGAAACCAGTCCCATGAGGGATTCTTCAGAGTTTCTGAAGGTAGATCTTGTTCTGATTGGATCTTCCTTCCTTCCTAAGATTGTTTCTTCTGGGTGATCAATTCTGCTTCTGGATGGTCTTTTATGGAGTTGATCAACAGAAGGTGTTGGGTTGCTTGCAGTGACTCTTTATGATGTTGAGGGAGTGTCTCTGTTGAGAGACTCTGAGTTGTCTTTAGTACCTGTGAGTTCAACTTCCATACCTGCAAGGAATTCATTCTGCTTTGACTTTTGAGAGTCAAGCTTATCATCAAACCGAACACTGATTGACTCTTCAACAATCTGTGTTTCTGTGTTGTATACTTTGTACCCTCTTGAGCATTCAGAG
The DNA here is from genome assembly GCA_948472305.1 of Vicia faba. NCBI lineage: Eukaryota > Viridiplantae > Streptophyta > Magnoliopsida > Fabales > Fabaceae > Vicia > Vicia faba. Next base: position 1,374,125,512 of record OX451741.1, read on the forward strand.
TATCCTAACATAATACACTTTTGTGCTTTAGAGTCAAACTTGTTCAAATAATTTTTTGTATTCAAAATAAAACATGTACATCCAAATGGGTGAAAATAAGAAATGTTGGGCTTTCTGTTCTTCCACAATTCATATGGAGTCTTTTCCAGAATAGGTCTTATGGTGATTCTATTCTGAATGTAACACGCTGTGTTTATTGCTTCTACCAAAAAGATCTTAGCAACGTTAGTCTCGTTGATAATGATTCTGGCCATTTCTTGCAATGTTCTGTTCTTTCGTTCTACAACTCCATTTTGCTAAGGAGTTCTAGGACAAGAGAAATCATGCAGAATGCCTTTTTCGTTAAAGAATAATTCAAAATCTTTATTTTCAAATTCTCCACCATGATCACTTCTGACTTTGACGATTCTAAGATCCTTTTCATTCTGAACTTGGTTGCAGAAGGTAACAACCACAGAGTGTGACTCGTCCTTATGCCTTAAGAACTTTACCCATGTCCATCTGCTATAGTCATCTACGATTACTAACCCATACTTCTTGCCATTGACTGAAGCAGTTTTTACTGGTCCAAATAAGTCAATGTGCAGAAGTTCTAATGGCTTAGAGGTGGAAACAATGTTTTTGGATTTGAAAGCAGGTTTTGCAAACTTGCCTTTCTGACATGCTTCACAAAGAGCATTTGAATTGAACTTCAAGTTAGGAAGTCCTCTGACCAAATTGAGTTTGTTGATCTGAGATATTCTTCTCATACTAACATGTCCCAATCTTCTGTGCCAGATCCATTGCTCTTTGTTAACAGACATAAGACATTTTACATTCTGACTTTTCATTTCAGAAAGTTTGATTTTATAAATGTTGTTTTTCCTTTTTCCATTAAATAGGATAGTCCCATCTTTCTGACTAACAGCTTTGCATGAATTTTGATTGAAGATTATATCATAACCGTTATCACTTAATTGACTTATGGATAACAGGTTATGCATTAATCCATCAACTAATAAAACATTACTAATAGAGGGAAGATTTCCATTACCTACTGTTCCAGAGCCAATAATCTTTCCCCTCTGATTGCCTCCAAAGCCTACGTGGCCTTCAGGCTTAAGTTCCAGGATTTGGAACATATGCCTTCTTCTCGTCATGTCTCGTGAGCAGCCAGAGTCCATGTACCATGACTGGTGTCTTTGCTTTGCTGCTAAAGATATCTGCCACATGTATTATTTTATCCTTAGATACCCACATTTTCTTGGGTCCTGATTTGTTAGTTTTACCAAAACTCTGGTTGAGTTTTGGTTTGACAGAGTAATCACTACTTGTATATTTTATGTCATGTGTGTGCCCATATATAAAGTGTGAATCAAGTGGAGTACGTTTTATAACTAAATCCATGGCATATTTTGGTGTAGGAACCTTACCTTGATATCCTATCCCTTTTCTGCCATTACTGCTAACCCCATAGATCATTGAAGCCATTTTGCTTCTGTCTATGTTTTTAGCCAGAAACTTCTGAAAGTTGTGATCATACTCTTTGATGATCTCATCAGCATTGCTGGGAGTTTCAGGGATTGTTTCCTTCTGAGAGTTTTGCAATTGGTTTTCTAGTTTTGAAATTTTATCTTTTAACTCAGAATTCTCCAATTTGAGACTCTCAGTTTTATCAGAGTCAGAAGCAAGATTCCTTTTCAGGTTTTTGAATTTGACTCTGATCTGCTGATACCTTTCCAAAATTTCATTTAGGCTTTCAGCTAGTTCAGCCTTAGTAAAGTTGATAGTAAAGTCAGGGAATACCTCTTCTGTATTTGATTCTGAGTCTGAACCAGACGCTTCATTATCTTCAGAGACGTTTGCCATGAGAGCTATGTTTTCTCTTTCATCATCTGAATGTGAGTCAGCTTCAGATGTATCAGAATCATCCCATGTAGCCATGAGACTTTTCTTCTTTTCCTTTCCAAACTTCCTTTTGGGCTTCTCCTTCTGAAGCTTTGGGCAATCACTTTTGTAGTGTCCTTGATCGTTACACTCATAGCAGATGATGTCTTTGTTGTTTGGCTTTCTGTATCCTGAAGAGCCTTCAGATCTTTTGTGTCAAGAGGAGGATTCTGACCTTCTGTATCTAGAGGAAGATTCATTCTGATTTTCTGATCTTCTGGGATTTTTGAACTTCCTTTGCCTCTGCTTCCACAGTTGGTTCACCCTTCTGGAAATAAGAGACAGTCCATCTTCTTCTGATGAGGATCCATCAGAGGTTTCTTCCACAACATGCAAAACTTTGGAATCAGATTTTCGGTTAGATTTTAAAGCTAATGGCTTACCTTGCTTTTGAGGTTCATCTGCTTCTAGCTCTATCTCGTGACTTCTGAGGGAGCTGACAAGTTCCTCCAGAGAGATTTTGTTGAGATCCTTGGCTAGCTTAAGCGCTGTGACCATTGACCTCCACTGTTTTGGCAAGCTTCTGATGATCTTCTTGACGTGATCAGCAGTGGAATATCCTTTGTCAAGAACTTTTACACCAGCAACAAGAATTTGGAATCTTGAAAACATAGCTTCTATTGATTCAATATCTTCCATCTTGAATGCCTCATACTTTTGAATGAGCACAAGGGCTTTTGTTTCTTTGACTTGAATGTTGCCTTCATGCGTCATTCTCAGAGAATCAAACATATTCTTGGCAGTTTCTTTGTTTGATATTTTCTCATATTCTGAATATGAGATGGTGCTAAGAAGTATTGTTCTGGCCTTGTGATGATTTCTGAACTCACGCTTTTGTTGATCAGACATCATTTTCCTGTCAATCTTATGACAATGTCATCCACTGGGTGCATGTATCCATCAGTCACCATGTCCCACAGATCAGCATCATGGGCCAGAAAGAACCTCTCAATTCTGTATTTTCAGTAGTCAAAGTTCTCTCCATCAAAGACTGGAGGTTTGCCACTGAATTTGTCCCTTTCTTCATTGTTGTCATTGCTGATGTTTTGACTTGGTCCTGCCATTGTGTTTTTCTGATGCTAGATCTTGTACTGACACGGTTAAGTGTTAAAGCTCAGAACCAGGCGCTCTGATGCCAATTGTAGGTGCGAAAAACACAAGAAAGGGGGGGTTGAATTGTAAAACTTGAATCAAAAGGCTTAACAACACATTATTTTTATCCTGGTTCGTTTGATCTCAAACTACTCCAGTCCACCCATCAAGATGATTTCGCCTCTCTCCAACGAGGTCTTAATCCACTATTCTCAAATGATTACACTAGATACTTTAACAATTGTTAAAGTCTTCTTGAGTACAACCACAATCTGGTTGATCTCGAGGAACTTCTTTTACAAAAGAATTGAATAAGTGTGTGTTGTTGTTTTCTTACAAAACTGTATATCACAACTGTGATAATTACACATAATAAGCTTGGAATAAAATGAATTTGATAAAGCTTTGAATATGCGCGGTTGGATAGCTTGGCAAATTTTGAGTGCGTACGTACGTACTTCTTTTCACGAGCAGACCTGTTTATATAGGCAAGCAAGGATACGTTGTCCATAAAGCAGGTTTAATGATAATAATTCACTTTCCTTTAGTAGAAGATCTTTGTCTGAAGAAAGCCGTTAGCATTTAATTCTGTCTTGAATAACCAGTAACGCTTCAGAGTATTCTTTGCTGTATCTGCTGATAACGCTTCAGAGTGTTGATGATTTGGTAAAGATGTATTTGATCAGAGTCTAAGTGTATTTGTTTAGGCGCAGATTCTGGTCATCAAGCTTCAGCGTATAATCTGGTAGCTTCAGCGTATAGCACATATCTTTGATTGTCTGATGTTGATTCTATTCTGATGCTAATTCCATCAGAACTTCTGCATATACAAAACATAATTTTAAGGAGCATAATTTTTCTTTGTATATATCTTTGAAATAATTTATTCTTTGTATTTTGTTATCATCAAAACTCTAATCAAGGGTTGTAGAATCAAACTATGTTATAACAATCTCCCCCTTTTTGATGATGACAAAAACCATATTTTTCAATAAAGAATAAAGAAGGACCAGAAGCAGAAAAAACATGGTAGGTCTCAGAAGTCAGAAGTCTTTTATTCTGATGAGAAGAAACATCAGAAGGAAAAAAAGAAGTATGGCAAGAGAATGGTTCAGTGTTACTGTTGTAATAGGTTTGGCCACTTTGCTAAAGATTGTTGGTCAAACAAAGAAGAAGTAAAAATAGCCAGAGGAGATTCAGATGATGAACATGTGCTATTAATGGCTTGTGAATCTGATGAGAACATATGAGATTGTTATTTTATGATTCTGAAGGGTAAGAAGATGACTCTGAATATTCTGAATCTGAAGAAGTGTTTGTATATGAGTCGGAATCAAAAGATGACGCTGAAGATTTTGAAGATAAGTCAGAATCTGAGGTTTCTGAAGATGACTCGGAGTTAGAAGATGACTCTGAAGCTGAAGAAAAGTGAGAATTTAAAGGTGATTCTGAGTCTGAAGAAGAATCAGAAGATGAGTCAGAATCTGAAGGAGATTCTGCTTCTGAAAATGAGTTAGAACTTAAAAGTTTTGAAGGTGATTCAGAGTCAGGGGATGAAGAATCTTCTGGAGACTCTAAAGATGAGTCAGATGATGAATCTCATTATGATCTAAATTTTGAATCTGGTGGTGGTCATGCTTCTAGAAGGGAAATCATGTCTTCTGAAGATGATCAAGTTTCTGGTGGAAATCATGTCTCTGAAGGTGGACCTTAAGAAGGAGGAGCTTCTAAAGGTAATCCAACCTTTGACGGTGATCATGATTCTGAAAGTGGAAATTTTAAAGGTAGAGCTTCTGATGGTGATCCAACTTTTGAAGATGGTATTCTGAAGGTAGTGGTTATGAACGAGGTCCAGAAGCTAACAAAGGTGGAGCTTCTAGTGGTAGTCAAACTTCTGAAAAAAGTCTATAAGGAGATATTGTTCCAGAATAAGAAGGAGATTTTGAACAAGTTCAAAGGCCACATAGAGTCTGAAATATATGAAGAAGATTTGCAGAGTTTGGCAAGCTGCAAAATACTGAAAGGACTCCGAGGTATGGAGTGTTATTCTCTTCTAGTGTTAAATCAGATGCATAGCTGATATGCTATCCAGACTCTGTTTTGTATGGAGACAGAGTTGACAGAAGAAATACTTCTGAATACTTTTGTTTGTATCTGGAAAGTCTTATTTCTTGGTGCTCCAAGAAATAACTGGTGGTTGTGTTGTCAACCTGTGAAGCTCTCAAGAAGAAATTGTGGTTGAAGGCCATGAAAGAAAATCTTGATGCTATTGAAAGAAACAAGACTTGGGAGTTAACTGAGCTTCCAAAGGAGAAGAAAGTCATCAACGTCAGGAGAGTTCTCAAGGAGAAATCTTCACTTCTAAATAAAGTATTAGAAGTTGCACACTGTAGCAACCAGAAGCAACTTGCAGATATTCTGACGAAGAATGTCAAGACTAAACACTTTATTCGTTTGAGAGATAGAATTGGTGTTGAAGAGTTTTGGTTAGCTAAATATGAGTTAAGGGGTGATGTTGAAAGTAATTCATATTCAGAAGATGTTGTTGCTCAGAAGCAGTTGAGCTTCTGAGGTTGTTAGCCAGAAGTTGTAAGCTTCTAAGACTGATTAGTTAAAAATAGTAGTTTGATGTAATCAAAAGTTGTTATTACGCCCAGAAGTATGCTTAGCTTCTGGGGTTCTGATTCTGAGCTTGTTAGCGGAGCTGTTAAGTTTAGTATTTCCTAGTTTGTACCTTTTAACTTAATCATTAAGTTTACTTTTATTAGAGCCTACATGACAATTTACTTTGTATATAAATAGACTAGTAGTAGTTATCATTTGTAAGAGTAACAGTAACAGTAATAACAATCATTGTTCAAATATTCTTCCTTATAACTTTATAACCATCATTGTAGAGTTTTAATAGTATTCTATCTTATTTTTTTTTATTTATTAATTTTGTACACTAATAATATATATTGCTAAATATTTTTTATTTAAAACTGTGTCTATATACAATTTGGTCCAAAAAATCACCTATCCACGATAAGAACATTCCAAGTAATCTTCTTTATTATTTCCCTTAATTAGGTGTATTTATCCAAATAAATAAAATCTAACCCAACTCGTGCATGTTTGCATATAATTACTTTGCATCATATTCTACCGCATTATATATACCAATTATTCTGCAATATACGTGCATGTCCAAATATTCAAATGATTAACATAAATTTAAAAAAAAATTATAATCTTTTTAATGGATTTTCTTAGTTCGTATTTTAAGACACTATTACGGACAATTTTTTTAATAACAGTTGAAAATGATATATAATCACGCGGGATCAGGCGTTATTATGTAGAATATTGTTGTAAATTTGTTATTAACAATCACGGTTCTTGGACCGTTGTAGTATAGTGGAAAATGTGCGTGATATCACAACAGTTATTTTATCCACCGTTGTGATATATATGGTACTGGGTTCGAACCCAACAAGAAATAAATTACATTAAATCAGAGTTAAAATAGAAAATCGTTGTAGAATGTATCCTTAATTTATTATATATAAATGTATATTGCTTGTTTTACCATACACCTCATTAAAGAAATACAATAACTAAATTGGTAAAGAACTATATAATCTGAAAATTAAACTATTCTTGAAAATCAACTTAAAACACTACTGTATTTCGAATTACAAATGTCTCATTCAACACATTTTATGTTCCTTAGCCCATAATATATATGATTCAATGGTCGGTTTCTTTTAATACATCGATATCTTTTATTTTTGTTTACCTCATCATTGTTGCTTATCATCGTGAATGTTATGACGACTTATCATCATAACAATCATGATTTTAATAATCATGATGATAAGCGACGACGACGAGGTAAAGTAAACTAATAGATATTGATGTATCGTAGGAAACCGACCATTGAACTATATATTATGTGTTAAGGAACATAAAACATGCTGAAAGAGATGCATGCAATTAGGAAATACTATAGTGTCTTTAATTTGATTTTTAAATACATCTTAATTTTCAAATTATATATTTCTATGTCAATATAAATAATTTTATTTTCATTAAAAGGTTAGTGAAATACACAATATACATAGTATATAATAAACTAACTTCATCTTCTGTGTCAACCTGTATAAGAACTTAAAGAACAAAACATGTTAAGTCACAAGAAGCCTTCTTCTTATGATTTAGCATCGTTTTATTCTTGTTTTGAGAATATTTGTCAACATCAACATCGTACAACAACACAACAAATACATGTAACAGGATAAATAAAAACAAATATTTTAGCCACAAAATACTAACATCATATAATATCACAAAATATATTAAGTTGTTTATAGAACATATTTTATTGAAAATAATCGTGAAACTATGAGGTTCATCTAGTTTGTGAAACAACGAGGAAGAAGTATAAGGTGGATGAAGTTAACACAATAATTTCATATTTCTTATATTTCTTTTCATAGTTTCTAAAACTAGATGAAGTTTGATGTTGTTGTTTCTTTATTCACTTCTCTTAAGTGCTACAAACACCATAAAAATTATCAACATGTGAAACGATAAACTTATTTGTCATCAACACAACCGACAATAACAACATAGAACATCATACAAAAATAGAAGAACCATAAACTATCTAACCATGTGAAATATAACAACAACATACACGAAAACGAAGAATAAAAGAAAAAGAATAATACATTTATGTAAGAAGAACAAGATTGACGGTTATATTATAGAATAGGAATGCTAATGATGAAGAAGATAAAAAATGAATTCTAGAGTTTTGCTGAGAAAGATGCAGCGCTACTATGAAAAAGCGAGAGTAAATTTGCTTATATATTAAAATACTCACAACAGTCGACCTTAGCAACCATGGTAATATATATATATATATATATATATATATATATATATATATATATATATATATATATATATATATATATATATATATATATATATATATATATATATATATATATATATATATATATATATATATATATATATATATATATATATATATAGGTGAACTAAAGAACCGCAGTCGTAACCCTTTATATATAAAAATAAAAATAATAGAAAAAACACGCCTTAACGTTAAATGTGATGACACTAAGATTCGAATCCAAGAAAGTCTGAAATCTATAATCACAGTTATGGCTGAAATCCTTATTAGATACTAATAATTTTTTAATAAAAATATAAAAATAAAATGTTCGCACCTAGATTTAGAGATGTCACTACAGTATTAGAAAAAAATGTGATGAACATGACATTGTTGTTTGTGCGTTTTGTAGCAGTGAGAATATAAATTAAAAAATATATAATGAAGGTTTTAATATTAAAAAATTATATTTTAGTTTTGAAAAACTGAAAATAAAACTTTATATTGAATTGTTTAATATGCACATTAAGAGAACAAGTTAATTTTTTTAATTATTTGTTTTTTTTTAAAAAGATTTCTTCACCGTCTTTATTGTGTTTTTATTTCAAGTAAAAAAAATGTAATATATAAAAGAAACATAAGTAGATTTATTTTTTGAAAAATTGAAATAGTAATTAATTATTCAATATTTTTATACTACTAGTAGTTAGATTCAACATATAATTTTGTTTTGTTTGTTCAAAAGTAATAGAATATTTTTTAATAAAAAATTCATTGATCCAATGATCATTTTTGCATTCATATTCAAAATAATTTTTTAAAAAAATATTATTGTTACAACTTACAAGACTAAATTCTCACTATTTACCAACTTTATAGAAAAATAATTTTGGACTCATAATAATTATTAATAAATCTATTTAGCTACCATAGAATTTATCAGAGTTAAACAAATTGAATTTCAAAATACTTTTATGTGTAGGAAAATATTTAAAACCTCAAAAGTTGAAAAATATTGTTTCTTATACATTCCTGATGCAGATTAGTATGTATATAGTTTGTATCTAGAATATATTAGTTTTCTATGCGAATTGAAGAATATATGAACTTTATTGATTTTTCTAAATATAATAATTCATAAAATAGTGTAATAATCAAATAATGATTCATAATTTGGCACCACACAAATAAAAGATGCGATAACGTTGGGTGTCATTGTCGTGGAAAAAACAAAAGAAACATAAAACATGATTGAAGTTCAAAAACAGTGATTGCGATTTATGGACGAGTACAAAAATGAAAGGTGTCATACAAGATATAAAATATATATAATCATGAAGGAAATGAGTTTATGAAGGAGAATACAAATTATACGATAAACTTGCTATAAGTTATTAAGCTGGTCTCAAATATTTTTAAAAAATATAATCATATTTTGTGGTTTAAGATATACACAACATTTAAGTACCTTTATTTCTAAATTATAGTCTGTTTGACAAGACCAATAAATAAGTTTTTAACTTATAGTTTTTCAATTAGCATTAATAAAAAAAATTGTTTACTAACTATTATTTAGCATGAATTTTGAACTTTTTAAATTAATTTTTGACTTTTTTTATAGTTTTTTGAACGTATAACTTATAATTAGTAATTTTATTTTTATTTTTATAATCAAACGTTACTTTTATTTTTTATAATTTAAAATAAAATAAATAATTTTTAATTCTATATATATAAAAAGTTGAATTTTTTTAAATAGTCAAGTATTGAAAAAAAATACAAATAATCACGTTTCAGAGAAAATTACGTAAATAATTATGTTTCAAAAATGGGTAACATGCTGAAGTCATCTCATATGACGTATACACCTAAATTTACATGTAGACTTCATATGAGATGACACATGCATAGGATTGGAAATGAGTCGAGTCGAGTAGAACTCGCATCAGTTCAGTTCGACTCGTTAAGAATTAGACAAGTTCGAGTTTGAGTTTATCACAAACTTTTTTTCCAGCTTAAATTCAACTCGTTAAATACATCACGAATTTTTTTCTGCTCAAACTCGACTTGTTAGAAGTTCACTAACATTTCGATTCAACTCGTTAAGTTTATCTGACTAGGTTCAACTCACTTATTTCACAGAGTTTATATATATATATATATATATATATATATATATATATATATATATATATATATATATATATATATATATATATATATATATATATATATATATATATATATATATATATATATATATGACATTTTAAATTAATATTTTTAAATAAAAAATATAGAAATAAAATAAAAGTTATAAAATTGGAATTTATACGATGTTAATTTTATTTGTATAATTATTTGTAGAAAGATTTTACTCACTTGAGAATATAAATTATCAATTAAAATCGTTAGATTAAAAGAAAATATAAGACTATGATTTAGAGCAAATCTTTAAACTACTCTTAAAGACAATATAATCTATTTCATATATAATCGAATTGACTCATGAACCTAACGAGTCGAACTATGTATAGTTCAAATTCAACTCATTTAGCTAACAAACTTATTTTTTAACTCATATTCAGCTCATTTGATTCATGAACCTAGTTCAACGATTTAATTTTTGAATCAAATTTCAAACTATTTTCGAGTTGATTTGGTTCATTGCCAGCCCTACACATGCATTACCTTTTAGGTCATATGAGATGACACATACACTCTAATTTTTGGAGGAAGCGTCATCTCATTTGACTCCTACATGTATCTATTTTTTCTATAAATAAAACCCTCATTTCTCCTCCATTCTTCACTCATTTTCTCACTTTCTCTCTAATTTTTCATCATGACATCTAATATGGTTTTCAAAAGAGATGAGTATGTTTTTTCTCGACCATCAAATCCCCGATTAAAATGAAAATTTGACACGTTCATTCTATGGAGCGTCTTAATAGAGAGTTGATGTGATGGTTAGACGGGGAAATTCAAGACGGCAAAGTCATTAGAAGAATTCAGAGAGAAAGAACGATCACCTCACTTGCGACCAAAAAATCTCGACGTTGGTGGGGGATATCAAAAATGACAGTGACGTAATGGTGATGAAGCATGGGTCAAATGAAATTGTTTTGACGATTGTAATTTCTTAGATATTTTGTCGTGTTATTGATGTTATTTTCATCAGACATATGTGTTGTTGTTTTAGTCGTGATGTCATTGTTGTATACGTTGAGAAAGGTCTTGGCCCTGTAAGCGGAAGATAGAAGTAATAATGACAAGGGAGCAAGGCATACCAAAGACTTGCAATTTTCTGCAATCGCACCAATGAGATGGTAGCTCCTCGTTGTCTTGGCAGCTCCTCGTTGTGGTCGATTGTCTCTTTGACAATGAACTTGTGGTTATGTCGGTCGAATCTTGTAATATGATGGGTGTTGAGTTTGAAAATCGAAGTCACATTTGCGACGAAATTGTCTTTTATTTTTTAAAAATAAAAAAATTAATTGCATCTAAACGCTATCTAAGATGACTTAGGAAAAAACACATGTATTTAGACGTCACCTTATTTGACTCCTCCTTTAAAAATTTAAATAGATGCACCATTTCATATAGATGAATCATTTATACCAATTCTAACGCATGATTATTTGTGTAATTTTTTCAAAAAAATATTTATTAATTTTTTTTCTCAATAAAATTAAATGTATATAAAAAAATTTATAAATATATCTTAGTGCACCTTGATCTTTATCACTATTGTTCTCTACTCTCACCGTGTCATTTGTCTCAGCTAAAATTTATTTATATGAATTGAATATATTTTGGTTTTATGTTTATTTTACATATATATTTAAAATATTTTACATTTATTTATTGTTACATTTAATTTAAATTTAATAATAGTATATAAAAGATAATGAACCGATAAATTATTATTAAGAATGTTGCCTTTCTATATTTATGAGCTAGTGAACTAGAAACACTGATTTATCAAATCATTCTATAATTTGGAACAAATGGAATATTACTTTTAACATATCATATAAATAAACAATTATTTATGAAAAATTAAATGAAGATAAATAATTATTTGATAAATGCAATTAATTTTTCTTACACCAAGAGAATTTAATACGATTAACAATCATTTCTAATTTTTAATATTTGTATAATTAGTTAATTTGATTTATATGATTGTAGGGAGGGAATACATGGTTGACTTGGGCACTGAGTTTGAGTGTAGCTACAAACTCCCCACAGTTATAATGTCATGCATTTTAAACCATTCAATCAAAATAAGACGTTTGGGATTTAAGAAATGTGTTTTTCAAACTATTAAATAAAATTTAAGTCTATCTATTTTAGATTGTATGATCAAAATCAAACAGCAAGAACTATAGTGACTGCAAGATAAAAGAACAACAAGTAATTCTGAAGGTGAGAAAAATACAAGAATTAAGGTTGAGTTGTGTAGGCGTTTTCTTCCTTTTTCAAGACACTCTTATCAGATTCAGAATACAAAGTGTAGAATCTGATACAAGGTAAGTTGTTTGCAGCGGATAAAAGCAATATCATAGTTAACGAGTGAGAAAAAGAGAGACACAAACAATTTATCTTGGTTCCTCCCACAAAACAGGACTAGTTCAGTCCCCTTGTACTTCCAAGAGATTTTACTATAATCACTACCGATTACAATTGCTCAAACACACAAGCAAGAGACTTTCAATGCTCAAACACACAAGTAAGAGATTTCTAATGCTCAAGCACACAAGCAAAAGACTTCTAACAATCTAACTTACATATGAGAGATTCTTTGAGTTTTATACATGATATACAATCAAAGGAGTATACTACAACACAAAAATACTCTTAAGACTTAAGAATTTCTAGGATATACAAGTGTTAAGAAATTCTAAGTTAAACTCGTGCTTTTGATTTGATAGAGTAACAACTCTTGTTTGTCAGTGTTTCGTTATTGTATCTTCAAGTCTTCCACTCCTTATATAGAGAGATAAAAAAGAGTCATTGAAGAAGACTTCTTGCACATGTGAGTCTTGGAGAAGCTTTGATCAGAGACATTGAAATATTACTTGATATGGTTAATTCTTGGAAAAATACATTTGAAATTCATTTGCTTCAAAAGGAACTATTTGTTCCATCCCTGCTGTATGTGCAATTTTTATTTGGTTATGCAAATAATCATAAAAAGACAAAATGATCTCGGAGTCTTATTGTGATCTTTTGGAGTCTTCTTGATCTTAGAGTTGACCAACTTCAGAGCCTAAATCTTTAGAGGTTGACTTTCTTCAGAGTCTGATATTCAGAAGTTGACTTCCTTCAGAGTCTGAGTCTTCAGAATATGATGTTCAGGTTTTAATTCTTCAGATTCAAGATCTTCAATCTTCTCTTTAATGTTCAAATTCAGTGCTAGAACTTAACATGTATCACAAATTTTAGTTTATGATCCTACACACTTGAACATATATTAGTATACCCAATTTTTCTTTAAATACTTTGTTATCATCAAAACCTTAGGGATATGGTACAAACCAATTGAGTTCAAACAATCACCCCATTTTTTATGATGAAAAATACAAGTATTTAAGAACAATGATTATTGATTTAATTAAGAAGTTGACTTCAATATCTGAGGTTTGTAAGCTCCTCCTGAGTCTAATAGTCCTAAGCGCGAGGTTTGTAAGTTCTCCCTAAGTTATATCCAAGTTAATTAAATTGAATATTTAAAAGCACAATAAATATTTCTTCAAAAATTTAAGCAAGAATTTAACTGTCAGATTCAAGAGCATAAATACTTATTATTTTACTCCCCCCTTTTGTCATCAACAAAAATAATAAAGTATGGAAATAAGAAAAGAGACAGAAGATAAGTATCATTAAATAAATAAGAGGTGATGTTTAGAAACAAAATATTTTTAAAGATATAAAAAGTCAACAAAAGGTTCTAAGTCCTAAAGCTTAGGGTTTCTTCAAAAGCTCCAGAATAACCTTAATATTAGAACATGTGTCATCTTATGTTGCAACCACTATCTTCAATTAAACATTAATTTCTCGTTGAGTAGCAACCATAGACTAAATTTAAGCATCCATAGCTTCTTGGTTAGCAACAACATAGGCTACTTTAGCCTATAATCCCTATTGCTTATGACTGGAAGAAGCTATAGATTCGTTAGAGAAGCTCTTCATGTTTTTCAGAACTGTATCCACACATGTTTTGAGAGTATCATTTCCTAGCATATGAAATGGGGTCAGATGCCAGAAGTCTCTCAGCAACCAGAGAACGAATCTTAACAAAGGTTTCATTCCTAAATTCTTCCATTAGGGCTTGGATGTGAGGAGATGGGCTCATATAGTGATTTGTGTGAGGTGGATCTCTATCTTCAGAGACATTAAGAGCTAATTTTCCAGATCCTATCACATCTTCTATTTCTCTTGAAGGGATAAAATGGTGAGAATGGGACAGATGAAGGAGTGTTAGGTTTAGGAGGGGCCTATTATGGAGGAGATTTTTGGTTCTAATTGAGTTTCAGGTTGGGTCTCAGGTTTTGGTGACAGGGTTGTGTGTTTAGGTGAAGGTGAAAGGTCTTGTTTAACAAGGTTAGATTGATCTTGAATGACTAGTTAAAGAATATGTTCAGGTGTTTGTTCAGGTTCAGTTTAAAAATGGTAGATTTCAACTTTTGGTTGTGGAGTTTCAAAAGTTGTGGTGTTTAATGGTAGGGATTGAAGAGGTTGGATATTTAGAGGCATAAACTATGATTACTCATAATCAGAGCTTGAGCTTGAGGTTGATTTAGGGCTTGACGATGATATGGTGTAATATATAGGGGAGGTTAGTTTAGGTTGTTCTTCCGGTAAGGTTTCCATGAACGGATCATAATCAGTCGTGATGTTTAGGGGTGAGGGTTCTTCAGATACTGGAACAAATGCTAGTTGATTTGTTCAAAAATGAACTTACCAGTTAGATTCCTTAATAATTCATCTATACCAAATGGATTAAGGACATTTTCTAGTATCTAAGTCATGGTTGGGGGTTCAGATGTAGGATTAGGGGGAACTCATGATAGGTTCTAAAGGTAGATCCATGTCATGAATGGGTGGAGGTGTGTGTTCAAATGAATGTGAAAGTGAAGGGTTATGGGTTGGTTTTTTAGTTTCAAGTGAGGAACTTGAAGAATCTAAAACTGGATCAAGGTTAGGATTCAAATTGTTACCTATTTCTACAGTTTAAAATTATGCAACATTTGGAGTAGCTTATGCAGTTATCTCCTCCTCCACAATAACATCTTCAACCCGAGACTTTGTTGCACCCAAAGAAAGTTGGTGAACCTCAGCAACAGAAGTATCAAATTCATCTTCTTTCTCAATTTCCATATCAACTTCTGAAGCTTGAGTATCTGTAAAAGCTTCTTGATGTTGAGTTAATCAAAAGAAAGTAATTTGTTATCGTATCCACTGAGACTGGAGTGATATTACTAGCGATTATATTGTTGATATCTTATTAAGTTAAGGTTTCTAAAAAGATTGATTTGATACAAGTAACGAAACGTAATTTAAACGGAATAATGTAAACGAAAGTTTAAGATAATAAGTGATCTTGCAGGGATTGGCTTTCCTCTACCATTTACGTATGCAATTTACCAATTAATTCTGCATAACATCAATAACCATGTTTTTATTCTTATCTCCAAATACTTTTCAAAAATAGCATGTATGTCTACATGAAGTTTCAAGATTTCCCTCAGTTCGTTTAATTGATGATATCTCAACCGATTAATCAAACCAATGGTACTTAATCTCAAGTATTCAAATGGATCTTAAACCTGATTCTATGTCTAGCAATTAGTGTTTAAGTGATTCATTATCTTTGCTTTTATTCTCAAGTCCAAAAATGCTTCATTTAGAAGATATGATCTCATACATTATAGGTCATTTTCGAAAGTCAACAAAAGACACTTTTTGTCAAGGCAACTTAAATCAAGATAATGTCTTAAAAAGCAAAAATAATCAACATAGATATTGTAGAGGACATCATGGGATTTCTAAAAAGTCCAAGATCATATTTAAGAGATGAAAATTGAGCAAGTTATAATTTGCACAAGTTGGGAAATTTTGAAGAAATTCATGAAGCACAAATTGAGCAAAATTACATTTTTGAACCTATGAGCCTAGTTTTTTATGTTCAAACATGTCCATAACATCTTAGAGGACCTTTAAGTCCATTTTTTCATGACCTTGATTTTTATTATATTTATATTTATCTTGATTATATTTAATTTAAAATCAAATAAATTAAATAAAAATACAATAAAATATGGGATAATGCATTTGGGATTAACTTGACCCATTATGGAGCCCAATATTTCCTGCAAAGACCAACAAACATTGTCTAGGTTCATGCAAAAACGGAATTGGCAAGAATCATTCAAATATGGCCAACTTTCAATATGTTGGATTTTTTGTCCCATGGCCTTGAAAGCTTGATTCCTTGCGATATTGGTCGGCTCTCCCCACTTCTATATAAATAGACAATACAATGCAAACAAAGGAATACACATACACTGCCTAGAGAAGCTCTACCAAATTTCATAAAAAAAAATCTCAAACTTGCAAACTTCGAAAGTAGATCTTCCAGCGTTCCTCCATCAAAACCAGTCATGCAATTGTGTTCTTGAGCATCCAAGGACCCCTCTAGAGCCTAGATTCAAGCCTCACACGTCTCAGAAGCCCTTCATACAAACTCACCGGTTTGGTAAAATCTCTTGCTCCCAAAATCTTTAAATCCTGTAATTTAAATCCATGTTACGTATGTATTCATGTTACTGATGATATTTGGATGAGAACTAACGTGTTACACACAAGTTTGGACGCAGGGATGGGATCGTGCCATGGTTAGGGCATAATCTGAATTCATGTGCGAATAATATGATACAGGAACTGGTTGCTTGTTTTAAGCCTGATTCGAACTCATTGCGTATTTTTACATAGGATAGGCCTTTTGTTAGTCATGAATCTAATGTTTTTTGCATGTTTTGGATTTTGTCCGATCGGAGAAGACGACCGGAGTTTGACTCTGATGTCTCTGACTTTAGTTGTCCCCGATAGGAGCTTGCGTATCAAAGCCCAACTCTTTGATTCGTTCGTTTAAACAGCAGAGGACCCACCGAGCGCATGCTTTATTATTTAAATAATTTTAAAACGAGTTTTGTAATATAATGCTTTGTTTTGTTTGTACTAATGGATGAACACGTCACCCCAGTGGCAACACACGCGCACTTAAGGCTTACCCCTGCCAGGTCCTGGGTTCGATCTAGGCAGGGAGTAAGTTTTGTTATTTTTTCCATTTTCCTCTAACGTTTGTTTTGCAGGTAAGTCAACGCCCGAGCCTTCTCATTTCTTTGGGCCTATGA
The DNA here is from genome assembly GCA_948472305.1 of Vicia faba. Classification (NCBI taxonomy): domain Eukaryota; kingdom Viridiplantae; phylum Streptophyta; class Magnoliopsida; order Fabales; family Fabaceae; genus Vicia; species Vicia faba. The sequence goes on from OX451741.1 coordinate 1,374,142,858, forward strand.
ATTTCAAATTCTCACCCCCTGTTTACTCTTTACAGCGAGACCCATTCTTTTTTCTAGTTTGTTTTGTTTAATTTATTTTCCTTTTTAACTAATTTCATAAAAATCATAAAAAATCATAAAATTAAAAAATCACAAAAAATAATTAGACTTTTATTTTCATTAATTAAATTAATTTCAATTAATTATTTTTAATCATTTTCTTTCTTTAATTAACTAATTAATTAGAATTAGGTTTCCATAAATTTAATTTAAATATTTTCCTAAAAACAAAAAAATAACAAAAAACATTTTCTTTTTACCACTTAAAATTTTTAGATTCTCTTTACATCTTTCTCTTTTCTTCCCTGCGCGTTTATCAATTCGCATTATTTTCACAATCATGTAATTGTACATGAGATATAATAGACTTTAACTAGGACCCTTTTACTTTTCATTTCCCATTTTTGGTTTGTAATTCCCCCCATCCCGAAGCGATGTAATAGTGTAGATTCATTTCCCACACTTTATTTCCCGTACTTATATATAATTGACTACTAGATGTATGCTAATAGGTTTGTATGGAAAGACTAAAAGAAAACACTAGAAAACCTAACCCTCAAGATAAACATAACTGAAACATAACACACTCACACACATGTACCTCTAAGGTACCTCTACTTGTTGCCTTCGGAATAAATAGTCACGTCTCTCAAACGTAGGAGATTTTAGCAGTGACCCTTTGGTTATAAGATTATAAGTCCCTCGATGACCCTTTCGACGCTGCCTCGGTAAATGATCTTAAAACCCTAGAGTAATTTCTAAAGTATCTTATGAGTTGCCTTCGTGACTGTACAATGACCCTCGCTTGTCCCTAAAAACATCCAATGATAGCGCTACCTACTGATTAATAGTAGGATAACAATGTCTAAAGGAGAAGAGGAAAAGAACAAAGATTATTCGAGTAGGTAGACCGCTTATAGTTGCTTGCTCATAAAAACAAACAAAACAAATTTTCACACATACACAAACTTTTCTCTAAAATATTTTCAAAGAGAAAACACTCTATACACATTCTCAATGATACGAGAAACATTACAAAGTTCTCCGTACTAAGGCGTCTTTTCAAAAATATTTTCAAATACCCTTACATAAAAAAGCATTTTCAAAGTGAGCTAGCAACTAAGTGCCCGTAGATAATTACAGATGGAAAGGGTGCTAACACCTTCCCTTTCCTTAACCCACCCCCCGAACTCAAAATATTTAAAAAGGTCTTTCCTATTCTTTTCACCCTTTCCTTTGTTGGGTAAAAGAAAAGTCGGTGGCGACTCTTACTAACCGCAACATTTGCGATAAAACGTAAAAACCAGTAAAGTCAGTTCTCATACCGTATTACAGTAGGTAATTTAAACTCTCATGAACAACTTTGTCAATATCTTGAATGATTCATGTTTCCATCTTGGTGATTTCCTTTTTTAATCTCTCTGTGAGCATAAGTTTTCAAGGCTATTTGGCTATTTTATAAATTTTTGATCCTAAGGCTAATGATACTTTTGGATTTGTCAAGCATTTTCTTTTTGAATTCTCCTTCTCTCTTTGGTTTTTAAGCATTTGGAGAGACTACATGTTTCTTTTTCATTCTTTCTTTCTTTTGTGATGTATATTCTCTCCCCAACATTATCTTTTTCTTTCTTTCTTTTTCAAGCATTAGTTTTTCTTTTTGTTTTACTTTTGAAACCAAATTTTCAAGAGCTTTGTGAATTGTTTTTCAAGTACTCTTTTAAATTTCCAACAGGCTGGTTTTCTTTTGTTTCAAGTGGCATTCTTAGATCTGGATTAGTTTTTCAAGTGTTCACTCAACTCACCGGTTTATGTTGAGGCTCTTTGGTTAAGTGGTTTATCTCAATTGGAATAGCCTTTATTTGATGCTCCACAAAAAAGTTTGCATGGTAATTGTTTATAATCTACATGAATCAACCGAGTTTCAATCAAAGTTATTCATACTCATTTCTTTTTGTGCACAATAGAAGGCTTCTCGCTTTTCTTGTTTATCGGCTATATGATTCAAGCAAGATAATATGTGTTTGTAAAATTTAAGCATGAAATTATTTTGTATAAACCATTATTTCAAAATCATGCTATCATTCTACAAAGCTTTAAAAACATGTACCTTTTCCTTGTGCATTTTTCCCAAAGTTTATCATTACCACTCATGTTTTGTTGAATTTGTTGAAAACATAATTTTTGCTTCTCTTTGAACACTTTTCAAACCTTGATGAGTAAAGTAAGTGCATTACAAGCACAAATATGTAGTAGTTTTTTTCAACATAAACTCAATATAACAAACGTTAAAATAACCAAGTACCAAGTGATGTTATGGTATTAATACCTTCCAAAAGGATTACAATAAAAAACTAAATCGAAATTCTAAACAGGGTGTCACAAACTGAACTGAAATAACTAGCATAAAATTACTAAATGCAAAATGCACTATGATGAAAGCTTTTAAAAATATCACTCATTTAATGGAGAGATCTCAAAATTGTCTCCTTTTCTTCACTCCCCACCCATGTCTTTATCGTCACCGGCTTCAGACGCCATTTTTGATCCTCCTGATGTTCCTGCTTCATCTCCTGCTTCCTCTTCTTCTTCAGCATGTTGCTCATCACCATCCTTATTTTCATGTCCAGCTCGAACTTTTTGTAGAGCATCAAATCAAGGCTATTACAATTGAGAAAAACCACTTAACCAAAGATCCTCAACATAAACCGGTGAGTTGAGTGAACACTTGAAAAACCAATCCAAATCCAAGAACACCACTTGAAATAAAAGAAAACTAGTCTACTGAAAATTTAAAAGAGTACTTGAAAAACAATTCACAAAGCTCTTGAAAAATTGGTTTTAAAAGTAAAACAAAAAGAAAAAACAAATTCTTGAAAAATAAAGAAAGAAAAAGATAAAGTTGGGGAGAGACTATACATCACAAAAGAAAGAAAGAATGAAAAAGAAACATGTAGTCTCTCCAAATGCTTAAAAACCAAAGAGAGAAGGAGAATTCAAAAAGAGAATGATTGACAAATCCAAAAGTATCATTAGCCTTAGGATAAAAAATTCACAAAATAGCCAAATAGCCTTGAAAACTTATGCTCACAAAGAGATTCAAAAAGGAAATCATCAAGATGGAAACATGAATCAATCATGATGTTGACAAAGTTGTTCATGAGAGTTCAAATTACCTACCACCACAAAAATTGCTTCAAAAAGAAATCTTCATCATCTTTATGAAGAATGAGTGATAGGATGATTTAAAGAAAACATATATGGTTTATTTTGTTGATTGGATAAAATGATCTTCGCATAGAAACATTATTGCATAATCATGCTTTAATTCTATCAAAGCTTTAAAAACATGTATCTTTGCCGTGTGCATTTTGTCCCAAAGTTTATCATTACCACTCATGTTTTGTTGAATTTGTTGAAAACAAATTTTTTGCTTCTCTTTGAACACTTTTCAAACCTTGATGAGGAAAGTAAGTGCATTGCAAGCACATATATGCATCAGTTTTTTTCAACATAAACTCAATATACCAAATGTTAAAATAACCAAGTACCAAGTGATGTTACAGTATTAATGCCGTTAAAAGGATTACAACAAAAAACTGAACCAAAATTCTAAACGGAATATCACAAACTAAACTGAAATAACTAGCATAAAACTACTAAATGAAAAATAATCTATGCTTAAAGCTTTTAAAAATATCACTCATTAATGGAGAGCTTTCAACATTGTCTCCTTTTCTTCACTCTTCACCCATGTCTTCATTGTTATCGGCTTCAGACGCTGTTTTGGATCCTCCCGATGTTTATGCTTCATCTCCTGCTGCCTCTTCTTCTTCTTCAGCATGTTGCTCATCATCATCCTTATTTTCATGGCCAACTGGCTTCCCTTGACAAAATGGCTTGTCCCTAGGCCACACAATGTGCGTCCGAAATTCCTCCAGAGTCATGAAACGATGGCTTTCATCAAACTTCCCTCCTGGATAAATGTGCAACCTCTAAAAAGAATCATGTAAAGAAAGAGCTGTCCTATGATTAGAATCGTTTTGATCCCAAATATAGGTGAAAGCTTGGCGAAGTCTCGGATCCCAATCAACATAGTTCAGAGTGGATGAAGTCTGCCCTGTTTGGTCTTCTTGCCTTTTTTTCTTTTTCTTTTCCAAGAAATACCTCTCCATATATGTGTCACTAACCTTGGTTTTGATTACAAATGGTATTACATTGGGAAGCCTTACTTGAGAAGCAATGATCAATCCCATGATGAGACTGGGATAAACAAGAGGATGAACGCTTCTAGTTTCATCCCCAAATTCCTTACCTCTTTCTGCAACATTTTTCATTTCAGTAGAAATGATTTGACCGATATCAACTCGCCTACCTGACATGAGCAAATACAGAAGCTGAGTTGTATCCATTGTGAAGATGGAAGTGTGGCTTCATGGTTGGATATTGTGCAGGATGATCAAGAGGAGAACTTGAGCTTCCAAGATTGAATTCTCCCTATAATATCTAACTACTATACCATATGGATTCCTTTCGACTTCCCTACCTTCCAAAAGAATTTTCTTAGAGATCATTGCTTCATTGGGTGTCTTATTAATGGATTATTGATAACAGTATATTTTCCCTTCTTGCAAGCCAGGAGTTCACAAAAATTCATTAATCATATCCCTATGGAATTGAATCATTCTTCCCCCAACTTTGGTTGAGAAAGAGAAGGAAGTTCCTTCTGAGGGAAAGGCGTTGGCATAGAATTTCCGAAGTACCCCAGTGTTGATTTTATGATGGGGATTCAAAAGCTTATCCCATTTGAGGTTGGTCCATATAGCAGGTAAGGACTTGTAGGTTCCTTCAGGATTGATATCAAAGATTCTTTCATACCAGATGGATCTTCCCATTAGTTCCTGATACCTTTCCTCTTGTTCTGGTCCGATGAATCTTGTCTGGTCAAAGGTTTGTTGTTCTCTTGAAGTTCTCGCCCCTGAGGTTTTCTGTTTCTTTGAAGCCACATTTCTATTTGGATCCATACCTGCAACACAAATCACCAATAAATTAGTCTGTTAAGACACTAATTTTTATGCATTAGGACATGTTCTGGAAAAATAATTTTTGACAGACTTCTGTTTCCTGATTATTTTCCTCTTTCTGTTGAACCAAACATTGATGCTAATACTTTGTTCATTCAGTATGTTTCAGTTTATGTGCATATCATAAATATCAAAGAGCATATCAAGAAGCATATCTTAAAAATCATGTGCTAAAGAATATGAAAGTTTCAACCATGGATACCCACCAATCTAAACATTAGAATCTCAGAAGGAAAATTAGTAGCATGTACAAGTGGCAGATCTAAAAACTTTGAAAGAAAGAATATAGCATATACAAGAGAAAAATTATAATATCTAGAGATGTCACATACCCGTTATTTGCTGCAAAAAATGGATATGAATAAGAAATTAGGGTAGTGTGAAAAGTGAGTAAAGTGAGGGAGTGAAAGTGTGAATTGAAAAGTGAGATAAGTGAAGAGTTTTCTAGGGTTAGAGAAAGAGAGAAATGAAAAAATAGCAAAAGACAGGGCTATAACTGTGACACAAAGGTGTGGCAGGTGAGTAGGTGGTGCTTTTAATGGTCATAAAGATATGTTTTACCACCACATGTTCACTTCACGAGTAAAGTTCTCTTAGCAAACTTTCTGGGCTTAGATGTTTTCATCATGAACTGTTGTTCGCTTCGAACTATGCAATTCCAGAATTATACAGAATTGTAAACCTATTGCGCCAAGGACCGTTAATGTAACCTAACATAAAAACAATAAAATAATTACAGAGTTGGGTTGCCTCCCGAAGAGCGTTTGTTTAACGTCATTAGCTTGACGCTTTACCACTTCCATGGTTTGTGTAATGTAATTGTGGTGGTGACTCGATCAATCTCACCAACTAAGTACAACTTCAATCTTTGGGCATTAACCGTCCAAGTTGCATTGGTGTTTGGATATTCCAGTTCAATAGCTCCATAAGGCTTAAGATCTTTTATTTGAAATGGTTTAGACCACTTTGATTTAAGCTTTCTGGGAAACAATCTTAACCGCGAATTAAATAGTAGAACCATTTTCCCCAATTTGAAGTCTTTGGGAAAGATTTTGTTGTCATGATATCCCTTCACTTTTCCTTGTATAACTTTGAAGATTCATAAGCTTTCAGCCTTAGTTCATCAAACCCATGTATTTATAGCTCTATTTTCACACCGGCTTATTGTGAATTAAAATTGAGAGATTTTAAAGCACAAAAGGCTTTGTGTTCTAATTCAACCGGTAAACGGAAAGCTTTACTGTATACCATCTGAAATGGAGTAAGGCCTATTGGTACTTTTTATGCAGTACAATATGCCCAAAGAGCTCCATCAAGCTTTAATGACCAATCTTTTCGTGAGGTTGAAACTGTTTTTTCCAAGATTCTTTTTACTTCGCGATTAGATACTTCCACTTGTCCATTTGTTTGCAGATGATATAGTGATTCTACCTTGTGCTTGACACTATAATGTTCAAGAGCTCTCGCAAGTTGTGTGTTACAAAAGTGGGAGCCTCCATCACTAATAAATATTCTTGGTGTTCCAAATCTTGTGAAGATGTTTCCTTTTAAAAATTTCACCACCGTTTTACTATCCCCGTTTGGTGATGCTATAGCCTCCCCCCACTTGGATACGTAATCAACCACAACCAAGACATATCCATTGCTGAAAGAAGACGGAAATGGTCTAACAAAATCGATCCACCAACAATCAAATACTTCTACTTCAAGTATTCCTTGTAACGACATTTCATTCCTCTTAGAAATTCCACCATCCCTTTTATAATTATCACAATTTTTGGCATGTTCATAAGTATCTTTGAATAGAGTAGGCCAATAAAATCCTGCTTGTAATACTTTGGTGGCTGTTTGTTCTCTGCTATAGTGACCCACATATGGTGAATTATGGAAATGCCATGTGATGCTTCTTGCTTCCTCTCTAGAAACTCACCTTCTTAACAATCCACCAACTCCGATTTTAAACAAATACAGATCATTCAATATGTAATGAGTGGAATCATGCAATGATTTCTTCTTTTGTTTCCAATTGAGATCTTCAGGAATAAGTCTGGATGCCTTGTAATTTGCAAGAACCGCAAACCATGGCCTTTCCTCAATCATGAACAACTTTTCATTAGGAAATTGTTCAAGGACTTCTCTTTCTTCCTTTGTTATTTCAGGATTTACCAACCTTGATAGATGATCCGCAACCATATTTTCAGTTCCTTTCTTGTCGCATATATCTAAATCAAATTCTTGCAAGAGAAGCATCCATCGGATTATCCTTGGTTTTGAATTTGTCTTATTAGTCAAGTACTTGATTTCTGCATGGTCAATATAATAGATAATCTTGGACCATATGTAATAAGACTGAAACTTTTCTAATGCGTACACTATAGCAAGTAGTTCTTTTTATGTGGTTGCATAGTTAACTTGTGCATCATTTAGCACTTTGATTTCATAGTGTATAGCATGATTTTTTTTGGTTTTTGTCTGTCCTAAAACAGCCCCGACCGTGTAATCACTTGCATCACACATGAGTTCAAAGTTAATTTTCCAATCTGGTGCAATGATTACGAGTGCGGTACTCAATTTTTTTAGACTTTCAAAAGCAATTAAACAATATTTATAAAAAATAAATGACTTTTCTTTGTTGAGGAGTTTGCTTAATGGCTTTGTGATCTTTGAGAAATCCTTGATGAAACATTGATAAAATCCGGCATGGCCAAGGAAGCTTCGGATCCCCTTGACATTGGTTGGTGGTGGTAGCTTTTTAATGACATCAACCTTAGCTTTATCCACTTCAATTCCTTTGGCTGAGATCTTATTACCAAGAACAATGCCTTCGATCACCATGAAATTATACTTTTCCAATTTAATACAAGATTCATCTCCATACACCTTTTCAGTACAATGTCCAATTTATTCAAGTATTATTCAAACGATTCACCAAACATGGAGAAGTCGTCCATGAATACTTCAATGCATTTTTCAATCAAATCTGAAAAAATGGCCCCATACATCTTTGAAATGTTGCGGGTGCGTTACATAAATCGAAAGGCATTCTTCAGTATGCGAATATATTGAATGGACAAGTGAAGGCTATTTTTTCGTGATCTTTGGGATTTATGGTGATTCGGTTGTATCCGGAATATCCGTCTAAGAAACAATAAAATTGTTGCCCGGATAATATTTCTAACATTTGATCAATGAATGGAAGTGGGAACTGGTCTTTCCTGGTTGCTTGATTAAGTCTCCGATAATCAATGCACATACGCCATCCGACTACAGTCCGGGTTGGAATCAACTCATTTTTCTTGTTTGTTATCATCGTCATACCACCTTTGTTTTGTACTACCTGCACATGACTTGCCCAAGCACTATCTGAAATTGGATAAATCATACATGCCTCTAATAGCTTGATGAACTCTTTTCGTACAACTTCTTTCAGCATTGGATTCAAATGCTATTGTGGTTGGGAATTTGGTTTGAAATTCTCTTCCATCATGATGTTGTGCATACAATCGATGGACTGATTCCCTTTAAATATGACAATACCCAACCTATTGTGTTTTTAAATTTATCTAGGAACACGTATTTCAAGTCATGGCTGGTCAAATTTATTAATTATCACATTTTTATGCATTCTTCATCGAGGAACACGTATTTCAAGTGATCCGATAATAACTTCTATTCTAATTTGGTTCTCTTCACCATGGATTCTTCTTTCAATTCCTCAATTTTTGCTTCTTTGAACGATATTTCTTTTGCTAAATCCAGATCGGCTAAGCATTGATTAAGTTCACTTTCTTCCTCCAGATCAAGAACTTCAAAGACAACCATGAGGGCTCTTTCTAACGGTGCTGTCAAGTGTGCTTGTTTTTGTACTTTCAAATTTTCCTCATCAATTTTATCAACTCTAAAACAAGTTCCGTTGTCCTTGGAATGTTTCATTGCGTCAAAGAGGTTGAAGCTGACTTCTTCATCTTGAACACGTACTTTCATTAAATCATCGTCAATATTAATCATCATGCGTGCGGTTTTCATGAAATGACGCCCCAAGATCAATGGAAAATCATCATCTTCCTCTATATCCATAACAATAAAATCAATAGGAAATAGGAATTTATCTACCTTGAATAGCACGTCTTCAGCTATATCAGATGGTTTTGTGACTGATTTGTCGGCCAATTACAAAGTCATCCTTGTATTCTTCATATCCAAATCACCAATTCTTCGTATGACTGAGAGAGGAATGAGATTGGTGCTTGAACCAAGATCCATTAAGGCTTTTCTAATGTTTATGTTTCCAACTGTGACTGGTAACGTAACCCTTTCTGGATCTTTTTCTTTTTGTGAAAGTGTGCATTGAAAGATCGCATTGCAGCTTGCATCCAGGTGTATAGTCTCTTCATCAGTAATTCTCCTTTTCTTTGTGAGAATTTACTTCATGAATCGAGCATACATAGGCATTTGTTCAAGTTCCTTCATAAATGGAATATTAATCTTCAACCGCTTGAAGATATCCAGAAATCAAGCGTATTGCCTCTCTTTATCCTTTTTGGTTGGAGCATGAAGATAAGGCAGGTTTTGTATTGGCGTGTTTATCATTTTTCCTTTCTCTTCTCTTGTTTTTCAAATTTTCCGCCCTTCCATCATTCCTTGATCATTTTCTTTCTCTTCTTGCTCATTTTCTACTAACTCCTTTTTATTTTCTTCCTCTTTCTCCTCTTCTTCATTTTTCTTTTCTACTTCTTCTTTATTTTCAACAACGCTTCTTTCCTTCTTCTCATTTCTGCTACCGGTTTCATTCAACACCTTACCACTTCTAGTATTGATTGGTTTTCGATGTTATTTTGGATTTGGTTGAGGTGTGGCTGTGAAGGTACCTCCTTGTTGCTCTGTCAATTGATTTGCAATTTGTCCGACCTGTGTTTCTAAATTCTTGATTGACGCGTCTGTGTTTTTCTGGTTTGTAATAGACAATTGCTTGAACTAATTTGAGGTATCTTCAAGCTTACATGTTCTATCTTGTTGATTCGTATTTTGCAGCTGTTGGTTATTTTGGTACTGATTTTGTGTGTTTGTTATTCCAGCTTCTTGCGTCTACCCTTGATTGTAATTATTATTTTATCATTGGTAGTTTTAATTGTACAGAGCTGGTCTTTACAGTCGATTGCCCATGTAATTCACTTCTTCATTGATTTGAGGAAAAAAGCCAGTTTGATGGTCTCCAGTACATAACTCACAAACAACCACTTGTTGCGATGTTCTTGACGAACCATGCATTTCTTTGAGTTGTTGTGGCAGGTTGGACAATTGTTTCATCAACTCTTCTACGGTTTGAGTGAGAAGCTTATTTTGTGCTAGGATTGCATCATTTGTATCCAATTCCAAAATTCCAGATTTTTTTTGAGTGGTACCTCGACTGTATTGGACTTGGTGATCAGTGAAAGCCATCCTGTTGATAATTGCAACTGCTTCTTTCGTGCTTTTTGCTATCAAGGAACCACCAACTATTGCGTCAAGTAAGAGTTTCAGTTGGTTAGTCGAGGTACCAATCCTTTTCTTTATCGATCAAAGAGTGTGTAAAGAGTCTCATGAACACAACTTCTTCTTTTGCCTCTGGTGCACCCAACGTACCTACAAGTTTGTAGAATTTTGTGAGATGGGTGTATGGATCTTCGTGATCCAAACCTGTAAAAGGGTTAGCATAAATGATTTTAAGCAATCCCGTTTTATCTTAGCTCGTCTTGCAGTCGGGTTAGTGGTTAGACGGGCGAACCGCCTTGGGCTGCTTTTGCATGGACCATTTATGTTGTCTCCTTCTGCCATGATTGTTGGAGTTGTTGGTAATTCTGAAGTAGATTCTTTTTTCTTTTGCTTGTTAGATTGCTTTATCTTCTTTATACATCTTTTACTCTTTCGGGCTGTTCTTTCAATCTTGGGATCAAAAGGTACTAATTCCTTCTAGTTTGTACCTCGCATACGCGAAACTTTGCAAGTCTAACCAAGAAATGTTAGGATAAAGTAAGATAAAGAATAAATGTAAATATATACAATATTTTTAACAAATATAAAAAGTTTAAAAGATGACAATAATTGTTAGGCTCTTAATATCTAAACGCCAATCCCTGGCAATGGCGCCATTTTGATGTTGAGTAAATAAAAAGAAAGTATTTTGTTATCATATCCACAGAGACTGGAGAAATATTACTAGCAATTAGATTATTGATATCTTCTTAAGTTAAGGTTTCTAAAAGGATTGATTTGATACAAGTAACGAAACGTAATTTAAACGGAATAATGTAAACGAAAGTTTAAGATAATGAGTGATCTTGCAGGGGTTGGGTTTGCTCTACCATTTACGTATGCAATTTACCAATTAATTCTGCATAACATCAATAACCGTGTTTTATTCTTATGTCCAAATACTTTTCAAAAACAGCATGCATGTCTACATGAAGATTCAATATTTCCCTCGGTTCACTTAATTGATGATGTCTCAACCGATTAATTGAACCAATGGTATTTAATCTCAAGTATTCAAATGGATCTTAAACCTAATTCTATGTTTAGAAATTAGTATTTAAGTGATTCATTATCTTTGGTTCATGATTCCAAATACAAATTTCATTAACATTTAAACTCATAAGATTTAATAGATGAAAACAAGATAGAATAGATAATCATAACAACATGCTTATATTAAAATTATAATCAGTAAGCATATATATGATTTTGGTAGAGTAATCCAATCCCTAGCAAGAGAAGGAGTTTAGCTGGCCATTTTCATGGTAGCTTGTACAAAAAGGAAGAGTTGGAGATGAATGAGCATCAATGTTGATTTCTCGATAGTTTATGCATATCCAGCTCGATTCTTTGATTCCCTCCCCTAAATGTCTATTACAACTTTCGGGATTAACTATATCTATTGTTACAAACTATGTTCAAAAACTAAAACTGATATCCTTTAGTATTGCTCTTGTTATGCTTTTATACTAATCCTGGCCGCCTGAGTTTGCTTAGCGGGGTTAAGTTTTCTAAGAAAACTCCCTGTTTCTTCTGCATTAAGTTTGGATTATAAACCGCCTTCAGGAAACCTCCAAGAGTTCTCTAAGCGAACATTGCACTCGTGAAGCGAACAGTCTCGCTACTCCCCGCTCTTGGAGAACTGGGTTGTTTTGCTTCTGTCTCGAATTTTCTAAGAGAAATAGGGCTCACTTAGAGAATTAGGATTTTTATTCTCTTTGATGCAAGTGATCTTTGACTTTTTGTTTTTATGGGTTGCGTTTGTTTTGCGAACATAGTTTTCTTAGCAAATCTGTCTTCGCTGCGAGCTCGCTTTAGCGAAACAGGACATGTTTTTTTGTCTTGTCTTCCATTCTTTGATCATTTCCTGCTTAATTAAACACAAATTATTAGATGTATTTAATTTCTTGCCAGAGTGTGCATAATTCTATAAATAAGTGATTTGTAAATTCGATAAATGCTTTTTTTTCATGAGTGACTTTTTAGCATTTTTGGCATTTATCACTTCTTCCAACTATTGAACCCCAACTTCTGAAGATTCTGCCATAGAATTTAAAATAGATGCAGCAAACTCCTTGGTCTTCATGATTAGAGGCTGATCATCTTCCTCTTGTAGAACCAATTTCCTTTGTCTTTTCTATACATGAGAAGTTATGAAAGAAGGTGTAACTATCATTTGAGGTGTTCTTCCAATTGCTCCACTTCTTATATTTGTAGGAATCAAGACAAAAGAAGATACAACCTCATTCACCTCCTTATGAACTTCCTTAATGGCCAAAATTTTCGTCTTTGGTGGCTTCTGAACCTCTTTCTGATCTTCAGAAGCATCCATCTTCCTCTTCCTTGAAGGTTTGAACACATCTACTAGTGCATCTAGAAAGTCTTTCATTGTCAGAATAATACTAATTTCTTCTTTGTACATCTTAATATACTCCAGGATCACCTCTGGATAATCCATCTTATAGATGCCATGCAAATCATTAATATAGTCATACTTGGCATTTCTGATTCTCAGGCCTACTTCTGAATTCACAACATCCTTCTTACTAATGATCATCATATTGCCTAGAATGGCAAAAGACAATATGCTCTCATAGGTTTCTTTCAAGTCCTTATTTTCACAAGCTTCCTTCAGAGATTGAGTCAACCTACTCTAATGGAATAAATCAGAGAGAAGCCTTGCATAGGGGAAATTCTTCTTGTGATGCTTCTGATATTCATTGATAGCTTCAAACATATGATTAAAGATGTAGGTAGCCATATTCATCTTCTCTCTATTCACCAAGAAGCATAGGAAATTCTTGTGATCCCAAGAAATCTGATTTGTACTTCCTTGTTAGTTCTATGGTTTTATGATTGACTAAATTTTGGCAAAACATGGTTCTATACCGATGTTGAGCAAGATGTTTTATCATCTTCATCAATTGTCAAAACAATTGTACTGTTATGTGTTTCATCAAGATGTCAAAGACAAATGTCATGAAATCCTGGTCTGTGTACAACAGGCGCTGTTGTTGTGTATCTCTTGATAGATTTAATTTGATTTGATGAGATCCTTTTAGATTTACCTCATCATTATGTGAAGGTCAAGGAGATTATTTAGGAAGAAAGTGAAAATTTGTTTTGCTTCATTAAAAAGGATCTTTGAGACTTTTTAGCGAGCTATAAAAAGATTTCTTCCTATTTTTATATGAAGATCTTGCAGCTGATTTAAAAAGTGAAGATTGGATCTGATTTGAAGAGTCTAAGCCCATTCTGAAAGAATCTATAAATAAGGACTTGCTAGACCTAAAATAGAAATCATTCACATTGAAGAAACCGTGTGCGCAACATAAGGTTTAGGGTTTTGGGATCTCTTAGGTTTTTAGTGTTTGTGTTCTTTGTATGTCACTCATGTATCTTTGATATATTGAGTTAACTGTTTGTTGCTTGTTTATCAAGCTATTGTTCTCACTCATGAGCTTTTAAGCAAAAAGTTGAGTATTGTTATCATTTGAAGCTTTTAAGCAAAACTAAGTATTGTTTATTTAAAGTGTAATCTTATTTTGGGTTTAAAGTCTAGTTACAAGGTTTATAGATGTAGGTATATCATTGTAGTGATTGGAAATGAGAGGGGGTTCTCATATATAGGAGGTTCCTAGGTAGAAGTTGCATAAGGTAGTGATTAGGAGAAAAGTTGTAAATTGGGACTGTTTAGGTTTCTACAATTTATTTTTTAGCATAATCAGTGGTTTTATGTTAACAAATTTCATAACATTTGTCTTGACACCGTGTTTCTATGTTAAGATATCAGTCTTGACCTATTGCAAGTTCCATAATTTCAATTGGCATCCGAGCAGGCACACTATTTTTTCTATTGGGTGAGCTCCAGGGAGAATATTTTCTGGAACTATGGATAAAAAAGGAGGATACAACAATAGACCACCTCTGTTAGATGGTTCTAATTATGATTGGTGGAAGGTTGGAATGGTGGATTTTTTGAAGTCCATCAACAACAAAGCTTGGGAGGTTATTTTGAAAGGGTGGGAACATCCTGTTAATACATACAAAGATGGGGATGTGTCATAAAAAGCCAAAGGAAGAATGGAATGATGAAGATGATAAATTAGCTCTTGGAAATTCAAAGGCCTTGAATGCTTTATTCAATAGAGTAAACATGAATGTTTTTAGGCTGATTAATACATGCACTATAGCAAAGGATGTTTGAGAAATTTTCAAGACAACTCACAAAGGTACATCTAAAGTAAATATGTCAAGACTCCAGATTCTAACTTCTAAATTTGAGAAATTAAATATGAATGATGATGAGACCATTTATGAATGTCATATGAAGAACTTTTAAATAGCTAATGCATCCAGTTCCTTGGGAGAAAATATGTTAGAATAAAAGCTTGTTAGAAAGATTCCTAGTTCTCTACCTAGGAAATTTGACATGAAGGTAACAACCATTGAAGACACTCATGACATATGTAACATGAGGGTTGATGAACTTGTTGGTTCAGTTCAACCCTTTGAGTTGGCTTTTAGTGACAAGTCTGAGAAAAATAACAAGAGCACAACCTTTGTTTCAAATGCTAAAGATGAAGAAGGCCAAGAGATCTAGATACTGATGAAGGTCTGTTCAATACCATTGTATTACTTAGGAAGCAATTCAATAGATATCTAAAGAGAATGGATAGAATAGGAAGACCAAATATTCAGAACATCTCACATGACATCAATAATAATGAGGATTTTCAAAAGAATACCAAAATTAAGGATAAGACAAATCAAAGAAAAGACATTCAATGTTATGAGTGTGAAGATTTTGGGCATATTAAACTAGAATGTCACACTTTTCTCAAGAGGTAGAAAAATGGATTTAATGTGTCTTGGTCTGATGATGATGAGTCATAAGATGAGGCTAACAATGAGACTACCAAGCTTGTAATGGCTCTTTTTGGAAAATGGGCAGATAAAGTGGAAGCTTGTGATGAAAGTGTTCTCTATGAAGACTTTGATGTATCCTGAAAGGATACGTGTGATAGGTGTGAAGAAAGTCTTAAGACGATAGAAGAGTAGAGGAAGATCATAGATGAATTAGAGAATGAAAAGAAGAAGCTTCTATGTTTTGTTTCACATCTTCAAAGTGAGGTATCTCTCTTAGATTCCAAGCTTAATAACATGTAAGATTCTTTTAAGAAATTAAATAGTAGAGCTAATATGGTTAAAGAGGATGGAGATACATAAGTTGATTATTAGTCTGATAATAAACAAAGAAGAGTGTATGAAAATAAGTCTTTTCCTCCTGAAAGGAAGAGAATGATCAACATGTCCAATAAAATGTTGCAACATCTTGGCAAACATGATGAAAATTTATCCAAATTTCAGTCATCCAGTTGGATATGTCATTATTATGGTGAGCATTACCATATTAATCCTTTATGTTATAAACTATATGGAGATCATAAAACTTCAGTTCATTCTAAGACTAATCAAGTAGGCAAAAAGAGAAGTGTTAAAAATAGGGATATGAACTTTATTGCTCATACTTCCTTAAGAGAATCAAATAGAGAAGACTGGTATTTTTATATGGGGTGATCTAGATACATGACAAGTATTCAAAAGTTATTGGTGAATATTAGGCTTCACCCCACATGTCATGTAAGATTTGGTGATGGGTTTAAACATGCAATCAAAGGAGTTGTAAAATTGATGTGTGTTGGCTCTCCTAGTTTAGAAGATGTTATCTATGTTAAAGGAGTATCTGCTAATCTCATTAGCATTAGTCAATTGTGTTTCCAAGGGCTACTAGTCTACTTCTCAAAGTCATAATGTCTGGTTAAAGATAAAAATGATGCTATTATGATGAAAGGTACAAGGTCTAAAGACAACTGCTATTTGTGGGAATCTCAAATAATTGCTTACTCTTCCACATTTTCAATAGCCAATGAGAATGAAGTAAAGCTATGGCACCTGAAACTTGCACATATTAATATAAGAGGAATGATGGAGATTTCATCTGAAGGAGCTATAAAAGGAATGTCATAGCTCAAAATTGGAAAGTGTAAAGTCTGCGGTGAGTGTGAAATTAGACAACAATCTATGATGTCACACCCGATGTTGTAACATTAGACTACTCCAAAAGTGTTGGAACTTCTTCATATGGATATAATGGGACCTATGTAGATAGAAAGCTTGGGAGGGAAAAGGTATGTCTATATGGTTATAGATGACTTTTCTGGATATACTTGGATGAATTTTCTTAGAGAAAAATCAGATGTCTTTGAAGTATTCAAAAACCTGTGTCAAAGCATTCAAGAGGAGAAGAATAGTTTGATTGTCAAAGTCAAAAGTGAACATGACAAGGAGTTTTAGAATGTAAATCTCTATGAATTTTGTGTTTCTGAAGGTATAAGTTATGAGTTTTCTTATTCCATCAATTCTATGCAAAATGGAATTGTTGAGCAAAGGACTAGGGCTATACAAGAATAACCTAGAGTTATGCTCTCCACCATGACACTACCATTGGAGTTTTAGGCTGAAGCTATGAGTACTGCTTGCTACATTCATAATAGAGTCACTTTGAGAGGAGGTACATCAACTACTCTCTATGAGATATGAACTGGAAGAAAGCCTACAATCAAGCATTTTCATACCTTTGGAATTAAATGTTATATCCTAGTGAGCAAAGATAAAAAAGGAAAGGAAAATATCACAAGGAATGAAGGAATATTTCCGAGTTACTCTTCAAACAAAATAACTTATAGAGTATTTAAATCCAGAATTAAAGATGTTATGGAATCCACAAGTGTGATAATTGATGATTCTTTCCCTGAAAAGGAGAAGGATGTCGAAGACAATGTTGGAGCATCTTTTGTGCAAAATGAAAAGACAAGAACAAAATCTATTCGTGAGTCCACAAGTGTTGATCCAGATAACTCTAAATTTAGAGTTTAGACAGATCATCTCAACGAGTTCAATACAACACACTCAAATGAAGTAGATATTGCAAATTCATGTCTTGTTTCTAAACTTGAACCAAGGATGTGTTCTACTATTCAAGAAAGAAGAATCTTGAATTATATCAGTGGGTCATAGTAGGTCAGTAGGTATTTGTATCTAAGAAATAATCTAATTTGTGCCTTTGGAAATGACAATGTATCTGAGTATGGTGGAACAGAGAGAGATTATTCTCAACTGGTATGGATTGGTCATATGTTGAAGGATCATAATGTCAAACATGATGTTATGACATTATTTGGCGAAGATCTGATTGAAATAAGATATTTTATTCAACATGTCTGGAACAATAACCTTGATAGTCATAAGTGTCGCGGTGAAAAATCGAGGAGACCGAGTTATTGAGGAACTTGACTCACAAACACTTAAGAAGTCACCATCAAACTTTATTGTTTCCAAGGAAAAGGAAAAAGATCGAAACCCTATTGTTTAACATGTAATGCAAGAAGTAAAGACTAAAAGCAAAGCATAATGAAGAGATCCAAGGCACGGGGGTTGGTTATAAAAAGGGATGATATTATCACCCTATGTATCTATAGTACTCTATAGGAACCACTTATAATATTTGTTTTTGGTTTACAATTGTTTGTTTGTGAAATGAGTGTGGAGATGGAAAAAGAAATATATTTTATTTATATTTTTGTTTGGAAAGACTTAGTTTAATACCTACGTGTCAATTAAGGATCAAAACTTCGTAGTTTATGGTAAAAATAATAAAAGGGTTTGTTGTGGTTGATTTTAGGAGAAAAGGTATTTAATCATCTTTAAGAGAGAAAGCTCCACTAATACCATCACAAGTATGAGAAGATGGATCTTGCATCATCATGAACAAAGGACTACTAACTTTGATATAAAGATCAACAAGTTGCCAACTAACGTCTTCATGTGGAAAGAATCACATTTACTTCAAATATTACTATGGGGATAGGAGAATCATATCTCAACTATAAAGAGGATTTCATATCCGATCTTTGAGGAAAGGTTTTAAATTGAAAAGACAAGTGGTAAAAATATTTGGGGTAAGGTTAAGTAACTTTTTGTCTTTTGAAATTATTTGAATAAGCTTAAGTATATTGAAGCATTTTGATTTAAAAAAGAACATTTGAAAATGCAATGACACAAAGTCAAAGTTTTTATATGAAAGTGGTGAAAGTTTGAAAATGATTTTTAGGATTTAATAAGTTCTTAAAGTATATGAGAATACATAGGGTGATTATTCACAAGGGGTTTATACAGAGGGGAATGCACATTCTTATGACTATAAAGTCAACAATAATACTATTTTCCTTGGATTTTTAGGGGCACAAGTATAACAAAATAATAAATTACTAATATGGTATAAAATATACACATCACAAGTATTTAAACACTAAGAGGGAGATTAACATGTTTATCAAAGTAAAAGTTGTGACAAAAGATAGAATAAACAAACAAGTAAATAAGCAAACATGGTATCATTTTGGATTAAAAGGAGTTTATGAAGGAAATATGCTTAAAAAATGTGATACAAACTTGTGAAAACATAAATGAGTTTAATGTTTGAATCAATATATGCATCACAATCAAGATGAAAGTCATTGAGCATAATTATGATTTTTGAACATGTTTCATGGTTTGTTTTGGACTTGTGTGAGAAAACCCTAAAATAAACTGAAGTTATCATGAAATACTTACTAAAGAGTCAAAATATCAAGTTAGAATCAATATCTATCATGGTAAGATCAAGACTTATGGGAAAAGTTGGAAAATCAATCAAAAGATCAAGGGAAAGTCCTTTAAAAAACCCTAAAAAGTACCTATTTTGATTTAATTAGAAAATTGTGAAATAAATAATACTTTTGTAATATCTTTTATATTCATAAAATAGAAGTGATAAACTAAGAGTGTATAAAAAATCATCCCAAAAATAATTGTTTTGATTGGTTAAAATAATTTGTGAAGTTGGATAAAAAAACAAAAGAAATTAGTGATAAAAATTTGGAAAAAGGCTGCCAAGAGTTGAACCTGCGCCCTAGTGGTCATTGTTTAAATGACTTACCACTAGACCATGCACTTGACTTATACAAAGGGTGCATCTAGTTGAAAATATTTGAAACCAAAGCCAGAAATCACAAAACAAAAAAATAAGAGAAAATGGCAAAGGGGGGGGGGGGGGGGTTCACACTAGTTAGAACCCTCGCCATTATGCTTGTCAAGACCTTAACGTGTGTGCTCTTGCCATTGGAGTGGTTGTTTCATCCAGTTATAAAACAATAACTAATAAATATAAAATAAACCCATTTTCAAAAACTGAAATTTCCTCTTCTTCTTCATCCTATTACAGTAGCAACATTAGTAATAACAATGTAAAAAAAACACAACTTCCTTAAAACTCAACCAAATTCAAAGATGTAAAAGTGAAACTTGCTTAGAATTTCGCAAGGATTTCCAAAATGTAATTAGCTTAAATTAATTCTCACTCATTAATCTTAATTTTTCATATTAAAATTTTCACACTAAAAGATTCAAATTTAAATTAAGTTATAACCAAGCACAATCAACACCCAAACGCATATGGCTTTTAATCCTCATATATAAGACTACGTTTTTGTTTTAGAAAGCAATTACAAATAATGCATGTATGGTGAGTTTCGAAATTCAAAGTTTATTACCTATTCGAGAAAGTCCAATGCTTCTTTTAGAACTTCCAGATGAGAAATAATTAGGCAAAAAGCTTCCCGGGACCTCAAGGAATGTGTTGTAATCTTTTACTTGCTTTGGAATGGTCTCAATCTTTCTGCTTACCTCAAGTTGCAAACTTGAAAAATTTAAAAATGGAGGTGTTGATTGGTTGGTTACAGAAGTAGTTTCAAGGTTGTAATATATTCTATATGATGTATGGAAAGTGTTTGGATGGTTAGATTGCAGAAATATTGCAAGGGGGTGTGAGTTTCAAATTTATGGTGTGAAGAATGCAACAATGGAGTTTTTTGTATGCAAACTTGGTGTCTTTAGCATTGAGGCTGGATCCTCTATTTATAGATGTTTCAAATGACTTATGTAACTTGCAGAAACTTGTCTTGATTCAGTTTGAATGATAGTTTGATCAATTTGTTTGAAAATGCACAAAATACCAAGTTTGCTTCATGATGAAGAAATGAGTGAATCAAGGGACTTTGAGCCATGATTATTGTACTTGGGAGTTTGTATCTAAGTTATTTGATAAAGTGTGATCAAAGATAACAATGTATGGGCTCAAGGAGAACTTTGTGCAAAAGTGGCTTTATGAAAATGAAAGTGTTCACTTTATGCCAAAAATGGAAAAGCTTAAGGACAAAGGTTTGAACAATTTAGACAAAGCCTTAATGATATATGTACAACTAAAATTTTGGTGTGATTTAGAAGCAACATGGCCTGGAAAGTGGGGTTGCATAGCATGGTTTTGGATATTTGATCATAAGGTTATCACAAAAATGACCTATAATGCAACTTTGGTCAACCAACTTCAAGAATTCGAAACTCCTTGCTCAAGTATGATAAATTCATGCTCTTGGACCTTTTGGAAAGCTTGAAACATTATATACAACTTTCATGTTGGACACTTTTCATAAATCAATTGGGATCTTGGTGAAAAATTCCTTATAACTTTGTTACTTTGGGCTGAAACAAGCACTTCAGAATTTTTCTAAGTGTTTGGGATTTTGACAATTTTGAGATGCTAACTTCATTAATTCATATCTTCAAATCTATGAATTTTTTGGAGATCAACCCTCGTTGACAAAGTTTTAGTATGAGAAGTTCTCTTAAATTTGAGAATTGGAGCAAGAAAAATGGTTACTTAATGAGGAAGTTTCAAGCTTGCAAAGTCATGTATTTTAACACACATTTTTTACACTTAGTGAAATTTCCAAAATATTCTACTTTTCCCTTTTTACAAGTAACCTCAAATTTATTTATTTCTCTTGATTAAATCCACTCATCAACCATATTTTAATTATCCTTGTCTTTAGAAGTCCATGGTTGACCAGTAATTCCAAAAAGTCAAAGTTTGACCTTGCAGTTGACTTTGTACTAGATGAATCCAAATTGTCAAATTTCAATGGGAACTTTTGATCATGATGAAATCCTAAGAATATTAATATCTCCTTAAAATCCATGAGAAGATGAATCCTTGAATGATACACAAATGAAGACCTCAAACCCTAATTCTTGACTTTTCATCTGAAGAGCCAAAACCCTAATCTCCTTCAACCACTTGATGAATTCAATGATGAAACCCCAATGTGATGAGATTTTGATGAAGATAACAATCATGGGAGAATGGAAAGTTTGAATCATTGAGGAGTACACATGTTCCTGATCAATCAACTGTTGGAACCTCTTGCTCCAACACACCTATCTTATATAAGAAACAAACACAAAAAGACAACACATTTGTATTTTTATGATGTTAGAGATGCATAGATGAATGATATGATTTCTAAATAATTCAAAAAGGGAGGTGTTATCTTAGGTAAAAAATTAGGGCACAACAGACTCCCCTATTTAAGTTTCTTCTATCTAGAGATGTTAAGATTGATGTCTCCTCCTCGACATGATAGGAGATACTTAAATACAAAATGCACAATTTTTGGTCCTAAGATGACCCAATAGGAAGCATGCCCATATGCGAACATGAAATAACAAGGAATACTTGAAGGTATAATGACAACCTCACTGGGGAAAGATTAACTTAACTCCACTGCAGGAAAGAGAACTCAACTCTACTAGGGAAAAGCCCAAAGAAGAGAAAAAAAAGAAAACAGGATAACACCATCTCAATACCTGAGAAGGGTAACACCGACTCACATATGACAGTAAACTACTAACTCAATAGACAAAGGTAGGATAATCAAGAGATGTACTGACTCAATGGATGACGGTAAACTAACAACTCAATATATAATGGTAGAAAAGCAAGAGATATATCGACTCAACAAATAACGATAAACTACCAACTCAATAGATAAAGATAGAAAAACATGAGATATACCGACTCAACAAATTATGGTAAAATACCAAATCAATAGATGAAGGTATAAAATTTAAGAGAAATACCAACTCACAGATGACGGTAAACTACCAACTCAATAAATGAAGGTAGAAAAGCAAGAGATATACCGACTCAATAGATGACAGCAAACTACAAACTCAATAGATGAATGTAGAAAAGTAGGAGATATACCGACTCAACAAATGATGGTAAACTAAAAACTAAATAGATGAAGGTAGAAATTTAATAGAAATACCGACTCACAGATAACAGTAAACTACCAACTCAATAAATGAAGGTAGAAAAAATAAGCAATACTGACTCATAGATGACGGTAAACTACCAACTCACAGATGAAGGTAGGAAGACTACGAGAAATATCGACTCATAGATGACAGTAAACTAAGCTTCCAAAATGGATTTTAGCTTCTTATTTTATCAAGTCTTCTACCAGAAAAGGGTAACAATAAACATCCCCATGATGAACGGGTCTCAGTTTCTTCTTTAATCAAGTCTTACACTTGAAAGGGGTAGCAAGCAAGCTCCTTAAAAGGTAACCACTTGTATAAGGTTTTTCTAACAAACTATCTCTATGATATCGAAGAGATTAACCATCCATTGGATTAAACAATATCTTCACAATGAACTATCTCCATCATATCGAAGAGATTCACCATCCATTAGAGTAAACAACATCTTCACAATAAACTATCTCCATAATATCAAAGAGATTAACCATCCATTGGAGTAAACAAAATCTTCAAAAAAAACTATCTCCATCATATTGAAGAGATTAATTATCCATTGGAATAAACAACATCTTCATAATAAACTATCTCCATCATATTGAAGAGATTAACTATCCATTGGAGTAAAAAAAACAATCTTGATATCTGGGGATTAACTTTTCTGGGAATTGACAGACTATTTAAAAGAGAATGTCATTTTCTGTCTAAAGAGAAATTCGGGGACACACAAGCTTCTCAAATAAAGAGACCACTACTTGTTGTCAGGTAATAATTTTGAGAGCATTTGCAATAGTTGTGCTGGGAAATAATTTCAACTTCCCGGGGAACCGTAAACGAATTCTTGTTGAGGAGACAAAGTCTTCACATGGGGATATTCAAAAGAAGTCCGAGTTATTACCCTTGCAGAACAAATTTATTCAAATAAATAGAAAGTCTTCAGATGTGAAAAATAAATGCACTCTCAATCCAAGAATCAATTACCTAGAGAGATCTAATCAAAACTTATTTGTCAAAGACAAGGTTCAATCCAGGGAAAAACTGGAGAGGGACAGTCAAACAAGACTCTTCCCAAGGAGGAATAAACTCAATCGGGGATTTATCCTATTTGGAGATGGACGAAAAAACTAAAGCCAAACCTTCCCATGAGGCAGGAAATCAATGGGGAATCAAGAGGGAATACATATTTTTCTGCCTATGGTTGACATTCTATTTGAGAAGAGTTAATACATCAATGGGGAGATAAATGCACTACTTGGAGATAAACATAACCAAATTAAGTGGATTCTAGAATAACAATAAAATGTGAATGTGCATAAATGATGTAAGTATGAATGAATAAATGCCATGTGTATGCTGACAAAAATGGACCAAAAAACATCGAGGATGACAAAACAACACCAGGGTACAACCAAGCACTCGACCAATATCAATAAGATAGAATCATCACTAGAGATAAAACTAA
The DNA here is from genome assembly GCA_948472305.1 of Vicia faba. Lineage (NCBI taxonomy): Eukaryota > Viridiplantae > Streptophyta > Magnoliopsida > Fabales > Fabaceae > Vicia > Vicia faba. Next base: position 1,374,167,212 of record OX451741.1, read on the forward strand.
AAGCCACTTGACGGAGCAAAGTCATACTACAAGGCTTAAATCTCTCTTGGGAGAGGAGAATACTTATTAGGAAGAAAACCCAAAATACAACCTTCTAATATCAATAATCCATTGAAAGGAAAACAACACAAACTCCACTTCAAGGAAAAGAAAGATCCGATAGGGAGAAGAATCACACTCAGCTGGAGATACCTGAATCAAGGCTTAGCTGGGATCACATGGGAACACCGTCATATGATAATATTTGTAAGGAAGATCACATATCTTGACGAATCTGGATTATCCTTGGAACTAATTTTGGGTGCTCCAAGTTACATGGTTTGTGAGAAGAAATAATCTCAAGAGGACTGTTTTTTTTACAGAAAACATGGCACCCAAAATGCCCAAATTTTTTCAAACTCTTGGACAGATTCGTTGAATCTTGACATGACTGCCCCGAGTTGACTGTATTTGGCACAACAAAGTCTTCAAACTATTCCCCCAGAGTACATGACCAACAAAAGAATTTAAAAATGAGACTTTACACCATAAGGACTTGAAATAATCTTCCCCCAGGATATTCAAACTCTTGGAGAGATTTGTCGAATCTCGACGTAATTGCCCCAAATTGATTGTACTTGACATAATGGAGTCCTCAAACTTTCCCTATAAGGGTGAACAAACTGTGAAAGCATCAACTGGGAAAGCAACTTGCCCATGCTTAAGGTCTTAAGTTAAGATGCCCCTAGATATGATCATTCTTTGAAATAATTCGCCAATTACCCAACAAAGTTTCAGGCCTCAAAATGATTGAGCTCATCATTGGTGTTCACATGCAAGCTTCCTTAATGCAAAAAAAAAAGTTTGCAAACAGAAGAAGTTTATTCTGAGAATGAAAATTCTAATGCAAAAGCTATGTAAGTCTTGAAAATTTTATTAATAGGATGTTGCAAATTCTTGTGAGTAAATCATTGGCTAGGACGTGACATTGATTTTTTTTGAATGAAAGATAACAAAAGAAATATGATACCAATGCAAATATTTAGCATAACTCGTGGGAATCAGGAAACACTATCTCATTGAAGTATGATTTCGAAACAAACCCTACTTCAATTAGGACTTTTGAGGGTTATAACATGGCCAAGTTCACAGTTTCAGAAAAATTATTTAAGGCTCAAAGTTTATTTGGTACCCATCCATTCCTCGTGATATTCTCCAGTCCTATGTTAAACAAGAGTATTCATCTCTTTGGAAGGAATTTGTAATAGTTATTAAACCAAAGCGGATTTCGGAGTAACAATCATCCTTTTTGTCTTCGTGTTTGTAGTTACACGAATTTGTTCTTTTCTGAGTACTTTTCTTTTTATTCCTTTCTTTGTAATCTTTTGGCTCTTCCCTTTCTTTCTTTTTTTTTGTTTTATTTTCCCTAAATTTTGTCTGGATTAATTCTTTTGAATTGATAGTCTAGCGGGATGCACTAATTTTTGCCTAAGTTAACTTGTCTTCAAGTTGTTGACTTAGCAGACTTTTTCTTTTGCTTTATTTTCTTCTTGATTTGAAAAAATTATGTGACATTGTGTTACCTTGAACTATTGAGAAAGTGATGACTTTCTCTTTCCTTGATGGATGAGGGATTACCTTTTAGGTTTTCGCGTCTTTTCAATCTCTTGATGTGTGAAAGATAACCATTGTGGTCTCTTCAGAAGTGCATTCCTTTTGAAATCTGAACACTCGGTCAAATTAACTGAAAACTACCCTGCCCCAGGTTAAATATGAGGGTTTTCCGTATAAAAGAAACTCCTACTTGAAGGCTCCAAAGGGGTTAACAAGGTATTATCTTCCTTTATCTAGTGTTTAGGGATTTTAAACAATACATGTACATCATCAGCAGGGTTTTATTCAAAAGCATACAACTAGAAATATTTCATTTTCATATCATCATCATCCCTCTAATTTCTGCATGGGCAAGAAGATTGGTAGGATTTGGTATCGTAATGCAGGAAAAACAAATCAAAATTAAAAGAATAGGAGTGAAACAAATGGATTTCTTCAAGACAAACATAACAATTGTATTATCATTATCATTCAAATGAAAACAAGTTCATACATACAAACATTGTATTATCAGTCAAGATAGAGTACAAATGATAAAGAAGTAAATAACTATTAAACTGAGAAGACTCTCAAAATAGACTTATGGTGAATGAACTGTCTTCAATCTTCAAGGCCTCTATCATACATGTTTACACTTTGTAAAATATCGTATTTAAAAATTGGGCCTCCATCTTGAAAAGATAGAATTCCACCTCTGGTTAATTTTTATACTTCAATCATCAATGGATAACAATGTTAAATATCATGGCCATGTGCTTCTTAATGAAAAGCATAATGAGCATTAACTTCATACCACCATGGCAGCTCCCCAGGAACAACCAGTGGAGATTGAGTTCGAACCAAACCCTTTGAATCAAAGCTGGAAACAAATTAGTGTAACTCATCAGAATGGGGTCAAATATGCTCTTCTTTGGAGTTTGTCCTTTATAATTTGGATGATATGATTGCCGACGAGTTATTTGAGGAGAATGATAAACGGGAACTATAGGAGTTGTAAGAACTGGATTAACCATAGGGATTATCGGTGCCACAAGTTGGTACTAATAGTGGTTATATCTTCTTCTGGTTTTCATGCTCTGCCTCACTGGTGGAATATCATTGAAAACCTGCATCTCGCTCTTTGGGAGATCATTATCATAAACCTTGACTCCACTGATAGAACCATCATTCTTAGGTAAATGTTTATCTTGAGCACCCTTTTCCGTGAATGCTTCCTTTGTCATCTTTTATTCCTTCATATGATGATTGATTTTAGCGATAACCAAAGCTTCAACCAGGGTAGTTAGGTGCTCCATACTAGATTTCAGAGTGGTCACCTCTTTGTGGAGTTCAAAGATCTCTTGATTAATGTTTTCCATATTCTCTTAGCACGAGTGTGGTACTGATTAGATAACTTAACAATTGGAAGAAAAATGCAAGAGTAATACTCTAGAAAGCAAGACCAAATACAACATGACACATGATATGCAAATGTTGGTTTTTATCTGACTTTCAAGGAACTCAAAATATCAAATTGTAAACATCAAGGCATGAAGATAGATAGTAAATCCCTAAATTGGATTAGAGCATTGATCAAATTATCATCAAAACCAATCATCCATTTTAGTGGATTAGGGTTTTCACCCCATCAACAACCAAGATCCATTAATTTTGATGAAACTTATGATGTTTACAAATAAATACCTCTAAATTTCTTAAAAATCAAGGGAAAAGAGTTTAATGGATGCATTAATGCATGGTTATTCAATAACCACAAACAAAGTCACAACAATATGGTTCAAAGGTTCAACATCACGAGAATAGAGTTAAAGGTAAGAACCACCCACAAGTTATGTACTATGGGTTCATTTGTACCCATAAAACAAGGTTCTAAAAGTACATTTGTAGTCATAATTCTTCTTTCGGATATTATTGATTTACGCAACTACTTGTGAGTACTAATAATATTCTCAAGAAAAACTCGTCCAAGCGTAGTATCACGTAACAACTAATTCAATGCTACTTTTGAATTTCCACCACACTACATCATAAAGGCCAAGATGGGTAAAGGAGTTCTACGACTTCTCAGCTTCATGGGCTCTCAAGTTAAAAGTAATAATGTTTTAACAATTGCCTTGTTTAGCATTACCACCCCAAGGAGGCATCCACTGAGTGGGGTTATCATATGCTACTTATGTAAAGATTACTCCACTCATATAACATTTGATTATACCACCATCCTAATTTCTTAAGTGTAACTTAAATCTGGGTGTCGGATTTGTCCTTTGCAAAAATCAGTAGTCACCCTCAAAGAACCACAAAATAATCACATAAAAACAAATAATAATAATAATAATAAACATATAAAATAAACTAGGTTTAACCCTCTCGAGGATACATATCCCCGGTGAAGTTGCCATTTCAGTCGCAGTGAAAAATCGAGGAGATATGGCTATTAAGGAACTTGACTCACAAAGACTTAAGAAGTCACCACCGAACTTTATTGTTTCCAAGGAAAAAAGATCAAAACCCTATTGTTTAACATGTAATGCAAGAAGTAAAGACTAAAAGAAAAGCCTAAGGAAGAGATCCAAGACACGGGGGTTGGTTATACAAATGGAAGATATTAGAACCCTATGTATATATAATACTCTATAGGAACCACTTATAATATCTGTTTTCGGTTTAAAATTGTTTGTTTGTGAAATGAGTGTGGAGATGGGAAAAGAAATATATTTTATTTATATTTTTGTTGGAAAGACATAGTTTTATACCTACATGCCAATTAAGGATTAAAACCTCGTCATTCATGGTAAAAATAACAAAAGGGTTTGTTGTGGTTGATTTTAGGAGAAAAGATAATTAATCATATTTAAGAGAGAAAGCTCAACTAGTACCACCATAAGCACGAGAAGATGGATATTGCATCATCATGAAGGAAGGACTACTAACTCAGATATAAAGATCAACAAGTTTCCAACTAACGTATTCATGTGGAAAGAATCACATTTATTTCAAAAATGACTACGGGGATAGAATAATCATATCTCAACTATAAAGAGGATTTCATATCTAATCTTTGAGAAAAAGCTTTAAATCGAAAAACCAAGTGGGAAAAAGATTTGGGTGAGGTTAAGTCACTTTTAGTCTTTTGACATTGTTTTAATAAGCTTAAGTATATTGAAGCATTTAGATTTTAAAAAGAAAGTTTGAAAATGCAATGACACAAAATCAAGGTTTTTAGGTTTAAGAGGTTCTTAGAGTATATGAGAATATATAGGTTGATTATTCACAAGGGGTTTATAGGGGCACAAGTATAATAACGTATTAAATGACTAACATGGTAGAAAACATACACATCACAAGTATTTAAACGCAAAGGGGGAGATTAACATGTTTATCAAAGTAAAATTTGTGACAAAAGATAGAATAAACAAACAAGTAAACAAGAAAACACGGTATCAATTGTGATTAAAAGGAGTTTATGAAGGAAATATGCTTAAAAAAAGGGTGATACAATCTTGTGAAAACATAAATGAGTTTAATGTTTGAATCAATATAGGCATCACAATCAAGATGAAAGTCATGGAGCATAGTTGTTATTTTTGAACATGTTTCATGGGTTATTTTGGACTTGAGTGAGAAAACCCTAAAATAAACTAAAGCTATCAAGAAATACTTACTTAGGAGTCAATATATCAAGTGAAATTCAAGATCTATAATGGTAAGGTCAAGCCTTATGAGAAAAGTTTGAAAATGAATCCAAAGATCAAGGGAAAGTCCTTTAAAAAACCCTAAAAAGTACCTATTTTGATTTAATTAGAAAATGTTGAAATAAATAATATTTTTAATGATATTTTTTATATTCATAAAATAGAAGTAATAAACTAAGAGTAATCAGCGAAAAATTAATTGGTTTGATTGGTTAAAATAATTTGTGAAGTTTAATAAAAAACAAAAGAAATTAGTGATAAAAATTTGGAAAGGGGCTGCCAAGGGTTTAACCTGCACCCTAGTGGTCATTGTTCAAAAGCCTTACCATTGGGCCTTGCGCTTGGCTTATTCAAAGGGTGCATCCAGTTGAAAATATTTGAAACCAAAGCCAGAAAATCACAAAACATAAAAATAAGACAAAATGGAAAAATGGGGGGTTCACACTAGTTCGAACCCATGCCCTTATGCTTGCGAAGACCTTAATGTGTGTGCTCTTACCAAGACCTTAGTTCATGTATGGAGAGTATAAAAATTCAAAGTTTCTTACCTATTGGAGAAAGTCCAATGCTTCTTTTAACACTTCCAGATGAGAAATAATTATGCAAAAAGCTTCCCGAGACCTCAAGGAATATGTTGGAATCTTTAACTTGCTTTGGAATGGTCTCAATCTTTCAGCTTACCTCAAGTTGCAAACTTGAAAAGTGAAAAAAGGAGGTGTTGATTGGGTGGTTACAGAAGCAATTTTAAGGTCGTAACATCTTCTATATGATGTATGGAAAGTGTTTGGATGATTAGATTGCAGAAATATTGCAAGGGATGAGAGTTTCGAATTTATGGTGTGAAGAATGCAACAATGGAGTTTTTTGTATGCAAACTCGGTGTATTTAGCCTTGATGATGGCTCCTCTATTTATAGAGGTTGCAAATGACTTATGCAACTTGCAGAAACTTGTCTTGGTTCATCTTGAATGGTAATTTGATCAATTGGTTTAAAAATGCACAAAATACCATGTTTGCTTCATGATGAAGAAAGGAGTGAATCAAGGGACTTTGAGTCATGATTCTTGTACTTTGGAGGTTGCTTCTAAGTTATTTGATAAAATGTGATGAGAGATAACAATGTATGGGATCAAGGAGGACTTTGGGCAAAAAGTGACTTTATGAAAATGGAAGTGTTCACTTTATGCCAAAAATGAAAAAGCTTAAGTACCAAGGTTTGAACAACTTGGACAAAGCCTTAATGATCTGTGTATAACTCAATTTTTGGTGTGATTTAGAAGCAACATGGTCTTAAGAGTGGGATTTCATGGCATGGTTTTGGATATTTGATCATAAGGTTTTCATAAAAGTAACCTATAATGAAACTTTGATCAACCAACTTCAAAATTTTGAAACTCCTTGCTCAAGTATGATAAATTAATGCTTCTGGACCTTTTGGAAATCTTGATACATTGTCTACAACTTTCATGTTGGACACTTTCCTAAATCAATTGGGATCTGGATGAAAATTTCCTTACAACTTTGTTACTTTGGGCTGAAACAAGCACTTCAGAATTTTTCTAAGTTTTTGAGATTTTGACAATTTTGAGATGCTAACTTCATTAATTCATATCTTCAAATCTATGCATTTTTTGGAGATCAAACCTCATTGACAAAGTTTTGTATGATAAATTCTCTTCAATTTGAGCATTGGAGCAATAAAAATGGTTACTTTATAAGGAAGTTACAAGCTTGCAAATTGATGTATTTTAACACACATTTTTTTACACTTAGTGAAATTTCCAAAATCTTCTACTTTTCCCTTTTTACAAGTAACCTAAAATTTATTGATTTCTCTTGATTAAATTCACTCATCAACCATATTTTAATTATCCTTTTCTTGATAAGTCCATGGTTGAACAATAATTCCAAAAAGTCAAAGTTTGACCTTGTAGTTGACTTTGTACAAGATGAATCCAAATTGTCAAATTTCAATGGGAACTTTTGATCATGATGCAATCCTTAGAATATTAATATCTCCTTAAAATCCATGATAATATGAAGCCTTGAATGATACACAAATGAAGACTTCAAACCCTAATTCTTGACTTTTCATCTGAGGAGCCAAAACCCTAATCTCTTTCAACCACTTGATGAATTCAATGATGAAACCCCAACGTGATGAGATTTTGATGAAGATAAGAATCATGGATGAATGGAAAGTTTGAATCATTGAGGACTACACATGTTCCTGATCAATCAACTGCTGGATCCTCTTGCTCTAACACACCTATCTTATATAAGAAACAAACACAAAAAGATAACACATTTGTATTTTTATGATGTTAGTGATGCATAGATCCATGAGATGATGAAGCTTTGAACGATACATAAATGAAGACCTCAAACCCTAATTCTTGACTTTTCATCTAATTAGCCAAAACCGTAATCTCCTTCAACCACTTGATGAATTCAATGATGAAACCTTAATGTGATGAGATTGTGATGAAGATAACTGTAATACGATGGGAGAACTGAATTTTGGTTTTTCATTTTATCGTAAATGTTGCAGATACCAAGAGTTGCCACTGGTTTTTATTTTATCCAATAAAGGAAAAGGTGAAAAGATAAGGAAAAACCTTTAAGATTTTTCTGAGTTCGGGTGTTAGGTTATGAAAAGGGAAGATGTTAGTACCCTTTTCATCTGTAGTTATCTTCGAGCTCTTAATCGCTAGCTCACTTTGAAAATGCTTTGTGTTTATGTTTGTTTGAAAATATTTTGAAAAATGCCTCAAGTATGACAACTTTGTAATGATTCTTGTATCAGTTAAGAATGCGTACAAAGTGTTTGTTTTTGAGAATATTTCAGAAGAAGTGTTTGTGAAAAAGATGTTTTGAAATGTTTTTTTGTGAGCAAGCAATTACGAGCGATCTACCTACTCAAAAGTATTTTGTTTTATTTTCCTCCCCCTTTAGATAGTGTTATCCTACCATTAGTTAGTAGGAAGCCCTATCGTTGGCTGTGTGAGGGACATGCGCGGGTCATCGTACAGTCATAAAGGAAACTTGTAAGGATACCTTAGCAATTTGAATGGACTTTCATCATATATTCGTAGGCAACATCGAGGGACAAGATCATTTCTTGTAGGCAACTCGAGGAACATCGCGAGACTATGATCTTTATGATGATTTTAATCGAGGGTCTTTGCTAAGGGTATCCTTACGTTTGAGGGACATGACCCCTTTTCTTAGGAAACAAGTGAGGTTACCCTAGAGGTGTAAGTGTGAAAAGTGATTCATGTTCAGTTTATTTATCTTGTATTTAGGGTTTTCTATGATTGTTTTTAAATCTTGCCATACAATCCTATTAAATAAACAGTAATAACAATAATAAAGAAAAACAGAGTGGGAAATAAAAATCTACACTATTACAAGGCTTCAGGAGTGGGGGTACAAATGATAAAAATCAGGGAGAAAGAGTAAAACCCTAATTTAAACTATTACAAACCGTAGCAGTTACATAATCGGAAAAATAATGCAAAAATAATAAAGTACGCAAAGCGGTAAAGTAAAGAGAAATGGGGAAAGAAATTGTTTTTGCCAGAAAAAAGGTTTTATGTTTAACCTAAAAACCCTAATTAGTTTTAATTAAGAAAAAAGAATTAATTAATTTAACAAACCCTAAATTGTTTTTAATTGGAAAAACAAGGGTTTAATGATAAAACTAAAAAAACTAAATTATTGATTTAAAAAAAAGAAATTAATTTAATTAAAAAAAGATTAATTAAGTTAATTAAAAAAACTAAAGTCTATATTAATTTTAATTTTTTTAAAAAAAGTTAATCTAATTATGTTAAAAAATAATAGTTAAAATAAAATAAAATGAAATGAAATTGGCCCTATATCGAAGCAAACCAGGGGTTGAAAAAAGAAACTCACTAGTCCCAAAACAACAAGCTCGTTATGCTTGCCTGAGATCCAGTGGGGCTTCTAAGGAGGGTTCACCATGTTCTAGCAGATCTGGGGTGTTAGATCTGAACTTGAGGAGATCTGATGATGATGATATGAGGAAGACAGTGACGCATGAGGGTTAGCTACGCTGAATCTATAATAGAACAAAAATATGAAAAATAAAATACCAGAGGCAGGGATCGAACCCATGCCCAGGTATAACAATGCCTTATCATGTGCGCTTCTACCGCTGGGGCGGCTGTACATCCATTAACCTATGTCAATCAATAAATATATAATATAAACAAGATGCTTGAACCAAAGAGGCGCCAAAGCCTAGCTCTAGTTGTTTTCTCCGACCTGCCTTTTCATCAAACCTACAAAAACGCATTAAAATGAAAGATCTAATGACTTAGGTCCACTAATTAATATGCTGCAATTTCAATGGCACAGGTAGTTGGGATTGAAAATGCTTGTATCATCCAATTTGACGTTCAATGATTTTTGAGCCCTAACAATGGTGAAACGTGATTCCTGCGTCAAATCTCACATGTAATGCGTCAATCTTATTATAATGGTGCATATGAATAGATTTAACATGTTAGTAATGATCGAAAAATACATTAAATCAAGGATTAGAAATTTACCAAACTTTTTCAATCGGTGTAGTTGAGATATTGTGTTCTGGCGCTTGAGGGATTCAACTGTGGACTTGGATAAACTCCTTTGATCCTCAGGAAGTGATTGCTGACCTTAGTTTGGATTGAAAGTGCCTGAAAACTGAAGTACGAATCTTGCATTTTTCTTTGAATTTTGTGAATTCTTTAGGGGTGTGTTTGAGGCAGCTTTTTCGTGTGTTGTTGGTCTGAGTTGTTGTGTATATATATGACAATCAAATTAGGTTAACAAAAGTTTAAGGAGTCATGTCATTAAGAGGTGAAGATGAATTTGTATGGAAACTGGCTATTTTTGGCTCAATCTTGCACCAATTAACCTTGCGCAAATTTGACAGTTTGCACATGTAATCTTGGGCCTTAAATATGATCCATAGCAAAGCCCACATGTCTTAACATATTGATCTTATATTTTATTTAATTTATTTTGGATTTAATTGAATAAAAAACAAAATAAATAAAATAAACGTGCATGAATGTATTTATGGGTCTTTAAACATGTCATGAACATGTTTGGATATGAAAACTTAGGCTCAATAGCCCAAAATGACAAATTTGCTCAATTTGAAATTCACGCATTCTCTCAAAATAGCCCAACTTGCAATGGTCATAACTCTCTAAATTTTTATCTTTTAAAGGTGATCTTGGACTCTTTGGGAAGCTAAAAATGTCCTCTACAATCTCTATGTTGATCAATTTTGCTTTTGAAGATTTATCTTGATGTAAGCCGCCTTGACAAAAAGTTTCTTTTTGTTGACTTTTGAAATGATCTGTAATGTATTGGCTTATAACTCTTAAATGATGCACTTTTTGGACTTGAGCTTAGAGAGACAAAGTTGTAGAGAATTGATTTCCCTTAAAAATGAGCTTTGGTTGGGGAAAAGCTGATGAAGCATGTGAAAGTTATGCTTGGTAAAAGTTCAGTTGACTTCTCCTAAGGAAACCCTAATTTGGCAACTTTTGACTTTTGATGATTTGAGGGCTTTTCTTTATAAATTATGATCAACCCTTGATAAAATGATGACTATGGCTTCAAAATATTTATGTTGACCAAAAATATCGAAGTTTCACTGTATGTTGACCAGAGTTGACATTTTTATCCAATACAGTTGATTTTCAACCATCAGAGTAATTGACTGCGTAAACTTGTGATGCAAGGCATGAAAATTGATATGAGCATTCTAGAGGACATATAAAGAACCATGAAAACCACTTGAGACCCTAGAAACCCAATCTTCCTTGATAAATACCAAACCTTAGTTGTGGACACATTGCTTAGGAGGAGAATTTGTCTGATCAATTCTTGAGCCACCTTGAGCATTTGAGAACTCTAGGAAAATGTATTGAGTGAAAATGGGAGGGAAAATTTCAGGGTACAACAACTGCCCCGGTTTAATCTTCTTAAACCCGAAGAGTTAGATTGGCATGTCCGCCATTCGTGACTTGAAGGTAGAAGATGATTAAACACTTAAGTGCCCAGAAATTTGCACTCGCATGTGCAAGCCATAACACTGTTGGTATTTCTTGAATGGGCTTAAAGATGCCATTCAGAGAGGTGACAAAGAGTTGTCAGAGATGAGCTTATAGATGTAAAATCAAGCTTCTCAAATGCAATTTTGTTTTGATGAAGACAAACTATGATTGAAAAAGAAGGCAAAGATTATTGATCAAGCTAAAAGCATATGTGGATAAAGTCTTCAGTTCAAGCACTTAGCGAATTTCAAGGTATAATGATAACACTTACTTTGAACTTAAGACATAGATGCTCAATGGTCAAAAGAAATATTATATTTTGTCCAAATCTTTACTCAAGTTTTTCTAAGCTAAAAATCATTTTACACTTGAGTGCAATCGATTTACATATTAGTGCAATCAATTGCATGCTTCAATTTTTTAAAACATTTGCTACTATTTCTAAGTGTAATCGATTTGCATGTTTGTGCAACCAATTGCACTCAATCAATTTTTTCTACTGACTTCAAATGCAATCGATTTACACTCTTGTGCAATCGATTACACACTCAAAATATTTGAATATCTAGCTGTTGAAAACCTGTGCAGTCGATTTACACAAATGGTGTAATCTATTGCATGCTGCACGATTTTGAAAAATAGCAGCTTTACACATGCCTGTTCATAACACCATTTCATGGAAACCTTTCACTCAATCTTGGAAATTGTTCATGATTCATTTACATAACTTTATGCTATTTCAAAATGGTGTTATGAACATATAAATAATAATTTTCAAAATCATTTCAACACCTCTTCCAATTATATTTTCTGAATTTTCAAAAATCAAACTCAAGCTGTTATACATTTTCACACACAAGTTTCCTGCACACTTTCACATATTATTAACCAGAAAACTTTGAGCATTATATATCTTGAGTCATTGTATACTATTATCATTGGAAGAGAAGATCAATTCATTGATTAAATCACTCAAAGTGATCATTGCTACTCAAACTCACTCAAATCAAATATCGCTATATACTTGCTTACTTTTCAGGATTGTTGGAAATAAGTTTAAGTGGTTTTACAAATCTTGTTTTTCCAGGATTGTTGGATACAAGTAAAGTCACTTTGAGAGGATTGTTCTCATTGTTGACATAGTTAAAATCCAAGAGGATTGTTCTTGGTCTAAGAGGATTGTTCTTGGTTTTGGGTAGTTCTTGTTTAAGTTTGCCACAATAAGGAAATCTATATAATGTTGAAGGGGGACTGGAGTACTCTCAGACTGTGAGGGGAACCTGGATATATCGCTTGTGTCTCTTTATTTTTTTGCATTTTACTCTTTCATAAACTCACCATAATCCAGAAAAATAATATCCATCATCACTAAAACCAGAAAATTTTAAAGTACCTATTCACCCTCCCTCTTAGGCGCACTTCGTACTTACAATTGGAATCAGAGCAGGTTATAGGTAACCTGTTCCTAAAATATCCAGAATGGCTTCCGCAAATCAAAATCTAATTTTAAGAGATGGTGGTAGTAAACAAGCCTCCTCTATTTTGTGGTGAATAATTTGACTTCTGGAAAATACGCATGAAGGCACATCTAGAAGCACACGGAGAAGAAATATGGGATGCCGTCGAGAATGGTCCATTTATCCCTATAACGGTAATCAATGGTGCTGGCTCATCAAAGCCTAAAGCTGCATGGGATGAAGATGATAAGAAGAAGGTTCTCTATGATAAAAAGGAAATAAATCTTCTTCAAGGTGCACTTAGCATGGATGAATTCTTCCGTGTCTCGGCATGCAAAACAACGAAAGAAATATGGGATACCTTGGGTACAAACTCATGAAGGAACTCTTGAAGTTAAAAGATCAATACTAAATACCTTGAGTCAAGAGTATCAATTATTTCGAATGCAGCCCGAAGAAACCATCCTTGACCTACAAAAGAGATTCGTGCACTTGAAAAATCATCTAAGTGCTCTTGGTAAGACCTTGAAAAATGATGAACTAAATCTGAAAGTACTTAGGTCCTTAACTAGGGAATGGAAACCAAAGGTAACAGAAATTTCAGAAAAGAAAAGTCTCTCCTCAATGACTTCTGTAATGTTGTTTGGGAAACTTCAAGAATATGAAACGGAACTCGGAAGACTTGAAAAACATGAAAATCAAGATAAGAAATCCAAGAACATTGCTTTAAAGATAGATTCCAAGGAAGTTGAAATGGGAGACAATCCGGAAGAAGATGAAAATTCCATGCTTCTTGTTAAAAGGCTTGGTAAGTTCTTTGGTAGAAATGACAAATCCTTTTCTCATTCAAAAGGAAAGAAACAATTCAAGAAAAAGGAAGCTTCCATATCAACACAAGAAGTCACATATTATGAATGTGGTAAGCAAGGTCATATCAAGCCGGATTGTCCAAAACTCTCCAAGAAAGGTGGCTACAAAAGCAAAAATGGATTCAAGAACAAAAATGCCTATGTTGCATGGGAGGATAATAAAATAAGTTCCTCATCCGATTCCGATAGTGATGAAAGTGCAAATCTAGCATTGATGGCCTCACACCATTCCGATGATGAAGACAATGAGGTTAGTAATGAATTTTCTATTTTTGATAGTGATGCACAAGGTGCTATAGATGGACTATTAAATGAATGCAAAATTCTGTATAAAACTATTTCATCTCAAAAGAAACAGATTTCGTCTTTAGAAGAAAAATATGAATCTATGGAAAAAGATTTCAAAGAAGAAAAAAAAATTAAGTGATGAACAAAAACAAAATTTTGTATGCAAAAATTGTGAATCACTCTCTTTCCAAATTGTCCAATTAAAAAGAGTCATTGAAAGATATGAAAAAGGCCAAATTGGATTGGAAGGTGTTCTTAGCCAACAAAGATACTCCAATGATAAAAGTGGACTTGGATATTCAACGTTTTAAAAACCAAGTTCTAATAAAACTATCTTTGTTAAGGCTAGTGATCAATCATCCAAAGAGAAAGTAAACAAACCAAAAATGGTTCATCACTATCCCAAAAAGAAAACATTTCCTAGGAAGAAATCATATCCTTCTAGATATAGAAGTAAATTTGAACCTACTTGTTTCTATTGTGGTATTAAAGGCCATACACCTAATGCTTGTGATGTTAGAAACTTCAGTGTGGCAAGTGGGCGTTATGTGTTGGTAAAGAAAGGCACTAATTATGGAGGACCCAAAGAAACTTGGGTACCTAACAAAACCTAATTTTTTTTGCAGGTATGCTTGAAGACCACATGCAATCTTTGGTATCTTGATAGTGGTTGTTCAAAGCATATGACAGGAGACATAAACCTATTTTTAAATCTAGATCTAAAGGCCAAGGGTTTTGTCACTTATGGAGACAATAATAAGGGGAGAATTCTTGGCAAAGGAAAATTTGGTTCTCCACCTTTCACATCCATTGAATATGTTCTTTATGTTGAAGGACTAAAGCACAATCTTCTTAGTATTAGCCAACTGTGTGACAAAGGCTTCAAGATCAAGTTCACCAAGGATGAATGCTTGATAGAAGAAGAAGTGACACATGAGGTTATACTTAAAGGTAAAAGAATCAATAATATATTCATGATTTCCCTTGATGATCCATCTTTGAAGGTAAAATGTCTCATGGCGAACAACGATGATTCATGGCTGTGGCACAAAAGAATTGCTCATATTCACATGGAACACTTGAATAAACTAATCAAGCATGATCTTGTCATTGGGTTGCCTAAGAGAAATTTCGTCAAAGATAGACTTTGTGATGCTTTTCAAAAAGGGAAACAAACAAAATCAACTTTCAAATCTAAGAATGTGGTGTCCACTACAAGACCACTACAATTGTTACATATGGACTTATTTGGTCCATCAAGAACAAGAAGTTTCAGAGGTAATGTATATGCTTTGGTTATTGTTGACGATTTCTCTAGATATACTTGGACATTATTTTTAGTGCAGAAAAGTGATGCATTCAAGGCGTTCAAGAAGTATTCTAAACAAATTCAAAATGAGAAGTCTCTAACAATTGCCTCCATAAGAAGTGATCATGGCGGAGAATTTCAAAATGCTCTATTTGAAGAATTTTGTGGAGAACATGGAATATCTCACAACTTCTCGGCACCAAGGACTCCTCAATAAAATAGAGTGCTGGAAAGAAAGAATAGGTCTCTTGTAGAACTTGCAAGAACGATGCTTAGTGATTCAAACCTTCCAAAATATTTCTGGGCGGATGCGGTGAGCACGACATGTTTTATTAGCAATAGAGTTAACATAAGACCGATCTTGAAGAAAACTCCATATGAACTCTTCAAAGGGAGGAAACCAAAAATTGCTTTCTTTCACATTTTCGGTTGCAAATGCTTTGTCTTAAATAATGACAAAGATAACCTTGGTAAGTTTGATGAAAAATCCGATGAAGGTATTTTTCTTGGCTACTCTCTTTCTAGTAAGGCATATAGAATCTATAACAAAAGAACTCTAACAATTGAAGAATCAATGCATGTATCTTTTGATGAAACTAACCCCTCCAAGGAGGATAATATTGTTTGTAATGATGATGATGAAATACTAGAAGGTCCTCAAGAAAATACTTCCAAAGATCAACCAATTCAACAAGAAGAATCATCCCAACAAGAATCAAATTTCAATGATCTACCAAAAGAATGGAGAACTCATAGAGATCATCCTATCGATAAAGTAATTGGTGATATAAGTAAAGGTGTGACAACAAGACTAAATCTCAAAGATGCTTGCCTAAACATGGCATTTTTCTCTCAAATTGAACCTTCTAAAGTTGATGAAGCCTTAGGCAATGACCAATGGATTATTGCTATGCAAGAAGAATTAAATCAATTTGAAAGAAATCAAGTTTGGGAACTTGTCCCTAGGCTAAGAAATAAACACATTATTGGACCAAGATGGGTGTTTAAAAACAAACTTGACAAAAATGGAATAATTGTTTGGAACAAAGCAAGGTTGGTAGCACAAGGCTACAATCAAGAAGAAGGAATAGATTTTGAAGAAACTTTTGCTCCGGTTGCAAGGTTAGAAGCTATTCTTCTCTTACTTCCCTATGCCTGCTCATTAAATTTTTAGCTTTTCCAAATGGATGTCAAAAGCGCATTCTTGAATGGATATATCAATGAAGAAGTCTACGTTAAGCAACCCCCGGGGTTCGAAGATTTCAAGAATCCATCTCATGTTTTTAAATTGAGAAAAGCTCTCTATGGTTTGAAACAAGCACCAAGGGCATGGTATGATCGACTAAGAAACTTCTTATGTGAAAAAGGTTTTGAAAAGGGTAAAGTTCACAAGACATTGTTAATCAAGAAAACAGAAGGTGACACTTTGATAGTTCAAGTCTATGTTGAGGATATCATTTTTGGCTCTTCAAACAAAGACATGTGTGAAGAATTTTCAGCAATGATGCAAGGAGAATTTGAGATGTCCATGATGGGTAAAATGAATTATTTTCTTGGACGTCAAATAAAACAATTAAAAGATGGCATCTTCATCAACCAATCCAAGTATTGCAAGGAACTCTTGAAAATATTTGACATGGATAACTGTAAGGAAATGTCTACACCAATGGGTTTCGGTACATATGTTGATCAAGATGAATCATGTGTTTCCATCGACATTACAAAGTACCGAGGTATGATTGGCTCCTTATTATATCTGACGGGAAGCCGTCCTGACATAATGTTTAATGTTTGTCTATGTGCTCGCTTTCGAGCAAATCCAAAGGAATCTCATCTCATTGCGGTGAAACGGATCATGAAGTATCTCAAAGGAACAACAAATGTTGAATTATGGTATCCTAAAGGAAGTGTTTGTAACTTAGTTGGTTATTCTGACGCAAATTATGCAGGTTGTAAAACTGATATAAAAAGTACAAGTGGTACTTGTCACATCCTTGGAAATGCATTATTATCATAGGCCTGCAAGAAACAAGCATGTGTTGCTCTTAGCACGACCGAAGCAGAATATATTGCAGCAGGTAGTAGTTGCGCTCAAATTTTATGGCTCAAACAACAACTTCGTGACAACGGACTCGATCTAGGATGCATTCCTCTACGGTGCGACAATACAAGTGCAATAAACATTCCGAAGAATCCGGTCATGCATTCAAGAACCAAACACATAGATATATGACATCATTTCCTTCATGATCATGTACTTCAAGGAGATGTCGAGGTAACATTTTTAGATACTCATAATCAAATTGCCGATATCTTCACTAAACCTTTGGCAAGAGAACCATTTTACAATATTCGACGAGAGCTTGGAATTCTTGATGAACACGACATATACGGTGCTTTCTATCCTTGTTATGATTTTATATACTTGTTATATCTGAATATATATGTTAAGTGATGTTTAAGTTTATGAAAAATATGTTTTTGGTCGTTTTTGGTTAATGCAAATCGATTGCACAATAGTATAAATCGATTGCTCACTGATTATTTTTATTTTTTGACCCTTCTGTTTCAGTGCAAATCGATTGCACCATAAGTGAAAATCGATTACACTCTGTGCGTTTCAGTTTTATTTTGCTTCTGTTTTATGTGCAAATCGATTGCATCTGTATGCAAATCGATTGCACCCACTGTAACACGCTTTTATGACATAAATATTTGTTGGTCAGAATTCCTCTCTCTCTCATATTCCCAAGCTCATCTCTATTATTGAAAAGTCAATTAAACTTCATTACATATAATACAACCCACTCGTTCCTATTTACTCTCAAATCATATCAAAACTTCATCTCATCAAACATCTTCCTCTCAAAAAACCTAAAACCCTCCAAACCCTAAAAACACCTTACCCATGGCTTCAAGGAAAAAACGAAAGGTGTCAGCTTCAGAGAAAGGGAAGAAAAAGGTTGGTTCATCCTCTGAGAATCCATTAATCTCATCTCTCACCAAAGAACAAGAAGCAAGATTTACAAAGGATTTTCAAAGAAAGATAGTATCCAATCCTAAATATGGTATGCTATCATCCTTTCCCCAGGAATGTTTCTCTTTTCAAAATGATTTAACTACTTATGGACTAGAACCATTAATTTCATCATTTGGTCCATATTATCCGGATCTGGTAAGCGTATTTTTCAGTAATTTAACTCCTCACAAAGGAAAGATAGTGACATATGTGTTGGGTACACGAATATCTCTAACCCCTGAGATTGTTGGTGAGATTCTACATATTCCCTACACTGGAAGTTCTTTGTACGACCCTGAAAACGAGGCATGGGATGACTACAGGAAAAAATAATTTTATTACAGCATTGGGAGATTAAGCGAAGCTGAATTCCGTGCCAAAAAGGATTTGTGGTCTAGGAGGAGTGATTCCCTCTAGAGACTCATGGAGTGCAGGTAACTTTTATATAGACGATCAACTATTTCATTATTTCATGGTCTATATTATGTTTCCACGGGCTGGAAGCCACTACACCGTGACTGACCTGGAAATGCAGCTGATCTATGCAAGAAAGAAAGGTATAAGTTTGAATTGGGCAAGGCTCATAATGGTTCATATGCTGAGGATTGATGCAAAATCAAAATTTCTACCATATGCTTACTTTGTTACATTAATTATGGAAGAATTTGGAGTTGATTTTTCTAGGTTTGAGAAAATTAATATGGATCCAAATCTGCATAAGATTTCAATAAAAAATGTTGACTCAAGAATGAGTGTTCATTATAATTCGGAAACAAAAACTATAACTTACATTGGTTAAGATGTGGTCGGTGATGAAGGAAACGATCAAGAAGTTGAAGGTGGTGAAGCTGTACCTCCTCCACCTACTGCTCTCTCTGGTCCAAGCAATCAAGATCTTATGGATTTCATGTCTCAATAATTTTCTTCCATGAATACCAACATCAACAACCAATGGAATGCTATCAATGATTCTACAACAACCCGAATTAATGACTTCCGCACAGATATGAATCAACAATTTTCTTACCTTTACTCTCATCTTCACATTCAACCATATGACCCAAATAATCCAACTGCACCTCCACAACATTACACAGAACCTCCTCTACAACAACAATTTCCGAATCAAGGATCTTAGTTCTATAACAACCGGGACATGAATTAACCATAATGTTCTGTCCAACTTTATTATGCCTACTATTTTCTGTTGTCCTTGTTCATTTATGCTACGTTTTGGTTGTTGTTAGATTTCTTTGTAATTGTTATGTTACTATATCTATGACAATTTGTGATGCATGGTTAATTAAGTTTTTTTATATTGCTTTATTACTGTCCATTTTTTATTGCATCTTTCCCTTATTTTTGATAATTTCAAAGGGGGAGAAGGATGTGCCACTTTATGCTTGTATATTTCATTGTCTTAAATTTTTTAAGGTACTCTTCAACCAAGATGAAAAAATTCAAAAGACTCCAACCTTCTCATACAGAGGGGGAGTTATACATCTTAGGGGGAGAAGCTTCTTTCCGAAAATTACAACGCATCAAGAAAGATCGTTTGTGATCATCAAAAAGGGGGATAGTGTAAAATCAAGCTTCTCAAATGCACTTTTGTTTTGATGAAGACAAACCATGATTGACAAAGAAGGCAAAGATTATTGATCAAGCTAAAAGCATCTGTGGATAAAGTCTTCAGTTCAAGCACTTAGCAAATTTCAAGGTATAATGATAACACTTACTTTGAACTTAAGACATATATACTCAATGGTCAAAATAAATATTATATTTTTTCCAAATCTTTACTCAAGTTTTTCTAAGCTAAAAATCAATTTTCACTTGAGTGCAATCGATTTACATATTAGTGCAATCGATTTCATGCTTCAATTTTTCAAAGCAATTGCTATTGTTTCTAAGTGTAATTGATTTGCATGTATGTACAATCGATTGCACTCAATCAATTTTTTCTACTGACTTCAAATGCAATCGATTTACACTCTTGTGAAATCGATTGCACACTTAAAATATTTGAATTTCTAGATGTTGAAACCCCGTGCAATCGATTTACACAAAGGGTGAAATCGATTGCATGCTGCACGATTTTGAAAAACAACAGCTTTACACATGCCTGTTCATAACACCATTTCATGGAAACTTTTCAATCAATCTTGACAATTATTCATGATTCATTTATAGAACTTTATGCTGTTTCAAAATGGTGTTATGAACATATAAATAATCATTTTCAAAATCATTTCAACACCACTTCCAATTATATTTTCTGAATTTTCAAAAATCAAACTCAAGCTGTTATACATTTTCATACACAAGTTTTCTGCACACTTTCGCATATTGTTAACCAGAAAACTTTGAGCATTATATATCTTGAGTCATTGTATACTATTATCAATGGAAGAGAATATCAATTCATTGATTAAATCACTCATAGTGATCATTTCTACTAAAACTCACTCAAATCAAATATTGCTATATACTTGCTTATTTTTCAGGATTGTTGGAAATAAGTTTAAGTGGTTTTACAAATCTTGTTTTTCAAGGATTGTTGGATACAAGTAAAGTCACTTTGAGAGGATTGTTCTCATTGTTGACATAGTGAAAATCCAAGAGGATTGTTCTTGGTTTTGGGTAGTTCTTGTTTAAGTTTACCACAATAAGGAAATCTGTTTCATGTTGAAAGGGGACTGGAGTACTCTCGGACTGTGAGGGGAACCGGGATATATTGCTTGTGTCTCTTTATTTTTATGCACTTTACTCTTTCATAAACTCACCATATTCCAGAAAAATAATATCCATCATCACTAAAACCAGAAAATTTTAAAGTACCTAATTCACCCCCCCTCTTAGGTGCACTTCGTACTTACAATAGATGCCATCCAAAGTAACTATTGATAGAAGTATCAGAATGAGTCTACGCTTGACTGTATTTGATGAGTTCTTTCCAGAATGAAACTCCGAAGAAGGTGTTTCAGTAGATGCTTGTCAAATTTAGTCTCTGAGGGAAATGCTTGTCAGAATAAATTTCTGAAGGAAGATGCTTTTCAGAATGATGCTCTGAAGGAAATGCTTTTTAGAATTCAGTCTCTGAAGGGAAGTGTTTGTCATGTATATAGTCTCCCTGTCCTGTTTCGGGAATTGATCTACAGTCTTTTTTTGTTGGTAAACCCATCATGTTTCTGGAATTCATACCACCCGGTGATAAAGATAGTCGCCCCTCCTTGTTTCGGAAATTAATCTTCACCTGGTCATAAATATAGAAAGATAGTTTCTCCGTCCTGTTTCGGGAGTTAATCTTTTCTCGGTCGTATAGATAGTTTCCCCATCCTTTTTCGAGAGTTAATCTTCAACCTGTTCATGTAGATAGTCACCCCATCCTGTTTCGAGAATTGATCTATAATTTGCTTTCACATATAGTTTCCCTGTCTTATTTCAGGTATTAATCTGTGACCTGCTTTTTATTGGCCGTAGAATAGTTGCCCTGTCCTATTTCGGGAATTAATCTCTGACCTGGTCACATAGATAGTTGCTCCGTCTTGTTTCGAGAATTAATCTTGGACCTGTTTGAGAATTATTGATAATATTTGTCTGTTTGTAGATTTTACCCGAAAAGATAAAGGGTCATCTGTATGTAATGTCATGATGTATGAAATGCATTGTGTAATTATGTTCTCAAAGTAAATGAGAATGTGCTATATGCGTTTCATATGCATATGCCATGATATTTGTAAATGGTGTATGATTGTGAAATGTAAGTGAAGCGTATTGGTAGCTTCATATAACATATTCGATTGAGAAAATAAATCCCTGACCCTTGTTGGGGATGAAGAATATGTCTAATCCTTAATCACTTTTTTTAAGAATGTTTCCGCTGGAAATTCCTGCTTTCTGTTTGAGGAAACTCCGCTGGGAAATTTAATTATTATATACCCTGACCGAGGATAAAAGAGATGGATAACCCTTAAAGGCACTGTTTGACCGAGTTTCATATATGGATTCCGACTCGCCTGGGGAGGATAAGATTAACTGACATGTGGTCTGATTTCAGATTCCGTAGCAACTCTCTGGGGATGGTAATCGGGACTACCCTTTGCTGGAGAGAGAAATTTTTCCGGTGATCTGTAGTAGTCAAAGTGATAGACTCAAGCTGGGGAGACTGTATCCTGTTGGGGAAATAATCCATGTTAGGGAAATAAACCCTGCTGGAGAAACACTCTGCTGAGGAAATGAACCTGCTAGAGGAATATATTTTGCTGAGGAAATGAACCCTTTTGGAGAAGAGAATTCTGTATGGATTTTTATAGTGTTGGAGAAATAAACTTAGTTGAGGAACAAAATTTCTGTGAACTATTCTGGTGACATACTCTCTGACGAGGATTGGGAATTTGTAGGTTGGAGACATTGTTGGGGAAAAGATCATACTCCTTTGTCCGCCAGGGGGATCTTCTAGTGAGTATGATTAGGATATTTTAGACTTGCGGGGAATGTGTCGAGTTTATGAAGATGACTCCGTGGGGAATAATCTTATGGGAACTACTCTGTGGGGATTATTCCATGGAGGTTGTTATGTGGGGATTATTCCATGAAGGTTGTTCTGTGGAGATTTGTGGACGACTTGAATGTTATCCCATCTTCTAGAGTCTTGAGTAAATACTTATTCCTGTTTTTATGCATGTATTTGTTAACAATAATCGTATTCATATGCATATGTTCATTCAATTTAGTCATTGGAGGTTTTTTGCAAACAAAAAAAGAAAAGTAAAACAAATTTTGAATTTTGAAATTGTGTTTATATTGATAGTTTGCCTATAAACAGACGATTTTTGTACAAAGAGACAGAAATTATAGTAAGAGAAAATCGTTGTGAAATGAAAGGAGTAAAAAGTAAACAAAACATATAGCTATGTGTAAATGATCTCGTCAGGTTTCAACTCTGCTATTGCCCCTATGTCTTTGAGTATCTCACCCCTTGCTGTCGGAAGAAGTTGATTGAACTGATCGGCACCATTCGAACTTTCCGTGGGTAATAAAGCTGAATGTAAGTGATCCAACGGGACATAGTCGTACACTTTAATCCCTAATTTTTTCCTGGATCGCCCTTTCATATTTTCAGTCCACCGGGATATCCTTTTTTTCCCAAGCCGCCTTTTCAGATTTTCAACTTTCCGGGTGTATAGTATTATATATATATATATATATATATATATATATATATATATATATATATATATATATATATATATATATATATATATATATATATATATATATATATATATATATATATATATATATATATATATATATATATATATATATATATATATATATATATATATATATATATATATATATATATATATATATATATATATATCCATGATTCTTGTGCGAACCCTTTTGGTTCGCCGGGATGCCATTATTTTTTCCTAGGCCAGTCAACCTAGCGGGTCATTTCCATGCGTACTATCTTTTGACTATGTCCGCGTTCACAGGGTGCCGAAAATTTTAACCGTCCATTGTAGTAAGTATCATAGCACCGCCCGGAAATATCTTCTTGATCACGAATGGCCCTTCGTAAGTAGGAGTCCATTTTCCCCTAGGGTCACCCTATGGTAGAATGATGCACTTTATCACCAAGTCACCAGCCTGATATACCCGATGCTTGATCTTCTTATTGAAGGCTTTGATCATACGCTTTTGATACATCTGACCATGACAAACAGCTTGTTGGCTCCCAAATTCGACACCTTTGTTTTGTTGATGTCAGCCATTAAAGCTGAAGGATGTTTTCGACTGGCTAAGTCTGTCGAAATGCCCGTCGAAAGATGGCAAAGTACTTAGAAGATTTCTTCCAAGGGAGAAGTTGGTTGCCTTCGACGTCGAAGGAGTTTCTCGTCGAAGATGTCTCTCGATGAAAGTGTTCGATGGTTCAGAGTGGAGCAGTTTGAAATTCAAGCGTTTGGAGGGAAAACGGTTTCCAGCAGTTACCACGTGCAAACGTGCAAGGATCTGGAGCGTCAAACGTGGAGAACGTGCCAAGTGGATTGATCTCGAAGCAGTGTAACTGCCCGACGGTTACTTGGGATGTTTTAGTATAAATAATAGTAGTCATGTAGTTTCTCGCGTGTGTTCACAATTCTATACAAAGTCACTCATATAGATTCGAGTACCCAGCGTGTGAGAAAGAATTGTTGAGAAATGTATGTGTGAAACACCAATTTTATTAATCAAAGTCATTTACTTTTCCAGAAATTTACTTGCTTTCCTCTTTACATTCCTGTCGAAGCCTTTTACTTTAAGCCTTGTTTATTTTACCAAGTCCTTTCTTCATGCAATTTACTTGAAACCTCTTTATTTCATTTAAAGCCTCTTTATTTAAAGCCTTATCCAATTTAATCAAAACTTCAAAATCAACCTATGTCCTAGGATCAATCTGATCGATCCTGCGAGTAACCAAATAAGTAACCATTTGGAGGATCAGCGGTTGTTTACCAAAACCCAAGGTAAACAAATTGGCACACCTGGTGGGACCGTGTGTTGATTGTTGAAAATAATCTCATCTTTTCGAGTTGTATGTTATTGAGAAGTGGTAGAATATACACTAACGATAACAATACTGCCAGAAGAAGGGAAGAGATGGCGAATCCGCCAAACAATAACGAAATCCCACAAACGAATGTGGGAGCAACGGTTAGTATGACCGTAAGTGAAGCGACAAATGTTGGTTCGACACCAGCAGTATCGGTCACAACCACGGGGCCAATACCTTCGTTAACTGGCCCCAGGATGCCTTTGGGAACTCCCCCACCAAGGGGAAATTTAGGCACAAGGCCTTTGGTTCCCCCAGGATTTATTCCATTCTATGGTATGCCAACTTCTGAAGTGGCAAGCCTGACGAATGCTGCGTCCACTTTTTCAGACCCTTTGGTGAGTGCCTCTTCGCCACTCCAAGGCTCTGGAGTAGGCATGGCGAATAGAAATAGGACCCAACTCTTAGGAGGAACGTCCCAAGTAGCCCATGGCCTTACAAATGCCTCGACAGCAGTCTTGAGGCAACAAATGGACGAAAGCAACCATGATATGGTGCAAATGTTGGCACAAACTTTGAGTACAGTGATAAACCCTCTAATACAAAACACTACTCAATCGAATCAGCAAGTGACAGCGCAAATGATGCGCTTGGCTGATTTCTTTGGAGTACCCCAACCGATTCGACAGCCCCAAAGGGCGCAAATAAGGGGAAACCAGGGGATATTTTTAGAGGAAGAAACCACCATTAACCAGGCTCAACAGCCTGTCGAAGAAAACCTTAGGGCACGATTGGAACAACCTGTCGAGGAACCTAGGGTAATAACCCCAGAGGTAAGGTTAGTTAACAGGAACCAAAATGCTGACGAAGTGGTTCAGCATATCCAATACCAAAACATGGGTTTGGAAAACAATCTGGCAACCATGATTGAAAGGATCATGACTCAGAATGGGATGAACATGGGCTTTCGAAGGCCCAACTTTACATCTCCATTGTCAGAATACGTGTTACAAACGGACTTACCTCCTAGATGTAAAGTCCCCAAATTTACTAAGTTCTCTGGGGACACGACAGAATCTACTGTCGAGCATGTGGCGAGATATTTGATCGAAGCGGGTGACATTTCGAATAACGAAAACCTAAGGATCAAGTACTTCCCAAGTTCTTTAACAAAGAACGCTTTTACTTGGTTTACAACTCTCCCCCCCAATTCGATCCATCATTGGACCCAGTTGGAAAGATTGTTCCATGAACAATTCTACATGGGGCAAACCAAGATAAGCCTGAAAGAACTGGCCAGTGTGAAGAGACGTTTCACTGAACCTATAGACGAATATCTGAATAGGTTTAGGTTGCTCAAGGCAAGATGTTTTACACAAGTGCCAGAACATGAGTTGGTCGAAATAGCCGCAGGCGGTTTAGATTATTCCATTAGGAAGAAGCTAGACACCCAGTACCTAAGAGACATGGCCCAACTGGCCGATAGAGTTTGACAGGTAGAACGCCTCAAAGCTGAAAAGGCTAAGGCAACGAAAACTCACAAGAGAGAGAGGATAGCGTACGTTGAGATGGATGACGAAGATCTAGAATCCTTCAACAATACTTTAACTGTCGAAGAAGGAGAAGTCGATTTAGCAGAATTGAAACAAGGGCCACCATACTCTTGTAAACTGTTAGTCCCCTCAAATGGGAAAAATCCCATTGGTCCAGAAAGGACCAACGATAGGTTCCCAAAAAAGACTTATAGTTTTGACATCACAAAATGTGATGAAATATTCGACTTGCTAGTTAAAGATGGCCAAATGATAGTACCCCCAGGGGTAAAAGTGCCTCCTCTTGATCAAAGAAAGAAGAGAGGTTTTTGAAAATATCATAATTTTTTGGGCCATAAAACTTCTCAATGTTTTCTTTTCAGGAATCTTGTGCAAGACGCTATCGAAGAAGGGAGATTGAAGTTTGCTGATAAATCCCCTATGGCTGTCGACTCAAATCCATTGCAGGCTGAAGCCCACTATGCTGAACCCTCTGAGGTGAACGTGATAGAGGCAACCAGGATCCAGTCGAAGAAGCCAGGAATTACCATGGTCGAAGTCTCAAAGGACCACATTAACATGCCAATCTTTGGCAGTTTTTCTGGAAATTTATCCAGGAAGACAATTGAAGCTGTCCAGAAAGCGGTCGAAAACCCGAAGTCGGAGACCGTTGAAGCACAAAAAACTGGATCAAAACCCAGTTCCCGCTTGGCCATCGTTCAAGGCCAGACGGAGAATCTGGAGATACAAATGAAGCAGTTAACTCTTGCTAACAAAGATACAATGAATATCAACATGGTCGAACTTTCTGACCCAAAAGCATCAGAAGATGCCATGAGGCAAGAACAAGCTAATAAGACTGCTTTCCCTCGGGAAAAAAAGGAAAACTTGGCAGATTTTCTACAAAGATGCCAGAAAAAGAAATCAGAGGTGATGCTGTGTCCAAGATGCAGTTTGATCTTTGATAAAAAAGCTGCTGAGCACATTCAAGGCGTAAGAGCAGCGAATAAGAGAAGGGAGAATGTTGACCTTCGACATGATCCCAGAAGAGGTTCTAACCAAGACAAGAGGCCATTGACTTTTAGGCCTCCGACAAATGTGCCAGTAGACACTTGGTACAAAACCTCTGGTCGGAAAAGGCCAAGTGAGGAGAAATGGCATTCTTTCGAAGTGCCAAGAGGTTCCTCTTTGACTCAAAAGAAAGAGCCTCAAGTTGCTGCACCTAAGGTTGCACAAGTGTCCAGCAACTACAAGGGTAAAAATCCCATGTCTCGATCTCAATGGAGGAGATATCAAAGGAGACGAAAAGCTGAAAGGGAGGCTGCCAACGAACCAAAGGCAGAAACCAGTTCGAACGTTCCTAAAAGGAAGCAGAGGAAACCTCTAGAAAGAGAGCCAGTAACCAACAGGCTAGTTTGGCCTAACCAAAGTGAAGTCGAAGACGAAGACGATGCTGAGTCTGATGATACTTTGGACATAATGGTGAATATAGTTTCAGTGCTGCCCAGAGAATTCAATCGACAGGTAGAAGTCGAAGCAAGTGACTGGGAAGTGGAGCAAGAAATGGCCAAAAATAGGCCAGTGTGCTATTTTGTCATGGACAATGGCACTACTGAGGAACAAAATGGCTTCTTCGAGCCACCTACAGAGGCGATGAAAAATCACCTCAAGCCTTTATTCATAAGGGCTAAACTCGAAGAAACTACTGTGAATAAAATATTGGTGGATTGTGGGGCAACCATCAACATTATTCCTCACTCTATGCTAAGGAAAATTGGCAAAAGGGATGAGGACATTAAGCCTCACAACATGGTCCTGTCGAACTATGAGGGCGGCATAGGGACCACTATGGGAGTGATCCAGCTAGATATCAAAGTAGGGTCGATCCTTCGACCAACGATGTTTATGGTCATATCGGCCAAACCTAACTACAATCTTTTGTTGGGCCGTGAATGGATTCATGGTGTTGGCGCTGTGCCTTCATCAATGCACCAAAGGCTGCTGCTATGGCGTCCAGATGGGATGGTCGAAAACATAGAGGCAGATCAAAGCTATTACCTTGGCGAAGTGAATCACCTGGGTTTGGCAGATTTCGACAAAAACTTGGCTCACATAGGGCCATGTCCAACACCTGACTTCGACATGGCGCCAGCGCCAAACACCTTTTGTTCCCTATACCTGCATCCTGAGCATGGTTTCCAATGGGACAGAGAAGACTTGTCCCACATAGACTTCAGTGGGTTAACTGATATCCAACCAACTGGTTGGGGAAGCGAATTCAGTGATAATGACTGAGTCGCAATCTTTGAAGCGAATTTCGGCTTATGTAGCCGAAACCAAGATGATAACGGCTCTCGAAGCCAAAGTAAAGTACATGGCCACACAGGCCAATGATCAACAGTTATCTGCTGTAGGTCCAGGAAAGGATTTCGATCCAAAACCGCCTGATATCATGCCAGAAGAAATACAGGAACAGAGGCTCGACGCCATCTATGACGATGAGCCTTTGGGCTTCGAAAAGGACCCCTTGGCGAACAACATTAAAATGTTAGCGCAAGATCTTTTAGAAGAAATTAACTTAGGCGAAGGATCAGAGAAAAGGCCAACTTACATCAGCGCCAAAATCGATCCAGAACTTAGGTTGGAAGTAATCCAATTGCTGAAAGAGTTTAAAGACTGTTTTGCATGGGATTATGACGAAATGCCTGGTCTCGACAGAGGATTGGTAGAACTTCAGTTGCCAATCAAACCTGGGAAGAAGCCAATCAAGCAAAATCCAAGGCGCTTCGCTCCAGAAATACTGTCGAAGATCAAAACGGAGGTCGAAAGACTTCTGAAATGCAAATTCATCCGTGTTACAAGGTATGTCGAATGGATTGCAAACATTGTGCCAGTAATCAAGAAAAATGGTACGTTAAGGGTATGCATAGATTTCAGAGATTTGAATGCTGCTACACCCAAAGATGAATATCCTATGCCTGTGGCGGAAATGCTAGTCGATTCTGCCGCTGGTTATGAATACCTGAGTATGCTCGATGGTTATTCAGGATATAATCAAATATTCATTGCTGAAGAGGATGTGTCGAAAACAGCTTTTCGATGCCCTGGGGCCTTAGGCACTTACGAGTGGGTAGTGATGCCTTTTGGCCTAAAGAACGCTGGGGCAACGTACCAGCGAGCAATGAATACTATCTTCCATGATTTTATTAACACTTTTATGCAAGTATATATTGATGATATTGTTATAAAATCTGTTTCCAGGAAGAATCATATTGACCACCTTCGACAATCATTCGAAAGAATGAGAGAACATGGTCTGAAGATGAACCCTTTGAAGTGTGCGTTCTGTGTGAAGGCTGGAGATTTCTTGGGCTTCGTTGTCCACAAGAAAGGAATCGAAATCAACCAAAACAAGACGAAGGCAATTCTGGAAGCGAAAGCGCCATCGAATAAGAAGGAATTGCAATCTCTCTTAGGCAAGATAAATTTCTTAAGGAGGTTTATATCTAATCTAAGTGGGAAAGCTCAGGCCTTTTCACCCTTACTTCGACTGAATAAAGAGGGGTTCGAATGGGGGCAGGAGCAACAAGAAGCCTTCGACAAAATCAAAGGGTACCTCACTAAGCCACCTATTTTGGTGCCTCCTTGTAGCAATAGGAGTATGAGATTGTACATAGCTGCATCCGACAAAACTCTGGGAAGTATGTTAGCCCAAGAAGATGAGAATGGAGTCGAAAGACCCATTTACTATCTCAGTAGAGTTTTGAACGATGCAGAAACTAGATATAGCGAAGTTGAAAAATTGTGTCTATGTCTGTATTTCTCTTGTACAAAACTCAAGCAATATATAAAACCAGTTGATGTTTATGTTTCGTCTCATTTTGATGTTTTCAAATATATGTTGTCGAAACCTATCTTGCATAGTCGAATTGGCAAGTGGGCATTAGCATTAACTGAATACTCCTTGACCTTTATGCCTCTTAAGGCAGTAAAAGGACAAGTGGTTGCAGACTTCATAGTCGACCACTCAATTCAAGTCGAAGATATTAATTATGTGGAGATAGAGCCTTGGAAATTCTACTTCGATGGTTCCAGCCATAAAGATGGAACAGGGGTAGGAGTCTTGATTATTTCTCCAGATAAAATTCCAACAACATTCAAGTACAAAATATCAGGTTCTTGTTCGAACAATGAGGCTGAGTATGAAGCTCTAATTACTGGCCTTGAGATATTGTTGGAATTGGGGGCAACTCGAGTCGAAATCATGGGAGACTCAGAGTTAGTCATTAAGCAAGTCACAAAGGAATATAAATGCATAAGAGAGAATCTCATTATGTACTTTGTGATAGCAAATCGTTTATTGAAAAAATTTGAAACGATCAATATTCGACACATACCCAGAGTCGAAAATCAAATAGCCAATGACTTGGCGCAAATTGCATCTGGGTATAAGATTTCAAAAACGAGATTACAAAGAGCAATCGAAGTTCGAGAAAAGATAAAAGCAACTTGTCTATCACCATCAGACTTGGAATCGACGAGACTAGGATATGCTGATCACAGTAACTTCGAGATTTCGTTCATTGATAATTTGTCAGAGCAAGATTGGAGGAAACCCATTGTGGACTATCTTCAAAATCCAGGAGCTTCGACAGAACGAAAAACAAAGTATAGGGCGTTGAGTTATGTACTCATGGGTAATGAGTTATTCAAGAAGACGCCTGAAGGGGTGTTGCTGAAATGTTTAAGTGAAACTGAAGCATACATAGCCCTTTCGACTACGCATGCTGGGGCATGTGGGGCTCACCAAGCAGGCCATAAAATGAAATGGTTGTTGTTTCGACAAGGACTATATTGGCCCACTATGCTGAAAGATTGTGTTGAGTTCGCCAAGGGTTGTCAAGAGTGTCAAGTCCATACAGGCATCCAACATGTACCAGCAAGCGAACTTCACTCGATAGTGAAGCCTTGGCCTTTTAGAGGATGGGCGTTGGACCTCATTGGAGAGATTCGACCAGCATCATCAAAGAGTCAGAAATACATACTGGTAGGCATTGATTACTTTACTAAGTGGATCGAAGCTATCCCTTTAGTCAATGTAGACCAGGAAAATGTCATTGAATTTATTCAAAAGAACATTATCTTTAGATATGGAATTCCTGAGACAATAACAACTGATCAAGGATCAGTTTTTACTGGTCGAAAGATGCAAGAATTTGCTCAGGAAACAGGTTTCAAACTCCTAACATCCACGCCTTATTATGCGCAGGCGAATGGTCAAGTCGAAGCAGCCAACAAAGTGGTGATTGGCTTGATAAAGAAACATGTGGGGAAGAAACCAAAGAATTGGCATAAGACGTTAGACCAGATTCTGTGGGCTTGTCGAACATCCCCAAAAGAAGCCACTGGTACAACACCGTATAGGCTAACTTTTGGCCATGATGCAGTGTTACCAGCAGAAATTTGTCTTCAATCTGCAAGGGTTCAGAGGCATTATGATATTCCTTCTGAAGTCTATTGGAACATGATGTTAGACGAACTGGTGGATTTGGACGAAGAGAGATTACGCGCTCTCGACCTACTCAGGCTTCAGAAGAAAAGAGTAGAAGACTCTTATAATAAAAAGGTAAAACCTAAGGTATTTTTGCCTGAAGAACTAGTTTGGAAGGTAATTCTTCCCATGGATCGAAGGGATCGAAGCATGGGGAAATGGTCACCCAAATGGGAAGGACCCTTCAGAGTTATCCAAACTTTTTCTGGTGGAGCCTATGAAGTCGAAGAGTTAGGTGGAGATAAAAGGCTCTTGAGAGTAAATGGTAAATATTTGAAAAAATACAAACCTATACTTCAAGAGATAAAAATAAAATAATAAAAGAACAAGACTAAATTAACCATAAATGCCAAAATGGAAATCTTATAAATTTCAGCCAAGATGGCAATGTTGTCGAATATAGATTACAAAATATGGTTACAAAAGAGAATCAATCAAAAGGAAATAGAGTCCTTGAGTCGAAGGTACTTGGCTTGCTGCAGCTCCAACCTTTTCTTGCACCAGGCGTTCTCCTGCACTATTTTGGCAATCGGAGCGTCGAAGCCTTGGGCCCTCTCAGCGAATTCCAGGCCTTGTTTGATTTCAGTTTGGCTCTCGGTGTCTGAGATGGTCGAAAGAAGTTCCTCCTTGCGTATAGTGTTGGCATTTATCTTCGCTTCTATCTCTGCGATTTGTGCCCGGAAGGAAGCATTCTCTCGATCAATGGCATCGACTTCTTCCTGCGTAGATGCTTTTTGTTTCGACAACTCCGCAATTCGAGAAGTCGTATCCGAGACAGCAGTCCACGCAGAGGAGCTTTTGCCATACAACACCTCAAGCTGACTGTTAAACCCCCTTTGGCGCCTGTAATCTGCTGAGACTTGATCAATCATAGAGTGTAACTCCATGATCAAGCCTGAGACTTCTGGGGCTACAGCTAACAAGTCGACAGCATTCAAGACATCCTTCAAGTATGATGGAGCAGTGGGGTCCCCCTCTAAAGCCTTCATCAAGTCCTTCTTGAAGAACTGGGCCTTAACCTTCGCCAAAGCGTCATCGAGAGGAGAGGTTTCAGTAGACTTCCCCGACAGGGTAGGAATCTCCTGACTAGCATCAGACGAACTCTTGCTCTCGATGATTGCGTTGAGATAGCTAACAAGGTCAGTTTGTTTCAAGAGTTCTAAGTCCTCTTTTGACCTGTGCTTCGTTGAGGTAACCCTTGCAACAGCATTGTCTTGGGTTTGAGGCTGTTGAGTGTTAAGTGCCTCGACTTGTTGCTCTTCGACTCGGACTGGGGCAGTACCAGCGTCACCTTGGTGCTCTTTGCTAGCATCACCCTGGTGCCCTTCGCCAGCGTCATCTTGGTGCTCTTCGCTAGCGTCACCCTGGTGCCCTTCGCCAGCGTCACCCTGGTGCCCTTCGTCAACAGCACCTTGGTTCTCTTCGTCAGCAGCACCTTGATTTTCTTCGCCAGCATTGCCTTGGTCCCTTTCTTCAGGATTCTCTTCTGACAGATTCACCACCTGAACCGCTTCTGGCTGTTGTTCCTCCGTTTGAGGTTCCTCTGCTGGTTTTTTTACCGTTTCAGCATTGGCCTCATTTTCAGTATGGGCTTCGTCATTTCCCAAGCCTTTTTCTTGTGGCCTGCTGAGTTCAACAGACTCCAGCGTTTCAGAGGTCCTTGGCGGAGAACTCTCAGTGGTGTCCTGAAAAAGGAAAGAAGACAAATCTTCAGAGATCGAAAGAGACACAATCGAATATGGGTATCTATACCTAAGTTATAAAAGGGTCTAAGAGATTACCTGTGGATTAGCTTCAGCCCCAGGGCTGGAATTGTCGCTTTCGACAGGCTTGTTAAGAAGAATGTTTAGTTCCTCCTCAGTTGGCTCCTCAATGATCACTGGAGGTGGCCTAGGCTTTCTCCCAGCAACCTTTATTCTGATGGTTCGACCTTCAGGAGCAGGAGTAGGAACAGGAGCATCCTTCGTCAACTTTCGCCTTTTTAGGGGGGCAGGAGGAGAATCACTTTCTTCATCGCTCCCAGATTCGACCACCAGTGCTGGCCGTTTCTTGGGCGAAGGTGCCTAGAAAACCAATGGGAATTCGATTTAATAATTGCATCGAAAGTCAAAAATCGAAAGCCAGGAGGAAATAATGAAAAGTCTGGTTACCGATATAGAAGGCTTCTTCGAAGAGCCTTCCCCCTGTTGGTTGCTTGTGGTCTTCGCCGGCGCTGTAGTCTTCGCCGGCGGTGGAGGTTTTGTTGAAGGGCCTCCTCCCTGTTGGCCTTCTGTAGCCTTCTTGGCTACAGGCTTTCGAACAACTGAAAGCAAATAAAAGTTAACAGGCTAGCAGTCAAAAAAAAAAAAAAAAAAAAAAAAACAAAGTAATGTAAAAGGATGAACTTACATTTCTTTATTTTGTCCAACACAAGGACAAAAGACTTCTGCAGCTCATCCATGAAGTCCTTCTCGTCGAAGAACTCCTCAGCATAATAGCTTTTCCACCACTCCTCGAAGGATGGTGAACAAAGAAAATTGAGCTGGTAGTCAAACAACGAGAGAACTGTTCGACCAGCATATCTTCCGATATGCTTGATGGCAGCTTCTTCTGTGTAATCATTGCAGAAGTACAGCATTGACTTCTCTCTTGGAAAAATCGGAGAAGGTAGGGTTTGGATAATACCAAACTGGCGAGATACCAGGTTTGGTTGGTATGCAATCAGACTCAAATGAGTCTTAGAGCTCCTGAATCGAAGAGGCATGATCCTTGGTGTAAGGAACGCCTCCCACAGTATTGTATGTTCGTCGACATTAGGACCACTCGACGTCCTTGGATGTGGCCTTGTGAACCATGCTGGGCCTACCTGCCGTCGAGCAAATGGAGCCATAGTGGAAACAAACTCTTTCCTTCGAGCAAACATCAGGACGAAGTTGGTGAAGGTTTGCTGAAACTCCAGTCCATCTTCCATAGGTGTCAACAGAGCCAGCCTGGTTCCTTCGACGCGTCTGTTCGCTATCTCTGGAGCCTGCTCATTTATCTGAACCTTCTTAGGCAAGAAAGATTCGAAAGTGGCATTGAGCCACAGTTGGAGCAGCCAAAAAGGCCCAGCAAGTAGCAAGCTGGCCCTGTTCTCGATAATTTTTAGAAGAGTTGCCCCATTGCTGATCGAATCATAGAGGCTAGCCAGAATCAGTTCTGCCAAACAGATGTTTTGGCGATGATGCAGTTGAGTAGCAAGAGTGACCATCTTTTTGGTCACCTGTAAAGACTTCGAGCAAAATACAAAGCGAGTCAGCCATAAGGCTAAAAACGCTATGTGTTCGACATCCGACACAGCATCTGTCGACCTGTCGTGATAGTGGTTGATGAAAGTGGTGTATGTTGGTTTGGTGTCAGAGAAGCCAATTTGATCTTCCGACATCTCTTCCGGATCGAAGTAGTCTCCGGTGGGTCGAAGGCCAGTAATAGCGGCCACATCGAAGAGTGTGGGGGTTAGCATCCCACATGGAAGATGGAAAGTAAAGTGGGAGTAGTCCCAGAACAACAGAGAAGCTATCAGCATCTCCGGAGAATAGTTTAAACCTGTCTTCGACAGCATCACTAGGTCGAAGATCCCCATATCCTTCCAGATCGAAGTTTGGTGCTTCTCCATCTTTGCTAGCCAAGCAACGTAATCAGGGGTAAGGCTAGGGCAGGACCTGAAGGCCCTAACACCTCTGTTGAAGAAGCGGAGGTCGATTTTTTCATGTGCAGGGTCTTCATTGTCTTCTGCGTCTTTCTTGGCGCATGCAACCGGTTTGAGTTTCTCGACTACCGGGAAATAGCTCTTGATCTTCATAGCCTCAGAGATACTTGGATACATGGGGCCAGACATTGCAAAGATCTGGTTGGAGTATCCAACCGGGATCATAAGATGGCGTGAGTAGGCATCGCGAACGGCGATGTCCAAGGGTTCAGGAACCCTTCGTTTGCCTGTAGAAGTTACTACCGGAGCAGTGACGAAAACCTTGGGTTTAGCATTTTCAGATGGTGCAGTAGCGCCAGGAGCATTGGAAGCAGATGCCATTGTTAGAGTTGAGGTTAAAGACGAAGTGAAGGAGGAAATGTTTTTGCAAAGATGACAAGTTGTATGAAAACAGAGAAGTTTGAGAGCTAGATGGCGTAAAAAGTCCCACAATGGGGTACTTACTGCTATTTATAGTAGTGGGGGAAAATCCCCAAAACCGAGGACATTAAATGCCATTTAATTATTGTAGGAGTTAGTGGGACGCGTGGCAACCCCCTGTTGTTTTAGCCGTTCTGCAGAAATAGAGGGACGCAGCGTGCGTCCTCGTTTTTGGGAATTGTCATAATGACAAATTCTGAAATGACGTTTGGTACTGCACGCCGTACTGACAGTGACGTCCTAGGTACAGATAAATGATGGTTTTCTTGGGATTGCCAATAGTTGGTAGAAAACAACAAAAAGTGCACAAGTTAATTTGTGACTAAGCGTGAAAAGACAGGTGTCGAATGGCGTTTCAAAGAATGCCTTTTTCTTTCAGAGTCGAAATAAGGCATTCTTGGGGGGCAATTTGTTGGCTCCCAAATTCGACACCTTTGTTTTGTTGATGTCAGCCATTAAAGCTGAAGGATGTTTTCGACTGGCTAAGTCTGTCGAAATGCCCGTCGAAAGATGGCAAAGTACTTAGAAGATTTCTTCCAAGGGAGAAGTTGGTTGCCTTCGACGTCGAAGGAGTTTCTCGTCGAAGATGTCTCTCGACGAAAGTGTTCGATGGTTCAGAGTGGAGCAGTTTGAAATTCAAGCGTTTGGAGGGAAAACGGTTTCCAGCAGTTACCACGTGCAAACGTGCAAGGATCTGGAGCGTCGAACGTGGAGAACGTGCCAAGTGGATTGATCTCGAAGCAGTGTAACTGCCCGACGGTTACTTGGGATGTTTTAGTATAAATAATAGTAGTCATGTAGTTTCTCGCGTGTGTTCACAATTCTATACAAAGTCACTCATATAGATTCGAGTACCCAGCGTGTGAGAAAGAATTGTTGAGAAATGTATGTGTGAAACACCAATTTTATTAATCAAAGTCATTTACTTTTCCAGAAATTTACTTGCTTTCCTCTTTACATTCCTGTCGAAGCCTTTTACTTTAAGCCTTGTTTATTTTACCAAGTCCTTTCTTCATGCAATTTACTTGAAACCTCTTTATTTCATTTAAAGCCTCTTTATTTAAAGCCTTATCCAATTTAATCAAAACTTCAAAATCAACCTATGTCCTAGGATCAATCTGATCGATCCTGTGAGTAACCAAATAAGTAACCATTTGGAGGATCATCTGTTGTTTACCAAAACCCAAGGTAAACACAGCTGTAAGCCTCTTCTTGTCAATCAAATTCAGCTGGTCCATCCTAGTCTGAATCCATTTGTCTTCGTCTAAATCTGAATCCTTCATGATCCTCAGTGGAGGAATCTGGACCTCGATAGGTATGACAACTTCCATACCGTAGACTAGAGAGAATGGGGTTTCTCGAGTTGATGTCTAAGCTGAAGTGCGATAGCCATGGAGAGCAACTGGTAACATCTCGTGCCAGTCTTTATATGTCACCGTCATATTCTGTATAATTTTCTTAATGTTCTTATTGGCGACTTCCACTGCGCCATTTATCTTTGGTTGATACGGAGAAGAGTTGTGGTGATTGGTCTTGAACTGTGTGAAAAGCTCCATGATCATAGTGTTGTTGAGATTGGTACCATTGTCTGTATTAATTCTCTCGGGGATACCATAACGATAGATAAGATTATGCTTAATGAACAGGGCGACAACATTCTTAGTAACAGAGGTAAATGAAGCTACTTCAACCCACTTTGTGAAGTAATCAATGGCATCAAGGATGAAGCGATGTCCATTAGAGGCAATAGGCTTGATTTCTCCAATCATATCAATGCCCCACATTGCGAATTTCCAAGGAGAAGGCAAGACATTTAGAGGTACCGGAGGCGCATGTACTTTGTCAGCATAGATCTTGCATTTGTGACAAGTTCTCGAGTGGTGATGATAGTCAGCTTCCATAATCGACCAATAATATCCTGCTCTCAAAATCTTCTTATCCATAGTATGTCCATTGGAGTGAGTACCAAAGATTCCTTCGTGTATATCTTTGATGATATCCCCGAATTCCTTCTTGTCTACACAACGAAGCAGAGTTGAGTTATGATTGCTCTTGTACAAAATTCTGTTGCTTAGGAAGAACTTAGCGGAAAACCTCCGTAGGAATTTCTTGTCATTGATAGATGCTCCTTCAGGATACACTTGAGTCTCAAGGTATATTTTCACTTCATGAAACCAAGGCTTCTCTTCTAATCCATCAGTGTCAACTTCATAGCAATGTGCCAGTTCGTCTAGCCTTTCGATAGTTATTCGAGGAGCTTCGTTGTCCTATATGACTTTGAACATAGATGACATTGTAGCCAATGCGTCTGCCAAATGGTTCTCTTCTCATGGGATGTGCTCAAAAGTGATCTCCTCAAAGTATAAGGTCAACACATGTTCTCGATAAGGAATGATATTCGGATGCTTCGTATCCCATTCTCCCTTAATCTTACTGATTACCAAGGTTGAGTCCCTGTATACGTTCAAGAACTTGATTCTCAGATTAATAGACGCTTTAATACCCATGATGCACGCTTCGTATTCAGCCATGTTATTAGTACAGTCAAAGCATAATATGGTGGTGAAGGGTGTATGAAAACCCTGAGGAGAGATAATTACAACACCAATATTGTTGCCAAGTGCGTTAGAAGCTCCATCGAAAACCATAGTCCATTAAAATCCTGGCTCAGGTCCTTCATACGGTCCAGGTTCTTCGCAATCTATAACTAGCATAATGTTCTTGTCCAGGACTTAAAATTCATAGACTGGTAGTCGTCTACAGCTTGATGAGCCAAATGATCTTCCATCACACTTCATTTGATCGCTTTCTGAGTGGTGTACTGGATATCGTATTCTGTCAAGACCATTTTCCATCGAGCTATTCTTCCAGAGAGAGCTAGCTTCTCGAATATGTATTTGATGGGATCCATTTTAGAGATCAATAAATTAGTATGGGTCAACATATACTGTCTTAGTCGGCGAGCAGCCCAAGCCAAAATGCAATAAGTTTTCTCGAGCAGTGAGTATCTTGTTTCACAGTCAGTAAACTTTTTTCTAAGGTAGTATATTGCATGATCTTTTCGACCCGACTCGTCATGCTGGCCTAGTAAACACCCCATTGAATTCTCTAGCACTATTAGGTACATTATTAGAGGTCTTCCTTCAACTGGTGGCATCAGAATTGGAGGTTTTTGCATGTGCTCCTTGATCTTGTCAAAGGCTATCTGACAATCGTCGTTCCATTTTACTACCTGGTCTTTCTTCAACAACTTAAAGATTGGATCACAAGTAGCAGACAAATGAGAAATGAATCAGGCAATATAATTCAGTCGTCCCAAGAAACCTATGACTTCCTTCTTAATACAGGGAGTGGGTATTTCTTGAATATCTTTGGATTTATAAGGATCAACCTCAATATCTCTACCACTGACAACAAACCCCAGGAGTTTACCAGATCTCACACCAAAGGCGCACTTGTTCGGATTTAATCTCAGCTTATATTTTTCTAGCCTCTCTAACAACTTGTGTGGATGGTCAAGATGCTCTTCTTCAGTCTGAGATATCATATCGTCGAAATAGACCTCTATATCGTAATGGGTCATGTCATTGAACAAAGCTACCATAGCATACTGATATGTTGCGCTGACGTTCTTCAACCCAAAAGGCATAACTTTATAGCAGATAGTGCCCCACCGTGGGAAGAAGGTAGTTTTCTCCATGTCTTCAGGTTTAATCTTGATCTGATTATATTTTGAGAAGCCATCCATGAAAGAGAATACCTTTTGTCGAGCAGTCTTGTCAACCAGTACATCTATATGTGGAAAAGGGAAGTCATCTTTGGGGCTTGCCATGTTCAGATCCCTGTAGTCTACACACATATGTACCTTGCCGTCTTTCGTTGGTACCAGAACTACATTTGTAACCCATTGAGGATAGGATGTCACTGCTAATAAACCTGCATTGCATTTCTTCATAACTTCGTTATTGATCTTCCCTGACATCTTGGGACGCATGTGATGAACCTTCTATTTTATCAGAGCACAACCCTCTTTCATCGGCAGTCGATGAACCATAATATCAGTATTTAGCCCTAGCATGTCTTCATATGACCAAGCGAAGATCTCAATATATCCATGCAACATTTGTATTAACATGCTCTTGACATTGTCCTGTAAGTTGGAACCTATCTTGACTTCTTTTCTATCTGCTTCAGAACCCAAATTCACAACCTCGACCGACTCTTCATGCAGTTGGATAGCCTTTTATTCTTGCATTAACACTCTGGCAAGCCCTTCCGGTATTTCACAATCTTCCTCACCTTCATCCTCATCTTGGATGATCAAATTTTCCAAGTCATAAGTGGCAATAATATAGTCGTTATCAACGGGATCCAAAGTGGATGTAGATCTATAATTTATTGTGTGGGTGTGTGTAAGAACACATAGCTATTTGAAAATGGTAAAAGTAAAAAGAAAGATAGAGAGCACAAAATTCAAATGCAAAACGTCCAATGCTTTATTAAATGAAAATATGTTTATGAAATGAAAATATGTTTATGAAATGAAAATATGTTTATGAAATGACAACCCTTAACAAACGAATCGGTGTACCCCAGGTAAGGCACAAGGCTTAAAGTCATTATTTAAATATTACAAAGCCAAAACTTGAAAACAATAAAAACATAAATGTAACTATTACTCTTGACTAAAGGAGATAGAGATAATGTCCCGAGTCTTCCAGTTGCTGGGCACTTTGCCAATGGTAGGAAATATCAAACTGTCAAGGTCATAATCACGTTTAACATCTTCTATCACGTTGACTCCGTTGTTACCAATGCGAAATGGTGGCCTTCCAGCATGAGTGCAACGAATATCCCTCTGACCCTCTATAGTGAAACCCAAACCAAATTTGTCAGATTTATAGGGAGTGTCAGGAAGCTGACCCCAAGTAGTACAACCACCTTCTTCTACAACAACTTTAGCGTCTTTCAGCGAAGCTAATCTGGGCAGAACCCTGTTAACTTTGGGAATGGTAGAGACGTCTTCAGTTGAGGCAGGAGGGATAACTTCAAAAGTCTGACAGGGAGTCTCAATGAATTAGCCGTCCATCTCTACATATCAGAATGAGTTCAAGTGGCTAACCATATACTCTTCTTAGCCGCAGACAGTAACAATCTTTCCGTTCATATGATACTTTAACTTCTAGTGTAGGGTTGAGGTGACAGCGACTTCCCTGTGGATCCAGGGGCGCCCGAATAAGCAAGAATAAGCTGGCTAAATATCCATTACATAGAAGGTAGATTTGAAGACCTGCGAACCTGCCTTGATCGGAAGATCCACTTCTCTGTGTAGCATCCTCTTTGACCCATCAAAGGCTCGAACTATAATATCACTGGGTTTCAATACAACCCATTCACAATCAAGTCTGTCCAGATCCCCCTTTGGTAGATCATTTAACAAGGAACCAGTATCAACTAATACATGAGCCAAAGTAGTGCCCCTATATTCAATGGAGACATACAGGGCCTTATTGTGATTTCTTCCGTCCAGATTCAGATCATCATCAGAGAAACCTCATCCATTGTCAGTTGTTAAGATGCCAACATAACTTCCAAATTGATTGACAGAAATCTCTTGTGGTACGTGAGCAGTCTTCAAAAATTTCACTAAAGCCTGTGCATGGCCTTCAGAACACAGTAGCAGGGATAACATGGAGATTTTGGATGGGGTCTTCCCTAACTGTTCAAAAATTTTATAGTCTCTCTTGCGGATGATCTTCAATACCTCTTCCAACTCCTGCCTAGAGGTTTCTTCAGTTGTAACTTCTTTAGGCGCCTCTGTCTGGGAAAGCTCCGTCATTTACTCTTCGCTCCGAGCCTCAACAGTTGACTTGGTAGCAGTAACCTTAACAGGTGTAGTGACGGTCTTCAGAGAGATTTCCGGAGAGAAAATCCTTCCGCTTATAGTAAACCAACAGTTTTTGATGTCGTGCCCATGACTATTGGAATGGTAGGCACACTTTACATTCAGATTGTATCAAGGAGAGGAGGTGTTGGGATTTTGAGGAGGCTCCCTCACTGTTATCAACTCTTCTTTTAGTAAATGTTGTAATGCCTGAGATAACGACATGCTGATCTTGGTAAACTGTCTTTTTGGAGCATATGATCTACGCTGATTTCTCTGTTGTTGTTGTTGTTGTTGAACAGGCGCAGGATTAGAAATTAGCACCGCTCTTACAGACTGATTGCTGTCATTTTTAACATGGTCCTTCTGGCCATAAACAACATTGGTATCCTTCTTACTGCTGAATGTTTTCTTCACAACACTTGAAGATGTAGCCACTGGAATATTTCCACTCTTGATACCACTTTCAACTTGTTCTATAGTTAGAATCAGCTCAGTAAAACCAGATGAGGAACTCCCAATCAGATGGTTAAAGAATGACCTTGTCAAAGTGCCCATGAACATATGCACCAGCTCCTTATCAGATAAGGGAGGTTGCACTCTTCTGGCCAGATCTCTCCACTTTTGGGCATACTCTTTGAACCCTTCATTCGAGCCCATAGTCATGTTTTGTAATTGCACGCGAGTTAGGGCAAGGTTAGCATTGTATTGATACTGTTTGTAAAAAGCAATATCCAGGTCTTCCCAAGTACGGATGTTGGTTCCTTCCAACTGATAGAACCATTCCAGTTGTGTACCAGACAAACTTTCCTGAAAGAAGTGAACGCATAACTTTCTGTCAGTAGTATGGGGTTGAATCTTTCGAGCAATAGATCCCAAATGAAGTTTCAGACAAGACACATCATCATATTTAGAAAAAGCGAGGACCTTGAACTTGTAAGGGATAACAACCCCCAGAATAATACCCAACTCTTCAAAATCCAGTCCAAGCACTTTATGGATTTCCATGGTCTTGAGGCGATCCTCCAACTGTTTGTATCTAACCTCTGCAGTAGGGTACTGTTCATCAAAATAGTCTTCATTCTCAAGAATCTTACCAGAACCAAGGTTGCTTCCACCTTCAGCCCTGACACTTCTACCATCCTCCTCCTGGTTGTTGTCTTCATCAAAGGAGATATCAGCAGTTTGAACCGGTTTAACGAGACCTTTGAATCTTCTCCCCATGTTAAGGATAACAAATGGCTTCCGAGTCTTCTTCTTTTTGGCGATGAGCACCATCATGTATTTTTGTCCCTAAGTTAAGTTCAAGAGCGTTTCCTTGAATTGGGCATACTGAGCTTGAAGTTCCTTGATAGTCTGTCCTAGAGCCATCTTTTGATGAAATAAACAACAAGAAGATGAGAAAACCTGTATGGGAAAACCTGATATGTGATGATGCATGATATGTGGATGAAATGTTTTCAAGGATCTCGCGGGGTAAACAAAAGTGCAACGTCTGAAATTGAGTCTAATTACAACTTTTACTGAAGAAATCTGTGTCGTTGAATGTCCTTCTATGAGAATCAAGCTCACCATGTCGAGTGGGTCCTAGCCTTTGACTCAAGATACTGCATTTCAGTCTTTGACAACATTAGTTAGAGGAAAATAAATCCTCTTACCCCTTGCTAGACATCTGGTAAATGATAAACCTGCATCACAGGCCCTTTGAGATCCTTGAAATGGTCAGTGAAAATGATATGGCATGGTGTCATAATGTCATGTTTGAACAATTAATCAAACACAAACAAAGCACACAAGGCCTTAGGTTTAAGCTTGCATGGAGTTTATAGGTAAGTACCTTCTTGAAGGTAAGTTGGCTCAACATGTCCTAAGAAAAGTAACCAGGTTCTAGGAGTCTCATATCACTGATCTTTCTCTCAGGCATTGTTTCAGCACATCATCTGATTTGCGACTGAAATATCCCGAGAGTCTGATCTCAATGAGTGTAGTATCGAGTATCAACCAACTTCAGTCTGCACCAAGGTCGGCCATCTCACTACCTTCTAATGGCTAAGTTGGGTCAATTAAGGTTCTAAAGGCCAGTTAGTGCTTATGACACCACGCGGTAGCCCAACATTCTGCTTGACTGACTCAAGGGAAACCAACACAAACCAATGCATCACACTAACGTAGCCATCGCTTCAACTATATCGGTCTACGTCATACATTTTCCATGATCTATAGCTACTTACCTAAAAATGTCCCCAGATCTGGGTATATGATCTTTGCAAGAAATAAACCTAAGAAACCCCGAATTGTAAAGAAAGCAAAGCAAACAAGGAAAACATTTAAAAAGTGATCTAACTCTAAAGGTAACCCAACTTTTAGTTATCCCCA
Source organism: Vicia faba (assembly GCA_948472305.1). Lineage (NCBI taxonomy): Eukaryota > Viridiplantae > Streptophyta > Magnoliopsida > Fabales > Fabaceae > Vicia > Vicia faba. The sequence goes on from OX451741.1 coordinate 1,374,211,547, forward strand.
GCAGAGTCTCCAGTTCTGTAATACGGTGAGAGAACTGGATTTTGGTTTTGCGTTTTATCGTAAATGTTACGGATATCAAGAGTCTCCACCGGATTTTCTTTTATCCAATAAAGGAAAGGGTGAAAATAATCGGAAAGACCTTTGATATTTTTCTGAGTTCGGGGGGTAGGTTATGAAAAGGGAAGGTGTTAGCACCCTTTTCATCTGTAGTTATCTACGGGCTCTTAATCGCTAGCTCACTTTGAAAATACTTTGTGTTTGTGTTTGTTTGAAAATATTTTGAAAAATGTCTAAGTATGGAAACTTTGTAATGATTCTTGTATCAGTTAAGATGTGTACAAAGTGTTTGTTTTCGAAAATATTTTAGAAGAAGTGTTTGTGAAAAATATTTTTTGAAATGTTTTTTTGTGAGCAAGCGATTACGAGCGATCTACCTACACAAAAGTCTTTCGTGTTATTTTCATCCTCCTTTAGATAGTGATATCATACCATTAGTTAGTAGGAAGCCCTATCGTTGGTTGTGTGAGGGACAGGCGCAGTTCATCGTACAACCATAAAGGAAACTTGTAGGGATACCTTAGCAATTTGAAGGGACTGTAATCATATATTCGTATGCAACATCGAGGGACAAGATCATTTCTCATAGGAAACTCGAGGGACATCGCGAGACTATGATCTTTATGATGATTTTAACCAAGGGTTTTTGCTAAGGGTATCCCTATGTTCGAGGGACATGACCGTTTTTCCAAGGCAACAAGTGAGGTTACCCTAGAGGTGCAAGTGTGAAAAGTGATTCATGTTCAGTTTATTTATCTTGCATTTAGGGTTTTCTATGATTGTTTTTAAATCTTGCCATACAATCCTATTAAATAAACAGTAATAGAAATGATAAAGCAGTAAAGTGCGGGAAATAAAAATCTACGCTATTACAAGGCTTCGGGAGTGGAGGTACAAATAATAAAAATTGGGGGAAAGAGTAAAACGCTAATTTTAACTATTACAAACCGTAGCAGTTACATAATCGGAAACATAATGCAAAAATAATAAAGTACGCGAAGCGGTAAAGTAAAGAGAAATGGGGAAAGACATTGTTTTGTGATTTTTGACAGAAAAAGGTTTGATGTTTAACCTAAAAACCCTAATTAGTTTTAATTAAGAAAAAAAATAAATAATTAATTAAAACAAACCCTAAGTTGATTTTAATTGGAAAAAGAAGGGTTTAATGATAAACCTAAAAAAACTAAATTATTGATTTAAATTTTTTTTTAATTTAATTAAAAAAGATTAATTAAGTTACTTAAAAAAACTAAAGTCTAAATGAATTTTAATTTTAAAAAAATTTAATCTAATTAGGTTAAAAAATAATAGTTAAAATAAAATAAAATGAAATGAAATTGGGCCTGTATCGAAGCAAACCAGGGGGTGAAAAAAGAAATTCACTAGGCCCAAAACAGCAAGCCCATTATGCCTTCCTGAGATCCAGTGGGGCTTCCAAGGAGGGTTCACCATGTTCCAGCAGATCTGAGGCGTCAGATCTGAACTTGTGGAGATCTGATGATGACGAGATGAGGTGCATGGTGGGTGCATTAGGGTTAGCTACACTGAATCTGCAATAAAACAAAAATATGAAAAACAAAATACCAGAGGCAGAGATTGAACCCGTGACCGGGTATAACAATACCTTATCACGCGCGCTTCTACCGCTGGGGCGGCTGTACATCCATTAACCAATGTCAACCAATAAATATATAATATAAACAAGATGCTTGAACCGGAGAGGCACCAAAGCTCTAGCTATGGTCGTCTTCTCCGGCCCTCCTTTTCATCAAAACTACAAAAATGCATTAAAATGAAAGATCTAATGACTTATATCCACTAATTAACATGCTGCGATTTAAATGGCACGATTATTTAGGATTGAAAATGATTGTATCATCTAATTTGACGTTCAATGGTTTTTGAGCCTAACAATGGTGAAACGTGATTCCTGCGTCAAATTTCACATGTAATGCATCAATCTTATTCTAATGATGCATATGAATAGATTTAACATGTTAGTAATGATCAAAATTACATAAAATCAAGGATTATAAATTTACCAAACTTACCAACCGATGTAGTTGAGATATTGCATTCTGCGCTTGAGGGATTCAGCTGTGGACTTGGATCAAATCCTTTGATCCTCGGGAAGTGATTGTTGGCCTTAGTTTGGATTGAAAGTGGCTGGAAACTGAAGTACGAATCTTGCACTTTTCTTTGAATTCTGTGAATTCTTTAGGGGTGTGTTTGAGACAGCTTTTACGTGTGTTGTTGGTCTGAGCTGTTGTGTATATATAGGAAAATTAAATTAGGTTAACAAAAGTGGAAGGAATCATGTCATTAAGAGGTGAAGATTTTGATTGAAAATTTGTATGGAAACTTGTTATTTTTGGCTCAATCTTGCACCAATCAACCTTGCACGAATTTGACAACTTGCACATGTAATCTTGGGCCTTAAATATGATCCATAGCAAAACCCACATGTCTTAACCTATTGATCTTATATTTTATTTAATTTATTTTGGATTTAATTGAATAAAAAACAAAATAAATAAAATAAAAGTGCATTAATGGGTTTATGGGTCTTTAAACATGTCATGAACATGTTTGGGTCTGAAAACTTAGGCCTAATAGCCCAAAATTACAAATTTGCTCATTTTGGAATTCATGCATTCTCTCAAAATTGCCCAACTTGCAATGGTCATAACTCTCTCCATTTTAATCTTTTGAAGGTGATCTTAGACTTTTTGGAAAGCTTAAGATGTACTCTACAATATCTATGTTGATAATTTTAGATTTTGAGGATTTAACTTGATGAAAGATGCCTTGACAAAAAGTGTCTTTTGTTGACTTCTGAAATGGCCTATAATGCATTGGCTTATATCTCTCAAATGTTCCACTTTTTGGACTTTAACTTAGAGTGAAAAAGTTGAAGAGAATTAAATTCCCTTCAAAATGAGATTTGGTTGGGGAAAATATGATAAAGCATGTGAAAGTTATGCTTGGTCAAAGTTCAGTTGACTTATCCTAAAGAAACCCTAATTAGGCAACTTTTGACTTTTGATGATTTGAGGGCTTTTCTTGAGGAATCATGATCAACCCTTGATCAAATGATGAATATGACTTCAAAATAATGATGTTAACTAAAAATATTGAAGTTTGACTGTATGTTGACCATAATTGACTTTTTACCCAATACAATTGATTTTCAATCATCTGAGCAATTGACTGAGCAAACATGTGATGCAAGACATAGAACTTGATATGAGAATTCTTGGGGACATATGAAGAACCATGAAAACCAATTGAGACCCTAGAAACCCAATCTTCCTTGATAAATACAAAACCCTATTTGTGGACCCATTGCTTAGGAGGAGAATTTGTCTGATCAACTCTTGAGCCACCTTGAGCATTTGTGAACCCTAGGAGAATGTCTTGAGTGAAAATGGGAAGGAAAATTTTTAGGTACAACAATAACAATCATGTTTTAATGGGGAGTTTGAATTAATGATGAGTACACATGTTCGTGATCAATCAACTATTGTATCCTCTTGCCCCAACACACCTATCTCATATAAGAAATAAACACAACAAGATAACACATTTGTATTTTTATGAGGTTACTGATGCATAGATGAATAATATGATTTCTAAATAATAAAAAAATGTAGGTGGTATCTTAGTTTAAAAATTAGGGTACAACAATAAGAAACTTATCAAGAATATTGCTGAAAGAAAGGTTATTACTCTAGGGCATATGGACAACAAGGAATAACTTATTGTTGTAAGCAGTAGGATTGAATCTTGTACTATTAAGGAGTTATAACAATTACAGTTATGGAGGAGTTCAACTAATTCTGCATCTTTCTTCTATGTTATGATGCTTAGAAAGCCTAAGCATGTTTTTTTTGATGGGACAAAGGCTCTCTGCAAAGAGCTGGCGATAACACCAAGGAGTACAGAGGGATCTTTTATAGGGGAAAGAGGTGGATAACTACCTAAAGTAGTTGAAGTGTGTTTCCATCAGCTATTATGTGTTTCCAATCTGTGCTTCCACCTGGTTTTATTGCTTATGTGCAATATTTATACTTCCATCTGTGTTATATGCATTATGTGTGCTTCCATTTTTGTTTACATTTACTCTATTTTTGTGATGTTTTGGATAAAAAGAGGAGTAAAGTTTTGGTATGTTCTGTGTGCCCTGATGTTATTAAACATGTATTGACATGTTAAGTATCATGTTGATAGGACTGTGCTACTTATAATTAGAGAGTGATGATTATGGTTTCTTGGTGGATGTAACCATTAAGGGGGAGCATGATAGTTTGTCATGTTGGTTTGAAGCTTTTGTTGTTGCTGATTACTGGTGAAGATTGTGTGCATGATGTCTTATCCAATGTTCTGACATCTAGCCTGATGTGAGGAAATCCTGATGTGAGGCTAGTTTTATCTTCTGTTATTGTTACCTCTGATGTATGAACTTGGGTAGTTCATATTTTGTTCTCTATATTTTTCTATTGTGTTAGGTTTTCCTTTTGGGGGGAGTCTTGACCCTGTGCTTTGGAGGAGTTGTGTTGTGTGATGTCAAACCACATGTCTAGACATTTGTTCTTATGAAGTATTAAAGATGGTGATCTGTAATTGCATGCATGCTCTGATGTTTTCTTTTATTGCAGTTTGTACAAATTTTACATGATTGCATGTAGCTTACGTTGTAGTGTTATTCCTCTCTCCAAGATAATTGTGATTTGGTTGTTTTAGACAAAATTTGCCAAAGAGGGAGATTGTTAGCTCCATGTTTTATGATTGGCTAAATTTTGGTAAAACACATCTTCATCAACTATCATAACAATTGTACTATTATGTGTTTCAGCAAGATGTCGAAGACATATGTCATGACATCTTGGTTTGTGTACATCAGACGCTGTTGTTGTATATCTCTTGACAAATTTAATTTGATTTGAAGATATCCTTTTGGATATACCTCATCATCATGCGTAGGTCAAGGAGATTATTTAGGAAAAAAGTGTAAATTTGATATGTTTCATTAAAAAGGATCCTTGAGAGTTTTTAGGAAACTATAAAACGATTTGTTCCTATTTTTATGTGAAGATATTGCAACTGATTTAAAAAGTGAAGATTGGATCTGATTCGAAGAGTCCAAGCCCATTATGTAAGAGTCTATAAATAAGGACTTGCTAGACCTAAAATAGCAAGCATTCACATAGAAGAAACTGTGTGTGCAACATAAGGTTTAGGGTTTGAGGAGTCTTTTAGGTTTTTAGTGTTTATGTTCTTTGTGTGTCACTCATGTATCTTTGATGCATTGAGTTGATTTTTGTTGCTTGTTTATCAAGCTATTGTTCTCACTCATGAGCTTTTAAGCAAAGAGTTGAGTATTGTTCTTAGTTAAAGCTTTTAAGCAAAACTAAGTATGTTTATTTGAAGTGTAATCTTTTTTTGGGTTTTAAGTCTAGTCACAAGGTTTATGGATGTAGGTATATCACTACGGTGATTGGAAGTGAGAGGGAATTCTCATATCTAAGAGGTTCCAAGGTAGAAGTTGCACAAGGTAGTGGTTAGGAGAGAAGTTGTAAATTAGGACTGTTTAGGCTTCAAACAATATTATCATAGTGTATTTCCTTCTTGGATTGGTAGCCACCAGAGTAGGTGAGGTTCCTCTAAACTGGGTTAACAATTGATTATGTTGTTTAGTTTTCTACAATTTGTTTTTATGCATAATCAGTGGTTTTCTGTTAACAAATATCATAACATATGTCTTGATATCGTGTTTCTGTGTTAAGACATTAGTATTGACCTTTGTATTGCAAGTGCCGAAATTTCAATTGGCATCAGAGAAAACACCCTGTTCTGTCTATTGGGTGAGCTCTGATCGTGGGATTTGTACTTATGTATCCAATGATTCGGACTGCAAGTGCACAGTCTTATCGAGTAGTTTTAAAAGATATCGAACCACCGAGACTGATGAATCGATCTACCGTCTTCTATTGTTACTTCTCAAATCTAAAGCTAATGAATATTTGATTTGGGTTGTAGGGAAAACTAAATACTAAATTAAGTTGGATTTTAATAATCAATGAGCTTAATTACCAGTATGCAACAGTCGTACCTCGAGAACTAGCGACCTGTCAGGCGTCTTTATATTTTCAAAACAGTTTTCAGTAAAACCTATCTAGTTTAAAAACCCTCATCTCACACTGTCGTTTTGTTGATCTAGGCTATGCAGTTAAGTCCTAACATACGCTTCTGCCATCCCACAAGAGTTAAAAACACTTTTTGGAAACTAAACAAAATCTTAATTAACTTTAAAGTGCTTCCGCTGTATTTTAAGCCAATGCCTAATTACTATTGTCCAGTTAAAAGATCTCAAACTTCTGCTTTGTTGACCCTAACCTCTATCTGTTTTTTACTTCCGAAACGAAATAATTTAATGATTTGAAAAATAGTAACTTAGGCCAGAAAATAAAGTTTCGTAGTAAAAATAATCCCGACTAAGTTACTCGTTCCATCCGTTGATTGACTTTACATACCGGTATAAGATTTCTAGCCTGACATAATATTAAACCAAATCGCAGAATAATTTAAAGGACAAACACAAATAAACATAATTATATCAATTTATAAGAAATAAGAATTTGTAAACATAAACCTGGCAATAACTCTGAAGACAGAAGCACTCCTGCACAAATTGTAGGCTCTGCTTCGATCAGAGGATATATTTAACCGTACAGAATAAAATAAAACTGAAAAGAATAATGCTGGAAAGAAATAACTGGGAAATGAAATAATGCTGAAAAGAATGCTGCTGCTGAAAATAATATTCGCTCAATAAAATCTCTAAACTTTCTTGCCCAAAAAGAAGAACCCTTTCTACTGTAGTCTAAGGCTCTATTTATAGGTCTTGCTTGATCAGTTGCTCTCGAAAATGTAGGAACAATTTACTTCCTTCTTTGAGAAATAATAGGGCCATTCAATTGTCACGTTCGTTGCTTCTTTGACTGAGTGGGTGAGAAAATGTAGGAACTCGTTGGATTAACCCTTGAACGCGTTTCTGTCCGTTGGATGAGGAGAAAGTGGAGTAATGGTCTGTGACGTTCGTCACATTCAAGTGACTATTGTCACTTGGTCTTCATGGCGTGTGACGTTTGTCACGTCCCCTTGACGGTCGTCAAGGCCTTCTTAATTGTGGGCCACGTGCTCACATGTGTAATGGCCTTTGGGCTGGTTTCTTCTCCTTAGGCCTTTTTGCACCCTTTTTTCTTTATTTCTTCAAAAGTGTCCGGCTTAATGCATATCTGCAAAAATAGAAAAATACCTGCATAATACTTATAAAATAATTTAATTTAAACTAAAGTATGAGAAATATTTGGTGTATATCAAGCCAGAAATATCACATATTTGTGTGTCATCAAACTCCCCCATACTTAAACTTTGCTTGTCCTCAAGCAAATGCTAAGTATGATGTTTTTCTAAACATGGTTATGACTCAGATCAACTAATATATAGCTGCGTTGTGTTTTTGTCAGAAAATCGGTGGTTTGATTCATGCTCCATTACTACATCGGCGATGCTAGACAGTCCCATTTTACGTAAACTAGTTACAGGTCCTATCATAGCCTACCTCGAGTATTTGTCTTGTTTTTCCCTTTTCATTCTAGCGCAATCACATTAAGCCCTTTATCTTCACACGCACATAGCAGAACAGTCGGTTAGTGGTTATGATCCTTTTAAACTTTTAGAGGTTTCTGGCACAGTAGTGTGGCAACCTTTAATTCAATGGTTGGATGCGGGGAATCAGACCGTAATCTGCCCTACCGAGTTCAGTACCAGATGCTCCTGAACCATCCATCAAATGAATTTTTGTGTTACTTTGTAAGGTTTATATCCTTTAGATTAGGCGGTCGGGTGAGGACCGTCCAATTTAATCGGTGTGTTTCCTTGCAACATTTTGCTGAAATATTATATCATCCACTTATATTCATCGACTTCCTGCGTAGTTTGTGTTTAAGACGGTGCTGACTGCTAATATAAACTACTCAAGGTTACTATAAAGACTAAACTCAGGATGTTTGAAACAACAGGTACTTGAACTGATCTATCATACTCTGGGGTTGTAGAGTGTCTAGACGGTAGAAATTTCGCTTCATCTCGCCCCAATTCCTGATGATTAAAGATTTTGCAGTCAATTTACTTTGTCGAGTGAGACAAAAACAATTTTTTTATGGGCTCGAAAAGAAAGGGGAGTCTAAAAGAACAACACAAATTTCTTCAATAGATAACTTGATAAATTTTTTTTATTGAATTAGAGATAACGGAAGGGAAATTACGAAGAAAATAAAAATTACTAGGAAAAGGGAAATACTTCTTCCCCCATACTTGAATCATACATTATCCTCAATGTATTGATAGAAGCGGGAAAGGGGAAATGGAAACTGGATAATCATTCTTCCTCCTCTTGTCTTTGGTATCGGCCACGTGTCCTCGCTCTTCGACGTGCTTGCCCGCCATGTCTGGAAGATTTGCCGCCATCTCTCTGGGATATGATATTATGCAAGTTGTCAACACGGAGTGTTAAGGCTCGCATATCTTCCGTTATTCCTGTGGTGAATTCCAACATACTTTGATCGTGCCTGCGAGCGTAGTCATTTTGTTCTCTTTGCATTTGTTGCATGAGAGTCATCATCTCGATTTGGCGCGTCTCGAGGCTCTGGTGGCGTTGAGTGGACAGCTGGTTTTGCTGCATTATTGCGGCATATATTACGTCGATGGTGGCGGGATTGTAGGCTTGATGTGGTTGGGGCTCTTGCTGCTCTAATTCTTCTTCGATTTCGTCAGCGGCAGCGTTGTTGGCCTGACCTTGATTTCCTTGCACATTTTCTCCGGGTTCTGGGGCATTCAGGTTGTAAAGCCAGTTATCCGGATTACCCAAGTAAGTACGATTATGATTTGGCAAGATCACACTACGAACTCTTGCATTCTTAACCATTAGATAGTACCCTCCAGCTTCTCGTACTTTGATCAGGCGGCCAGCTCTGCAGTTATCAATGTCCATAAAAACTGCTGGCAGCGGAGGTAGGCGTTGAATCCTTTCCCCCCAGTTCAGGTGAACTGCGATGGCGGTGACGATGCCTCCGATGCAAAAAGGTGTGGTCCCGTCTCTTGCAACGAGGTTTTGAATGCGGGCCATCATTAAAGTAACAGGATTAAGACAGAGGTTTTTCGAAAAGGTACAGTGGAGAGCATACAATTCTTTAGTGTTTACCATGTTGTTGTTTGCCCTTCCGAATATTGTGTTTGCCATAACACAGTGTAAGAAGCGGATGTTCGGGTTGTGGATGTGAGAGGCATACCGTGCTTTGGGTGTGACATTTGGTTCGCCGGTTATTCTCTCCCATAGTGCGTATGCACTTCCATTCTAATCCAATTCTGGGGGAATGCGATATTGCACATTATTCCCTCGGGGAAAATGAAATATGTCGCTCAAAATTTCATGGTTGAGTTGGTACTCTCGGTTGAACATCCGAAAATGAGCGGCTCCCGTTAGGTGTGCGTATGCATCGTCTCGAGTGTGATATGTGTAGGAACTCAAGAATTCCAACGTGAGAGCTTTGTAAGTTGGTGTGTTCATCGTGCTAATAAAGCTTAGGCCAGCTTTATTCAACAAGCCTTCTATATGAGGTTGCAAGCCTAATTCTTGCAAGCAATTGTTGTTGACGAACCGTGTGGATGTTAGCCCTCGATGATGGAATTTTATGTACCTCTCTTTTTGAAGCTCACCAGCTTCTCCTTGTCGGAGCACGAGATCTCTCTGATGCTCGTCAGAGTCAAAGACAACCCCTGACGTTCGTCACATGCATCCTGACATTCTTCAGGGTGAGGTGATATTGGTCTCTTTGACCTTTTTGACCGCGTGCTCCACTAAATTAATTAATTCATTAATCTTAATTTTGAGAAGTATATTGCAAGGGATATAGTAGTACATTGTATAATTGGAAGAATGATATGGTAAATAAGAAGCAAATAAAAATAGTAACAGAAATAAGAAACACTTGAAAATAATAATAGAAATTGCATAGTATAAAAATGAATACATACTTTGCATGAAAATAAATAAATAAATACTTTAAAATGAATAAAATGGATATGAAATGAATAGATGAATAAATAAATGAAAATTTAGGACCGAAAAGTAATAAATTATTCAAAAATAATAAAACCATAATAAGTTTTGAGAAGAATAATAATAATAATAACCCCCCCCCCCAAACTAAGAACAAACAGTGTCCTCACTAGGGCGGTACAGAAAAACTATCAAGCATGAGGGCCTCCGAGAGGTGGTGCAGAAGCGTGCAGATGTTGATAAATGTGATCAAACTGCTCCGTGACAACGTCCATGAAATGAAAGAAGGCACGTCGAAGTGTGCTGACATTATCTTTAACAGTGTCGAGCTCGCCTCGGAGTGTGGTAACATCTGTCTGCAGAGTCTTGATCGCATGTGCATGATCAGGCATGGGTATGTCATCAGCTGTGGTAACAAGGGGTAGTGTAGAATAATCCAAGGGTGTATAATCATGGTAACCTGTGGGTGTGGATGGGTCACTCTCCTCCCTCTCAGGGTCGTGTTCGTCTGTCTTCTCTAGGGGATATAGCCAATTTGTCTTGGTATAGACTATGGTATGCTCGGGGCTAGGCAATTCGAAGTAATAGACAGGGTTAGTTTGGACAAGTAGATGAAAGTAAGGTGGGTTGAGGTTACCAATCAAAGAAATGTTAAAGCAAAAAGGGATGTCCATGGTATAATATCTGGCGTACGGTGTAAGGCGCGTCAGAGATGACTGTAGAGATGGGGCCTCGGCTATCATAGTGACTAGCCCGCCGACACAGATGGGGCCATGGGTACACTGAGATATAGCTGACATGTTGGCGATCATAAATGATGCGCCAATGACTGGTCTGGACTGAAAAGCACAGTAAATGATGAACAACTCATCCCTAGAAACCGAGAGTCGATTAATAGGTTTTCCAAAAAATGTGAAAGCTAAAATGTGATGGAAATACCTAATCGCAGGGTTATGAATCTCGGTGGCATCAAGGTGGTCGGGGTCCTCAGGATATTGGCCCTCTATGTCTCTCCCAAAGTGATTAAGCTCAAAGTTGAGGTAGTCATCCGCCTGGGTTTCCATGTGGGCGTCTAAAGAACCAGGGAATCCTAGCAGCTCAGCTAGACTGCAAACAGTAAACTGGTGGGTGAAATCGAACAATCTAAAGGACATCTGACCTCTACTACGCCCTAAGCCTTATGTGGGTTTATAGATGAGGGAGCTCAAGAACTCCAAGGTGAGGCGTTGGTGTGTATGGTGTTTATGGGCTAGGAACACCTCCCATCCTATCTGGTTAAACATGAAGTAGACACTTTCCCTGATTCCTAAGGCTGTCAAGGTGGGATCATGCACATACGTGGTCATACTCATCTGGCGCTGAGCCAGAATCTCATATCGTCTCTGCTGAGTCTCCGAGGCAAAAATGATAGTATCCATGAATTTTAGCTTGTAGGTTCTTGTGAGTCGGTACTAAAATTTGTAAAAGAAAAATGCAAATAAGTAAAATATGATGTGGGAGAAAGAAAGAAAAGGAAAAAAATCGGAAAGTAAAAATCAAAATGCAGAACTAAAATAAAAACAAAAATAAAAGATAAAGATATTTGAGAGATAATAAATAAAAATAAATAAAAAATTGTGGGTTGCCTCCCACACAACGCTTGTTTAATGTCGTTAGCTTGACAATGTTGTTAGACGTGAATTAGTTTCCAAATTCGTGCGGTAGCTCTAATAGCGTTAAGCTCGCGGTGTAATCCTTATTTTCGATGCTGTAATAATGCTTTAGGCGTTGGCCATTTACTAAGAATGGATTCATGGATTTTCCTTTAATCTCTATGGGACCACTGGGGAAAACTTTGGTTACTTCGAATGGTCCAGACCATCATGAACGGAGTTTTCCATGGAAAAGTTTCAGACGAGAGTTGAATGGGAGAACTATATCTCCTTCATTGAATTCTTTCCTTGAGATTCGTTTGTCATGCCATTTTTTCGTCCTTTCTTTGTAGATCCTTGCATTTTCATATGCGTCTAATCTTAGTTCTTCTAATTCATTTATGTCGAGGATCCTTTTCTCTCCTTCCGCAGTGTAGCTTAGGTTTAAAGTTTTAATTGCCCAGTAAGCTTTGTGTTCAATTTCCACTGGCAGGTGGCATGATTTTCCATATATGAGTTTAAAGGGTGTTGTACCTATTGGTGTCTTGAATGCCGTCCTGTAGGCCCATAATGCGTCAGGCAACTTAGCCAACCAATCCTTTCTTGAAGTGGCAACAGTTTTTTCCAATATTTGTTTTATTTCTCTATTTGAGACTTCCACCTGTCCGCTTGTTTGGGGGTGGTATGGTGTTGCAATGCGGTGCTTCACCCCATATTTGGTTAGGAGTTTATCAAAGATTCGTGATATGAAGTGGGAGCCACCGTCGCTTATAACTTGTTTGGGTACACCGAACCTTGGGAATATAATGGTTTTGAAGAGTTTAATCACGACTCTAGTATCGTTTGTTGGAGAAGCTATTGCTTTAATCCATTTTGAAACGTAATCTACAGCCACGAGTATATATTTGTTCCTGAATGAGGATGGAAATGGTCCAATGAAGTTGATTCCCCATACATCAAATACTTCAACTTGTAGAATGCCAGTCTGAGGCATCTCATCGCGTATGGATATATTTCTGGTGCGTTGGCATCGGTCGCAGTTTAGGATGGCTATGTGCACATCTTTCCACAAATTTGGCCAGTAGAAACCAGACTGCAAAATTTTGGCACATGTCTTTGATGTGTTTGCATGGCCTCCGTAAGGGGCATCATGACAATGAGAAATAATACTTTCTATTTTGTTTTTCGGGACGCATCGTCGGAAAATACCGCCGGCACTCCTCTTGAATAGTAAAGGTTCATCCCAAAAGTAATGTTTCAAATCGTGAAAGAATTTCTTCTTCTGTTGATAAGGCATATCAGGGGGTAGGATTTTAGCAGCCAAGTAATTTGCTATGTCCGTGTACCATGGTATGGTTTGGTTAGTTCGGACAGACCACGACTTCTTTTATATCATTATTTATTTCGTCTTGGCTCTCTCGTGAATCATTGTTAGCAGCTTGTGTGTCAAGTCCTAAAAGCAGTTTATTTGGATTTGATTCAGGTGGTTCTTTGCTGGCATCTCCTAAGTCCATCTGAGCTAACAGACATTCATACGGGAAGTCATCGTTAATAGGTACTTCTTCTGGTGTCAGATGTTCCATTCGAGATAAATGGTCGGCTACTACGTTCTCGGTAACTTTTTTGTCTTTAATTTCTAAATCGAACTCTTGTAGAAGCAGAATCCATCTCAAAAGTCTCGACTTTGAGTCTTGCTTGGTTAAGAGATATCTAATAGATGCGTGGTCTGTATAGATGATTATTTTTGTGCCTACTAGGTAGGAGCAAAATTTGTCTAGTGCAAAGACTACGGCTAAAAGTTCTTTTTCCGTTGTTGCGTAATTCATCTATGTGGGGTACAAGGTTCTACTAGTATAATATATCGCATGAAGCTTCTTATCTCTTCGTTGTCCCAGGACTGCACCTACGGCGTAATCACTCGCGTCACACATGATTTTAAATGGAAGTCTCCAATCAGGTGGTTGCATGATTGGTGTGGATACAAGAGCTGTTTTTAGTTGGTTAAATGCTTTTAGGCATTTGTCATAAAAATCAAATTCAACGTCTTTCATAAGGAGGGTGGTTAGAGGTTTTGATATTTGCGAGAAATCTTTTATGAATCGTCGGTAGAAACTGGCGTGTCCTAAGAAACTGTGTATTTCTCTTACTATTTTAGGGGGTTGCAAGTTTTCTATGACTTCGATCTTAGCTTTATCGACTTCAACCCCCTTTTCAGACACAACGTGTCCTAGTATGATTCCTTGTTTGACCATAAAGTGGCACTTTTCCCAATTCAGAACAAGGTTAACTTTTACGCATCTCTCCAAAACTTTCTCCAAATTCACTAGACAATCTTCAAAACTCTCTCCACATACAGAGAAGTCGTCCATAAAGACCTCCATAATGTTGTCTATGAAATCAGCAAAGATTGCCATCATGCATCTCTGAAACGTGGCAGGAGCATTGCATAATCCAAACGACATTTGTCGGTAGGTGAAAGTTCCATAAGGACATGTGAATGTTGTTTTCTCTTGGTCATCGGGGTGAATAGGGATTTGAAAGAATCCGGAGTAACCGTCTAGATAACAGTAATGTGAGTGCTTAGCTAATCGTTCAAGAATTTGATCAATGAACGGTAGAGGGAAATGGTCCTTTCGAGTGGCCTTATTTAACTTCCTATAGTCAATACACATTTTAGCTCCGCTTATAGTTCGTTCTGCTACAGCTTTGCCTGCTTTGTTTGTTGTTACCGTTATACCACCTTTCTTTGGTACACAGTGGACTAGGCTTACCCATTGACTATCGGAGATCGGGTATATGATTCCTGCGTTCACAAGTTTTTTAACTTCGTCTTTAACTACGGTGCTCCATATTGGGTTAATTCTTCGTTGATGTTCTCTAGAAGATTTGCAGTCATTTTCCAGCATAATACGATGCATGCATATGGAAGGGCTTATTCCTTTGAGATTTATAATGTTGTATCCTAAGGCGGAGGGATATTTTCTTAAGACTTGTAATAATTTGTCTGTTTCATGTTGTCCTAAGTCCGTGTTGACAATTACAGGTCGCTTTAACTCGGTGTCAAGGAATTCATATCTGAGGGTCTTAGGTAATGGCTTAAGATCCAATGCTGGTTTTCTTGGACAAGGCATGTGATCAGGTGTCAGAGCTAAGCATTCACTCAGATTGCCGTCTCGGTATTCAGGACACCATTTGTTATCTTCGAATATCAGAGGTGTGGGAATCTTCATGGTTTCGGAGTAAGGTATTGGTTCCCATTCAATTTCTCTTACGCATTCGTCCATGATGTCCACCAGATAACATGTGTCATCTATGGCGGGCACTGGTAAGAATTGTGTTAGAATAAATTCGACTTTCTCTTCACCTACTTCAAAGGTTAATTTGCCCTTTTTTACATCTATGATAGCTCCGGCGGTGGCTAGGAATGGTCTTCCTAAGATGATAGGTGTACTGTCGTCTTCTCTAATATCCATGATTATAAAATCTGTAGGGATATAGAATTGGCCTATTCGTACAGGAACATTTTCTAAGATTCCTACTGGGTATTTGACGGAGCAATCTGCTAATTGAACGGATATCTTTGTCGGTCTTAGTTCACCCATTTCCAGTTTGTTGCATATGGATAGAGGCATAACGCTAATACTAGCGCCTAAATCACATAGGGCTTTGTCTATGACGAACTTACCTATATGGCATGGTATAGAGAAGCTTCCGGGGTATTTCAACTTAGGAGGCATCTTGTTTTGGATGATTGCGCTACATTCTGCTGTAAGCGTTACTGTTTCGTTATCTTCTAGCTTTTTCTTGTTAGATAAGTTTTCCTTGAGGAATTTGGCATAGGAGGGCATTTGAGTTATAGCTTCTGTGAAAGGAATTGTTATATTAAGTTGTTTCAGAAGTTCTACGAATTTTTTAAATTACCCTACATTCTTAGGTTTGGCTAATCTACCAGGAAAAGGGATTTGGGGTTTATAAGGCGGTGGAGGCACATAAGGTTTTTCTTTTTCTTTGGCCTCTCCTCCTTTATCTTCTTCGTCCACCTCTGGTTTCTCTGGTTGATTCTCCTTCTCAGTTGATGTTTCAGCCCTTTGATACATACTTTGATTTGACAGTCTTGGGTCGGGTGGTCCATCTAACTCGGTTCCACTCCTTAATATGATGGCATGAGCATGCCCCTTCGGGTTAGGTTGTGGTTGACCAGGAAATGTATCAGCCAGTGCGGATGTAGGTGCTTGTTGTTGAGCCACTTGAGAGATTTGGGTTTCTAACATTTTATTGTGGGTGGCCAAAGCATCTATTTTGTTTTCTAATTGTTTTATCTGCTCATTAGTGTGTATGTTCTGATTTTGGACGTCTTTGTTTGTTTGTGCTTGAGTAGCTATGAAGTTCTCCATCATAAGTTCTAAGTTTGATTTTCTAGGTGCACTAGGAGCATTTGCAGGAGTTTTCTGATATCCAGGTGGTACGGCAGGTGCTTGGCTCGGAGCATACAACGCATTGGGGTTTTTATATGAGAAATTTGGGTGATTTTTCCATCCAGGGTTGTACGTGTTTGAGTAAGGGTTTCCTTGGGCATAATTCACTTGGTCAGTTTGAGTTCCTGCCAAGATCTTACATTCAGTAACTAGATGTCCAGGCACTCCGCATATTTCACAATTGGGAGTTATAGCAGCCACGGTGGCTGGAGGTATTGCGGTCAAATTATCAATCTTTAGGGTGAGGGCATCTACCTTAGCGTGGACACTGTCTAGGTCGCTTATCTCATACATCCCTCCTTTTGTTGGTGCTTTCTCTGTAGTACCTTTGTCTGCGTGTCCTCTTTCACTTCCCCACTGATAGTGGTTTTGGGCCATACTTTCAATTAGAGCATAGGCAGCGGTGTAGGATTTATCGATAAGTGCACCACCTGCGGCAGCGTCTATTGTTAATCTTGTATTGTAGAGGAGACCATTATAGAATGTGTGGATAATCAACCATTCTTCCAGCCCATGATGTGGGCATAGTCTCATCAGATCTTTGTACCTTTACCAAGCATCGAAAAGGGATTCGTTCTCCTTTTGTCTAAAATCGCTTATCTGAGATCTTAGCATAGCTGTTTTGCTTGGTGGAAAATATCTTGCAAGAAAGACTTTCTTCAGCTCGTCCCATGTAGTGACTGAGTTTGCGGGTAGAGATTGGAGCCAAGCTCTTGCTCTGTCTCTTAGAGAGAAAGGGAAGAGACGAAGTCTTATTGCCTCTTGACTGACCCCATTGTTCTTGATTGTATCTGCATACTGTAGAAATATTGATAGATCAAGATTAGGGTCTTCCATCGACCCACCAGAGAATTGGTTCTGTTGCACAACAGATATCAAAGAGGGTTGCAGTTCAAAGTTGTTAGCCTCGATTGGAGGGGTAGCAATGCTATTATGTGGTTCATCTTGTGAGGGCATGGCATAGGATTTGAGTGGGCGCGGAGCAGGATTTGCAGCCATTTCTTCGGAAGGTGGAGAAATGGGCAGTTCGAATGATTGACGAGATTGAGTGTTATGCAAGAGATGATACTCTTGAATGCGGCGTCTAAGTCTGAGATAACACTCGATATCGTTGATTTGTATGTATAACGGCTCGCCTTGCGAACGAGTGTTTGGCATACAAATAAGAGAAGAAAAGAGAAGAAATAGAGAAGAAAGAGAAATTTTTTTGCTCTAGTCTCTACTGCGTAACAAAAGAGTAGCGATATCGACTTAAATCAGCCCCCGGCAACGGCATCAAAAACTTGATCGTGGGATTTGTACTTATGTATCCAATGATTCGGACTGCAAGTGCACAGTCTTATCGAGTAGTTTTAAAAGATATCGAACCACAGAGACTGATGAATCGATCTACCGTCTTCTATTGTTACTTCTCAAATCTAAAGCTAATGAATATTTGATTTGGGTTGTAGGGAAAACTAAATACTAAATTAAGTTGGATTTTAATAATCAATGAGCTTAATTACCAGTATGCAACAGTCGTACCTCGGGAAATAGCGACCTGTCGGGCGTCTTTATATTTTCAAAACAATTTTCAGTAAAACCTATCTAGTTTAAAAACCCTCGTCTCACACTGTCGTTTTGTTGATGTAGGCTATGCAGTTAAGTCCTAACGTACGCTTCCGCCATCCCGCAGGAGTTAAAAACACTTTTTGGAAACTAAACAAAATCTTAATTAACTTTAAAGTGCTTCCGCTGTATTTTAAGCCAATGCCTAATTACTACTGTCCAGTTAAAAGATCTCAAACTTCCGCTTTGTTGACCCTAACCTCTATCTGTTTTTTACTTCCGTAATGAAACAATTTAATGATTTGAAAATTAGTAACTTAAGCCAGAAAAGAAAGTTTCGTAGTAAAAATAATCCCGACTAAGTTACTCATTCCCTCGGTTGATTGACTTTACATACCGGTATAAGATTTCTAGCCTGACATAATATTAAACCAAATCGTAGAATAATTTAAAGGACAAACAAAAATAAACATAATTATATCAATTAATAAGCAATAAGAATTTATAAACATAAGCCTGGCAATAACTCTGAAGACAGAAGCACTCCTGCACAGATTGAAGGCTCTGCTTCGATCGGAGGATATATTTAACCGTACAGAATAAAATAAAACTGAAAAGAATAATGCTGGAAAGAAATAACTGGGAAATGAAATAATGCTGAAAAGAATGCTGCTGCTGAAAATAATATTCGCTCAACAAAATCTCTAAACTTTCTTGCCCAAAAAGAAAAACCCTTTCTACTATAGTCTAAGGCTCTATTTATAGGTCTTGCTTGATCAATTGCTCTCGAAAATGTAGGAACAATTCACTTCCTTCTTTGAGAAATAATAGGGCCATTCAATTGTCACGTTCATTGCTTCTTTGACTGAGTGGGTGAGAAAATGTAGGAACTCGTTGGATTAACCCTTGAACGCGTTTCTGTCCGTTGGATGAGGAGAAAGTGGAGTAATGGCCTGTGACGTTCGTCACATTCAAGTGACTATCGTCACTTGGTCTTCATGGCGCGTGACGTTCGTCACATCCCCTTGACGGTCGTCAAGGCCTTCTTAATTGTGGGCCACGTGCTCACATGTGTAATGGGCTTTGGGCTGGTTTCTTCTCCTTAGGCCTTTTTACTAGTTTTTGCACCCTTTTTTCTTCATTTCTTCAAAAGTGTTAGGCTTAATGCATATCTGCAAAAATAGAAAAATACCTGCATAATACTTATAAAATAATTTAATTTAAACTAAAGTATGAGAAATATTTGGTGTATATCAAGCCAGAAATATCACATATTTGTGTGTCATCAAGCTCCAGGGAGAATATTTTTTGGTATTATGGATAAGGAAGGAGGATACAACAACAGACCACCTCTACTAGATGGTTCCAATTATGATTGGTGGAAGGTTGGAATGGTGGGTTTTGTGAAGTCCATGGACAACAAAGCTTGGAAGGTTGTTTTGAAAGGTTGGGAACATCCTGTTAATACAGACAAAGATTAGAATGTGTCATTAAAGCCAGAGGAAGAATGTAATAATGAGGATGATAAATTATATATTGGAAATTTAAAGGCCTTGAATGCTTTATTCAATAGAGTAGACAAGAATATTTTTAGGCTGATTAATACGCGCACTGTAGCAAAGGATATTTGGGAAATTTTCAAAACAACTCATGAAGGTACATCTAAAGTAAAGATATCAAGACTCTAGCTTTTAACTTCTAAGTTTGAGAATTTAAATATGAATGATGATGAGACCATTCATGAATATAATATGAATATTTTTGAAATAGCTAATTCATCTAGTGCCTTGGGAGAAAAGATGTCAGAATAAAAGCTTGGTAGAAAGATTTTTAGGTCTCTACCTAGAAAATTTAACATGAAGGTAACAACCATTAAAGACGCTTATGAAATTAGTAAAATGAGGGTTGATGAACTTGTTGGTTCACTTCAAAACTTTGAGTTGGCTATTAGTGACAAGTCCGAGAAAAAGAACAAGAGCATAGCCTTTGTTTCAAATGCTAAAGATGAAGAAGGCCAAGATGATGTATATACTGATGAAGGTCTATTTAATACCATTGTATTACTTAGGAAGCAATTAAATAGAATTCTAAAGATAATGGATAAAAGAGGAAGACCAAATATTCAAAACATCTCATTTGACCTCAGGAATAACGAGGATTTTCAAAAGAATACCAAAATTGAGGACAAGACAGATCAAAACAAAGACATTCAATGTTATGAGTTTGAAGATTTTGGGCATATTAAACTAGAATGTCACACTTTTCTCAAGAGGTAGAAAAAGGGTTTTAATGTGTCTTGGTTTGATGATGATGAGTTAGAAGATGAGGCTAACAATGAGACTACCAAGCTTGTATTAGCTCTTTTTGAAAAATGGGCAGATAAAGTGGAAGCTTATGATGAAAGTGTTCTCTATGAATACCTTGATGTATCCCAAAAGGACACATGTGATAGGTGTGAAGAAAGTCTTAAGATAGTAGAAAAGAAGAGGAAGATCATATCTGAATTAAAGAATGAAAAGAAGAAGCTTCTATATTTTGTTTCACATCTTCAAAGTGTTGTATCTCTCTTAAATTACAAGTTAAATAACACGTCAATTTCTTTATAGAAAGTAAATAGTAGAGCTGATATGGTGAAAAGGGATGGAAATATAAAAGTTGATGATCAGTCTGATAATAAACAAAGAAGAGTGTTTGAAAAGAAGTCTTTTTACTCCTGAAAGGAAGAGAATGATCAACATGTCCAACAACATGTTACAACATCCTGTTAGACATGATGAAACATTATCTATATTTCATTCATCCACTTAGATATGCCATTATTGTGGTGAGCATGGCCATATTAAGCCTTTCTGTTATAAACTACATGGAGATAAAAAATAAACAAGCCCTTTCGTGCATAATCAAGTGTAACTATTGAGCACAATCACTTTTAATTTGATTCACTATTCTCTCGCTACTTCCTTGGATACCAAAATTTGAAGGCTTTCACTTGGCCATAGCATCATTATTGAGTTTCATGTGTCGGTCTGAAAATCGTAAGTGCCGGCACATGCAGGTGATTTTTGTGCAGAAAATGAATTTAATGTTTTTGGCTAATTTCAAGGTGGTTTTGAATGATTACTAATAACTTTAATGATAATGTTCCCTATGATACAGTGGGAGAACTGACTTGAGGGTTTTGCATTTTATCGCAAATGTTACGGTTAGCAAGAGTCGCCGCTGACTTTTCTTTTATCCAAAAGGAAAGGTGAAAAAGCACAGGAAAGACCTTTGAGATTGTTTCTTGAGTTCGGAGGGTAGATTATGAAAAGGGAAGTTATTAGCATCCTTTTCATCCATGGTTTTCCATGGGCTCTTAGTTACTTGCTAGATCACTTGCTTTTTGTTTTGAAATTGTGCTTTGTGTGGTTTTTGAAAGTATTTTGTAAAACAGGCCATTGTTTAGGCAATCTTTGTAATGATTCTCGATCGTAAGAATGTATACAAAGATGTTTGTCTTTTTGAAAATGTTTTTATTGTTTTGAAATGTGTGTGTTTTGAAAATAGCAAGGAGATTTATTTGAAAAGGAGAAAGTAACCAAAAGTAATCTACCTACTCAAATGTCTTTCTTGTTCATTTTCTTTTCCTTTGATATTGTTGTCTTACCATTGATTTGGTAAGCAACCCTATCTTTGGATGTAAATGGGACGGGCGTGGGTCATCGTATAACCATGATTAGCAATGTTGCAAAGCATCTTAGCATTTTTGAGGGACCAAGATCATTTTGTAAGGCAACTTTGAATAGCGTCATCGAGGGTCTTATGATCTTATATTTGTTTGTTTTTGCCAAGATACTCCACATGCGTAATATGGCTATTTTTTATGTAAGGCAACCAAGTGGAGTAACCCTAAGGATGCTTGTGTGCAAGTGTATTATGAAGATGTGAAAAACACAAGAAGGGGGGTTGAATTGTTGAAACTTGAAATCAAATGCAGACAACACATTATTTTTATCCTAGTTCATTTGATCTCAAACTACTCCAGTCCACCCATCAAGGTGATTTCGCCTCTCTCCAACGAGGTCTTAATCCACTATATTCAACTGAATACAAAACTGCTTTAACAACTGCTAAAGCCTTCTTGAGTCTAACCACAGACCGGTTTCTCAAGGAAATTCTTTTACAGATGAATGAACAAAATGTGTGTTTGATGTTTTCTAGAAAAACTATATATCACAACTGTGATAATACACAATATGAAGCTTATGTGAAACTAGATTGCTAGAGCTATAGAGTAAGCGGTTGAGAGCTTTTAGCAAACTGCTGAGTGAAAGCGTGGAGATAATTAGCTTATGCGTATGTGCGTGAAAGAGTATTGTA
Organism: Vicia faba; assembly: GCA_948472305.1. Classification (NCBI taxonomy): domain Eukaryota; kingdom Viridiplantae; phylum Streptophyta; class Magnoliopsida; order Fabales; family Fabaceae; genus Vicia; species Vicia faba. The sequence goes on from OX451741.1 coordinate 1,374,233,740, forward strand.
GATTATTAGCCATTTCCTTTCTCACTGATTTGTTTAAATACTTCTTGGAATAGATACGTTGCAGTCCATAATTCTATTTCAATGCTTATAACATTCTTTCCATTTTGAGAAGATCTTTGTCTTGGAATAAAGCCGTTGGTAATTAATCTGCCTTAAATGCAGTAACGTTGACATTTCAGAATGTTCTGCTTGATGAGAATCAGAGTGTTCTTGGCTTTAGCTTTTTCTGGCGCTTCTGAGTGCTGATGACATAGTTAGGATCTTGATCAGAGTCAGAGTATGTAAAGCGCAGATTCTGTTCATCAGAATTCAGCGTAAGCACATGTACTGATCTTCTGATACATACATATATTCTGATGTTGATGTTGATACTAATGTTCTGATGCTGATTCCATCAGAGTTTCCTGTAAATACACAACATAATTTTTAGGTAGCATCTATGTCATATATAAACCTCATAATTCATTTAATCTTGTATTTTGTTATCATCAAAACTCTAACTGAGGGTTGTAGAATCAAACTATGTTCTAACATGTTATTTTCATGCTTTGATTTTGTCTTGAATTTAAGGTTTTCTATTTTTGATTTGTTTTTATCTTGTCATACAAACCCTAATTACTAGCATGGTATATAAATGCGGTAAATTGCGTAATTTAAAGATTGCTACACTATTACAACATTTTATGGAAGGGGGGAATACAAATTATGAATGGGGATTTGCAATAATGTAAATCTAATTAAGCTATTACAACCAAATCGAATTTATATGAATACTTAAATAAACAAAATACAATATAAATTAAATGTGCAACGGTATGTATATGCAAGAAAAGATTTTTTTGTTTTGTTTTTCATATAAAGAAGAGTTTTAAATTAAACCTAATAAATTAAGAAGAAATTATTTTTATACATTGATTAACCCTAATTTTAGTTTATTAAAAGGAAATAAAGTTCTTTAAATATCATTTTTTTTTGTATTTTTGTCTTAAAATAATAAATAATATTTATGAAAATATTTGGTCTTTTATAAATATTTATAAGTGTGAGAAAAAGAATAAATAATTAACCTAATTCTATTTTTTATTTACAAGTTTATTAGGGAAAAATAGTTAATACCTAACTAAAAAAAATATTTTTTATGAGAAAATAAAATAAAATAAACAAAATATAATATTTATCATTTTTATATATTTTTTATGATTTTTAATATTCAAGAAAAATATATTAATGAAATAAAACAACATAAAATAAATAAATGAAAATAGTTGGGCCAGGGGTGCCCTGAGTAATCAGGAGGTAGCATGTTAAAAAAAACATAAAGCCCAAATGTTGAAGCCCACGCTACAAACAGCCAAAAAATGGATGAAAAATGTGAAAATGCAAAAAGGCAGCGCCATGGCTCGAACCTATGACCTTAAGCATTTTAGCGCGCTGCCTTACCACTGGGGTGGCTGTACATCTGTTAGTTTAAATGAAACAAGAAAAACATAACATATAAAGCCTCCTAGCCCTATACTTCATATTGTTCCTCAAGCTGGCCAGAACCTTTGTATCTTTCTCATTTCTCCATGAAAATGAAAACATCCAACATGAAAATGGTAGTACTCTTTCCCACGATTTCAACCATGTAACTCATGTAAACTAATACACAAAGATCAAAGCGAATTTCAAAGGCCCTAATTTTAAACCTAATTTTTACAGAAATTTGAACTCTAAAATTCTCTATACATAATGAATATAAATGAAATTTATGAACATGGTTGGTTTTAGCACAAGGGTATCTACATTTTATCTTTACAAATCGTGACCAATAGATGCCCGTATGAAGAGATAGAAGTTGGAATTCTTACCTCTTTTAGCTGAGATCATGAATGGGGTTTGAGTGAGATTTATGAAGGCCTGAAGATTCCTTTAGCTTTCCTGGACCTCCCTGAATGTGTTCCAATCCTTGCCTTTCTTTGAAAGTGTCTGAATCTCTCTATCCAAGTCAACCTGCAAGCTTAAAAAAATGGCAGATGGAGAAGGAGGAGTTACAGTGAAGAGGTGATGGTCTGGAACACTTAGATATGAGGTAGGTAAAGTGTTTGAGTGTTTAAAACTTGAAACGCAGGAGTAGATTTGTGGATTGCTATGCTTGGTCTCAAACTGCAAGTTTTTGACAGGTTTTTGGTGATCGGGAGTTTGGGAGTGTTTCTGGCCTTTTGCAATCGTTTTCTACGTTGTAATGTGTTTGTGTATAAGTATAGAGAAGGTTTTCAATCCACTCCACAACAGATTTATGAGTTATAGGCTTTTTGCACTCTTACTTGCTTTTGAAGCAAAGTGAGGAGACAAGTCTATACATGCTTGTACAGGCCTGCTTGGAGTTGGTACAAGCTCTATAAAATTTTCTTTTGGTTTGTAGGACTTGTGTGTGCAGAGAATACATGTCCAATGTTCAAGAAGTAAAAAGTTGCAAAAGTTATGCTTTTCCAAAATGGAAATGGCAACTTTGTGCCATTTATGGAATTAAAGCTTGGACAAAGACTCTTGTGCTTGGATTAAGGCTTTATCAACTGAGTAAGCATTAAATTATGAAGTGAGAAACAAGTTTTAGACCTGTAAAGCAAGGATTAGGCAACATAGGTTCAGATTTGAATTTTGTTCTTCATGAAAATGGCTTGAAATCAAAGTGAGAAATTGCCAACTTCATCTCTTCGATTCTCCCTACTAAAAAATGATCTCAAGAAGTTATTGGACATTTTGGAAAGCTTGCAATGTTCTCTATAACTCATATTTGAAATTAATTTCAAAGGCTCCTCTTGGAACTAGGTGAAAAATTTCCATGAAGTTAGGTCAAAAACCTGCCTAAATTAGGGCAAAATTTCACTAAGTTATTTTAGTTCATGAGCATGTATTCACAAAATTATATCTTGAGATCCATTCATCTTTAGGGAAAAATGTGTGAAGAAATGTTGTAGATTTCATGGAGATCTACAACTTTCATGTTGGGAACTTTCTTTAAATCATCTTGTACCATGGTGGAAAATTGGCTTAAAGTTGAGAAAAAATAAGAAATTTTCTATACTTAAAAAAATTTCTAAGTTAAGAAAATTTCACTTTTCAAAACCAAACCTTCAATCTTTGATTTCTTGATGAACAAGTTTCACATATTTACATGTTTTGATGAATTGTGATCCTTGGCACTTGATTTTGACCAAAAAAGTCAAAGTTTGACTTTTCAGTATACAATTGACTTTTGATTAGTTGACTACAAATTTCATCTGTTAATCCAATGGATTTGCAATGTTTTAAACCATGTCATTAGGTCATGATGATGAAATTGAGCCCTTGGAATCATGCTTAAAACCAATTGGTCATTTGCTAGGTCAAAAATCAGAAATTCCCCTTTCTCAATCAAAACCCTAATTTTGACCATTTTGCCCTTTTGATGATTTAATCAAATTTCTTGAGGAATTATGGTACAAACTTGATCAAATGATACATATGAGTCTAAAATGTTGATGTGGATCAACAATTATGAAGTTTGAATGGCCATGGTTGACTTTTTTCCCAATATAGTTGATTTTTAGGTCAACTGTCCAATTGACTGATAAAAAATGTGATTCAAGGCTTGGAACTTGACATGAGTAATCTTAGGGGTCAATGATGATACTTGAAAGTCATATGAAGCATAGATAGTCCAAAAATCCTTGTGCAAACTCAAACCCTAATTTTGGTCATCAGTGCATGAGGAGGTGTCTTGAGCTGATCAAAGCCTACTCCAGTCTTGAGTCAAAGAGATCTTGTGAGAATAATATTGATAAATGAGAGGGAAAATTTTGGGGTACAAAAGCTTCCCCTGTTTAATCTTCTTAAACCTGAAGAGTTAGATTGGCGGATTTTTCCATTCGTGACTCGAAGGTGAAAGATGATTGGACACTAAAGTGCCTAGAAATTTGCACTCGACGATGTGTAGTTGAGGGAATGGGCTTAAAGATGTCATTTAGAGAAGTGATAGAATCTTGTTGGATATGGGCTTGTAGATGCCATCCAATAATGTTTGTTGAATTGTAAGTTGTAAGCTGAAAGAATAAGTATCAGAATGGTGTCCGTGTCTGGAACGCATCTGAACTATATATGGAAGGTTGTATCTGAATGAGTATTAGAATGGCATCAGTGTCTGGAGCGTATCTGTACTGTATCTGAAAGTTGAATTTGAATGAGTATCAGAATGGCATCTATGTCTGGCGCGTATTTGAACTGTATCAAGCAAATTGAATCTGAATGAGTATTAGAATGGCATCCATGTCTGGAGCATATCCGAACTGTATCATGAAAGTTGAATCTGAATGAGTATCAGAATGGCATCCGTGTCTGGAGCGTATTCAACCTGTATCATGAAAGATGAATCTAAATGAGTATCAGAATGGAATCCGTGTCTGGAGCGTATCCGAACTGTATCTGATTGCATATTGTTAATGGTAACTGCTAATCTTATCCTGAAAAGGGTAAAATGTTAGCTAAAACACAAAGTTATGTTGTATGAAATGTATGATGCAATGTATTTTCTTTATCAAAGTTTATGATATATGGTTGCAATGTATGCGCATGTGAGCTGATTTGCTGCATTACTGTTTGATTGAGGAAAATAAATCCCTGAATGCTACTGAGGATATGTGAATTTTCACGTCTTGAAGTTGAAGTACTGGTGAACTTTTGTTGAGAGAAGTAAATTCCGCTGTGAGGGAAATTCCGTGTACTGCTCGTAAGCTCTGCTTGGGGAATCCTGAGAAATCTGATGACTTCTATTGGGGATTAATAACTTGAAGTTTTTTCCGTTGGGGATTTAAATGACGTATTGTAGGAGATCACTTATGGAATATCCTAGAGACAATTTCCTATCCTTTCAACCTATCAATAATTGTCTTTCTCATTTTTTTTATTTGTAAACAAAAATTATGTTCAAATGCATATGTTCATCAATGAATCATTGGACGTTTTTGCAGACAAAACACAATCGTAAAAAAAAAAAAAATAGTTTTTTGCACTTTTAAAGGGATATCTTTGTATTGACTTTGAATAAATATTTTGTACAAAGGGGACAAACATTCTAATAAGAGAATGTCGTCGTAAAACAAGAAAAAATATACAAAGAAAGATAGTTATGTGTAATAATCCCATGGGGTTCCCATTCTGCTATAGCCTTCATATCTCTGAATATCTTGTCTATTTGTTGCTTCATCCGAAGATGATTAATTGATCAGAAACTCTGAGTTTGTCAGTTGAAGTCAAAGGTTATCCGTAAAGTGATCCGACGGGACATAGTCATACGCTTTAATTCCCTAACTTTTTCCTGGACCTCCCTTTCGGGTTTTCAGTCCACCGGGAAACCCTTTTTTTCCCAAGTCGCCCTTTCGGGTTTTCAACTTGCCGGGTGTACAGATTTTTTTTATTTTATCCCTAATTTTTTCCCGAACCTTTTTGGTTTGCTGGGATGCCCTTGTTTTGCCTAGGTGTGTCAACCTAGCGGGTCTCTTATACGTAGTATCTTTTGACTGTGTCTGTGTTTGTAGGGTGCGGCAGGTCATCTCCATCCATGTTGGTCAAGATCATCGCTCCACCAAAGAATATGTTCTTGATTACAAATGGTCCTTCATAGGTAGGAGTCCATTTTCCCCTGGGATCACTTTGTGGCAAAATGGTACGTTTGATCACTAGATCCCCAACTCGATATACTTGGCATCTGACTTTCTTGTTGAAAGCCTTGATCATCTGTTTTTGATACATCTGACCATGGCAAACAACAATAAGTCTCTTTTCATCAATTAAGTTTAGTTGATCAAGTTGAGTCTGGATCCAATTGTTTTCATTCAATCCTGCATCCTTCATAATTCTCAAAGAGGGGATCTGAACTTCAATAGGCAAAACAGCCTCCATGTCGTAAACCAAAGAATAGGGTGTTGCCCCTGTTGATGTGTGAGTTGTGGTACGATAACCATGGAGAGAGAATGGTAGAATCTCATGCTAATCTTTGTATGTGACTGTAATTTTCTGTATGATCTTCTTAATGTTATTTGCAGCTTCGACAACACCATTCATCTTTGGCCGATAGGGAGAAGAATTGTGATGTTGAATCTTGAATTGTTTCCATAATGCGGTGATCATAGTGTTGTTGAGATTTGTACCATTGTCAGTGATGATCCTTTCCAGGATACTGTACCGACAAATAAGGTTTTTCTTGATGAAACGGGAAACAACATTCTTGGTGACAGAAGCGAAGGAAGCTGCTTCAACCCACTTTGTAAAATAGTCAATGGCCACTAGGATGAAGCGGTGCCCATTGGAGGCTGTAGGCTTGATCTCTCCAATCATATCAATTCCCCACATAGAAAAGGGCCAAGGAGCCGCCAAGACATTCAGAGGAACCGGAGGTACGTGCACCTTATCAGCATAAATTTGACACTTATGACAGGTTCGGGAGTGCTGATTGCAATCTGCTTCCATGGTAGACCAATAATAGCCTGCCCGTAGGATTTTCTTCGCCATCATATGCCCACTGGACTGGGTTCCAAAAGTACCTTCATATAATTCAGCCATGATCTTTTCAGCTTCAACCTTATCCATACATCGAAGCAAAATGGAGTCATGATTGCGTTTGTACAGGATGCCATTACTAAGGAAGAACTTAGCAGAGAATCTCCTTAAGAACTTTTTATCATTGATCGAAGGTCCTTCTGGATATTCTTGAGCTTCGAGATACCTCTTGACTTCATGAAACCAAGGCTGGTCCATTACTTCTTCGGTATTAATCTCGTGACAGTGTGCTGGTTCGTCCATTCGTTCGATGGTGATTTGGGGAGCCTCGTTATCCCAATTAAGTTTAAACATAGATGACATTGTGGCTAGAGCGTCTGATAGCTGATTTTCTTCTGACAGGAAATGCTCGAAGGTAATCTTCTCAAAATGTGGTAGCAATGTCAAAACATGTTCTTTGTAAGGGATAAGGTTTGGGTGCTTAGTGTCCTATTCCCCTTTGATCTGGCTGATGACCAAAGATGAATCTCCAAACACATCTAAGGATTTGATTCCCAAGTCTATGGTAGCTTTGAGACCAAAGATGCATGCTTCGTATTCCGCCATGTTGTTTGTACAATTGAAGCAAAGTCTGGAAGTAAAGGGAGTATGACACCCTTCCGGAGATATGAGTACAGCGCCGATGCCGTTACCAAGTGCATTGGATGCTCCATCAAAGAACAGGGTCCATCAGGATCCTTGTTCAGGTCTGTCATATGGTTTGATTTCTTCATAGTTGTCTAATGTCATGATGTCTTCATCTGGGAATTCAAACTTCATGGACTGATAGTCTTCTACAGCTTGATGAGCAAGGTGGTCAGCTAGCACACTTCCCTTTGTAGCTTTCTGGGTAGCATACTGTATGTCATATTCTGTTAGGATCATTTGCCATCTAGCTATTCTCCCAGAGAGAGTCGGCTTCTCGAAGATGTATTTTATTGGATCCATCTTAGATATCAACAAGGTAGTATGAGTCAGCATATACTGTCTTACCCGGTGAGCAGCCCATGCCAGAGCGCAGCAAGTTTTCTCAAGCAGTGAATATCTGGTTTCACAGTCGGTAAACTTTTTGCTCAGTTAATAAATAGCGTGCTCTTTTCGGCCAGACTCGTCATGCTGCCCCAATACCCACCCCATTGAGTTTTCTAAAACAAACAGATACATGATTAATGGTCTTCCCTCGACTGGTGGCATCAACACATGAGGCTCTTGTAATTACTCCTTGATTTTGTCAAAAGCAACCTAGCAATCATCATTCCATCTGACTACTTGATCTTTCTTCAATAGTTTGAAGATTGGCTCACAAGTAGCTGTTAGGTAAGAGATGAATCTGGCAATATAGTTCAAGCGTCCCAAGAATCCTCTAACTTCCTTCCCAGTACGAGGAGCAGGCATCTCTTGTATTGCTTTAACTTTGGCAGGATCGACCTCAATACCTTTTTTATTGATGACAAAGCCTAAGAGTTTACTGGACCGCACTCCAAATGTGCACTTGTTTGGATTCAACCTCAGCTTGTACTTCTTCAGTCTCTCAAACAACTTTTGCAAGTGATCCAAGTGCTCTTCTTCTGTTTGTGATCTGGCTATCATATCGTCTATGTAGACCTCTATTTCATGATGTATCATGTCGTGAAATAAAGCTACCACGGCGCGTTGTTAGGTTACCCCAGCATTCTTCAGTCCGAATGGAATCACCTTGTAGCAGAATGTGCCCCACTGTGTGACAAATGTAGTTTTCTCCATGTCCTCAGGTGCCATTTTGATTTGGTTATAACATGAAAATCCGTCCATGAAGGAAAAAACTTTGTGTTGGTCCGTATTGTCAACCAGGATATCAATGTGGGGGAGTGGAAAATCATCTTTAGGGCTTTCCCTATTCAAATCTCTATAGTCCACACACATTCGTACTTTGCCGTCTTTTTTAGGTACGGGAACAATGTTGACAACCCATTGGGGATAGGAAGTGACAACCAAGAATCCAGCATTAAATTGCTTCATGACCTCCACTTTGATCTTTTCTGACATATCAGGTCTAATACGGCGAACCTTTTATTTTACTGGTGGACAATCTTCTCTTATAGGCAGACGATGTACCACAATGTCCGTATAAAGTCCTAGAATGTCTTCATATGACCAGGCAAAGATCTCAACATAATCATGCAACACCTGAATCAGACGCTCCTTGACGTTGGGCTCGAGATTGGCACCCACCTTGACTTCTTTTTTATCCTCCTCGGTACCCAGGTTGATTGTATCCACAGGTTCCTCGTGAGGCTGAATGGTTCTTTCCTCTTGTTGTAGTAGTCTGGCCAGTTCCCCTGGTACTTCACAATCTTACTCACCTTCGTCTTCGGCTTGGTGGATTAGATCCTCAGAGTCACAAAAGGCCATAGCAGTATCGTTACCCATGGGATCCAGAATAGAGGGGTACCTGCATTGGTGAGTGTGGGTGTGTGTAAGGGTATAGCCATCCTTAAAAATAAAATGTAAAACAAAAACAATGAGCACAAAAGTTTGTATGCGAAAAACGTCCATGATTCATTGAATTTCATATGAAGATGAAATAATAACCCTTACAAATGGACCATTGTGCCTCGGGTAAGACACAAGGTTTTTAGAGTGCGAATTGTTTTTCAATATTACATATCCAACATAATGTAAAAGATAAATTACTGAGGGATGAAAGTTATTGGGACAAAGTCTTTGGCCTCCCAATTTCAAAGTCCTCCATTGATAGTAGGAAAGATCCAATCCTCCAAGCTGCAATCCTCTTCACCATCTTCTACCGCATTGACCTCTCGGTTGCTAATCTTCAAGGGTGGCCCTCCAGCATGGGCACGGCGTACAACCTTCTGAGCACTTGAAGTAAAACCTAAGCCAAACTTGTCAGATTTATACGGAATATCCGGAAGTTCCCCCAGATGGTACATCCACCCTGCTCTACTACTGCTTTGGTGTCCTTCGGAGATGACATTTGGAGTAGAGGTCTTATAATCTTGGGAATCTCGGACACAGTCTTGGTCACTGCTACCTCTTGGGGGACCTCTTCTAAATGTTGAAAAGGAGTTTCAATGAACTCGCCATCCAATTCCACATACCTGAAGGAATTGAGGTGGCTAATCATATATTCTTCTTCTCCGTGGACAGTGATAATCTTTCCTTGGACCAAATATTTCATCATCTGGTGCAGTGTAGAGGTGACAGCGCCAACATTATGGATCCACGGCCGTCCTAGCAGACAAGAGTAAGAGGGGCGGATGTCCATTACATAAAAGGTTGAATTGAAAGTCCGAGTCCCAACCTTTATGGGGATATCCACCTCCCCGTGCACCATCCTATTTAAGCCATCAAATGCCCTTACGACTACGTTACGTGGTTTCAACGTCAGTCCTTCGCAGTCTAGTCTGTCGAGAGCTTTCTTCGGTAAGACATTCAAAGATGAGCCAATATCCACCAAGACATGGGCCAGAGTTGTGCCTCTACATTCTAGAGACATGTAATGCCTCGTTGTGCTTTCTTTCCCTTGGTGTCAGATCATCATTTGAGAAGCCTAGGCCGTTATCCGTTGTCAAGCTGGCCACGCAATCTTGAAATTGGTCAGCAGATGTCTCTTGAGGCACATGGGCTGTCTTTAGGAACTTCACCAGGGCTTTCGCATGTGCTTCGAAACACAGTAACAATGCCAGCATGGAGATTTTGGAGGGAGTTTTCCCCAACTGTTCAACTATGTCATAGTCGCTCCTTTTTATGATTCTCAAGATCTCCTCCATTTCTCTCTTGGAGGTTTCGGGGATAGTCAGTGGTTGAGCCTTCGTCCGGACAGGCTCCACTTGAATACTTTTTCCTCGAGTTTCAGCAGCAAGAGTGTTGGTAGGAATGACAGCAAGGGTTGTATCGTCTTTGTCAATAGGAGTACTTGTAGAGATGATTAGCAGTACGGAAGTGACCTTTGGAGCAGCCACGGGTCCAAAAATTGCCTTTGGGGGGGCAATTTCTGGAGAGAAGATTCTACCGCTTCGGGTAATCTTACTGGTTCCGACAATATTGCTAATGTCAGAGTCTTCTTCTTCAGACTTTATCTCTTCGGCGGCCAGCCCATCTTGTTTGATGCCATGGTAATAAATGTCCCCACCGTAATTCCACGGCACAGTTTTGTCTGATATGTATGGGACTGGCCCAGGCATTGTGATTATAAGAGGAGTAGTTTTTGGAACCGATGTAATTCTAACGGGTCTTTTGGAGACCCTGGAAGAATTGGCGGAGATGGTGATGAATGAAATGTCTTCAACAGGAACAGGTGAAACAGGAGTACTTTCAAACAAGATCTCTTTGTTGTCTATCAAGCATTGAATGCCTATTTTCAACAAAAGGAAATCAGTTGGTGAGGATAAGCAGAGGTGGCAGTCTTCATTACAACCCGGGAATACACCGACTTTCAACAAGTTTATCTTAATGATTGGGAGTGGAGTCACGAGTTCATCAACTGTGGTAACAAACAAATCTTCTTCAACAACATTGGTGTGGTGACCATGTCTAGGCATAGGAGCAGAAATGACGTTTGGCTTCTCGGGCGCATCAAACTCAATTTCTTTTGCCTCTATAAGGTCTTGAATTTTGTTTTTCAAGGCCCAACAGTTGTTAGTGTCGTGACCCAGACTTTCGGAATGATATGCGCAACGGGCATTTGGGTGATAATGAGGGGACGCTGAGTTGGGTTTTTTTGGAGCTTCTTTCAGAGTTGTCAAATTGGATTTCAGAAGAAGCGGTAATACTTGGGACAGAGTCATATTGATTCTGGTGAATTGCCGGACTGGCCTTTCCACCCTTGGTTGATTACTTCTTGGTTGATTAGATGTAGGCTTTAGGATCATAACATCCCATACCATTGGTCGGCGTTCAGCTCTCCCTTGGTTCCTTTATGGATATACAACAACTACTTCTTTCTTCCCAATGAAAGGCTTCCTCACAGCTATAGAGGCAGATGAATCCTTCTGAATCTTTCCACTTTTTATGCTAGCTTCCACCCTCTCTCCGGTTAGTATTAACTCAGTAAATCCTGCAGATGAGCTTCTAATCAAATGGTTAAAGAAAGGGCCCGATAGAGTGCCTAAGAACATGTCCACCAATTCCCTTTCAGACAGAGGGGGCTGAACTCTTCCAGCTATATCTCTCCATTTCTGCGCGTAATCCTTGAAATCCTCATTGGTAGCCATAGGCATACTCTGAAGTTGAGTACGGGTAGGTGCCAAATCAGCATTATATTGATATTGCTTGTAGAAAGCTGCAGCAAGATCTTCCTAATTGTTGACGTTGGTCCTTTCCAGTTGGTAAAACCAGCAAGTTGTGTTTAAGATAGGCTATCTTGGAAAAAATGCACCCACAAGTCTTTATCAGCAGAGTGTGGCTGGATCTTTCTCACATATGATCGGAGATGCATCTTAGGACATGAAACCCCATCATATTTTGCAAACAAAGGCACTTTGAATTTCGGAGGAATCACAATCCCCGAAACTAGTCCCAATTCTTCAAAGTTTAGGCCCGACACCTTTTGTATTTCCATAACACTTAAACGCTCTTCTAGATGTTGAAGAAGTGAAAAACACAAGAAGGGGGGGGGGGGGGGGGGGTTGAATTGTAAAACTGAAAAACAATGCAATGAACAAGATATTTTTATCCTGGTTCGTTTGATCTCAAACTACTCCAGTCCACCCATCAAGGTGATTTCGCCTCTCTCCAACGAGGTCTTAATCCACTATATTCAACTGAATATTACAAACTGCTTTAACAACTGCTAAAGCCTTCTTGATGCAAACCACAACCCGGTTTGTCAAGGAAACACTTTCTTACAAAGAAGATAAATCTAGGTGTGTGAATGTTTTCTACAAAACTGTATCAGAACTGTGATGTATACACAACTTAAGCTTATGAAACTAGATTGCTAAACAATGATTGAGTAAGGAGATATGTAGCGTTTAGCAAACTGAGAGAAGGAAGATTATGATTAGCATTTAGGCGTGTAAAAAGTTGGAGAGCATTAGCCAATTCAATCTTCATAGCCTTGTTTATATAGCACTGAGTTTGTTGAACATTGGAGTAATATTCTTGATTCAATGCTAATAATAAACTTTCCTTATTGAGTAGATCTTGTCTAGAATGAGGCCGTTGGTAATAATTTGCTTTCAATGCACAGTACCATTGCTTACTTAGTGCATGTTCTGGCTTGGCTCATTCTGACTCTGCTTAACTGCTGATGAACTGTTGTTTTCTTTATCAGAGTGTTGAGCGCAGTTCTGTTCATCAAGCTTCAGCATACACGTGAGTTAATCTTCTGATTCTGGTATTCTGATATAGCAACTTCTGATGCTGATGTCAAGAACCAATATTCTGATGCTGATTAAGTGTGCTCTTGCTGATACCTATCAGAGTTTCTGCAAAGCAGAACGTAATATTTTTAGGTAGCAAATAGTTCATACATGAATCATATAAATAATATATCTTTTCATTTTGTTATCATCAAAACTTAAACATAGGGTAGTAGATTCAAACTTTGTTCTAACAATCTCCCCCTTTTTGATGATGACAAAAACTAGATATTTTTTAATTGAAAATAACGTGAAAAAGTATCAGAGGTAACTAAACGATAAGATGTATCAGAGTAAGAGGTTATCAAAGATAAGGGATAAAGAGATATCAGAGTTGAGAGATACTCCCCCTGAATTTATTGCTTCCCTTTTTAATTCCAAGAGTTCTTCAGGATCAGATTTTTTATTTGCCTTTCTTTGAACATCAGATTCTCAGAGTTTTGACTATCAGAAGCTTTAGATCAGCATATCAGAGCAGAGCTTCAGATAAGCATATCAGAGCTTTTCTTGTCAGAGCTTTGCTTTGGGTCAGAGTGTCAGAGCTTTAGTCTTCAGAGTATCATGGAGCTTTCTTGTACCTGTAGACTTAAGCAAAACAGAAAACATATTCAAGTATATCAGAGTTAGAATGTTCGAGAATTTCTGTCTTAGTAATCCGTTATTATTTAAAATATCATTCTTGTTCTCCCCCTTTTTGTCAGCAATCAAAAAGTGTAAGTGATGTGCTAAAACATTTAAGGCAGAAAAACTTGTCATATTAAAAGGTTCAGAATCAAACAAAACAGTACAACAGATAATCAAAGAAAACATGAAAATGACTAAGGTTGGGGAGGAAGGCGTGTGAACAGGTTCTCCAGCATGGCTTTGATCTGATCAGCAGTCTCATTCTTCTTGTGTACCATGCTGACAACTGTGTCTATCTTGCTATCCTGCACATCCATCCTTTCTTTCATCTTCTGGTCATTTTCATCCATTCTTTGCTGCAGACGCATGTCATTCAGCTTCAGCTCTTCCAGAGTCTGCCTGTCCAAGGCAGCTTGAGAAACATCAGAAGCAGGGAGCTTCTGAGAGCTTTCTGCAACATCTTCTGGTTGACTTGCTTCAGCTTGAATAGTCTTGTCTTCTTCTGGTTGCACCTTTGAAGCTAGCTGTTTCTCAGACCATGGCTCACTATCCAAAGGGAGCACGTCTTCCTATGGCAGCTGACTTTCAACTTCCTTCAGCAGATTGCTGAAGTTCTGTTGTGCCTGCTCATAGTTGATATCCTGCAACTTGAGGGCTTCAGCACGTACCCAAATTCTGAATTGTGACCAGAGCTGGTCAGAGGCAGCTGGGTCAATCATTCCAGGACAGACTTGCTTCAGAGAAGCAATCCACTGCTGCAAACCTGTTTCAAAATTCATAATACCAGAGCCAACATCTGGTTGTTTTGGTTTTGGAATGGCTATTTTATTTTTCAGATCAGCAAGACGGTCAAGGATTGTTAAGTCTATGAAGGTCCTGCTGGGGTTTTCGGTGGTTTGCTTGGGAGCTGTTTGTTTTGGAGATGGAGTGGGAGAATCAGAGATAATGATTGGACTGTTTGGTGTTTTGGGAGTATTTGGTGGTGTAGATTCTGGTGAGGATGTCAACTGGGCCATTGTGACTGTTCTTCCACATGGCAGCTGGATTGCCAGAGGTGATGGTTAAGGTGAATGAGGTTCAGAAGGTGGAGGAGTTGGAGTTTCAGAGTGATGAAACTCAGGTTGAGGTGATGGTGGATGAATTTCTGGTTGAGGAGAGGGACACGGAATTGCTGGTTGTGGAGAAGTTGTTGGAATTTCTGGTTGTTCAGGGATAAGAGGTTCTTCTGGAATGGATGAGAGAGGTTGTTGTTGTTCTGGTTCTTCAGCAGCTTGCTGTTGTTCTGGTTGTGGAGAAGGGACAATTTGTGGTTTAGAGTTTGGATTGATGGAGGAGTGATCAGAAGTGTGTTGATCAATGTCAGACAGCACTTTGTCAATTGCTGATGTTGTTGATATTGTTGATTTGGGATGTTTGGTTCGAGGTCTTCTGAGTTGTAATGCCTCAGAAGGGTCATCTTCTGGTTCAGTTTCATCTATTGTTGGGATGGGGATTGAGATTCTATGAGAGGTTGGAGGTGGAATTGATGCTGGAATAGTAGAAGAATTTAAAACAGAAGCAGCAAATAAATTACCTCTTTTCTTGGGTGTCTGCTGGGATGATCCTTCTGAAGGTGCCTTCCTTTTCTTCGTCTTCTTCAGTGTCACTTCTGGTTGAGGTTGGTGCAGATCTTTGATCTTCAAATTGGGATCTGTACCATCAGCTTTGCACGCATCCAGATATCTGAGAACTACCACTGGCTTGGATTTTATCTCAGAGAATAAAGGAAAGTCACTCAGTGGGACTCTTCTGCTGGTGATATCAGCAATAGGAGTAGCGCTGGGTTCCTTTTTGATATTCTCTATCAACTTCATTTTCTTCAAGTTCTTCGCGTTCAGAGGCTTCCCAACCGTTGGTTCAATGGTGCTTAACTCTTGAGCTTCTATCAGATGCTCTATCAGCCTATTCTCAGTCAGAATATCTGATATCAACCTTCCAAAGGGTATCCAATCCCTCTTTGTTATTTCTTCTTCCCTGGTTTCCTTCACGCTTGTTCTGAGGTGATTAAACAGAAGATGAGCCAAGTTGATTTTTACCTTCTGATTGATAAAGTAGATCAGAAACTGCTGATCTACATTTATGTAATCAGGGGAACTAGTTGGCTTCCTATGGTTAAAGCACCCCAAAATTATCTTTGCCCAAACTCTGTGATGATCCTTCAGATCTTTGATCTTGCTGCTGGGCACCCCATGGGTGAAAATCCTTTCTGCTATGACGCCCACGTCAGCACATCTCTCAGCCATATCAATACAGCGGATGCCACCGCCACTGTAACCAATTAACCTTGCTATGTGATCCTCAGTGATCACAATCTTCTTCCCCATAATGTAGGAGGTGACTTGATGTGTTGAAGCCGTTGCATGAATCCAGAACTCCTTGACTAACATAGGGAATGTTGGTCCAACCAACCTGTCAAAATACGTTTCCCATTTCTGTGCCCTAACTTCTTCTGTTAAATCAAAACTGTTTTCCTTCAGGCTTCCAAAATCAATGATCAATTCAGATAACACTTAAAGATTCTTCACAGGAGTGAGGAGAGTTCTGAATGGCACTTGATACTGTTCAGATGATGCTTTCTTCTGAGAACCTACAGAAGCGCTGCTGGAGGTTGCCATGTTCACACTTAGGGATTTTGAGAAAAACTGAGAAAAAGAGTTTGCAAGAGATGAACACAGAAAAATGCAGAGAATACTTTGAGAAATAATGAGAAACTGTAAAAGATCAAAGTGAGAGGTTTAACGTGTTTAAATAGGGTTCAGAATATTTTGAAAAAGTAAACGTTTTTAATAAAGAGGAATAAAATCATGATTACGTTTTAAAAACATGATTACTTTCATTTAATGCTTGCTGATTTTGGGGGATTTGAGAAAGATACTTAAAACGGTTACCAGACATGTGTCTCAATGCACCCAATCAGCGTTTTGCCTTCTCAGAAGCGTGCACGCGTTCTGCTTCAGAGATTTGCTGATGATTGGATGACACTTGTTTGATGTAGTGATCAGCACGTCTGTCTTTGAGCTTAGACTCTCAGATCTTTAGACTTGCATCTGATACAATCTGCATGTTCTATCTTTCTGAAAAGAGATTGATCAGAAGTTCACAGTAAAACAAATACATTCTGAAGATAAATATATGGAATTAAAACATTTTCACTCTGGGAAGATTTTCATGCTGAGATGTTTCAGAATGAAATTAAACCTATCTTCAGAAAGGGGTTTAGTGAAGATATCAACCCATTGATGGTCTGTATCTATAAATTTTAAGTTCAAAATTCCTTTCTGAATATAGTCCCTAATGAAATGATGTTTTATTTCTATATGCTTAGCTCTAGAATGTAAAATGGGATTCTTTCTTAAGCAAATAGCAGAAGTATTGTCACAGAGTATAGGAATGTTACTCTCAAAAATCTGGAAGTCTTCAAGCTGACTTTTCATCCAGAGCATTTGTGTGCTACATCCTGCTGCTGCTATGTACTCAGCTTCTGCTGTTGATAGTGCAATTGTTGATTGCCTTTTGCTGGACCAAGAGATCAGATTTTCTCCCAGAAACTGGAAGCTTCCAGAAGTACTTTTACGCTCCACTCTGTCTCCAGCAAAGTCAGCATCGCAGTAGCCTACTAAACTGTAATCACTAGATTTTCTATAAAACAAACCCAGATTAGTAGTACCTTTCAGATACTTGAAAATTCGCTTAACAGCTGTTAAGTGAGATTCTCTAGGATCTGATTGGAATCTAGCACAAATACAAACGCTGAATAATATATCAGGTCTTGAAACAGTCAGATAAAGGAGAGAATTAATCATACCTCTGTAGACTTTCTGTTCTACATTTTTGCTTACCTCTTCTCTTTCCAGAATGCACGTGGGATGCATTGGAATCTTTGATGGCTTACATTCTGAGAGGTCAAATTTCTTCAGAACATCTCTGATGTATTTGCTCTGATGAATGTAAGTTCCCTCTGGAGTTTGATTGATCTGAATTCCTAGAAAGAATTTCAGTTCCCCCATGAGGCTCATCTCAAATTCTGCCTGCATACACTTAGCAAATTTTCTTCCAAGAGAAGGATTAGTAGAACCAAAAATAATATCATCAACGTAAATTTGACAGACTAAGATGTCATTCTTAACTGATTTACAGAATAAGGTAGTGTCCACCTTCCCTCTGGTGAATTCATTTTCTAACAGAAAGTTACTTAGCCTTTCATACCAAGCTCTGGGAGCTTGTTTCAGACCATATAATGACTTCTTTAGTTTGAAAACATGTTCTGGATGTTTTGTATTTTCAAACCCAGGGGGTTGGTGCACATAAACCTCTTCTTCTATATAACCGTTTAAGAATGCACTCTTGACATCCATCTGATACAGAGTGATGCCTCTATTAACAGCAAATGAAATTAAAAGTCTGATAGATTCTAACCTGGCGACTGGAGCAAAGGTTTCTGTATAGTATATCCCCTCTTGCTGACTATAACTTTGTGCAACCAGTCGTGCCTTGTTTTTGATGACTTCACCTTGTTCATTTAGCTTGTTTTTGAAGACCCATCTTGTTCCAATGACGTTGAATCCTTTTGGTCTGGGAATAAGATCCCATACGTCATTTCTGGTGAATTGATTCAGCTCTTCTTGCATTGCCAGAATCCAGTCATTGTCCAGAAGTGCTTCATCAATAGAAGAAGGTTCAATCAGAGACACAAGTCCCATGAGAGTTTCTTCAGAGTTTCTGAAGCTTGCTCTTGTTCTGATTGGATCTTCCTTTCTTCCTAAGATAGTCTCTTCTGGGTGATCCAAGCTGCTTCTGGGTAATCTCTTCTGAGGTTGATCAGTAGCTGTTGTAGGATTGCTAGCAGTGCTCCTTTCAGATGTTGAAGGAGTGTCTGTGTTGAGAGCTTCTGATGACTTGTCTTCAGAACCTGTAAATTCAATTTCCATACCTGCAAAAACTTCATTCTGCTTTGACTTTTCAGAGTCAAGCTTATCATCAAAACGAACACTGATTGATTCTTCCACAATCTGTGTTTCTGTATTGTATACTCTGTACCCTCTTGAGCGTTCAGAGTATCCTAACATAATACACTTCTGTGCTTTAGAGTCAAACTTGTTCAGATAATTCTTTGTATTTAACATAAAACAGGTACATCCAAATGGATGAAAATATGAAATGTTGGGCTTTTTGTTCTTCCACAATTCATATGGAGTCTTTTCCAAAATAGGTCTTATTGAGATTCTATTATGAATGTAGCACGATGTGTTTATTGCCTCTGCCCAGAAGATCTTAGCAACGTTTGTCTCATTGATCATGGTTCTGGCCATTTCTTGCAATGTTCTGTTCTTTCGTTCTACAACTCCATTTTGTTGGGGAGTTCTAGGACAAGAGAAATCATGCAGAATGCCTCTGTCATTAAAGAATGACTCAAAATCTTTGTTTTCAAATTCTCCACCATGATCACTTCTGACTTTAACGATTCTAAGATCCTTTTCATTCTGAACTTGGTTACAGAAGGTAACAAACACAGAGTGTGACTCGTCCTTGTGTCTTAAGAACTTTACCCATGTCCATCTGCTATAGTCATCTACGATTACTAACCCATACTTCTTGCCACTGACTGAAGCAGTTTTAACTGGTCCAAATAAGTCAATGTGCAAAAGTTCTAATGGCTTAGAGGTAGAAACAACATTTTTAGATTTAAAAGAAGGTTTTGCAAACTTGCCTTTCTGACATGCTTCACACAGAGCATCTGAATTGAACTTCAAATCAGGAAGTCCTCTGACCAGATTGAGTTTGTTAATCTGAGATATTCTTCTCATACTAACATGCCCCAATCTTCTGTGCCAGATCCACTGCTCGTTGTTAACAGACAGAAGGCACTTTACATTCTGACTTTTTAGTTCAGAAAGTTTGATTTTGTAAATGTTGTTTTTCCTCTTACCATTAAACAGGATAGTCCCATCTTTCTGACTAACAGCTTTACATGATTTTTGATTAAAGATTATATCATAACCGTTATCACTTAATTGACTTATGGATAACAGATTATGCATTAATCCATCTACTAGCAGAACATTATTAATAGAGAGAAGATTTCCATTACCTACAGTTCCAGAGCCAATTATCTTTCCCCTCTGATTGCCTCCAAAGCCAACGTGGCCTCCAGGCTTAAGTTCCAGGCTTTGGAACATATGCCTTCTTCCCGTCATGTGTCGCGAGCAGCCAGAGTCCAGGTACCATGACTGGTGTTTCTGACTTGCTGCTAAAGATATCTGCAACATGTATTATTTTATCCTTAGGTACCCAGATTTTCTTGGGTCCTGATTTGTTAGTTTTACCAAAACTCTGGTTGAATTTTGGTTTCACAGAGTACTTACTGCTAGTGTATTTAATATCATGTGTGTGACCATACACAAAATGTGAATTCAGAGGAGTGTGTTTAATGGTTAAGTCCATGACATTCTTTGGTGTAGGAACCTTACCTTGGTATCCTATTCCTTTCCTGCAGTTTCTGCTAACTCCATAGATCATTGAAGCCATTTTGCTTCTATCTATGCTTTTAGCAAGGAACTTCTGGAAACTGTGATCATACTCCTTGATGATCTCATCAGCATTGCTGGGAGTTTCAGAAATTGGTTCCTTCTGAGAGTTTTGTAAAGTATTTTCTAATTTTGAAATCTTATTTCTCAGCTCAGAATTCTCCAATTTGAGACTCTCAGTCTTATTAGAGTCAGATTCAAGATTCCTTTTCAGGTCTCTGAATTTAACTCTAATTTGCTGATACCTTTCCAGAATTTCATTAAGGCTTTCAACAAGTTCAGCCTTGGTAAAATTAACAGCAAAGTTAGGAAATACCTCTTCAGTGTCTGATTCAGAGTCTGATTCAGAAGCTTTACTATCTTCTGAAATGTTAGCCATAAGAGCTATGTTTGCCCTCTCATCATCTGATTCTGAGTCAGCTTCAGACGAGTCAGAGTCATCACATGTAGCCATGAGACTTTTCTTCTTTTCTCTTCCAAACTTCTTTTTGGGATTTTCCCTCTGAAGCTTTGGGCAGTCACTCTTGTAGTGTCCTTGCTCATTGCACTCATAGCAGATGATGTCCTTGGTGTTTGGCTTTTTGCTACTTGAGGAGCCTTCAGATCTTCTGTATCCAGAGCAGGAATATGTCCTTCTGTATCTGGAAGAGGACTCGTTCTGATCAGATCTTCTGGGATTCCTGAACTTCCTTTGCCTCTGCTTCCACAGTTGATTTACTCTTCTGGAGAGGAGGGAAAGTTCGTCTTCTTCTGATGAGGATCCATCAGATGTTTCTTCAACTGCCTGCAAAACTTTAGACTCAGATTTTTTGTTAGATTTCAATGCTAAAGGCTTACCTTGCTTCTGAGGCTCGTCAGCTTCTAGCTCTATCTCATGACTTCTGAGGGAGCTTATAAGTTCCTCCAGAGTAATTTTGGTGAGATCTTTTGCTAGCTTCAGAGCTGTAACCATTGGTCTCCACTGCTTGGGTAAACTTCTGATGATTTTCTTGACATGGTCAGCAGTAGAGTATCCTTTGTCCAGAACCTTGAGACCAGCTACCAGAATCTGGAATCTTGAGAACATTGTTTCAATGGATTCAGATTCTTCCATTTTGAACGCCTCATACTTCTGAATGAGCCCCAGAGCTTTAGTTTCTTTGACCTGAACGTTGCCCTCATGCGTCATTCTGAGTGAGTCAAAAATGTTCTTTGCTGTGTCTCTGTTGGAGATCGTTTCATATTTAGTATAGGAGATGGCGCTGAGAAGGATGGTTCTGGCCTTGTGGTGATTCTTGAAGTCACGCTTTTGTTGATCAATCATTGTTTTTCTATCAATCTTCTGACCGCTTGCATTCACAGGGTGCGTGTATCCATCTGTCACCATATCCCACAGATCAGCATCATGTGCCAGAAAGAAGCTTTCAATTCTGTCTTTCCAGTAATCAAAGTTTTCTCCATCAAAGACTGGAGGTTTGCCACTGAATCTGTCTCTGTCCTCATGGTTGTCATTGCTGGTGTGAGAATAGTTTCCTGCCATTGTGTTTTTCTGACGCTGGATCTTGTACTGACACGGTTAAGTGTTTTAGCTCAGAACCAGGCGCTCTGATGCCAATTGAAGAAGTGAAAAACACAAGAAGGGGGGGGGGGTTGAATTGTAAAACTGAAAAACAATGCAATGAACAAGATATTTTTATCCTGGTTCGTTTGATCTCAAACTACTCCAGTCCACCCGTCAAGGTGATTTCACCTCTCTCCAACGAGGTCTTAATCCACTATATTCAACTGAATATTACAAACTGCTTTAACAACTGCTAAAGCCTTCTTGATGCAAACCACAACCCGGTTTGTCAAGGAAACACTTTCTTACAAATAAGATAAATCTAGGTGTGTGAATGTTTTCTACAAAACTGTATCAGAACTGTGATGTATACACAACTTAAGCTTATGAAACTAGATTGCTAAACAATGATTGAGTAAGGAGATATGTAGCGTTTAGCAAACTGAGAGAAGGAAGATTATGATTAGCTTTTAGGCGTGTAAAAAGTTGGAGAGCATTAGCCAATTCAATCTTCATAGTCTTGTTTATATAGCACTGAGTTTGTTGAACGTTGGAGTAATATTCTTGATTCAATGCTAATAACAAACTTTCCTTATTGAGCAGATCTTGTCTGGAATGAGGCCGTTGGTAATAATTTGCTTTCAATGCACAATACCGTTGCTTACTTAGTGCATGTTCTGGCTTGGCTCATTCTGACTCTGCTTAACTGCTGATGAACTATTGTTTTCTTTATCAGAGTGTTAAGCGCAGTTCTGTTCATCAAGCTTCAGCATACACGTGAGTTAATCTTCTGATTCTGGTATTCTGATATAGCAACTTCTGATGCTGATGTCAAGAACCAATATTCTGATGGTGATTAAGTGTGCTCTTACTGATACCTATCAGAGTTTCTGCAAAGCAGAACGTAATATTTTTAGGTAGCAAATAGTTCATACATGAATCATATAAATAATATATCTTTTCATTTTGTTATCATCAAAACTTAAACATAGGGTAGTAGATTCAAACTTTGTTCTAACAGATGTCTGTACTTATCATCTGCTGGAGAATACTGTTCCTCAGAGTAGTCTTCCTCTTCTTCCTCCTCTTCAGATTCTGATGGGACCGTTGTTTCCTTTCCTTTCCCCTCTCCTTCACCGGATGTTGTTGCGAAATTCAAGGTTCTTCGAGTTTGTTCTTGAAACCTTCTCCCTATGTTCAAAACCCTGCTGACTTTCTTTGTTTTCTTTTTCTTTTCCTCAGCCAGCAGAGTCTTCAACTCTTCTTTCCCCTTATCTAGGGTCATGAGCAATTGTTAAAACTGTGTGTTCTGAGCTTGGATATCTTTGACTGTTTGTTTGAGACCAATCTTACTGAAATAAACAGTAGAGAGATGAGGAAACTCGTTGCGAAAGACTTGTTTATGTCATGATGAATGATATGTGCATATGCAATGTTTTCAAGGATTTCAAAGATTCAAGTTCGTTTTAGACAAAAAAGAAACACATGTTATATTAATAAGATAAAGTTTGAGTACATAAATGCCCCTTGGTCAAAATAATACAAAACTCTAAGATAAAAAAGTAGTGTGCATTGTCTTTGGTGCTATGTAGGCATTTAGAGTCTGCGCCTCATGAAGTAGCCTAGTGAGTTCCAAAACATTCTTCTCACTTGCATATAATTGAGCTTCGAAAGTATCTCGTTCTCCTTTGAGATGTATCCAATCCCTTTGTAGGTCTTCAAGAGATGTGGGCATGTCAGGATATAAGATAGTGTATGGAACTTCTCCCTCCTTAACAGGCTCAATAATTACCGGAAGAATGGAAGGATAAGGCATCATAAGACTTTGAGCGTGGGTTCGTACCCACTAGAGGTAAGGCTCAAGGGGGATGGAATTCTTGTGTCCCAAAGTCTTGCTATCCACCTTGTTTAGCCTCCTCCAAGCTCGGATGAATCTCTGGCGAAGACCTTGATCGTCGTTGTCGTAGTCGAATACCAAACCTTGAATCAGCATCTCGTGCGGGCCATCCCTTCGGGCGTAACCAAACTGTCTTAAAGCTAAGCATGGGTTGTAGGTGATTCCTCCCCTAATGCCAAGTAGATGGATATTAGGGAATTCCCCACAACGGCCAACAATGATAACATTCTCTTTGGATTGAGAGCACCAATGAATATCTGAATGTTTGAGCGTCATTAACCTTTGTGACCACCTTGAACCTTGCTCATTTTTTAAGACTGATTGGGGAAGATTAGAAATAAACCATCTTGCCAGGAGAGGAGTTCAACACATAAGGACACCTCTTTTTCTCATTGTGCGAGTGTGAAAAGAGTGTAGGATATCCCCTAGCAATGTAGGCACCGGGTTGCGTGATATGAAGATTTTGACGGTGCTCACATGTATGAGTTGGTCAGGATTGGGAAATAAGACCATCCCATAGATAAGAAGAGCCACAATTTCCTCAAAGGCTTGCAAGTCTAAGGAATTCCAACAGCTTTGGGCTTTCTCAAGCAGAAACTTTGCTAAGAAGCCTTTGACACCACTTCTAGTTTCCCAATGAGTTGTGACACCAGATGAGTGCAAGTGCAGAGCTTGAGCAATCTCTTCTGGCTTCGGATCTCTTTCCGTACCTTTGAAAGGTATTTGATTTAGAATGGGAATTCTCAAGAGTTGGGAGAATTCTTCCAAAGTAGGCACAAGTTGATAGTCGGGAAATGTGAAGCAATGGTGTAAAGGATCAAAGAACTGGAAGAGCACCTTCATCATATCCTCATCTGTGTTAGAGGTGACCAAGTTGAGTAGACGACCATTTCTCTCAGTGAATGGAGAGTTCTCAGGGATCCTTGAAGCTAGCTCCTTAAGTTGTGGAGGAATTCTTACAAGGTTGACTTGGATAGTTTTCCTGCGAAGTGAATCCATATCCTACAAAACAAGAACAACGATGAATCTCTAAAATCCTTGAAATGGTTAGTAGATGTATATGATGTTCATGATGTCCATGTTGTTATGTACAAGTATGCATATACAAGAAAAGCAAACAAGTTCTTAGTTTAGGCTTGCATGGGGTTTTATAGGTAAGTACCCTCTTGAAGTTTAGTTGGCTTAAACCTGTAAGTTTAAGAATGCGCCTAAGAGGGGGGGTGAATTAGGTGGTGGTCGATTTTTGACTTATTTTATACTTTCTGGTTTTGATTTAGTGCTTTGAAAACTGTAAAGTGCAGAAAGTAAAGAGACACGGAGATTTATCCTGGTTCCTTCCATACCCCGGAAGTACGTCCAGTCCCATTGCAAACACGCAAGAGATTTCACTATTTTGTTAGAACTTTTACAAGACTCTTCCTAGTCTTATCAACTAAAGAACCTAACAAATACCAAGAACACCCTCTTGGATTTCCAATAAGTCTCTTGAGAACAATCCTCTCAAAAGATACCTCTTGTTTCCAACAATGGACAACAAGGAACAAAAGTATTCTAATACTTAATTCCAACAATCCTGGAAATAAGTTACACTTTGTATAATTCTATGAAGTATGATTTCTTGAAAGATGTTGATCACATAGAGTGACTTCAGTGAAGATTCTTCTCTCTTCTCTTGTAAGCAATTCAAACAGTAACACAATGGTTAGATAATGCTCAAAGATTTATGTTCTTATTTGTGTGAAAGTGCAGAAAATCTTTGTTCTTAAAAGTTAAGAAATATGAAGTTTGAATATTTTACAAAGTTCAGAATTATTCCATAAGAGAAAAGTTGTTTTATAATTTGAATGATTTTAGTATTTAAAGTAATCAAGATACCTTTCCAAATAGACACTTTTCTATTTGAAAAACTTGAGAGGATGCAATGTATGACCATGCATCTATTGGAGAAAAGGTGTGAAGGATATCTTGAAACCAGTTCAGATTTTTTCAAAAGTTACAATGTGTAAATCGATTAACATAAGATGTAAATCGATTGCACGGGTTTGTAACGTTCATGTTTTCAAAAAAATTGAAGTGTAAATCGATTAGCATGTTGTGTAAATCGATTTACAAGTGTTAAAAATTCAACTCAGTTCTGTGATCAATCGATTTACACTTCATGTAAATCGATTGCTGCCAAAGACAATCAGTTTTTGAAAAGGCTTGTGTAAATCGATTTACATAAAGTGTTAATCGATTTACATCAGTAAAAAACTTAAAATTTGTTTTAAAATTTAAGTGAAGTGTTATGGCAAGTGTGTATATCATTTTTGAGCATTTCTAATCAATGTAGTTCAAATGAGAATTGATATACTTGATTGCTTGCCATGATCCTTGAAGCTTTGAGTGAATGATGCTTTAAGCTAATTCCACTTCTTTTCCTTCTTGCCATAGTGCTTGTTTGTCTGTTATCAAAACTAGCTTGTTTGTCTTTCATCAAAACTAAAGTTGAGTTGAGGCTTGAGATTAAATCTCCCCCTTTTTGACGATGACAAACCATCTTTCTTTATGAGTTATTCAAAAATTGGAGCAAAATGAGTTTTCTCCCCCTGAGAAGATTTCTCCCCCTATGGAGAAAAAGGAGAAAAAGGTTTTGAAAGCTTGCCCTGTAAAGAAAATTTAAACAAACAACCGTAAAGTGCTATCACATCCTTCTCCCCCTTTGACATTATCAAAAAGAAGGGAAAGATGCAACATAAAGTGATACTTATAACAGTTTGAAACATTATGAACAAGAACTAAAAAGCAAATGTTTAAAAATAGCGAACAAAGTTCAAATACAACAGACTAACACTTGAATGATTACAAAACAAAAACATAATGATAAATAACAAGAATTCAATAATATTGGTCATTGGAAGGGTCCTGGATATGGAAATTGTTGTTGTAGAGGTGGTTCGGTGTATTGAGGAGGCAGAGGTGCTGGATTGTTTGGATCGTATGGAGGGATATGAAGATGTGAATAGAGATATGAAAACGGTTGGTTCACATCATTCTGGAAATCATTGATGCGAGAGGAGGTAGAGTCATTTATCTTGGTCCATCGATCATTGATGTTTGAATTGAGAGAAGCAAACTGTTGCGTCATGTAATCCATAACATCTTGATTGGTTGGACCAGAAGAGGCAGCAGGAGGAGGAACTTTATTGTCTTCTTCATCTGCATTATTTCCTTCATCACCTACAACATCCTCTCCAATGTATGTGATGGTTTTTGCTTCAGCATTGAAATGAACACCCATCCTAGAATCAACATTTTTGATGGAGATCCTATTGGTGATTGGATCCATTTCAATCCGCTCAAACCCAGTAAAATCTATATCAAATGCTTCCAAGATCCTTGTAATGAAATATGCATATGGTAGAAAAGTGGCCCTTGTGGCAACTCTTAGCATATGCACCACAATAAGTTTAGCCCAGTTTACCGCAATACCATTTTTCCTCGCATATAGAATTTGCAGTTCTAGGTCGGTCACAGTACAATGATTTCCTGATCTAGGAAACAAGATATATACCAGAAAATAGTGAAACAATCTATCATCAATATGAAAATTACCAGCACTCCAAGTGTCCCGAGCCAGCATAACACCGCCAAGACTACGAATCTGCTTTGCACGGTATTCAGATTCGGATAACCTGCCAATGCTGTAGAAGAATTCTCGCTTCTTGTAATTTTCCCAATCGGCATCCTCTGGGTCATAGAGGGTACTTCCAGTATATGGAATGTTCAAAATTCTGCCAATAGTTTTGGAATGCAGAGGAATTCCTTTTCCGAGCACATAGGTATAACATTTGTTGTTATCATAGTGCATATTGTTGTAGAATACTCGTACTAGATCCGGGTAATAGTAACCACGTGATGATATTAATGGTTCTAACCCATAAGTAATTAAATACCTTTGAAACGAGAAGCATTCATCTGGAAAGGTAGATAACATACCGAATTTTGGAGCTGAGATAATTTTCTTTTGAAAATGCTTGATAAATCTTTTACGCTGTGAATCCGAGAGGTACTCGAGCAAGGAGTTTTCAGCGGCTGCAACAGTTTGCTTCTTCCCTTTTTCTGAGGCTGTTGCTTTTCTCTTGGGAGCCATGGATATGGTTAGGGTTTTTGAGTGAGGGTGATAGAGAATTTTTGTTTTGCTATGAGAAAGGGAGAGAGTTTGGGTGTTACGAGGGAGTTTTGGTGAGATTAAATAATAGAGAGAGTAAGTGAGGTCTTTATGAGGTTTTAATTGAGTGGAGTGGTCAAGATTCCATGAGTGGCCAATAATAAGGTGGGAGGTTGAGAGGCAAGGTAAGTTTGACCAATATATTAAAAGCTCATAAAACTATCACATGCTGAAAAAATTAATTTGCATAGAGAAAAAATACATAAAAATGCTTCAGCTTCTGTGGTAAATCGATTTGCCCCTTAGTTAAATCGATTTACATAACAAAATTTTTATGAAAATTAATTTTCGTTCAGTGGTAAATCGATTTACATACTGTGTAAATCGATTTACACAAAAGGATTTTAAAAAAAAATGTTTTGCTTCAGTGGTAAATCGATTTACACACCAAGTAAATCGATTTACTTAAAGGAAAAATTTTAAAGAAAGTAATTTTAACATTTGACACATTGTCTAAACCCATATATATGTACATTAAAGTATAGTTAAGGATAGAGTGAACCTTATATATCTTGTTCATCTAGGATTCCGAGTTCACGACGAATTTTGAAGAATGCATCCTTTGCAAGTTGTTTTGTGAAAATGTCCGTGAGTTGATTTTGAGTGTCCACAAAAGTAATATCGACATCTCCTTTGAGTACGTGATCTCTGATGAAATGGTGTCTGATGTCAATGTGTTTTGTCCGGGAATGCATAACTGGATTTTTTGTAATGTTGATCGCGCTTGTGTTATCACATCGAAGTGGAATGCATCCAAGGTTTACTCCATAGTCAAGTAACTGTTGTTTTAGCCAAAGAATTTGAGCGCATCCACTTCCAACCGCAATGTATTCTGCTTCGGCAGTGCTGAGAGCGACGCTTGCTTGCTTTTTGCATGACCATGAAACCAAGGCATTTCCGAGAATGTGACATGTTCCACTTGTACTTTTGCAATCAGTCTTACAACCTGCATAGTCAGCATCAGAATAACCAACTAGATTGCACATACTACTTTTTGGATACCATAATCCGACGTTGGTTGTTCCTTTGAGATATTTTATTATGCGCTTAACAGCTGCAAGGTGAGACTCTTTAAGATTGGCTTGATATCTTGCACATAGGCAAACGCTGAACATGATGTCAGGTCTACTTGCTGTTAAATAGTGAAGAGAGCCAATCATTCCACGATACTTAGTTATGTCAATAGAGTTCCCTGATTCATCTGGATCAAGATAGGTGCCGGATCCCATAGGAATTTCACTTTCTTTGCTCCTTTCCATCTCAAACTTCTTTATAAGGTCTTTGCAATATTTTTATTGGTTTATGAAGATACCGTGTTTGAGTTGCTTAATTTGAAGACCGAGAAAGAAATTCAATCTTCCCATCATAGACATCTCAAACTCTCCTTGCATCATAGATGAAAATTCCTTGCACATATTTTGGTTAGTTGAACCGAAAACAATATCATCTACATAGATTTGTACAAGTAAAGTATGATGATTAACATTTTTTATGAAGAGAGTGGTATCAACTTTACCCTTTACAAACCCTTTTTCACATAGGAATGCGCTTAGTCTATAATACCATGCCCTTGGTGCTTGCTTCAGCCAATAGAGAGCTTTTTTCAATTTGAAGACATGATTAGGATGTTTGAAGTCTTCAAATCTGGGAGGTTGCTTTACATAGACTTCTTCATTTATGAATCCGTTGAGAAATGCGCTTTTTACATCCATTTGAAAACGTTCAAAGTCCAATGAGCATGCATATGCAAGTAATAGTCTTATTGCTTCCAAAAGTGCTACCGGAGTAAAAGTTTCTTCAAAATCAATTCCTTCCTGTTGGTTGTATCCTTGAGCAACTAGTCTTGCCTTGTTTCGAGTGATTATACCATTTTCATCCATCTTGTTTTTGAATACCCATTTGGTTCTAATGATACGTTTATTTCCTGGATTAGGAACAAGTTCCCAAACTTCGTTCCGCTCGAATTGGTTTAGCTCCTCTTGCATGGCAAGGATCCATTGATCATCTTCTAGTGCTTGAGCCACTTTGGTAGGTTCAACTTGAGATACAAAAGCCATATTTAAGCATGCATCTTTAAGATTTAGCCGTGTAGATACCCCTTCGCTAATATCTCCAATTATGTTGTCAATTGGATGATCACAATGAGTTCTCCATTTTTGAGGAAGACCATCATTATTTCCATTTTGATGTGAAAGTTCATGTGTTTGTTCCGGGTTGACAATTTTGCCAAATAATGTAACGGAAGTCATTGCGGAGAGACTCTTCTTTTCCGAGATTGCCGTTACCTTTGGTTGCCATTCCCTAGTCAATGATCTAAGGACTTTCAAGTTGAGTTCATCATTTGTCAAGGTTTTACCAAGAGCACTTAAGTGATTTGTCAAATGCACAAATCTCTTTTGTAAGTCAAGAATGGATTCTCCGGGCTGCATTCGAAATAGTTCGTATTCTTGACTTAGGATATTTATCCTTGATCTTTTTACTTCAGTCATTCCTTCAAGAGTTTGAACCAAGGTATCCCATATTTCCTTTGATGTTCTGCATGTCGAGACACGGAAAAATTTGTCCATACTAAGTGCACCTTGAAGAAGGTTTATTGCCTTTTTGTCATAGAGAACTTTCTTTTTATCATCGTCATCCCATGCAGTTTTAGGCTTTGAAGAGCCCACGCCATTGATTACCGTTAATGGAATAAATGGACCATTTTCAACAGCATCCCATACTTCCTCTCCTTGTGCTTCTAGATGCGCCTTCATGCGTATTTTCTAGAAGTCAAAATATTCACCACAGAATAGAGGAGGCTTATTGTTACTACCACCATCTCTGAAAACGGGTTGATGATTTTCGGAAGCCATTCTGGATCTCTAGGAGCAGGTTACCTATAACCTGCTCTGATACCAATTGTAAGTTTAAGAATGCGCCTAAGAGGGGGGGGGGGGGTGAATTAGGTGGTGGTCGATTTTTGACTTATTTTATACTTTCTAGTTTTGATTTAGTGCTTTGTAAACTGTAAAGTGCAGAAAGTAAAGAGACACGGAGATTTATCCTGGTTCCTTCCACACCCCGGAAGTACGTCCAGTCCCCTTGCAAACACGCAAGAGATTTCACTATTTTGTTAGAACTTTTACAAGACTCTTCCTAGTCTTATCAACTAAAGAACCTAACAAATACCAAGAACACCCTCTTGGATTTCCAATAAGTCTCTTGAGAACAAGCCTCTCAAAAGATACCTCTTGTTTCCAACAATGGACAACAAGAAACAAAAGTATTCTAATACTTAATTCCAACAATCCTGGAAATAAGTTACACTTTGTATAATTCTATGAAGTATGATTTCTTAAAAGATGTTGATCACATAGAGTGACTTCAATGAAGATTCTTCTCTCTTCTCTTATAAGCAATTCAAACTATAACACAATGGTTAGATAATTCTCAAAGATTTCTGTTCTTATTTGTGTGAAAGTGCAGAAAATCTTTGTTCTTAAAAGTTAAGAAATATGAAGTTTGAATATTTTACAAAGTTCAGAATTATTGCATAAGAGAAGAGTTGTTTTATAATTTGAAAGATTTTAGTATTTAAAGTAATCAAGATACCTTTCCAAATAGACACTTTTCTGTTTGAAAAACTTGAGAGGATGCAATGTATGACCATGCATCTATTGGAGAAAAGGTGTGAAGGATATCTTGAAACCAGTTCATATTTTTTCAAAAGTTACAATGTGTAAATCGATTAACATAAGATGTAAATCGATTGCACGGGTTTGTAACGTTCATGTTTTCCAAAAATTTGAAGTGTAAATCGATTAGCATGTTGTGTAAATCGATTTACAAGTGTTAAAAATTCAACTCAGTTCTATGATCAATCGATTTACACTTCTTGTAAATCGATTGCTGCCAGAGACAATCAGTTTTTGAAAAGGCATGTGTAAATCGATTTACATCAAGTGTTAATCAATTTACATCAGTAAAAAACTTAAATTTTTTTTTAAAATTTAAGTGAAGTGTGGTGGCAAGTGTGTATATCATTTTTGAGCATTTCTAATCAATGTAGTTCAAATGAGAATTGATATACTTGATTGCTTGCCATGATCCTTAAAGCATTGAGTGAATGATGCTTTAAGCTAATTCCACTTCTTTTCCTTCTTGCCATAGTGCTTGTTTGTCTTTTATCAAAACTATCTTATTTGTCTTTCATCAAAACTAAAGTTGAGTTAAGGCTTGAGATTACAAAAACTGTCCTAATAATAGTAACCGGGTTCTAAGGTGCTAAATATCACCGGATTGTTTCCTTGGTCATTGTTTCAGCTCAAGCCTCTTTACTGGCGACCGAAATATCCCAAGAAACCAAACCTAAATAAGTGTAGTATCGAGTATCTACCAACTTTGGGCTGCACCAAAGTCGGTCATCTCTCTACATCCTAAAGGCCAAGTAGGTCAATTAAGGGTTATAGAAGTTCATTAGTGCTTCATGACATCACTCAGCGGCCCCGTATTCTCTTTGATTGACTCAAAGGCTACCGGTACCCATAAATATGTCACACTAACATAGCTATCACTTAGACCATGTCGGTATACCCCGCACAGTTTCCACAATTTATTGCTATTTACCTATAATGTATCCCAAATCCGGGTAGAGGATTTCAAACCCAAACAAAGAACCATAATGTAAAGCATACAAGTCAAACAATGTAAGCAAATAAATATGATCTAGCCTTAAGGTAACCCCACTTTTATAATTTGTCCCCAACGAAGTCGCTAGTTCTGTGATATGGTGGGAGAACAGACTTGAGGGTTTGCGTTTTATCGCAAATGTTGCGGTTAGCAAGAGTCGCCACCGACTTTTCTTTTATCCAAAAGTAAAGGTGAAAAAGCACAGGAACGACCTTTGAGATTGTTTCTTGAGTTCGGGGGGTAGATTATGAAAAGGGAAGGTATTAGCATCCTTTTCATCCATGGTTTTCCATGGAATCTTAGTTACTTGCTAGATCACTTGCTTTTTGTTTTTAAATTGTGCTTTGTGTGGTTTTTGAAATTATTTTGTAAAAGAGGCCATTGTTTAGGAAATCTTTGTAATGATTCTCGTCCGTAAGAATGTATACAAAGATGTTTTTCTTTTTGAAAATGTTTTCATTGTTTGTAAGTTGTTTTGAAATGTGTGTGTTTTGAAAATAGCAATGAGATGTGTTTGAAAAGGAGCAAGTAACCAAAAGTAATCTACCTACTCAAATGTCTTTCTTGTTCATTTTCTTTTCCTTTGATATTGTTGTCTTACCAGTGATTTGGTAAGCAAACCTATCTTTGGATGTAAACGGGACGGGCGTGGGTCATCGTATAACCATGATTAGTAATGTTGCAAAGTATCTTAGCATTTTTGAGGGACCAAGATCATTTTGTAAGGCAACTTTGAATAGTGTCATCAAAGGACTTATGATCTTATATTTATTTGTTTTTGCCAAGATACTTCGCATGCGTAATATGGCCATTTTTTATGTAAGGCAACCAAGTGGAGTAACCCTAAGGATGCTTGTGTGCAAGTGTGTTATTTTCATGCTTTGATTTTGTCTTGGATTTAAGGTTTTCTATTTTTGATTTGTTTTTATCTTGCCATACAAACCCTAATTACTAGCATGGTATATAAAAGCAGTAAATTGCGTAATTTAAAGATTGCTACGCTATTACAACATTTTATGGGAGGGGGAATACAAATTATGAATGGGGATTTGCAATAATGTAAATATAATTAAGCTATTACAACCAAATCGAATTTATATGAATACTTAAATAAACAAAATACAATATAAATTAAATGTGCAATGATATGTATATGCAAGAAAATATTTTTTTGTTTTGTTTTTTATATAAAGAAGAGTTTTGAATTAAACCTAATAAATTAAGAAGAAATTATTTTTATACATTGATTAACCCTAATTTTAGTTTATTAAAAGGAATTAAAGTTCTTTAAATATCATTTTTTTTTGTGTATTTTTGTCTTAAAATAATAAATAATATTTATGAAAATATTTGGTCTTTTTATATGTTAAAATAAATACTTATAAGTGTGAGAAAAAGAATAAATAATTAACCTAATTCTATTTTTTATTTACAGGTTTTTTAGGGAAAAATAGTTAATACCTAACTAAAAAATATATTTTTTATGAAAAAATAAAAAAATATAAACAAAATATAATATTTATCATTTTTATATTTTTTAAGATTTTTAATATTTAAGAAAAATATATTTAATGAAATAAAACAACATAAAATAAATAAATGAAAATAGTTGGGCCAAGGGTGCCCTGAGTAATCAGGAGGTAGCATGTTAAAAAAAACACAAAGCCCAAATGTTGAAGCCCATGCCGCAAACAACCAAAAAATGGATGAAAAATGTGAAAAATGCAAAAAGGCAGCGCCATGGCTCGAACCCGTGACCTTAAGCATTTTAGCACGCTCCCTTACCACTGGGTGGCTGTACATCCGTTAATTTAAATGAAACAAGAAAAACATAACATATAAAGCCTACTTGCCCTGTACTTCATCTTCTTCCTCAAGCTGGCCAGAACCTTTGTATCTTTCTCATTTCTCCATGAAAATGGAAACTTCCAACCTGAAAATGGTAGTATTCTTTCCCACAATTTCAACCATCTAACTCATGTAAACTAATACTCGAAGATCAAAGCGAATTTCAAAGGCCCTAATTTTAAACCTAATTTTTACAGAAATTTGAACTCTAAAATTATCTTTACATAATGAATATAAATGAAATTTATGAACATGGTTGGTTTTAGCACAAGGATATCTACATTTTATCTTCACAAATCGTGACCAATAGATGCTTGTATGAAGAGATAGAAGTTGGAGTTCTTACCTCTTTCAGTTGAGATCGTGAATGGGGTTTGAGTGAGATTTATGAAGGCCTGAAGATTCCTTTAGCTTGTCTGGACCTCCCTGAGTGTGTTCCAATCCTTGCCTTGCTTTAAAAGTGTTTGAATCTCTCTATCCAAGTCAACATGCAAGCTTAAAAAACAAAAATGGCAGATGGAGAAGGAGGAGTTAAAGTGAAGACGTGATTTTCTGGAACACTTAGTTATGAGGTTGTTAAAGTGTTTGAGTGTTTAAAGCTTGAATTGCACGAGTAGATTTGTGGATTGCTATGCTTGGTCTCAAACTACAAGTTTTTGACAGGTTTTTGGTGATCGAGAGTTTGAGAGTGTTTCTAGCCTTTTGCAATCGTTTTCTAAGTTGTAATGTGTTTGTGTATAAGTATAGAGAAGGTTTTCAATCCACTCCACAACAGATTTCTGAGTTATAGGCTTTTTGCACTCTTACTTGCTTTTGAAGCAAAGTGAGGAGACAAGTATCTACATGCTTGTACATGCCTGATTGGAGTTGGTACAAGCTCTATACAATTTGCTTTTGGTTTGTAGGACTTGTGTGTGCAGAGAAAACAGGTCTAAATGCTCAAGAAGTGAAAAGTTGAAAAGTTATGCTTTTCCAAAATGGCAATGGCAACTTTGTGCCATTTATGGAATTAAAGCTTGGACAAAGACTCTTGTGCTTGGATTAAGTCTTTATCAACTGAGTAAGAATTAAATTATGAAGTGAGAAACAAGTTTGAGACCTGTAAAGCAAGGATTAGGCAGCATAGGTTCAGATTTGAATTTTGTTCTTCATAAAAATGGCTTGAAATCAATGTGAGAAATTTCCAACTTCATCTCTTCGGTTCTCCATACTCAAAAATGATATCAAAGATTTCTTAGACATTTTGGAAATCTTGAAATGTGATTTATAACTCATCTTTGAAATGAATTTCAAGACTCCTCTTGGAACTAGGTGAAAAATTTCCATGAAGTTAGGTCAAAAACCTGCCTAAATTAGGACAAAATTTCACGAAGTTAATTTATTTCATGAGCATGTATTCACAAAATTATATCTTGAGATCCAAGAATCTTTAGGGAAAACTGTGTGAAGAAATGTTGTATATTTCATGGAGATCTACAAATTTCATGTTGGGAACTTTCTCTGAATCATCTTGTACCATGGTGGAAAATTGGCTTAAAGTAGAAAAAAAAATAAGAAATTTTCTATACTTAGAAAAATTTCTAAGTTAAGAAAATTTCACATTTCAAAACCAAATCTTCAATCTTTGATTTATTGATGAACAAGTTTCTCATTTTTACATGTTTTGATGAATTATGATCCTTGGCACTTGATTTTAACCAAAAAAGTCAAAGTTTGACTTTTCAGTATACAATTGACTTTTGATCAGTTGACTTTAAATTTCATCTGTTAATCCAATGGATTTGCAATGTTTTGAACCATTTCATTAGGTCATGATGATGCAATTGAGCCCTTGGAATCATGATTCAAACCAATTGGTCATTTTCTAGGTCAAAAATCAGAAATTCCCCTTTCTCAATCAAAACCCTAATTTGACCATTTTGCTCTTTTGATGATTTGATCAAATTTCTTGAGGAATTGTGGTCCAAACTTGATCAAATGATACATATGAATCTAAAATGTTGACGTGGATCAACAATTATGAAGTTTGACTGTAAATTGGCCATGGTTGACTTTTTTTCCCAATACAACTGATTTTTAGGTCAACTGTCCAATTGACTGATCAAAAATGTGATTCAAGGCTTGAAACTTGACATGAGTAATCTTAGGGGTCCATGATGATACTTGAAAGTCATATGAAGCATTGATAGTCCAAAAATCCTTGTGCAAACTCAAACCCTAATTTTGGTCATCAGTGCATGAGGAGGTGTCTTGAGCTGATCAAAGCCTACTCCAGTCTTGAGTCAAAGAGATCTTGTGAGAATAATCTTGATAAATGAGAGGGAAAATTTTGGGGTACAACATTCCCCATATCAGATAGAGGCATCCTCCAATATATAGAAATACTAAGTTTTAGTAGTTTTGACGTCATGCAAAACATATAATGGTGAAGTTGCACTCACATACTCCCCCTTTTTTATGATGGAAAAACTTGCGACGAGGCATTTCATGTTATTATTGAAGGCTCCCCCTGACTTTGTGCTTCCCAACTTTATCTCGCATATGCTTCTCCCCCTTTGACAACATAAAAAAAA
This sequence comes from Vicia faba, assembly GCA_948472305.1. Lineage (NCBI taxonomy): Eukaryota > Viridiplantae > Streptophyta > Magnoliopsida > Fabales > Fabaceae > Vicia > Vicia faba. The sequence continues at coordinate 1,374,270,580 of OX451741.1, forward strand.
AAGATTACAAATCGTGAGAAGTATCATATTCTAACGAAAATACTAATATATCACTCAGAGGCGTTTTTGCATAGAAGAGCAACAATCATATATCCCCACATATATGTATTCCTGAAAAATTGATAAATAACAAGCATAAAACATTAACAAAAATTTAATTCAATGCATGGATAATAATGAATGCTATACAAGAGAAAACTTCTTAAGTTACTTCTCTAGCGTCACTATTACATAGCACAACACAATGAAACTCTCGATGCCGCACACACATGTGCCTAGCATAACAAAAAAAATGTAACCACTCAATCCATAATGAAAATATTGTCATAACATGTGACTAAACTACAACAAGAAAAGTATATGCAAATAACATGCATACATGCAACTCATGCATGAATGCAAGAAATAATAATAGCAACACATGCTTGTACACATAAGAATAAACTTATACAAATGAGAATTAATTAATACATGAAGTCATTATAAACATATATATTGAGAACACGCAATGGTTGTCAATCAAACATTTTGGAAATGAACATTCATGGTTTTCATCATTTGAGAACATAACAGGCATTTTTAACCAACCAATAACATGCGTTAAGAAAAGTCTTACTTTCAAGGATAAATTTGTAACAACATTACCTCACTCTCGATGGAACGGAAATTTCACTCACATGATGTAAAATACTCGAACAAAGAGTTAGAACAAAAATTTAAAGTGCAAGTAACATAATAAATATTAAGCAAGATTGGAGATATTGATAATCCGAAATTCTCCATGTATATTGAAAAACTGTTCGGTTGCAAGAGGTTTAGTGAAAATGTCGGCAAGTTAATTTTTACTATCAACATGCTCGAACACAACATCCCCTTTTTCAACGTGATAGAGAAGGAAATGGTGACGTGTCTCAATATGTTTAGTGAGAGAATGTGGCACAAGATTCTTGGTTAGATTAATTGCACTAGTGTTGTTGCACATGATAGGAATACACGAAACATTAATGTAAAAATCAAGTCATTGTTGTTTAAGTCACACAATTTGGGCACAACAACTACTGGATGCCACGTATTCCGCCTCGACCGTTGACAAAGCTATGAAAAATTACTTTTTACTATGCCAACTAACCAAGGATTTTGAAAACATGTGACAAGTGCTGATGCAGTAAAGCGGCAAGCAACAAAAGTTTTGGAAATATTTATCCAGGAATTTATTGTGTCCACAGAGATTGGTTATTGAATTGACGTTCGACAATTTCTAGCGTTTATAAGTTTAGGAAAAGAATGGGTTCATTTGTAAGGTGCGAGAATTAAAAGTTGTAGACATAAAAAGAATTTCATACTTCGATTAGTAAAGAACTCTCGAGTTTGTATTTAGTCTACCCTATCAAATACTTAAACTTACTACCCAATTGCACTTAACCTTAACTACTCGTCAATATCATCACGTATCGCTCACACAGAGGTCATCTCTAACACAGAGTGAGATATCAACGGTATCATTCTATATACGCTAAGCGCAACTCGCGCTTAGCGGCCTCTTGTGTGCTAACCAGGCTCTCCTGGACAGCAAGGCCCAAAACTGATATTTTATTCTGGAAACACGCACCCGCAGTTGTGCCTTTGACACCTTATTACTCGATGCTCCAAATATGCGACAATTACCTACAAAATAGACCAAAACTATCAAACGATACACTATTTACATAAAAACATAATTATTCGCAAAGTAAACATATTTACAAACAAAGCGCGAAATTATTCAAAGAATATTAACAAAAGTATGGGTAAGTGCAAAAAAACCTATATACAAAAATAGCTACAATTTGCACTCATCAACAAGTTCCACTAGTATTTTTTCTACCCGATTTGCAACCAACAAAGTCGAAATCGGAATAACCAACCAAGCTACAATCGCTTCCATTGGATTACCAAAGCACAAACTTAAAAGTACCAATGAGGTATCTAAGAATACGCTTAACCACTTTTAAGTGAGATTCCTTGGGAGTCAATTGATATCGTGCACACACGCAAACACTAAACATAATATCGGGCCTAGATGTCGTAAGGTATAGAACAGATCCAATCACACCTCTATATTTTTTGACATCAACCTCCTTACCCTTTTCATCTCTATCCAAATTGACATTTGTTTCCATAGGTGTGTCAATTTCCTTTGCATCCTCTATTCCAAATTATTTTAGTAACTCGAGACAATACTTGGTTTGACATACAAATGTTCCTTCCTTAAGTTGCTTTATTTTAAGTCGGAGAAAGTAGTTTAACTCCCTCACGAGACTCATTTTAAACTCTCCCCGCATAAGCTAAGAGAACTCCTTGACAAGATGCATGTTTGTTGATACAAAAATGATATCTTTAAAATAAATTTGAACATGTAAAATATGCTTTCCTTGACGTTTAATAAAGAGAGTAGTATCTAAGTTCCCTCTAGAATATCCTTGATCAAGCAAGAACTTGCTAAGTCGGTCATACCATGCCCCTTGGGCTTGTTTAAGACCATACAAAGCACATTTTAGCTTAAAAGAATGATTAGGATATTCGTAATTTTTAAAACAGGGAGGTTGTAAAACATACACCTCCTCATTTATGTATCCGTTAAAGAACCCAATTTTCACGCCCATTTGATATAATTTGAAGTTCTTGAAATATGCATATACTAGTAAAAAGTGTATAACCTTGAGTCGAGAAAATGGAGCATAAGTCTCCTTCAATCCCTTCCTCTTGGTTATATCCATGAGTCATTAGTCGGGTCTTGTTATCACACCGTGTTCATCAAGTTTATTCCTAAACACCCATTGTATGCCTATAACTTGAGGATTTTGTGGATGAGGAACAAGTTCCCAAACATCATTTCTTTCAAATTAATTTAATTCTTATTGTATGGCCATAAGCCAATGCTCATCAAGTAAGGAATCCTCAACATTTTTAGGTTCAACTTGTGATACATATGCATGCTGATAACAAAAATTGCTTATCTTAGGGTATGTTGTTACCCCTTTGGTGATGTCTCTAATAATGTTGTCAATTGGATGATCCTTGAGGTTCTCCACTCTAATGGAAGACCTTCATCCTCTTGTTGACTTTCATCATCCTTTTTTTCTTGTTTTTCATCTTCCTCCTTCTCAAACTTCACCGCTTTAGGTTGATCAACTCCTTTTTCGGTGTCCTTGAGTATGTCTTCCGTAGATGCACCCTACACCATGAAAAGAAATACATTTCCCAACACTATTTTTGTAAGACTCATCAAAAGTAACATGAACCTACTCTTGTTGTAAACTCTATATGCTTTACTAGATTGAGAGTATCAAATAAAGATACCTTAATCAGCTTTCGTGTCAAATTTCCCAATATTATCTTTTTCATTATTAAATACAAAACATTTACATCCAAATACATAGAGATGCAATAAATTTGGTTTTCTACCTTTTAAAAGTTCATAAGGATTTTTGTCAAGAATAGGACGAATAAGTATCCTATTCAAAACATAACATGTCATGCTAATAGTGTCGGCCCAAAAATATTTTGGTAGACCACAATCATTGAGCATTGTTCTTATTAACTCCTCTAAAACACGATTTTTGCACTCCACGACACCATTTTTTTATGGGGTTCCAGGAGATGAAACGTTATGTTAAATACCAAATTTGACATAATATTCTTCAAATAGATGGTTTTCAAATTCACCCCTATGATTGCTTCTGATGGCAATAATTTTGGGATAACTTGGAAGAACGTGTAAAAGTCGCGAATATTTCATCTTTTCTATGTAAAAAGATAGTCCAACAAAATCTTAATTAATCGTCTATGATTAAAAAACCATAGTAGTTTCCACCTATGCTTTTGGTCTGTGATGGTCCAAACAAATTCATGTGAAGGAGCTCAAGAGGTCTCGAAGTTTAAATAACATTTTTACATTTAAAATAAACTCTTGTTTGTTTTCCATTTTGACATGTATTACATATGTGATCTTTTGAAAACTTTAATTTAGGTAGACCAATTACTAAATCTTTTGCAACTATCTAATTAAGTAGATCAAAGTTGACATGTGCCAAACGTATATGCCATAACCATGAATCTTAGCTCATGGTTACAAGACATTCGGCATTAATCAAGGATACATATCTTAAGTCTATAATATAGATATTGTTTACCCTCACGCCATTAAAGATACAACTATTCTTCTTATTATGTACGATCTTGCAACTATCTTTGCCAAAAGTTACCTTATAACCATTATCGCACAATTGAGTAATGCTAAGAAGACTATGTCTAAGGCCTTCAACTAACATAACATTTGAGATAATAAAGGTTGAGGGATTACCTACTACCCTTTCCAAGTATCGCACCTTTGTCGGAGAATAGAGAGATATTTTTAATCATGTGTTTTGAACACCTACTATCGAGAATCCATTTACCCTCCATAGAGCCAAGACACTCAACTTACAAAATCAAACAGAGGTGGTAGGTACCTGTAATACGGTGGGAGAACTGACTTTTGTAAATGCGTTTTTATCACAAGTGTTGCAGATAGCAAGAGTCGCCATCGACTTTTCTTTTATCCAATAAAGGAAAGGGTGAAAAGAAAACGAAATACCTTTGAGAATTTTTCTGAGTAAGGGGGGTAGGTTATGAAAAGGGAAGGTAGCACCCTTTTCATCCGTAATTATATATGGGCTCTTAATCTCTAGCTCACTTTGAAAATGCTTTCTGTTTGTGTGTTTTGAAAATATTTTGAAAAATTCCTAAGTTCGACAACTTTGTAATGATTCTCGTATCGTTGAGAACGCATATGAAGTGTTTGTTTTGAAAATATTTTAGAAAATAGTGTATGTGTGAAAATGTTTTTGATTTGTGAGCAAGCGACTACGAGCTATCTACCTACTCAAAAGTATTTGTTCTTTTCCTCCTATCCCTTAGATAGTTCTATCCTACCATTAGTTAGTAGGAAGCCCTATTGTTGGATGTTTGAGGGACAGACGCGGGTCATCATACAGTCATAAAGGAAACTCGTAGGACTCTTTAGCAATTGTCGTAAGGGACTAAGATTATTTACCGAGGCAACATCGAAGGGTCATCGAGGGACTACGATCTTTTTAATTGAAAGTTCTTTGCTAAAGCATCCCACGTTCGAGGGACATGATTGTTTTTATCCGAGGCAACAAGTGAAGGTCACCCAAGAAGTGCGTGTGTGCAAGGTGATTTATTTTCAGTTATTTTGTCTTGGATTTATGGTTATCTAGCGTTTGCTTTTCGTCTTTGCCATACAACCCTATTAAACTAGCAGTTATATATATATATATATATATATATATATATATATATATATATATATATATATATATATATATATATATATATATATATATATATATATATATATATATATATATATATATATATATATATATATATATATATATATATATATATATATATATATATATATATATATATATATATATATATATATATATATAAATAATTATAAGTGCAGAAAGTAAAATGCGGGAAAATAAAACCGACGCTATTACAATGCTTCAGGGATGGGGAGTACAAAGCATAAAATGGGGAACAAGTAAAGAAAATCCTAACTTATCTATTACATCCCTTAACAGTTACATAATATATGAAAATAATAATGCGAAAACAAATAAGCGCGCGGAAATTGAAAAGGGGAAAGATATTTTATAGTGTAAGATAATAATAAATCCTAATTCTAATTAATTTACAAATTAATTAATAAAATAAAATCAAAGTATGTTAAATTAAATCAATTTTTATTTATAAAAATTAAATTAGTAAATCAAAAACCTAAATCTAATTTTTTAATTATTTTGGTGATTTTTTCTGATTTAAATAAAATTGATTAAAAAAGAAAATAGTTAATTAAAAAAAAAAGAAAATCCAATGGGCCTGCTGAAAACAAGTATATGGGGGTATGGGAAAAGAAAAAATTCCTCGGCCCACTTCAGGGAGCCCAGGCGCCTGCGTGAGATCTTATGAGGATGATTCTTTAGGGTTTATCGTGGGGAGACCACCAACAACATTAGATATGGAATGATTGAGATCAGATGGTTGTGAGATGAGGAAGCATGGTGAGCGTGTGGACCTGCTTGGTATCGGATCTGCAAGAGAAATGTATTTTAAAAATAATATGTCAGGGGCAGGGATCGAACCCATGCCCTGACACATTAACACCATAACACACACATGCTTGCCGATATGGTGGCCACTGCACCTGATACCTAAACCAAACAAAAATAATAAAAACACAAAGGGACGTATATGGCCAAAGAAGCGCTGAAGCCCTAGCTCCGGTTGTCTTCTCCGGCAAGTTAAAATCCCAAAACCTGTGAAAATTTCAGAATTAAAAACAAAAACACATGCTACCCCCCTAATTCAAGTATTGCGGATCCAATGGCGGGGTTATCTTGACCTGAAATGCACTGTAAATAGAGTTATAATGAAAATTCAAACAAACATGGTTAAAATGGCAGGTAGCCATGTTCACGTCTAAGATAACATGTAAAGCCTCATTCCAACCCTAATCATCATCCTGAGAACATCTAACCACAAGACATTAGTAAACAATGCATGAATTTAAGATTTCAAATGCAAGAAATTTACCAATTGGTGGATCGTGGCTAGGCTTTTTCTGGAAATGACTGGGAGTGTTCTTGGCCTGGATCTGTTCTTGAGAAGGTCAGGATAGAGAATATATTTATGAAATTTGTAGAGAGTGGCTGGAGAATGAGTTTTTGGTTTGCTCTAGCTCGAGAAAATTTTATGAGAGTTTTGTGTTCTTTTGAGGCAGCCTGCTCGTGTCCTTATGCTTCTGATTCATAGCACTTATATAGAGAAGGGAAATAGGCAAACAAATATGGCAAGGAGACAACCCATTTATGGCCATGAGACAAGAAATCGAAAACCTTAAAATAATTCCAAAAATGAGATTTTCCTTTCCATTTTGAGCCTTACACGAATTTGGCATGTTATGCTGAGTTGTTTTGGGCTTTAAGAGACCACTCATGAGCCTGGCCCAATTATCTTGTACCTCTTTTAATTTATTTTGCATTTATTTGAATAAAAAAATAAAAATAAAAAAATAAGAAAATATAAGACAAGGTATGAGTGAGCTTAGGAGTATTTCATAAGGTCATGGACATGTTTGAAACCCAAAAAGTTAGGTCACAAGTCCAAAATTTCAAGTTTGCACATTTCGCATTTCATGTATTTCCTCACAATTTCCCAAATTGTGCAACCCATAACTTGCTCAATTTTCATCTTTTGAAGGTTATCTTTGACTTTTTGAAAGTATCAAGATGTCCTCTACAATTTCTCTGTTGATAATTTTTTTATTTGGAGACTTTATCTTGATGTAATTTGCCTTGACAAAAAGTGTGTTTTTGTTGACTTTTGAAAATGACCTGTAATGTATTAGCTCATATCTTTCAAATGAAGCATTTTTTGGACTTGAGCATATAAAGAAAGTTGTATAGAATTAAATTTCCTTCAAAATAGGATTTTTTGGGGAAAATTTGATGAAGCATATGAAAGTTATGCTTGGTCAAAGTGCATTTGACTTCTTCTAAGGAAACCCTAATTTTGCAATTTTTTACTTTTGATGGTTTGAGGACTTTCCTTGAGGAATCATGATAAATAATTGATCAAATGATGAATATTACTCAAAAATTTTGATGTTGACAAAAAATAATGAAGTTTGACTTTATGTTTACCATAGTTAACTTGTTACCCAATATAGTTGTCTTTCAATCGTCTGAGACATTGACTGAGCAAGCTTGTGATGTAGGACTTGAAACTTGACATGAGAATTATTGAGGACCTATTATGAACCTTGAAAACCAATTTAGACCTTTGCAAACCAAATTTCCTCGAGAAACTTAAAACCCTAGTTGTAGACCATTTGCATAGGATGAGCATTTTGAATGGCCAATCCTTGAGTAGGTTTAAGTATTTGAGACCTTTGGGAGCATATCATGAAGAAAATGGGAGGGAATTTTTTTGGGTACAACAGTACCCAATCCTCATTGGGTCGTTTGGGAGTAATTAAAAAATTTGTTGCCTTTGGGAAACCATTGAAAAGTACCTTTAGGAACTAAAAAACACCTAAATTTTCATTTTTCAATAGTATGGCCTTTCTTGCAACAATAGTGACAAAGAAACCTATGATGATGTTTACTTTTTCTATTTGAATACTTCTTGGTCAATCTATACTTTTTATAAGGCCTTCCAACCTTTGAAGAATTAATAGCAAAAGTAACACATGGTTGTGAATCCTTGTCCACTTTGGTTTCAAGATTACTCACATCTTGTTGCCAAATTTGAAAAGTTTAAAATCTGAATCGACATGGTTCCTCATCCTCATTTTTATTATTTTGACTATCTACAATAGATCACTTTAATGCTTCAAATTTCTTATCAGTTTCTTCAACCATTTCTTCGAAGTATGTATTTTTCATTGAAAGCTAATTTCTTATAAGCATGTAATGCATCTTTTTGTAGATTTTCAAAAGCATTTTTCAATTCAATAAAAGAAACTTATCAACTTTAGAGTATTTAGAATGACTCACATATTTTTCTTGATTTGACGTTGATTGGCCATGAAACAATAATTTTCCTCCTCATCGCTATCACTTGAGTTTTTATTGCTTGAGGCATCACTATCTCTTTCCCAAGCAACATAGTCTTTTCTAGATTTCCTAGACTTATTTTGATGTCTCTTTCCTTTCTCATTTACAAGATATGGACATTCTGGTTAAAAATGACCCGATTTTCCACATTCATAGCACATACCTCTTGGTTTATCCTTTTTGTTGTGTTCATATTTAGAGCATATGGATAACCTTCTAAATTTTACAAGATTTTTGCCGGAGTGCTTAACTCCACTCTTCCGAATGTATCGATTGTATCTCCTTACAAAAAATCCTATTTGTTCATCATAAGAATCACTAGCATTAGTGTGCTTAACCTTTTAGGACCTTGAACTTGAAGCCCTAAGAGATTTAAACTTCTTTCCTTACTCCTTATAGGTGTCTTTCTCCTTTTTATTCTTTTTCTCAAGTTTATTTCATGTTTGTCCAAGCAAGTGAATTCTTGCTCGTGTTCTTCCAACTTTCCAAATAAAGTGGTGAGATCAAGTGTTGCAAGATTATTGGCTTTCTTGATCATCGTGTTCTTTGGTTGCCAATTCCTAGTAAGACATATCAAAATCTTGTTAGTAGTTATTGCATTAGAAATATGATTACCTAGCAAGTTTAAACAATTAATAAGATGTGTGAACAACTTTTGCATTTGAGTAATGGTTTCACCATGCTTCATGCGAAAGAGTTTAAATTCTTGATTAAGTGTACTAGTTTTAGATTGTTTGACCTTATTAGTTACCTCATAGGTAACTTGTAGAGAGTCCCACATAGCCTTATAAATTTCACAATGAGAAATGCAATAAAACTCATCAACTCCAAGAGCAGATATGATAATGTTTTTCGCTTTCCAATCTTGTCCCCACTTCTTATAATCTTCCTCATTCCATAGTGATTTCGGCTTAGGTGTGACAACACCATCAACAAGATGTGTAACTTGTGTTGGACCATTTTGAATGGCCTCCCACACACCCTTTTCAAATGAGTTAACATGAATTTTTATACAAGCTTTCCAATAACTATAGTTTTCTCCCATAAAGATATGGGCTCTTTTATAATCCACTTTAGGTCCGTACGCTATTTTCTAATAAGATTTTTGAAGCACAGAATTAAACAGAGCTCTTGATGCCACTTGTTAGATGACGGCGACTTATATAAAGGGGGTGGATAGATAGTAAATCCAAAAGTACCAATCAAAATTGGAGTTTAAAAATTATTTGAAAAGAGTGTAAGTGGAAGTTCTTAATATAGATCGATAAAAGTCGTCTATACAAACCTAGTTATTGGAACTCGGATATGAAACAAGCCTTATGGAATAAACAAATCAATACGATGAATTTATACACTTCAAATAAGACACACTTTATTATTCGTTTATAGCAATTTACTAGAAATTTATTTCCAATGAAATTAAGCAAGAATAATGAACAATGCAATTTGCCAAACACTTGGTGTGCGACTGAATTTTCATAATTTTTTCGTTGAGTATTATTGATATAAAAAACCACTTATAATCAAAGTCATTATAAGCTAATTAACAATCAATTTAAAACATAAACAACTACAAAAAAATTCTTACGAGTCGATCGATCAATCAATAAAATTCAACAAATTTCTTAATGAAAAGTAAAGCAAGTAAAGAGATAAGAGAAAGTGACACGATGATTTGTTTAGGAAGTTCACTAATTGTCCTCTATATGGCTATGTCTCTCCCCAATTCAGTTTTGGAATTAGGATAATTTCTTATTATGCAAAATGTTGATTACAAGAGAAGTGTTCCAAGAGAAACCCGACAAACCCTAACTATTTGTTGTTGATTCAACCCATTATCTTCCTTTGATCTTGAGCAAGACCAAGGAAAAATAACTACCAATAGATTTATCAAATCTCTCTACTCTTTTGGGTACCAAAATCTAAAGCTCTTTCATGCACATTCAATTGTAATTATTAAACACAAGAACTTTCAATTTGATTTGTCGTTCTCTCGCTATTCCCTTGGGTACCAAACTCTGAAGGCTCTCACTTGGTCGTAATCCTCTTTTAAAATTATTTTACAGAACCCCCAAATATACCAAATATCTTGTAGGACAAACCCTAGGTTTTTCCAGATGAAACCCCCCACAATTTTCAACCCAATATTCTTGGTTACATAAAAACCTAATTGGTCGTTATCAAACGTCGCCTAGATGGCACCCCGACAAAAATGGTTATGTGTAATTTAGTACTGTATATGCATAGGTTAGAGGTTAAAGGTGAAGAGAAATGGTGGTACATGATTATAGTTTCATCCATTTGGAATGATGCATGAATGATGTATTTATAGTCGAGGAAGTTTGTATGCAAAGAGGTAATTTTTGGAATTAAAAAGAATTGAAAAATTGACCCAATCAAACAGTATGTACCAACTTGAAATGTGGATATGCTAAAACATAAAACTAAAAATAACAGTATGTGCCGGTGTGAAAAGGATCACGTGTCGGCCTATGAGAAACATATGTTATAACCTTTAATATTGAAGCAGATGTATCGCCCTAGAAATCGTATGTGCCGACACATTAAACTAAAACATATTGTATGTGATGGCTTGAAGACTACATGTATCGGCCTGTACCAAATAGAAGCCACAAGCTTCATTATTGAGTTACATGTACTGGTCTGAAAACTGTATGTGCCAGCACATGCAGGTGATTTTTGTACAAAATGAATTTTGATGTTTTTGGCCAATTTTAAGGTGGTTTTGAATGATTTCTAAGACCGCTAATGCAAGGTTGAACCACATCTAATGGTGAAGTTGCAGTCACAACTTCCATCCTTATAATTTAGAACAAACCTTCCTTTATTCCTCACACCAATAAGCTGAGATATATGGTTTTGAGTAATGGTCACTTCAACATCCCTTACAGCAGACCTAATCTCAACTTCTTTGAACTCCTTCAAACCCGTCTCAGCTCGAGATTTCCCTTTGATGGTTTCATCTTCAAAAATTAACCTTTTGAGCTTAACAAGAATAACAACTTCATCAAATACTTCTTCCCTAACCCAGAAATCCTTAACCAAGTAGGGGGAAGTAGGACCATTGAGTATTTTAAAGTAGTTCATCCATCCTTGAACTTCAAAATGAATGATTCAAAATCTATTATCTGCAATGTTATCACCTTGACATCACCCTCTATGATCTTCATAGTTATGGGTTTGATTTGAAGACTCTTTCCAGATTTGATAACCATTGGAACTTATTAATAAGAAGATTCCATAACTATGTATTTTTATGGTTCTAAAGGGTTTTTTGAAAAATGGGTTGTTTTATAGAGAAAGTAGGAGAACAAAAGTGCTGGTTATGAAGTGAAAGAGACAAGTGTGTGAATATTAAATAAAGTGCTTTGAGTGAAAAGTATTTTTTTTCAGTTTTGAATAAAACAAAAATTAATAACAAATAGGGGAAACATGATATTCAAAGCAACTGATTATTATCCAAGAGTTAATATCCATCAACTGATACATTTGTCAGGAAATATTTCATATATGTGGCATATAAGTGGACATATGTTAAAAGAAGTTGAAGATATTTTCCACTTATGTGCTATATGAGACATGTCATTATATTTTGTGCATCAAAGGCTAAGATGATTTAGAGGCTACTATTCATCATAAGCACATTCAGAATCTCTGATCCTAGTGGATTTTGAACACCATCAAACTATGATTCTCCGTTCATAAGCAACAATTATTCTTTTTACAAAATGCATGTACATATTCTTTTTAATAAAGTCAAATCTTTCTATAGCAAGAGGCATGGTAAATATATTTCCCATTAATAAACAATATCAATGAAATGTATATTTATCATACTTTTCTGAACATAACCTCTAATAAAATTATGTTTTATTTCTATGTGTTTGCTTCTATAATGTTGAATATGATTCTTTGTCAAATAGATATCATCATTATTGTCACAAAAATATGGTAAACTGCTTTCACATATTTGATAGTCTTCGAACTAAAATTTTGTCCAGAGTAGTTATGTGCAACAACTTCTAGCAGAGATGTATTCTACTTCTATTGTAAACAAATCAATAGTTTCTTGTCTCTTACTATCCCAAGACATAAGGTTTTCACCTATGAATTGACAATTTCAACTAGTGAATTTTCTCTCAATTTTATCCCCAATATAGTCAGCATCACAAAATCCAACTGGTTTATAATCTAGGGACTTTTTATAAAGCAGTTCCAGATTAATTGTTCCTTTTAGATACCTAAAGATTCTCTTAACAGTAGTTAAGTGAGTCTCTCTAGGATCTGATTAGAATCTTGCACACAAACAAATATTGTATAAAATATCAGGTCCTTGAAGTTGTGAAGTAAAGTAAAGAGCCAATCATACCTGTGTACAGCTTCTGATAGACTTTGGTGATGCTTTCCTCTTTGCCCATATTGTAGGTAGGATGCATAGGAGTATCCATGATATTTCAATCATCTAGCTTTAATTTATTCAGAAGCTCCTTTGTGTACTTTGTTTGATGAACATAGACACAATCCTTACATTAGTTGATTTGAATCCCAAGAAAGAACTTCAGCTTTCCCATCATGCTCATTTTAAATTCAGCCTGCATTAACTTAGAAAAATCTTTGCAAAGAGTAACATTAGTAGAACAAAAAATGATATCATCAACATATACTTGAACAATTAAAATTTCAATTTTCAGTGTCTTTCTAAACTGTGTAGTGTCAACTTGCCTTTTCTGAAGACCATTTTATAATAAGAAATTACTTAGTGTCTCATACCAAGCTCTGGGAACTTTTTTAAGGCCATAGAGTGATTTTTTAAGTTTAAAAACATACTCTTGGTGGATTGAATCCTCAAACCCAGGTGGTTCTTTGGCATACACTTCTTTAGAAATGACACCATTTAAAAGTACACTCTTAACATCCATTTGATATATAGTGATATTATGATTAATAATATAAGATAAAAGTAACATGATTGCCTCTAACTTTGTCACATGTGCAAAGGTTTCATAGAAATCAATACCTTTGTGCTGAATGTAGCATTGTGCTACAAGTTTAGCTTTATTTCTTACCACTTCACCTTGCTCATGGAGCATGTTTCTGAAGACCCATTTTGTTCTAATAATGTTATTCTGATGAGGTTTAGTTACCAGATCCCAAGATTCGTTCCTTTGAAATTGGTTAAGCTCTTCTTTCATAGCCACAATCCATCCATCGTCAGATAGAGCTTTATCCATAAAAGTAGGTTGAATCATTATGATGATTCATAACATTGAATGTTCTTCTCTTAATGCAGATCTTTTTTTCATAGGATTATCTTTGTTTCCAATTATCCTTGCTTTTTGATGTGAAGACTTGTATTTGAAGGTCTTCTTGGAGTTTGTTACTTCTTGAGAACCATCATCATTTGGATGAGCTTCAAAGGTTGGTTTAGCTTCTGAAACACCATCTTTTGAAGGGTTGATAAGTTTTGAACCACTAGATTTTAATGATCTGATAGCTTCTGAAAAATTTTCAACTAGCTCTGAAATTTTATTGTTAGGATATTTTTCGTCAAATTTGATGTGTTTTGACTCTTCAACCATTATGGTTTTGGAGTTATACACCCTGTATGCCTTTGAGAGTTCAGATTATCCTAAGAAGATACCCTTTTAAGCTTTGGCATCAAATTTATTTAGGTAAACCTTATTGTTTAAGATGTAACAAATACATCCAAACTGGCGAAAATAAGGTATACTTGGTTTTCTTTGTTTGAACAATTCATATGAAGTTTTGTTCAGAATAGGTCTGATGTAGATTCTATTTGAACCTAACATGTTGTGTCTATAGCTTCTTCCCATAAGTACTTAGGTAAATTATTTTCATGGATCATGGTTATGTTCATTTCTTGTAAAGATTTATTCTTTCTTTCTACAACTCCATTTTGTTGTGGAGTTCTAGGAGAAGATAACTCATGGAGAGTTCCATATTTTTCACTAAAGTTTTCAAATGGCTCATTTTCAAATTCTCCTCCACGATCACTTCTGACTTTTAAATTTTTTCTTTTCATTTTGTACTTGTATGCAGAAGATACTAAACACATCATATGACTCATGCTTAGTTATACGGTATTTAACTCAAGTACGCCTGCTATAGTCACCAACAATGACTAATCTCAATTTCTTACCATTAATTGATGTAGTACCAATTGGACCAAATAAATCAATGTATAGTTTTCCTAATGGTCTAGAGGTAGAAACAATGTTTTTAATTTTAAAATAGGTTTTGTTAATTTTCCCAACTTGGCTTGATCCATAAAGAGCATCTGAGTGATAATTAAGTTCTCGCAAACCCTTAACAAGTTTTAACTTGATATGTTTAGAAATTAATCTCCAGTTAGCATGACCTAACCTTTTGCGTCAGATCTATTTTTCATCACTCATAGATAGAAATAAAAAGTACCTTCTAATCAACAAATCAAGAGAAATTAATTTTATAAACATTTAATTTTATCCTACCTTTGAACATTATGGACTTGCTAGAATCATTCATGACTATACATTTATTAAACACTACTTCATAACCACTGGCACAACATTTATCAATGCTCAATATGTTATGTTTTTGTTCATCTACCAACTAAACATTATTAATAGAAATAGAGGAATTACCAATAATACATTTACCAATGATCCTTCTTTTATGGTTTCCTCTAAACCCCACAGTTCCTCCATCTTTTAGAGTTAGGGTTTGGAACGTATGGCTTTCTCCTATCATATGTCGTGAGCAACCATTGTCCAGGTACCACGACTGTTGCTTTTCTTCTACCTTGAAGCATATATGTTGCAAAGACAATTTCAGATTTAGGTACCCATAATCTTACGGGTCCTTTAGGGTTACTTATGAAAGGCTTTTTTCTTAATTTGTACCAGAGCTTTCATATAACAGGGCTTGAAATCATTCAAGACCCTTTGTTTAAAAATTTGTGGTCTTGAATTAATCTTAGCCTTTGTTTGTAAACCTTCCAGAACCTTAGACTCGATTATCTTAAGTTTTGGTTTGTTCATAACTTTTGAATTTTGAGTCATTTGTTCTAGTTTATTTATAACCTTTGACTTTGAAGTACTAGGTTTTAAATTATTTAGAACCTTGGACTCTACAGTAGTATTTGGTTCTGACTGGTTCATAACCTTTTCTTTGTCAGTAACAAATACAAAATGAGAATATAGTCATTTATCAGCAGAGCTAGAGTAAGAAAATTACACTTGTTTATTCAAGTTTCTCATCCTTATATTAACATGTTTTTGTGAACAACCAATGCCTTTTCCTCTTCTTCTGCTAACACCGTGAATCATGGAAGCAAGTTTTGTCATGTTAAAGTCACTTATGACAAAATCTTGAAGAGCAAGTTCATGCTCATCTGGAGGTTTATCAAACACCTTTTCTACTTAAGCATTTTGACTTCTTTCTAAATCTTCATATCTAATTTAAATATATTTTAATTCATTTTTGTAACGGTAGAAATGTTGAGTTAAAGCCATTGGATTGACTTAACTCGCACAGATCAAATAAAAATAGCCACTGCTCTTTATTGTTTCCAGAGGAATGGGAAAAGAGCGAATAACCCAAAAAAAGAGGGGGAGAGAATCTAGGTACGGGGGTTTGTTATGCAAAGGGAAGGTATTACACCCTAAACATCTACGGTACTCCGCATGAACCTCTTTGAAAATTTGTGTATTTGGCTATGAGTGTTGTATATAAAAATAGATGGTGGAGATGAGAAAAGAAGTATTTTTTACAATTTTTGCACCCGCTGCAGTTGCAAACCTTTAGTGCCTACGTAACACCTTCCATGCAATAGGGGTTCATGGTACTCGTAGTTCACCATTAAAATTTTAAAACACAATTGTGTTGGTTAATTTTAAGAGATGAGACATCATCATCATATCCGAGTGGAAAACATACTTACTACCCATGATTATGAGAAAGGAGAATTTTCGTCATCTCAAAGTGGAGAATATGGCCTGGATTTTAAAATCAACAAAGCCTCGCTTAACACCCAAGTGGAAAATATCTCACTTCACTACATATCGTAGAAGTATAGTAGCTCGCATCACTACAAGGATTAACAAGAGTCTAATCTTTTGAGAAAATTTAAATTAAAAAGCCAAAGTGAAAAAATAGATTGAATGGGGTTGATTGACTTTTAGTCTTCTCACAAAAAATGTCAAAATATGATTAAATTGGTTAAAGTTTGATTAAGAAAGTGTTTTTAAAAAGGCATGGACCTAAGTCCATGTTTTTTTTTGTGAAAGCGGTTCAAGTTTAGAAAATAAGAATAGTTTTGAAAATGAGGGAGAAGATTTTTTTGAAATTAAAGAAGATGGGAGGAGATGAAGGAACTATCCTAAAGCATAAGGTAAAATCTACGGAAAATAACCGGCTAACCAACAAGAAGTCAACACTAGACATAATGAGCCAATGTATAATTCCCATCCTTTAGATTGAAACCAAACAATCAAAGATATTAAACCTCTTAAGAATACCAAACTTCTGATGCATTAAGTCTTCATAAAAATTGGACAGAGTAACGATTGTACACACAGAAATTCTCCATCATAGACAAAGCATATAATAAGAATAACACGCACACAAAGAAAATCAACTCAGTGTCTTGGGGTAAACCCCAAGAACTCTAGAAAAAATAACAACATAAGTCACAAGGTCTCAAGGGTAGTCAAGGCTTCTAATCCTAAGTGAAATTCTAGTATCAGATATGTGATGTCGAAGGAGACGTCACGACACAAATATCTGAGGACAATATAAAATGCAACAATATTAAAAGCAGTAAAACCACAAGGGATTGTTAACCCAGTTCGGTTTACAACAACACCTACTCTGTGGGCTACCAAGCCAGGGACAAGTCCACTAAATAGTATTAATTCATAGACCCTCAGTAAACAACCAGTTTACGATGTAATCACTTAATCACTACCCGTGCTATACTTCTACCTAAGAAACACCTAGGTATGAGTCCCTCCTCAAATCCCTTCGATCACTAATAATGAAGAACAACAAAATTATTAAGTTTTAAGGACTTCATTCATTCAATACTTAAAAGCTTATGAATGATCCACAATTAACAACTCAAATTACAACTCAAGTATTAAACCAATACTTAGAGTGTATTACAATTAAAAATACTTAGACTTCTAAAACAAAAAGAATATATTCTTCTATAAAAGTTGCAGTTTAATGAATAAGGATGCAGGTCCTTATAAAGGCGCAACAGTGGGCTTGAGCTGAAAAACAAATATTCCAATCCCTTGAATATTTTCATGAAAACAAGCCAAGATATAATCCATGCAAATAGAAAAATATTCCTCCATATATTTCGCAAACTATGAGTCACAAATCCTGAATAATGGCACATATAAAAATAGGAAACAAAAATTTGAAACAAGTATGAAGTCATGTTCAGATCAGGAGGCAGATGTCAAGACATCTTATTTGACATCATTCAAAACCAATTTGCTTTAAATGTCAAAGCATTTAGCAAAACATTATCAAGTTTGTGTTTTACCAAAATTACTGCCAACAAACACTTACAAACTCCCCCTTTGGCAAATTTTGGCTAAAACAATATTTGAGCAAATTATCAGAACAAATGCACAGGCAAAAACAAAACTCAGTTAGCAATTAGAAAAGTAACTAAGTTAGCTGTTAGCAGAGGAAGATGTCAGAACATCTTCCGAGACATGAGGCTCCCCCTCAAACATTAAGCTCCCCCTCAGTCAGTGGTCAGTCAGTCAGAGGTCAGTTAATTTCTCTCCCCCTTTTTAGACATAATATGCCAAATAAAACATGCATTCAAGAGAGTAGCAGTAATATAAGTACAAACCATAGAATCTAAGATTCAAGCACATACAAGTGCCAAAAAGGAACAAAGGGGTCAAAATAAATAAACATCAAATAGTCTAACTGTCTTTAGGACCAATAGACTTGGCATAGTCAGAACTTCCTTCATCATCCAAATCTCCTCCTTCTGTGCTCACTCTATCATCAAAGTTGTTGTCCTTTTGCAGATCCTTAATCATCTTTTCAAAAATTAGCTTTCATGCTGAGCTAACTCTTATCACATCATCAAGTTCTTCGCAGGATTCCCTTAATTCAGTAATCATATCATCCTTGGTTGAGGTCTTGTTTTCAGAATATGTAGATGTCAAAACAATGTCTGGGACATGTTTTCCTGAAAATAGCTTGAAGTGAAGGGTCAGAGCAGACTCCCTCTTGCAAACTATATCATTACCACTCATAATTCCAAGATGTTGATTAAGAATAATTCCACAAATAAGGGATGGAAAGGCAATAGGCATCTTGATAGCACATGTTCCTGCATGCTTAGTAGTCTGATCAAAAAAGTAAGTACCAAAATCAAATAGTTTCTTATTTCCAATAGCATAGATAAACTTTCCTAATCCAGTTGTAATGGTTTAGGTATGATTGGTAGGAACCCAGTTAACAGCTCCAATTCTATGCAAGATAGCATATTTCACGCTTAGCTTACTAAAAAGAAGCTTATTCTTCATGGGCCACTCACTCACTTGGTTTGCAGTGATGGCTTTGCAAACTTGATTATCAGTTACTTCTAGCTCACAATAATCTTCCTCAGACCTATCCAGAAATCTATTGATGACTGCAGGCGAAAATTCTACACACCTACCTCTAATAAACACCTTCTTATACTCCTTACTTTTATGATCGACACAGTCAATAGGAATATTAACAATAAATTCCTTAACAAGAGTCTCATAAAATTTTGCAAACCTGGTGACAGTCTTCATCAATCCAACAAAAGAAATCAGCTCCATAATCTCTTTGCACTCTAGTTCACCAGCTCCCAACTCTCTTTCAAGGGAAATTCTTCTTTGAAATACATATTTTCACTTTTCAGCATTCCCAAGAGATTGGAAAGAAATGTTGTCAAGAGGAGCATCAGGCACCCTAACAGAAAGCTTCTTGCTTGCAGATTTCTTCACAGGAGAGATGTCCTAGACATCTTCCTCGACATCATAATTAGAGTCATATTCTTCTACTACTGTAGCATTCTTCTTACTTCTAGATCTCTACACAGGGGGAATTTTCTGGACATTATCCTCATCATCATCTGAGAAGTCATCAGGTCTAACTTTTCTTTTGTTGGAGGGAGGAACCACTTTAATCCAGGGCTTTGGGGGACCATACATAGTCTTCTTCTTGATGCTCTTGGCAGGTGGTGTGACATCCACAATCTTTCTTTTTCTAGTCTTGAGCCTTTTAGCAATTATAGGCACCACATTAGAAATGAGCTCATTGTTAGGAAGCTCATCAACATTAACCACATTCTTAGCTTTTTAATTCTCTGCAGCTTTGGAGCCAGCATCATCTTTCTTAGTAGGAGAGTCCTTCTCAGCAGATGATGTCTCAACATCTTTCTCAACATTTGATTCCACTTCTTCTAGAACAAAAGTAGCAATCTTGCCAAGTTCACTTTCAGCAACATCTTTCTCTAAGGCAGATGATTCAGCAGTATTTTGAGGATCAGTTCTTTTGTCATCCTGAGCATGCATCTAGGAAAGAGGAGTAGAAATCCCACATACAACAAAACCTTTATTTAAAACCCTATCTACCAAACTTATAATACTTCTATCAACATTAACAATGTCTTCTTCTGACCTAGTAGTAGTAGAAGTGTTACCTTTAAAAGTGTTAACCTCGTCTTTGGATTTCTTTGCGTGGGATGATCTGGGTTTCTTGACCTTCTTCTCAAGAGGAGGAATAGTTGAAAGAGGAGCAACGACCATAACTTTATCAAGGGAGAGGTCCTCAGGAAGGTTGACATTCTTTGACCTAGAAGCCTTGGCTTCATCAGAAGAACACTTTGATGGAGACAAAGCATCATGTTGTGACATCTTTGAGAAATTTTGAGCAGTGAAATGGAAAATGGCAAGGGTTCTTTTTCTGTAAAGGATAGTGAAGAGTTTGGGAAAATAGAAGGAAGTGATGTCGTAGAGTGTGGGAAAATATTTGAGACAGTCTTGAAATGATTGCTTACGAAATTTGATTTGTTGGAAACATAAATAATATAATATCACTTTAATGATATTCTTACACGCCCTTAATTTCTACAAACCCTCATATATGCAGATCCTTAGTTTTCATCTTAAGTTCTCAAAATGGTTTGCATCCAAAGCCTTAGTGAAAATGCCAGCTATTTATAATTCAGTGGCTACATGTTCTAAGACAACAATCTTTTCTTCCACGAGCTCTCTTATGAAGTGATGACGGATATCAATATGTTTGGTCCTGCTGTGTTGAATAGGATTTTTTGATATATTTATGGAACTTAGATTGTCACAGAATAATGTCATGACATCTTGTTTGACATTATATTCTATTAACATTTGTTTCATCCAAACCAATTGAGAACAACTGCTTCCTACAACAATATACTCAGCCTCAATAGTGGACAGAGACACACAATTTTGCTTCTTATTGAACCAAGATATGAGATTATTTCCCAGAAATAAACATCCTCCTGATGTAATTTTTCTATCATCAGCACTTCCTGCCCAATCAGCATCACAATAACCAATTAAAGCAGAGCTAGATCCATGAGAATATAACATACCATAGTCTCTTGTCCCATTCACATATTTAAGAATTCCCTTCACATGGTTGGCATGGATAACTTTAGGATCAACTTGATATATAGCACATACCCCTACAACAAAGGTAATGTCAAGTCTGCTAGTTGTGAGGTATAGAAGACTGCCTATCATAATTTTGTAAAGACTTTGATCCACACTTACTCCTTTTTCATCTTTAGACAACTTCAGATGTGTAGGAGCAGGTGTCCTTTTGTGACTGGAATTTTCCATCCCAAATTTATTTACTATATTCTTCGCATACTTGCTCTGAGATAAGAATATGGAATCTTCCATTTGTTTAACTTATAGACCAAGAAAGTAGGTTAATTCACCAACAAGGCTCATCTCAAATTTTGACTGCATTTTCTTAACAAAATGTTGAACCATCTCATTTGACATCCCACCAAACACAATATCATTAACATGAATCTGTGCAACCGTGATCTTCCCTTCTTCTTCCTTGACAAAAATATTTTTGTCTATGCCACCTTTCCTATATCCATTCTCACCAAGAAATTCTGTCAATCTCTCATACCAAGCTCTTGGAGCTTGTTTTAATCTATACAGAGCTTTCTTCAGTTTGTACACATGTTTAGAAACACTTGAATCAATAAATCCTTTAGGTTGTTCCATATAAACCTCTTCATTCAGATATCCATTCATGAAGGCACTTTTTACATCCATTTGAAACAATTTAAATTTCAGAATGCAAGCAACTCCCAAGAGTAGTCTGATTGATTCAAGTCTGGTCACAGGGGAAATGGTTTCATCAAAGTCAACTCCTTCAATTTGAGTGTATCCTTGTGCAACTAACCTTGCCTTATTTCTAGTGACTACCCCCTTTTCATCAGAGTTATTCTTGTACACCCATTTAGTGCCAATCACATTTGTCCCTTCAGGCCTTGGAACTAGATCCCAAACTTCATTTCTACTAAATTATTCTAGCTCTTCTTGCATAGCATTAATCCAAAACTCATCAGTTAAGGCTTCTTTGACATTATTAGGCTCAATTTTTGAAACAAAGCAAGAGTTTGATATCCCTTCTCTTGATCTAGTAGTAACTCCTTTATTTATATCTCCTATGATAAGCTCCTTAGGATTATCTCTCTGAGTTCTAATTGAAGGCCCTTTATTGAGATGACTGGGCACAGGATCTTCTTGAGGTGGATTAGAATCAATACTTCTGTCACTAGATTCTGTTGGAATATCAGATAAAGATGTTCCAACATGTTCTTCATCATTCCATCCTCTATCATCAATAATAACATTTATGGATTCCATAATAACCTTGGTTCTGGAGTTAAAGACTCTAAGCTCTGCTATTTGTAGAGTAACCCAGGAATATTCCTTCATCACTCTTAGGATCCATCTTCCTTCTCTGTTCACGGTATGCTAAGATGTAACATTTACTTCTAAAAACATGAAATTATTTGACAATAGGTTTTCTTCCCTTCCATATTTCATACAATGTGGCTGAGGTGCCTTTACTTAGAGTGACTCTATTATGGATATAACACGCGGTATTCATAGCTTCATCCCAAAAGTGGTAGGTAACTTCTTAGCATGAATAATAGCTCAGGAAGATTCTTGAAGGGTTCTATTTTTGCGTTCCACAATCCCATTTTGCTGAGGAGTAATAGGAGAGGAAAATTCATCACTGATTCCTTAAAAAGAGCAAAAATTAGAAAATTTATTGTTCTCAAATTCCTTTCCATGATTACTTCTGATTCTAATGATATGACTATCTTTTTCCCTTTGAAGTTTTTGGCAGAGATCTTTAAACACTTCAAAAGTTTCTGATTTTTCTCTGATAAAACTTATCCACGTGTACCTAGAGAAGTCAGCTACAACAACATAGGCATACTTCTTTCCACCAAGACTTTCAACTTGCATAAGTCCCATCAAGTCCATGTGAAGAAGTTCTAAAACTTTTTATGCAGTAAGATGTTGGATCTTCTAATGTGACATCTTAGTTTGCTTTCCAATATAGAAGTCACCATAAACTCTCCCTTCTTCTATTTTGAGATTAGGAATCCATCTCACGGCTTCAATAGATATGATTCTTTTCACTCCTTTCAGATTCAAGTGTCCCAGTTTTTTATGCCACAGTTTAACTTCATTTTCTTTGGCCAAAGCACATGTTGAGGAGAGGCTTAACTCTCGGGGAACCCATAAATAACAATTGACTTTGGATCTAATTCCTTTCATAATAACTTCATTCTTCTCATTGCAAACGAGACATTTGTCCTTGGTGAAGTTAACTTTGAATCCTTGATCACATAGTTGGCTTATGTTTATTAGGTTAGTTGTTAACCCTTTAACAAGTAACACATTGTGAAGTTTTTGGACTCCTGAACATTCTAGCTTTGCAACTCCTTTGATTTCAGCTTTGGCTCCATCACCAAAAGTCACATAACTGGTATAATGAGATTTAATACCTACCAATAGATTCTTGACACATGTCATATGTCTAGAACAACCACTGTCAAAGTACCATTCATCTTTGGTTGATACTCTGAGAGAGGTATGAGCTATGAAACTAGCAACATTAGACTTGGGAACCCAATGTTTCTTCTTTTTGCTATTTTGAGAAACCTGATCAGTCTTGGGAAGAGGAGTATTTTTAGGATACCCATACAACTTGAAACAAAAAGTCTTATATGACCAAACCTTCCATAGTGACGACACCTCCATGTCTAGGATTTCTTTTTGGTGTGAGTAAATTTTTTCTTACCACGATGTCTTTTCTTGCCATGATGTTTACTATGATGTTCAGACATTTGATTCGACATATTTGGTTTATACTTGGCATGAATGGAATTTGATCAAAGTTCTTTTAAAACAAGTTCCTTTTTCTCATTAAAACCTAGACCACTCTTGTCTCCTATCACTCTCCCCACTTGAAGAATTTCATCTAATGTGTCAGACCCATTATTCAGCATCTTGAGAGATTTGACCACTCTATCAAAATTTGAATTAAGAGAAGTCACTTCACTTTCCATATTAGAAGTAGTTTTCAAATGCTCTTTCCTTTCTGCCTTCAGTTGGGTTATGAGTGCTTTATGTTTCTTCCCTTCAAGGAAAACTTCTGCACTTCTGAGGCACAATTCTTTGTACGAGGCAGCTAGATCATCAAAGGTTAGTTCACCATCACTAGAATCTTCATTAGACACATATTTGACTGTCAATGCTTTAACATACTTTGCAGATTCCTCTTCAAGATCACTCTCAGAATCCTCTTCAGACCAAGTAACAGATGGGTTCTTCTTCTATTTCTTAAAATATGTAGGACATTCAGCTCTAATGTGAATAAAACCTTCACACCTATGACACTGTATTCCCTTCCCTTGAGTGGATTTTTCTTCAGCCCTTTTTCTTCCAAACTCATTTGACTTAAGGATGTCAGATGGGATATTCTTGACATTTGAACTTGGATTCCTATCCATCCTTTTTATCACTTTGTTAAACTGTCTTCCAAGCATTACTAAGGCATTAGATATTCCTTCATCTGTATCCAGATCCCAGTCATCCTCTTCATCTTCAGTATTGGTTACAAAAGTTATGCTTTTGTTCTTCTTTTCAGATCTTTCATTGATGCTTAGTTCAAATGTCTGAAGTGATCCAACAAGTTCATCCACTTTCATCTTGTCAATGTCTTGTGCTTCTTTTATGGCAGTCACTTTCATATCAAATCCCTTGGAAGATACTAAGCATATTTCTCACCAATTTTTCTTCTGGAATTTTCACTCCTAAAGCACTGGCAGCATTAGCAATCTCAAGGATGTTCATATGGAAGTCATTAATGCTTTCATTATCCTTCATTCTTAGATTTTTCAAATCTGGTGGTAAGCAAATGAAGTCTTGACATCTTCACTTTGGATGTGCCTTCATGGGTAGATTGAAGAATCCCCCAGGCATCATTAGCTACTTCACGTGTGTTCACTAATCTAAAAATGTTCTTGCCAATTCCTTTGAATATAGCATTCAAGGCTTTAGAATTTCCAAGAGAAATTTCATCCTCTTCTTTTAACCAATCTTCTTATGGCTTTAACTCAGAAGTAGGTTCTCCATTTCTCCCAATTTGACAGGGTGTTTCTATCCTTTTAAGACAGCTTTCCAAGCCCTGTTGTCCAAAGACTTTAGAAAGGCCACCATACGTGGTTTACAATAGTCATAATTGCTTCCATCCAGAATGGATGGTCTGCTCACAAATCCTCTTTCCTTGTCCGTAGTACCAAAAGTATCTTCCCTAGATCTTACCCAAATATAGAGCTGGATGCCTGCTCTGATACCAATTGAAACTCTAGTATCAGATATGTGATGTCGAAGGAGATGTCACGATACAAATATTTGAGTACAATATAAAATGCAACAATATTAAAAGAAGTAAAAACACAAGGGATTGTTAACCCAGTTTGGTATACAACAACACCTACTATGGGGGCTACCAAGCCAGGCACAAGCTCATTAAATAGTATTAATTCATAGGCCCTCAGTAAACACCTAATTTATGATCTAATCACCTAATCACTAACCGTGCTATACTTCTACCTCAGACACACCTAGGTATGAGGCCCTCTTCAAATCCATTCAATCACTAACATTGAAGAACAACAGAAATATTAAGTTTTAAGGACTTCAATCATTTAATATCTAGAAGCTTATGAATGATCCACAATTAACAACTCAAATTACAACTCAAGTATTAAATCAATACTTAGAGTGTGTTATAATTAAAAATACTTATACTTCTAAAACATAAATAATATATTCTTCTATAAAAGTTGCAGTTTAATGAATAAGGATGCAAGTCCTTATAAAGGCGCAACAGTGGGCTTGGGCTGAAAAACAAATATTTCAATCCCTTGAATATTTCCATGAAAATGGGCCAAGATATGATCCATGCAAATATAAAAATGTTCCTCCATATTTTTTGCAAACTATGAGTCAGAAATCCTGAATAATAGCGCGCATAAAAACAGGAATCAGAAACTGGAAACAGATATGAAGTCACGTTCAGATCAGGAGGCAGATGTCAAGACATCTTCCTTGACATCATTCAAAACCAATTTGCTTCAAATGTCAAGGCATTTAGAAAAACATTATCAAGTCAGTGTTTTACCAAAGTTGTTGCCAACAAACACTTACACTAAGTCCAAGAGGTCCATAACTCTATAATACCGAGGATAGTAACCAAATAGTCCAAGTAACCTTAAAGTTTTTATTGTTCAAGTTGGTTGTTGAGTATCTTCAAAAAGAAAATTAAATGCTTAAGTGAGCAAAACTAAAAAATGACATAAAGATAAACGCTCATGTCAGAAAAGATGAAAATAGCATGAAACATAAATGCTAAAATAAATGGTGCATAAAAATAAAGACATCAGATAAAGGGCATGAAGTAAAAATACATGATAACAATCAATTATTAATGAGTTAGGAATTAGAGGTTAGTTGAATGACCATCTTGAAACTTGCATTTGAAAACTCATTAGAAGATTGATAAAATCAAAGCTTCTCAACAACATGATTCATTGGAGTTTTGTCAAGTATATCATTCATTTTAAGTTCTCGAGGCAACAACAAATGATCAATGATGTTTAAATGATTCACTTAGACCAAAATTTATGATGGTTCATTAGAAGATTGATAAGACCAAAGCCTCCTAACAATGAATTGTTAAGTGTCAATTTGGCATAAAATTCATATCAATTATTGACACTTTGAGACATTTTATTTTACTTTTGATTAGGTTAAATATTTATTTTAAGTCATTTTGAGTGAGTTCAATGAATTGTGAATATTTAATTTGTTTGTTAGTGTTTCAGCAAGTTTGTGCAGAAAATATGACAAAAGGGAGAATTTTAGCTTGCTAAGAAAAAGAAACAAAAGTGTTGATTCTGAAAAGGATCGCCTGGTGACAGGATGCGTCGCTCGGCGAAAATGGTAAAAAATATAAGCTACAATTCTGTATTGCTTCGCTCCTAGGTCGCCTGGCGAAAGGAGGATCACCCGGCAAAGAATTCTTGTCGTCGGGCAATGAAAGATACTCTTTTGGAGTTTTAACACGCCTAACTGGTCACGTGTGGTATTTTGCCATAATCTCCTGACGATGCATTATGGCCGCCCGACGATGAAGCGCAGATAGGCCATACTTTTGGCTATTTTGTATCATCTTTTATGGAAACTTTCCACCAACTTTTGTCTTGTAGAGGGAAAAAATCTGATTTTAGATATAGAAACCTTTTGTTCAATGGATCATAACATTACGACATAAAATATAATTTTTGTTCTTATCTTGAAAAGGAGAAACACAAGAACACTCTTGCATCTTGAATCAGGGAGACTTGAAGATTGATGTTCATAAATATCTATTGTTTATTCATTGAGTAAGGTATCATGACAATGAGTCGCTAAACACTTCTTGTGTCAAGGTTAGAAGTAGTCAACCTAGACTTAATGTATTTCTTTTAATCATTTTGTATATGAACTTGGTTGAAGATTAATACATGTTCAATATCTTTGTATCATTGCTATTTTTTTGGTTTGGTCCATTATTGAAAAGTAAGTTCCAAGCTTGACCTAAGATATTATCTACTAATAAAAAAGCTCTAGAAATAGATTTGTGAGTTAGTATACACTTGTATCAAGCTTTAAAGATTATCATGTTAATAGTTAGGTTGAGAGATCATTTAATGATTAATATGATAACACTTACAATATTGCTTAGACATGAGAAATATTGAGAGGATATGTGAATGTATGGATCAATGATTAGTTCATATGCA
The DNA here is from genome assembly GCA_948472305.1 of Vicia faba. Lineage (NCBI taxonomy): Eukaryota > Viridiplantae > Streptophyta > Magnoliopsida > Fabales > Fabaceae > Vicia > Vicia faba. The sequence continues at coordinate 1,374,298,720 of OX451741.1, forward strand.
ATGTTAATCGAATAAATTTGGAATAGGTTGATGAAACTAATCTTGACATCCTTTTTATCAAAACAAACATTTTCAAACAACAATCTCTCTATTATCCAAATCTTTATCTTGTGCATGAAACTTAATCTTTGGTTACTAAAATCAAACATTTAAAATTTGTTTATGATTCGAACACTTAATGACACTCAAACTATAGAACGACATTAATATCACACCAATCCTTGAGAAAAACGATAATATAAACACTTTTGTTGAAAATACTACAAACATGAATCCCAAGGTTATTGGATCAAAATTTGTAAATCAAACATAGTTAGGCTTGCAAACATGGGTTTGGGCCACGAATGATCATTTCTCGAATCAGGACAAAATTTAGCGCTATGTTAAGTAATCTTAAATGGACTTAAATAGAAGTCGCACCTATTTTGAGGCCGATCAATAGCAACCTATGTAGTTAATGTTTAGAGAAATGATATATATATTATCCTCTAACAACATGTAGCACAAGTAAGAAAGGGATAAGATGAAGAAGGAGGGTAAATATTTGAGCCAAGATTTTAATCAAACTATCATTAAAATTATTCATCCATTTTGGTGGAGTTAAACTCAACACCCACAATCCAATTATGTTAATGAAGATCATGATCAAAAATCACATAGTTCAATCTTAGCCAGAATATATTCTATAATAAAATTGCATTTAATAAGCAAAAAAAAGAATATTTTTATATTGTTTTTTAAGTGAAAATAAGAGGCAAAATAACAAACTATATTCAAAGTATCAAATAAAAATTAAAAGAAAACATAGAAAGGTCAGAGATGATCTCAAGTATTTTTACAAAAAAATTTAGTAATTTTTTAAAACAGAAAAGTATTTTCAAATTATTTAAAATCACTCAAGCAAGTGAAAAATGATTAGAAATAGTAAAAATCAGAATAAAATTCTAGAAAAATTCCGGAAAGTCATAAATAAATAAAATGATTATGATGAATTTTTCCAGAATTTAAAAACACCAAAAAATATTTTAAAAAATTATAAACAAGTCAAAAAAATATCATAAAAATATCAAATCTGAAAATAAAATTATGAAAAAATAAAAATCAGAAAGAGAATATTTAAAAATATTTTTGTAAATTTTTTCATGATTTTTTAGTCATAAATGAATTTTCTATGATTTTTTGAAGTTCAAAACAATTAAATATAAAAAAATTTAAAAATTTGAAGTTCTATGATTTTTCATGTTTCGACTTAGCATGGATTTTTGTTTCTTTCTTATTCGTATTTTCCATTTTGAACAAGTCGTTGATCTTTGCATTGTTTTGATTTGTTGGAAGTGATTGTGACTGCCTGAGTCTTTAGTAGATGATGGATAGCCATTATTGTATCGTTATTTGTTGACCTCCCGATGCGCGAGAGATACCCATTGGGATGTCGTTAGTTGTCGCACGTTATTGTTAGATGAGGGTTAACCATTGTGGTTTTGACTTTCCTCAACCTTTTGATGGATAACCATTGTTGTATCCTTCGATGCACACTCTTGATGAGTTCTGAACGCTTGATCAGATTAATTGAACACTACCCGCCCCATGGTTAAAATGAGGTTTTTTTTTCTGAACAGAAAAGAAACTCCTACTTTGAAGGCTCGGAGGGGTTAACGAGGGTCTATCTCTCTTATATCTCCGATGTTTAGGAATTGAAACAAGGCCTGTACATCGTCAGCAGAGTCTTACTCAAAAGCGTACCAACCAGAGATTTTGCGTTTTTACATCATCATCGTCCTCCCTCCAATCTTTTCCTAAGCATAAGACTTGGAAAATTGGCATAAATATGCAAGTAAAACATTTAAAGAGTGATAACGAATGGATGAATAAAAATGAAAGGAACACTTCAAGACAAGCATACTTATTGCATTAAGATTTCCATTCAAAAATATACAAGTTTCTATATTCAAGCAATGTTTAAACAAACAAGAAAGAATGCAAATGAAAATGCAGTAAAGAGAACCAATGGTTGCCATCATTGAGGAGACTTGACTCCGTACAGATTTAATGATTTTGACGACTTTCTGTAGCCTTGATGCTTAAATGGGAGACAGAATTCCCCTTTGATCTGATGTGAACACAATAGTCTCTGGATTGATCCTGTCTTGGACAATGTCGTTGGATGGCATACCATCTTCAATCGATTGGCCAGGTGCCCCAGTATAATATGCATAGAAGTTCCTTCCAGGAGAACGAATGAATAACTTACCCAATGAATCGGTATAAACTGCATCACCAAGCATATTACGCCACAAAGAAAAATACAGTTCGTCTTATATCAGAATAATAGAGACATCCAACTGGTGAGAAAGAGCCTGGCAGTTGGCCAAATAGGAATTGGGCTTTTGGAAGAGATGCCAGACAGGTGATGGGCTTTATACTTCAACCCCTTTATAGTCTTCAATATCAAAACCAAGTTCCCCATAATAGGGGATACATCTAGCATGTGTATCGCGATCAACATAGATGTTTGTGGGGGGAGGACCCCAAAGATCATAGCTGGAAAGAATAGGATGTAATGCATTGGGCTCACATCAATATGCTCATCGGGCTTTTTCTGTCTTTGCAATTCCCAAAATACGAGGAGAAGAGGGGACCTGCTGCAGCAATGAGTGCAAGATTATCAACATCATTATCAGAGCTTTCATGACCTGGCTCATCTGAGTCTTCAATCAATTATCTTCCTGTTCAAAGAAATTTATGACCACGGGCCAAAGCTTGCATGTACCACTCAGAGTTATTCCATAAATGATCTCTGAGCATGTGACAGTAAGAATCAAGTTGAACCTCTGAAGAAAGCCCCAGGTCTGAATAAGAATCCCCAATCTTCGGGTACCTGTTATGAATGCATGAATATGCATTGGGTGCATGAATGAATGCCATGTCATGTTCTGCCATTCCCAAGGAATTTACGTGCTTTGATTTTGATTTTATGCAAGTAAGGGATGGAAGAGTTTAGCATAAGGCTTACAAATATCATTCCTTGGAAATAACAGAACATGTATGTTAAGCATGTGGTTAACCATGTTATGTATGCAAAGGCATGGGATCAAATGGGATCAAATTTCCATCGTTTCTTAATATGATTGCTGCACTATTCTGAACCATATGAGTATAATTAGATTAAAGGTCCGGCATAGCTTCCGCAGATATAAGAAACAAGTACCATGTAGATCTCCCATTGTACGGGATCAAGGCTTCTGGAACATCAGATATTGTTGAGCATTTTCTGAATATGCTGGGAATACCAAGATCGAAGGCTCGAATAAATCTCCAGGTAAACAAGTCAGGAACATAGAAAATAAATCAGAGTACCCCATACAGTCACCAACATAATATAGCATCTTCATAAAGTCATCAACAGAAATCTAGAACATAGCCATTAGAACCGATAGTCACCGTCTGAGCATAGTCACTATCTGAACTTGAGTAACCATCTGAACATGAGTAACCATTTGAACGTAGTCACCATCTGAACGTAGTCACCATCTGTACCTGAGATAATAATTCCCTCCCCACTCACGGGTGAAGACTAGGTCAGGGTAAGGCAATGGTAACTTAGAATCGAGGGTACTCTTGAAAAACTATCGCCTTATCACCTACGTGAAAATGATAGCACCTCATTTGTACCTCATCTGAGCGTGGACGACATGACGGCGATAGTGAGACCTAAGGCAACTAGCCGTTCATGTTCCACTCTATTCTTAGGGTTCCTATTGTATACAACTCTGGCCTGGGTATTGGGCCTTTTACCTCATAATAGCACCCACCCAATAAGAAGCAGATCCAGGACAACAGCAGTATATGGAAGACAATAAAATGCAATGCATACATATGCTCAAGTATATACAAAATGAGTGAGTAAACCAAAAGCATAAAGATAAACACCAAAAGAAAAGAAAGCAAGAGCTAGGAGCGACTCCGAGATGGACCAACATTTGGTCGAACTGTCCCCAGTGAAGTCGCCAGCTGAAACAACCGGCAGAAAATCATCAAACAATGAAGTCGCCATCGAACGTATTTTATCCCACATGTAGGGAAAGGTGAACATCGAGAAAACCTGAGAAGGGAGAAGTCACGGTCTTGTGACCAAGAAATCGGGTAAGGGAGTCTATTACGCGAGGGGATGGTATTAGCACCCCACACGCCCGTAGTACTCTATGGTATCCACTCTTGTTGTTTATCTTAGGGTGTGTTTAATCTATGCTTACTGTTTACTATACTACTGAAGGGAGAATGCATGCAGAAGAAAGGAGAAAATAATGTAGGGAAAATAAAATTTTGCTCGCTTGGGCCCTACCTCAATGCCTACGTATCCGTTTTGAGGAATCAGAGTTACCGTAGTTCGACTCATATGTTTTTGTTTGTTTGTTTTTTTTATGGACGAAGTTAATTCCGCCTTCTTCCGTAGCTCGACCTTTGGAGACTTATGCATTGGCACAGAAGTAAACTAATCATGTCATTACCTGAAAAGGGTTTTAGAGAAATGGTGCTTGGACGCACAAAATGATTTGAATTGGTTTTGTGTTTTATTACCTTGAAAAAGGGTTTAAGTATGATTAGCATGTTTTTGATTTGCTAAGAAAAGAAGTTTTTGTTTTGAATGCAAGGATGCAAATAGGGGAAGAAAAGATTCTAATAGGGACTAGCCTATCTCTAACCTAATGTTATCATATAATGGTAGTCCTATGTCAAAGATGAAAAGGGGGAATTTCTACCTACTGTTAGCATGCATGGTTTACAACCTAATGTTTAACTTGCATTCGAAGGGAGCAAGCACATCCTAAGGGAACACGGTATGTACAAGGATAAAGCAAGCAAGCCAGTTAGATTAAGAGAGCACGCCTAGATGGATCCTATCTAAGTTGGTATGCCAAAGAAAGTTTAACAAAACTATCCTATAGGGAGCATGCGATGAGAGCGAAGTCGTGATCTCAATTTCTAAATTGAGTGACTCATCGATCGACAAGAAATAAAGGAAAGCGATAAAATCCTATAGGGAGCATGCACTGAGAGTGAAGTCGTGATCTCAATTTCGAAATTGAGTGACTCATCAATCGGCAAGAAAGTAAACAAACACAAGCACAACACATATAGAAAATGAAGTGCGGAATGCCTGCTACAGGTCTTTAAACAGCGACTTCGAGCGCACACTCTTTATTTCCTACATCTCATGATATCTAGAAAGCGATAACGAACTGCAGTAAAGTGTTAAGAAGTACAAGGGTAGTAGAGGAGGCTACCAAAGTGAGCAAGTCGTCAAGAACGGGCGAGAGCAATGAAGAAGCAGGGAGCACACGTTGAGAAAACTTCACCAAGCAACAAACAAAGTTATAAATCATATCCAACTAAAATAAAGGCAAACGCGTATTGCGAATGCAATGCATAATCAGAAGTCCCTTGCACAATGAACAAACGCGTCAAAAATAACATGGCAAAGCGGCATGAAAATACATATGACAACTAAAAAGGAAAAGTATTTTTTATGATTAGTTTTTTTTTTATGTAAGGAAAATTCTAGAAAATTCAAAGAATTAATTCCTAAAAATTCCTATTTTTATTATTTCTATCACTATTATTTTATTAGCAAAATTTGATAAAAAATATAGAAGAATCTAAAGATTGTGATTAAGGGGTGCAAGCAGTAAACAATAGATGTGTGGATCCAAGAGAATCTAAGCCCAACCAAGAAATTGATCCATAACCAGTTTTTTATTGTTCAAAGCAAAGGCTCCAAAAATAGTGTAACAGGCAAGTTTCGTCCAAGTCTATTAACACTAAGTAGGTCCAAGTCTATTAACACCAAGTCCATGTATTTTGTTTTCAACATCATTATCTCACTTTATTTTATTAAAATAAAAAATCAATTTAAAAAAGAAAAATGGAAAAAAGAAGGTGTGATACGGTGGGAGAACTGACTTGAGTGTTTTGCGTTTGTGTTTGCAAATGTTGCGGTTTAGCAAGAGTCGCCATCGACTTTTCTTTTATCCAAAAGGAAAGGTGAAAAAGCACAGGAAAGACCTCTAGAGATGTTTTCTTGAGTTCGGGGGGTAGATTATGAAAAAGGGAAGGTATTAGCACCCTTTTCATCCATGGTTTTCCATGGGCTCTTAGTTACTCGCTAGATCACTTTCTTTTATTTTGACAATGTGCTTGTGTGGTGGGCTTTGAAAGTGTTTTCAAAAATCTCTTTGTAATGGTTCTCGTTTCTATAAGAACGCGTACAAAGTTTTGTTTCGAAAGATAGTCCAAAGATGTGTTTGTGGATTGTGTTTTGGAAAGTGGTTTTCGGAAAGATATTTTGTAATGGTTCTCGTCTCTATAAGAACGTATAAAAAATGTTTTATCTTTTTGAAAATGTTTTTGAAATGGAAGTGTTAGTGTGTAAACTGTTTTTTTGTTGTGAGCAAGCGAGTAACTAGGAGTGAATCTACCTACTCGAGAGGTCTTAAATGTTCTTTTCCTTCTCCTTTAAATGTGGTTATCTTGCCATTGCTTTGGTAAGAAGCCCCATCGTTGGATGTGAAGGGACGGGTGTGGGACGTTTGTATAGTCATAGAAAGCAACATATGTGACGTTTTAGCAATGTTGCTTTAGGGACTAGATCGTTTTACTGGAGGCAACATCGAACATCATCGAGGGACTATGATATTTTTTATCGAATGGTCTTTGCTAAAACGTCCCATATTCGAGGGACGTGACTATTTTCCGAAAGGCAACAAAATGAGATTGCCCTAGAGATGCTAGTGTACAAGTGTGTTAGTTTGCATGCATTTGTCTTGTATTTGAAAGGTTATCTACTTGTTGATTTTATCTTGCCATACATCCTAATTACTAGCAATATATGAAAGCAAGTAAAAATGCTGAAAATAAATCCTAAGCTATTACATCACTTTAGGGGGGTGGGGGTACAAATTAATAATGGGGATGAAGGCGAAACTGAAATATTACAACCATATCAAATAATAATGAAAACAATGTAAAAACAGTGCAAAACAAAGGAAAAAATGCATTTTGAACTGCTATGTGTCTACACATGCTGTTATGCATCGACACACACCTTTTCCTCGTCCTTGTGAAACTTGACCAACTCAGTATGAGTCGGTGCATACTGAGATGTGTCGACTCATACTGCTTCTTGTATCGATGCGAAACGCGTATGTGTCGACTCATGTAGCTTTCACGTTTCTGTTTTGGAGATTTTTTATAGTATGAGTCGATGCATAAGACTATGTGTTGACTCATACTCTGTTTTTCCACCTAGAAAGGGTCGACGCATGTGGGTACGTGTCGACTCATCCTGCATTTTTTGCCTTAAACATGGTTTTTCTTGTCCGTACAGGTTAGTTTACAGCATATGATGGATAAACATAAAAAAGATGATTAAATAAGCCTAAACAATAAGTGAATAAACAGTTCAAAAGGATGATAAAACACTACATCTTATCTTCAGAAGCAAATCATCAATGATGTATGAAAAGATATCAAGTCAGGAAGACTTACCTTTGGGCTGCATTAACTATTTTAGATCTCAATGTTTTTCCAAATGCTATGATGGCCCTAATGAATCTTCAAAAAGTTGCTCCGGATTGTTGAAACTAAGTTAAACTATACTGTGTTGTTTTTGGTGTTTTGAGGGTGAAGATGATAGCACTACAAGGACTGTTTTATGTTTGGACAATCTTTGTATGTGATGAGGTGTTTGGCTTGAGGGAGAGTTTGTATGATGGAGTGGTGGGTTGGGGTCTTGTTTTTGAATAAAAAATGGTGCTGGTTTGAAAATGAATGTGTCAAGGTTACAAAGAATCCTTATTTTTCTGCTCAACAAATCTCTATTCTCTCTCTCAAATTTTTTCTTCCAAAAAAATCCAACCCTTATGTCTTATGAGACAGTCCTTTTTGTAGACCCTTGACTGAGGTTTAGGGGGGAAACCAAATAAGTTATTTGAATTGTTTTTTCCTACTGTTTTGATACTTTCTTCACACAAATTTCTTTTGCCATTTTGGTTCAATCTTGGGGCTGTTATGATGCATGTTTGGGCAGACTGCATAGAGCAGTTTTGGACTGTATAGGACGACATATCACAAGGTTTCTTGTAGGGCAGCAATGGAGTAGGTTTTGGGGTGTTGTGGCAAGGTAGCATAACATACTTTGTTCAACTTGGACAGTATGATTTGTAGCATGAAACAAATTTGGTCTTGTGAAATATTTTATGCACATTATGTCAAGGGTAAAAATATTGTGGCAAGGTTTTGAGAAAATTCAAACAAGACATAGTTTTAGAATTTGTAATTTTGCAAAAATGCCACTTTGTAATAACTTGAATTACTTGCATCATTTTGAATTATTTAGAATTGTAGTAAAAGATGTCATGAAGTAAATGAAATTAACCAAGTATAGGAAATACTTAGAAAAATTTCAAAGTCTTGCAGAGTTGGATTTTGATTCTCCTTGATTTCTAATGATCAAATTTCATATTTTTGGATGTCTTGACATAATGTGATTTTTGGGACTCAAATTTGGTCAAAAAGTCAAAGTTTGACATTTTAGCGTCCGGTTGACTTTTTCCAGTTGAAACTCTGATTTTGATCATTTTGCCCCCTTTTGACAATTTGAATGATTCTTCTAAGAAAATTGTGATCTGAGGCTTGAAACTTGACTGAAGTAGTTCTAAGAGTCCTTAAGACATGAGAGGGAAAATTTTGGGGTACAACAGCTGCCCCTGTTCAATCTTCTTGAACCTGAAGAGTTAGAATGGCGAACCTACCATTCGTGACTTGAAGGTGGAAGATGATTGAACACTAGAGTGCCCCGAAATTTGCACTCGATGATGTGGCGGTTGATTGTGTAGGGAATGGGCTTAAAAGATGCCATTTGGAGAAATGATGGAGAATTGTTAGAGATGGGCTTGTAGATGCCATCCAGAAAAGATTGGTTGCACAAGGGATTCCTTGGCGAGAAATCCTTTATCTTCAGTCAAGAGGGACTTCACAGGGGAATGTTGGTTTATATCCTGGGAAGTAAACTCTAAGAGCTTCGGTTGTCCATTACTCCACTGGGGAATTAACTCCTGATTGAGGGAGTGAAAGTAGAATGTACACCTGGTCAAGGTCCAGGCTGTACAACAACTCGCTGGGGAAATGTGAAATCGATCGTATCTGATCGGGTCCAGGCCTCATAGTGTTATAACATGTTGTCTGGAGAGAAGACAGAAGGAACCTGGATAGTAGGGTTACATTGAAATGAAAGCCTGAGTAGTAGGGCTTGTAAGAACGAACCTGGGTAGTAGGGTTACTTCGAAATGAAAGCCTGGATAGTAGGGCTTGTGAGAAGGAACCTGGGTAGTAGGGTTACTTCGAAATGAAAGCCTGGATAGTAGGGCTTGAGAAGGAACCCGGGTAGTAAGGTTACTTTGAAATGAAAGCCTGGGTAGTAGGGCTTGAGAAGGAACCTGGGTAGTAGGGTTACTTCGAAATGAAAGCCTGGGTAGTAGGACTTGAGAAGGAACCTGGGTAGTAGGATTACTTTGAAATGAAAGCCTGGGTAGTAAGGCTTGAGATGGAACCTGGGTAGTAGGGTTACTTCGAAATGAAAGCCTGGGTAGTAGGGCTTGTGGGAAGGAACCTGGATAGTAAGGTTACTTTGAAATGAAAGCCTGGGTAGTAGGGCTTGAGAAGGAACCTGGGTAATAGGGTTACTTCGAAATGAAAGCCTGGGTAGTAGGGCTTGTGGGAAGGAACCTGGATAGTAAGGTTACTTCAAAATGAAAGCTTGGGTAGTAGGGCATGAGAAGGAACCTGGGTAGTAGGGCTTGTGGGAAGGAACATGGATAGTAAGGTTAATTCAAAATGAAAGCATGGGTAGTGGGGCTTGTGGGAAGGAACCTGGATAGTAAGGTTACTTTGAAATGAAAGCCTGAGTAGTAGGGCTTGGTGAAGGAACCTGGGTAGTAAGGTATCTTTGAAATGAAAGCTAGGATAGTAAGGCTTGGTGAAGGAACCTGGATAATAAGGTTACTTTGAAATGAAAGCCTGGATAGTAGGCCTTGGTGAAGGAACCTGGGTAGTAGGGTTACTTCGAAATGAAAGCCTGGGTTGTAGGGCTTGAGAAGGAACCTGGGTAGTAGGGTTACTTCGAAATGAAAGCCTGGGTAGTAGGGCTTGAGAAGGAACCTGAGTAGTAGGGTTACTTCGAAATGAAATCCTGGGTAGTAGGCCTTGTGGGAAGGAACCTGGATAGTAAGGTTACTTTGAAATGAAAGCCTGGGTAGTAGGGCTTGAGAAGGAACCTGGGTAGTAGGGTTACCTCGAAATGAAAGCCTGGGTAGTAGGGCTTGTGGGAAGGAACCTGGATAGTAAGGTTTCTTCGAAATGAAAGCCTGGGTAGTAGGGCTTGAGAAGGAACCTGGGTAGCAAGGTTACTTTGAAATGAAATCCTGGATAGTAGGGCTTTGTGAGGGAACCTGGGTAGTAAGGTTACTTTGAAATGAAAGCCTGGATAGTAGGGCTTAGTGAAGGAACCTGGGTAGTAGGGTTACTTCGAAATGAAAGCCTGGGTAGTAGGGCTTGAGAAGGAACCTGGGTAGTAAGGTTACTTTGAAATGAAAGTCTGGGTAGTAGGGCTTAAGAAGGAACCTGCGTAGTAAGGTTACTTTAAAATGAAAGCCTGGATAGTAGGGCTTGGTGAAGGAACCTGGGTAGTAAGGTTACTTTGAAATGAAAGCCTGGATAGTAGGGCTTGGTGAAGGAACCTGGGTAGTAGGGTTACTTCGAAATCAAAGCCTGGGTATTAGGGCTTGAGAAGGAACCTGGGTAGTAAGGTTACTTTGAAATGAAAGCCTGGGTAGTAGGGCTTGTGGGAAAGAACCTGGATAGTAAGGTTATTTCATTTGATCATGTAGATTAGTTCACCCGTTTGGTTTCGGGAACTGATTTTCCCTTGGTTGTCTGCAGATATGACGTGTATAACTGTTGGAATTGTTAAAGATAATTGTCTTTCCTGAAAATATAACAGGGTTAGTTATATGCGATGCATGAAATGCGTTATGAGATGATGTTATCAAAATAAATGAGATTATGCCATATGTGATATGCATGTGCATGTCATGATGTATGAGCATGAGATATTAGTTGTGACATATCCGAGTTTGGGAAAATAAATCCCTGACTGCTGCCGGAGAGAAATAAAATTTCTTGACTGTTGTAGAGAAAACATGGCTCTTCCACTTCCGCTGGGTAGGATTAATGGAAGTGACTGTACTTCTGTTAGGGGGAAATTCTGTTTGAGAATAACTCTGCGGGGACCAAACTTGGAAGGTGAAGAGATACTCTGTTGGTAGACCTGCTGATCTAGAGGAAGTAAACTCAGCTGGGGATGAAATTTACTGACTCTCCCATGATTACGAACCTCGGCTGGGGATAGTGAATGGAAATGACTGTGCCAAAGATTTATTCCTCTGTTGTTTGTGAATATTCTACCAAGGAGAGACCCTGTACGAGAGTAAATTTATAGGAAGAATGACTCTGTTGGAAGGTGGAATTCTGATAGCTGAAGTAATTGGCTCTATCGGAGATTGAGCTCTGGTATCCAGAGAAATATACTCTTCTTGAGGAGTTGGAAGTTTATGATGATCCACTCGTGATTATGAAATTTTGTCGGGGGATACAGATGTCAGGTTTCTGGGTGACCCTGGCTGGGGAGGTCATTTCTTGCTCTGAGAGAGCTGATATCAAGGCCTTGATTACCTCTACTCTGTGGGAATACAAATGTTATAAGGTCAAATGTATTTGATGATTATGCTCCAAAACTGTTTCTGCTCTGGTACCTGCTGGACAGGGTAACTGTTGGTTTTGACATTCTAGTTTTTTGTCCCTGTTTCTTAAATTATGAGCAATTGTCTTTCTTTTCCTCTGCAAATATTTGTGAATTGCAATCATATTCAAGTGCATGTGTCAAGAATAAATCATTGGACGTTCTTGCAAAAAACAAAACAAAAAGAAAAACAAATAGTTTTGTAAATTGACTTGTATTAATTGTTGAAGTTGGCCTATAACAAGCGTTTTTGTACAAGGAAGCTGACGTTCTAGTAAGAGAACGTCGCCGTAAAAATTAAAGATATACAATATTGTATACAACAAAAAGAAAACAACTATGTGCAACAATCCCATTGGGTTTCAAGTCTGCTATTGCCACTATGCCCTCGAGCGTCTCCTTACTTTGCTGCTTGTCCGGAGCTGATTAGATTGATCGATGCTGTTTGAGCTTGACAGTTGATACTGAGGTCAGATCGCAGGGTGATCCAATGGGACATAGTGATACGTTTTTCATCCTTAACTTTTTCCTGGACCGCCCTTTCGGGTTTTCGGTCCACCGGGATACCCCTTTTTTCCCAAGTCATCTTTTCAGATTTTCGACTTGTCGGGTGTACAGATTTTTTTTTTTTAAATTTTCATCCCTTATTTTTACCCTAACCTTTTTGGTTCGTCGGGAAGCCCTTATTTTTGCCTAGGCCAGTCAACCTAGCGGGTCTTTTATCATGCGTAGTATCTTTTCACTATGTCCGCATTGACAGGGGGAGGAAGGTCGTCACCGTCCATGGTGGTTAGAATCATGGCTCCACCCGAGAAAACATTTTTTACCACAAATAGCCCTTCGTATGTGGGAGTCCATTTGCCCCTGGGGTCACTTTGCGGCAGTATGATGCGCTTAATCACCAAATCCCCGACTTGATACTCTTGGCGTCTAACCTTCTTGTTGAAAGCCTTGATCATTCACTTTTGATACGTCTAATCGTGGCAGATAGCAGTGAGTCTCTTTTCATCGATCAAATTTATTTGATCAAGTCGAGTCTGGACCCAGTCGTCTTCGTTTAAACCTGAATCCCTCATAATCCTGGGAGAAGGTATCTGGACTTCGATCGGTAGGACTTCCTCCATGCCATATACCAAAGAGTAGGGTGTTGCCCCTGTCAACATCTGTGCTTAGGTACGGTACCCATGAAGAGAAAATGGTAACATCTCATACCAGTCTTTGTATGTCACCGTCATCTTCTGTACAATCTTCTTGATGTGCTTATTAGCTGCTTCAACAGCGCCATTCATCTTCGGCCGGTAGGGAGAAGAGTTGTGATGTTGTATCTTGAATTGTTTACAGAGCTCGGTGATTATTGTGTTGTTGAGATTCATACCATTTTCGGTAATAATGCTCTCTGGTACACCATATCGACAGATCAGATTATGTTAGATAAACCGCGCCACAACGTTCTTGGTTACTGTGGAAAAATAGGATGCTTCAACCCACTTCACGAAGTAATCAATGGCTACTAGGATGAAGCGATGTCTATTAGAAGCATTGGGCCTGATTTTTTCGATCATGTCAATGCCCCACATTGCAAAGGGCCACGGAGCTGTCAAGACATTTAAGGGAACTGGAGGCACATGCACCTTATCAGCGTAGATTTGGCATTTATGACAAGTTCGAGAGTGCTGATAACAACCGGCTTCCACAGTGGACCAGTAATATCTTGCCCGTAGGATCTTCTTAGCCATGGTGTGTCCACTGGAATGGGTTCCGAAGATGCCTTTATGTAGATCTGTCATGACCCTCTCTGCTTCGCCCATGTCTATACACCGCAGTAAGGTAGCGTCATGGTTGCGTTTATAGAGGATTCCATTACCGAGGAAGAACTTTGCAGCGAACCTTCTCAGAAACTTCTTATCATTGACAGATGCCCATTCAGGATACTCTTGAGCCTCGAGATACCTTTTGACTTCGTGAAACCAAGGTTTGTCTGTTAGCTCCTCAGTATCAATCTCACAGCAGTGTGCTGGTTCATTCAACCTTTCAATGGTGATTCGGGGAGCTTCATTGTCCCACCGGATTTTTAACATAGAAGACATGGTGGCTAACGCATCCGCTAACTGGTTCTCCTATCGTGGGAAATGTTCAAAGGTTACCTCCTCAAAGTATGGGAGAAATGTCAGTACATGCTCTTTGTATGGGATTAGATTCAGATGCTTTGTATCCCATTCGCCTTTTATTTGACTTATCACCAATGCTGAATCCCCGAAGACATTTAGGAACTTGATCCTGAGGTCAATAGCATCTCGAAGACCCATGATTCATGCTTCATACTCCACCATGTTATTGGTGCAGTTGAAACATAATCGAGCGGTGAATGGAGTATGACAACCCTCGGGAGATATGATTACAGAGCCAATGCCGTTGCCTAGTGCATTTGAGGCTCCATCAAAATACATAGACCATCGGATCCTTCATCAAGTCCTTCATCCGGTCCCGGTTCTTCACAGTTGGTTACTAACATGATATTCTCATCCGGGAACTCAAAATTCATGGACTGGTAGTCATCCACGGCCGGATGAGCCAAATGACCAGCCAATACACTCCCCTTTATTGCTTTTTGGGTTGTATATTGTATATCGTATTCAGTTAAGACCATTTTCCACCTTGCTATCCTTCCGGAGAGGGAGGGCTTATTGAAAATGTACTTGATCGGGTCCATCTTTGATATCAACAAGGTAGTGTGAGTCATCATATATTGTCTCAGTCAGCGAGCAGCCCATGCCAAAATGCAGCAAGTTTTCTCGAGTAGTGAGTATATTGTCTCACAGTCGGTAAACTTTTTGCTAAGGTAGTAAATTGCGCGCTCTTTTCGACCAGACTCGTTATTCTGCCCCAGCACACACCCCATCAAATTATCTAGCACTGTTAGGTACAATATCAAAGGTCTCCCTTCAACTGGAGGCATCAGAATTGGTGGTTCTTGCAGGTATTCCTTGATTCTTTCGAAAGCGGTCTGGCATTCATCATTCCACTTTACCACTTGATCCTTCTTCAGAAGCTTGAAGATTGGCTCATAAGTAGCAGTTAGATGTGAAATGAATCGGGCAATATAATTCAAGTGTGCAAAGAAGCCTCTAACTTCCTTCTTCGTGCGGGGAGCTGGCATTTCTTGTATAGCCTTTACCTTTGCAGGGTCTACCTAGATACCTTTATCGCTGACAATGAAACCCAGAAGTTTACCAGACCTTACCCCGAAGGTGCACTTGTTTGGATTTAACCTCAGCTTATATATCTTCAACCTGTCGAACAACTTTTGGAGATGATCAAGGTGCTCTTCCTCAGTCTGAGACCTGGCTATCATATCATTAACATAAACTTCGATCTCATGGTGAATCATAACATGGAATAAAGCGGCCATGGCTCTCTGGTAGGTTGCCCCGGCATTCTTAAATCCAAAAGGCATCACCTTGTAGCATAAGTTGCCCCACTGCGTGACAAAGGTTGTCTTCTCCATGTCTTCAGGAGGCATCTTGATCTGGTTGTATCTAGAGAAACCATACATGAAAGAGAAGATTTTGTACTGTGCGGTGTTGTCAACCAGAACATCAATGTGGGGAAGTGGGAAGTCATCATTGGGGCTTGCCCTGTTCAGATCTCTGTAATCAACACACATCTGTACCTTGCCGTCCTTCTTAGGTACCAGAACGACGTTAGCAACCCACTGCGGATAGGAGGTGACATCTAAGAACCCTGCGTCGAACTGCTTCATGACCTCTGCCTTGATCTTCTATGACATATCAGGGTGCATACAAAGCACCTTCTGTTTAATCGGCGGGCAATCTTCCTTAGTCGGCAGGCGATGTACCACAATATCAGTGTCCAAACCAGGCATTTCTTTATAGGACCAGGCGAAAATCTCAATGTAGTCGTGCAACATCTGTATCAACCTCTGTTTGATGCTAAGCTTCAGATTTGCACCTATTATAACCTCTTTCCTATCTACCTATGTGCCCAAGTTTATTGTCTCAATTAGCTCTTCATGAGGCTGTATAGCCCTCTCTTCCTGTTGTAGCAGTCTAGCAAGTTCTCCAGGTACCTCACAATCGTCCTCATCTTCGTCCTCGGCTTGGTTGATCAGATTTTAGAATTCATAACTGGAAATATCAGGATTATTATCAATGGGATCCAAAGTGGATATGGATCTACAGTTCGATATGTGAGTGTGTGTAAGAGCATAGCTGTATTGATAAAGCAAAGGCAGAAAAGAAAAATAGAGAGTGTAAAATTTGTATGCAAAGAACATCCAATGCTTCATTGGTGATATATGAGATGACATATAATAACCCTCACAGATAGAATTGTTGTGCCTCGGGTAAGACACAAGTCCATAAAGTTTAAAATTGTTCATTACAAACAAGTAAGACAATTACTACGGAATAAAAGAAACTGGTATGAAATCTCTGGCCATCCAATTACTCGGTCCACCGTTGGTAGTTGGGTAAATCCAGCTGTCAATATCAAAGTCTTCCTCACTGTCTTAAATAACATTGACCCCTCAATTGTTGATGCGTAGGGGAGGTCCTCCAACTTGAGTGCGCCGAACAGCCTTCTGAGCCCCTGAAGTAAAGCCCAAGCTATACTTGTCAGTTTTATGAATACATTCAGGAAGCTGTCGCCAATTGGTATTCCTGCCTTCTTCAACTACTTCTCTTGCGTCCTTGAGAGAAGCCATCTTCAGAGGAGATTTGATGCTGGCAGCGGTCTTAGTTGACGCCAAAATCTGGGGAACCTCTTCAAAGTTTTGACAAGGAGTCTCTATAAATTCTCCGTCCATCTCTACGTAACAGAAGGAATTAAGGTGACTCACCATATATTTTTCCTCACCCCGTACTGTGGAAATCTTTCCTTTCACTAGATACTTCAAGATTTGATGTAGTGTAGAAGTAACAGCCCCAGCTTCGTGGATCCAAGGATGACCCAACAAACAAGAGTATGATGGCCTGATGTCCATCACATAGAAGGTAGACTCAAAAGTCGGAGAGCCTAACTTGACAGGGATGTGCACTTCCCCATGCACCATTATTTTCGAACAGTCAAAAGCCTTTACCACAATGTTACTAGGATTTAAAGTCAATCCCTCGCAATCCAATCGGTCCAACGCCTTCTTGGGCGGAACATTCAGCGAGGACCCAGTGTCTACCAACACATGAGCCATAGTTGTGCCTCTGCATTCAATCGAGACATGCAGGGCATCATTATGTTTCCTTCCCTTCAGTGTCAAGTCGGCGCCTAAAAAGCCCAGCCCATTATCGGTAGTCAGCCTAGCCACACAATCTTTAAACTGATCAGCTGAAGTCTCTTGCGGCACGTGCACAATTTTGAGGAATGCAATCAAAACCTTTGCATGGGCCTCAGAGCACAACAGCAGGGAGAACATGGATATCTTTGAGGGGGTATGTCCCAGTTGTTCTACCATATTGTAGTCACTCTTTTTGATTATTTTCAGTATTTCCTCTATCTCTTGCTTAGAGGCTTCCACAACAATCTTTCTAGGTGCCTCCGTCCAGGCAGGCTCACCTACAACTTCTTTGCCTCGAAACTCATATGACTTATCGGCAGGGGTACCAGCTGGAGTAAGAACAGGAATAGTAACTGAATTACTGGTGGGTGCAGAAGATGAAATAACGACATGCTTAGAGACAGTCTTCGGGGAGATCTCAGGGGAGAAAACCCTTCCACTTCTAGTAATCTTGGTGGTCCTGACAATTTTACTGACTTCAGGATCAACTTCTTCAGTATTCAAGTTTTGTTTAACACCATGATAGTAAACATCGGTGCCATAATGCCAAGGGACAGCTTTGTCCGAGGCGTACGGGATAGGACCATGACATGTGATTATCAACGGAGTGATTCTCATAGCGGGTGTAATCCTAACAGGTCTTCTCGAGGACGCCTTGGAAGGTTTGGTGGAAATGGTTATAATAGCAATGTCTTTATATGGAACAACGGGAACCTGAGTTTTCTCGAACAAAATTTCTTTGCTGTCCATCAGGCGTTGAACACTTGACCTCAGCAAATGGCAACCAGAAGGTAGAAATGAACACATGTGGCAACCTTCACCATAACCCGGAAATAAACTGGCCAACAACAAATTCATCTTAACAATCATAAGAGGAGTAGAAACTTCGTCCACTGAGGTTATGAATAGATCAGTATCAATGGAGTTAACTCCATGGTTGTGCTTAGGCATAGCAGTTATGACATAGTGCTTCTCTGGAGCATCAAACTCAATCTCCTTGGCTTCAATCAAATCTTGTACTTTATTTCTTAGAGCCTAGCAATCATTTGTGTCATGACCGGGACTCCCAGAATGATAGGCGCATCGAGCGTTCAGATTGTATCTAGGAGAGGAGGTATTAGGATTCTTGGGAGCCTCTTTCAAAGTTTCCAAGTTAGATCTCAACAGATGGGGTAGAACCTCTGTCAATGTCATGTTGATACGGGTGAACTGCCTTTGTGGTCTTTCCACCCTTTGTTGATTGTTGCGTTGTGGGGTAACCGCATGCCTAGGTATTATTACAGCACTTACCGTTGGACGGTATCCCGCTCTGCTCTGATCTCTTAGGTTATAAATGGGACTGGCCTCCTTCTTACCAGTAAAGGGTTTTTTCATTGTGTTCGAGGATGCATCTCTTTGAATTTTGCCACTTTTTATATCGGCTTCGACCCGCTTGCTAGTCATGATTAGTTCAGTAAATACAGCTGAGGAACTTTCGATCAGGTGGTTAAAGAATGGACCTAATAATGTGCCCAGGAACATATCCACTTATTCTCTGTCAGATAGAGGGGGCTGGACTCTGCCTGTAAGATCCCTCCTTTTCTGAGCATAGGTTTTGAAACCTTCACCTGTACCCATAGACATGCCTTGCAATTGCATCCGAGTTGGAGCTAAGTCAGCATTGTACTGATATTGTTTGTAGAAAGAAGAAGCCAAACCTTCCCAATTGCGAATATTGGTCCCTTCCAACTGATAGAACCAATCCAACTGCGTCCCTGAAAAGCTCTCCTGGAAAAAATGCACCCACAAATCCTTATCAGCCGTATGGGGTTGAATCTTTCTGACGTATGACCTTAAATGCAACTTCGGGAAAGAGACATCGTCATATTTAGCGAAAGTGGGGACCTTGAATTTTTACGGGATGACAACCCCTGAGACAAGTCCTAACTCTTCCAAATCCAATCCGAGTACCCTTTGGACCTCCATAGCATTCAAACGATCCTCTAACTCCTTGTATTTATTATCAGCAGGAGGATACTGTTCCTCAGAGTAGTCATGTTCTTCCTCTTCTTCGGACGCTAGATTATTGTTCACTTCCTTGGTCATGTCTTCTTGATTATCTCCTTCACCCGATGCTGTTGCGAAGTCTAAAGTCCGTCTAGGTTGTCCTTGGAACCTTCTTCCCATGATAACAATACCAGGTGGTTTCTTCGCTTTCTTCTTCTTTTCTTTAGCCAGTAGAGTCTTCAACTGTTCTTGTCCTTTTGTCAAAGTCAAGAGCATCTGTTGAAATTGGACGTTCTACGCCTGAATATCTTTCATTGTCTGTTCAATATCCATCTCACTGAAATAAACAGTAGAAGGATAAGGAGACCCATTGTAAGAAACTTGTATGATGTTATGATGAAAGAAGATGCAATATGCAAATGATTTCAAGGAAATTAGAGATTTAAATTTGTTCAAACCAAAAGGAACACACGTTATATTAAATCCAAGTTTGAGTACATGATGCCTCTTTGGGCTTACAATGAAAGAAACAAAATACAACAAAAGTTCCTAAGACAGAAAAGTCGATCGCATCCTCTTTGGAGCGATGTAGGCATTCAGACTCCGCTCTTCATGAAGCAATTTTGTGAGTTCCAGGACCTTCTTCTCACTGGCTTAGAATTGGGTTTCAAAGGTGTCTCGCTCTTCCTTCAACTAAACCCAAGCTTTCTGCAAGTCTTTGAGAGAGGTAGGCATGTCAGGATGAAGGACAGTGTATGGGACGTCTCCTTCAACAACAATCTCTATGATAACAGGGAGAATGGAAGGGTAAAGCATCACGAGTCTTTGAGCACGAGCCCGTACCCACCTAAGGTAAGGCTCGAGAGGGATAGAGTTTTTATGTACCAAAGTCCTACTGTCCATCTTGTTCACCATTCTCCAAGCTCGTGTAAACCTCTGGCGGTAACCTTGGTCTTCTTTGTCGTAGTCGAACACCAAACATTGAATGAGCATCTCATGAGGGCCGTCTCTTCGGGCATACCCAAACTGTCGAAGAGCTAAGCAGGGATTGTAGGTGATACCTCCCCTAATACCAAGCAAGGGGACGTTAGGGAACTCCCCACATCGGTCAATGATAGAGACGTCTTCCCAAGATCTTGAACACCAAAGGATGTCAGAGTGGGTGACGGACATCATCCTTTGAGACCATGTCAGTCTTTGCTCGTTCTTCAATGCTGATTGAGGTAGGTGTGAAGTGAACGACTTAGTGATTAGGGGAAAACAACACAAAATAGTACCTCTCTTCTTCATGGTACGGGTATGAAGGCAATGCAAGATGTCTCCCAGTAAGGTAGGTACGAGATTGCGAGAGAGAAAGACTTTGATGGCATTAACATCTATAAATTGGTCCGAATTGGGGAACAAAACCAAACTGTAAATGAGAAGATCCAGGATGTCTTCAAAAGCTTGGAAATCCATGTCGTCCCAGAATGAACGAGCCTTCTCCAATAGAAACTTGGCTAGGAAACCTTTAACCCCGCTTCTTGTCTCCCAATTGGCTATGATGTCGGCTCTCTTCATATCCAAAGCTTCGGCGATGACTTCAGGCTTTGAAATCCCTTCTAGACCGGTGAACGGTATTTGATCAAGCACGGGCACCCCTAAGAGTAGAGAAAACTCTTCCAGTGTAGGTACAAACTGATAGTCCGGGAAAGTGAAACAATGATGTACGAGATCAAAGAATTGGATTAGCACACATATCATCTCTTCTTGGAAACCGGATGTAGCCAAACTGATGAGTCGATCATATTTCTTGGTAAAAGGAGAATCCCCGGGCACTCTTGAGGCTAACTCTTGAAGTTGAGGGTGTGCTTTTACAAAGATGATTTGGATGGTGTTCCTTCGGACGGAGTTCATAACCTACAAAACAAAAACAAAGATAAATTTCTAAATCCTTGAAATGGTTAGTGAGCATGCTCATGATGCTTATGATGTTTATGATGTTATGTACAAGTAAATATATACACACAAAGCAAACAAATCACTATGTTTTAGGCTTGCATGAGGTTTTATAGGTAAGTACCCGCTTGAATTTAGTTGGCTCAACCTGTCCTAGTAATAGTGATCAGGTTCTAAAGGATCCCAATATCACCTACATTTCTCTTAGGAATTGTGTCAGCACAATCAATCTTTTCTTGTGGTCGAGATATCCCAAAAGTCCAGCCTCAATGAGTGTAGTATCGAGTATCAACCAATTTTTAGCTCTACACTGAAACCGGTTATCTCACTACGTCCTAATGGCCAAGTTGTTCAATTAGGGTTCTAAAGTCAATTAGTGCTTCACGATGCCACTCTGCGGCCCCGTATTCTCCTCGATTCACCACGAGGGATACCGGTACCCACAAATGCGTCACACTAACATAGCTATTGTTTCAACCATATCGGTCAACGCCGTACAGTTTCCACAATCTATTGTTATTTACCTAAAAAGGTGTCCCAGATCCGGGTGGAGGATCAAAGCAAACCCAAATAGAGAACCAAAATGTAAATCATACAAGGCAAACAATGAAAGCAAGTAAACATGATCTAACCCTAAGGTAACCCCACTTTTAAGTTATTTCCCCAGCAGAGTCGCTAGTTCTGTGATACGGTGGGAGAACTGACTTGAGTGTTTTGCGTTTGTGTTTGCAAATGTTGCGGTTTAGCAAGAGTCGCCACCGACTTTTCTTTTATCCAAAAGGAAAGGTGAAAAAGCACAGGAAAGACCTTTAAAGATGTTTTCTTGAGTTCGGGGGGTAGATTATGAAAAGGGAAGGTATTAGCACCTTTTTCATCCATGGTTTTCCATGGGCTCTTAGTTACTCGCTAGATCACTTGCTTTTGTTTTGACAATGTGCTTGTGGGGTGGGCTTTGAAAGTGTTTTGAAAAATCTCTTTGTAATGGTTCTCGTTTCTATAAGAACGCGTACAAAGTTTTGTTTCAAAAGATAGTCCAAAGATGTGTTTGTGGATTGTGTTTTGGAAAGTTGTTTTCGGAAAGATATTTTTTAATGGTTCTCGTCTCTATAAGAACGTATACAAAATGTTTTATCTTTTTGAAAATGTTTTTGAAATGGAAGTGTTAGTGTGTAAACTGTTTTTTGTTATTGTGAGATAGCGAGTAACTAGGAGCGAGTCTACCTACTCGAGAGGTCTTAAATGTTATTTTCCTTCTCCTTTAAATGTGGCTATCTTACCATTGTTTTGGTAAGAAGCCCCATCATTGGATGTGAAGGGACGGGTGTGGGATGTTTGTATAGTCATAGAAATAAACCTATGTGACGTTTTAGTAATGTCGCTTTAGGGACTAGATCATTTTACCGGAGGCAACATCGAGGGTCATCGAGGGACTACGATCTTTTTTTATCGAAGGGTCTTTGCTAAAACGTCCCATATTCAAGGTACATAACTATTTTCCGAAAGGCAAAAAAATGAGATTACCCTAGAGATGCTAGTGTGCAAGTGTGTTAGTTTGCATGCATTTGTCTTGTATTTGAAAGGTTATCTTCTTGTTGATTTTATCTTGCCATACATCCTAATTACTAGCAATATATGAAATCAAGTAAAAATGTGGAAAATAAATCCTAAGCTATTACATCACTTTAGGGGGATGGGGGTACAAATTAACAATGGTGATGAAGGGGAAACTGAAATATTACAACCATATCGAATAATAATGAAAACAATGTGAAAGTAGTGCAAAACCAAGGAAAAAATGCATTTTGAACTGCTATGTGTCGACACATGCTGTTATGCATCGACACATAGCTTTTCCTCGTCCTTGTGAAACTTGACCAACTCAGTATGAGTCGATGCATACTGAGATATGTCGACGCATACTGCTTCTTGTATCAACGCGAAATGCGTATGTGTCAACTCATGTAGTTTTCACGTTTCTGTTTTGGAGATTTTTTACAGTATGAGTCGATGCATAAGGCTATGTGTCGACTCATACTCTGTGTTTCCACCTAGAAAGGGTCGACGCATGTGCGTACATGTCGACTCATCCTGCATTTTTTTCCTTAAACATGGTTTTTCTTGTCCGTACAGGTTAGTTTACAGCATATGATGGATAAACATAAAAAAAGATGATTAAATAAGCCTAAACAATAAGCGAATAAACAGTTTAAAAGGATAATAAAACACTACATCTTATCTTCAGAAGTAAATCATCAATGATGTATGAAAAGATATCAAGTCAGGAAGACTTACCTTTGGGCTGCACTGATTGTTTTAGATGTGAATGTTTTTCCAAATTCTATGATGGCCCTAATGAATCTTCAGAAAGTTGCTCCGAATTGTTGAAAATAAGTTAAACTATATTGTGTTGTTTCTGGTGTTTTGAGGGTGAAGATGATAGCACTACAGGGACTGTTTTATGTTTGGACAATCTTTGTATGTGATGAGGTGTTTGGCTTGAGGGAGAGTTTGTGTGATGGAGTGATGGGTTGGGGTCTTCTTTTTGAATAAGAACTGGTGCTGTTTTGAAAATGAATGAGTCAAGGTTACAAAGAATCCCCGTTCTTCTGCTCAACAAATCTCT